>CM054377.1:161537615-163024144 GCA_028858755.1 Ara ararauna
ATGTGTCCTTCAGCATGAACAAAGCCCAAAGGCCATGTTCAGAGCCTCAGCAGAAACATTAAACTCAGAGGGGCTGTGTCTGTCTTGAAGTTTGCTATAAAGCATCCAGGTTTGGATGGTGCTTTAAAGGGATTTCTGCAAGAGAAGCTGAACCTGCTGACTCTTGCCCTTCTTCAGCTGCAGCCGTCATTCTTCAGGGTTGTCCAGGCATAGGGTTCATGCTGTCATTAGTACTGGCTGTTGCTGTTTGTACACAGTGTATGCCCTGAGCCCGTGCTGATAATACAGATGCAAAGGAGAAAGGATGTGGCTGCTGCTGGACTTAAGCCTGCTCTTGAACTTGCTCACAGCCAGGAAAAGGATGCTCCTGCCTCCAAGAACTTCCTCTGTTCATTTCTGCTTCAATCAATTCTTCAGATTTGACCCTAAATATTATTCACCTTCTTTTGCTAGGCTGGGGTAATCCTGGTGTTCAGCAATGAAATATGCTGTTCCGGGCTGTTCCTAATTAATATATTTTAGTGTGTCAATAATTAATGTGGAAATCAGGAAGAATAATGCTGTGGAGGTTACAGCCTGAGATCTGCTGCCTGGCAACAGTGGATGCACATATCCATTATATCAGGAAATTAGAAACTGGAGCAAGAACTGATCTGTCTGACATTTTGTAAGATGATATAAATGGGCCCACTCAACAAACACTAGATTTATGTGAGGATATGAATGATATGTGTCTGGGGAAAAGATATTATCTCTCTTATGAGGGTGCAGTTAATACCCGACATCAGTTAAGTATAGTTCATTAAAGCCTCTGGGTAGTCTTATTTTTGGACTAGATCAGAGGAGCAACATACAAGGACTGACAGAGGAGTTATCGTGGTAATAATCTCCACTTTGGCATGTAGCATCTCTCATAGGATGGGCTAAGTGGAGTAGCATCTAGACTGTAACAATAACCTTTTCAGCTGGATTGACTGCAGTGAAAGGTAACAGTGGCTTATTATACTCAAAGTAGTTTCATTAGATGGGTATATTGAGATATGCCAGTCACGATAGTAGTGCTGATATGATAATGCTTGGTTTATGCACTCACTCCCCATCCTCGGAGGGGCAGCTTTGCCTCTCCCATGCTCATGGAATGTGGCTTTATCTAAAATACTTCATCTGTACAGGTGGAGTGACTGGAGCCAGAGAAGATTATGGTACTTTTAGAGATAAGGAGATGACATTTGCTTGCTGCTTCTTGCTCTGACAAAAATATTCTTTTATATTGTGAGAGACACAGTGTTTCAACGGAATCAGTTTGAATGTTGTTTTCTTGAATAAGACCAGTTTTCTCCTCCTTTTGCATCCCAAGTGTAATGCACCAAGTGATGCTAGGCAATAAAGCATTCAGTAAGGTAAGGTGATAATAGCTATTGCAGTGCTATACTTATCCCCAGGTAGTGATGTGGCTGGCAGGCAAAGAGACAGGAAAAACAAATTCCTTCAACACACCTGGAAGAAAAAGGATAAATCTCGGCAAGGAGCCTGAGTTTGCCAGGTAACTCCTGAGTTCAGCTACCAAAACAAGCTCCACACTTGCATTTTGACGCTAAAACTAACTCCTCCTGAAAGCTGCTCCTCTTCTTATTCTGGTCTTCCTTGTGAAATCTTCTGTGGCTCCTCATCTTTGTTTAATCTGTGTCACAGTTGCTCCTGTGCCATGAGACATGTGGTCTTTGGGATACAAAGAGCAGCAAGCAGACTGAGCATCACTGGAGGCAGAAGGGACCAAAAGATCCCTGCAGGATGCTGGAGGGTATCAGGAGGGAGAGAGGGAAGAGGATGGGCTGCCTGCTTGTGGCAGAGCTGGGCAAGCTGGTGTCCTCCTTTTATCAGAGAGAAGGCTAAAAAGAGAGAAGAGAGAAACACTGCTTAGGAGAGAGACATGGTTTTGAGTCTCAAGATGTGCTGACTTTCACCAAGTAGCTGGCTGAAACTGCAGGTCTTTAAGTGGGATGATATTTCTAAGCCACTTTTTACTCCTTTGTTTGAACTAGAACCTTAATGAGCACTTGGCATTTCCAGCACTGGCACTTCAACTTGCAGACCCTGTTTAGGAGAGAAAAAGGAAGCTTTGCTGCTCTGGGATCTCCCAAGAGATTACAACCTCCTCCTCCTCAGATCCCACCTGAGAGATCACTGGAAGGATGCTGACCAAGAGCTGTGCATGCAGCCCATGGTGAAGCAATGTGGGGGAGCAGTGCTGCCAGGCACTTCCACTCAAACACTGTGGCATTGCTGCCTACTTTTACCTTACTCACCACCTCCTTCCTTCTCCCTTCTCCCTGTAGCGCGAAACCTCAGTCTTGCTTGCTCTGTGGGCATAACAGCAGCTTCAGGTTTCCAGAGCTCAACACAGCCTGAAGTATGTTGGGTTTCTGGCAGTGTATTTCAGTTAATCCTTGCTCATATCTGCAGTTTTCTATTTCAGAGATGCTCGGAGTAGTAAGTCATGCCAAATACCACACAATGAGAGAAAACTGGAAATGCTGAGTTAGTGAAGGGATTATTTCCCACGGGCCGTTCATACCATCATTCATGGTGTTTGAGTTTTCTGCTTCCCACAACTCTCCCCAAAAGCTTTTGGGCTCCTCAGTTATCTTGTTCTAGTAATTGTTCTGCTGGATTTGGATCTTTTCCACTACCTGTGTTTACTGGACAAACGATTATACTCCGCATCCAAAGGCAAGAAATAGTCTGTGAAAGACTTTGGACTTGAGGGGGATATTCAGAAGAGCATAAAAGCTAATCTGGTGTATATGATGTGAGTCAAAGCAGAGCCATTTCCAAATAAACCCAGCTCTAAACATCCCTGTTAGCAATGTTTCTGCGCTTTCATAGAATAGAATAGACTACTTTACTCAAAGAGCTGGCAGTAATACAGCCAGCTTCAAAAGTATATGATTTTATGGTATGACCTGCTTTGTTATACTACACCCAGTGCAGTTCTTTGTCAGGCCGTGCTGTGCCTCATTCGCAGCAGCTCTCAGCTCCAGCGGCACAGAAGATACAAGAGAACCATATTTCTGGGTGCCTGGTTGTGGCAGTACCCTTGTTTTCAGGACAGCTCTGGCTCACATTTCTGCTATGGGGCCTTGAAGTGGTGGTGCTGGAAAACAAACAGCCTGTGGGGCTGCATTGCCCTTGCAGAGCACAGGGAACTTGCAGCTTCCTGAAGCTGGAGGATTTTAACCTTTCTTTCCTGCCAGCTTTTCTGCTGGTCCTACCGGATGTTGTTTTTCAGGTTTATTTGCTGCTGTCTCCATGAGAGACCCTGATGCTTCCCTTGCCAAAGTGCTGCCCCTCACACTACAGGAGAGTAACCTGCGCAGGCTTTGTTGAGCTGGGTTGAGGCAGATGGACTCTGTTGCTCTTCCTGATGTCTCTGCTCCAGCATTAGCCTCGGCTGCTGCTGTTACTTGTCACCACCTGAGGTCTCACAGAAACCCGAATTCTTTATCCCTCCTATCTACGATTACATTAAGCAGCATCATTCCCCAGAGGATGATGGACCAGAAGGGAGCAAATAAGACAGAAAAGGGCAGACGGTGAACTAGTTATCTCTTCCATTTATACTTGTAACAGGATGAATTAAGAAAGGCAGATTTAATAGCAAATCTCTTTGCAGCTTTTTCTGAACCATCTCTGCTGTGAGGCTGGGAGAGACTTCTAAGGCTGGTGGTGTGATTGAACAGTGTGCTGCTGAAGGGCAGCTAATTAGTGAAGCACAGGCTGTTACTGTAGGTTCAGTCACAGATTGTGAAGCTATAGGAGATGTGAGCATCTCCCAGTCTATTTTTCAGAGCTCTTCATTTTCTTTAGGCTGGTTAAATATGTAACATCCGGGTTTATTCCAGTTCACATTGTTATCCCGTATTCCCACACAATGGATATATAACAATTTATTAGCCCACAACCAATTTGTGTAAACATTTCCTCTCTCTCCATTTCATGTATGTGTTGCGTTTTTCCGCCTGCTTACGTTAACTGCACATCTATTAATGTTCCGTAACAAAAGGCAAGAAATAACTTTTGAAGTCTTGACATCAGAGGTAGGAACTTTGAATGACATAAAATGAACGCTGTGATTTGTTTAAATGATTACATTTTTTCAAGATTAGTTTTTCAGTTTACATATCTGAACCAATAAAAAATTACTGCAATTAAACCCCCATAAAATAAATGAGCATGAAAATATGATGCATTCATTAAAAGACCCCCAGTTCTTTATATCTCCATCAAAACACTGTGCAGCTATGTTGAGCATAATAAGTTCACCACCTTACTCTGCATTGTCAGCTTTCTTCTTATTGTTTTAATTCTTGATCATGTGAACCACTGTTCATGTAGATTGGCCCCTATGTAACATCAGAATCCAGATGATGACTGCTTGGCAGAGGGCCTGCATCCCTTTGTGGTGTTCTGACATTTCTCATCTGGTTTCACTGCATATTTTGGGAGTCTTGACAAGCAATGGAAGAAAACGTAAGAGAGTTTGACAGCAAAACCCTTTGCTATTGAATGCATAAAGCAGAAATGACTTTACAGAAAGGATCTGCGTCCCCTTTTCCTGTGTTACAGATAGGGTCATTGAGACATGGCAAAATGGTTCAACCTTAGTCACCCAGGAAGCAAACAGCAGAGCCAGGATGAAGACACAAGTATCCTGAGCTCTGATTTAACCCACTTCCCACTGGTCAGCACTGCCTTTGAAGCCCTGATATCTGGAGAATATTTGTTCTCTTACTCAGCAAGTAGCAGATGCAAATAGAGATCTGTGAGAGCAATCCTGCTGGAGACAATGAGGAAGGCTTACCTGGGTCTTACCAGGACTCTTCCCTTAGTGATAAAAACAAAACCATCAATCCCCCTCTTTCAAAATAGAGTTAATACATGGAAGTGTTAAAAGTTTGTCTTATGCAAAGAGCAAATATACATGAGCCAAGAGTGGGCAATGAATTACATGTAGGTGCTAAGTATCCTGCTCATAGTATTGTAGCTTTGAGGATCAGGAAATTCTTGCCCTGCGTATGTGTGCTGATTCACTGAGAAAACACGCAAGATTAAATCACTGTGTCGTGTTTCTTACCACGCCAGGGTTAGACTGGAGGTTGCAAACCGGGTTGTCAAAACAGCACAATTGGGATTTCATAGCTATGAAATCTGCCTGTTTTAAACACCCATTCAAAATCTGTCTTCACTTGAAAGAAGTCAGATATGGAAGATATGCCAGGGGAAGGATCACCCTGTTGCTTGCTGTGTTTTACAGCCCTGTTTCCCTAATCATCTTCTTCAGGCAGCCGTCTGGGAGCAGGCCACAGATCAAGTGAACCTTTGGGGCGACCCTAAAGAGAACATCCTTATGCATTCTTTCACAAACGAAGAAATAATCACCAAACACCCACAGCACTAGAGCTTGTATAGCAACACTGTTGTGCCTAGTATTCCATTACAGAATACTTTAGCATTACCATGAAAGTAATAGCAGGTAATGCCCAAAATATGCAGTAGACAATTCCCCTCGATACCTTTTAGAGTAGAATCACGGAGAGGGATTTTCACTACTGTTACAACCCACACAGCTCTCGTGATGCTCAGTGTCATTTTTTTCTCAAGAGGAAATAGCATGATTGAAGAGAATGATATTGTCGTGATGTCTTCAGTATTTTCTTCTTTGGGTATCAAGATTTAAATGAAGACTAGTAGCAGAACCTACAGTCATGAACTTGCCCGACACAAGAGAGAAGCTGCATTTTAACTGCAGAACTGAAGATTTGTTGCACATGGGCCTCAGATTTCAGTAGGTTTTGGTTTTTTTTTTGTTTATTTTCTCAGAAACGTTCATATGAATAACATGTTAATGTTGAATAACAAGTTGAATAACAATGCGCATTCTCACATACGCATTAGGTCACGGGTAAGAGCCTCGATGGGTAACGTACATAATGCAAGCTGCTCGTGAAGGCTACTTGCTTTGGCAGTGTTGGGTTGGGTACAACTAGTCTGCTACAAGGCATTTGGCATTGAAGATATTGATTAGAATATTGCCATCCTCAGCAGAGATAGCTGCTTCATGTGGGATGGCTGAGGCATCCTTCGAAGTTTTCAAAGTCTTAATTTTCCCAAAGCCTACATTGGGAAAAGTGTCTCCACTCTTCTATCTGACAGTTATTGCTTACAGAATTGTTAAGGATTTGATGGGCACCATGACTGTTCTCTTTCGAGACAACACATATGTGTCACTGAGATAGGTGTGGTGTGATTTGCATTATCCCCTCTGGGCAGGCTTGGACTGGCAGATTGCACTGCAAGCAGGGTTTTCAGAAGCAGCTCCTGTAGAAGATGCTGCATTGGACATTTCCATGACCTTTTGCTGTCCATTTCATAAGGAGCGCATTGGAATTTTATTGCTGGTCTTGAAGCCTCATGTAGAAGTTGACCCCCAGAAAAAACCCTGGGATTTTTAAAATAAAATTCTAACTTAAATTTCAGGTCTTATTCCTCACCTCAAGTAAATGCATATTAATAGCATTAATATTGTATGTTTGGACAATGATGTCACAGCTGAAATCTTCACACACAATACAAACCAATTGTGCTGAGATAGGTGGATGATTATTGCCTCTTTCTTTCCTTTTCCATTATTCTTTTGAATTAAAACACCTTGCAAAGCCATTATGCTTGCTTTAAGCAGTTCTCTATATTGAAGATGCCTCTGCCTCTTCTACTCTTTTTTCTTTGCTTAGATAGAGTTCTAATTTTGTGTGATTTCTGAGCTCTAATTTCCTTATTGTTTCACATTTGTACAATGTCCTGTTCATACATTCAATATGTGCAGCCTCTACTTTGTTTCCTAAGTGCATGTAGGCCAAAAAGTAGCAGGAACCTTTTCTAAAAGCTATATTTACAGCTTTAGTGGCAAGCACTCTCCTCCTACTCTGGAAAGCTGTGAAAAACTGTCAAGATGTGAGCGTGCATAACAATGCTCCTGACGCTGGAGCTGATTTATTTTTTAACCATGGCTTCATTTTGTCACTTAGAAAAAATACAAGGAAAAGAAGCTCTTCTGATAAAAGCAAGCAAAGCACAGACTTCAGCACTTAACATTTCAGCATCTCAAATTACATTATCCTCTTCTGCAGTGCAGCGTAGAATGGACATAGATATAACGGGACCAAGAAAGGCCGGTTGTGCCTAGGTCTAATTCCTTGCTTTTCCAGTTCCAAAGTGATCAGGAATGTTCCCTGTACCTGTACCTGATGACCTTCAGAGTTCATCTTACTAGCCACAAGACTCACTTGAGTCCAGAATTAAGAAAGGACCTCAAAACATGTCATAGGAAGGAAAAAAGAAAGGCAGCGGGTGTCATCAGTGTTATAGATCCCTGCAATGGCATTAGGCTAAAAGTGCACGGTGTCCCATAATACAGAGGAAAGCCAGTAACTTGTTTACCCCCTGTTGGTTTCTCACCAATATGACCCAGGAAGGAAAAACCTTGTTGTGTCCTTAATTTGATGGTGGGTTTCACCCTGTACATCAGCTAGACACCTTTGACCATGTGAGGGTAGTAACTGCATTCTGATGCTCCTGCTCCTACTAGACATTATTTTTCCATGGGCTGATCCAAAATGTTAACTAGTGCAACCACTGGCTATGGTTACAGCATAGCTGGAGTTGGGCTGTAATTGAATAATCCTGTTAGAGCCAGTGGGAGTTCTTATGGAATAAGGTGTCATTAAATCAGAGTAAAGGCATTTGAATGTGGCTCTGTGCCATTTGAATGTATGACAAAAGTAATTCAGTTCTGTATATGTAACATTTACTTGCCATGTAGCGTTTGCACTTTCTGCAGTGTTTTCTGCACTCAGGATACATAAAAGCATGTCCTTGTGCTAAGGGGAAATATCAAGATACAAGAAACAATCAATTTATTCTTCTTTTTCTTTCCTTTTGCATAGGAACTGAAGCAGAATATCCAATGAAAATCTGATAACAGAGAACAAAAATAATAGGTCCTTGGGCTACAGCCCTAGGTTTGCTTCTCCATTTCATGGTCTAAAACTATTAGTGATATTAAGCCTGAATCCTTTAAAAACTCATCTGATCTCAAAAGCAGCTAGCATGAAATGTAGATAGGAGCATATGTCTAATACTGAGCTTCTGTCAAGTAGCTGCAGGTGTGATGCCTGTTTCCTGCAGATATCTGTGATAACCATTTCTCTCTCTTGCCATGTGCTATCCTAGACAACCTTCAGGTGACTTTTTTTGTCCCACAAAACTCATGTTTTGTTTATGAAGGATTTGGGGCATTTTAATGGGAAGTGCTGCTTTGATTTTGCAAAGGCATCCCTGTCTAAAACAAAACTTCTTGTGCTTATTAGACAAGATAGCTTTCATTGGCTTAATGAGCTTTCAGGCTGGTACCTGCCTGACCTTTCAACTGGGATTAAGCACCTTTAATCCTTTTGTCTGGTTTGTTTTAATATCTTCATCCTTGGTCTGTCAGCAACTGATTTCTTAGGTGTTTATTGTGTGCATTGAAGACAGGCCTGCAGTCAGGCTCTTCCCCTTGTGCTGTTACCTACCCTTCCCCTTCTCTTGGGTTTCCCCACTCTGGACATTGGCCAGAGCTGGGTGTGCGGCACAGGAACTGAGAAACAGGAAACAATGCAGAAAATCAAGAAGGAAACAGAGCATCAAGAAATGGTAGCTCCTACCTTCTTTGCTAGACAAATTATGGGTAGGGAAGAAGGCTCATGGGAGGGTGAAGAAGAATTAGATTCAGGTGTTTGGGAATTTGGGAGATGGAAAATAATTGTCTGAGCAATGCAGAGGGTGGGGAGTGATTAGAGGTGGGGTAAGAAAGAGTAAGACCCGTAAGGGCTGAAAGAGATGAAGGAGCACCAAGGGGAAAGGGACAAAAATTTCAAGTGAAGAAAAGACACGAGAAAGAAGGATATTCAGAGGCATATTTTCAGTTTTTCTCGCCCAGTGTAAGAGAGAACCGGTTCTGTGAGAAAGTTTGTGCTGGAGGAGGATGAGGAAAGGGGACACAAGATGGGAGTAGGAGGAGGAAACAGGTTTTCCACTGTCAATTTCTGTAGACCTGACAAATGCAATACCTTTCTCTAATCTGGAGAGCACATACAAGTTGTGTAGACAAGTGTCATTGTTTATTTTCAGCAGATTAACATGTTTGCCATGGTAGGTAAGCATGCCTCCTTGAAAGTCTGTTATAGAGACATTTACTCAACATCCCTTGTCACCCCTGTCCTTCACGTTGTCAGCGACTTACATCTTCAGCAAGGGCATCTTGTTTTTCTAGACCCTAATTACAATGTGTGGTGGAACGTTTTGGAACTGACTTAACCACTGCAAGTGAATATCAAAAGAGACTGGTGCTTTCCTGTGTGCAGCTCTCCAGGCACTTTGGTGCGGTCCATCGCAGGATCTGTCAGTTGGTATAAGAAAAGATTCAGCTGTCAGACAAAAAAATGCAGGCCACAGAGAGCTGGGTATTGACCCATCCGGTTGATGGATTAGTAAGAAAGCACACAGAGATCTTTTCAGGTGGCCGTCTCACTGAATCGCTTGGAGTAAGAAACATAATAATTTATTGGTAACTTACATTCACTATAGTGAAAGAGACTTAAGTTCTTCTTAGGGTGCACAGAGGTAGATGCTTGTGTGAAAGGTGGAAGAAACATTTTCACAGTCAGTTAAGGATAAGCCCCTCTGTAGAACTTTCCTTCTGAATCTCAGCAGCAGCAGTTCATGTCCTGCTGCACAACCTCTGATGGTTTGTGTATGCATGGCTTAGCTTCGCTAGCATAGCAAGGGATTAATATCTTGGCACCCTTTTAGCAGGCAAAAGTCTGAATAATAGTTGATCCTCTCCTTCTATTGCTGGTCAATACTCTTGTGTTAGTGTGAAAGTCAGTGTGCTTTGTGTGCAGCAGTCAGTAGTGTGGCCTTATTATTCGTGTTCTGCTAGTCCATTAATGGAGAACAGCACTGAATGTAGGATGCCTGCATGGTCAACAAATGGCTCTGGCTAATACTCTGTGCATTGCTTTTTGACAACAAGTAGCTGTCAGTCAAGAAATGAGCAAACCAGCTACAGACACACTGGCTTTTCTTCTCAGTTTACAAATATTAAGAGGGAGTTTTGTTCTTTTTTTCAATATACAACTTCCATTTTGTTGCGCAGCTTGAAATGTTGATGTTTCAATATGGGAAATACTGATTTTCTGAGGCTGATATAGAATCTTCTGGAACTTGTTTTGGGGCATGGACACTGCATCATCCATCAGGGAAATTAAGCTAAACTCAGGCTTCAAATCTGTCTTAGCTCACAAATGAAAAAGATCAGTGGACCTAAGTCCCCAACAGCAGGCATTTATTTGCCTCATGGAACTTCTGAGTAGTTGATAGACCTGAGAAATGGGCATGCCACAGGGAGGAAAGACCAATATATTTCCTAGTTGGGAGCTCTGCTGTAAGTATGGGCATACTTTATAAAATCTCATGCATTTTAGAATAATATACACCACCTTCAGCAGTGTTTTTATGAATAAAGGAGAATGATAATAACTCTAAAGCCTCTCTGGCTTGTTACAAATCAGTTAGCAGCATCTGGAGATTGAAAGGATTTACTGCAGGGGCCTCTCTCCTTTACTCCTCAAATTCTATAGTTGATCAAACTTCAACGCTAACTCCCCAGGTGTCAGCTAAGTACTCTAACCTTCAACAGGGAGGAATCTGTGTCTGAAACTCACATTGTATAACCCATGTGTTTTGGCATACAGTGACAGCTGACATGATACACATTTTCAGGTTGTTACCTCTTGGTTATCAGCACAAACAGAAAATTAGAGCCACTATGCGGAAACACTTGGGCCTTTAGTGCTTAATGCTGGATGAACTGCCTTAACACTTGCTGAACTGGTTAAACACTTGCTGAGCTTGCATATTGAAATCTGTTTGGTGACCTCCAGCCGGAAGATGTCTCTTCCTCTTGGACAATGACCTGGTCACTGCTGTTTCTAACCTCTAGGTCTGAATGATTATTTTCTTTGGTGCTAAACAGAACATTCCCCACACTTGCCAAGGGGACCTTGGCTGTCCCTTCTTGTTTTACAATTATTTATATTAAACAGTTGGGCATGGTTTCCAGCCACAGTAGAATTTGGTTTTAAGGGAAGGGATGCACTCAAGGAGAGCTTCCCAGTGCTGATGTAATGCAATGAGGTTAAGTATTCCAACCAATCTCAAAGAATAGGTTGGAATACCTCCAACCTATAGGTATTAATGATACCTATTACCTATACTATGGTACCTTTTAGAGGTATTTCAATCAATTGGAATAGATTCCAATCTATAGGAATACTTCTAAAAGGACTTTCTAAAGTCCTTTTAGGAGCTGTATGTCCTAGTATCAAAAGAGCTGAGTACCTCTCCCATGCTTTCAGTAGGCATAATACTAGCAGGACCCCAGAAAGGACTGCGTGTTTCCAGAGCATGTAATTGAAGATCATAGATGCTTCAGTTTGTAAAGTATCTCTTCCAGCCATTGCTGTTCAGTGCATAGCTATACAAATGCATTTGTTTTCTATCCTCAGTTCTTCATACTTGCCTGTTAGTTTCTGGTGTATTGGTAGCAGAAAACTCAGTCTGTAGAAGTCACACTGCATGCCCAGTCACAAATGAGTTGGGGTCCCTACAGTACTTCTTAAAAAGCCTCCTGTTTTTCACATGAAGATCACAAATGGGTTTCACTTGTGAGATGACAACAAGAATCTCTTCTTTGGTCTGTCTTCATTATATGCCATGTAGTAAAGAGCTGAGCTAATCTACTCCTCCTCCCTTCCTGGATGCTTTACCCTCTGCTGCTATTTCTCCTGGTTTTCACTTCTTAATGTGCCAAAGAGAACAGCTCGCTTCTGACAGTGAAATCACATTTGCAGGGATTGACAAAAGAAAACGTTTGTCCTTATCTAGCTCCTGAAGACACCAGCCACACAAAAATGTGCCACCTTCTCTACTATGCTTCTCAGTTGTCTTGTCTTACCTTGTTGATGGGTTCTCTCTACTTCCTCCCACCTCTTTCCTCCTGTCCCTGGCGTGGGACAGGGAGAAACAGGTCAGAAAGATGTACAATTTGCTATTTACAGCCCAGAGGGAGAACAGAGCAAATCAGGAAAGCAGATTTTCTGTCACATACAAAACAAACTGGAACCGTACCATAGTCAATGTGCTTAAACAGCATTTTGGTGAAGGAGTGGAATCAGATTAGGGAAGGAAAGCATTAATGTCTTAAGCTTAGTTAAAGAGTCTGGTAGAGGTGGGAGCTTGCCTTACATAGGTTCCCTCCTCTGCAGACAGCATCAGGTGCACCAGAAAAGCAAAAGCATCATGTGGTAGAAGCAGGTTATTTGAGATGTCTGAATGGGGCCCATTTCTCCTTCTGCACAGATGTAAACCAACTAATGCTGCCTTTAGAGTGACAGCCAATGTGAGGGAGATATTCAGACCTGAAAGTGAAGCGTAATCCCTACTTTGAGAAGAAGATATTTATGTAGGCTAGCCATAAAGGGTGCTGTGATTGAACTGCAGCTACGCTGTTATCTGAAATGCTGCCTTCAGCTGTCTCGGAGATCTTGAGGCAGTGACTGAGATCAGCAACTGCCCTCTTTCAAATACAATCTGAGGATGAAGGTTTGCATTGCATTTTGGAAACTGCATGGAAGAAGTAACGTAGGTGCAGGGAGACTGAGAAGAATGCAAGAAAAGGAACTGAGTAAAAACTACAGCAGAGACTGGAGAACATAAAGAACAGGTTAAGAGACTAGAAAGACAAGGAAGTGCAAGGAGACACCAGGCAGATACATGCTATATAGAAAAAGTAAACCCAGATTTGATAAGGTATTTTAGAACAGAAACAATGGGCATTTCCTAAATTCCTGTCCCCAGGCTCTCCGGCTTGTAATATTCTTGTAATTTAAGTAATAATTCTTTATGATGGGCAGGTCCTTACAAACACAAACCCTGGTTTCTAAATATCTGTGTGATTTGTAACGACTAATTTTCCTTCAGGTTCCATACTCTTTCTTTTGTTCCCTCCTCCCAGTTCCCTCCTTTTTCCCTTTCATGCCTGAAAGAACCTCTCTGTGTTATCTAGTTTCTGAGCAGTATGAACGAGAAACACGTTGTTTATCTACCCTGATAAATTAGCAGAACAGCCAAACACCTTCACAAGATCCAATGACTTGACATTTTGTTACATGTATATATAATCTATGTGTAACTTCTCCCTGCCAGCAGAAGGAATACATGAACCATTAGTCCATACTGCTCCTCTGTGATTGTCATTTAAATTTTTTCCTGTAAAAGTTTATTGCACTAAAAGTAGAAAGAGATAGAGGAATTTCACCCACTTCTAGCAAAATGAGCAGTAGTTAAACATGGATTTCCCTAAAGCAAACAAGTATTTGCAGGCTTGCTTTTGGATTGCTTGTACAGAAACAGCCCAGTACCTAGTATTCCTGGGCAGCTAATCCTTGTCCTGTGGGAGATATGGATAAATCAGTATCATTATGACCATTTTACAGGTGGCTAAACTGAAACAAAGCTTTCACTCCTTGGAGAACATAGATACAGCTGCTGTTGTAGATACACAGTCTTCGACTGTGCTGCAGTACCTGTTTTAAATCCTGAGGAGGGCTAGAGCATATGTGATGTAAATGCAGACGAGTTTCATGCAAGAAAGCTTGTGCAGCATGGTTCATCTTGCGTACAGCTGAGCAAGAATTAGAGAAAGAATATATTTTTTGAGCATGAGGTTTATTTTTTTATTAAAATGAAACTGTAAAATCAATTTTCTGATGGTTTAGTCGTTATTTTGGAGGAATAGAGATTTTTTTCCAGTCTCTTTCATTAAGCCCCTTTACTGTCCTTGCGACAAACTATGACATTTTTCAGGTGGTCACAATAACTTTCTTTATGAACTAGTATTTCTTCCCATGCACATGCAAAATGTATTTACTTCTATGTTTTATAGACCGGACCATGAACCTGTGAATCATTTCTTATTCCTAGTGTTGTCTTGAACTCTCTGTAGAGTCTTGGGCAAATCATGTTGCTAAAAGTTGTTGCATCCATGTGGTTTTTGTGGGGAAGTGGATCTGTGGAAAGAACAGGCTTTTAGAATCATAGAATCATAGAATAGTTAGGGTTGGAAAGGACCTTAAGATTATCTAGTTCCAACCCCCCTGCCATTGGCAGGAGCACCTCCCACTAAACTAGAGAAGGTCTAGACTAAACTAAAACTAAACTTTTGCTAGAGAAGGTCTGAAAAAAATAAATTGGCCTTTTATTTGCATAAGTGTTCATTGCACTTGTGAGGGGATTGTCTTTGATCCTAATACTATGAGCTTCAGCATTGTTATGGAGATTCCTTAATCATGATAGAGCTGCAGTAATGGTGATATCCATGTCATTTTCTTCTGAAAGGCTTAAGGAAGTCCTGTTTCAGGAAAGATTACTATTAAGATGTTGCATATGTAAGCCCCAAAAGCAGGACATATTTTATACGGACGAAGTGGGAGACTGGGTGTTGGCTGCCCACTCTGTATGCAAATCTGATTGGAGAATAATGTTTGGCCTGTGGAATTTTACTTGGAATTAACACCCAAATATGGCATCAGGGAAGCATACCGAGAAGAAATTTTTTATTAGACATATGCTACGTGTGTGTTTGTGCATATGTATTCTATGGTGATGCTATGTATAAGTTTTATATATTAGCTAGATGTGGATGAGAAGGATGCTTCTTTGAAAGGCTTGATTTCCCGGGCGTTGAGAGATGGAGAATGGTTCAATTTACAAAAAGAACGTACAGTAACAGCAACCAAATTGACAGCTAAAAAACCCCATAAAATTTCTAGCACATTAGCAAAGCATTATGTATCTCATTATGGGCAGACTATAGGAACAGAGCAATGAAAAGATGGCTAATTACAGATACTCAAACAGAGCACTTTGTGCAGATTGGATCGGGTAATGAAATTAATCAAGTATACATGTTGAATTAGCCCTCAAAGGTCAAAGAAAAATAAGCAGGACATGTGTGAAACTCTGATCTTCCCCCAAAAAGCAAGTACACTGTACAAATTAATGTCTGCATCAAGACACTTTGTTAGCAGTTGACAAGACTTTCACACATGCTGATGTCTCCCTAGGTGTATTAAATATCCCTTTTTCAGAAAGATATTATGGAGCTGGGAAAGAAACGTGTGATCCCTTAAAAAGGACATTTGGAAGTCAACCAAAGAGACCTTGTTATCAGTCTTTTTGATAAAATGCTTAATCCTCCCCTCACCGCCCTGTCTATTAAGAAAAAGGCAACATGACAGTGAACTTGGCAGAGTATTGGATCTGAACGTGTGTGAGGCTGTAACACCCCCAACAGCTAAACTACTTCTGTTGCTGAGAAGCCAGCAGAAGTCTCTCCTCCATTTGTACCTATGGGGAGCTCAGAAAGTTTTAAGGCTAATGTGCTTTTTTGCTCTTGTCACTGACTCAGAATGTGTCTTCTGCCTTAATTTCATTAGAAAGACAAAGGGAAGATTTTTTGTAACTTCTCAAATTATATATCTTGCACATATAATTTTATATCTTCTCTCAAAAGATTCTCTGCTAATGCAACAGACCTCTATTTTCTCACAAGGAGTGCTTTGCAAAAGTCAAGTTACTATAACAACCAAGTACACCTTTTCAATCCAGGAACCATGCTCTTATGTTAGTTTTGCTCTTTCTTTTAGAATCATAGCACCACTTAAGTTGGAAAGGACATTTAAGATCGTTGAGTCCAACTGTTAACCCAACACTGCCAAGTCCTACATTAAACCATGTGCCTAAGCACCACATCCTGCAGGTCTTCTAAATCCCTCCAGGGATGGTGATTCCACCACTGCCCTGGGCAGCCTATTCCAAAAGGCTGGATAACAGATAGTAACCTCACAGAAGCACACCAGGTTTACACAGATGTAAAAAGGGTCACAGTTTGGACATATAGCTGAGAAACACCCAACGTTATGCAGACTCGTACCTTTTTTCTTCTCCGCGACTGAAATTGCAGAAGTGAAGCAAGAATCGAAGAAACTTGTCTTGCTTGTTTCTGTACCAAAATAAATACCTACTTTCCTTTTAATATGATCCTTCTGAAAAGCCAATGGAGAATACTAACTAGGATCACCCACCACTGGATGAGCTGCATTATTTACCTGCCGTGGTGGCTGGGATCCCACTGCGCCTCTCCTTTCTCCTTCTGTGCTGCGGCTGTTGGCAGCTCACAGAAGAAGAGGAGCCTGCAGACAACTCTATATGCAGGAGGACCGAGGCACTTTTCAAACCATGGCATGAGCAAAATTGTGTAAATTATTTGCTCCCATTTTCCTCGCAAATTGCTCTCTGAAGTCCATACACGTAACGGGGAATTTGACCCTTTAACTTACGTAAGAAAGCGCAGCGTAGAACCTTATGACCGATCTGCTTGCTAAGCACAGTGTTACTGCTTCAACTTTATACTTTGCTGTCTGAAAATATTCCAAAAGTCTTCGGATTGCATTGTCAAAAATTTACAGAAAAAAAAAAAAGAAAGAAAAATAGCACAGATGAATGCCCACAAAAAGCCAAAGCATATAACTCAGCCTGGATCCTCTCCGCTTCCATCTGTTCTCCCCAAGTAAATTATTACAGTGTGCGCTCTCTACTTAAAGTGCTGCTGCTTGTGAAAGAAAACAAGCTGGGGTAAGCTATTAAGAAAATGAAACTATTTTGGCTTGAAGGCAATGGGGGGGGGGGGGGGGATAACTTCATTTAGGCCACTCAGAGATTTTTAAAACTGGAGTTGGTCTTCCCTGGTCTATAAAATGAACAAACCCCCAACTTTTCTGCAGAAACAGGTCTGAACTTCAGATAGAAAACTTTCTGATGTATGCTGTAATGATCGGTTTGGAAGTTGGTGAAGGCAGCAGGAATGAAAATACCGGGGAAAGATTCTGTCCTCTGGGGCTGGAGTGTGTTGCGGTGTGTTTGCTGCAAACAGCGGTCATGGTAAAAGGACTTTGTCTGGTCTCCTAAAGGACAGGTTGAGGCTCAAAAAGCAGAAGTTCCTTTATGTGTGCATTGAAACACTTGTAGTGAGTTATTCTGTGTTGCTCTGTGTCCCTTTGTCAGCCAGGACTTCGGCCTTCCTTTGTAGCTGTGAGCAGGGGATTTGGAGGGGGGGATCACAGGTGAAAGAATGAAAAGCTAAGAGTTAGGAAAGGAGAGCCAAGACTTGACGTTTTTGTGCTGGGCCACTGCTTGAGGTCTGAAAGAGAGGCTTATTGCCAGGTCAGTCTCATGAGAGCATGCTTCACAGATAAGCAATCCAGAAGCAAATAATCGGCCAGCCTTTAAGATTTTAGGTCTGTGAATGTACTGCATGTCCTATAGGATTAGCTGTGGGTGCAGAGCAGGATTTAGCTTAAATGGATGAGGGTGGTGAGGCACTGGTACAGGTTGCCCAAAGAAGTGGTAAATGCTCCATCCCTGGCAGTGTTCAAGGCCAGGTTGCACAGAGACTTGGGCGACATGGTCTAGTGTGAGGTGTCCCTGCCCATGGCTGGGGGTTGGAAGTGGATGATCTTAAGGTCCTTTCCAACCCTAACTTTTCTATGATTCTATGATTCTATGAATTTGAATGGGGCTAGGAGTTCACTTCAGTAGAGTTTGCCACTCTGAAAACTTTCTTTAAAAATTGAGTGGGACTCAAACTCTTTCTTTCTTTGCTCAGGATTTTGGTTTGATGACTGAAAAAAAAAAAGAGAAAAATCCATTTCATGCCCAAATTTGCACAGTGAGAACGTTCTGGCAAGGGCTGTGATCAGGCAGCTAAAAATGTTAGAAACGAGACAAGCTTGAGAGCCTTTATCTGGGAGATTTCTGAACTCCATTTTGCACAAAGCGAGGTGAGGTTTAAGTAATCCAGTTGAAACTTGGTTAGATATTGTATATATTGCAGTTAGTCTCAGCTGACTTCGTTTTTGCTTCACTTTAAGTTATATTTTAGTGTACTGGAGGGTCAGATTTGTAAAATATTCCAACTTAAAGGAATGAAATGGAAAAGGGCGAGGTTTTAGAATTGATTGTCATTCTCATGGCAAACCCTTCTGCAAATCTGGCTAATATTTTGGTCTTTAAATGACATTAAGTCTCTTCTTAAAAATCTGTCTTTAAAGATACATGTTTCAAAGGCACAGAGGTTATAGCTCTTTCTTAAAACAAAGCAAACCTGTTCAGTGCTTAATCTATAGCTTACTAAAGCCTTATAGACTCCAGACTTTTCTGTAGACTCCAGAGTCCTATAGACTCTGGCACAGGGCAGATCTAGGCAGTCTTGCAGATGGGAGTGACCTGTTCCACAAACTGGGCTTGAAAACCTTTTGAGAGCGCATGGATGGGCAAAAGCAACTGCTGCCAGACTCTGAGCCTTCCCAGGTTCTCTTTAATGCACTCACAGAATGTAGCCACAAAGGCTAAAGCTGCTGATGTGGGTTTGGATCAGTTCTTGCACTTTAATACTCAAATTATGGTTTAGCCCAAAACAAAATAAAATTTCAGAGTTTCAGCCCTGTGTACAGCTGAGGAAGAAAGAAAACCCAGATAGCTTTGATATATGTATTAGATGGTTTATTGTTCATTTTAGTGCTTGGTTGGTAACAAACGCAGACACTCATGGTAATAAGGCTGTGTTTTTACTATTACAAGACAGTTTGGGACCTTCTGAATATGCAGCTTGCAATGGTATATTAAACCAAATTGTAGTTCTGTATTTGACAATTTGGCTTTGTTAACATAATACAATTTGGTTTTATTGTAGCAGTGAAGAGGGAAACATTTTGATAATCATTTGCTTTCATTATCCATTTATATTACTTCTTCCTACTCAATATTTTATTTTTATTTTTTAAACAAAGCAGAAAGCTTTTACAACCAAAGAGGCTGATAAAGCATAAAGAAAGAAATCCCAGCCTGATTAGTTCTGTTTTCAGTGATATTCATCAAAGAGAATGTTGGCATAATAGCACAACTTTAATATCCATTAACTCTCCACATATTCCCAGATATTTTTACAGAAAACCCAAAATGTATTTTTAAATCTGCATGATAGTAAAAAGTTATTGTGCTTGTGATTCTCTCAGGATGTGTGAGAGAGGTGGTTTGGAAGGGATGATGATATCTTTTATTAGGTCAACTGGCATAACTGGCAAAAGAAATGAGAAGCAGCATGTATGAGATTGTGCTTGTTTTTTACCACCTCTATCAGTCTTGTCTAATAAAAGATATTGTTTCTTTCTTCAAGTATTTTCCTCAGTACCATCCTCAGCAAAAAATACCTTTTTGTTGGTGGTCTGCTTAACCACTGCCTTCTCTGTATTTTTCCTCTAACCCGTAGGCAGGAGATGCACTAAGAGCAAATTAAATGTCCTTTTGGTTATCTAGACCTGCACAGCAAATTTACCTGGGACCATGCCTCATACCCCTAATGGGAGATATCTGTGTAGTGGCCTGGTCCACGCTTCATGTGCCCGATGGTGGGTCCTACCTCCCCTCAAGGAAGGAGACACTGCAAGTGGGACTTATACCCGTGGCTGTGCTTCCTTTGCTTCCCTCTAAAGGAGAAAATATGTGCATTTCAGTATCCAATGTGAACCTTCATTTCAATATCCCACCTTAGTGCTTTGAGTCGCTCTTTTTGCTACGCAGGCATAGTTCCAGCTCTTAGCTGTGGTCGGTCATTAAATAAGATGGTGTTATTAAGCTAATTAAAAAATAAAAGTCGAGCAGGAGAACAGAGTGCAGACTTCTGCAGGATGTAAAATTAACCTTAAGTGAATGAGGAAGGGAAACAGCAAATTAACAAAGCAGTTGCCATTATTCAGTTACCGTGCTCAGCTTTCCTAGCTGTTGATCAGATGGATCATTACATGCTTTGGGAAGTTGAGCTGACGTGTCGCATCAGCACAACGCAGAACCTTGCTGAGGAGATCACACAGTGTTTCCGAAAGCATGTGAAGGCATTTCTAGCTTGTGAATCACAAAAGCAATTTAATTAGTCCCAAGAGGCAGTTGCATAAGAAAAACTGAGAATGCTGCCTTGTCATATTTGCTGCCTTCGTGTGATTTTCAGACGAGGTTCTGGTAATGAATGTTTTCTAACACCCGGAGCTCAGGGCCCCAGTAGCTAATAACAACCCTGAGTTAACAGCATCCAGTGCCTGCAGTCCCATGAAGATCAGTCAGGTACCAGTACTTTTGCCGTATGTCAATATTGTCTTAGATGCACAGAGGCTTCAGCTGGAAGATTCTGTAGCCAGCTGAGAAATGTCTGAAGGCAAATAGAAGTCTTGCTAGTCTAGCACTAGCCAAACCACTTGGCAACTGGCTCTTCCTAGGTATGGTTTTATGTTCTATTTTGAGGCGTAGGTTTTGTTTTTAAGCTGTGGAGTTATGAACTCCTCTCAGTGGGGTCTGTTCCTACATTATGGAGACCTCTGGAAGCTTTGCTTTGGTGTCAGTGAACTTGATTTCAGAGAGATGGGAGCGCATATATGGGATGAATGCACACCATCACTCTTGTATACTCCTAGGTCTTATCATACTCCCCATCGCATTCCCAGATTTTGTTTTCCTTGGAGTTTAGCATTTGAAGCAATGCAAATTAGCTGCCTGCAAAAATCCAGGGAGCCTGAATGTAAAGATTTCCCTCATGTGGGATCATTTGAACAGGGATTATAGGGTCCTGCCTGTTGATGGATGGCACTCCGAGAACTCCCCAGCCTCAGAGTTAAGAGCTTTAGTATAGTAACAGTTTTCTTGATATCTGCTACAAAATCAAATGTGAAATCCTGTAGTGGCTATTTCAGTCTTTGCAAACCTGTGTGGCCTGATTTACCAGTCATTGGTTGCAGTTTCATGCGCTAGTTACTTTGAGTCCCTCAAGTCAATGCGCATAACTTAATGGAACCATGTATCAGCAGCTTTGACGTTACCCAAGATACAAGGTTATCTTCTTAATTCCATAATTTACCGCTGTCAACCCAAACCCAACGCTGTTATTCTTCATTTTTTACATTGGGACAGAAGTTTCTCAGAACAATGTTCCTAAAGTGAGTATTTTCAAACAGGAATACCTAGAGTGAGGCATTGTATAAATACTCCATTTTTCACCAGCAGTGGAGAAAACAAAGTGACTGGGGAAATCAGTGGGAATTGCTGGGAGTTCTGTATTTTTTTAAATTGGGTTGTTTATTTGGTTACTTATATATGGATTTATGTGCTTGTCGTTAAGGACCAAAGTACAAAATGCTTGGCCCCAGGTAGTTTGTGATTTGTCTTCTATTTGTCTTGATTAGTGGATGTTTGTTGCAAATCCCTTATAGGAAAGTGACAAAAATCTTCATTCTCCATGCTGGTGAGAAAGAAATATTTGAATTAACAGCTTGATGATTAAAGAGTTTTATTAGTTTTAAAGGTGAAAGAGGACCTCAGAGATAGAGGGGGAACAGTAGGGAAAGAAAAAAAAAGGCAAGAAGGGATGAAAGACAAACCCGAAAATTATCTATCACAAACAGATCATAAACTGAGATCAACACGAGTGTTTCTCATTTAAGTTTTGTGTTTGATCATGAATTAAAGGCTTTGGAATCAAAAGAATCTGCCTTTTTATTGTTTGTTAGTTTTATTTTTAAGACTGAGCAAATCAGCCACCTATTAATGGCAGGGTGAATCCTGACCAACATTCACAGGTTATGTTTTCAAGGAAAATCAGGCTTCTGAAAAGATATTTGTAGAACTTTACACCTTACTTTGCATCTCTCCGTCATTGCCTTTGTTACGGATAAAATGGTCTCCAACTGAAACACGGACCAGGGGCACCCACTAAGACGACATTACTTTGAGGAATGCTGACTGCTGAAGCTCACTGACCCCCTGAATCAGCACCTCACACACAACACACCTCGAATGATCAAAAAGCAGCAAGTAATGGTGCATTGAAAAACCTGCACTCAGCTGCACCAGTAGGTTTACTAGATAGGATGATTGCCTATGCTGTGCATTTGATACAATACAAAAACCAGGGCATTATCACAGCATCTTTCCTCTTACTGTAACAGAGGGTAAGCAGCTCTTTTGCAATGATATTTGTCTGTTAAGTGTTCCAGAAAGGTGATCTATCTTGCCAATGCATGAAGTTGTGACAATAACATAGTCCTCAGACATTAATCTTGCAATTTCATATGCTAATAAGCCTAATTTCTAGGCCATTAAAAAAGTAGAACTTTTAATGGCTGTGAATATCTAACTAGAAGTCATTCAGCCCTACATTCCATTGTCAATGAGATGCCGTCCTGACATCGCTGCATCAGATTGAGACGCAAACCTAACTGCTCAGGTTTTGCATGCACTAAGGAGAACTGCAGCAGGACCTGTTCAGTCACTAAAGCAAGACAGGACTGTGATGTGCTCTTAATCTTTGATCCCTGACACAATACTGGCAAATGCACAGGCCATAGCAGGCGAGAAGAATATTAGGTCTTAGTGAGAGGAGTGTGAGGGGTAAGCTCTTCACAGCTGCTTCTCTGCAGCTCTGATTTGTCATCCCTCTGTAACATTGCAAATGAGGTAGCAGAAAAATTGAGGTGAATCTCAGGGGTTCTCCATCATATTGCACTGCCTGGGCTGCTCTGCTTGGTTCTCCCTAATCTGAAATATATTGCTTTTGTGCATTTTTCCGTGGTTTCTTTCTTGAACTTGGAAGTTGATGTTTGCTTTTCCAGTGCTCAGTCTGGCTGCTGACCCTTCAGTCAGACCCTATGATTTTAGCTTAATTGCTCCTGCCAACAAGCCAGCCAATTTGCACTTTCCAGGTGATGACCTTGCAGAAGATGCAACATGAGAAGCAATGCTAGCATCAAAAGTGGTGAAAGAAAAGAAAAGCAATCATGCAGATGACATTTTGAAGTGCCTGGAATACACCTCAGAAAGACTTAGAGGACCATCTGCTCTTTTCAGTGTGTTAACAAATAAGTTTAATGGGCAGTAGTCAGAGTCAGTCAGTGAATTGAGACAATGGTTATCTCCAAACAGCTCTTTTACTGTACCTTTTATCATTGAGGCAGTGATGCTTCTGAGAGGATCTGCGAGTGGCTGCCATTTATCTAGACAGATGAACTTATTTAGAGGAAGAGGAAAGGCAGAGAGACAAAGACTGACGTTTCTACCCTGTGGTTTGAAGGTGTAGTGCAAAGCCCAGGGTCCCTACTGTCCATGGGATGCTCATCTGCTGAGGTGAGAGAAGCACTAAATGGATCTAGAGAAAAACAGCTGTAAAGGGCAGATAAAGGACTGTGCACCTGTGAATCCATGTCTATGTAAAGATCAAAAGAGAGTGAATACCAGAGGACTGCTGAGATGCCATGTCGTGTCAGTCACATCTGAAAGTAAGATCAATTGGCAGCAGACCTACTTTGAAGGGATCTTCCTGGCTTGCTATGAATCAGGATGGAGCGGTTGCCAGGCTGTAGGTGTGGGTTAGGTGTGTAGATGCTGTGGGGTGCATCTGAGTCTGGAAGACAGGTCTATCTCAGATAAAGATGGGGAAAGACATCCAGAGAGAAGGATGGGGTGAGGCAGGAAACCTTAAAGAAAGCATAGGAAAAGGATGGAGGGAGAAGTGTTGAAGGAAAGATGCAAACCTGATGGCAAGAAACAGTCAGCAGGGAGTTTGCATGTTTGCTGTGATTTATCTGAATCATTTGCAGTGCTCCTCTAGGTTGTTTCTGCACTATTCAAAACTTTGAGCCTTTTACTTGTTTCTCCACTTCTCTTTTCTTAGCAGTTTATGGCCTGACCATTCAGGTTTCATTCAGGTAAATTTCCCTTTCAGATTTAAATTAGTAGAGGTTTTGCCTGAGTAATGGCTAAATTACTTGGTTCTTCAAGCTATTATTTGAAGTATTGTAAAGCTATCATTCATCAGTAGTCAGTTTCTGTATGTACCCAAGTTGTGCCTTACCTGAATTTATAAAGGACACTGTAAGAAACTGGAAGCCAAAGCCTATAGAGCATGAGAGAAAGGTCCACTTCTCATGGGACACTGAGCACTGCCAAAGCACAGGGATTTCTAAGGAATACCTTCCAGTGCTAAACAAAATACAATTAATTTGAAACTAAATTCTAATGTCAACAAAAGTACTGGCATTTCAGTTAAAAAAATCGTGCTGAATTGGGTGAAATGGCATTTGCTTCAGGTTTTTCACTAGTTTCCAGCTGATACAGAATTGAAAAAGTACTTCAACTTGTGAACACGTACGTTCAAACTTTGTCTGTGACAGAAGGTATAAATGCTGAGGACATCTGAGGTGACTTTTGGTGGGGTTTAAAAAAAATCAGAACCTTTAACTGCTTTATCATTGCGAAGTTTTACTTCGCTTTGCTGTCCTCTTGGATGCCTCCATTTCTGCTGCCCTTCGCATGTGAAGTTCTCCTCTTGACTGTGTCCTTTGCTGAACTTTTCAACTGTGCCACTGGCATCGAAATACATTTCAGATTTTCCTCTGACTCCCTGCCAGCAAATATCCTTCTATGCTCACCTATCAAGGGGTTGGATATCTCCCCGTGGGTTGTATAGCTCAGCCTAGAGGCTCTCTAATTTAGACTGCCTCTTTACGTTTGACTTTTGAATGAAGACTTTGGTTTTTTTCCTCTTTTTTCTAACAGTTTTTCATAACTGTGTTCATTTGCCTTAAACCTGAGTTAAGTGTCCTGTAACTTATCTATATGTTCTGTAGAAACTAAAAAAGCCCTCTGATGTTACCCCTGCTGTGCGATTGGCAGAGACACCCTTGCAACCTGCGTGTCTGGAAAAATGAATGAGGACATTTTTGCCTGACGCTTTAGATCCTTGTGCTTCAGCAGAAGTGAATCTGCTTTCTGGCTCAGAAGCTCATTGCGAAGTGCAGGGACTTTATGTTTGCTTATTTATTTTCATTGTTTGGTACCATCTGGAGGTGGCTTATTTTGTGGGAAAAGGGAAAAAGAATCTTTGCAATGATAGAGGACCATAGGAGCTTTGGTTACTATCCAAAATATTTTGAGAGCTGATAAAAGCAGTCAACATGCCATTTCTTGATGATATTTCTCCTCTTCACGTATACTTACAGAGCTAATCCAGTGCTTGTGCCTGAATAAAGGAACTCTTCGTTGTCACAAGCCTTAGCATACTGCTCTGGTACATGTGCCTATGAAATGCCTTTCATGCCTCATCTGTTACCTAAATAAGAAGTGAAAGCAGTTCACAGCTCGTTTACATTTGCACTGTTTTATGGAACAGCCTAGATGCAGTTCCACTGGAAGTAATGAAATGAGGTCACCAACCCCCTTCCCTCTCCTTGGATTGCATCCACATGGCCTGGTCCTCTCAGTTCACTAAACTGGAAATGGATCTATTTATCTGAAGCACGTTACCATGAGATGCCAGCATCCTCAGCGTGTGGCAGCCATTGATGTTTTACAGAGATGTAAGCTGTCCACGCCGAAGATAAAAGTGTAAGCTATGCATTTGCATGAGTTACCTGAACCCACAATGATCCCTCCTGTGCTGAACGAAATGTAATCAAGGTGAATAAATGGGAAAATTTACTAAACTGATATGGAAATAAAACCAAAAGAACAGTAAAAAGAAATCTGTGCATCTGTGATACCCCATCCTAGGCTGAGTTTGGAACAGACAAATCTGGGCTCTGGGGATCCTGGGTGCTGGGTCAGATCTAGCACCTACAGACAACTGCAGAGAGTTGAACTCCAGAGCCTGGGTCCTTCCTGCTTTCTATTTTGCATCAGACTAGCGAAGTGCAAAATCTTACCTTTCTGTCCCAGTGGGATTTTAGTTTTAGTTTTTGAACCAATTTTGTGATGTGTGTTGCTGTGTAAGAGAGGGCAGGGAAGACCTGAAAATACAGTTGTACAAATTCAGCACTTCTTTCATCATCTGCATCCAAGTGTTGAAAATAGATTGGAAATGTGGAGCTCGCAAGTTGCCACCTACATTTGTCATGTCACCAACGTTTCAGAAGACACAAACTGAACATATCAGCTTTCTTCAGGGGTACTGTTGTTTTTCTTCTAGTGCTCTGTGTTTGTTATGGGATCAGGATGCCTTGACTGGACTTTACTTCCCATAATGCCGGGGGTAAAGATAGCTGTGTACATGTAAGCAGTCAGATTTGAGTGCTGCTGTGAATGAAGGGAGACACACATTGCATTAGCATGGCTATTCTGCTCATATTTTTCACAGGAGAAGATGTAGCATGATATGCAGGTGCCTTTTTATTTCTGTTGTCTACAAAAGAATTCTAAGGTGCATGGGTGTGCACCACATTAGGTGAGAGGGATCTGTTTCCTTTGTCTGTCTGCTAATGGAATGAAGACATTGGGATAAAGAACAAAATTCCCATGTTTTCCCGAGAAGAGGCAACGCAGGCTGAGGTTACATCATCTTAGTGCCGTGCACTGGAGATGCTAATGGTCCTCAGTTCATTGGTTAACTGCAAGAAAGGCAGATCAGGAATGCCAGCGGATAAGCAAAGAAGAAAACAAAACAAAGCTGTCTTGGCTCTCACCATGTGACAGCAGAAATATTATTGGCCAAGTGGAAAAAGACAAAATCTGTTCAGGAAGAAATGCTATTTCCAAGCTTTATAAGAGGAATCACAAACATTGAGAATAAACAAACTGGAGACTATAAAATATTGGTTGTGTTTCCCTTTTAGTTTTTGCAAGAATGACTAAAGAGAATGTGCTGGACCTGCTGGAGATGTGTGAGACTATGAGGTGCTGAAATGCTCGTCTTACAAGGCTCTAGGCTTAAATCATCATATGAACAAGAAAACGTGATGAGTAGGTTTCTTCCAATGGCTGGCTCTTTGGCTCGGTTCTGTATGCCGCTGTGTGCCCTCAGACACCAGTGAAGGTGCCTCGGACGATTCACAATGTCCCTCTCTTTGTGCTCAGGTTTAATGAGATGGAAACACGTATTTGATTTGTTTTAGCATTCAAAGATGTACTTGGCAATAGTGTAGATGCTTTTCTTTCTCTGAGCAACCACGCTTCCTTTTTGTCTCTGTTACTATGTGCCTGTTGTTTCTGCAGCTCTGTGGGGTGTCTGGCCCATGCTACATAGACACTGCCAGACCTCAGGAAGTAGGTACAGTGTCTAGTTTTACAGTGAGAAATTCAACCATCTCTAAAAGTACTAATGAGATTTGGAGTATTTTGTGGGCTGAAAAGAGGTGGGAAAAAACCCTCTCTATTTAATTCACAGAGACTAGGTTTATTAACTTCTGAGGTCCTGATATACGCATGCAGGCTGGTAGGCTGTCATTTCTGTATGTGTTTCGATCATCTACATTAAAGATCAAACACTGTTGATGGCCAGAGCACTAAGACCTCCACAGACTTTTGTAACCTGGCTGCAGTGCCTGCAATAAACCGAGAGAGCTAGTGGGAAGTGTACGTTAGCAGACAAATGATCCTGCTGGTACCAAACATGGCACAGTGTCATCTTTTTGAAGGAGGGGCAGAGCACGAGGTAATAAACAGAACTCGTACTCCAGACCTCTTGACTTCTTTTTGGGCTTTACATTTTTCTAATGTCCATAGGAATTCAGGTCTCTTGAGTCAGGTGAGGCAAACCATGTATGGCGAGATCTCTGCTTTCCTTCCATTGTGTTAGTCTGTTCACAAACTCTTGGCAGACTTTATATTTGAAGTTTCAGGTCAATTTAAACCAGGCAAGCAGTTAGGTAACGTTTTTCCTGGCCTGACAGCAAAGTCCTACTGGTGATCTAAACTGTAAAGATCAATGTCATGAAAGAGCATATTTTTCAGGTTAGTGTAAAGGTCAAAAGTAAGTGTCCTGGAGGGGTTCATGTTGGTCTCTGGCAAAAAGTTTCTTGGGTTTAGCTCTGTAGTTTCCAGTGCTGATCTCAAGTTTGCCAGACCACTGCTCCAGAGGCTTGGAACAGAGTGAAGTATGGCTTGCATAGGATCTTTCCATACTCAGAGCTTCTGAGCCCCACAAATAATCAGACTTCAGTTCCAGTCAGATTTACTGACAGAACACGTGAAGGTCTCTTGGAGCAGTTTTATACCACCACCCCTCTACCACAGGCTAAGCTGGTAACACCACACATGCTAAACTAGAAACTGCTATGGAGCAGAAAAAAGAGGGATAACGGGAAAAATATGATAAAGAGCTTTTCCTAAGTAATAACAGGACAAATGAAGAAGATTGGAGATGCAAAAGAGCTGGAAAAGGATAAGGGCTGCTTAGCTAAGGCCAAATGACTCTGATTTTTCCTAGCAGAGCAACACTTCTCTGGAACAATGAAATATTTGCATGGACTTCTGCACTGTGTTGATTCTTGAAGAGCTCAAACTGCAGCAAGACTCTCTTTTAAGCTACAGACTTCTGTGGAGAATTTGAAGCCTAATGTCAAGCATGAGTCCTGACTTCTGGGTCACCTGGCCAGTATTCCCTTTCTCCTGCTTAGATTAGCCTTTCCAAAGGAACCATGATGTACTTGAGAATGTTTTCATGTTCTTCAGCAAAACTGTGAAGGCGCACGGCTGCTAGAAAATTCCTGTTGGGTTCCTTTTATACTCTACCCTAACCCAGGGGCAGAAGTTGTGCTGCCCATGAGGGACGGTTGAGAAAGGAGAAAGCTTTTACACAGGCAGAAGTTCACAAAATCTGGATTGTTTTCAACCTATCTGGAACTTCATGATCTCGCACCAAGGGTTGCAGAGATACTCATGAATAGAGAAAGTCAAGGGCCTGAAGAACTGTTTTGTTTTTTCCATCTGTCCTCCTTTTCTCAGTATCTGTATCTCATGTAGGCAGATCCCAACTGAATTGTGAAATGTCGCATCCGTTATCACAGCACTGTTTAGATGAACATCTTAAGATGCCAGAATATTCAGTAGCAGACCCCTCCGTGAAAATGCAGTGCGCTCCATCAGGATCTTGGCTGTTCTCGTATGTGTCAAGCATTTTTCAGGAAGATATTGCTTTATTTTTGGCTTTGTTTGGAAGAACATGGAAGTGTTAACAATTTATTCACAGTGTGAGACAAACAGATATTAATAGAATTTTAATGAAGGCTTCTCAACAGGATTTGAAGTTTTGTTGGTTTTTTTAATCGAGTGTTGTGTGTGTTTCTGTTAATACTGTGAGAGCCAGAAATACAGGCATCATAGGACAAGTATGGCAACAACTGAACCACATTGCCAGAGACAGCAAGAAAGCAGAAAGGAGGAAATTTCAGCTGGACACTGCCAGATGCTCTGTCACCACCAAAGCCAAAGCAATTATTTCCAGATTCCCTTATAAATTGTCACATAATGTCATGAACAGACTCGCGGACGCATGAAATGTATCTTCACATATTGCTCCAAGGTGGAAGGGGCTTTCCTGTTTTGGGTTCATCTTATGTCTCTCATTAAATAATTGCTTCACAGTTCTCCCTTTTTCATACATGTAATTTAAAACAGCTGCTACCTGCTGGCACTCTCTTAAAAGCCTGTGTGTTTAAGTACACATGGACACAGTTTCAGGCCTCTAGCTTCCCATCCTTACACCTCAGTGACCTTAATGATGCCTCTGCCCACTGAAGTGATAAAGAGAGGATGTACTTCTGTTGGCCCCTGCTCTCTGAAGTGAAGTATTGAAGCTTTTACTTTGTCAGTGAGAAAAGCCTTGCTATGCACTCTCTCATCTCTGACCCCATATTTTGTTACTGTACTCTAATCTTTTTTTGGGTCAGCACTAGCTTTCATGCCAGCTTTTTGTGGGGGTAACATGAGGTATCTATGGAAGGTGACTTCCCAAAGGCTGAATGCCCTTCCCTGATGAAAGGCTCCCTTCATTAGTGGGCAACAGCATAATGGTCAACTATCACCACGTGTCCTGGGTTCAGCAGTAGCAGTCATTTTTCTCCTTCTTAGTAGCTGGTGCAGTGCTGTGCTTTTGACTTTCAGCCTGGGAACAGCACTGATAACACTGATGGGTTTAGTTGTCGCTCAGTAATGTTTAATCTGACCAAGGACTTTCTGAGTCTCATGTTCAGCCAGGGAGGAGGGGAAGCCGGGAGGAAGCAGAGACAGGACACCTGACCCAAACTGACCAAAGAGGTATTCCATACCACAGCACGTCATGCTCAGTATAGAAACTGGGGGCAGTTACCTGGAAGGGTTAGATCACTGCTCGGATTGGGCTGGGTATCGGTCAGCGGGTGGTGAGCAGTTGTATTCTCTTCCCTTGTTATTTCCCTTATCATTATTGTTATTGGTGGTACAGCAGTGGTTTGTGTTATACCTTAGTTACTGGGCTGCTCTTATCTCAGCCCGTGGGAGTTACATTCTTTCGATTCTCCTCCCCATGCCTCTGGGAGTGGGGGGGAGAAAGGGGGGGAAGTGAGCAAGTGGCTGCGTGGCTGAGTTACCAACTGGGCTTAAACCACAACACCAAGTCTGTGTTACCAACCTACTTACCATCTCAATGCAAAAAGGATGATGGTGACTTTTACTCTATTAGCTCATAAGGCAGCTTTATAATTAGTGATTTCCATTTCAACACAGCACACTGCTGAAGGGCAGAGCTTAAGGTGCAGTTCATTTCCTAATGAGCACTGATAGCTCCATCGCATCTAAATTTTTGCACCTTTATACTGTCCAAAACATGACCTGCTTCTAATGTAGAGTATGGCTCAGTCACATTTCCTTTGCCCTCTGTAGTTAATTTAGCTAGCTCTGTGGCTCTCACCCAGTCCTTTACTTGTAAAGTGAGCACATAGAAAGGCATAGGATGCTGAAGGAGATGGGGATAGCACTCATCCAGGGGCCCAGGAAAGGAACATAAAAATTGGCAGTAGTGATTTGGTATGATATATAGGACTGGGATATGTCAGGACTAATTAACTTAAATCTTGATGCGTATCAAAACAAAGACCTGTAACTGCAGTAATGTTTTTCATTTGTCTCTGGACAGATTTCTCACATGTGCCACTGTCACCTACACTTGCCCTGTTGTTAGTCTTGAGCTTTCACTGTGGTGATTAGAGGGAATCAAAGCCTAAAAAGCTTGTTCTCATATAAGGCTTTTGAAGGATCTTACAGTGCTGCAAATAGTTTACTAAGCTCTTCAGTAAACCAATTAAGCTGCTAGATTGTATTCAGAGTAGGGCTTTGCTGAAGACAACAGAAAAAAATCAGGATCCCTCCCTCCAATGCTCAAGGGCCTCAGGGTATGAAGCCATCACTGCAAAATACTGTAGTGATATCATAAAGGGAAAAACAAGCACTGCAGCTCCAGTTTGGTTTGCTCTAACACCTTGTGCTCTTAGCAGCAGCTTCCATTTCATTTTGTTAAGCTTTTGTCTTGGAGGGCAGGGCAAGTTCACTGCTCACATCTAGCAGCAGCTGCCTCTAAAAGAACAGTTTGGTTTGATTCCTGACACTGCCCACCAGCAAATGGAAAGAGGAAAAAAGGGTTCGGTGGCTATGAGGGAGCCTGTGTTTGCAGAAACCCTTTCCTCTCCTCTCCAGTTGTTATTGCTTTCACTCTGTAGGACGGCATCTTATTTTACCAAGATGTCTGTGGGGTAGCTGACTGCTCTTATGGTCTTTTATGCACATTTACCTGCATCAGGACAACAGAAGCTACAATATATTTCAGTTGCAACTTGGGTAAAGTGCATTCTAGTCATGCGAGACGAGTCGTACCCCTTTTCCCGATTAGATTCCAACAATCATCTTGGCACCTGGTCGTGTTATGGACACTGTGATCCCATTGGCAGTGCATGGGATGCAGTCACTTTGCCCTAGTCTTCGGTGCTCCTATCCCCTACCCACTGGTTTCATTTATTATGCAGGAATCATGGGTAATTGACCAGTCTTTTCAGGCTCCTGTGTGCATCACCTTACCCTTCAGATTTAATTTTGAAGTGACTTTTTTAGAAAAATCAATTTTCTTTTCCCGTTTTCCCTCTTTTGTTTTTATTTTTCTCTCTGTGTGTGGCTTATGTGCTGAATATTAAACAGGAAAACAAAGATGTATATCATCTGGAGCTGAGCAAAAGCACAGGTGCACCTACCAGGCAGTGAGAGAAAACAAACCAATTCATTTAAAGGGCTTTGATTCACTCTTGTGAGCTCATATTTTATTCGACAGCCTGAGATGACACCTCGAGCCCGCCTAGGCGTGCACGCAGTTTGGAATGGAGATGTTTCCTTGGCTCCTGCATGCTGTGAAGTTTTGCCACGGCTCTGCTCAGAGTTGTTTGGTACAGGGGCCTTGCTGAGGATGCTGAGATGGGAGAGGATGAGGAAGGGATGAGGCAAGAAAAAAGTGAAAAAGGAAAAAAAGAAAATAACATGAAAAGCAAAGGGTATCTCAAATATTTATATTTCTTTCCCGAATTTTCTAGCCTCATTCCTATTGGTTATAGGCAAAGTTTCCATTTGTTTTCCAAGCCTGTGGTTCTGGCACGCGCTAAAATGACTCCTATATGGCTTAGGGTGGAGCTGCCTCTCCTGGTTTTGTTCTAGCTTGCTGCGTATCCTTTGAAGGTCACTTCACCCCCTATGCTTCTTCCCCTTCTTCCTTTGTCTCCTAAGACTGTAAGCTCTTCTTGAGATAGAACACTATCTTTAAGTGTTTGAGTCATATCTCCGACACAGGAACTGGTGAGCCCTCTTGTACTGGTGGTACGCAGGTGGAATTTGCTCGCCTTGTCCTGCCTGTGAGAGAGGAGGTGGGATGCGAATTGTCCCAACACCCGTATCTGTGGCCTCAGCCCAGGATCCCCATAGGTGGATTTAGTCCATTTGGTTTTGGAGATGGAACAAGAGGGCAGCAGCTCTGGCTTCTTGCTCCATCCAGGATGCTGTAAGTGCACAGCTAAAAAATGGAAGGTTAGAAGTGCACTAGCTCCCACGTTACTTCTGCTGTAGCTTCCACACTGCATGCTGTGGAATGATGTGTATCTGTGGGAAAAAAACCCACATCAGGCTATATGTTTATGGGCTCTGAGCTAACTGTTATTCCCCAGGAGCAAGACCTTGGAGTTCTGACAGATCCTGCAAAACATAAGCTCATTTTTGGTGGAAATGCTAATTTTTGGGTGGAAAAACGAATAAAATATTAGGAATTACTAAGAATGTATTAGGGAACAAACCAGAAAATAACCTTGGTTCACTCCTGTTTTTCATACAATATGCATTTCTCATCTCCTTGTCTCAGGAAGAATGTAGTGGAACTAGAAAGGATTCAGAAGCAATGGGGGTGGGTGGTTAAAGATATGTAATGACTAAATAAATTAGGACTCCTCAGTCTGGAACAGAGATGTCAGGCTCTTGAAGGCATGGGTAAGGCAGATAAAAATGGACTGTATGTTGTTTGTGCAGTGGGAGAGCCAAGGTGCAAGGAGCAGGGCTAGCAAGAGCCAGTCTTAAAGCAGACAAGACATGGTGGGTGAGTGCTCATGCAGTCGGCAGCAGCACCTCTGCAACTCTGTGCCTGAGGAAGTCATGGATGCTGACATTTCACAGGGAGTTTAAAGGGGGACTAGATGAGTTTATCCCATTCCCCAGTTGCTGCAGCTCTGAGATGGTAACAGCGCTTGCTCCAAAGCAGAAAAGATAGTGGCTGTGAGGTGAGCCTGTGATGCTGGGCATATTCTGAACTATTGCTTCCCCTGAGGAAGCAGGGCTACCAAAATGAGCACTGTTTGGTTTGAGCAGTGATAGCTAACCCTTTTACCAAAATCTTCAAACTGAGCACCACGGGTGTTAAATAATTATAAAAAGAGTCAGAATAAGATAATTCCCTAAGGCAGAAAGAGGAAGCAGCAAGGAGTGAAAGGCAGAGTGGCATATTAAGACAGGAAAAGAAAACCTGGAATAGGTTTCTATGTGTATGAACAAGCTGTATGAGTGGGGTTCTTGCCATGCTGCCTGGCAGGACAGTGACTCATGTGTTCCATAATCTGCTATGCCAGCCCTGGACCCAGCTCATGGCCAGTGCTGGGCCAGGAGAGAGACTCTGGTTTGAAAAGGCCTTTGATGAATAGGTTAATAGGGAAAACCACAACCCACTTGAAAGGGAGGATAAAAAGCATGATAAAAGAGAACCTAGAGAAGGGGAAGCTGTATTTCTATCTAGGAAGACACTAAAAAGCAGTCAGGAAAAAATTCCAGTGGATGCCTTTTCTTGGGAAGGATTTTTCACACTTTAAAGAAATCAAATAATGTCTTCTTGCAGATCCAAAACGTGAGAATTTGCTCCTATGTAATGCTTTTCAAATACCTGCACAGGAGGAAAAGAAAAGCACAAAGAGCCACCTATTGCCTTCCCATTTCTGTTCTCTGGCTTGGTCCCACTGGGAAAAGTGACAGCTCCAGGCACCTGACCAACAGTGATTACCTGGTAGTGCTTAACTGGCTTGATAACTATCACTAAATCTGAGTCAGTTCTATCTATATAACTCAGTCTTTTTGTGTGCAACAATCTTTCTGCATGAGTTGCTTTTCCAAGATGGTTGGTGGAACGAAATTGAATGCCGTTTCACTTGTACATCTGCCACTACTGTTTTTATTTACTTGAGCTGCTGAATTATTGTGCAGCTTACAATACAGGCAGTGCTTTTATTGGGGGTTTGGAGAATAAATGTCACATCTATGGAGATACGCGGAGAAGTAGGGGGAGGCAGTGGACAAGTGGACATTCTTCCAAATTAACAAGTAAGACATGAATGATTTACATGGCTTTGGAAGATCCACATGCCAATGCACTGCCACTGCAGAGCATGAATATGCAGAATGCCCTTCTGAAACCTGCTCAGAGATGTTGTCACCTTCCAGCTTTGGAATTTGACTGCTTGCACTTAAATATACCCATAATGATGACAGAAGCCAGGACCGTCTCAACTGACTTTGCTGTAATGACTGACTTTGGCTAATCGTTAATGTCCTCGGTGTGTGTCTGTTACCTACAAGCGCGGATACCTGTGAAATGCTGGTGGAGGACCCTGCCAGAATATTCTTTCCTGACATTGGTATAGTCCACATTACCATGAGGTTATTTTGAGCATTTAATCAGGGTGGTGGGACAGAATTCTGCTCTGGGAGTTGTTTTTGCAAGTGATAAATTGAACTTCTGTACCATAAGGAAACCATATCTTTACTAGAAAGCTTCCCAAATATCCACATGCATCATAAGAATGGGAGACATTCTGTTCGAATGGAAGTGTTCTTGGTAAAAAAAAGATTAGTAACTTGTGAAAGAACAGATAAAGTTGCATTTTGAGTGCTACAAAGGGATTTATTCTTGAACTGGGATTGTCAGCGCTTGCTACTTAAATGTTGAGCAGTGTAGCATTGTATGACAATAGACACGTCAAAATGAATAATTTCGAACTCCAGCAGATCTGTAGCTCTCTAGGATTCAGAAATATCAACCAGGTTTTGAACTTCCCTTGGAACCACTTGAGAATATTTGGATAGACCAGGTAAGAGCTGAATAGGTGTAATCCGTCTGTTTGACTGCTGGCTAGCAAGGCTTGGGAGGAGATACTGATGACTTGCTGACAGCAACAAAGCTAAGGAAGCAAGTGCATGGTGATTTCGAGAAAATCAGGGTGATAGTTTTGAAAGTGACCCTCCCCTATTGAAATATGACCGGATGCCCAGAAATAGCTGATGTAGATCTTGGAATGAACTTATACAAAACACATTACAATTGTTTGGGTAATCATGTTAATTATTAGCCAAAGGTGGGCATGAGCAAAGTAATGTGCGCAATGTAATGTGCGCAATGGGATCTGTCCTCTGGGCACCAGAGTGATTCAGTGAGTACCTATAGAAACCATACAGGCAATAGAGGCACAGTACAGACTGCAAATGCTCTTGCCATCTGGCTAGGATGAGCTTGCTCCAGAGAATAAATGGTAGTAATAGAGCATTTTCACAGCTATGGGGCTGTGCCTGGTTGTCAGCTCTTTGTGAAGATGAAGGAAATTCTGCAGAACTGATGTAGCTTTTGAAGTTTACCAGGAGATATCCATAAAAACTGCTGAGAGATGCAAAGCAGATCCAAGGCGGCCTTTCCAAGAGCATAGCAGCAAGTACCACACCAGAGAACAGGTTTTTCAGCAGGTCAACGAAGTTAAACCTAGATAGATACTTCACAAAACACAAGAGAAAAATAAGCACATTGCAGAGAAAATTTGTTGATGCTGTACCAGAGTTCCTATGCAACATGCTGACCAAAGATCACTCTGTGGAAACTGAACTCCAGTTATCCCAGAAGCAAGCAGACTCCTATATTACCTTATATGTGTTTAGTGACTCAGATGATAGCTGGAAATCAGTCATAACCCACACACATATCCTTGAGCTCTTCCTGTATTCATATCTTGCTCAATATCTCTGAAAGCTGGAACACAGTCCTAACTGGGACACTGTTGATGTAATGTAATGGACTGTATAAAAGTAGTGTGTTCTCTTGGCAATGCTGTACTTGAAGCCCTTGAAGGCAAGTAACCCCAACATATAGGCAGGGAGAATGCAGCTGTCACCTGCCCCTTCTCAAGCTTGGCACACACTGGTTTCAGCAGATATTTTCACACCAATAATCCTAGTCCAAAAGGGATGAAATAGCCACCAGGCTTGTGCCACAAAAATCCTGCTTGTTCTGTTGTGTTTCTGTTGTGTTCTCAGTGCAAACAGTCAAGGAGTTTGAAGGCAAACTCTGCTATTAGAATTCTTCTCCTGTTTTGGATCCATTAAGCCATGGCTGGATAAGTGATGCCAAGAGAAGTTTGTGTGGTTGATAGATACTTGTATTGCCATCATCCAAAGCAGTCCAGGCATTTGGGACGCCTCACCAAAACAGTGACTGCATGTGCATTGAGGATGGTCTTAGGTGCCCAGAGCCAGAGAAACCACAAATCTGAACCAACCAAAGATTCATTATAATGAGGAGAATGTTGTGCAGTATAATCTCAACAGAGCTTCTGAAGAGGAGAATTAGGATATTAGAAACAATTGCTTTTTCAAGGTAGCTTACAGCCAGTCTAACATGCTTTCATTAAGAAAAAGAATGTGCTTACTTTCCTAATGCTTAAAAAATTGGTTTTGCTGCTAGCTCCTTAATTGCTGTAGGAGCCTTAGTTTGATAATAGATATAAAAAAGTGTCATTGTAAAACACATTCGTCAGAATTCAGGGGGGTACTGCTATTAAGAATATAATCACATCGACTTCAGCTGCTGGTGAGCAGAGATTGTTATAATTAATAGGAGCCTACAGACAGACCTGAAAAGTAAAATCAAGAAAAACACCTCAGGTGACACCAACATCACCTATCTTTCCATGGTTCCTTGGCTTCGAAGAGAACTTGGGATAATCCAGCAAGTTCTCCTGGCTTATTGTGGGACATTGGTGGTAGCCTGTTACAGACTAGAGCTGGCTGAAATGTTTAGAAAGTGGAAAGAAATTGCTGGTTAGAGTTGAACTAAAATAGAAATCTGATAAGAGCTTGATCAATTAGAAATACAGCTTTGTGCAACCAGAATAGCATCGTGCGACTCGGGATGAGGCATTTTATGGTTGTTTTACTTTAATATTGCTATTCTCCTGTAAACCCTTTCACCTCTTGGTAAAAGTTGTTATGGTTTTAAACAAAGAATGCAGTTTTACAGTGAAAATCTGAAGTTTTAATGAGAGGATGCTCTGGGTAGGGTTTCCTCAGGATTTTCTCTCTCTCCCTGTCTCCCTCCTTCCCCCCTGAAGTGATGAAATGCAGAACAGGAGATGGTGGCTGAGGCAGCCGGTCAACAGCAAATCCTTCACACGCCTCTTCTGCAGGAGGGAATTCTTTGCTGCCTTTGATCACAGGGAGGAAGTGGCCAGAACAGAAGTGAGTCCTGCCTGTGCGCGGCTGAGGTGGTGGCTTGCAATGTTGCTACAATCCCTTTGATTTCTAGTGCGAGGTGTCTCCCCGCTGAGGCTGCTCTGGCCTCCCCAGCAAACACCACCTTCACTGCTGCACCACCAAATACTTTCCTGGGGTCATTTCTGCAGTGACACTGATGACAGGCAAGCCATCACTGTGGTAGGGTGAGTTGTGGTGCTCAAGAAGAAAAAGCCCTGAAGTGACAGCCTATCCTTCCCTGACTGTGTGTTTCTGTTTTATGGAGCTCTAAGAAATCACTTTTCCTCCTTTTTGAGGAGATAAGTCAAAAGTCTTTTATATTCCTTTTTTTTTCAGGTCAAATTAACTCTCTAAGTTCTACCAGATGAACTGGGGTGAAGAAAAAGACTAAATAAGGCTCCTGATCTTCCTATGCTCCCTAGGCACAGAAAGATAGACAAACCTGTATGTGAAGAGAAAGATTCCTGCTCATTGTGCATCCTAAAGGTCAGCACCCATTACACTATGTCACTCCCTCCTACCTTCAGGTGCTCAACTAGTTCACACAAACCCAGGACACAGGCTTAGGTCAGACTATCTAGATCTGGAGCTAGGCTTCCAAGGCTCCAAAAATCAACTTTCTGAGCAGATCTGGGCTTAAGCTTGAGCTCACTGGGAAAATAAAGTTCCTCTGCAAAGGCTCTCCATGCATTGTAAGATCTGTTTCATGGTCTCAAATGCAGGTGTTGGGAAGCAGTTCTGGTGTCAGATTTTGGCCATGGTTGGTTCAAGCAAAACTGGTTTTTATTTTAGCCCTGCAGAAGGAAATGTAAAACCCTGCTGAACATGTCGGCCTGCTGCTGCAGCTTCCAGAGTCTCTTCTGAGTGCATCTGTGGAACGCAGCGCTGAACGACTGGCAGGTAATACTGAAATACATTGGCCCTTATGAAAGATCCTGTCATGCCATTAAATGCTTAGGGAGAAATGCGTTATAGGGAGAAATAATTATCTAACTGGTTATATGTAACTGAAATGGGTTATATGTAAATGGAATGGGTTGCCCAGGGAAGTTGTGAATGCTCCATCCCTGGCAGTGTTCAAGGCCAGGTTGGACAGAGCCTTGGGTGGCATGGTTTAGTGGGAGGTGTCCCTGCAGGGGGGTTGGAACTGCACGATCTTAAGGTCCTTTCCAACCCTAACTATTCTATGATTCTATGAAAGTAAGTTCTAGCAACTTATCTTTGAAATCATAAAAACATTTTCTCCTCCTTCATCAAAGTTATTTTAGGGTTTGGATGGAAAATGGAGGTATAAGCCAGCTTAATGCTGCATTATTTTCTGTGTGGCTAGCCAGGCTGCCCTGCTGCCCTTCAACTTGCACGTTGAGGTCTGTGCCTTCCCCTTCCCTCCTCATACAAACAGGGGACCTATGTAAAAACTCTTGTCTGAAGAGCCACCTCAAGGGAGGGCAGTTACATGCAACCTCCTTATAACCCTATGACTAACTTTTTGTCCCAGAGTTCATATTCATACATTCCAGTTCTCTGTGGGGCACATGGGACACATCCTTGGAGTGGTGCAAGCCATGCTGGTGCCATTAGCCGTGCTGCCTTCAGCCCAGCTGTGCTCATTGACAGCAGCTGGAGGGCTGGACCCCTGTTTAAAACCAGCTTTTTCCACTCTAGATGCCTGGACATTTGTTTTTTAACCTATTGCTTAGAAATGGGTGTAGCTGACATAAATAAATAAATGCATAAAGTCAGGAATATTATACGATGTGGCTCTGTTTCCATGGAAACCTGATCTTTTCCTTATCTGGTTCTTTTTTTTCCCCTCTGTTAACCAATTTAACCTCTCTGTCCTTCTATTAAAACTCCTCCTCATTAAGCACAAGGTTGCAGGGCTCTTGCAAGAGAAATGTGGGCAGAAAAATATCATCCTTTGCATCTGTTTGGTGCATTAAGGGGAAAAAGTATCTGAGCCGTAGGGAAGAATGTGGAGGAGGGTGAAGATAGAGGGAAATATAATCATATTAAAAAGAAAAATACAGATCAGTTTGGATAATCACTCCCTAAATTGGTAGCAGCAATGCAGTCCATCAGTCAGTATCTTTTCTTCCTGCAGTTGTTCCATTCCGTGTTCTGTCACTTAGGTGTACAGCAGAGTGCGGTCTGAAGTGATATGACATGATATTAGTTACACGATGATATGTGACCAATCACACTGAAAAGCAGGATTTGCTGTCTGGTTTGACGGGTCGGTGTTGGAGGGGAGCTGGGTATTGTGGCAGTTCTCTGTCTCTTTCTCATTTTCATTTCTGAATCACTTTCTCAGCCGCAGTGACAGAGCTTTCACATTGAGAACTGCCAATGAGGGATTTGATTCTTTTCTGCTAATTAATTCATACTCTGAAATGCACCTGAATGACAAAGAAGGCTTCTGAGCTATTCCTGAGTGCTTTCTACTGGGCTGAGTTGCTCTTTCTCTTATAACTTTGGGCCCAGCTTAACTCCTGTCTGCGCTCCTGTTAATGCAGTGGTGATTTTTTAAGTGGTGACCTGACCCTGCCTTGGGAGCAAGAACAGTTTTTCCCTCTCCCTCTTTTTGGTGACTGCTGAATAATGCAGTGTGCTTCAGTGGCAAGGTGCTGAACTTCCACTGAGGGCATGAGTGCAAGTGCCCAAGTCAAGAGAGATAACAGAAAGTTACATTAATATTCCTGCATTTTTGTCACCTGTGGTTTTTAAGCGCAACTTGCGTAAAGGTCTTGTTTCATAAGCTCCAGGCTGGTCCTGATCTCGGTGTATAGGAATACACGCAGGTCTTGCGAAGCTGTGATTTCTTGTGCATGGAGAAGGGTCAAGCAGTGTGGCCATGGGGAGGGTGTGAAAGCTTCATGGAGGGAAGTGCTTTGTTGAGTTTCTAAAGCGTTAGTCAAGTGTGTATGTAAATATTATTTATAGTGAATGTTATGATACTACTTGTGTGTCTGAGAGAAAGACATACACTCTAATGTGTCAAATAGTGTCTTCCCTTCCCCCTCCTTTCATGCTCCCAACAACTGTAGTTCTTCCTTTGCATTGCCTGGTTTCAGGGCATGGCTTCCATGGGAGTTTAACCCAGTCAGTTCGGAAAGTGCATTTTGGAGTGGGGTGGATCATACCTCCTTCTTTCCAGAGCTCCATGCCTGCGCTGCCTTCCCTGGCAGCAGGGACCTGCAGCTGCCTCCTCTTCCTCATTACAACGCTGCTGTCCTCTTCCTTCAGTGGCTTCTTTCAGTGTCTGGTGAACCTGGTGGCCAGGAGGTGGCCGAGGCCAAGCACAGAGTTATGGCCACACTTCTGACTTGCTCATGGAGCAGTAGTAAAACTGGTTTACGTGTTGTCAAGGTGCTAATCAGGCATCTAGTGAGAATCTTGGCTGCTCTACAGCCCCTTTTCTCACCCTAAGTATTCAGCAGAGCTTTGTGTCAGGGAAGTGAGATGTAAGACTGAGTGAGTTGTATTTAGTCATCGTGGCTCGGTGTTGTATGTGCTTTGCAATTCAGGGGCCTCATTTGAAGAAGCCAGGTTGGATTTCCAACCAATCTTCCATGCTATGGCCCAGTTGCTGGCCATCTAACAGGGTGTTCAACCATGAGAAGGAAGGGCTGGACATCTGTTAAGCAGACTGTTTTGGTGGGCTGGAAGCAATTCTTGCTGCCTTTATATGCAACTGCCTCTCATTCCAGGGTATTTCTTCCCCTGTCACATAAACAGTACCTGTCATACCACTAAAATGCCTCTGTCATATGCTTTTTACCCTCTGTGTGACAAGGCTCTACTTGTTCCAGAAACTTGTGACTGGATCTGTGCTCATTATGTGGTAGGATCTGTCAGCCATATAACGGTAAGGCAGAACATCCTTTGTGATAAGGCAGAAGGTAAAGGTGACCTGGGAGATTGAGTTAGAGGAAGAGTGATAGGTTGACATGAACCGCATATCCGAATAGTTGGATGTAAGTGCATCAGATCACTCACAAGCTCTCTCATGAAAGCAAGTTATGATGCTTGTCTGGGATAAGGAGAAGCAGAGAAAGTCTCCATTTCCCATCACCAGAATATATCTCCAGAGTCATTCCATTCCCACAGAGATACTGGTTTAATTAAAAAAAATCTAATTATATCTTGGATAAACTTGGTGGGAGTAGGGAATGGGAAAGGGGAATTCCCATGAGAAACATCAAGCTAATCTTGATTTAGAGTCTTTTCTTTACCTAGGAAAATGTATCTTCTGGTAATCCTAGGATGTCTTTGCTCTTGCACTGGACTTACTTGCACAAGACTTCTCTTGAGAAGAGATCCCTCAAGAGAAGATCCTGAGATCTTTTTTCAAGAGTAATCTTTGCTACAGCAGTGTGCTGCGCTGCCTGCAAAGTGCCAAGTTACAGATTTATGGATACAAAGGCCAGAAAGAACTATTTATCTTGTCTGAGCTCCTGTATAACACAGGATTTCACCCACTGATTCCTGCATGAAGCCCACAACTTCTATTTGAGCTAGATGATGTTTTCTGTATACCCTGCATTTGTGCTGTATTTCCCACCACGGGATTGTCTCATGTGCTATGGATGTGCCTTCTGTAGGGAGCAATTGCAATGCTCTCCTCCCCTGCCCTCAGGTAATCGCATCATCTGATAGAGAAATGCTGACCTCAGGGCTGTGGTGCAGGGAACCGGGGGGATGCGGTGCTGGGAATAGGGAATTGCTGCTGCAGGAACTGCAGTTTGGGAACCAAAGTTGTGGGAATCTATTAGGAGTAGTCTGGTCCAGTGGGAGTTAGACTGAGATGTCAAATGTGCATCAGGTAACCACTGACTGCCCTTCAGGTTGTTGTAGAGTTTGGAAGAATTTATGAGGACAGCTCTGGGGTTTGCTTCTTGTTTTCTGTTTGCTGTCATTCAGCTTCTTACAGTGGAGATTCTTTTTATTAGAAGTTTACGTATTCAAGCATGCATTCAGATGCACACTGTAGTAAAGCAGCTCTGAATATTGAGCTAGTAATTCTACTGAAATACATACCTGAGATGACAGCTCACACATGTCAGAAAACCACAGGTATATTTAACACAGTAGTCAGTTGGATAAGCCGATAAGGAAAATATACCTCCTTAATCGGATAGCTATCAATAGCATGCTTCTATTTTTATTTCTGTCTTTGTTCCAAATCTTCAGGTGCCCTGGATGAGCCTTTGTATCAATCAAAATGGTGGTTGCCATCTTTTCTGGAAAACAGGAGTGAGCACAGGCTCCTTTGTTGTCAGTTGCTCCCTGCTTTCTTCTAGTGATGCCAGTTCTTCCCTTGGAGGGGTGTTTGTTATGGAGTAAATGAGCAGAGGAGTGAGATTAAGTCATTGGCAAAAATATAGGGCAAAAAAAGGTTAATTTTAGCTTTGATAAGCAAGTAACTGCCATAGATATCAATCTGCCCTGCTGTGTCAGCAGCTGCTTCACCCCAGCCATGCAGCCTTCCAAAGGGCTTGGTGGAGCTTCAGTGGGTTGGATGCATGTAACTTTAATGCAGATTGCATTAAAGAGTGTAATGCAATAGCATCACACTCTTGGTAGGTTCTTCTGCGTTGTAGGTGGACCTAGGCATGCTCACTTGGCCAGCACAAGTATTAATTTAGCAAGCTATAGCTGGAGCTGGTCGCAAACAGGATCACAAGATGCAGTGTTGGAAGACAGAAGGTTGTGAGCCTGTTGGTTTTGCTGGAGCAGGACTCTGGCAGGAGATCAAACCGCCTGTGCTGCTTGCTGAAATGCTGAGTGGCGTTCCTTGTGCTGGTTGTTAAAGGCATTTTCCTCCCTGATCCCAGATCAGAGGTGATAAAGGAAAACGTGGATGAGAATCAATCTGCATTTTTCAGGTCAGACAGAAAACTTTTCTGTTTTAAATTCTGCATCGTGGTATCAATTCAAAGTATTCTATTTTCAGAAGTGACCTCTTCTGTTCTAAAGGTGTGAAGGAAGCTTGAAAATAGGAACCTTAAAGCTGAAAAACACATTTCAAGGAATCCCTCATAAAATCTCGTGAGATCAGAGGGTGCGATCAGTGACTTCTGAATACTCTGTACCCGCTGTGACAATGCACTGTTACCTTTTCATAGGTAGTATTCTACTGCTTTTATGCTTTCTTTTCCTGGCAGTCTTCCATGTTGCCTTTTGCCTTTTTTTGTTTCGCTTGACAATGCCAAGAGACAGAAAACAAGAGCTCTAATACGCGGCATCTGCTGGGCTATATTATTAAATTAAAAAAGATTAGTACCACAATAGCTAGCTTATGTCATAAACTTGAGAATTCTGTGTTGTGTTGACTTCATTATAATAACTCCAAGTGGAGGTAATTATGTTTGGTGGGCCGAAGATCTGGTGATTTCAAAGGGCTGAGCAAACCTCAAATAGACAAATGGAGATGAATGTCCTCTGTCCCTCAATATCCCCCATTCAGGAGAGAGACTTCTGCCCCTCATCTTTGAAATCTCTGCAACAATTGCTATCTTGGCAAAGAACTGCTCGATTTTGCTGGCACATATATAAAACCTGTCTCTCCATAGCAACAAGAGATGCTCATGGTAACAAAGCCATATATATGCACATTTTATTCTGCTGCTCCTTACTCAGTTTGCCTTAAGTGACTTTTCCTTTCATAGTCAGTTTAAAGCTACCATATAGACTTCTAGGGAGTACTAGTACCAAGACACATAGTTAAGCTTTACAAGATTGAGATGAATTTAGGAATTACCCTTACCACGCATTGCCTTGAATGGTACAAGAAGGACTATGGGAAGGTGAGTATTTCTCAGTGGAAAGCAGTTGAAGCACTGTGACAGCTTAGATGTCTATGCTTCATTCAAAATCCCAATCACACTTCTTGCTCCAAAGTCCTTCTAAGCACCTACTAAGTTCATTGGAAATTACTCTGTCCTGTGGCAGTCATTTTTCTCCTCAGTAGCCGGTGCAGTGCTGTGTTTTCAGCTTTAGACTGAGAACAGCGCTGATAACACACCAATGTTTTTAGTTGCTGCTAAGTGATGTTTACTCCTATCAAGGACTTTTAGTTTCATGCTCTGCCAGTGAGGAGGCGCATGGAAAGCCAGGAGGAAGCAGAGAAAGGACCGCTGACCCAAACTAGCCAAAGGGGTATTCCATACCACAGCATGGCATGACCGGTATAGAGACTGGGGGAGTTACCTGGAAGGCCCAAATTACTGCTTGGGTCAGGCTGAGTATGGGTCAGTGGGTGGTGAGCAATTGTATTGTGCATCACTTGTGTGTGTTGTTTTCTTTTCCTTTTCCCCTTTTAGTTTTATATTCTCTCCCCTTGTTATTTCCCTTATCATTATTGTTATTGGTGGTACAGCAGTGGTTTGTGTTATACCTTAGTTACTTGGCTGTTCTTATCTCAGCCTGTGGGAGTTACGTACTTTCCATTCTCTCCCCCATCCCTCTGGGAGCAGTGGGGAAGAAGGGGGGAAGTGAGTGAGAGGCTGTTTGGTTCCAAGTTACTGTCTGGGCTTAAGCCACGACACTATCTTATTACCATTTTCACAAGAAAAGGTGGTCATGGACTTAATTAAATAGAAGACAAAAATAAAGATATAAGATAACGAATACAGGAGAAAAAAGGGAAGGGCAGGACTGTAGCAACAGTTTCACCCGCTTTGGCTAGTAATGCATGAACCTTCTTCTTTTTCAATTCTAAAAACGGCAACTCTAAAGAGTTATTCAATTACATCATTCACTGCTTCCACTGTGTTGCTTTCAAGTTCTATGCAGTGAAGTCTAAATTGCTCTAAGCCCCATCCAACCTGGTCTTGAACTCTTCCAGGGTTGGGGCAGACGCAGCTTCTCTGGGCACCCTGTGCCAGCACCTCAGCACCCTCACAGGCACCCTCACTTCCTAACATCTAATCTAAATCTCCCCTCTGGCAGTTTAAAGCCATACCCCTGTCTCTTGTCACTACCTGTCCTTGGAAAAAGTCACTCTCCAGATATATTGTTGGCACCTTTAGGTATTGGGAGACTGTTATAAGGTCTCCCTGAGCCTTCTCTTCTCTCTGTGTATGACTGTAAAGCGCAGCTTTCTATCCTGCATATTTGTGCCCAAAATAGTGGGGTTGTGGCACATGACATGTGCCCATACGTTATGAAAATGTGTTTTAAAGGGGGCTTCATCCCCTCAGCATGTTCCTCAAAGCATCCTCTGTGGCATCCTCTGCTCCCCCATACCAGGGGCTTTGTTACTGCTGCTTTAAATCTGCAGCAGGCAAACCTTTAAAGCAGCTTCACCATCTCAGCTGCCAAGAGACCTTACTATATTCATCCAGATCATTATACCCTACGCAACCGTGTAACCTACTTAATTTTTCCTTAATGGTTGCTTTGTAACATCCCTCCCAAATTGACTCACTCTGCAGCTGAAAACCAGGGAGCAAGCGGAGGCTGGGAGTGATGTGGAAGCCTCCGACCTCCCTTTGTAGTCTCATCTGTACTCAGGAGAGAGACAGGGAAGGTCACAGGGAGCACAGGGCTAATAACAAGAGGCTTGAGGACACTGCCCATACAGCCCAGTGACCAGGTACCTTTTTTTCCAGCTCAGAGTGCTTTGCTCTCAGAACGTCCTCTGCTTCTGGCATTTATACACACATGAATGAAGGTTGCTCAGACATATCCAAAAACCCTGGATATTAATTGACACCAACCAATCTGCAAAACAGAGTTGATATTTTTTCCTGCTTTGTTTCAATGTATCTGGAGCTTCATTAGATCCATCATGAGGCACAGTAGCATACTGCAAGGAACTGAATTATGATTATGCTTGTAATAATAGCAGAGACATCTGTCAGTGCTGAGCAACAGGTATATCAGCCCTCCTTGGTTCTTCTCCTTAAGCAGAATTACAACAGTGGGCGAAATGAAGGAGGATGAGGTAATTGCACTTGCCTCTAACCTTAGACTAGAAAGTCAAGCATTACTCCTATAGTTCTTTGCTGCAGCAACACAGATGGAGGTGCTCTCATGTGCCATAGCAGTCATGTGTAGATTCAAATGCAGAGAACAACCAGGAGTATTTTTATTATATATTTTAGTTGCATAAAAATAAAGCATTTTCTAATATATAATAGAATATGATATAATATATTAATATATAAAGTGTATTTATACATTATATATATAGTGTATTATATATATAGTGTATTTATATTTATAGGAGTGTATGATTGTAGGTAGCAAGCAGAATCCAGTCTAGACAATGCTGTCAATGGAGACAATGACATTACTTAGATATTCAAAGTTAAGTTTGAATACTGATGTGGATAAGGACCTTAAAGTGTAATAGGAAGAACAGGCATGGTTTTACCTCAACTCTGTTTTAAAAAAGCTGAACTACCCCTAAATGCTCCAGTCACACAGAGAATGCAAGAGCTGGGTGTTCATTGTGATAAATACTCAATTCATGAGAAGGTATTTAACATAATAAGGAGTAATTGTGTAAAATTTTTGTTTGGAGCTTGATTTTGCTTGTTCTTAAGTTACACCATGGTATAGATATGAAAAACCCCAGTATTTTCCTCTGAAGGAGTAATTTCACTTAAGCTATAAAATAATTAGATGCTTAAAGCAATTATAACACCAACCAGTCATTCAGAAACAATATCCCCAGACTAAACGCTTTCTTGAACAAATACATGCTGAGCTGGGATACCTTCACACCCTGACCATGTTGCAGTGCTCTTGAACAGCACACTGGAAATCTTTCACTGGCCCATCACTGCACTCAGAATCCTCTAACAAGCACATTTTAGTTATTCCTTTTCTTAACTTTTAATAAGAGTCACTGTGGTAATTCTCTGCATTCCAAAAAAAACCACCCTGTTTTCTTTTCTGTATACCTAGCTGGATGCATTCTGTCATGTAGCAAATGTTAGTGCTGATGGACAGCTTGAGCTCTTTGAAGCTAACGATTTCATTGTCTGAAGCTCAGGCTGGTATTTGAGACTTACATTTTAAAGTCTGGAATCCCAAAATACCGGCAGTATTAAGTGAATGTGGCCATGGCAATTCAAAATAATTGGGAGAAAGGGAAGAAAACAGAAGAGTGGAGCATATGTAGCAAGAGATCTTTAAAACCCAAATGCCAAGAGAAAAAACTAAGGAGTTTTTCCTTTCACTTTGAGTAATCAAGAAGTAGGAAGCTGCTGCACCATAGAGAGCTAGAGAGAGGTAAAAATGGTGCAGTGGAAATGCATGGCCGTGCCCTGGGGTTTGTGCCCAGATACCCCAGGCACCTCGCAAAGGACAGGAATTCATCGCTGCTTCCAGAGCAGTTGCTGTCAAAGCAGGAGTGCGGGCAGCAGGGAGAGGCATTTCTAGAACGGCAAGTCCAAAAATTGCCCTATTGTGGCTCCTGCTGCTGTGTTTTGGAAGCCTCTCCAGGAGCCTCTGTGATGGGCAGGAAAAGAAAACCAAAGAAAGATTAGGTTTTGTTCTTGCTGGACCAGGGCACAGGAGCCCAGGCTGACTCAGGAGCAAGCTGTTAAGCTACTGAGTCTTTCACATCTGGTTACTGCAGAGCTGGAAGGACTGATGTTCATGCTATTCCTTGAAGACAGGTTTAACAGCCTTCAGCAGCCTCACCATTTCACACAGGATGCTGTGCTAAGGCAGGTCAAGCATTATAAACGCCAGGTTCCTGGCACAAGCAATTTCCTGGATGCACTCACCCTCTCAGAGCTGAGCTCCCCATTCTGGTAATGCCATTATCTTGGTTGTAAGCAAAGCTGTCTGCAGACAAGGTGGGCTGCTCTCTAAAAGCCACTTGCAGGATTGGGCCCAAGGGTCTAATGTTCTTAGATTTTCATTGCAATTAGAGGCAGTGGAAATGAAGCTTTTTACTCTTTCAAAGGCTGATCCAAAGGTGAAAAAGGAAAAAAAAGGAAGGAAGAAAGGAAGAACAATGAAAATCTACCTCCGAGTCCTCTGTGTCTGAGCTGTGAGACAATGCGGTTGTTCCATGGAGTATGTATAGGATCACAAGGCATCTGTTTGTCAAGTGGCATGTGCATCCACTGTCCTGTCAGGCAGGAAACATTTCTTTTATGCCATTAGGTTAGGAGCTCTAGGCATAGGAATTTAGGGAGTGAAGGTGGCTCCTGGTGAGCGGGTGATCTGTCTCAGGGCTCGCCCGCTGCCTGCAGTCCTTGCGCCTTTTTCTCCTCCTTTCTTTTCTGTGTCTGTGCACATGTAGTCTTGCTTTCATTAAACACAGATTTCCTCGATGTTTATGCAGAATCCATGTGTATTTCTATCAAGTCAGTTGCAATCAAATGGAACATGCCAAGCTTCCTAAAGCAAATACAAGCTGCCTGCTTGTAGAGATGTCTACATAGAACATAACATAGAAGCCTAATCTTATCTCAGTACTTTCCTTGGGAATGATTAATGCTCACTCATCTGAGTCCAACTTTCTGGAGCTCATATTACAGTGTTCCTTCCTAATTATGCTTCAAAACTAGTCATATGTGGTATTTCTATATAAAGAACAGACTAATGTCTTTTGTCACCCAACACATGGTAAAAGTGTTTCAGTTCCCAGGAGAAATGGTCTGTCTCGGGAGAGGAGTTAGAGCCACACAAGTCCAACTGCATACATACTCTGCAGCATGCTTCACTTTCATGAAAAGTGAAATAAAACCAACTCCAAGAGGATTTTTTCTCCCTGCCTTAAAGGGAAAAACCAAACCGAAGCAAAAGACAAAGTCCTAGTAGAAAAATAGGAAGAGAGGGGACAGAAAGATGGCCAAGGAAGCATTATTAACAGCATGCATACATACTTGCCAAAGGGAAAGGGAGTGGAAACTGGGCTAAAGGAATGTATCAGCCTCCTTGGGCTTTGGTATCCCTCACAGGGTGGCTGAAAGGAAGATGTGTGGTAGTTTTGCCATAGGCTCTGATGGGGGGGTGGTGTCTGAGGTAAGCCAAACCAACCAGGTCATGCTGTATGATGTGCACAGTGAAGCACCGCTGTGAGGCTGTGCTGAAAGAAGCTGCTGGTCCAAGGGGAGCATCTCTTGGTAGAGAGGGTTCATTGCTGCTATATAGCTTGCCAGCCTCATGCCTCTTTGTCAGCTCCTCTGCCTTTTCTCGCTCTGTGCAGCTCCCAAAACAGAGCTCCACACAGAAGTTGGGCAGCACAGACAAATGCATAGAAATAATTAATCAAGTCCTTCAGTGAAATCCTTCAATATGTGTCCCCCTGATTTTGCCAAATGCCAGGCTTCCTAATTATTACTTGGTTTTAAATAAATATTTAATATTTATTATAAATTGTATGCTGTATAAGTTCATAAAATATAAAATTTAATAAATATTTAAAATTTAATAAATATTATCTTTTTAATAAAACTTATTATTACTACTGATATTTCTTGTTTAAAAGAGAAGTGTTCTGCAGCATCCAGACATTAGTGCTGAAGAGAAGCAGCCTTTTCTGTCAGTTAACCTCTGCTGCTCAATGACCCTCAAAAGGTCTTCCTATCCTTACCTTGCCCTCTGAAATGCAGTTGTCAGGAGACTATTCAAAATAGACCACAGTGCTTGTGGATCTGGGACAGAAGTATTTTATGACTATGCTACTTTAGGGGTAGATCCATGTGCCTTGGCCTGTTCAACAGGTCCTGTTTAGCTCTTTGAGTGTTTTATCTCTTTATGGAACCATTTTTGTATCTCTTAAACCTCCACCCATGTCTCACAGTTTTCAGACACTGAAAAAAAGGTGTTGTTATCCCCCCCCCAAGCCAAAAACGTTTTCCTTCAGAGACTCCACCAAAAACAAAGGATAAGACAGAGCCACTTCAACAGCTGAAAAAACCTCACTTTCAAATTATCTGGAATTATAAAAACTTGCTTTTCTTTCCACCGAACTTCTTGGAAAGGATAAAATCAACAGAAAACAATCTAACGTGATATCTTTTCTGTGTGGGTAGCTAAGGGATTTAAAAATCACATCAAGGTTTGATTTATGATTGTGAAGGTGATGAGTCTGAGCAAATTGTCTCAATAGGGAATCATTAGAGGACATTCAGAGCTACCACTGGGGTCTTCTTTTACCTGTGTTTTCTGATAACATTTCAGAAATGCTCAAGAGACACGAGCAGCTCCAGTGCTGCATCTATTAAAGGATCCAACAGGCTCTGGCTGAAGTATTATTTATTATTTTTATTACACTATTGCTTAAATGTCAAATGATTCACAGCTGTTACAAAAAAAAAGGTACAATCTTTTTACCCACAGCATCTTTCCTACATTACAGGAATTTATACCAGGCATTTTGCAATCTGGGCTGCTGCTGAGGTGAAATTCCTATCCCCAGATAGTTGCTGTTTTACAAGCTCTTGTCCATCATGTTGCGTGTCATGTCATCCTCCACTGGACTATGCCACATAGAATCATAGACTGGCTTGGGTTGGAAAAGACCTTAAGATCATCTTGTTCCACCCCCCCAATATGGTATCATTAAGAACTTCCTGCCACATTCCCTCTCCCAGCTGGTGATGCTTTTGCCTGGGGAGCATCAGTTGCCAATACAACTGTGTTATTTAATATACCCAGGCACCTAGAGGCTCCTGAAGGGTTTGCTGAGTAACAGACTGATGAACACTTGTTGGGCGCTGCTGTCACTATGGTGTGCTGCATGGCAGGAAGAAGGTGGGAGCAGAAGGCTTGGATTCCAGCTTGAAGTCCTGGCGACTGAACTTTCATAGAATCACAGAGTCAACTGGGTTGGAAAAGACCTTTAAGATCAGCAAGTCCAACCTTTACCCAGAACTCCCAAGCTCCCTGACTTTATACTTCATCACCTATTGTGCAGCTCTCGGAGGAAAAAGAATAAAAGCAGATTATCCACTTTGTAGAAGCAGCAATTATATTTACCTGCTGCTGATGTTGTAACTTCTGCTGCTTCTTGTGTGGCTAGCCATCCATTCTTGCCAATTACCAATGCGGTGCTTTGACAATAGCGGAATGAGATTCACAGCTACGCAGTCACAGCTTGAGGCTTTGAAAATGAACATTCCTAGCATGCTTCTCGGCTTCCTTTTTATAGAAAACCTGGCACTTACAATTATATACTGTTTAACAAATGCTCCTTCTGCATCTCTAGCTTCCAAGTTTGCTTTGTGATCCTAAGGGAGTATCTTCGCCCTGCTAAACTTCCCCAAAATAAAATGAGAGGGAAATTATGTCCTCTCATAAGCAGGAGTTGCTAACAGAGGTTACTAAATGAAGTTATCAGTCATCTGAGTCACTCTTTGAAAAATATTGTTAATTTTAAAGCCTTATTGTTATTTCTGGCATTGCCAACTGCATCTAAACTGAGACAAAAGCTTTTCTAGCTGAAAGGTTTTGTTTCTTGGTGAAAAATGAAACATTAACAGAGTACAAACCTCAAGGCAAAGAGAAACAGTTCATTGTCCTTAAAACTACAGTAACTCCTGTGATAAGCCTCCAGTACTGATGGTCTTACAATGCTGTGGGTCACAAGAGGCTACAGCCAGTGTCTCTCTCAGAGCTGTTAGTGTCTCATTTATATCTTGTGTCAATCTTAGAATGCCCAGTGCATATTTAGTTCAAGTTTTAGCTGAGTGCCAGATGAATTTTAGCTGTGTGTTATTTGTTAAATCAGCTAACAGGAGGTGGCTGGGGATTGTTCTGTTTTGGTTTGATTCTGGTTTTGATGAGAACACAGAGGAGCAAATCCTCTCCCTCGGTTTCAGGCAGTGCTGCTGTTGTGGTTATGTGGCTGCAGGGCAGGGTGATCCCTCATCTGTATTTTTGGTTTATTCCTCCCTGTTCCCAAAGATCTCATGTTTGTTCCCTTCCCTATGTCTTCCCAGTATCAGATTGGGACCCAGTTAGTGCACCCAGCTTCCTTCGGTCACAGCCTTGCCTGTGGGGTCTGACCCCATCTGTCCTCCTCAGGAGATGTTTCTCCTTCCCAGGAGAAGCAAATGGTGTTTGTCAGCAGTGACAAGACAGGTTTCCCAGCTGAACTGAAGCAATCCTTATCAAACCTTCATTTAAGAAAATGGGGTTGCAAGGTAAGAGAAAGTCTTCACCTAGATCCTGCTTATTTGAGACCTTTCACTCTGGGAAGAAGCAAAGACAGCCTTCTTCAATGGCTCCAGAGAGGTCTTGCTGTCCATCTTCCTTGCTTTCCCTATGACACCCCTCTTTACAGAGTTAACCTTATCTGACCGAATTTTATTCAGACAAAGCCCTTTAACTTTTAGCTTCCTAGATGGGACTGGATGCCCAAGATAAATGCAGTGAGATCCTCAGGAGTTCTCTGAGACAGGGTTTTACATTGTAAGTTCAGGAAGTCTTGTTTTCCAGCATCCTGCTATTGTATTTAGCCAATATAGTTGTACAGTCAATAGTTGAATTGCATGGTTTTCATAAATGGTTACAGATAAGAGCTATTTCCATCATTACTTCCTTTTGTCATCGACAATACCAGAATCAAGGTGATAACATCTGATATGGCCAATATCTATCAGAACTGGAGACTATAATCAGAGAAATAAATAGAATTTGCTTCACCTAGAATTGTAAAATATCACTCAAATAATGAGGTGCTTGAGCATGCATTTATCTATCCTTGTTTATGAAGAAATAGCTATCAATAGAATTATATTGATGTGCCAAATTGTTTGAAGAAAACCTAGACATAAACAGCTCTCTAAGGCAGAAGAATATGAACAATCAGTCCTTTAGAAAACCAAGTTAAAATACATCCCTTGCCTAATTTAAAGGCATATTCTGCAGCCCTAATTCACACAGAACTGTTACTGTCATCGTGATCCCCTTGATAATAGACAGGAAACCATAATTCCTTCTTTTATTGGAATGTTACAAATCTGAATACTTTAACAATACGACTGTGAGGTTGGTATGGACAAGTTTTAATTCTGCAGTTGAGTGTCAGAGTTGATAGAGAAACTGAATTGAATTAAATGTTACATGCTTATTAAGTTTCTCATATTTAGGTTTTAAAATTGGATCCTTTATTCCTTTTCTTTTTTAATTTATATTGGACTATATTATTCAGGAATTTTTTATATTAATTACTCCCCTTTTTCTGTCACTGAGACTGACAGTATGAATGATATCTAAGGGTTTTTGCTATTTATCTCTTTCTTTTTTACATGTTTACTTTTTTCAGCTGTGGGACTCAGCTCTGAAAGCGAGATTGTTTGTCTGGGTTTTCCAAATTCTTTCTCCTTTTGTTACTCTGTCTTTTCAGTCTCACTGAACTCTGATGATTCAGAAGATGGGGGGAAAATCAGTTCTGTTCAGTCAAATGCTTATAGTTACAAAAGAAGATAGAATGAGAAGTCTTGAAAATCTAGAAACCTACTGAAACCTGCGTGCTTGTTGAGTTTGTATATTATCCCATCCAAAACCCAAACGAAACCAACCAACCAACCAAAAAACCAGCACACACCAAACCCACCCAGAAACTAAAAGAACACTTCTTAGCCAAATCTTGCTCTTGACACAATCTCATTTTCTAAAGGAAAAAATTCCAGATGATGGTTTTCAACCGCACCAGTTACTAGCTGTGGGAATGACAGAAGAATCGGAACAGTGAAGCTTCAAACTATTGCTCTTTTCCTTGGGGCAGCCTTGAAAGAATACGTTCACCCCCTTTCCTATGGTGAAGAGGCTTTTTTTGCAGATGACTAAAATATAATTTCTTGTTCATTGACATCAGTCCTTATGATACCATCTTGATCCTCAGCTCTCCTGCAGGCGTTTGCAAATGTGAAGGGCAAGTAGAAAATACTGCCAGACAGTGTAAATGGTCAAAAAAATTGTGTACCACTGACAAGTGGCATAAAGTGTTGCTGTGTTTCCTGAACTACAAACGTGTGTCACGCAGCAGGGCAATGCACAAGCAGTGGACAGTTGTGATCACAGTTAATGGCACACAACAAGCTGAGGGGAGTCTGTTCACTTTCAAAATCCTGTGCTGCTGCATATATCTATATCTATCAGTATCTGTAAACTGCAGTTTCTCAGGCAATATTACACTATCTAAAGAGAGAAATGAAAGCATCCTTTGCTACTAATCAGCCAATGGGCATGACAATCAGATTGGATTAAATAATTAATCTGCAATAAGGGCATCTAAACAGGAAGGAACTGTCAATTTGAGGGGATGGGATCCATTTGCTAATGCTGGGAAGATGTTTTCATTGTGAAAGAAAAACTAACCTTGAGATGAAAGCTGTCTAAGCTGTAGATTTATGAGGACAGACTTTGGCTCAGCATGTAGCAGCTAAACTCGGTGCAATTTACAGTCCCACAGTCATGATTAGGTTTCTAATACAAAGCATTGGAAATCAAAAGTTTCTATTTGGGGAGTTTTTCCACGTCACATTACATCTTCAGGAGCTCAAATGCATCTAAACCACACATGCTGTGGATTTCTTTGATAAGCCAAGAAATGCACTGGCTTCAGAAAGTGGCTGATCAGCGATGCAGCTTCTGCCAGCCCTGTGCTGAAATGGGTGAGCTTCCCTGCAACTGGATTGGGCTGAGTTTCCCATGTTTCTAATGCCTGCTCTCCTGCAGGCTGCTACCATCTCCTCTCTCGGCCTGTCAGCACAGCCTGCTTGTGGGTGGGTAGCTGCCACCATGCGATCTGCTCTTCTTTTTCTTCCCCTTACGTGTCTGTAGCCTTAGGAACCACTGAAAATGCTACTTTATGGCTTGCAAGCCTCTGAGTGCGCATGTGTGTGTGTGCAAGTATATATATATATATACACATATATATGCATGTTCATAAAACATCATAGGTGTTTATGCCAACACCCAGGCAGCCAAAATGAATGATGACTAAGCTCTGTTCCTCTCTGTTAGCAGGCTAATGTCACAGCAAGACCTAGAGGCAGATTGAAGTCTTCTGGGATTTACAATCACCCTGAATGCTGAAATGCCAATGGGTGTTTGATGTTGACAGGCATGTAAAAATCCTGCCAGATGCTGGTTTATGCATCTAGATACAAAAATCTGGTCCAAAATTACTGTGGTCTTGCTCTGTCTCCCACATGTCAAATTGCGCACCATTCTTTGGTCATACCAGTTTGGCTCAAAAGGAGTGCTAGAGTTAGTGGGTTCAGGTGTACACCAGGCTTTAAGGGAGACAGACAAAGCAGGGACCAGACTGCTATCATTGACTTGCAGTGAGAAAGACGCAACCCAGGGCTAGGCTTTAAGATCTCTGAAGTTTTGTACCATGTATAAATGAAGGGAAGAAAGCAGATCAGTGTGATAATTTTTGAATTGCCTTTTATTTCTGTTAGTTTTAAGGAAAAAATATCTGGAATTTCAGGTCTTGTCCCTTCAGTTTAATTGTTGAAGCACTGCTTAAGTACTGACTTTTTAGCATTCAGATCTCCTACAGCTGTTAAAATAGATGTTAGCAGAAATACCAGAATGAAAACTCCAAGCAGTTCAGCAAATATCTGTATTTAACACAGGCAGGATGAAAAGCATTTCCCATCTGTCCAGATTCCGTCTTTGGATAATGCTTTCTAAATGCTGAAGTCAAAGTATCACACACTGTCTTTTCTGGATAGGGATCTGTATTTAAAACCATTGGTTTGTGTAAGTAGGCAGAGACTTGTCATTAGTGACATTTGTTCTAGAAGTGCAAAGCTAGTTACATAAACCTCCAATTCATAAGTTAATTAAGCTCTTATTTCACTTTGAATTGTTTCTAGTAAAAGAAACCTGGCATCTGACTTGCAGCCCAAGGTGTTTAGTTTTCCAGGTCATACTATAAAGGTTCTGCTGTGAAAAAGACAGAAAAGAAAGTCTGGGGCATGCACAGAGAGGACTGAAACCATTGGGATCAATGCAGGGGGACACTAACCCCATCAGAGACATTCAGCAATCTTCTAAGGCACTTATCTGTATTTTTTGGAAGATACAAGCAGCTAAAATTGTCCCTAAGCTACTTAGGCTTGATAGTTCTGCACTTACTGAAACCTCTAACAGACTTATGGCAGCGGAGGGAGCTGCTGAGATTGGGCTGCTCTGAGCTGCTCCTGATAAAGCCAGCCTCTGTGCTCCAGAGGGAACTGGGGAAGACTCCCTCCCCAGGCTGGAGCTGATCTTGCAAATATCTCTCTGAGGCTCTTAAGGCATTTTAGTTCTTGTGTATTTTGATTATCTGATCCAAACCCCTATGTGAATGCCCACGTACCTTGGAGGACTTATATAGTGGATGGTTTGGCTTGTACCCAAGTCTTTCCTCTGAATATTAAAACCACTAATGGAGGGAAGTATTTGTTAACACTAAATATGAAGCTTTTCAAGGTGCCTTTTTAAACCTAGAGGGAACAGAAACACTTTCCTCTGTCCTTTGTGGATTATCTTTCAGATGCTGTAAGAAATATTCCGTGGGCTCCAAGAGATTATGAGGAAATACATTGGCAGTATCATTTAGGTAAAAATCAATATTTTTATCTGAAGTTGTTCCTTTTGAAAACATGCTCATTTAGTTTCAGAAATACTACACGTGTAACTGCATCCAAGAGTTATCAGCATGGCTTCTCTCAGCCCATATTTGCTTTGGTAACTGTACATGTAACACAAAGCTACTTACATTAAATTCTTATACTGGGACACTTTTAGCCTAGACTATTTGGCATTTGCCTGCATTGTAACAGCCCCTAGAATGCGCTTTTATCACTAGGAATATTGACTTATGTTTACCATTTTGGCTTCAAATACACATCATGGTTTTTTCCGTGTTTCTTTGTAACAGTAGGCAGAATAGGGAAACTTTGAGACTGCCAAAGGGGAATCTGCAAACATAGACCAATGTCACTGCAGTTTTTATCTAGAATTTTATTTTTGGTCCCTATAGGGTTGGGTTTTTTGCCCTGGGATAAACCATGTGACAATACCTGAGCTGGTTCTTTGAATCCATAGTAGGAACCTAGGAAGAGGGTGACTTCTTACAGAGGAACACAGGCTATGTCTAACTTGACAGACCCAGGAAACATTCTGCTTTCTGAGTTGAGATACTCTTTGACTGTGGTCATACCTCTGGTAGTGCAGTGGCTCTGGAAGGCAATACAACTGGTACTGTGAAAGCAAAACTGCTTCAGAACCAATGCCATGACAGGGCCTTACGTCCATTGATTTTCATAGATCCAGTGTATTCTACTATTGTGTGAACAAAAACAAGAGCGCAGCTAAAGCATCACGACGAACCAATAAAGAAAGAAGCACTCTGCGGAAACATCACAATGCATAAAAAATTAACTCCAGGCTCATGTATGCAAAACTTAATTATGTAGGCTTCAAATCTCATCAGAGCCATTGTTTAACTGCTCTTTCCAGAAACCAGGCTGACTCCTGAAATGTTTCATACCTCTCATTTACTTTAAAAGCATTTTACATGTAGTAAAATGTTTTAGCATCAAAGAAAATTTGGTTTCTTTGACCTGGGCTAAGTTTGCTGTGAGGATTCTGTTGTGTTGTTGATTAGACAGATGGTCTACAACTACAAATATGAATGAAATAAGACTCGAGCCCACAGATAACATTAACATAAATTGGCATTGCTTTCTTAAAGCTCATGTGGGCAGATTTGCCTTGGTAGAACAGTTTTCTCTAGTCTAGGTTTGAAAACGTGATTCAACATGGACAACACCCTTGTCAGAAAACTGGGGAGTTTGGTTCTGGATAAATCTGAGTACTTGGCAGAGAAGTAAACAGTCACCCAACTCAGGAGTCTGTGCTAACACCTGGGGATGTTTTTCTTCACCAAACTCCAGAAGCATTCACAGACGTTGTGTGCTCAATGCAGTCCCAAGAAGCTGTTCTGGATAGATGTTCTAAACGTTTTTAACACGTTGTCATTCAGTGTCCACGCATTTTAGAAGCCTGCTTGTTCTGAGACGTAACCAACCAGCTCAGGAAATCCTGTATGAAAATCGTTGCCTTTAAGCCTCTGAGATAATCCAGGATGTAATGACAGCCTTTCTTTTTCTCCTGGTTAAAAAAGGGAAGAGATAATGCTTCTTCCACTATCAGGAGGATCAGCTCATTACTCTTTCTTTATACTGAAAGCTAAGAGCTGGTTTTACTTTATGTCCATGTTTAGATAACATTAGTGTTGAAGTAAGGGTGATGGTAACACTTGCTGTGCAGATGTGTGGTGGTCTGTCAGGGTGTCACTCCTGCTGATACCTTCTCTGCCTTAGTCCCTTTTTTCTCTGTTGTTTAAGGTAATGTTTTTATAAAGGCTATTTTAAATCCAGCTGTTTGGTTTTTTAATGCTCTGCAGCAAATAACGACGAAGGGTGCAGAGCATGGCAAGCTTGTAAGCGTCGTTAAAGTGCTGCATAAGGAATTTGGCTGTCTGAACCACATTAAGGTATACGGGAGCCATATGGCCAGATCCCTAGATACCACTTTAAAAATGTAGGTGATTCTGTCTGAAGCAGAGCCCAGGATTTTAACAGTGCTGTTCAGTGCTCTGCTTTTTAAACTGTCTCAGGTTTTTATTTTCTGCATTTAACTCATGGAAATTGCTGTAGGTAAAGAGTTATCCTGGAGTGTCAGTTCTGGGTCACATCCTGCTTCCCACTGCTTTGGTTTTCCCACTGCTGACTGTGTGGACAAGTCTTCTGCAGAAGTTCTTCTAACAATGTGCCATTTGGGGCACTGTAAACACATAGCCTGGCTCTGTTCTAAGCTTTATTTATTTAATGTCTTGGATTCATTTATGCACCTCTTGAAGAGCCAAGGCAGGTAAATGTCTACCAGTAGAGGAATCTTATTTGCATGCTGAGAAGACTTCTGAAATGCAAGCCTCCCAGTTTCCCTGTGGTTCCTTTGACTACAATGTGTTATTTAAAGCTTTTCCTTTAGAAGTGCTAACCAACTTTTAGAAAGGTTAATGTGAGGAAGAGGGAAAAAAGCCCTTTAGACCTGGAAATGACAACAGATGCTCCTGTGCCTGATTTCTGCAATGTGAGAACAAGCACAGAAGAAGCTCTCGGGGAAAATGGAGGAACTGGGTTTTGATAAGTTAAAATATACAGTGAATTCTTTTTGCATGGTTGCAGAGCTACAGGGGTCCCCTGCAACACACACCTGTGTCTTGCAAGGTATATATACTGTGGCTACCAAAGCATCTCCCTGCTGGTTCTGCTTATCCTACTACTATACTGCCTAGTATTGCACAATATGACAGGAAAAGCTTTAACTGAGGAAAGCATAAGAAAAAAGACAAGAAAAAGGGAGGAAAGGATAAGAGCATGTAAGCAGAGAGGATGACTGGCACATACTGCATCTGCCCTGTTTTCCTTTTTGCTTCTTATTCCTTCCCTGCACTCATATGGGCTACGTGGCAATTAGGTTTGGAATGTATTTGCAGCTGATAAGGAGAGATGTTTTTCCACTCAGATGGAAGTCTTTCCATTGCACTTGAATATTTTAAAGCAGCTTCAGAGCTGCGTCTGACGTAGCTGCCACCTGCTTTTCATGCTGAAGCTCAAGTGGTCTTTGCTGCTTCCTCCATCATTCAGGCAGCTGCTCTTGTGCAAAAGGTGTTTGTGTGCTATGGCAAAAATTAGATAGCACTAACTCCTTGTAATCATGTCACAGAGATCCTTTTGTCTGTATCTGAGAATTAGGAGAGCATAAACAGCTTTGTGCTTCCTCACAATAAAGTCTGGAGCTGATTTTTTAACACAAGGTTCCTTATGAACCTATTTTTGTGGGTCACTGCATGTACATAAGATTGTTGGCAAATAAGTATCGGTGTTCTGTGTTCAGATGTGACCCTTACATACATGATTTTTTAGACGAAAGGAGGGTCTACCTGGCATTTAAGTGATAATGATTAGAACAGGAACAAAAAGAGGGCAAAAAAATACATTTCTCTGATTCTCCTGAGTTCCTTTGAGTGTCTCCTGGATGTAACGATAGCCTCGCTGGTGTGTAAGAATCAAAAACATGCCAGAGAGACCTCCAGAGACATCACTTCATCCCCTGCCAATCTGAACAATGCTTTGTGTTTGTAGTTTCTGCATACAGCACAGATTTATGTCCCTCTCTGCTCTCTCTCCCACCAGCTGTCTTTTTCTTCCAGTCATTGGTGCCAACCCAGCTAAATTCCTGCTTGACATAACCAAAACTCAGTTGCAATAGCAAGTTCTCAGAAATGCCCCAGATGATGGACAAATACCCCAATTCTTTCAGCATCTGTGCTAACCTTGAAACCCTACCTGGTAGGCACAGTGCAATCAAAAACTAATCAGTGAAATCAAGCTGGGATTTGATCTTGGGAGCTAACGGGAGAAAAAAAAAGATGACTGTGCAAATACAGTCTGGCTTTCATAAGGGGAAATGCGCAAAGCCATTCTTAATCATCAGCTTCTCCACAGAGTAGTGATAGGAGGACCTGGCAAAGCCTGTCAGCATCTGTGTTAATCTAGTTAATTAGCAAGAAAGGACAAACTCCTCTGGAAGCACCTATGTGATGGGCAAGCTCCCTTCATATTTCATTAACATGATTGTTTTAAAGGTTTCAGGCAAAACTGTGCCTGTGTTGCTTTAGAGCATTCCTTTACTGCAGTGTTAAAGCTGGCACATGTCAGAGGGCATGGGAGGCTGGGAGGCAGTGCGGGGCGAAGGATGCTCGGGCAACCTGGCTGCAAGAGGAAGCAGTTCGACAGGGAGAGAGTAACTTGAGCTGCAACCTACGCAGTCTGTGTGATTTTCCTCTCCCTCCTCTGCTGCTCTTTCAGCAAGGAAAGGGGAAAAAAAAGGGGTGGGGGGGGGGGGAAAGAAGGAAAAGGCTGCAATGTGTCACAAAGGAACAGACTGGCAGACATCTGCCTCTTGCCTTATTTATTTATTTCTTAAAAAAAACCATAGGAAAGGGTACAGAGCCAACTCTTCACTCCAGAGCCCCCATTCCCTTAACAAACCAAATGGTGGCTGTTGGCAGGGTATTGACAGCTTGTTAATGAAGGAATTCTTGACAAAATGACAACCTGTGTGGGATGCAGTGTGAAGCCGAATCCTCCCACAAACCAGTACTAAGTAATTAGGAGGTGGTGAAAATAGCAACTAACTACTGTTGGGGAGAAGAGGGAGGGGAGGAAAAAGCTCCTAAATTAATTATAAAAGCAGTTCTGGTTTGAAAAGTGTCCCTCTCTCCTTTCCCTGAGAAGACTCATTTTTCCTGAACTCTCTATTTCATCCTCTGAGTTTCTCTTAGCCAGCCAAAGGGAGCATCTCGATGTTCAAGGCTGGATTGGACATAGCCTTGGGTGGCATGGTTTAGTGGGAGGTGTCCCTGCCCATGGCAGGGGGGTTGGAACTGGATGATCTTAAGGTCCTTTCCAACCCTGACTATTCTATGATTCTATGATTCTATGATGAGATCATCAAAAGGCTGAGCCTGACCACTGTGAATACAGGGCCTTTTTCCCTGCAAGCACAATAAAGCAAATGAAGCAATGAAAGTCAACCCACATTCACCACCACTGCACCAGTATCAGGTGCTGGGGCAGCCCTAGCAAAACCTATGTCTTGTGGTTGCCACGACATTTCAGTTTGGCTCACTGGGAAGATGCCATTCTCCACCCTGTCTTGAACATGAGCTCATGCTAATTCAATCAAATGGTTCATTAAAAACAATTGAGCAAAGCAGTTCTGACAAGAAGGAAAATGATGTGTTCCTCTTTAAACAGGGGAAGTTCAGGTTAGATATAAGGAAGAAGTTCTTTACTGTGAGGGTGGGGAGGCACTGGAACAGGCTGCCCAAGGAAGCTGCGAATGCTCCATCCCTGGCAGGGCTCAAGGCCAGGTTGGATGGAGTCTTGGGTAACATGATTTAGAGCATGGTGTCCCTGCCCATGGCAGCGGGTTGGAACTGGATGATCTTTAAGGTCCTTTCCAACCCAAACCATTCTATGATTCTATGAAATGCTGATTTTTTTATCTCCCAGAATTTTGAGAAATTTAGCTAAATTTGTTGCTTTTCTGCTCTTACTCTGTCTGGTCTTTTCCCACCTTTTACAGCTTCTCAAAGTAACATTTACTTTCCACAATTATAGTTTCAGATAAGCAGCACAGACCAAAACGAGCATTGTATATTCCCATTTTAAAGTAATGTGGAGTAATTAAGAACTTGTAGACTCAAAACTGCACTCAAACAGCTTATATGCATTTTCAGTTCTTCATGGCTTCTTTGTTTTGAATGAGCAAAGGAACCCTGCTACCTTTTCATCTGTTACTCATGTGAGTTTGTTCCCATTTGTGGCTTTTTTAGTCAAGCTCTGTTAAAACATTACAAGAGCTACAAAATAAATAATTGCCTGGGGAATTATTCATTTATTCTTCAAAAGGATGGATAATAAGAGAACTATACATTTAATTACATGAAATATTTTTGGAAGGAATAGAGTTGGACTTGGTTGTGGTTTACTGTGGGAGATCAAGAACAGACATAAGAAAGAACACTTTAAAGGTTAAGGGCTTCACTTTACAGGGAGCTGTCAAGACATCTAATGTTTCAATAACCTGCTGTATCAGTGAGAGGTAAAAGCCAGGTCAGGGATATTTTGTTCTTTCCAAGGATGCTAACAGAGCTATGAAAAACTTGCTTATGCAGAGAGTAGAGAACCTTGGTTTGCCTGTATCATGCGCCTGAAATTCCTGATTTTTCATTCCCAATGACTTCTCACCTCACTCAGTTTTCAAAGGAAGCAAACCAGGGTTTGGTGTTGGATGATTGCATTGCTCAGTAGCACCGGCAGATTAAGGACAAGACATAAATGAATGTTTTGCAATTTGGATAGTGAGCATTGTTTGTGATGTGAAGAGGAATAGCAATACTGGTGATGAGATTTGGACCCATGGAAATGTATGAATGCACATTAGCATTGGCTCATAAGAATCTGGCTATACACAGATTTAAAAGCAGGACTGGAGGTCAGTCATTTCGGTTTCATTTCTGACAGCTGGATTAAAGCTTTTGAAGGTGCTATGACACCTTTATAAAGTATTATGGAAAACTAATATGCAGGGTACATGGTGAATCAATGCACTGGTTTTGCTAAAAAACACTGGTTGTGAACTCCCTTCTTTTTAGGAGGCATTATTCCATGGTCTGGCCCTCAGTACGGGTCCACAGGATGCTACCAACTAAAGAAAAATATATCCAAATACAAAGCAAACAAGGCTTTTCAGATGATGCTTATATTCAAAACCAAAATGTTATTCCTAGCACTTATTAAATTTGGATTATAGTGTAGAGGATAATCTTTCCTTCATGCAAATGTGTACTCGATGCTGTGATAAACTTTTCCACAAATAGGAAAGATATGCACCACCTTTGTGTTTGCGCTGGCAGTTTTGGGCTGGCTTGGTGATACTGAATTAGAAGAAGCTCAGTTATAGTGAATAGGACAGCTTGTATGACCATGCTCTTCGGGTCAGGCTCTGTGCTCGCAGACTGAGAGGCAAATATGAAGGTTCTCAGCCCCCAGGGGGATGGTGCTGTCTGTCCCGTTCATAGATCTTGGCCTCCCATTCCTGGTACCTGTAGAGGAAGTGGAACCAGCATCAGTTTCAGTAGAAAAAGCTCTCTTGCAGAGCGGGTCCGAGGTCGTGCTCATCGCTGTGCAGAAGGTGACTGGGAGTGGGGCTCTGACATGCTAAATCAAGCACATTTTTTATGTCAAGTCAAGCGCTTTACAGGCTCAGCCTCAGTGTGCTCAGTCTTTTGTTGTATCAAACTGTCAGTGAGGAGCCATAAACCAGAGAATCTCTTCTTGCTCCAGGGTCTTATTTGTCCAAAAGCAATCTGAAACGCAAGTAAAATCCCAGTAACCGCATGAGCGGAACGGTTGGAACGCTGTCAGCAGAGACAGACGTGCGCAAGCAGCGTGCTAAACTCACTCACATAGGGTTTGTTCAGCTGCTAAACAACAAAAAGGGGGTGTGATGAGGTCTCTCTCACCCTTTCATTTATTTTAATAAATCTGTGCAATTCTTGTGCTAATTAAGTTAAAGGGAAGGGTTTTCAAAGCCTGACAAAGTTTACCTGCTAGTACCCCTTTACATATGAGCTCCTATTATGCTCAAGTGCTCAGAAAGGCATCCAAAGTGCAGCGCAATAACGATATTCTTCAAAGATCTTTCTCCTGCCTTATGGATGAGGGAATGTATTATCACCTTGAATTTAGAAATCATGCTGTTGGTTTTCATGCGGAGTAGCAATAAGGAGCTGAAACAGAAGCGCTTTAAACATGCTCACTTTTGTGACACTGCAAAATTAAGTTTAATATTTGCAAATTGGTTATCTAAGCTCACATTCTGTCAAATCCATGGTAAATATTATGATTCTTTCAGAGCTACTGGGCATCCACAGTTCTTTCATATTTCTTGGAATCAGCCGGAATTGAGAGGTACTGAATACTTGACAATTTTGGAAATGAAATTGCCCAAATAGGTGCCAAGGGAACTGTGTTTCAGGGGGTGAATTTGAAAGCCTTGACCTGAACTCTGTCCTGGAATAAGTCAAGAGAGTGCAGTTACTGCGTGTAACATTTATTCCACCCATGCAGCACCTGATCTCAAGTTGTCCTAAGTTTCTGTTTGTCACAGCTCCAGTCAGTGAGTTCTCTTCTTGAAGGCTGTCAACCAAGTATCTGAACTCGAGCCTGCAATCTGAGTCTGTTTAGGTCTAATCATTTCTATACAGTAGGGAAGCAAAAGAGCAGCAAGCAGCCTTCTTTCCCTCTGCATCCTGGCTAGAATTGTTCAGGGACTCACCAAAAATATGTTTGTGACATTTAGAGCAGAACTCCGCTTCCTCTGTTTTCGTTGTATGAGCTAGGAAAAGCCACGCTTGCATGGGTGCTGACACTTGGCAGAATCACTGCTTTCTCATGAAACAATTGCATTCCCACCAATCCTTACCAATTCCAGCAACTGGTGATGGCTGAGCAAGCTCTAACCTGGGACCTCTCCTCCCTGTACCACAACTTAACCATTCCCCACCATACAACCTCAGGGATGTCTGTGACTGCGTAACTACGCAGTGCCTCACACCGTGCAAACCTGGTCCTTGGCAGGGACTGCGCCATCATTCCTTGGTGCTACCCATAATACCATGAAGCAAAGCACTGCCTTGGTGTAAGTGGATTTTGCTATAGCACAAATGGATTTTGAGGGAAGATTCAGAGGAAGGAAGCTGCACCTGCATCAAAAATGTACCTATCATAGAATCCTTGAATCCCAGGCTGGTTTGTGTTGGAGGGGACCTTAAAGCTCATCCAGTTCCAACCTCTGCCACAGGCAGGAACACCTTCCACTAGAGCAGCTTGCTCCAAGCCCCTGTGTCCAACCTGGCCTTGAACACTGCCAGGGATGGGGCAGCCACAGCTTCTCTGGGCACCCTGTGACAGTGTCTGTCATATGTGACAGTATGTGACAGTGCCACATATATGTGGCAATACTTTACAGACCTTCCAGAAGAGCAATGACACTGTGTTGAATTGCCATTATACCTTCAAAATAATTTACACGAAAAAGACCTAACTGGGGTAAGTAAATAAAAATGAGAAAGTGAACAGCAAGGCAAAAGGAAGTGCCCAAGGAGCCTGCAATTAAACCGTGGGAATTTCTGATGCCCAGGCACGTATTCAGCTCGGTTTGTCAGACCCTGCTGCCTGGTTATTATTTAGAGTGAAATGTATGTTGGCTGGTTCCCTTTTTTTATCCGCTTTAATCATCTCACAGCTCCTTCCACTCCAGGGCATTGCTGGTGGACAGGAGATTTATAATTTGGAGAAACCCTGAGCCTGGAAATGGGGAATTGCTGCAGCTCTTGTGCAAGTGTCATTTCATATAAGTAGTTTCTCTGATTTAGACCAGTGGACAGAAAGAGAGCTCATTTAGCAGGCAGTAATATATAATTGGGAAACTATATGTTGCTGCGCCATCATTAGGACAAAAACTAGGGCTAGGAGGTGTTCTCTACCTCAGTAGCAGGCTATCAATATTCTCAGCAGCATTATTAGTATTTATTGGAAATCTTCTGTAAAGCACTGCGAGTTTACACAGAGGTAATTTACATCAGATAATTAGGATGCCTAAAACCATATACGGAAGGATAGATGCTAGTAGTGCTAAGCATCTGATTGTATTACATTGCAACGCTGTTCTAAGGGGATTAGAGCGTTTTCTGTCGCTGCTGATTACATGGCAACAAAATGAACAGGGTTTTACACATTTCTGGGTCTTACTGGTTCTGAAATCTAGACTGCACCTTAAAATTAGCCTGATCCTGCAAAATCTAGGTGACACTGTCCAGCAAAACATGATGCAAATAACATGCCACAAAATGCTGACTCTTATATTTTACAGGCACTGTGCTATTTGCCCATGTGACTGGTTTTGTAAAGCACCTATAGGCAAACTACTGATGTTGCTCCTACCAATTTGCAGGTTTGCAAGACAACACTGCCGTATGCAGCCACATTGAGCCATTTTTATTGATTTTGTCGAATTATAAGACAGTCTTTTCTCCTTAGAGTAAGGGAATAATATCATGACATTGAGCATTGTTCCACTTTGTGAACTGTGAAAATATCTGGATATTGCCAAATCTTTTTTTCTGCTTCCGCAGTCAAGTTTTAATTTCAGTTCTGTATGCTGTGATACTTGCTTTTTGTCCAGTAGGAGGATGTAGTTGTCTATGTTGCATGGAAATTCAGCATAAGCTTAGATTTAGATTGGATCTTGAGTCACACAGCAGCTCAAGTTGGTGTCAATCACGCAATGATGCTGAGGGAAGGCAGCATGAGGAAGCATCAGTGCCCTGCAGTAGGGCGAGTATGAAATGCAATTCTTCCTGCATGTATTTGAAGGGTGCCTATAAGAATGCTGGGGAGGGACTCTTCATTAGGGACTGGAGTGATAGGACAAGGGGTAACGGGCTCAAACTGACAAAGAGGAAGTTTAGATTGGATATAAGGAAGAAATTCTTTACTGTAAGGGTGGTGAGGCACTGAAATGGGTTGCCCAGGGACACTGTGGATGCTCCATCCCTGGTGGTGTTCAAGGCTGGGTCAGATGGAACCTTGGGTGAAACAGTTTAGGGTGAGGTGTCCCTGCCAATGGCAGCGGGGTTGGAAATGGATGATCTTAAGGTCCTTTCCAACCGTAACTGTTCAATGGTTGTATGTGAGAGGTCAAAGGCTGTGAAAGCCGCTATGCCCCTACCTCCTGCTCCTTCTTTAAGCACTTAAATGGAATACAAGCAAAATATGGTGTTGTGCCTAACAGAAAGATTTTGCCAGGTCAGGCATGAGGATGATGCACTCCAGGGCTAAGGTTTCCTGAAGAGCAGAGGCACAGAGATCCAGGGGCATCACTAAGGGGGTCAATCAATACTGAATCAATTTTTCACCATTCATTCACAGGAAGAAAAGGGATGTCTAAGTTAATCATTCCTTATAGAAAATAAACAGGCACCTTGTCAGCCCATGAGAAAAATCATTCACTGATGCCAAGATAATGTTTCTAAACAACTGACTGGATCAAAGGTGAAATTTAATTGATTATGTGCTAAATATTCCCTCTCTCCCTGTCTCTGACACAACACTCATACACAGGGAGTGAGAATACCCAGACAGTGGGACGAGCAATTTCCTTCTTGTTGCCATAGAGATTTCAGGCGATTATCCAGTGCCTTGGCTGGATCGCTTCTAGAGACACAGGGTTTGGGTCTTTTGACTCTTTTTCACTCACATGATGTACATCAGAAACAGCTCTGCTGAACTCAAGTAACTGTAGAACTGGTGTAAACGAGAGAAGAGTCAGTGCCATGATGTTAGTGATTCTCCCCTTATTTGTCATTTCTGAACTGAGAGAAAGGAATGATTGGATTTTTCACAGCAAGTTGCTGTGGCCAAGTTCAAAATCCTGGGTGGGCTGTTACAGATTGTTACGATTTTTGTTAATTGCTGGTGAAGTCTTTGGTGTAGAGCTTGAGTTCTGCTCAAATTCATAGTACAGATCTCTCCTTCACAGCAGGATTTATGTATGGATGTGCTAAAAAAAAGCTAAGAGGGGAAACAAGAAGCATTTGAACAAGGCGATTTGTTTGGAGTCAAAGGCAGATCGAAGGCAGGGCAGGAGCTGATCTCCTGTCTCTCCAGCTTCCATCTTACTCGACAATGCCCTTGAGGATAGCAGTGCAGCAGGTAACAAGAAGGCAATGCTCCATTAGTCGGTTTGCTTATACCAATATGCATTTGTCAGATCTAGTTTGCAGGCTAAGATCTAACTGGGCATCCCAATAAACAGCATATGACTATGACATCCAGCTGTGGGCTGTTGCTGTTGTGTTGAATTAATCAGAGCTTGGCTCTCTGTGCTCTTTGTAGGAAGGGAGATCCGAGGGAGCTGGAAACAGATGAGACTGAGCTTCTTTCATGCCAGTCATGGGTATTTGTAACAGGGCATTTCACCCTTGGTCAGGGCACCCACAGCTCTACAAGTCTCTGCCCACTTTTGCAACAAACCACTTCTACTACTTGCCCAGGAGGGAAACTCAGTTGGGCAGCTAACAGAAAGATGATTTGATGGAGATGTTCAGGCCCTGAAACTCCCTTTAGGCCCAGCTGTACTATCAGGAGGTTTTGTTGGCTTGCACACAGCCCTGACACATCAAGGATGTGACCTGGTGGTATACTGTTTCCAGACCAGGCTTGGACAAGCTCACTGTCAACATCATGTATCTGCCAGGGCCCTGTGTCTTCACGCTTGCCTGGAAAAGCTCATTCTAATGTATACAGCAGAGAACAGCTGTGTTGGGGGATCTGCAAATTCCAAGGCTGGCCTTGCGATTTGTACATGCAATTGTGTACATGTTGTTTCAAATGTGTTCCTCTGAGCTCCTTCCGGGCCTCCACCATGGGGAGTGTGGCGTGCATGATTGTTCCTGGGATGTGGTGTTGGTTGTGCGCTGGAAGCGTTCACCTTGGAGGGTGAAGGAGGCACTTGATGCACATCAAGATGTAAGATGCTGTTTCTCTGAGCAGCATTAGTTCCCTTCTGTTAGCTGATGAGGCTGACTGGATGGCAGTAGTAGGAACATGAACCACTGCTGCAGGAGCCTTAAATGGATAACAGGCAAGCTGAAGTCCATCTCTGTGCTCTACAAAAAGCAGGTTTTCCAGCAAAAGGCACTTACCAGATAGCCTTTCTCCAGAGAGACTTTCCTTCCCATTCAGGTTTTTACATTCATAGGGAGAAATATCTGCCATATTATATCTTTCCTTCAGTTTTGTGCTGTAGTATAGGAATCTTTAACCTCAGGGCAGGGGTGATGTTAGGCATCATTGTTATTAATTGCCTCTAGAATCTGGAAAAGCCATTCTGCTACATCTGCACTCTGCTCTTGCCTAGTATTTTCAGAGAATTAATGGATGAATGTCTGTCAATAATACTCCTTGTAGATAGATACTAATGCAATTCAAAGGCATTAAGACACTGTCACCTTGAATGAGCTCTATATTCCATAGCAATTTCACCGGGAGCACTTTGGACTGTCACATTTGGAGCATCTGTAAATACAGCAGCTCCATGACTCATGTATTTTTTTTCCCCTGTTTGAACTCAAAGAAAAATTAATCTGGCCCATCTGCAGCTGGCCTGGTTTAGGAAATCTGACTGCCTTCCCAACGCCAGCCATCCGTGCTCCAGGGATGACAGTCTTTCCACATGCTAATTAACCGAGGACAGAAGAAATCATCATAAAACATTGCCTTCTCTGCGCCTGCAGAATTGAATTCCGTAAATTCAGAATTAAAGCAATTTGGGGAGAAATAATGTTGTGAAGTGTCACAGAAGATTCGCCACTGCCAGTGCTTTGAAAGGAGCTATGCTTGTAACCATGCACTGAATATGATACTGGAATGTAATATTCATTTGTTTAGTGACTTCTTTGTTCTGCCAAAAAAGCCCAGCAGAACTGGGGCTCCACAAAACATCTATAGAATTCAGATTAAAAGCTTGACCAAGGAATTACAGTGACAGGGACTAGAAATATCTCAGGTATAGACCTTTGATGTCTACTCTGTTAAACCAAGTCACTGAGGGTCATTAAGACTCTTCAAAAGTAAGATGTGCCAGAAGAAATGGCAGAGGCAGGAGGCTCAGCTGCTAAATAAGGAAATCTAATTGAGCACTATCTTGAACTCCATAGATTTATGTTATACCAGCTGCCTGAAAGAGACAAGTGTTAGCTATTCGAGGGGCACCACATGCAGTAGTCTTACATATTAAGAATACTGTGACATTGGTAACTGCTGCATGCAAATGTGGAAGGTGACGAATGTCCGTAAGGATTCCTCAGTGATGGCTGCACTTTTGTGGTCTCTTACCTTTTACCAAAAAGCTTATAATATGTGCTATTTTCCACTACACCCTGGAGATATGTTCGAAGAATCTTTGATTGCGTAGGAAAGAAAGAAAACAGTGTGTGTGTAGCCTAAAAACGTGATTAAAAATATTCCCCATCCAGAAGATGTATGAAAAGAACCCAGCTTTTAACCTTTACCTCAAGAACTGTCCTTGAATACAAGTGAAACCAACTCCTTAGTTGCAGGACTTCCCATCACATTTCATGCATTTCCCTTCACACCCACCCTGATTTTCCAACAGAAATCCGTGTCTTGATGGGCGCATCCAGGCCTGTTCCAAATCCCAGTAGTCAGTCAGAGTCTTTCATTTGCCTGTAGCGGTGTCTGGATCAGTGCTATCATCATTAATAGCAAGTTAGAAATGGCTACTTCAGTGTCTGACTATCCTAAAAAACTTATGTTTCCGCTGCAGCAAGCCTAACCGGTGACTGCTCTACTTTTATCCGTACCACTGAGCACAATAGGTCTGCATGAGCAGTGTGAAAAAAACAGTAAGGAAAATGCCTTCTGCTTTTCTGTCTTCCGAGTACCTCCTTTATGGAGGTGTGCCTGCATCCCTGTCAGTCGAATGCTGGATGCCTCGGTAAGGAATTAGAATTCAGCTTGCCCTGAGTATTCCATACTGAACAGTTAAAAAAATAGAATAATTTTAGAAGAATGACAGAGCAAAAGAGCAAAAGCAGTCCCAGAAGCTTTGTATCCACTTTACTGGTGACTCAAATCCAGGGTGTCCATCTGATTCAGACAGAGTTTGCAATGATTTCCATCCTTGTAGCTCCTGGATCCTTGGGATTGTGTTATTAAACAACTCCCCGTTTCTTGGCTATGTTGGGAGTTGAGCGTGTGCTACCCCCGCAACTGCAAAGATATAAAGGGTAGAGAATTTCAGATGGAATCTGGAGTGTTAGTGCTTGTTAATAGAGTGAGCGGGGGCACTCCATAAATACATTACAGCAGGGTCAGCAACCCATGGATGCTGGCAGAAAGCAGGCAAATCTTTAATGATAATCAGCAAGACCAGTGAAGGGCTGGGAGCTAAATCCACATGATCTGCAGACAGGTGTCTGTGAGAGGTGAGGCCAATTTGCTTTCTGTGAGGAGGAAGACTTGGTGGGTGTTAGGAATTTTTGTATCTCAAGCCTTATGCTGGTGCAAGACAACACAAACCAGCTGAACAGCAGCATCTTGCTTACTTCTGCCTCCGGATGGGTTTCTACTGGGAAATCTGGTAAACACAATCCAGGCAGCCTCCTATATAAGACAGCAGTGGAAACCCTGAAGGTTAATCTCTTTGACCATTTACAGCTATTGTTATTTCTAGTGCTGTGATCCTGGAAATTTTAATGAAATCATGCGCTGCAAACCAGCTCCTCTGCAGCTGTCTCAGGACCTGGGATACTGCCACAGTCTGTTGAGACAGGATTTACTGTGCAAAGTAAAAGACTTGTACATGGCAGGGAAGTCTGAACCCAGTGCACGTAGGCAGGGGAAGAGTAATAGTGTCAGAGCCTGGCTCTACACCTCGAATGGTGGTCTTGTGGTTTCTGAAACAAGGGAGCTCAGCAGCCAGGTTGGAGTGTGCTGGACTTACACCAACGCCTACATCCAGCTTCCTTCCCACAGAAACCAGTCATAAAAGAGAGACAGGATCTCATTTTAGACCGGAGACTGGAATGACTTTGGCAGACGTTTCAAGCTGGGAACTGGCAAGAAACTTGTAGATAACATTACTAATTGTAGCAGCTTATTCTGTGGATTGTAAAGGTGCACATATAGCACAGTTGTTAGTGCAGGTGACACTAAAAATGCACAGCTTGGTTTGCTCCATGTTAGCTAGCTTGTGTGTTGACACTGCTAGAGCCATTTAGTAGACTATGGCAACTTCTTGTGTTTTTTATTTACTACATATTCCTCATTTCCTACTAGGAAAGGGGCCCTGAAAGACTATCAGACTTCTATCTGTCTACTTGTGATGATAGAAGTTTCATACTTCTGTACTGGTATTCCTTCCTAGTAGAAAGACATTAACCTTTGTTTGATTATGACTCAGTTGCAACTTGATTCCTCCAGCAATAGTTTAAACCATTTGTAATGGAAGTGTAGCCTATATAAAGTGTGCAGAGAAATGAGAGATGTATGAGCATTTAAGGCACATGTTCCATTAGCAAGATGCATTTTCATGGTGCAGCACAGAGGTTGGTGTGGCATAAAGTGCTAAGTCGGTGTTCCCCAAAGACCATGCTGGAATTGGGGATGAGAACTTTGTTTCTCCTGTACACCGGTGTGTTTCCAGTTGTGTTGTTCTTAGCAATAGGGTGCTCCCACTGAAAGAAAACTCTTCTCATTAACAAATATCTACCCAAATCTTTTAGAATGGTTCTGAAGTGGGACCAGCTCTAAGTTTAATATAGGGTGCTTCCCATAGTTACTGGTAGAATTTGCAGCAGGTGAGAGGTCTTCCGTAACAGATATTGTGCATTTATTTAGTATGGGACTTAGAAGAGAGATTTGCAAAGGCATAAAGAGGAAGCACTGTCTAATTTCTACCATCAGATGAAGCTTTTTATGTAACTAACCTTTGTGCTCTTGTACACTGGTGTTTCATTTGTGTTCATAGGGCTGATCCTCTGTGTCGGTGTGGTAGTGCCAGTCAATCAAGCAATAAGTTAAATAATTACATGTCTTTTACCTTGCTATGTATGGGGCTCTATTTGGCATTTATGTGATACTGAGGAAGGTTTTTAATTAGGCTATGCCACCTCCACAGTTGAGCTGTGGCAGTCTGGATTCGTTTGATCAAGAGAAGGAGCAAAATATGCCTGAGGTAACCAGCGCTTGGAGTGGATCCACCCTGATTTGTTTGTGTTTTGAACCTGGTGGCTCATCATGCACTGACAGTGAATTATTTATGTAACAGATAATTTATACCTCTGCCTCAAGAGATGGTGAGTTTAAACTGTGCCAGCCCTGTTGAGTGGCCGAGAGGATGTCAATGGGGCTGAATTCAAGTTGTATGCCAAAACAAATCAATACAATTAAACAATGTGAATGTATTCTTTAAAGAGCCATACTGACTTAACAGTACATGCAACAAGAACCTTGATTTGAAGTCGAGGAGCAGCTGAGCAGGCCCTGCAAAATGCACAAGCTGACATCAGGATACATTGCCCCTCAGGACAGAAAACTCCTTCAGCAGCTTGCGCAGCTTACCAACTTTTGGAAGCTGGCCTTGGGTAAATGCCCTCATTTCTCATTGCTGAGAGGTACTTTGGCCAGCAGATCTAGCACTGGTGATTGCTCTGGGGTGCCATGAGTGCTTTCTTAACACAGAGTAAGCAGGCAAATAGGCTACTTGATCTGGGGATCTGTGCTGTGGCTCTGATTTTCCCCTCATCTATTTGATAGCAGACAAGTTTATTATAAGTCAGGGTTAGGTTTGCTTTTCTGTGTATGTTCAATGGTGTAGGTTTAGTGTGCTATTCATAAGAGACGGAGTGTTTTGTCTAGCGTTAAGAAAGCAACCAAGGGAAAAAACCCAACTGCATTAACATGCAGTGTGTGTAGGTGAGCAAGAGATCTGATTACCTTTCTCCTCTATTTCTGGATGAAAATGTGGTTATAATGGAAATCAAATGACTTGCTAATGACTTTGGTAATGCAGTCTCTCTTAGAAGGGTACTCAGACAGGGGTATGACATAGTTGAGTAATAACTGAAGTTGTGGCTTTTGGCACTTACTACCCCATTTTGGCCACTGGTTTCCATTTCTGTATTTTCAAAGTGCCAGAGCAGTAACTGCAGTCTCAGCTCTCAGTGAGAGCCCAAGCTCAGGCACAGGAGCCCATGCCAGCACTCCCTTTGGCTTCAGCAGGGCTCTAATTCCTTCAGTATACAGTTCCTGGGAATCACTAAATGGCCCCATAAAATATTTTAAAGCTTTTAAGTGCAAAACAAGCCATAATTAAAACTAGACTGAGAACTGACTCTTAAACAGTGTGTGCACACTGGGCATGTAAATGACTGCGTAGGTAGCAGTGCAAATATAAAGCTTGTAAGGGCAAATTGCTAATTGTGTTTTTTTGCTGGCTTTCTACCTGTGAATGAGACACTTAGATTGTAAGAACAGGTCTGGCATCTGTTAGCTTTCTGTTAAACTTCAGACACACACGTGCATTTCTTACACTTATTGAACCTACCAATCCGATTTCACCTCAACAATATCATTGCCAAAGCTTTTTTGTCATTCCAAAGCATTTTTGTGAGTGCCTTGAGCAAGTGATGTGAGTATTAAATTTGTCTGAGTTCTTGTTAAGGGTCTAGAGAGAAGCAGCAGCTGGGGAAGGTGGCACTGTTCACCACCACAGCTGAAATTAAGGCAAGCCTTACACAAGATGATGACAGTTTTCATTTTAAGCAGGGGGATATGTGATTCCTGACACCGCTGGGGATTTCTGTCGAGTGGTTGTTAAGGGGAAGACCCTTTACAAAAGATCAGCTGTTTAGATTCACTCCCACACTAGCACAAAACTTTCTTGTAGCATGCAAACACCTTTGTTGAGCGAAACCACTTCTTAGAGGAAGTTCATCAGCTCTAACTGGACTTTTCTCACCAGATGGCTGTCTTTCTCTCATGCTGCTGGCTGCAGGCTGGCCTGCCTGCTCCTTCAGTAGAGGAAAACATTTTCACATGCAGTGTGGAGTACATTCCCAGACCATTGTTTTTGCCAGCGTGCCCCTCGTGCTGTGGATGTTTTGCAGCAAAGGAGGCAGGAGGCTGTAGCAGAGGTCAGAGGCTGAGCAGAAAAATGGGCTGGATGTCAGGGAGAAAAGGGGCATGCTTTCAGTCACATCTGTGGCCCTAAACTCTTGCAGAAAGGATGGACAAGAAGCCACCTACACTAGTGGATGCTACGTACACACACACGTAGGCAACAGGAACCGCAGGTGTTGCATAGTATAAAAATGGCCCGTGGTGTATCTGGAAAACCTTCCATGCAGAAATATGTGCTAGCCTATTCTTATTCTCTTGTATTAGCCTATTCTTATATAAATGTCTTATGTATATATAATAGTAACATTATCCTAATCCCTATATAATCCTAATATTAGCCTATTCTTACGCTCTGACACCAGAGGCAAAAGGAGAAAGGATCTTATGCTTTTGTTGCTGTTGTACATGTTTGAGGGTGTTAAAGATGCATGTTTATACACTGCTATCCTACAACTGTGTGTCGGATTCTGACGGATGCATCTGCAATATCCATGGAACAAATATGCAGAGCGGGTCAGCCTCTACTCACTTTGGAAACAAAAGGCAGAATTAAAGCAGACCACATCTTTTGCAGAAGCCAGTGAGTGATTCAGCTGTACCGCAAGCTTCTTTATTATTCTCTTTCCTTCTTCTGAAGTTCTTTATGGTTTCAGCTCTGGGGTCTCTCATTCAGCTATAGTGTATTGTCTGTAAAGCCTCCTATTAGTATGGATTTTTAGCAATACAGTGAGCACCCTGGAGGGTGAAATTAAACATAGATGACGACAAAGTGCTGAAATTCAGCAGAATTACAGTTTCAATTACCTAACTGCAAACATGGATTAGAGGCATATTCCTAAATCCTGTGTTCCATCTGGGTCTCAAATGACTTCAGACTCACATACGATTTCCTTGGACAGTTGAAACTAGTCTTATTTCTGCTCATGGTCCATTTATTTTTGTGGGACAGCCACTAAACACGTTTAGTCTGGGAGGCAGTAAGAATTGCTTTAGAACCATGAGCTAATATCACTGTTGGGAAATGATCTTCTGCCATCTCACACTCTGCATCTCCAAATGATGTCTGGTGCAAGGCCAGAGGCTGAAATTAAACAGTACGCCGCAGGTGCTTAAATAACCCAAATTCATTTTGGATGGTTTCTCCAGGAGTATAAAACTGTGCATGATGAGCCAGCCACTTCTGAGACCTCCAGGCACTGCTAGATCATAATCTTATAGTAATAGATATGAAATATAATGAGTTGTTATTATAAATGTTGACCTAACAGTATGAGTGAATATATCAACTCTAGCAAATCTGTGCACATCTGAGAGAACTTGTTTCTGGTTTGTATGGTATTTAAGATATCATGCGGCTAGGCTGAAATGGGTGGGAATTACAGTGATCCATGTCAAAAAATGAACAAGCAATAAAAAAAGTATCGGCTCAAATACTCGCGTGGTAAGGCTGGTATAAATACTGAGTCAGGGGGAGAAGCACATCAAAACATCACATTTCAGTGACGTAAAAATAGCTCTTTAGAGCAAAGACTTTGGAGCAGTTCTGCAGCTTGTCTCTTGCAGTGAAAAGCATAAACCTGCCAATTATATAGGAAATATCCCACCAGGTTGTGCAAATTCTGATAGAGTGACCAGGCAGAAAGTCAAAGACAATGTCAGATGTTGGCTGTAGCCTTTCAACAAGTGCCACATTATCAGTAACCGCATAGGTTGAGCTATTAGACCTGAAGGTGAAGTGAGAATGTCCTGGGTTCGTGCTATTATTCCACGTTGTTAAGAATTTTAGAGAATATGTGGTACAGTTAAATGGAGATTCAACTCTTTCTGGTATGCTGCTCATTACAGAAATGGGGATTAGCAGAGAAAGAATGTATCAAGCTAGTTAGAAATTGCTGAAAGGGTTGTGAATGGCAGGAGAGAACTTCAGTAGGCATAAATTGGCACAGCTCAGTTCAAATTGGTAAACTATGCCTATTTTAAATCAGCTGAGATTCCAGCTCATTATATAGAAACCTGCATCCATTTATCAATCATAGCAAGAAAAGGTCAAAATCTAAGATAACAAAGTGAAGAAGCAGCAGATAATACTACCTTCTTCCTTTTCTTTTCAAGTGTCGAAGTCAAATGACCTTTAAATATGACATGGTGTTTTGGGGACTAGAAATGCAAAATAAATCCAATATATTATTAGGAAGATGCTATAGTTATTTTTCTTCTTATTACTATTTCATTTTCAGCTGCACTTTTACAAGAGTCAGCACCCAAAGTTAATGTGTCTGACAGTTGGAAAGAAAAAAGGCAACAAGAGAAACCTCCCCGGCTACAAGCTCTTAGGCGCACATTCGTGAGAGTGTTCGGGCCCTATTTCAGACACGGCCCAGATTTTCCCTTGTCAGCTTTTTCCTCCAAATAACTCAAACTAAAAGTTGAATTCTATATAAAAATAGCAAAAACTTTGGGCCTTCTTTCTGCAAAGACGGGAGCTGCACTGGAGGCTCAATGGTGCTCAGCACCAAGGGGCTGGCCACAGCAGAGTATTTTGTGATACACTTCCACTGCCTCTTTCCATTGCTGCATCTTCCGAATGCAGGGATCAGAGAAGAGCCAAGCATTGAAACAAAAAATGGAATTAAAAAGAGAGAGCTTTGTGGCGTTGTAAACTCTTTTGCACCTTTATTCAGGAGTAAAGCTGACAGGCTGATATGGCCCTGACGTTTTGATGTGTTTTCTGATAGAGTTCAATAACAAAAAGGCCCAGACACACACGGGTGGGTTTGTTTCTGCCTGGAACTGGAATAAATCAGGAGCAGTGGCATTACAACAAAGCCAAGCCGGTGTAAGCAGAATTGAAACAAGATTCATTTAGCAGTGCGATGCTATGAAAGATGTTATTTTGCATAACCCTGCTCACAGAAATGAATCTATTCCCTTTTCTTTCTAATGCCACAGGGAAAGCCGTTTGTGATCCATGGCTGAAGACTTCCTAATGTCAAACTATTGTCTGCTGGTTATGTTTTTAATCCTTCAAGCTGAAGTTTTCCATGCCAGCTCTCTGGCTCAGGCTTAATGTTTCTGTGAGGAATGCTGCAGGAGGAGGTGAGTCAGCCATTTCTCAAGATGCAATCTGGAGAAAACCTATTGGCTTGCCCCTGTCAGAAACTGAAACAGCCTCCCCCTTCTGCCCAGCTTTTTCATTTTAAAAATCAACATCCCTGGTGGCACATATAAGTTAGAGGTGTAAGGTTAAGCCCGCAAGAGTTATGAGATGCTGTTCTCAGCCTCTGTGAATATTAATTGTTTGGCTAGTAATCATTCCTCACAGCCCTGGTTTGCCAAATAGCTGCTTTCCCAGTATTCCATCTCAGTCAGGCCCCTCTGTGGCTGTGGGGTTGTCTTTAGAGCATCCACACCAAGCCCTGTTCCCAGTGTGCAATGGTAACGTCTTCCCAGAGGTCTGACAAGAGTTTTCAGGTTGTGCTTAAATGCCTGTGAGTATTAACTCTTCGCGCTTGTGAGGGCTTAGAGAGGTGAGGAATGCATGAGCCTAATGCTGGAGAATGGAGGTCTGAAAGCAGAGGCTGTGTCAGTTTTTAAAGTGTAAAATATTGCATTATGTCTTTTTGAGTATCTGCTGATGTGAGACATCCCATCAGGCCTGACATTCCAGGCTGTTTGCTTCGTGCACTTTATGGAAATGTGTCCAGTTGTATTAGCTGTTATTTCAGTCCTGGGGGGATCAAGGGTTCTGCAAACAGATGCTGTGCATCTTAAAAACAGGTACCCAGAATGTAAATATACTCATCATACACGCACTGACCACTAGCTAAGCCAGCAACATGACCAGCATCACACAGAAATGATTTGACACATGCAAAGTAGGTGCAACTGCTCTCCCATTCCCTGGATGAGTGAATGCAGGTTTTACAGGCTTGTGATTTCCTGTTGAGACTTGGGTTAGCAAGTCCAGTTGTCGGGTGCAGTTTCCTTTTGTGAACCTCTTGTCCAAAGTTTTTGTCCTCTTACGTATTACTTATTTACTTAAAGCCTTCTTAAGATGAGGAACAGTTCATCTCTTGCTGTTCTGTAAGCGTGCTGCTTATAAGCCTGTCCTTATTGTGGTTGTGTAGAAAAAAACCAATTTTCTATGTACCAAGAAAGATGCAATTCTAGTTTTCATGTTAATCTTCCACATCTGATCTTTCTGAAAGGCATCCAGTAGCATAGGTCTTGTTTTTGTGTACTGTAAGTACAAACTTGCTCTTTATGGTGAAGTTCTCCAAGTGATTTATATCCTGTGCTCTTGACTGCAGTGGGATCCCTGTGCGCGTACATACATATGTATGTACATATATAATGGAAGGTATATTTCATCCTTTGCAAAAAGGGAATGTAAATTTTGGACCCAAATACTCACTGATTAGAGCTCTAAAGAATGAGTTTTGTTTTTTTTCTCTTCTTCTCTTGGACTACTCTTGGAGTCAAGAGACTCTTGGACTCTTTCTTAGGTGAGAAGTGGTTTCTATGAACAGAGAATGCATTTAATCTACTACATTCAAGTGATAGGTAGTAAAAACTGTGGTACCATATTCAAACACCCTTATTGCACCATTTGAACAAAACTTGCATTTTTTTGGGGTGGGTTAGCTGTCTTTTCTCCTGTTGTTCAGTAGGAATACTATTTTTTTTAGTATTCTGATCTAAATTATCATACTGTTGGATGAAAAGCAGTGGGGCTTTAATTAAAGAATGAATTTTGTAGGATGAAATTTGTACAGTAAATATATTCCTTTTAAACACTGAAACTATTTAATATTTGAGCTGTAACAAAGTGTATTTTTCACTTGGATGCTGTGTCCTATTACAGTTAGATAAAACCAGCAGTAATCTCGGTTTCTTCACAGTATGTTTTCATAAGAGATGAAATTTATGTATTACTGGAAAATATTGCAAGTAGGAAATCTATTGAGCTGTCAGTACAATAAGCATACTGAGCATCAAGTCTGAGGCTTTTGGCAATTACGTATGAAGTTAATGTGGCAGAACTCAGTGCAAGGCCTCATTGGAGACTGAGGTGCTAGTTATCTTAAGTGCAGTTGATGGCAGGCACTCTTATTTTCTCATGAATTTCTCCCCCACGCTTGCTAGCACAGTACCCCTGTTAGGATAACCAGGCTGTGGTTGGGATGACTGGTGCACCATGTGGAAGATAGGGTATGAGCCCCCATTACACCTTTGGGGTTCACATTCGTGGGGATGACAGCTGCTTTTTGCAATGGTCTCATACCTTTTTGGAGTCAGCAGTTGTATCATACTAAGAAGCTCATCACAGACTTTCAAGGTGAGGCAAACCTGCATTGGAGCCATGCTTCACCTCCTACTGATATAAAACTACAAGATCTTTGGTTTAAGGTAGCTACTGGTTTTAGGTGTAACCATCTATAGCAATGATGGGAGGAAAAAGCAGATTATGTGCATGGTTAATTTGGGCAGATGCCTTCTTCAGTCAGAACACGCCTATATATACACACATATTCATGGTCTGGTACATCCCGCAATACAAAGTCAGTGTATCGCACATCAGCAGGTGCCCAGATTAAATCTCGTTATGCTGGATGCGCAGTATAAAACAGGTCCTGAGAATCTAACAAGGGTGCTGGGAAAAGAATAACAGGTAACTAAACATGGAACATGGTAGTATGCAGGTGGGTGTGAACTAGTTCTCAAATCTTCCACCAAATTCACACTTCTGTGGCTGCAGGCATTATACATGTATTCTGCACTGCTCCACAGCAAAGCAGGTGAACGAGCAAGTAGGGCAGATGCCCCACACAGTGCCAAGCCAGCCTTCGTTTCAGGCTGGTCTCTTGAAGAGCTAATGGTTGCAAAGTGCTGTAGTCCACTGAATGCACTGCAGAACAGAACAAATTAATATTACTGATGTGAAGTAATAAAGCATCTTTTTGCCTTTCTGCTCTTTCAGGATACATCCCTGAGGGACAGGATGACAGGGCCCTTATTAAACTGGCAGCATGCATTTTGAGATGAGAAATTACAGATTTGATTCTAGCATTTGTATAAAGAAAACAGCAATCTTTGAGAGGTCCTCAGACATAGGAGAGAAAAGGGGCAGTTTCTGATATTATTACAGATGGGCCATTCATATTAAATGAAATAAAAAAGAATGGAAGTTATCATTGCAATTCCGTCTGACAGGATTTTCCTTTAGAGAAAATGATGTGGCTTGACACAATGTAACCTGACATAATGTGATGTGATGTTATAAATGAGAGGTACCGTGGGTAGTTGTAATGTATAATTTGACACACGACCTGTGCTATGCATGAGCTGGCAGACAGTGTTCTGTGAATCACTGAGTACCCAAATTGCTTTCAAATGGCAAGCTTACCATGTCATGGTGCACAAAAGGAAGCTAGAGGCTGTTTGGGGGTGCAGTCATAGATTAAATACCTGTAGGCACACAGGCACTCTTATTTTGAGGTTTGGGCTGATGCACAGGCACAGGGGCTGAACTGAGAAGTCACAAAACACAATCTCTGCTACTACGACAGAGGTAGGAATAGAGCCGCATGGCTTTTGTTTTCTGCCTTGAGCTTCTGGAGCACCAGGCTGCTCTGAACACTCCAGCACCGCTCAGCTGGCTGGGGTATGATGAAGTGCAAAGATTAACTTTGAATCAGTGAACCCAGGTCCCCACACTCTGGTGGTTCCAGCAGACCCCAGTTCAATAAGAGTGTAAAGTTGAAAGTTCATGAGTTTTCAGGTAAATACTGCCTTTTGACCAGGGAAAGCATTGGAGCAGTCGGGTGCAGTCATTTGCGCTTTTCCTGCCAGCTTTGGCATTGCTGAGAATGGGACCAATCCTTTATTATTCTTAAAAATGGGCCCAAGAGAGAAATACAATAGCTATGAGTAGGAAAAGAAGAGAGGAGAGAAAAACTCTCTGCGTTCTGTGAAGCCCTTCTTTCTTACTTCAGGCAGAAAGAGAGCTCAGCTGGATCGGACACAATGTCCAATATACAATTTAGTGTATGAAGAATTTTTTTCTATCTTAAATTATTTTGAGATAAAGATTCTGTAGACTTACAACCAAGCACCAAACCAGTTAACACGTGCTCCAAAAGCAAAGAATGTTGCTGATGGATACAATGGTTTCAGCTAATGAGCAGAAAGCATAGTGTGATCGTAAGAAGGGGAAGAGGGAGCATGCAAATAAATATGTTACAGGATGAATCTATTGGGAAAGCATCAGCTGTAAGGTGTGCTCTGGAGTTCTTCTGTAGTCTTCAACACTGATAGTGCTCCAAGCTGGGTCCAGTGCTGGGATGTTGATTGCTTGGCTAACTTAGCTTAATACAAGACTTTGAATGGCAGAAAGCACTCTAGAATAACAGTAGATTGGGATTGTCTAAGTAGTAGAAAAATCGGAGACAATCCAAGCACATGAGCATTCTCTGCTTGCTCACATAGAGAGACAATCTGCGTCCGTCTGGGCTGATCAGTTCTTATTCAGGGAAGGTAATTTCACTTCATTTCTGGTGCTCCCTGATGCCCTAGGATTGAGAACGGGGCAGGAGTTAAAAAAACCAAACCCAAACAATGATTTTCCATCTTCCATCTGTTACAGCATTAGGTCAAATGGGCCCTAAGAAAACATGATTTGAGATGCAAAGACACTTGCTCTGAGGGAGGCATTTTGAGTTGTATATGATGCTGAATTTTAGCTGACTGAGCAAAGTCTTTCATGGACCTCCTGCAGCTCTAGCAGCTTGGAACTGAGTAGTATGAACAGGTTAATGAGCACAGGTTCTGTGATGTGAGAAGGGCCTTGTGATCTTAGGCACATCTTTGTCATGGGTATTGTGCTATGCCCTGGCACAACACTGGTCAGATGTGATTGATCTCAGCTTAAAGCAAGAGAATACTCTGTAAGGTTAGAAACACTATTTCTGGAAGGATATGGGGGATCTCACATCCCCGTGATGTCTGCATTGCCAGGCAAAAACCTCTTCATGGTTGGCATCTAAACTTTAAAGTGTTACCGTTGTGCCTTTTCAGTGTTCCTCTAATAGCAGGCACTGATTTGTGCAGCAGGTATGCAGTGTCTTCTGACATCTTCATCCCCCCTGGTGCATGGTGAATTACACAGTCCTGCTGTGTAGGTGTAGTCACAGAGAGATTGCTGAGCTGGCCACAGTCTGTGCATTGCTGGATCTTTCTGCAGCTCACGTAGCCCACAGGGACCTCTGATACATTTGCTGTGCCAGTATCCATGCAGGGTTTCTATGCTGGGTTGCACAAGACCTAATTATTATTGTTACACCAAGTACATAAGTGATGGGTTTTTTTTGCTGCTTCTGTGCAAAGCACTTAAACAAAATACCCACAAATCTCTCCCTCTGCTTGTTTCTTCATAAATGTGTCTGGTTGATCTATAAATGTAGTTTGATTCATATGTGCATGTTTCTGATTCTCTGGGGAGCAAGTGCAGTGTTTTTGAACTTTTAATTATGAAGCATCGTTATTGAGTGAAACAATGATTATTTCAATACAAATATTTTCAAAGCCAACAAAGTGTAACAGAAATTACAATGTTCACTTCCTCACCGCATTATCCAGTGCCGAGTACATGGATTTCAGCCCATCCTGCAATGTTGTGCATTCCTCATGCAGGCTATGGCAGGGGCCGTGTGCAGGCAGAGCTATGGCAAACCAGAAGCAGTCTAAGTCTAAGTCACCTAAGTTTTGATAGGTGCAGACGGCCACAGTTGTGTGGGTTTAGTGGCCAATCTAAATGCTCTTAAGTTCTGATGATGCTCAGTTGGCCCTGGGCTCATGAAGGTAATTGGGTCCGATGGGAGAGAGAATTTTCAACATCTTTCTCCCTCTCACCCCTGTTTTTTAGCTCTTGTTAGGGATGAGGCGTATTTGATTTTTGAAGCAAATGGATGAAGCCCTGGTTTTGAGCTTGCTTACGCTACACTTGGCATAGCACCTTCCGTCATTTCCACCTTTTATTGCTTTGACTCTGTTAACTGCTGGCAAAAACTAATAAGATCTAGTGTCTTTGCCCAACTGGCTGCTGCGCTGTAGGAGCACTGCACACACAGAGGCACGGCTCCTGCTGAGAGGAGCACTCTGCCAAGGATCCATCAGAGGATCTGGACAGAGACTGGACACAGCATGGGCAAAAATTATGGCAGAATCAGAAGGAAAGCTGCTTTGTTTTGAACCAGTTTGAAGATCAATCATAGCTGATCCACAGAAACTGCTCTTTCTCCAGAGCTAAGGCAAGGGTCCTGGGGGTGTGCGGGCATCCTCACCTCCAGGTAACGCCCAGCAAAATCAGTCTTGACAAAGGGTAAATGCATTCAGGGCTGGGCTTGTGGGGAGAAATACAAGTGTCACTTGTGAAATCAGGTCAAAACCAGCAAAAGGTTTTGGTGAGGAGTATGTAGAAATGTTAAAATGGCTGATTTTGTAAAGCTGAATTAATTCATTTCCCATTTCCCGCTCCTGTGGGTTGTGTGTGACCTTGACAGAGGATTATCTGATTTTGCAGGGACAGTGAGTACATACTCACCTACAGTGAGTGCCTGAGTTTGGGTAGGTTTCCACTTGTTCGCCATGATGGCAATTCAGGATCTAGGTATGTAGAATTAGGATCATCTGGAATTGAAAGCTGCCTAGAAAGGCTGGACTCTGAGTTGTATACCAGGTACATCGGTGTAACATATGAAGAAAACATTAAGAGAAAGGGTGAGAGCTGACACTGTCATTATCCCATCCTGGGAAGGATGTAGCTTTTTAGCCTCCAACCTGAAACCATGAAAGAGAAAAATAAGCAACATAGCAAAGTGAAAATGTTTACAACATGATTTTCCTGGAAGTTCATTTGGTACCAAAATGTCAACATCAGGACCTGTTGACAGTAAGTTTTTGAAGCTTTAAAACAAGAGCATAAAGTAAAGTTGAACTTTTGTCTTATTCTGTCCTTGACTTTGATATAATGCAGCAGGAGAAAGAAGTAATACCGTGTTTTGTAGTCATTAAAGTAATTGCTTATATTGTTCTTTAGGAAGATTACAAAATATCAGTGTAATTAAAACAGTTATGCATTTTAAAAGTTCATGCTGATGTTGTCTATTATAACTTGTATAATCTGACAGAGAAGCAAGAGATGCTGAAAGCTCGTTCTTTGTCTTCATGTTACCTGTAAAGCTTCTTTGTTTCAGATATTACCAGTCTGCACTTTCATGGTGTTCTCAGCCCTACTCTGCAAAACTCTATACAGGTTTAAAAGATGCTCCCTGGATTCCTTTGTATATTTATAATGCATGCATACTGCACCATTTTCTCCTTCTTCTAGTAACTCACTGAAATGGAGAGCGGGATTCAGCTCCCATGGAAGTGAACAGCCCGATTCAGTTCTGAGCATGTACCACTAGTGGTCTGGCAGAGGAGTCAGCTGGGGATAAGAACGGCAGCAGAGCTTCAGCTTCTCTTTTAATGACCAGAGAAGCTCGGTCAGATCTGTAGAGGTCAGCAGGTGGGTCTGGGGGTAAGGATTCTGCTCTACTGCGGAAACTGCGTTTTCTTCCCATGTGGGTGTAAAAGGCACAGGATAGAAGGAATTCAACTTGTTCTGTTAAAAAGCTCACAGCAAGGATTTGTTTCAGTCAAGTCAGAGTGCCTTTGGAAAAAATAGGTGCCCAAATGGTGTGAAAACACACTGGAGAAGCTCATGTTAACGGAAGAGATTTTGTCTATGGGGTTTTTTGTTTGTCTTTTTTTCATTCCCAATAGAAATGAATATGTATAAAACCCATTAATCTTTGCTTAATGGTGTAAAAAGATGCAAAGTCTTTCCTATTAAGTATTCATGAACACTGACACTGAAGAAAGGAAAAACGCTTGCTTGCCAGTGCATTGTATTTTGTGTCTAATCAAAAGACGTAACACCATCAGAAACTGAGTAAGGGCTGTTGTGACTGTTGCCTACTTGCTATGGTCTCTGAGGCAGAGCTGCTGTGGCATGGGCTCTCCTAATCCACCAAGTCTTCTGGCTTGATGTAGCACATTGCTGGGTGGCATATGAGGAGCAATCACAGCTGATAGACAGGCACATCAGCTGCTTCCAGAGTCCACACACGACTATGCCCTGCCAATGTCAGTGACATCAAACTGAACCTCAGTTTAGTATACACGTAGTCTTTATACCTCTGCCTTTCTGAATGTCTTCTAGAGGTGAATATAGTTTTTTCACTTCTGGTATTTTAAGGGTGATATAAAGAGGTTAAGTGATTCACATCAGATTAAGTCTTGAAGCAAGGAATAGAGTTTAGTTATTTCACTAAATCTCTCTCATCTACGAAACCTCATTTTTGCATAGAACATGAACCAAGAAAGGCGTTACTTTTTTTTTTTTGTCTCAAAGTAATGTATTCACATTTAGTGAGGGGGAAATATCAAAATCTGTCTTCTGCAGCTATTTGACTGACAGGCTTCTGCTGTGCTTTTAAGAAGTTTTATAACACTGATGTTTGATAAACTAGTGTGGATGTGTGTATACATATATACACACATCGCTTTCTCTACATGCAGATTTCCTGCACATGGAGGTTCTGTTCTGTAAGGAACCAAACAACTGAAATGCTTAAACAATGCGGAGGGATCCCTATCACTACCCAGGGGTCGTAATGTAACTGAATGTAAAACTGTTACAACTGATACAGATCAGACCTTCTGCATTGCATTGGTGGCTGTTGCCTCATGATTTTGGGGGTTTGCTTCGAGTTGGCGTGCAGAGTCCAAGACCAGGGCTGTAAGTTGACTAAGATACCACAACCACATTTGTAACACTTGGGGAAACACAAAGATGGAGGCAGTTTGCATCCTGAGTCTCTTAGTTCCCCAATAACATTTTTCTTAAAACCCCAGTTCCCGGAGATGTGTGATTGTGACAACCTCAGCATTAAGAACATGACAGATTCTACCCTCAAAGCCATAGAAAGAGCTTCATTAGTGCAAATGCCAGTGAGTTAAAGACCTGGGAGATGGATAAAAGAAAGCTTGTTTTGTTATGGTAGAAGAATGTGATTCCCAATGCTAACACCAAGATGAATACCAGAAATGTTTCCCTGGGATATGGCTACTGATCCAACGTAAGCAATAGATGTTTTGTGGTGGGGTGGGCAATGTCTCTCATGTAAAAGGGCAGAAAAGTCCTGTGAGAAACTGTACCGCAAACATCGGTAGGTGAAACTCGTACCTAAAACCTGTAAAATGAAGAGTCCTCCCCACGTTATCATCATAGCTCGCTAGTGCTAAAGCAAAACCTCCGCAGCTGGTATATACGTATGTCTAAATATTACAAGAAAGAAGACTTGGAATGATTTCACAGCTTTCTTTTGCAGAAGGAAAAGCTTTTGTTCTCTTAAGAATCACTGTTTTCAGCTCAGCTTTTAATGGTTGCCATGAATATTCACACCAAATCCCCAACCCTCATGGTCAGGGATTAACCTGAACGAGACCAGAGCCTGGTCTCTGTATCATAACTGTAGTTCAGGGAAACATTCAGGCTCTTGAAATAAAGTTGATAGGAGGGGGAGAGCACAGTCCTCCTAAAGTTCAGACCTGGCCAACTATGGGAGAGATGACTGTCAGCTTTATGCATTCTGCTTCTTTACATCTTGCTGCCTGAAACGATGCACTCTTTGTCTGCAGCGTCTTCCTAGCACAGTGAGCCCATTTCGTTCAGTGCCTGCTGACTGATGGCTGCCGCACCTGAGCTTCCTGAAATGAGTCACAGAGTGGCTGGCGGTGGTCTAATGGCACCCAGTTGACAAGAGATAGTTTAGGGTCTCATTTTCTGTCCCAGGAATAAACTGGGATTATTGAACTACCATTCTTTTTCCCCCTGAGGTGATGGTTTTGTTCATGGGCAGCAGGAGAAAAGACAAAGCAAGCTAAACTAGATTAAGGGATTTCCTCTTATTCCCAGCTCTTATTTTCATTTGTTCTTGTTGTTTCCCCCCCTGCAGTGCCTGGAACTGCTTTACATTATAGTTAACCTTTGAAAGAGAAATACAGGAATGTGAATCCTCTTTTCCTGCTCTGAAGGGAGACTGGAAATGCAAGGTTGTAGAAAATAGAGGGAAATAAGGATGTTAAGGGCAGTTGCCATTTATGGAGGAGTCTGCCTTGTAGGTTGCAGACACAGAAGGTGCACAGCTATGAGTGGGGCTTGTAAAGACTTGTTTTGAAGTGTGCCAGAACGGCACTGGCATTGCCACAGCTCAGCCTCCCTGGACGGAACCAGTCTGCTGGATGACGAGCTGCTTGAGAGGAAGACAGTAGGAAAATGCACATAAGGAAGTAACTGCATTTCTTCAGTTGTTTTGTCAGGGTATGAAAGATGCTGTTTAGGTTTCTTCCGTGTCTGAGAAAGCTGAGAGCTACCCGTCCTGTTGGGAATGACACTCCGGTTTTTGGTTTTGGAGGGTTAGTTGTCTTTCAAGGAAAGAAGAGAACTGTGAGACCAAATAAAACCAAGGGAGGAGGTACTCTGTGTCCTAATAGTTAAGGCGTTTGCCTGGGAATTCTGGTGTTCTGCTCCCTCAAAACATAAACTATTTAATCTTATGTTTAGTTTGTATAAAATGCAAGCTTGACATTTCATGCTGTAGTGCAGGTAATCATGGGAGGGCTGAACAGGGGCCTTTGTTTATCCAGAGCTGCAATTTTGATGGAATATTTTCCACCTAAGTCTTGCTTTACAACCATAAATCCTACACTAAGCCTGACGCCAGATAATTTTTCTAGGCTAGAGGGAGATACACTTGTTAAGAAACTTGCATGTGGATGCAGTTTTAAGTATAAAAGTTAAAAAGCTAGATTTTTCAGTCATTTGAAAGGGAAGAACACTGCTTCCCTGTTCCAGTTTGGAATGCTGAGATCTGCACTGAATTCACTGCACGTAGCTGAACCCTTCTTGCTTGGGGGCAGCATCCATCTCTTGGGTGGAACAAAAGGGAAAGAAAAGGCGCTTTATTTATCCTGCTGTCAAAGAGTAAAACCCAAGTCAGAATAAAGTGCCTGTGGTCACCACCTGTGGAAAAAGTGACCACTGAAATCGCTGCCACGAATGTGGTCCCCTAAGCATGTCTGGGTATCCAGTTTGCAGCTAGTTCATGTCCACCTGGTGGGCAGTCCCCGTGCACACAAGACCGAAGATGAATTGTGGGACTTGTCTTCCCACATCATTCCTGTGCTTTGGGGAACTTCGACCTGTGCATCCTTTTTCAGGCACCTAAACTGACATTTTGCTTTGTGAAAGACAACAGCCATTCTCTGAAGGCATTAACTTCTCTACTCCTTTTCATCCTGCTCATAATGTCGGGAAAGTCCATGCAGGCCAATTTTCATTGCCCTCTACAAAATCAGATAGTTACCTGTACTCTGTAACAAAGCATTCAAGACATCAGCAGTCAGGTGCTTCCTGATTCAAGCAATTTCCAGTGGAATCTGAGGGGTTTGTTGTAATTGTTCCGTGGGGCAGGATTAGGCCCCGGCTGTGGCTGGGTTTCAGGTTTCCAGCTTTCCAAGGGTACCTAATGAAACAGCATTGTGAAAGGCAAGATGAGGCTGTTCTCTTAAAAGAGCTCTATTAAAGGAAATTATCCTGCACATGGCAGGGTGGAGCGCCACAAATTATGGTCTTCCACTGTGGAAATAGATAGTAAAACAATAGGAGCTGAAGAGGCTTCGCTGTCTGGTAAAGCTTAGCACTTTCCACTTATCTTCCCACCTCTGTTGGATGTAGCAATTAAAAAGTCATGAAACTGTTCAGACGCAGAAAATAGAGCTTTGAAGATGTCATTTTCAGAGTCTGTCAGTTGTCATCTCTAACAAAACAAAAGGAAAAGGAAGGTGACCCTCTGGTTTTTGGCTGCAGAAAAGGCTGAAGGCTTTTAGGCTGTGTGTCAGCCTCCTGGAATAGTACCTCCATTTCTGTGCACCTTCCCTCTGTGTTTAACCCTTTGCCTGCTGCAAATGCTGCCAAGCATTTCGCATACTGCTGCAGTGCAGGTTCCCAGTTCTCTCTTTCTGTGAACTGATGAGCACACATAAAGGCTGGTGAGGCTTCAGGGCACTGGTAATAACTTTCATCGGCATAATGAAATCATGGCTTCATCATGGTTTCATCACACACCATCATGACTTCATCATATATCATCATGGCATCATCGTGTCTTCATTAGGCATCATCATGCCTTATCATGGCATCATCGTGCTTAGTTATGGATTTTATATTTCATCAGCAGACCCGTGGCTCTAGCTACTGACCTGCTGCTTATTCTTTGCAGTATTCACTCGAAGGGAAAAGGATTTGCTTGAGTCACTGTGACTCCTTGCTTTCAGAATTGAAATGAAAGCCCTGTGCTCTCTCTCCTCTTTTGTTCCACCCATTCCTCTGGTGCTGGGCAATGGGTCTGAAGAGTGGGTTGCAGAGCATGTTTGTGTTCACAAGTGCTTCCGAGACATCTTTCCTCCTCGGGACTTTACAGTGGGCTTGGCTCAGCACGTGTGTTCCTGCATTAAACACTGACCCTGAACTGCTGTGCTGGAATCACCTTTAGTGACTGCTACGTGCCCAGGGCCCCTCTGAGTCCCATGTTCATAGCTGCTTTGCCCCTTTTGCCCCCGGTGAGAGGTGTGCCCGGGACTGACAAGGCTATAGATGGGTTAAATTGACCCCAGCTGTGTCCCACCAATTCCTATTCCTAATGGTCAGGCTGGGACTGGTGTGAACACACCCCTGCTCGCCACAGGCTAAGTTAATTGCCCTAATTTAAGCTTCTAATAGGTGGCTCCTGGGCTCCAGGCGTGTCTGCAGGAGCTGGGGCTCTTTTGTCCACCCTCAGCAGCCTCAGGCTTCGGCCAGAACACGTCTCTTGGTTTTATGGATCTCCTCTGGGAATCTCTGGTTAAAGGATGACTGAGCTGTCTCGGATTCCCGCAAAACTTTGTAAGTAACCTATTTGTGTTGTGGGCCTGCTGAGGTGGGGAGAGGGGAAGGGGCTTGATTTCACAGTGTTTTCTCCTGGGTGGTAACAGCCGAATTAACTTCTGATGTAAAGATGAACAAAGGATGCAGCTGCCAGGCAATGCTATCCAAGCAATGCTCTTTTCCCTCTCCTATGGTGCTTTCTTTTATGCCATGCCTGGTGTGAGCTGCTCTGATCCAGGCTCATTCTGGCACAGTCTGGAATTGTATTTCCAGGGCAGAAAACCAGAAGATGTTTGTGCTGATAGACAAAAAGCCTCATTTGTAGACTTGTTTCAAGCTACCTCCTTGCTACTTTCTATTGCTTGACTATTGTTTCTTGCTTCCGAGACCTTTGTTCCTGTTCCAAGCTTTTCTACAGTGTGGACTCTGTCTTTGATCTTGTTTTGTTTGCTCACAGTGTTTTTGCAATCCAAGCAGAAGCAAACGGTGTTTGGAGAACAGTGAATTTGAACCTCTCAGCGATCGCTCCTTGTTGCTGGAAATTCAGAGCCTAGTTTTTCCTGTAATTGGGAATACCGCTGATTCTGGTACAATCTATGAGAAAGAATAGACTCTTTTTAAAGGAATTTTTTATCTGTGAAAACCCTACAGTATTAATTAAAAGTGAAGCATTTTCAGCTTGCAGCTTGGTGATTGTCACCGTTCTGTTCTTAATTCTGAGAGCCTAAAATGAGACCCCTAAATCCAGACCTGCATCTTTTACTAGTCTGGCCTGTGTTTGTTTGGGTGGATGACATTGGAACACTAAAGGCTTTTATTTCAGCTGTATTGCATTTAATTTTTCTGGGGGTGGTGCTACTAAGGAAGTTCCTGAATAGGGATGTAGGAACTTCTCAGTAAGCACCTATATCTCTGAATGGATCTGTTAGTTATTTCCATGTTGGCTAAGAAAACTATAATGCTGCAGCCTGGGGTTAGCTGTGAGGTCTGAAACCTGCAGGTCCTCTCATCCAGCTCCTTCTTGCTGAGGGGTCAGAAAATAAACAGCTGCAAACTAGATCTCCATCTCTTCCTGTGTCCTGTCAGAAGAAAGGGGTTTTGTGGAACGTTAACATTTAACAAATTGCGGGTTTATGCCATGGGATATAGATCAGATGGGAAACTTGTCCTATCTGGGTTTTGATCTTGCTTGCGCCTGACTTGGGACCAATCTGCTCTTTGCATGACCAGCCAAAACCTACAAGTTTACCTTTGCCTGAGAAGCAATCACAGCAACATGCCTTTTACTCATTAGGCCTTATTAGTTTGAGCTTCATGCTATATTGACTGCAGATATGCAGGTTCTTGCTGTCTTGGAAAGCAGACAAATCTCTCTTCATGTCGGTGGAGGGTCCCATCTCCTTTGTACTTTACCTGTACTATCCTGCACAGCTGTGTGTTTGTGTGGAGTGTGGATGGTTGTGGCTTGCTGTGTGTATGGGATTGGGTGCAACCACGCTGAAGTTCTCTAACTTAAATGGGGGGGATTTAGGTTAGATGTAAGGAAGAAGTTCTTCTATCTGGACACAAGTTGCCCAGAGAAGTTGTGGCTGCCCCATCACTGTCAGTATTCAAGGCCAGGCTTGGAGCAACCTGTTCTAGTGGAAGGTGCCCCTGCTGTGGCAAGGGGTTGGAACTGGATGAGCTTTAAGGTCCCTTTCAAGCCAAATCAGTCTGGGATTCTGTGATTCTATGATTGCCTGCTTCCACAGGCTAAAAATGGGATGTAATTTTAATTTATTATTCTCTTTTCTGCTCTTTAAAAGAGGAGTATTTCACAGTAAATGTTCATATGCTTCCTTAAAGAACTGGTAATTTACATCTGCATGCTTAAATTCCGTTTGAACACTTTTTTTAATCTGTGAGTGATAGTTTCATATTTAATCAGCTAATTTGCAACAAACAGCCTAGAAACAAAATATAATCCACTGGAGGTTGCTTTATAGCAGGTTCTCCCTAAAATGAGACTAGCAGCAAGAATGTATGTAAATCCCTTCCCCATCATCGCTGTTTGTGTTATATTCTCTGTTTGTTGCTTAATGTTTACTTGTATGGGATTGTGTGAAGATGAATAGCTTCAGTTTTGGTGAGAAGATTGCCGGGTTCTTGCAAAAGCTCAACATTTCTAGAGAGTCGTTGAACTAACAGTGGGTTTTGTTTTGTGTCAGTAGTTAAGTACCTTTGTGTGGCTGTTGAAGGCTTTCAAAGCCCCGAGGTCCATTGAGCGTTCTTTTGTAGAATGAAGACTGGTAATTTTGACCTAAGTTGTCCTGGGCTTCTGTTCTTTGTCTTGATAGAAACTTCAACAGCTGCTGCTGTTGTGTCCTTAAAGAGGAAGGCAAGAAGCCCCCCAAAACCAAACACCCACAACCCAAAACAAAACCAAAAGCAGCATGTGTTTGGTGTTTCCCCTCCCAGACTTGCTGATTGTTGCAAACGTTTTTTTAATGCTGATCTATCGAAGTCGATCTCTGAGCGCCCATCTGATACCTCTGGGATTTCTTGAGGAACGTTGGAAGTGGTCCCTCAACAGCTCATCAACGAATTGGTAACTTTGTTCTGTGACCCAGCAAATGACCTCTTCCATTCTCGCGCAGGTTTGTCATCTTTCCAGTACTGACAAAAACAGCACCAAAAAAGCTTCTGTTTTTCAGGGAAGCAGATGGACGTTTTCTTTCTTAGAAAGTTGAGGGTTTTCTGTTGGAAAATGTGCCATCCTCCAACTGTGCCAGAGCTCTTTCTGTGCAAGAGCAAAGGAGGGCAGGTAAAATCGCATCAGGACCTGAAATGAAGGTTTTTCTTGAAGATGGCTCAGTAATCAATCAGAATTATCAACTGCTTAAATTTCAAGTTGTAAAAGGAGGGGATAAGAAACTGGAATCCACCTCTTCCAAAGTTAGTTGAGACAAGTTTATACTGATGGGCAAACCTGTGTCCTGTTGTCATTCCTGTGACCAATGGAAAAATCCAACGTTTGCCTTTTACACCTGGGTTCAGTGTTTCGCTGTTAGGAAACCAGTTCCTGAGACAGAGATTGACAAAACCAAAGTGATTATCATAGAAACATGTTTTTTCTACAAGACTTTTGGGTGTGAGAATTGACCAGCTCTTGGCATTTGGGCCTTTGGTCATAGCAATATTCTGTGTATATATAAAATAGTATTTTGTGGAACAAGGGAGTAGCCTGTCCTGAAGCCACTTCAAACAAGGTGTAGTTTCCAATTGCCACCTAATTATGTTGAGCATTTTTGTACTGTTACACAGAAACTAAATGTTAAGTAAGAATTTGAAGTCTATGTTCCTCGCGCAATATCTGTGCTATTTTAACAACAAAAGTGGTTGGAGGAACAGCTTTTTAGAAAGCCATATAGAAGAAAGAAAACCCCAAGGTATATTGCTAGTATTAATAAACTATTAACCTACAGTATCCTTCTACTCTGCGTTGTATTTTCTATGGAGTTCTGCAGTGGTATAATTTTTCATGGCAAATTCATCCCATAAAAATAGAGACTAGCTGTCAGAAAGATACTGTGATCTATAAGCTTATATTTAGGGTCATTGTATCTCTGGGTATTCTATCTTCCAACTGGACATGGTGGATAATAGAATCTGAGTGTCATGGACTTCTGGGGTACGTTTCCAGAAGTGCAAATCACCAGTCTGTGCATCTGCAGGACTTCCGTGGCATCTAATGCACTGTACTGTGCTGCATTCTTGTTACCCAGCACTTCTTTCCAGGAAATCCTATACAAGGACATCTTTCTTGTTTTATCTTGGGCATGGTGGGACTGCGTAGCTTTGTTTCTGCAACTGCCAAGCTTTTTTCTCTCCCATATAGCCTGACAGGGCTACAGTGGCAATGTCACACAAGATAAATCTGGCAATATGTGAAGTACCTTTTGGAGAAAAGGGAAGAAGGGAAAGAGGGAAGAGGAAACCTTTCACTAACCAGGCTTAGTAATTTTTCCTTTTAGCACTTTAATTAAGAAACGCAGGCGAAAGTTGTCCTGGGGAATTGGCCTTTCCTAGGAGAAGGGATGTTGGTTAAGAATATGAAGTTTTGGCTTTGGTTCCACCCTGGTAGATCATCTAAGCAAAACCAAATTGTTTTGCCTCTCTGTCCCTTTCCCTGTTTTGTGCCGGTGTTTATTACTGTGGGCTCTGTGTCTAAACTGTGCTGCTTGGGGGCTGAGTGGTGTGTGTGGTGCTTAGCACAGCAGAGATAGGTGCTGGTAGGAGCTAGATGGCTCCATGTTAGGCATGAAACTTTCCAGACAACCAGCCCTACCGAATTAGTGTTCTTAAGACAGATAAATGGGTTAAAAATGTTGTTTATGGGAGCTTACTCTAGCGCATGAAGGGGAATAAGCATACTATGTGATGAAGCTTTGTGACTATCCATTGCAATCAAGTGTTACTTCATTAAAAAGAAAGCTATTTGGAAGCTTCCTCTGGGCTCAAAATACTATTCTGATTTCATAATTTATTACCAACACAGGTTGTGTAAATGCAGCCCTTTGACACAAAACCAACCTGAAATGTATTAAACTCTTTGAAGCTGGAGATCTGTGTGTCAGTTACCCACTGCATATATTGTGCTGGAAAAAGCCCACCACTTGGCATAGAAAGATTAAATCAACCTGATTTTCTTCTTATAACGTTCTTCAATCAGGCTCCTATTCAGCATACAATGCTGTTGCTGACATTACTGAATTGCAATAAATACTGAATAATGACCTTCTTCTCGCAGCAGAGGAAGGTTTTTACTTGTACTATTTATGCACCTTAATAAGGCCTTGCATGTTGTGAATCGTAAAATTCTTGTCAAATGGTTTCTTTTAAAAGGCAGGTAGTAGTCTGGCTGTGCAGGAATGGTTGGTAGCAGTAGGTTAGTTACTGGTTCAGGTTGTATCTACTGCTTTAGTTAGTGCTGAGCAGCCTAGCTTATAGGCATAAACTGGGCTTGGATTTTCAACTTAACTGGCATTAAATCTTTGGCTGGGAAATTATTTGCTAAGGGATTTGGCTCCCGCCAGACCCTTTTATGTGTATAATTCTAATGACTCCTGGTTTATGAGAGGCAGTCCTAGAAAAAGAAATGAATTGGCTTTGCATGTGCAGAAATGGATCTTGCTGTGCAGGTGCAACACTATTGAGAGACCTTGTCTCCAGGACTCTTCTTTGTGACATTACTCGAAGTTCCATTATGTGTCGATTTCTAATTCTAGGTTGCTTGGTATTTCTCTTTGAGTCACATGCACTGTCCTAGTAAAAAACCTTAATATGCTTTTCTGCATAGATCCAGGAAAGTTTGCCATTTATTATTCTGGACTTCATTTGACCTCACTGTTCTTACCAGCTCCTGTATTTTGCTTTTGAGCTCAAGGGCTGCCATCTATAATGACTGCACTAACAGACTACAGTCTTGATTTCTTGGAATAATCCTGAAAAGTTACATTAGCAGACAGACATCTTTGTGACTTTGGATTCCCACAACTTAATGCATTTTCTACTATAATTCTAAACCCATAATCTTTTGGGTCTCTATGTGTGAAGAATAGCAGTAAGCACTGACACGGAGTACTTCACGTTCTCAAATCTGTGTTTGTTGGCTAATTAATATTCACACTACTCTTGGGAGATTTGTGTATTTAATTATCCTCATTTTGTAAGCTATGGGAAAATCAAACAGTGGCACATAGGACCCAAAAAGCCTTTACTTTTTGAATTGCTTGCCCCAGTACCAAACCAGTTGATATCCTTCATGAGGCATCAGAAGGTAAGTGGAAAGAGAAGTGACCTTTAACCAAATCAAGCTCTGCTTTAGCATCTAGCTTGCTCCCAAGCAGGAAGCTTTATTTTTTTTTCAGCTGTAAACATCCTTCAGCCATGAACATCCTTGCTCTTATTCCATGGCACCAACGCCAGTGACATTTGTCTTGGAGAAGAGACAAACAGAACTTCATTGGTCCATTTCTCTTGAAAGACATTGCCAGATTTTGCCTCTGCTCCGTTGTGTAAGCTTTGCTTAGGAACATGTTGCAGTGAGTGACAAATGCATGGACTAAAATAACGTTTTTAATAATATTTAGTAAGAAATTAAAACCTGACATTTCTGTAGCATTTGTTTTGTGTCCTTTCCCAATCGATCGTGTCTTTCGAAATGAAAGAAATGAGAAAGAAAAAAGCAGGGTAAGGACTCATTCACAGACAGACCACCCCATCCCCCTGGTTTTTTGGAAGGTTGACGAATTGTGTAAGAAAGACAGGGGGGATAAACTGTTATTCTTCTGGGAAAGTGTGCTATAAATTGAGGGCAAAGGTAGCTGATCTACTCGCCTCCTTCTCAGCTGTGCTGTATTTAATGGTTTCATGAGCATCCTTATTAACAAGTGGTTGGCTTCTGATAGTGATCCTTGACTATTCTCTGCCCTCTAATAGAGAAAAGGCTATATTTTACAAGAGTTAATGCAACTATAGATTGAGTAGTTAGGCTGACTTGGCTCCTCCTGTGCAGTGAAATGAGTCCCCTGGCTTGACATCCTGTCTAGCTCTGTCTTTCTAGATCATCTTCTGATTTGGCTATGGGGTAGGTAACTGGTTGTTTTGTGGTCAGTTCTCCTCCACTTGTGAGGAGAAAGCAAATGAATCTTCCTTGCTCCTGTGAAATAGCTTATGCTTGCTGGCTTTAAGCACTGCAGTTCTGTGGCAACACTACCAGCTGTTCCCTGACTTTCTCCAGTGTTGGGCTGCTTTGGTGCTTCTAAGGCAGGAAGCTACTCTTGCACAGTAACCCAGATACCAGTGTTTACCCATGAAAGTATTTACTGATGCCATGACAAATCAGGTGCTGTTATCGGGTTCAAGACTGTGGTCCCTATCTAATGCAGAATTGTTTCTTGTCTTCAGTCAGTACAGACTGAAAAGCGTTGTTAATAATGTCCACATATTTCAGCTTTTTCCTGTAGTCTCCAGGATGGTTTTAGACACTTGCCACTATTGAAGCAATAGCTAATTGCCAAGATTTAAATGGCAGTTCTACTTTAGTGCTGTGGCTGGGTTATTTTCCATATAGATGAATGGATTTGGTTCCCAACAGTTGTGTGAATTGTAGCTTCCATCAAAAATGGTACTTTCAGGGTATTCGAATGCAACTCTTTCCAGGAATATTTTTTTTTTTCCACCCAAAGTGATGATAAGGAGGAGGCAGAGTAGACAATAGTCCATTCATTTAACACACTGGGAGGAGAAGAAAAAGGAAAAGCTGTGCGTAACCTTCCGGATAATGTCCCACCAGGGCCAAGTATGATGGCATTTCCGTTTTCTCCCTGACACCTCTTGTACTGTGCCCTTTGTCTCTTTCATAGCTGTGTCACTCAATCTGTGAGCGAATGGAAGACTGAGCATGCCCCAAGCTCAGTAGAGTGCTCCGTATAGTGCAACAGGGGGAAAGTACTACCTGAGCTGGAGGAGAGGCTGGTTGGTACAATTGCTTTGGGAGTGACTGAAGGAGATAAGAAGATACTGTGTGGAAAGAAGCTATAAGGCTGGAGGGAGGCCATTACTGGAGATCCTCAGTGTCGTGGTTTAAGTCCAGTCAGCCACGCAGTTTTGCTCACCCACTCCCCCCTCTATCTTGCCCCCCACTCCCGGAGGGATGGGAAGGAGAACCGAAAAGAATGCAACTCCCACAGGTTGAGATAAGAACAGTTTAGTAACTAAAGTATAACACAAATCACTACTGCTACCACCAATAATAATAATGACAAGGCAAATACAAGGAAAGAATACAATTTCTCACCACCTAAAACCAAACCTGACCATGCAGTGCACCCCCCACCCTTCTGGGTCTCTCCTCTTCGTCCTCCATCTTGGGCATGACGTGCTGTGGTATGGAATAACCTCTTTGGTCAGTTTGGGTCAGGTGTCCTGTCTCTGCTTCCTCCCGGCTCCCCTCCTCCCTGGCAGAGCATGAAACTCAGAAAGTCCTTGGCCAGACCAAAACATCACTAAGCAGTAACCGAAACACTGGTGTTATCAGCGCTGTTCCCAGGCCCAAAATCAAAAACACAGTGCTGCACCAGCTACCAAGGAGGAGAAAAATGACTGCTGCTGCTGAACCCATGACATTATCCACCCCTTATTCCATACCATTCACGTTATGCTCAGATTCCACATTGTCAGTATACCATCACATGTATATGTATATGCATACACACACACACACACAGAGAGGGAGAGAGATCATCCCTCAGTGCATAGACCAATCCCTACAAAGCTGCTGAGTCCATCCAGTCCATGATGTCAAGCTCCATCTTCTGTAACAGCCTTTCAGAGTAGGAGAGGCTGTGTACAGAGTTCACACTTGTCAGTAACCTGGGCCACAGTGTCCATTGCCAAGTCCACCCCTCGATCATGAGTCCATCCGTGTGCTGCATCTCTGCCCTGATGGCCTGAGGTGTCATGGGCCCACCAGGCTCAAAGTAATTCACTCTCCCCTCCAGCAGTTTCTGCAGCTTGTCACTGGGGACTCCACACAGCTGCCTTCCATCTGTGATGCTTCCAAAGCACTGGAGGGGCCCAGTGGACTAGATACTCGCCCATACTGTCCCACACACCCTGCCACTCATGGCTGTCCAGGCTTGGGGAAAATCTCTTAGTCATCATAGATTGCAGACTAACCCCAGACAATGCCCACACCCCACTCTGCTTAACTCTTGGGACCACACAAGATGGTTGTGGGTAAAACACACTGTGTATGCATGCCACCATGCTGATCCCCATCACAATCAGCAGGCAGGTCTCAAGAGTACCCAAAGGCCATTCAAAACCGTCAGAGCTCTCAAATGAGGCTGCTGTGCTTGTCACTGGGGCTGGTGTAGCTGCTGTGCTTGCCGGCTCTCTCACCACCAGCTGCTCTTTGTCTGAGTCCAGAGCTTCCTCCTCTGCCTTGCTGGGAAGTGCTGCGGGGTCTCCTGCGTTCTCCTGCGGCTCCGCGGGCAGCTGCCGGGGAATGCTCTCGGCCGCCACGAGGCTGGGCTCGGCCGCGGGACTCTGTTCAGCCTCGGGGCCCGGCTTCTCTGCCGTCTCCTCCTGCCGCTCGGTAGCCTCCCCCTCCCGCGGCTCGGCAGCCGCCGGGCTGGGCTCAGTCGGGGGGCTCACCCCTTCTGCTACCTCCTTCCTCTGCTCGGCAGCCGCCGGGCTGGGCTCGGTGGGGGGGCTCGGCTCCTGCTCCCCGGGTCCGCTCCCCCGGGCCGTTTCGGCAGCCGGCGGCTCCCGAGGCAGCCCCCCCTCGGCTCTCCACAGCCTCGCCAGGACGGTGAAGAGCAGCCGAACTGCCAGGTACACATTCGCCCCCCACGGCTTCTCGAGCCCGCCCGTATCACAAGCCATTCCAATAAAGTACAATAAAACAAGAACCTTAAACCAAAACCCATATCTGAAACATGCTAAGATAACAAATACCGGCTGTAAGTAAGGTACAACAGGCTGAAACCATGAACGCAAGAGCACCAAAAGCAACAACTTTAAGAGCCAACAAATCAGCATTGTGACGAGTGGCTATTAATCCTGTCGTTATCTCAACCCTTCGTGCCCCACGTTGGGCGCCAAAAAGAACTGTCGTGGTTTAAGTCCAGTCAGCCACGCAGTTTTGCTCACCCACTCCCCCCTCTATCTTGCCCCCCACTCCCGGAGGGATGGGAAGGAGAACCGAAAAGAATGCAACTCCCACAGGTTGAGATAAGAACAGTTTAGTAACTAAAGTATAACACAAATCACTACTGCTACCACCAATAATAATAATGACAAGGCAAATACAAGGAAAGAATACAATTTCTCACCACCTAAAACCAAACCTGACCATGCAGTGCACCCCCCACCCTTCTGGGTCTCTCCTCTTCGTCCTCCATCTTGGGCATGACGTGCTGTGGTATGGAATAACCTCTTTGGTCAGTTTGGGTCAGGTGTCCTGTCTCTGCTTCCTCCCGGCTCTCCTCCTCCCTGGCAGAGCATGAAACTCAGAAAGTCCTTGGCCAGACCAAAACATCACTAAGCAGTAACCGAAACACTGGTGTTATCAGCGCTGTTCCCAGGCCCAAAATCAAAAACACAGTGCTGCACCAGCTACCAAGGAGGAGAAAAATGACTGCTGCTGCTGAACCCATGACACTCAGGGACTGGCTTTGACATTGATCCTATTTATTATTTTCACTAATTACCAAAAATTAGGATAAATGCAAGAATGTGCAATGACATTTGCTAACAGCTTGAAGCTGGAACTGCGTGACAGTAGACCATCCTATAGGGTTGACTTATGTGATGAATTGGGGATGGAAAGGAATTACTATTAAAATCATGTGAAGCCCCATGCTTGGAGGGGAAATAATAAGCATTCCTGGAATTCCTCATTCATTGAGGGAGCAGAAGGTTTGAGGAAGGCTCAGCTGTATTGTTTAGTCAGAGGGTGGCTGTGCATCTCCTTTCACGTGTAGAGGTCTGATCCTTCCGCCACTGGAGGGAGACAAGGACCAAGGAGAACAAACACAAGTAGCTGTCAGATGATTCCCAAATTCATGGGGAAGAGCTCAAGCAAGTCTCACCCTTGTGTTGTAGAGGATGTTACGTTGGACAGAGCTGCCTTTCTTCAGTTGCACCATGTAGAGAAGGACAGAGTACAAGATGGTGAATGTTGTGTGGGAAGATGCATGAGGTATGCACTGAGCTGCTTTTTTATTCAGGTCACGTATGTCTTTGAGGTAGGTAGTTTAAGAATAATAAAACCAAAAAGCAAAACTAAACCAAACCCAACTAATTAGGAAATGCAATTGTCTTGAAGCAAAATAGTCCTGAGGATGGTGATGGAAGCACCTCTGAAATAGCTGTTCTTTGTGCACCCTGCAAAACTGCAATCGGTTTATTTTAAAAGTATTTCTTAATTGTAGTGGAATTGTTCTGTATTAATTGTTCTGTGTTGCTGTTACGAAGTTATTTCAGGTCAGCCAAGAGACCAATTTCTGCTTGCATCTTTTTAACAGAAAATAAAGAAACTCCAGGCAAGCCAAAAAGGCTCTGTGAAAGACACAAGGCACATGTGCAGTCATGAGTAGAGAGGCATGTTAAGAATGACACCAAAACTGAAAGAGAGGGAGTATTTGCAAAGAAAAGAGAATAATCACTTAACTCTGTGCTCTGCTCCAAACCAACAATCCTCCAAAATTTCCCTGCTCCTACTCCCTGACTGGAAACTCTCCCTTGCTCTTTTTCCCCCTCATGTCTTCCTCAATTCTTTGCCTTTATGGTGGATTCTATGGGCCAGTGTCCTTTCTGAAAACAGATTTCTTCTTTGTTGCAAAGCTCCTGGGGTTTATCTGGACATTTGCCTGTTATGGTAGAAACCTCAGTGGTGCCACAGTGATCACACTCCCTGGATTTAGCACCCTTTGTTGCAACTGAGCTCTGGCGATACTTATGTTAGTGTTTCACCTGAAGCCTGCACTTATTTTGCTCCCTTATGAATATGTTAATGAAGCATTTCACACTTAAAAAAGTATTTTTGCAGTCACAGAGCCAACTTTGCATCTTGGAGTGGTATTTAAATAACTTCATCTTCATGGAAAATGTATAAGTGTAGGTTAAAAAAGTAGTGAATAAATTCAGTGTGGCACGAATCTGACACCTGCATTGCAAAAAACATTCAGTGCAAGTGAATTAGGCAGTTTTTTTTTGTTGTTGTTACAATAGTTCAGAACACACACTTTCAAATGTTATTTTAATTACTGCATTTATTCTGCTGTTCCTTAATAAGCTTCCTACTTGGTAACTTACTACCTGAAATCTGATATTTTAAGTGTTCCCTTACTTCCTGATGCAAGATCTTTTATGATCACTCTCATATTCTAATTTTTCTCTGTCAATCAAATAGGTATTTCAGCCTATTGTTTTCATTATATGCATAAAAACACAGGTGCATAATATAACTTTGTGTCTTTTCAGTTAATTTTCTTTGTGTATGACTGTGCTGCAGTGATTCATCCCCGTTATTGTTTATTTATGACATTGGAGTTATTTTTATTCTAGATAGTTCCTGGACATGCTATCAGACTAACAAGTATTACATTGTTCTCAAGTGCATTTAAATCGGTATCTTATATAAAAGTTGGAATATATTAGTACTGAATGTACTATGAGTTAGTTGCAAGTATCTTTGGTATTTGTAGTTTCTGCTATTTTTGTGAACTATAAGAAACCACATTAAAAAGCTTGACAATTAGAACCATACAGCCTACTTTCCAGATCGAAGTAGTTCAAGGAAATCCAGGTGTACATGTATTAATTAATATTTATTAACTAATGTTGTATTTTTTCCCAAAGCCATCTCCAGTCATTAGGCTTCTTTTCTTTTCAATTTGCATCAGTGAGTTTGAACGAGGGTTATATTTTACAGTGCTGGCATCATGCTGGGGTGATGTAGGTAAACAAATACCATGGTTTGACTTGAGGCTTCTTACTGCAAATCTTATGACCACTGAACTTCCATATTGCATAATCTGTACTGTCAGCCCTCTGTGGAAAAGAATAAGTGATTTCTTTTGCTACCAGGGGAACTGACAGCTGGGGAACTTGGATTCAGAGAAATGTGGTGATTTACCCAGGAATGCTTTGGAAAGCCCATGGCAGATCTCAGGTTCCAGGATAATGCTTTGACTCCTCTTACTGTTAACTCCCTGTGCTCTAAATGCACCCTGTCCTCTCACTGTCAGCACCTTGCTAATGCGATTTAGCTGATCCATGTTCTTGGGGTTGGAGCTGGCTTTGAGGTTTTACTTTAGCTCCATGAAAATGCTGAAGGTGGAAGGGGAGTCTCTTCCCTGATATTCCAGATTACCCCTAGCCTCAGTGGATCTGCAGGTCTTAGAAAGTACTGTAACATGGATAGCTAAAGAGAGCTGAAGCCTAGACTGCAATATTCAAATGTCAGGGAGAAATACTTCTCCATCCTATAAAAATAAAGATTTGCTTAAGAATAACAGCAAGACCTTTGCATCTTTCTGTCTATGAAATAATAGCTTTTACGTCCTAATTGTAAAGAGGATGAGGCGTATTCCAGAACACCAGTTACTCCTCTCTATGTGTGTGTACTCCAGGGTGCAAAGACACATGATGGTTTCAGAACTTCAGGAGAATAATTTATACTGTTCTTTCCCATTGCAGTAGACAGTTTTTGGGTCTCTAGAACTCATTACTCTAAGTTCTGTTCTTCAGATGCTGTGGCTAATGGAGCACCAAGGGAAGAGAGTTGAATATAGCACCAGAGAGTCTGCTGTTGACTTTTGTCAACCCCAGCAAGTCATTTAGGCAGAGAGGACATGAGTCTGGGTTTTTAACTTAATTGAAGGATTATAACTGAGCCCTCCAGAGAACCAAAATGTGTGTGCTGGTTGTAAATGCTATGTGGTTGGTGTTCCTTGGTGAGCAGTTTATGGTTTAAGATCTTCCTAAAGATAGGTTGGGACAGAAACTGGCACTGTGACTTCTTGATGTGAATTCCTTGTTTCTTAGCTCAGCAGAAGCCTATTCCTCACATCTTTTCTTGAGTTGTCTTTGGCACTGAAGGGTAAAACATTGATGAAACTCTGTGAAATTTCCCTTATACTGATGCTGGGGATGGACGCTCTCATCTATAAGATAGGCATTGCTTTAAAACATGTTAGTATGTGCATTTGAGTTAATCCTGATGAGCTGGTGTATTCTAAAAGTATAAGCCTCTTTTACATGAGATGCCAAGTTGTGTTTTGCTCTCCTGCCACACTGGGGGCAAGCCTTGTATGGGAATGGACCTGAGCCCACACCATTGGCCACCTGTGACTATACTAAGAATGTGCTGAGTTTAAAAGCTTTCCTTGCATGTAGATTCCAGGAGCAAACTTATCACCTGGAGGTTAAAGGAAACTTAATTTTCAAGTCAAATAAGGGCTGTAGTCTTAGCCTGGGGCATGAATAGCTTTATATTAGGAGGCTTGGCAAAACATCAATCTGTTTATAGGACTTGCTGTTCGTGTGTGTTTGTCTTGCTGTAGTGAGATACCACCTTAATTCTATTGTTGAGTTGAAATCCACCGCTGTGGAGAAGTTGTGAGAGATCTGAATGTTCTGGATCTTGTCGAGTTTTACTAGGATGCTTACATGTAGTCAGATAAGAGCTCAGCCCGATTCCATGCTCAGGAATCCAGTCAGATATTTGCTGTGTTGACCATGGGCTGTGGCTGGGGCACAGTGTTTTGCTGGAGAGCTAACTCTTTTCTGAGAATGCCCAGAGACACAACCTGTGAATAACACTTCTATATTTAACTTCTTTGGTTTGAATCCCTCACTTTTCTGAGCATTGGTTGTGTTTCTGTAGTTTAGCCTTTCTTAAACCACCTGGTTGTGGAAAAAGGGGTCGTGCTGAGTTGAGATGGACTCAGTTGTATGTATAAGAAGACATCAGACAGAATGGCCCAGCCTAAGGGGATGGTGACTATTTGCATGATAACAGAAGTCTCAGTTCATTTTGAGAGCTCCACAGTTCAAGAATCAATTTGATTTGCATATCCCAAAAGTTCAGGAATTGATTTCCTAAATGATGATATTCAGGGCATAATGATCATGCCTGCCTGTTATTATGTGATCAACTATATTCCATGGAGGGTGAATTATTTAATCTCTGTGGAAACATGGAATTTTCATGCTATGTTAGGACTGTATTGGGTACCATTCCTTTTTTTTTGCTAAGGAATGAAATTCTTCTGTCTTCCAAACATGTAATCTGTGATGCCTTGAAGGCTGCTTGGAGAGGTAGATAATTAGCTACCCCACTGCCTAGAGAAATAGCTTGGAGATTTTTAGAAGCCTTATGCAAATGGTTTGGGATATTATACAAAATTAGTTTCAGTTAGGCTCAAATTTAACTAATTTAATTATTGGGAAAAGTAAATCTTTGACAGAGGAAAAGAAGGAAACTTTGACAGAAGAAGAAGACAGGGTGAAAAATACTGGCGTAGGGACTGCAACAAATAGATGCTGTTGGATTTATAGTTGCCATTCAGACTGTAGACATTTACCTCTAAGGCATCAGTAATGGCTTTGTTTTATAAGGCTCTATCAGAATTAATGTCCTAGACCACAGGTGAAATAATTACTGTAAGGAATTAAACCCTGTTGCTGGATATGGCTGTATCTATCCGAGTTTAGGGAGCTGTGAACTCTGCTGGTAAATCATCAGCCTCCAGAAATGGGGAAGTCCAGCTCATTCTGCACATTTTGCTTGAAGTGTCAGGGAGTCTCTGGCATGGAGTGGACAGTTACCTGAGGGGGGAAAAGCAACAGCTTTTCCTGGTCTGTTTGCCTGCATGCACGAATAAGGTGATCTGGTTTGTGCCTGTGCGATGCTTCCAGCAGCCGTTCCATCCCTGACTTGGTTAGGGGAGCATTGAATTTCTTCTTGATCCAAGGAAGATGGCTGGGAGATTAGAGGGACAGGTGGTGCACAGCTGAGTGCTGATGGCTCGCTGTTAGCTGCCTCTTCAGTGCCCCTGGTTTGGGCAGAGAACAACAGAGAGAAGTAAATATATTGGAAGCGGCTCACGTCTTACAGCTTGGCGTGAACTGAGACCAAAGGAACTGGGAACTGGCAGTTGTGTTGCCTGAGGTGGGCAGGACGGCTGCCAAAGCAGGACTGTACAAGCAGGGAATGTTGTTGCATGGCGTATAAAATGGGGTATGCAGCACATTGGGGGGGTGTGGATGGGTCAGTAGTGTCTATTGAGGAAGAAAGAAGTGTGGATCACCGTTGGGATGATGGAGAAAGGAAGCTATTACAGATAGACCTATACTGATTCCAGCGGAGCTTGTAAGATTTATAACCATTCTTTGTCAGCTGAATTCCTGCAACTTCACTGAGCTCTCATTTTGGTCCAACACACATGATGCCTTCGTAGAGCTATTTTAACTACTTCAAATGTGAAGGGACCAGTGTGAGAGCAAATTAATTGTGCAGTCTGTACACATGTTTCTGAAAGGTCTTCTTTAGGCAGCACTTGCTTTACTTGCTGCTCTTGGAATATATGCTGAAATTTTCACCAAGGATGCTTCCTTGTAAGCACTTCATTTTGTTCTTGAGCAGTATTTTGTGGGCAAGTTCAAGAATACAATTTGGGGTTAGATTAACTGCAGTAAAAGCTTTTCTTTTTAATGACAAGTGCTTTTTTTTAAGTAACAGTTCTTCCATACACTTATCAATAAAGGAGCTGTGTTACAGGACAAATACAGCTTCAAAAGAACTCAAAACCAGATTGAAATTGATTAGCTAGCCATCAAAGGTATAAGAATGCATATAGTACATTGTTGTTATATTTTGGGTATGTAGTATTGAATCTACTGCCACCATTTGTGGTACTTTGTTATATAGCTCTTTACACAGGGCTCTGTTGACCTGTAGTTAAATCACTTCTGAAATGTGAACTTCAAGTGCTATCCTAGAAGTCTTCCTTGGGCCTTAAAGCCTGGGGAAAGGAACTCAAGATAGATTGTGGGGCTCAGAAGTATGGTAGTTTATTTTGGACACATAGCCCAAAATTATTCCTAAAGGAATAAGCAGTTAGGGTTATGTGCAACTACATATTTACAAGAAACTCTATCGCACAGTGTTTAGCTTTTTGGTATCTTCAGGGTGAATACGTAACATTCCATGTATGTATAGCAGGCATGTGATGAGTGCATGCTTATTTTCAGTTCTCTGTCGCTGGGAAGCTGAGGCTAAACCTGTCAGTTGAATAAGACAACAGACACCTGTGATCACCTGTTAGCAATTTTCTGTTATCATAAACCAAACCAGAAAACCCACCGCTGACACAAGAAGTTAGCCAGTCTGTCTGGGACGGCAGAGCTGTCTTTTCTGCCCAGAGCAATATCTGGCAGTACAGGAAGGTTGCTTGTATCCTGGCCATGGAATTCTGTACCCTTGTGTGGTATTTATTCTGGAGATAATGCAAAAATAACAATTAAAAAAGAGCTTTAAACTGTTTTGCAGTTAAGCTTCAAGTTGGAGACAGACTTTATTGTTCTACTTTGCTTATATTGTTTTCAAATAGATACTTATTGCTCTTTGCTTACAATAACAACATGTTGAAACTTGAGCCTATAGCTTTTTTTTTTTACCAAAAACTCATCTTTCTGTTTTACAGCATTTTACTAATACGGGGACATTCTTCAGGAATGGTTTCAAGAATCCTTTCTGGGACCTGTTGCTCTCACCCATAATGACAGCTATTCTTGGCCAAACTATGTAAGCAATGTTGAAAAGAAACCAAAGGTAGGTTAAACTTTGGTATTATCTTCCTGTGATTTCATTTGACATAACTTTTAAGTATGACTCATGTTTCATGCATACTGATAAGATCTCATTGGTGTTAATCAGACTAATTTGCTTCATGTAGCAGTATCCTGATGACATGACATCTTGAAATCTTTGAGCATCCACTATGTAACTAGCCACCTTCTTTTTAGTCACTCCAAAACCACGTGAAAATCACTAAAACAGTACAGAAAGAAACTATATTGAAATATGCAAATATCCATAAATTCTGCTTTCCAGACTTTATTCATGTTTAGTGTGGTGTTAAAACTGGAACCAAATGCAAAACAGGGGTGAAATCTATACTTTTTTTTCTGGTTTTGGCCATGACTGGTAAGTCACAATGTTTCAACTTCATAGAACTAACTGTTAATAGTTAAATAGTTTGGCTTCAAACTACAGAGTTGATATTGCTAATAAACCCAGGCATGAAGGTGAATGTAGTACTTGGAAGACCTTGGTTGAAGGAAACGGAGAGAAGCCCGTTTTTTTTCCACAGTACTGTCATTTCCATTACTGACTTATCTCTTAGGTTAGAATGATAAATAGAATAATAAATCCTTTTTCAGCAAAGAAAGAAAATACTATTCTTGCATGTAGATGTGTGCCAGGATGCTTTGTTAGTTATGGATGGGTCTTAGTGTGGTTAAATACTAAGATAAATTCCTCACTATTTGTGATAGCAACAGCGCCAGTAAAAATAGAGGCACAGAAACACATGCTGTTTGGCTCGGAGGCAAGAAGGAGCTAATGTTCTGTAAGCATCTAGGGGGAGAATACTTGGGTCTTTTTCAAAGGATATAAAAACACTGGTTGAAGGCAGATGAGCTGCTAGATAGCAATGAATGGTCCTTTGTAAGCCAGCACTCTGCCTCACAAAAAGCAAAGGAAAAGTCTTCTCTGGCTAATTCACTTTGACTTTAATAGCTATCAAGTGTTCTCTTCCTTCAGGGCTTGACTTGTTAACCTTCTTCTAATATTGACTTGTTAACCTTCTTCTAATCTGTCTTAATCTTTGTCGATATTTGCCTCTTCATGCAATAAACACCTAGAAGTCAACATAACCCAACTTCATCTCTGTTTTTGAACTTGTGCCATTTCTTCGCCCATTTCAGTGAAATTCATATAGAGCTTGGGATGAAAAAGTAAACTTGTTATATAACTGCTGTTATACAGTTTGCAGTAATAAATTTGATGAACTGCTTAAACCTCTTGCTGTAAGCAGAGCTCCCCCACTTCTTCTAAAGGGCTAGAGAATATTGGGTATTTTTGACCTTTGATAGATATTTCTGATGAGACTAAATGTAAGATTGCTGTACCAACTGAATCACGTGTTAATTTGAGTGTATTCTATGACTTCTAATGAGGTTCCTGAGGTGGCTGGTTCACTAGACAATCAGAAAGCGTTTGTGCAAGGATGTACTTGTCTTAGAACTAAATCTTTACGAGCATATTTCATTAAAAAAATGCTGATATCTGTTCCAATCACTGTCCTCCTATGATACTTCCTGCTATACTCATCTGGTTTGCATCTTTTGAGCAAAACTTGTGGATCAGTGGAAGGAACCTGAGAAACAAACTGCTGTTGTTTGTCACTGGCTTCAGTATTCAGCCCTGCTGCTGACCAAGGTGGCAGGAAGGGGCAACTTTTGTGGTGTCAAAATCCTGCTTAAGCCCCTTGATTATTATGCAGATAGTGGAATGGATAAGTGCTGAGCTGCAGAGTGGTGCTGAGGCCAGTCTTGGCACCGAACAGACCTAGTCAGATCCCCATAATGCCTGTTCCCCATGAAATCTGAATATGTAGAGCTGCCTTTCCTGAGGGTTTTGAGGATGTGGGAGCTGTTGGGATGTCTGCTGCCTGCCAGCTCAGTTGGGCTTGATCTTCCTGGATGAATTTCTTCTCTGTCCTCATTGCTTCCATGAACTTACTTAGCAGAACTTCCAAAGGTCTTGTGAAAATCATGAAAATGAAATTTATTATGGGGTTGTTGCTCAAAGTGAAGCATTCACTCCTTGAGAACTGCTTGCTTGATTGCAAACAAATTGGTTTTGAGCTAGGTAATGACTGCAGTGGTACGTAAGGCATCCCTGTATGTGCCTTTTTATCAACTGGAGTGTTAGTCTGAGTGCTTCATGTGACAAACGTACCGAGAGAAGTACAGTTCAGCTCTTAGAAGCAACCACTCAGATATAGTGTGTGTGTGGAGGGGAAAGTCCAGCTTAAACGCAGAAGTGGGAAATGCTGTAATTCCCTGCTGGCTATGGGGAAGTGCAATATGGGAGGAAGGGAAGGAGCTGAAGCATACACGAATGACTGCTGGGAAGAAACAGGAGCTTGGATTGTGGTTTGTTGTCCCAGTTGTAACCTACACCCCATTTTTAAATCCCTCAGTCACTGCGTTGATGTCTGATGTTGTACTGTTGGGACTCATCTTCATGAGGAACTGTAGTGAGAGGACAAGGGGTAACGGGTTCAAACTTAAACAGCGGAAGTTTAGATTGGATATGAGGAAGAAATTCTTTACTGTAAGGGTGGTGAGGCACTGCAATGGGTTGCCCAGGGAAATTGTGAGTGCTCCATCACTGGCCGTGTTCAAGGCTGGATTGGTCAGAGCCTTGGGTGGCATGGTTTAGTGGGAGGTGTCCCTGCCCCTGGCAGGGGGGTTGGAACTGGATGATCTTAAGGTCCTTTCCAACCCTAACTATTCTATGATTCTATGGTCATTGCTGTCTCATCCAGAATGTCTTTGGGGCTGCTGAGCAAACTGCTGCAGACAGAAACTAACAAAACTAATGATTTTCATGGTGTTTAATAGACCTGGTTGCTGAATGTTCTTCCTTCAGAAAAGCCAGACATTTCCTGGGGAATTACTTATTTGGTGGAAAAGCTTTGGCAGCAGATCATTGGAACACCTTGTTCTCCTTTGCGTGTTTTCATGGCATAAAACTCACATAGAGTTTAATGGATAGATGAGCCATGAAAAATTCTGCAGTTTTCTTTCTCCTCAATTTGAGCCAAGGGAGATTCCAAACTGTCCGATTTTATGTGACCAAGGAATGAAGAGTTAAAAACTGGGGTCTTCTGCAAAAGTACAGGGAGGTCAGGAGTTTGTGACCTGAATCTTGGGAGAGAAGTGACTTGAGATCCAGACCAACTTAGGCTGTTTAAGTAGCCCTGTTAATTAGCACCATATCCTGACATAGCTACAGTCCTTGCTACTCATTAGTAGGAAATTGTAAAATACCTTATAAAACCCGAAGGGTGTTAAATGTCTCTTACCTCAGATAGTGAAAACAAGTACTGCAGCAGGAATAGGGATAGGCCATTCATGCTGCTGCTTTCTCTTGCTCTGAAATTTCATGACTTATTAAAAACCTTCCCAGTAGGGTTATTGGGCTGGAATTATACATTAAAAATGAAAATGCAGTTATATTCTCTTGGCTACAAAAATAAATGGTTAGCATAACAGTATATTGTTTGGAGAAGTCAATTATACCTTAAAATAGGAGGAGGAAGAATTTTTAGCAGTGGCTTTGAGACTAAGCCTGAGACTAAGCCTATGCCTTTGTGACTAAGCCTCTGCTGAAATGCGCTGGATAAAAGAGCAGTGGTGTGGCTGGGGGCACACATGCATTTTTGTGTCTGCCTTTGCAAAGAATTGGGACTAATGGAGTCAACCCCCCTGTGAGGTGCAGTCCCATTATGTTCGGTGCTGGTTGACAGTGTAATAGTTTTTGCTGAGGTTATCAGCATGTTCAATCAGAAAGGTAATATGTACATTATTGCTTTGCTAGTTTTTAAGCCCTTTTCTCATTATAGGTATTGATCTTGATTAAAAGATGTTCTCCAAATGTTTGGTTCTATTGATATGAAGTGATTCTTGTCTTCACTGCTACCGAAGGGAAGGTATCTTCATTCAGGTTAATTGCTGGTGCCTGATGTTAAATGCAAATACCAGATTATTGCTTGAGGTGAAAATTCAAAACTGGGCGGATGGAAGGGGAAAAAAGAAAAGCACCTGTTAGAGCATCATTTCTTTCTCTATTTACCAGAGCAGTGTGCTTTACCTTGGCACTGCAATATGCTAGGGAAAACGGAATGAATACTGCTTTGAAGACAGATAATTTTCAGTCCTTTATCACTGAGTGTGTATTGTCTCAGTCCTTCACCAGGAGCAGGGTGAGGTGAAAGCTGTAGCAGGCAGCAGTGGGTACACAGCAATCAAAACACAATAACCCAGTGCCAAAAGAAGGAGTGATGGACAGTCATGATCAGCTTGGACAAAGGCAGAAGCCCTGCTGCTGTAATCTGAATGGTGTGGGTGGCCTCTCACGTCAGTGATAGTGATGATGTGCACAGGCAGAGTCTGCAGGAGCACCTTTTGGTATATATATATTTGGAAAATAATATTCCAAAGTAATACTTAGAAATATACCCAAGTGCAATTTATTCTCTATCCAAAGCTTTATTTAGTTAGGGCAATGTGATGTTTTGTTTATTATAACTATTCATATATATGATAAAAGAAATCCTCTGCTAGGTTCAAGATGTCCTGAAGTCTATCAGTCTTCACGCTACATCCTAGTTTTACAGGCAAGAGAGAAGGATGAGATAATTAGCACTGGTTCTACAAAGCCTAGCAATTATGTACCAGATGACTGGAGGGAGCTTTTTGAGGGTAGTAGTGATTTGTCACCTAAAAATTTCCAAGGTTGTTTGGTTTAGTGCTCAAACTTTGGTGAACTGTCCCAGTGGCAAATGACCTTCACTTAACATTTGGGCTTTATTCTGCATTTGAAACAGTTGTGGCTTGCTTTCTGGCTTTTAGGTCTTGCAGTGTACCTGTCTGTTGGATTGTAGGTTTTTGTATTTTGCAGGTAATTAGAAGTCATGGCTAAGTTACGCTTCTCAGTTAAATAAACTGGGTTTTGTTTTTCTTTATTTCAGTAGGGTCAAATGATTTCTTTTCTTAACCATTTTCAAGACTCCTCCCCGATTTGTTTTCCATGGTGTTTTTCCAGGACCATAGTAAAACTTGGAATCTTTTGTGTCAAAACCTAATGCTGCATGAACTCTGCTTCAAAAGAACCCTAAATGAAATGATTTGTTGTTTGCCTGTCAGGAGGATGCTCTTGTCAGTATTTCCTCTCAGCAGGCAAATCCAAAGTAAAGAGTGAGGCTCAGTTTTACGGGAGGCTGAATGCTGTGGCTGTCTGCCCTGTTGGTGTTGAATGTGTGTATGTGCCCTCAAGCCAGCTATAGTCCTGCAGCTACCTGCCCGGAGCCTTTTGTCAGATTGAAATTGGAAGCACCTTTCTGTCCTGCATGAGGATAGGAACCCATCACTTCAGTTTTCCTGATGGATGTTTCTTTTATTAAATTCAATATGTCATGCTAAATGAATTTTCTGCTTGGGGGGGGAACAGGGGAAAATGACTCCAGCAGAGATTCCTAAAGGGGCTTTACTGACAAGGGAATCTCTTTTCAGGGGTTGTATTTCTTTTTGCAGCATGTCTATGAGAGCATGATTTTAAACTGGATTAATACAGTGCCAGAGAAACCTTGAGTCCTAGAGATTATCAGAAGAGAATTCCTCTACTCTGTATCACAGAGCTGAGTTTTGCTGCTGCTGCTCCAGCCAAGCAGCACCAGATCCCAGCAGAGCTATCCTTCCTCACCCTTTGGAGGTGCTGTTCATTGTGTAGGCACTTGCTAATATAACTGAAGGCCTTTGGACTTCAACATCTTAGGTCCCTCAAAGCAAGAACTCTCTGAAGTCCTTTGCTGGCTATTGTGTCTTATGATCACAAAGGTCCGTGGGGCAAAAGTTATTTCCTGCCGTGTCAGGCATCCCACTATTTCCCTGGCTACTGTGATATTTAGGATAGAAATCAGTGCAAAAATCTAAAAGGATATTCCTTTTTATAGAGGGCTTATTCCAGTCTAGTTTATAGCCATTCTTTAGAAGATAGTAAAGAACAGACAAGTTGTAGATGTGTAATTTCACCTCTTTGCCATCATTTACCCCTCATCTGAACAAAGCAATTTTGCAACACCAACTCAATCATGTGAAAACTATAATCCTGCTTCACCAAAACAGTAGCTAAAAGTAAGCTAAGTTTTAAGCTGAAATAATTTCTTTTTCACTTGTATTCCAAACCAGTTTAAACTGTCATCCTTAATTTGCTTTGTTCAATTCTAAATGGAGCTGCACCCATAGCTAGAAAATGGAAAGAGTAGTCACTCTTATTCTTTAGGCATTTTTCCTTCTGTTTAGAAAGTCTTCTATGTTAATGAATCAGATGCTCACTACTGAGCTCCTTTTAAGAGACAAGGTAGTTCATATTTAATTGAATGGCATGGATATTCTTTGGTTAAGCCACAAAATATGTAGAGGTGTGCTTGAGCACAACTATTGATATAAAATGCCCTTGAAATCTTCTGCTTTGAAAAACTTTCAGATACCTTCTATTCCTACCCTCCTGAATCCCATTTGAGAGAAACTCTTATAAGCCAGGATAAACTTTTAAGGACATACCTGCTTCTTCAAGCTACTGCTCCTTGAATCTCATTTGTCATTTATCTTCCCATTTCAACTGCTACATGATAAATGACCTGGTGAAGATAACAATATTTGATGCCCTGCACCTCTCTATTTTTATGCCTGTAATAAAAATCAATATTTTGCTAGAAAATGTTTTTCCTTTAATGACTTCCCTGATGCGTTTGGATTTCAAATAATGTTTTCATTTGGTCTAGTTCTTTCTGGCATTATTCCAGTTCTTGTGAATGGTATTTATTATTCTTAGGTGAGGAATATAATTCAAATAATTAATTTTAGAGAAAGTTCCTCTGGAATAGATGTTAAAACAAAAACCAAAACCCTTCCACAAGAACTAAGGAAACTTTTTGGCTTTTTTTTATATCTAGTTTCCACTCTGGAGGATCAGAGGAGAGCAGAAGTCATCAGTTGTCAATCATCGTGCCAGTGACACTGTTACCAATTTGATTTACCCTCAGATTAATTGAAACGGGCAATATTGACTGCTGTCACTAAAAGAAATGGAAGTTACTTCATGTGACTGAAGTCAAATACGATGGGTTGGAAGATGAGCCCAACTCTTACACAGACATGCTTTATTTTCTTTTTGGCATTTGTCTTTGAAGGAAAGAATCCTATTTGCATTTGGAAGGAGGTGTGTATTCATAGTTGAATGTGTTATGTGTGACCCAATCTACCGCAGTTTATGAAGGCTTTCTCTAGTCCTGAGGTGATTCTTGGGTGTCATCTTTAAAGGTTGAATATTTGGGCTCACAGTTTTTCTTATCTCGGAACTTTTAACCTGTAGAAAGCTACATCTTTCTTCAGCCGGAATTAACCACCTCATATTCAGTGATGTCACCTGCTGCCTGCCAGGAATTTTGGAGTCACAAATAATCAGGAGCTTGTTACTGCATCTTACTTAATAGATTAAGCAACGAAGCCCACAGCATTAATGCAGGACAATGAATTGCACTTCAGAAAGTAGGAGCATCACCCAACAATGCATTCAATTTCATAGAATCATAGACTAGTTTGGGTTGGAGGGGACCTTCAAAGGTCAGCTAGTACAACCCCCCAGTTTGATTTGTTTCAATGAGTAGCTGTTCTGTTTCTGGATCAAGCCTGAATCTTGCACACAGCTGCCAGGCTTAGTTATCAGGCTCATTCAAAATGATGCTTTTCACTAGGGTTTATTTAGTGTTTGAGCCTGAATCAGAAAAGTGTGAACTGGATTTTCACTCTCTTCTTGGAAATAAGGTCAAGGTATACATAGACACTGCAGGAAAGAGCCACAGGATTTTAATGAAAAAACTTTACCTGCAAAGTTGATCCCTGCAGGGAAATTAAAGTGGGAAGGAGATATTCTTCTGCTTGCCACACCACTCTGAAGAAATAACATCACGTATTAGGGCAGTAGTATTGTTTTATTGCCAAAGCTGTGCTCAGCTGCTATACAAAGGGTCTTATAAACCTGTTTCGTAATGCCACACAGTGACTCCCACTGGAGTGAGGGACCCTGGCATGCATGTGTGCATGGTCAGTCATCTTCGTCCTTCCACCAAATTCTGTGTCTGGTTCCTACAGCACTGTGGGAATGGGAGGAAAAATCCCATGTTAACTGCTGAGAAGATATTTAATGCTTGACTCATATTGCAGTCTGCAGGCATTCTGAGCACTTTGAGTTTCAGTTAAGCCACCTACAGGGATGGGCTTTTCCTGGATTTAACTGTGGCCTAAAGCATTACAGTGTCCCTGCAGGAGTGGCTTTTGTGTTAAATGAAAAATAAATCAATATAAATTATTGATATTTCAGATTACTGTGGCATCTCCAAACTGTCAGCACATGCTGGAAAATGATATTCTGGGTTTTGGGAGTAAGCGTAGGGATCCTGAGGGTTTGCCCAACAGTTGTCCCCTGAGGATGAGGAGGATGTTTGCGTTTCTAATAGTGTGCTTTCTGGATTTCCGTTTCTGCTGCGTTGAATCAGAAGTCACGTTCATTTTTTAGGTGAACTCTTTTGGGAGTCATCGGGATGGGTGTATGGTGGTGTTCAGTACTGGCTAGCCTGCATGGACAGCCATGTACCTTTCTGCAACAGAGCAGATTTCAAGTAAAGGTTTTGTCAAGGTTCAGTGCTTACCAGCTCCCTGGGGTGAGGTGGCCTGAGTCACTATTGCTCTCAAGCTGCCTGCAGACCTAATGTGACAATCTCTCTTAAAGCCGGAAGGGTGTTCTATGAAAATGCTCATTATTTTCTTTAAAGGCAGGTTAAATTCTGTTCCATATTTATTGGTTTGTTTTTTCTGTCTCCTGTAATGTGTGGTCTTATTGTAAGTTACTCAAAACTCTGCTTTTCTCTCCTAACTTATTCTTGATTCTGTCTCAGAATAGAAGGTTGTTTTATAGAATTTAATTTTTGGTTTAGGTATTGTAATGAGCAAGTTGAATAATTAAAAATCAAATTGGTGCATCCCAACCAAAGCTGCAGTCACATCATCATAACCCATCCCCACCCCAAGGTAAAGTAAACATGCCTGTCTTACACCAAGGTGTTGATGGATGAGCTGAAGCAGTTGAAGTTACTTTTCTCAGGTGTCCATCCTTCCCAGGAGGAGGGTCAGAGAGGCAGAATGTGTCTGTGAGCCTCAGGCTGTTCAACACAGAGTCTGGCAGCCTTGCTTCAGCCCATCAGAAGTGTAAAGCAAGCCATCAGATTGTGCACTCAACTGGGAGAAGTGAGAAGACATTTCCTCCTTCTGACTGTGCAGGCAGAGTGGCAACTGTTCCCTGTGGTGGGAGCTAGCTGTCGCTAGCTTCTTCCATTGCCATAGACAAGCTTGTGTCAAAGACCCCAACACTTCATATCTCAGACAGCTCCATCTGTCTTGGGAGTGTGCTCTGCCTAGGGCTGGATCGAGGTCTTGGACATCCTCTCTGTGGCAGTAGCATTTCATTCACGGCAGTGTTGTTGGACACTTACACAGTATTAAACTGAAGGCTCATAGTAACGTGGAGCATAACTTTCATGCTTTAAGTGTGTAGAAGTCGGGAGAGAAAGTGAACTAGCTCACTGTAATGTCAATTCACCTATTTAGATGCTTTGTCTAAGTTACTGGGAAAAGGGTTATTGTGCGCAGGAATGCACAAATGTGCCAAATACAATGGTTAATGATAAACACTGGGTTAATAAGGCCTTAATTTTTATTTTCTTATTTCTGTGTAGCGAAAACTTTCTGCCTTTAAAGGTGACTTCAAGGCTTTTTTCTTAATTTGTGTTTTGGATAGGTAATTAAAGAATCCAACTTCTTACGTTTACTGAAATGTGGATGCTTTCAGCTTGATAAATGAGGCTGGAGCACGGGGATGGTGCTTCTGGTAGTGAAATTGCTGTCTGAGGGAAGCAAACATTCTAAAAAGCACCAGAATTGGACCTTTGAAAAAAATTACAAACAAAACCTCCAAACCAATCTGCACCCTTCTGCTTCCCAAAGGAGGCATAAAGCCTCTTCCTTTCTCCTTCCCAAAGAATCTTCTATCTTCAGTATATGTAACTGCCTATTACTTTACTGTTAGCGAGCTGTCAGTTATCAGAAACTTTCCCCTTTCATCATCAGTATTTTTGGCAAAATGATAAAGATGATGTACTAAAAGAATTGAAAAGAATGCTTGTGTAGAAACCAGACTAATACTCCTTTGCTGTTTGAAGCTTCATATCTGCATCCCTTCTACAGCTGGCTAGATCACTGATACTTTGAAGGGTTGTTTTGCTGCAAACCCCTCTGCTCCTCAGATTACATGCTGATTAAGTGACTCATGTCTCAGCTCTTGATTGAGAGGTCTGTTTTGGTGATTACATGAAAGTAGTAGTCTAGTGTTCCCAATCCATTAAAATCACTCACAAATGAATTGCCTTCCTTTTGCCTCTTGCTTGCACTATTTTGTGGTACCTTCTTACTCATATGTCAAGGTGAGCTATTTCCTTATGCCTAAAGAATGGGCTCATGTAATCCCACAATGTATGAGGAAAACATGGCACTTCACATAAGTATCTGTTGAAACTATTGCAGGGTATCTAGCATGGATTCTGGTTAGACAGACAGCTCATCTACCAAGATGAAAAAAATTCCGTAATTCTCTTCACTTGAGCTATCATGGAATCATATGGGATCCAGAGGACAACTAGTGACAGGAATTAGAGGGCAGTTTTGATCTTCACCATGGGACCTTCAGCAATGATTCTCTTGTCAAATATTACTTTCTGGTACCTACAGTGTCTAAGCTGGTTATTGGACTGCAGTATGCTTTTAGTGTTCTCCCAGGCATTGAGACTTTTGGAGATGAAAACATCCTTCTTTCTCTGCGCTTGCTGAACAGGACACTGCAGGAGTAGTTAGCGCAGCTGAGACAGTGCAGTGGGTTGAGGCCGCTGAAATGGTGAGGAGTGTTCCTTCTTTTCTCTTTTTCCATGCTTCTTGTTTTTTTGGCCCTGCTCTGGGCAGTGTGGTCTTGTGTACTCCTTGCGTCAGCTCTAGCTCTATTATGAGCTTGCCATGATCTAGTTAAACACAGAATAGAGATGGTCACTGCATTTGTTGGGTTATTTTTCTGCTGGGTTAATGAGATGAATTCTTTTACCATACATTTATAAAAAATATTAGAGTTGTGAATAAAGGTAAAACCTGTGGCTTGAGATGAGAACAGTTTAATACTTGAAATTAAGTAAAATACAATAAGAACATAATAATAAGAAAAAGAGAGGAATAAAACCCAAACCAGACAAGAGATGCATAATACAGTTGCTCACCATGCACTGACCAATATCCAGCCCATCCCCAAGCAGTGACTGGTCCTATTGGGTAACTCCTCCCTGTTTATATACTGAGCATGGTGTTCTGTGGTATGGAGTACCCCTTTGGCTAGTTTGGGTCAAGAGTCCTGTCTCTGCTTCCTCTCAGCTTTTTGTGCCTGTCTTCAGTGGCAGAGCATGAGGCTGAACAGTCCTTGATCAGTGTAAGTGCTACTGAGCAACAACTAATCCATCAGTGTGTTAACAGCATTGTTCTCAGGCTAAAGCCAAAACTCAGCACTGCACCAGCTATTAGGAAGAAAGCTAACTATGCCAGGCCAAACCAAGGTGCTGTCCTATCTATATTCCTTCCCAGCTCCTTGCGCATCCCCAGCCCACTGGCTGGTGGGGTGTTGTGAGGGGCAGAAAAGCCTTTGGGTCTGTGCAAGCACTGCTCAGCAGTAACTGAAACATCACTCTATTACCAGGACTATTTCCAGCACAAATCCAAAACTTTGCCCCATACCAGCTACTATGAAGAAAACAAACTGCACCACCCCAAACCAGCACAAATAATAAAGTATTCTGTAATTTGTACAGCGAAGCTCTTTTTTTTCCAGCGCCAGTAAAATAACATTTTTGCAGCTTGTTACCATCTAATCGGAGACAGGGTTTTACTTTTCCACTTTATTTTATGCACTTTGCCTTAGATAATTTTTGTGCCTGTTATTAGCTAACTAATAGATGACTGTAACATTGCTTTTAATAGTCCATTATACGCTGTGTGGACCCTGGGAGAGTAAAAAGGCTGAGATCTTTTAGCATAGGAAAATATAAGTCAATTTAATTGTACTGGATGGAAACTGCGGAATATAGAACAGAATCAATCTCTGCAGTGTCAGGTGATTGTTTTCACAGTGTAGTTTAAATTTATCTTTCGTATCGTTTTCTGTATTAACATTAGAATTTTATTCTGAAAATGCTTTGATTATTTTGGTACTTTTGTTTTAAACTGATAGGAAGGAGATCAGAGCTCCCCAAAGGGAAATTTAAACCCACGTAACTGCAGCTGAGTCAGCAGAACTTTTCTGTTTCTTATTTGCCTTTTTTTATTTGGTGCTATAATGGAGAAGTTGCTTCAGAAGGAAAACAGGAGCACAGCTTTGAGACTGCTGGAACAACTTATTAAATTAGAGCATTCTACTTGATTATCTCAGTCCTCTGACTGCTGGTACAGGCATATTTTCCTCATTTCTGGTGTCATTTGAGGCAACAGGAGATGCTCGAGAATTATTGGGACTTTGCTTACTTCAGATAGAAAGGAGCTTGGAGTTGGGGAGCAGGATGACTGCGTGCTAATGCAACTGCTCTCAGGAGCAGATGCAGGCTCTGCCGGGGGTGGGCAGGCTGACCAGCCCTAATCCCATCAGCTGGCATGAACTGAGATGCCTGTCTTTCCACCGCCTTCCCCACCAAGTGCTGGCCAGCAGCATCTCTGTGGCTAGGGCATAAATCTTCACTTGTTTAATAGTGCTGTCAATCCCATCCACATGTAGGACTGTTGTAGCACATTAGCACTTGATATCTCTGCTCCAGTCTTAGGTAGACTCTAGCTGGTTTTGCTAATCGGAGACAAAGTGCGTGGCTTTTTTTCAGTCTTTTGAGTTGTTTTGGTACTTGTAAATTTTATTTATTTATTTTTCTATTTTGATGCTACCCTGATTTCTATTGACAAGTACATTTGTTAGTGTTGTACCTTTCCCTGTTTAAAGGCTAAAAGGTTAATCACCAAACCCACATTGTCTCCAGTGAATCAAGCTCAATTTTCTTGAGTCTTTTCTGCTCAGGAGGCAGTCTGCTCCAAAGAAGCTAAATCAAAGTGAAGAATACAGAATGACTGGGCAATGCTATGTGTTTTTAAATATACACTGGTTATGTGTCCTCGCATATATATAATGAATTTCCTTCCTGCAATTTTATGAAATCATGTGTTTGTGTCAAGTGTTCTTTTCCTTTTGGTGGTGGTGAAATCAAACTACATCCCCCTCCAAAATATCTGATGGGACCTGGTATGATACAGTGGCAAGGATGCTCTGATGCTGGCAGCTAAATTACTTTGCTAATAAAATGGGTACTATCAGGTTCATCACCTTCCTGTAGCTGACTTTATTGCTATTGGTTGGCTTAAATGACACATAGGATGTGGGAAAAAAAACATTTAACTAGAGATAGTTGAGGCTTGTAACATTAAGCAAGCAAGTGTGCTTTCCATCTTTGTGGTTAATTTCTATTTACACTCACGTTTGTCTTACTCTGCTGGATTGTTTGCTGTGAACTGAAGCGTGGTAAATGAGGAGCCATCATTGTCATGTTTTGTTCCATGCAGGAGGGAAATGTTTCTTCATTATACAGAAGATGACAGCGTCACCACAGATTTGGATGTAGGTGACCCTGAATTTGGTAACAGTTGAATCGAACAGTCTGATTTTACACTCTTCTATGCTACATATAACAGTTGAATCGAACAGTCTGATTTTACACTCTTCTATGCTACATATAACAGTTGAATCGAACAGCCTGATTTTACACTCTTCTATGCTACATATAACAGTTGAATCGAACAGTCTGATTTTACACTCTTCTATGCTACATATAACAGTTGAATCGAACAGTCTGATTTTACACTCTTCTATGCTACATATAACAGTTGAATCGAACAGCCTGATTTTACACTCTTCTATGCTACATATAACAGTTGAATCGAACAGTCTGATTTTACACTCTTCTATGCTACATATAACAGTTGAATCGAACAGCCTGATTTTACACTCTTCTATGCTACATACACTGCGGATTTCACATCTAATTTTGCAGCAGTTTCAAAACTATTTGCTAAAGCCCTGAGTGCCTTATTTTGTGGAAACTCTGGTACACAACATGTTGCAGTTTTGAACTTGCTGAATGTCACTTAGGCAGTGGTTCTGGGGAGCTGGTGGTGGATCAGACTGAAGACTCCTGCCTGTGGAATTCACCTGAATCCAAGCCCTCTTAGGACTCCTTGTTCTTTTCCTTATGAGAAAGCACTTATACTGGAATATTTACCACCCATTCTTCCTACTGTTGGCCTGAGACCTGCAAAGTCTCCTTTTCTGTGCAGAATGTTAAGGCTGTTGGCAATAACTGTGTCTATCAGGTAGAAAATGCCTAAATATTATGAAGATAGCTAAGGAAGTGGCTGTCTTTCAACAACTACTTTACTGTTTCAGAAGCTTTCCTAAATCCTTCTTTGCCTTCCTTAGAGCTATGTTTTAAGATAATCCAATTCTACTTTTAAGCCCCAAAATGTTACAGCTGAAAATAGATGCTGAGAAACAGGGTTTTATTTTTTGTTTCCTTTAAAACAACAACAAAACCAACATAAAACCAAAAAATAACAGCACATAATATCAAGGGGGTGGAGAGGAAAAATGCATCCAGCAGCTTGATCCGCCTTTGCGTGACACAGTGAACATGAAAACTGGAGAGTCATTAATCAATGTGAACTTTCCAGATTCATCACTGTTCAAGTGCACCTGTGCCTGCAGCATTGTGCTGATTCTGGGGGAAAGAAACCCCAAGACAAAACAAAACAAGAAGCAACCTATTCATTAACCGCCTCTGGTTTTTGTGCCTCACTGGCAGAGCAGGGGCCAGGGAGAGGTGGGATTTTGGTTCTTGCTGAGCCAGGATTGTACAAAGCAAGCAGAGGCTTTCGCTGATGGATCTCACTGCGCACGGGGCTTCAACTTTGAATGAGAATGGAGATAAACCTGAGTGCCGGCAGTCATTTACCCACTCCTGAGTACTACACCTTTCTTGTGTGTTTTTAAACAGGTTTAGTAAGTGGTAGTTCCCGCATAACCAGTAGCGGAATTAGTGATGTGTAAGGTTTAGAGTCTTCCCTCCTTCTAATGCATTGGAGAAGCACAAGCTGGCTATTGGGAAGTGGGGAAGGTCTTGGAGCACACAATGGGCTGTTGTCTTCCTTCTTGGCTATGAGGGGCCCATTGGGATTAGCTTCTGCTGAGTGGTCTCGTGTTGGATGTGCTTGTGCCTCAGCTTTGCTTGCTGCCTGGTGTGTACAGCTGTAGTACCTATGTATGTCTTGGCAAGCATGGTCATACAAAGTTTCTGTTGTGGAGCTTGTTTTCCTGGCAAAGCTTCACCTGTCTTAATAAGGAATTAGAGAAAAAAAATTAAACGTGAAAATTCCCAATCAAAAGTTATTGAATTTCTGAAACACATCGATTTTTATTCTTTGTTTTTACTATATTGTCATCTGCTGCTACAGTGATGGGAACATTTCAGTTTATTTTACACTCGTTTGTGTCAAGCCATTTAATAGTGGAAAAGAAACCCCAAATTGAGATTCTCCAAACAGTACTAATTAGAAATTGCCCTAGAGGATGTTGAAAATAATGGAATATCCATATACTGGCATTAATAATAGTAATACGTAATTATACAGTACTATGTATTTGTCGTGAAATAATGAGAACCTCTGCCAGATGTGGAAGAAATAATTGGGGGTTCTGCCGTAGCACTTCTCTGAAAGTTCAGCACGGTTTTCTGCTCAGATCTGCCATTTCATGCATTTGTAGGGAAGAAAACCTGTTTCTGGATTGTTTCAAAGTTTTCCACACAGCAGGAATTCAGAATCTCAGTCAGCTTTCATGCTCAGATAGTTAAACCACTCTTTCCTAGAACAGGAAAGCTGTCGTAATGTTATGTTTGGATTACTAGACTTCGAGCTGGATAATAAAATCAAGCATTTAAAGGAGCTCTTATTCCAGCTGTATATCTAGCTGCCAACCAGCACTGAAGTTCTCTGACTGTGTGGTAGGGTATTCACTCATGGTTTTTTGTCTTTAGAATTTAGACTGACTCTAGAAATTTCCATAACTGTGTTTAAAAATAGGAGATACTGGGATGTGACTGCCTGATAGTTCAAGAACTGCACCTGAAATAGAAATAAGTAATAAAATAAACATAAGGATCTATTAAATCCTGCAGAGAATCAAGGAAAATGGCAATCCATATCTCCCACAGGTCCCACTCTTTTTAGCTGTTCACTTCCTAACTTGTCTGTAGAGGACATGTCATACCTATTTCTCCTGGCTTGCATGTTGTGGCTGGCTTTTAACTACAGGCATTTACAGCAGCTCTGTAAGCTTCGCCAAGTAAAATATCCTGAATGCTCAGGGTTTAGCCACTGGGCACCAAAATAAATACACATAATGCAGAACCATCTGACAAGGGATTGAGGACTGTGGTTTTAGTAAGAGTATCTTACCATTGGAACTCAAATAGCGGCTCTCTAACATGCTTTGAGGTTTTTCATACCTTATCTGACCTTGAGTCTTTCATAAGACAATGTTCCAGCAGTACTTTGTGTTGGGTAATGTTTCTTGCCCAGTCTCTTCTCTAGTCCTTCTTGTGATGTTGACTGATTCCCTAGTCAGAATTGGATCTTGATTGTAAGCACAGCCTGTGTTTCCATTTGAGGTGAGAAACTCCAAAAGTGCCACCATGGCTTTTTTCCCACCTATATCCCTTTCAGGTTCTTGCGCTACTTACAGCATGAGATGAGCCAGTGTTTGAAATGCAGTCAAGATTCCAGATCTGCTGCCTTGATGGTTGTCAGGCTTTTAATCAGGTGCCTGAAAGCCTGGCAGCTTCCTGGAATGCTGTGTATGTGTAGCAGGGGAGGCTTACAGCTAGTGCTCATTACAAAGAACAAAGCAGTATATATAATGTAATATAAATGCTCCACTCCTGTTACTGTGTGCAAAGGCAACAGCATGGTCTCTTTTGTGTGGCTTAGTGATCTCCCCTCAGATACCTGCCCACAGCCCCCTGCATCCTCATTGCCCAGAGCTTGTGTGGTTTGAAGAAGCTGCGTGTGTGTATTGCCATTGCCGTGTGAAATAAAATGCTTTTGGAGCTGGCATCTAAACCCTGAGGTTTTAATTACTGCTTTTAACTGTCCTTATTTTGCAGCTAAAAATGCCTTAACGGAAACAAAAATTTACTGTATTAAAAATAGGTTTTCTTGTAAAGAAGGGGGAATCGAGATACCATCTGTACTACTTCTGGCTCCCATTCAATGCCTCCAAATGAATACCAAACTAACAGCAGTGCTTCTCCCTCCCTGCTTCCTTCTTCACCCCATAGCTCTTTCTCTAAGGTTCATTCAGAATCCTCGGGGAAAGTCATGAATATCACCTCTGGAAAGACTGCTTTTCATTTGCGCTGTTTATTCTGTGGCTGTTACAGCCCTCGTGTTTCATTCTTGAGGTCTGAGCTTCCTTCCCTGCAGGAGGTCACTACTTACCTGGAAATGTTGGGCAGGAAGTCATGTCTGTTCCTGCTGTGATGCTGCCTGAAGTTATTGGTCTCGGGCACCACTCTGCAAGGTCCGTGGGCACCTCCTGACATCGGTCTCCACATGTTTTCCTCATCTCCAGGATCTGCCATTATTTCCTCAGGACCTCTCCCTCCTTCTCCCTCCACCTTGTGTTTGAAAGGCATATTTTTTTTTTCTTGTTTAAGGACTGTGTTTATGTGTGTCGCATTTGCATAGGACTGAAGATATATTGCAGGTTCAGATAGCGCCCATGAGGCATGTATTAGTTCTGCTGAGATGGGCTGTCTCCCTTTTGAAGAGGAAATACAGTTGCAGTGTGTTTGTTTCATGAATCTAGTTACTGGTGCAGTGTTTTCTACACTGCGGTTTGCAAGGCTAACAGGAAGCCAGTTGCTTATGTTAGTGCATAAAATACAGTCCTGACAAGCTGGGACTGTTGCCGCATCTCCTCTGTGGCAACAGCATTAGCTAAAACTCTCCTGAATCCCTTAAAAAATCTCTGTTCGTCTCTCTTGAATACCAATGTTTTCTGTGGATTTGTTGCTAATTAATTTGGGCATAGGACAGGGAAAATATTTTGATGTGACTAGGAGGGCTGCTGGCGCTGGTGCCATTGCTTAGGTGGGAGGCTTTTTCTTCCTTTGGGTTTGAGGGGTTTTTTCCACCCTCTTTAGGAAGAGGCTTAAAGCAGTTCAGAAGAGATTGAGGCTCTGAATTCTCCTATGAAGACTTGTTTCATAGCCAGATTCCTATGACAGAAAATGGTTTGTCCCAGCTCTCCTGAAGCTTGGTCTGAGCTTTGTGATCAGCATTGTCCCAAAGAAGCACAACTGTTTAGGAAATGTTATAGATAGCAATTTGGTCTCCAGTGTAGAAGAGGCTCATCCGTTAATTGCTTTGAAGATTAAAGTCAAGACCTTAAACTGGCATCTGAAACTGACTTTAGAGATAAGTCATAGCTGTGAACTTCCATCATCTCCTTCCCAAAGCCTTTGGTATTTAGAGGATAAGAGATAAGCAGGATACCCAGGACAGCATCTAACGGATGTAAAAGATTTGTTTCACGAAGGCCTAATTCATTTCAGGGGCAAAGCCAGTTCTTCTCTCTAGATCTGTTATCCAGGGGTCTTTCCAGTGAAGATGTCGGTGAAGAAAATGTGTGGACGTTAGGCCAGGCAGCCGCGCTGCAAAACGACAGTCAAGTGGTGATAACATGAATAACAATTTGCTGATTGAATTGATAGGATGATGCTTTTCCTTTAAATGAAGATGAATCTAAAAGAACATTTTCCTAGGTGTGGTGCTATTTCTTGCTGATGAAACAATGCTCTTTCTCTGTTCTGGTACTGCCCTACTCTCTCTGTTCGCTCCTCCCCAGCCCCGATTTGAATTGAGTTGAAATCCTTCACTTAATGAAGTGAAACATCTTATTCTGAGGTGGTTTAACCATTTTGTCATAAACCCTTTTTTTTTTTTTTTTTTGTTTTTGTTTTTAAGACAGTTTAATTTCAAAATGTTTCTTATTTTCCACATTAAAAGTGTTTAACTTGCCAGAAGCCTTTACCTTCAACAATTTGTTTAGAGATGTTTAGAAATAACTGAATGCCCTGGTAGTTTTGGGTCTGTCACTGAAAATGTCATTCCTCATCAAAAGCAGCTCCATTAGTCAAGAATGATGCAAGCAAATAGGGATGTTTTCCCGGTGATACTCCACTGTCAGCACTTTAGAGGCAGATTTGAATACAAGGTTTGTCAAGTAAGCCCTGTGGATGGCATTTCTTTTTATGGTGTTTGAGAGCAATGCCTAAGGAGTGGTTGTTGCACTTGGTCAACTAAAAGAACAAAGTTTCAGCCAATCCATGCACTGCTGAGCTTGTAACATGTTGCTAAGTGGGAGAAAATGAAGAGAACCTGAGGGAAGATAGTGACAACAGATTTAATTAGGAAGGGATACTTTTCAGAGGAAAAGAACCTAAAGAATTGAAGGGTGATGAGGATGGCGAGAGTGAGGTGTAGAGAAGAATTGATGAAATCTAACCTGGAAGTGAATTGAAAAGATGCTGCAGAGCAGGTAAGGGGAGACAGAACAAATGACCACCAGTGAGAAGGCTCATCAAAAACAGATATGTATTTACAAAAGAAAAAAAGGCAAACCAAAAAGCCTCAGTTGGCATTTCTGTTTGTCTGGTTCCTTCTTAGATTTCCTTTCCTAGGATTGCTCTTCTTCAAGTTCTTTTCCTGTGGACACTTGTGAGGTAGTCACTTCAGTGTGGACTATGCTTGGCCTGTCTCACAGGCTTGGGTAATGCAGTCTGTCCTTTTTGCACTGCCTGGCCTGAGACATCAGACAATGGAGTTACCCTTCTTGGTGCTTCCCTGCTGGTTACATGTCCCAGGTGGTAGTAGATGAGTGATTATTGTACCTAACAGTGTTGCTCAGCTCCGGGAAGTGCAAGAGCCCAAGGGAGAACACTTCAGACAGCCACAGGCCTTCCCAGGCTGCAGCAATGTGTGAAGGTATGAAGGCAGTGTGGAAATAGGGCTCTGAGTTCTCTTTCAGGAGATCACAAGGGCAACTAGAGAGGGAGGAAAGGAGCCTTTCCACCATTCCATTTAACAGGAGTGAAAGGAAAAGGTAGGAGTAAGAAAAAGAAAGGTCTTCCTTGACTGTCCGAGCTCTTACTCAGCTGCAATGGGGCTTTCTGAAAATGATGCTGGAAGAGATCAGGGTTTCTTTTCTGCTCAGTGAGTAGCTCCCCCTGTTCTTTCCCTCTTTCTCTTCCCTGCCCCCTCACTCCCACTCTTTATTGTGCTATATAAAGTGGATGTTGTTCTCTCTGTTACATCCTACCCCTGCAGCTGGTGCTCTATTTTGGGAAGCAGGAGGATGAAAAGAGGATCCTCTGATTTGGTTCAAATTGCAGTCTCTCTCACGAGCTTAACTGGGGCTCTCCAGAACAGCAGTGGTGCCTCCTTTGTGTTTTTTATTTAGACATAAATATACTGATCCTGTAGGTAAGGACAATCATGATGTATGAACCAAGCACAAGTGGAATTGCGGTGATGTAGATAACTTAATTTTGACTTTGTGTCAAAGACTGGACCCCAAGCACTGGCATGAATTCTTTGTGTGAAGAGAAATACAAGGCAACCCTATAGGGCATGTTATTGCTGCTTTGCTCAGTTTTCATCGTAAGAGTAGCTTAAAAGGTAAGCTTCAGTAATTCTTGTTTGCAGGTAGTAGAGATGTATCAGTGCCCTTTCACACAGGGGTCTACCTATATAAAATTTTCCCTTCTGCAGAAGCAATTGACCATCCCAGTTTTATTGACAAAGGTGTGGCTTTGGCTTTAGAGGAATATGGACATTGATAACTGTTGGTTTATGTCCTAAACTAATGCTCCAGAGGGAGAGACACATGCGCACACACAAAAGGATTTCTTTGTTACTGTGCTATTAGTGTTTATCTTGGTATTTATCTTAATGCTAATTAGTCTGGTTTTTGGAAGGTAACATGAGCTTCCACTGTATGCAGGAAGAAAGTACTGTTTCTACCTGAGCTATTGCCTCAAAAATGTGCCTGAATAATCACAGCTGTTTATCTCCGTGCAAAATTGAGAAACTAACGATCATGAATTCTGCAGCTCAAAATGTTTCATCTCATACTGTTACGATAACCTCCCCATAAAGCCTATCAGAGCCAGGCATTCTGGGGCAATTACACATAAAATAATAACTTCACTGCGTTTGAGACCCCCAACATGAATAAAGAAAATCTTTGTAGATGCTGTGGCTAGCGTTCTGCAAGTAGGATGAGTTTGTGTGTATCTGTAGCAAATCTGTTATAGAAGTCACAGCTGATGAAGAAAATTGGAGGGGTGTGATGTGGGTTTGAACTTCAGTTGGACCGTATCAGTTTGCAGATAGTCCTAATTCAGATGAGACTTTTAAAGTCGACTTTGAAAGTTGCAGCTTCGAGCTTCAGTACATGCTTTCCTGTCATAATTTGTTTAGTGCAGAAGTACCGGCGGGCAAGGGGATAATCTTACATTTTCACCTATAGAAACTTCCTTGTGACTACTTTAAATTCTTTAAAAATTTATAAATAGCACAGCCTTGTATTTTAATAATCAAACTTGAAAACAAATTATTGATTGGGTAAATTTTCAGAGGATTGACTGGGCTACGTTTCACTGTCATTGATCATCCGTAGCTTTGAGGTACACCAACCAGCAACTTCTTTCTAGCTTGAGTAAAACTGTGACGACAGTTGATGTCTTCCCTCAGTATGAGCTGTGATCTCTTCTTGGCATTTTGAGGATTCATTGTTGGTCCGAGTCTTGAGATGTTTTTGGCACCTGCAGCTTTTGTTGACTTAGGAGAGATCAGTGGGTAGTGCAGTAGCCTGCAGTATGAGCCTGTTGGAGCTGAGCAGATATTAGTGAATATCATTTGAAATCCTGTTTGAAGGCAGCTGTTATTTAGAAGGCCTTAAATACTTGTTAGAGATAGCTTGTGACATTCTCATCCATCTTGTCTGTGATCAACATAAATTAAGAGTTGTAAACAAAGCAAGAACGTTATAAGATAAGAAATCGATAATGCTGCACTGATCTCTCTCTTCTATTCCTTTTCTGTCTCCAGGCTGTAACACTCCTTAAGATTGAGTCAGTCTTTAAAAGTTAAATAAATTTTAACAGAAAAAGAATGTTTTTGGTTTTGAAAGAACAGTGGCAGTATATTGGGGAAAAAGTAATTTTATTCTGCACTGATTAGAGAGAACTTCACACATCCCAAACTGTATAAATTCTAGAGATTAATTACAGGTGTAAATATTGCATTGATTTTTGCCTTTCAAAGTTCCAGGGTGCTTGAATCTGTGATTCTGACTAATGCCTAGTAAAATATTGGGCCAGTTTCTGCCAACATATTTGTATGAACATATTGATTACAGTAGTATCATCAGTGAAGGCCGTTATGAATGATACTGCTATGACATGGATTATCTGTTTATTGCCAACTTAATAACTACTATATCCTAAATAAAAATTCACTGATTATTGAACCAAAGCAAAGAAGAGGCATCATTCTGTCTCTGCTTGCTAGAAATTTGCAATAGGTCAGTCACCCAAGTCAATCCTCAGCTTTCTCAGTTTGGTAACCCACTGTTTGGATACCCTTCAAATGTAGGAAGTTGTTTCATGTGCATCACTGAACTGGAAGATCTGAATCTTAAAACAGTCCTGTTACTAACTGTTGAGACTAAACTTTAAAATGAGAAGGTAAAAAAGTGACTATCAAAGGCGAGAGAAGCTTGATGCTCTCAGATATCAAATAAACTCTTACTGGGTTAGACTTTGAGTAAAGGCTCTTTTTTCAGGCTCTTGACTGAAGGAACAGACCAGATCTGTCAGAGGGTGGCTTTGTGTCATTTCTGAGTTGGTAACTTTAGGCTGTTTTGGAGGACTGTTGATGAGAGTATTGATAACTATCTACTTTCTTTAAAATTAGACTGTATCAGTTCGTATTAGAAATTATAATGAATACTAAATACTGCCAGATGTTTGAAGGCCTATTTCTTGTTGTTACCATTTTCTATAATGATATTCCCTATTTCAGGCACAATTGTATTTTGGTTTCTTTGGGAAATCATCAAATAAATGCAGGTGAGGAGGGGATCAAGGGACTTCAGGGGATAATTGAACTGTGCCTGGCTAGTTTTACTATAAACTGTTTCATGTCCCCTTTCATTCGAAAGAATAAAAGGACATTTCCATGATACTGGGACATCTTTAGCTTTACAAGGTACAAATCAGTGTATCCTGTTGGCCAGTTGAGGATCTTTTTAATTACCAAGATTTTTCCTCCTAATGTTAACTCGACAGACCTTCATGAAGCTCTGTAGGTGGGTTCCTTCCTTGCATCATGTGGGTGACATTTCAGTGTGCTAGTGAGAGTCACACCTGCATAGGCCAAGCTTGCACAAAGCAAATAAGAAGAGGTCTGTTCTTTCAGAGCATTAATGGCTTCATTACAGTTCAGGATAAGAACCTGTTTATCTTCCATAATATTTTTTTAACCTGGCAGTATAATTTCACAGTGAACATGTAAATGTGGTTAGGAATGGGAATTGGGGGAACCATAATGAGTTGCAAAACTCTTGAGCTAGTTTTGGTATGGCTGCATACTTTGTCCTCCAGCTCTGACCTGCTCCTTAGCCTTTCTGTAATTACTTGCAGTAGATCCATACTGTTTTCTGTCACTAGCCTCTGTTTTTAGGAGAGAACCTATGGTTGACTTCTCAGCATCTTTGTGTTTCCCATTGCTTGTTTTTTCCAGTAACTTTCTGGAGGTTCTATAGCAGCTTAGTAGCTTGATTTGTTCTCCTTGCTTTTCCCTATCTTTGTCTTTTGTAAATACTGCTGTTTTTTCTCAGTGCCCAAGTATCTCGGCTTAAATTTTCCAAAGAGAAAGCGAATTTGGGCTACTTCTTTTTCTGGTGTCCCTCTAAACACACTTTACAAATTCCCAGCTTTCTTTATCTTTGTTCTTTAAATCAAGAGTATTTAATTTATTCTTTTAGGCTCTTCAGTCCCTAATCACCTGGAGAATTTAGTTTGATGCTGAGTCGCTTGCAACTGTCCTGTCTGATTCTCATCTTGAATTCTTTCTTGATGATGAGAACCCCCCAGTATTGCCTGTCTTACCATGGGAAGGTTTCCTTTTATTGCTCAAGTCCTGGGAATAAATCAGCTTGTGATTTTCTCTCAGTTTCCTGCACCATTAAATGAATTACAGTACCCAGAAGGACCTGCGAGCTTGTGGTGTTTTGGTTCTGAAAGGAAGAGGCTTTTCTTTTTCTCTTCTTTTTCTCCAAATAACCATAGTCTGGAATCAGTCTTGCGATGTTTTCCACAAAGCTTGAGAGTGTTTGTTAAGCTTCTATAGAATGACTCATGATTTAAATGATAAAACAGCACTCTGCTCTTATTGGAGATTAGATCCTTATCTTCTTATTTTGTTCGCTTTGGATGGAAACTGATGTTGCCTACTTCAGGTTTCAGATTTCTAGGGGCAGGGAGAGACTGCTGGTATTCCAAGAGTTATGCAGTGCAGTGAATGTTATGTATGTCATTATACGTATATTTTTTCCAAATAGAAGCCTGCTCCTAGAGGGTGTTTCCTTTTCTCATATTCTAGCACCAACCAATACACCATTGGTTTTAGTATCTGTTTGTATTTGATCTGGATGAGCTGTTCTAGCTATTACCCTGAGTTTGTTTCAATTGTAAGTGCTTCCTTGCATATATAAAATTAGAAACTTGGAAGAGAGAGTTCTTGCACAGTCACATCCCGGAGCAGAAATAATAAGGCAAAGTTAATGAGCAGAATGTCCAGTTCTGTAAAGGTCTGGGTCAGGGGTTTATGCAGCATTTACTCAAAATGTCAGTGAATACATCAAACAGGTTCATCTCCAGATCCAGTGGTGGAGCCATCTGGGACAACCATGGGAAGACAGGAGGGAAGATGTAACATGTCTCCCTACAAACTTCCTCACTTCCTCCTCCCCTTCAGAAACCCTGAGAGTTAGGGATGAGGAAAGGAAAGAGCAATACTCTTACAGCCATTGAGATCATATTTGAAAGCCATTATGGACATTTTTCAGTTTCTCAGCAGTCTATAAAGCTCCCACGATACAGGGTTTGCAAGAGAGAGAAAACATTGAATCCAAAATGCTGTCCTTGCTGGAGTTTTAGGTGTCTGTATTATGTCATTCAAAACTTGTACAAGAGTATTTTTAAGCAACAATTTAACAAAGCAACCTCTACATTACATACCTATTTACAATTAATCTTTGGGTTCTGATGATATAACCCTGCCCTACAAGTTCCTTTTTGTTCTAGTTAAGCATCTTTTTATACTGGCTATGACTTATGTTGAACTGGGGGACTTCTGAGTACTAATTAAAACAGTCTGAAAGGAAATAAAGTATTTCCCTGAGAAACTCAAAGCAGGAAGTGTTGTTAAGCTATTAAATTGGTGCAAAAGAGTTAGTTCAAGACCAGGACTGGGAAGTTGAAGACTAGATCAAGTCCTGAACTAAAATGAATCTTCTTTTTCCTTTTGTATCCTTGTCTTAACAAGGAATAAAGTTGTAGTTTTAACTGCAAATGCTTAAATTCTAACAATGCTTCTCTGGCTTAGGAGACTGGAAACAAAATGATGTTTGCTGCGATAGAGGACTCGGGGTTTTTTACTTTAAAATGTTTCTTGCACAAAAGCACATTCTGGTTGGGGGTGTACGTGTTTCCATCCACACTTGTCTCTGGAAAGATGGAACGAGATGATCTTAAGGTACTTTCCATCCCTGACCATTCTAGGACTCTTAAGATACTTGTTCAGACAAAATGGACGTTGAGCAGCAGCTATAGATACAACTGAAATGATTAGGAAGATTATTTGGAATACAGTTATGGCGAACATAATTTGAAAGTTGGCCAAAGTTTCTTGTTTCTGTTAGGACTATATCAAGACTCCATCCAGCGTGTGATGCTCTTGAAGCACAGTCCTTGTTCCCTGCCTGAGTGTCCACAGAGCTCAGCCCCTGAGGCTGCTCTGTGGATGTGTAGTGTGCTGCAGCTGATGGAGCCAAGAGTAGCCTGTACCCTCAACCCAAATCCAGCTGCATCTCTGCTGTGTTTGCTGACCTCTTGAGCATCATTTTTTGAGGCTCTTAAAAATTGGACCTGTTTTAGAAATATACAGTCTTGGGAGTGGATAGGCGCTCTAAGATGGGAGATACCTTGGTTTCCACAGGGGGTTATGCCAAGAAAGGGCAGGGCAGCTGTGTCAGCACTGGCTGAGTGAAATGCAGAATGAGCGTATGTATTTTCATGGTGATTCTGCTGTCTCTTACACAGTGCTCTCGTTAAGTGTAATGAGGCTCATGTAAAAGTCTTAATAATCCTTCAATATATTATTAAATCCCAATTATTCGTGAACAATGCCAGTATATGTGGTTGGGGTCAATGTAGCATGTGCATGATTTAATTAGTGCATCGTGTTCAGTTGTATTCGCTTGTATTGTTTTGATTAGAATGGTAATTTAGATCTGAGTATGTATGTTTTGTCTTCGGTTGCAGTGCCTAAACCTATTTGTTGCTCCTGTAATTGCTTCTTCCCCTATATCTTCTACCACTGCTCATTTATTTTTTATCAAATTAAGAACATTTAAAGAGGAGATACAGCTGTTTCATACAGCTCATTTGTTTCAGGCTGACTAGATCATGTAGTAATGTAACTCCTTCTCCAGTCATCCTCTGCCATGTTGGATGTTTGGTCCTGATTAACCCATGCAAAACCAGTGGAAAAGCAAGGAGGCACCTTTTGTGCTTTTCAGTCTCTTTGTGTGCTTTTCCCAACGCTCATCATGTCATTCTGTGCTCTAAATACCAGCTGTGATCTTATCAACCGTGCTCGCTGCAGTATCTTGGAGAGTTTTGCCATTACAAAGTTGACTTGAAGGTTTTGAGAGAGAAAATGGAAAGGAGGGTAAAAGTGCAGGTTTTAGTGAAGCCAGATTTGCAAATAGATGCAGCCTGACTCGGAGTTTGTACCTAACATTTGAAAACATATGAGCTAATAATAATATCTGTTGCAGTGGAACATCTATAAGATAATCAGAGCTTGAATTAATGGGGAACTGAAAGCAATTAGCTAAAGGTTACAAAGTAATTAGTGTAATAATAATATGAAACTAGCCCTTCAGTAGCTTAAATTGCAGTCAGATTTCATAATATAGAAACCATTATTTTAAGGGACCATGAAATTCTGGTTTTGGAGAATAAAACTAATCAATGGAAAATTATTTCTGCAAAGTTTAAAAAATTACATTGAATTGATCTAGGAATATACTTTAAATTTAAATTAAAACCAAACAAAACCTTTTTAATTTTAACCTTTTTGTCTTGGTAAAAAGGTTTGTTTTCGCTCTTCATACCATCCATGTAACGAAATCTCCTTGGAAACAAATGTAGCAGCTTTAATTGAAGAAAGTTCATTACAACTGAAATGAGTTAATTTTGGTGCAGATATTATCAAGAGAGTCCAGCTTGCTTCTTCGACTTCACAGGTTGCTATGATCATGTTTTTGCTTTCTTTCAGGTAAAAGGGACTTTTCATAAGAGCAAAGAGTGACAGGACAAGGAGGGGAAAGGCTTTAAACTGATAAAGGCAAGATTTACATTAGACATTAGGAGGAAATTCTTCTGTGTGAGGGTGTTGAGGCGCTGGCACAGGGTGCCCAGAGAAAAGAAGCTGTGGCTGCCCCATCCCTGGCAGTGTTCAAGGCCAGGTTGGACACAGGGGCTTGGAGCAAGCTGCTCCAGTGGAAGGTGTCCCTGCCCGTGGCAGGAGCTGGAACTGGATGAGCTTTAAGGTTCCCTCCAACCCAGTCTGTGATTCTGGGTTGTGGTTGGAGTCCCTGTAGTCTTAACAGGAAGTAATCTTGTAGCTTTTCCACAGCTAGGCAGTGCTTATTCTTGCGTGAATTCTCTTATGGCAAATAAGTTGAGCTCTTCAAGTCTTTCCCTGGGCAAGGGCAGCTATAATGATTCTCATTTATCTGCATGCTTGTTTTCCAAAGCTGTAAAGAAACTCAATATCTTCAAGACTGCTTTATTAAAAATAGGTTCAGAGGTTCAAAAGTTGGTGATGAAGGGAGGGAGGAGCCAGTGTGTACCCATATGTCCCATGATAGTATGAGCTTTGTTTCCTTAAAGGCACACTAAAAGCCTCAGTGTTACATTGGCAGTAACAGATAATACAGGTCTTCCTTGAACTGCTGTATTATAGTCTTGTGTTGTTAGAGTCATTGCTCTGGAGCTCAGTAGGCGGTGAATGATGTGGGTTAGTAAGGGAGTAGTTCATCTTTTCCTAATAGGGACTACAAGGTCCCAGTAAAAGTCTCCTTTAGGTTTTGTGCATTTGAAATCAAGTCTGTTTTTAATGAATAAACCATTTAATAATGATTTGCAAGGGTTTGGGAATAAAAGTACTCAGTGTTGTCTTCCAGACTCGGTGAAATTGTTATAGCAGCTTTCATTGTGCATGTCAATGGTTGTCTATTTTTTCCTATTTATTTTTACTGGAGAGACCTCTAAGAATACTTTAGTAAGGAAACACCTATAAAAAAATAGGTAACTGTACTTCATGCATGTTGCTGTATTTATTTCTTTGTCACCAAATTCCATTCCTTCTTCTCCCAACCTCAAAGCTATGCTTGGTGCCAGTCTTTCCTTGGTCCCTTTGCAGGGTTTGCTGTGGTGAATTTTTTGATATAGACCATAAGACTGACTGGGCTGTTTGATCAACCAGCATTTGAAGTGTCTGCTGAGTCTCCAGCCAGAACTTGTAAGTAGCTTATTTAACTTGTGTGGGGAAAAAAACTAGTCTCAGCACCTTTAGAGTGCTGTGTTATTAATAGTCTTCCTCTTGGTTTTTTTTGCTTGGGTTTTTCATGAAGGGGGGATACCTTGGTCCTATTCGTGCAGCAGCTACTGCTGCATTAGCTCCCACTTTTAGCATAAACGTGTTGCACTTTTAGTGTCTGGACAGGACATGCACCTTTGCGAAGGGAGGAGGGTCAGGATGCTTTCATCAGCTTTCTTGTGAAGTTTGGTTGGTGTAAAACACTGAGTCATTTGGGATGTAACCTGCTGGAAACTTGGAGGCATCTTTCTATCTTTTCTTTTTTGAGTGGAGGTTGCTAATCCTTAACTTAGTTGTAATTAGAAGTCCCTCAGAATCAAGGCCGATGCCCCCCAGTGGTGTTACTGGCTTTGGTTCAGCTCTCCCGTCATCATCTCATCCTGAGGCTGGGCCACTTCCTCAGCTGGACACTGCCCTCCTTTCATGGAGAGACAGCTGCTCAGTATTGTGTCTTTAAGGTCCCTTGCAACCCTAACCATTCTATGATTCTATTCAGTGATTCAGTATCTGGAGCTGTCATTCTAGCATACTTCATACACACGCACACATGAGTTCAAAGCAATCCTTAAAGCAGCAGAAAATTATTCCCGTTGTATTCCTTGGAGTGCTCCGTTTCACACAAGCACAGAGTTCTCAGTGCCCCAGGCCCTCATACGTGTTTACTGCCTGACCCCTGACACGTCTGGTTTAAGTCCACAGTCTGGAGGGGAAGGATGGTCATCGCAGCCCTTCTTCTTGCTTCTGTTCTAAAAAGCAGCCTGCTTCTGTGCTACACAGAATGATGCTGCTTTCCCCAGCCCTTTTGAAAACATACATGTTGCGCTCAGCGTGATATTTGCTTCTTATTGGCACCATTCAGTGTTTTGTTCCAGTGCCCTTCCAATTATTACTGTATATTAATTTTGATTAGACAGAAGGCTGCTTTGTGAGTCTTGACTTCCTGCCAGTACAATCAAGTGTGAGCCATGGGAATGAAAAGCAAATGTTACTTTCAAAGCCTTGTGAAGAATATATTACTTATAATTCACAGTAAATATATATAATTTTAAAACGAAAGAATGTCTTTGTTGGTATACCAGGAAGTGAGATAAAGCATCTTACCCTGTCCTGAAATAGACGAAGAATAGAAGGGAAGAATATCTGAAATAGATGCTGTATCTGTATAACCTGTTTTGGTTATTTGTATGTTTTCAGTACTCAACCTTTTTTTTCTTTCTGGTTTAATCAGCTTGTCCTTTAATGGATCAACAGCTGCTATTTGAATTAGAAGGCTAGAACTAATGTCAGCTAGAAAAAATAGGAACGGTCTAGGTTCCTAAACTCCTCATTGCGAAATATATCACAAGGAGTTCGGGCGGGAATTTGTTCAGGCAAGTTGCGTGCTTTGCTATTGATGAGTGAGCATCACATCCTCCCACCCTGGTCTCCTGTATGAGTCTAGGAATTCTGCAAGTTTAACTCTCAGACCTCACAAAAAGGGAATTGCAGTACTTGCGCAGAGCTTTGGAATGTATTTTGTCCCTTTCTCTTGCTCTGCTTATTATTCTGGCTGAAGTAATTGTCCTTCTTAGTCCCCTCACCTCATTCCCTTCTTTGGTTGTTCACTACTGAGTTGTCATCCTACATTACTTACCCTTGAGAAGGTAAGTCCTGTGGCCCTGCTGTCTGCAGCTCGGTCAGCAGCAGGTGCTGGAGGAGCCAAGCAGGTCACTATTTCATGTGCTTAAAATCAAGCCTGTCAACTCATGTAGGGCTGCTCCAAGGCACGCTATACCTATGTCTGCTTGCTTTGTGTTGGGGTGCTGAACTGCTACCACTAAGGTACCACCAGCCTGGCAACAAAAATGTGATTGTAAGCAAGCGGTCTGAGAAAGACGTGTAATTGTACCTGGAAATGACAGAACAACAGATCTGTGGTAGGGGACTGAACAGGATTTTTGTCTGTATATCTACGACAGGAAAATCACGTGTGATCATAGAATTACGGAGTGGGTCATAAGGGCTACACGCAAAGGTGTACAAAGGTACACACTGAACACCAGGAAATGGTTAATCTTTGGCTAATGATACCCAGATTTTCGAGTCTTCTGCAGTGGAACTTAGCCAAGCAACAACAAGAAAACTTCCTCAGAAGAGACCTTAGACTGACTGCTTAGAAACTTACTTAGAAAAAGTTAACAGCTTCTGCTATAAACAAGCAACTGCTTCCTCCCTATCCCCCAGAAAAAAACCAACCCCAACTCACAAGTTGTTTCTACTAATCATACAGCAAAGATTAAGCTGCTACCAGGGAAGTGTGTGTGTGAGGGAAGAATGCAACCAAGAACCTGGACTTTGGGACCCAGAAGCCAGATTTTAGTTCTTAGTTTTGTTACTATGGGGCTGAGACAGTTACCGAAGGAAAATCTGAACATTCGGCAGCCCTGGGGAGAGATGAAAGCATAGTACATTGACATTTTGTCCTCAACTTATTCTAGCTGATGCTTTGTATCATTCATGGGCATGTAGTTAAGGTTTATCTATCTACTGAGCATGGAGGTGATACTGCAGAGCAAAAGGGAAATGAGTGGAAATGTGCTGTATGAACATCTTTCCTCTAGGAAATTGAATTCTCTGTAGAGTTTAATTTTTCTGGGGTGGAATTTTGTCTCTGAGATCAGTTTTATAACTACAAAAATAAAATTACTTTGGCGTTTCTGGTTTTAAGCTGATTGAAAAGAATTAAACTTGATGTCTTGTTTAATGGGAAGTGCAAGTTATTACCTTTATACTGAAACAGGAACTCCTATGTTTTGAAGGTGCCGTATAATGATGGTATTTCCTGCCTGTGAACAGGAATAGGTCTTTTTAATTGCCCCTTCCACACTAACCATTATAGAACACTGCAGAAATCTCGAAACAGTCCTGCTCAGAAAAGGACTTTCAGTTCATGCACTAGCTAAAAAGTAAAAAATATATCAAATCTGACACGTCTTTGATATTTTCTTCTCTAATTTTCCTAATTGTGAAAAAGATTACTTGCTCTACTCTTGCTCTCTCTCCTTTTCCCATTCCTTCTTTTGATGTGCCTAGCTTACGGAGGTTTGGGAGTCTGACTACTTACCCTGAAGAACACTTATTGCAACATAACTGTGTTGATGCTGATGAAGCAACATGTCTCAGATTATACTGCAGCGCTACAGGAGGTAAAAACAGAAGGCAAGTAATCTTCTGTACCATGGACTGAGAGAAGGCAGCAAGAAAAGAACCTGAAAATTAATGTCATAAGTAGAGAGTAGCATATGAGCACAGCAACAGAGGCTTCATAGGAATGCTGTGCTTTGGAATGTTTTAAGGATACTTCTTAAATCTTGGCTCTTCTCTGTTTGCTCAACAATGGGTGTCAGTGTGATTTCTGCCTAGATAAACTGTCATGTAAAAGCCCCCGTCAGTTAATCCCACCCAGTTTCAAAACCTACATATGTATTTAATCTCTCAAAATCCTTTCACAGAAGCAGGGAACATCAACTCCTGGTCACCAGCCTGTTCTTGTCTTTTGAAATAGATTTATTTTACCACCGTGGTTAGGAGCAGGGTGTCTGATGTTAAATGTTCGCAGGGATATTGAACCAACTCCGCAGTATGTAAGATTTAATTTCCTCTAAGTAACAAGTGCCTGTGTAAAAGGAATAAGCAATGAAGTATCTGACTTTGTTGCTAATCCTTTGCCTTATTAGCAGTTGTCAGTGGTACCAAGGGATTCCCTCCCCCCTACAACCCTCCCAGGCCTTTTTCTAACTTGTTGAATTGTAGACTTTTAATTTAATAAATAGGGTTTTCAAATATAAATGCTTGACATGGTTGAGAGATGTTTGTGCAAACAGCTCTTGGTGTGAGATGTGAGTACATCTTACGTGTAGAGACCCAGGATATAATGTATTACTCTTGCTGTGGGACAGTATTGATGCCAGTTCTAACAAACTGAGCTACCTGTGCAGCCTGGGCTGAAGGAATGAACCTCTGGGAAAATCAAAACTATGTAATAGTAAATGCTTACTTATCTACATTTTCACAGAGATTATTCACATATATATGTATGTACGCATATACATATACACAAACAAGATGAAGAATTTGACTCTTCTTTATAGTCTCAGATGTGGAATAGGGAGAAATCCCATTCCTGCACTAGCTCACATCCCACTTTCCAATGGAAGTGGGATAACTGAGAGGTTATGGGCCTGATCTGTACTGCTCTCATTCATCCCCCTTTAGTTTTGACTTCCTTGTGGCAAAACACAAGGTCTTTTTAGCTTGAAATGATTCTCTTCTATGCAAAACCAAGCAAGCTAATCCCAGACCTCATAGAAAGGTTTACAGTAATAAGGCAGCTATAATACCACTGCAGCCTTCCAAGGCCAACTTTGCTCAACCATTCTTTTCTTGGGATGGACTTAGCAAGAAGCCAACAACTTGTTTCTGGTTATATTTTAATGGAAATTTTCAACATAATTAACTAACACAGCTGAGGTAACTCAGCAGAATAATTTGTTCTTTTTGTCCATTCTTTGTGCTCACTGAGACCGCAGGTTTAGCTTTAAGTCTTCCAGTGTCCTGCATGCCAGCCTTCTCTTAGCATGCCTGCACATCATTCTGTTCATGGCAGTCCTATGGGCTAATGCTGATGGGTAGGCTATACTTTGAGAGGAACAGTGGTAAACTTAAGCCCTGACTTCTCTGCTTGAATATAGAAATACCCATGACAGTGTGCAAATGAATGTATGGGGAAAATTCTTCAAGACCCTTGTAAGGATCAGGATTTACTTGGGCTGTGGAGCTCTGGGGCAGCCCAAGGATCAGGCTCTGGCTGGGTGCAGGAGGGCTGGTCTCGGTTTTGGTTCTCGGAGTACTGCGATGAGAAGTTTATCCTCGAAATGACAGGTCTCTAAAATATGAAAATCCTTATGTGCCTGTTCCCTGCTGTCCTCAGCTCACCCAGCCAGCTGGCAGGGAAAAACTGAGGGGAAATTTTAGACGCTCTCCCTTTTCACCAAGGAAAGATTTATGTAAGTGCGTATTGGCACACATTCACGTATGAGCACATATACGAGGACGTGCTGAAACTACACTTGCTGCATTAGCTGATAAAAGCTCCTGAGACTTTAGATTTGCTTTTTTTCTGTCTCTGTATGAATGTTAGAAATACTGGCTCTTCAGTGCTACAGTTTGATGTTTATAAAGGTTATGCTTTTGTCTGCAGCAACGCTTAGCTCAAAAATACCCACTGATTTAATTTCTTTTTAACAAAGGGTGATTGAAGCAAGGGCTATAAATTACTTAGAAAAGCAGCTACGGTTTTTCTTTTCACAGATACAGAATATCTTCAGGAGGTCTGTGTTATTCAGTACCATGATCCGCAGCTCTTGCTAATTACGAATGAGAAGTGCTACACTGTTTGCAGTGGTGTGATTAGCCTGCATGCTTAAATCATGTTCAAAGAGCTCAAGTCTCATTTTCCGAAGTGACTTTTATTAGATGCAGAAGGTGATTAATCGCATTGTTTCTCATGAGATGTGGTCTCTTCAGTTAGTTATAACTATAGTATGAAGCATGGATGGAATACAGGGCTGGGAATCCTGATCTGGGAAGGAGCAGTGAATTTAGAGAGGGAATTGGAGTATCAGAACTCCATGTGGTATCTGCTCTCAGGACTGTGCAAGGTGTGACAGGACATTGTAGAAGATACTGTGCAAGTACAGGACAGGTGTGATGTGGAGACAGATGGAGCTGTTGCAGCGAAGACAAACACAGCAAAGTGTATAATTAAATCTGAGGTTAGAAAAAGATGAGGAAAAAATGAAATGGTTCAAAGGTCACAACGACAGTGCTGCAGTAAATTTTGCTTTCTGTGAGTGTTTAAAGAGTGGAGTTGCATCAATCTCGGGAATAGGAATAAAGAACAGATGTATTAAAGTCTTGACTAGATTTTGTGTCAGAAATTCAGAGAAGTTATCTAAGGATAGGACACCATCTTCGCACTTACAGTCACTACAGATTGCTGTTACTAAAAACAAGGAGGCGTTTGGGATATGTGCATATGTAATAGATTTTGATGAAGTTTGATTCCTATAAATTTTAATTTTACTTTGTGCCTCCCATTGTTTATTCTGTCAATAATACAATGACAAGAATTCTGCTTTTTGAAGGATTCTGGGAAGAAGCTTTTCCCTGGATGCATGCAAATTATTTTGCTGATGCTCTGGGTCCTTTCTTATGTGAATGGGAAGATTAGTTTCTTCCTCATGGGCTAAGACCTTTCCTTCTGTAAGTTCCAGTACCTTTTTCTTTGTCATACCTTTTGGCAAAGTTAAAGGGAGGCAAATTGGGTACAATAGAGATTGAGATCTTTTTATAACCTTTTAAATAATTAAATCCCCTCTACATCTGCACTGCCCAAGAAAGCCTACTCCTCTCGTTCAATTAATGAACCGTATCATTTCCCTGTGAGCCAAGTGTTCCTTCAAGAGTCTTTCCTTGTAACAGTTTGGGCCCTAGACTTGTGTTCTTTCCTGAATTATAGTTTCACTTTCACGTACCAGATGAGTATATAATTGGAAGTATTTAAGGTTGCACAGTGAGAGTTTCATTTTAGTTTTTCTTTAGAAATGATGCACCAAGAAATGTTTTTCCTTGTTTGCTTATTTTGAAACCAGTAGAACATTTCAGTTATAATTACAGTCTTTGTTTGAATGGCAGATAATAAAGATGTTTAGCTGCTGACCATTGACAGGGTTATTAGATGTCAGGGTCAGAAAGTCAGCTATTTTAGTAGGAGCTGCAGGAGACAACTTTCAATGCAATTGAATTATGTGTTTCAAATATCACTTTTTCACATAGGACACTATCGCAGCATGAATCTTTTTTATTAAAATAAAAAACGTCATTTTTATAAAAGCATAGCATTTTTTAAGAGCGAAAAAAAGAAAAAGTGAGACTTTTGGAATAGGTGACAGCATTTATAGCGAGGAAGGCAGATGTGATTCATGTATGGAAGCTGGCTGTGAAGGCAGAGAGCTTTCTCCAAGGTCTTATAATAAGTGAAAGGGGCTTCTGTGCAAATCTTATAACATTAAAGGAAAATATTCAGCTGGAGAGACGCCATTTATCAGGACATGACATTTGTAATTCTGCTTTCCCCAAAGTACTGTCTTTCTGGTGTCATGACCATGTTTCATTCTTTTCTAGGGGTTGCCCCAGAAAGCAGTCAGCAGAGTGCTATACTTTTGTATACCTACATGATATGTCAAGTATTTTACTACATAATGACAAGATTATTTATGTATCCATTTTATTTTCTTTGTCTGAATAAGGTGAGCATAGAAATAGCATTAATGGAAATGGTACTGCTTTGCATTATCATTTTTATTTTAGGGTATGGGTGGTATTTTGTGTGCGGATGTTGGGCTTTCATCAGGCTTGTTAGAGAGCAATCAGTTCAGCTAGATTACCATGACTCCTAGGAGATTTCCAGTGCAGTGAGAGGCTGTCCTGTCCCAAGATCCCACAAAGCTGCTCTATTTGGTCTTATACTATGCAGAAAATGCTACTCTATAACTTTGTTCTTGATAAATATGGATTATAGAAGGCAATTAGCCAGCAGGGAGGACGAGATCATCTTTGCAGATGCAAGTCCATGCAAGGCATAAAAATCACAAGTTGCAGTAGGGGAAACTGCAACTGGATCTAAGATTAAAAAGCCCCACAATTTCACCACGAGTCTGGTTCAGTACAGGAGCAGGGCACAGAGGGAAATCTTCATGCTTGGAGTTTTAATGAGACTTGACTAGACGATGTCCTGAGTAACCCAACCTATCATTGAAGCTAGCCTTGCTTCAGGCAGAAGGTAGAATTGGCTGTCTCCAGATGTCTCCTCCAACCTCAAATTATGCTGTCATTCCATTCATCTCAATATAGTACTTTTGATAATCATAAAAAAAGCCTGATTGTTGAGCTTCATCATGCCCATCCACTGCACCTACCTCCCTGTATTAACCAGGAAAGCAATATTAGAGGCAGGTAATCAATTCAACATTCAAGATGCAGGGTGAACAGCTTATCATTATCATTAAATATGCAAAAAACCTTGCTAATCACTGACCATTGTTAAAGATTCATAAAGACTGAACAGTTTCCCAGAATTTTAACAACCTGCCTCTTAAATAAAAAAGTAAAAACTGCATCAGAGCACACAGAAATAATCAAGTGCAGAAAAGTATGGCTGGGAATGGGCATTCTTACTTGTTTGAAAAAGTCACCTAATCAATGGGATCGTTAAAGTGGCAGGGAGTGTTCTGTGTGTGGAGGTTGTGAATAGAGTTTAGTTGTTCCTGGACTGACATCTTGCCCTGAAATCAAAATGCTGCTTTAATAACTTTAACTACTTACTCATATTTCAGCCATAGCACTGTGTGAGCTCTGAGCTGCTGCTAGCAATCAGCTGAAGGAAAGGTTTGCTGGAGCTTGTAGAGATAACCTCAAGAAGCAAGCAGGAGGTGTGTCTCAGATGTGTATATAATGTCGCTGTTGTTCAGAGCTCAGAAAAGCTTCTTGAGGACTAAAAGGTAACACTTGAAGCTATCAAATGCAGGAATATCAGTTGAGGAAATATACTGATGAATATTTAGTGTTTGTGCTGGATCATTGCAGTATTTAAGAGCCCCATAAAGAAATTTAATGGAGAGCATCTTCTGTTGAAACCCATAAAATTTTAGTCAGTGAAGGCCTTCTTAGTAAGTGCTGCTCTTCCCAACCAATAGCTCTGGTGCTGCTTTTGTAGATCATCTTATGATTTAATGGGTTAAATACTAATTTATGAATTCTTCCCTCAGAATAAGCTCTCTGGAAGCAGTTTGGATGATCATTTGCATGACTGCCACTGACTTGCGTGGGATTTTTGCATCCACATTGAAGATAAGTTTGCTACTGAAGGGACCTTATGTTATTTCTGTAAAGCGCTCTTTTCTGTAATGGCTACAAGAACTAACAGCAGCACTACCAGCTTTATTTGTTGTGCTAAGCAGCAGAGGGTTGTTTTGGTTTTGTTTTATGTTGTTTGGGTTTTTTTTTATTGAGGTTCTTCCAACACTGAAGCCAGAAAAACTTAACAGCAGCTTCAGTGGGTGTTTAGTGTGTGAAGTCCTATTCATTGTCTGGTGTGAGCGTTCTGATAGCTTTTGAATGGACGGATGCTGTGGTGGAAAAGATCAAGGATTTGGAACTGAAGGGGTTCTAGGGCAAGGAGTTTGCTTTTTACTGTTTTTCATTGTTAATAGCAGATGTGATCACAAGTAGGGATTACTATTATCTCAGTGCATCTGCCCTCAAGTCTGTCACTGGATACAGGAGGTGTTTTTGAGGAAAAGGCTGATGTGTGTAAGAGGAAACCATTTTATAACAGGGAGTCTACAAGCTTGTGGCTGTCTTTTGCAAAGTAGTTATCAGAGTTGTGGGAAGAGAGACCTTTAGACAGGGAAATGGAAATGGAGGTCAGTGGGGTATGTCATTTGCCATTAGGAAATCCCTCTGCTTCTGAAAGCCACATCTCAGTAAGGTTTTAACTTTATCTTGCCTTTATTGTGAACTTCTCTAGCAAATGTTAACCCTGTACTTGGAATTCTCAATATTGGAATCATGAGTGGGCATAGATTGGTGGTTCAGTATTCATATCTGAATTGAAAAGTAAACTGCAGCAGTCTCAGCCTCCAGTGTGTAAGCTCTGAAGGGCAGAGAAGCACTTTCTTTTGTTACATGAAATAAAATTCAGGTTTTGGCTGTTATGATTAGATTGTTATGGAAAAGCATCATAAAATGTAATGTAGAGTTTTGTTAAATGCTAAAGCACTTTGAAAATGGCATCAAAAAGTTGCTTCTAGATATTCTCCAATTAGAAGTTATTACTCTCCAGTTTCAGCTTGTTTGTGGAGCAAACTCCTTGGGACTTTGTTTCCTTCTATTAAATTAATCTAAACTCCATAACAGGAGCAAAAGAAGACCCCAAGGGGACTGAACTGACTCTTGGTTGCTATTTTTACACTATTGGAGACTCTGTGAGTGAAGTTCAGTGTGATGCACTGAGAACAAAATCTGCCAAACGATTTGGAAAAACATGGCTAATTTAGCAATTTTAGATAAAACAACTCCTTTTGCTCTTTCCCCTGAGAGTAATAGCCTCTCTTTTCAGGAAGATTGGCCTTTGGCAACTGTTGGTAACATGGGAGGGTATTTTTGGAAGAGGAAGGAAATAGAAAAAGGCTTTAACCACAGGGAATTGCAAAGGAGGCTAAACACTGAAGAGCAGCAGTGCTAAGGAAGAAACAGCTTTACAGCAAGTTCCTGGACTATAGATTTTCATTTTTCATGTCTTCGTTATATGGGTTCAGAATAGGTCAGTTAGACATAAAAACATATTCTTTATCTGGCATACACAGAGGTAATAGACATTAAAAGGTGTGTGCCTATACACAAACACTCAAAGAATGTATACAAGTGCACTGTAAGAATATACTCTAGCCTTTTTAAATGCCTGTCATGGAGTTTTGCATCCTATTTCTTTCTTCTCATTTGCTGTCTGAGCAAGCTTTGAAAGAGAATTTCACGTTCATCCGAGTCCTTGTTCACATAAGAAATGCAGATGCACTTGTCCATTCAGGACAGTTTTTAAATGGTCACCAAGAACTGGCTTAGCCCAAGAAGTGAATGCAGGCTGACTGGTCGAGAACGGTTTGATATACTTTGAATGGCACACCACGTTTAGTACTTTGAATAATAAGTATGCTTATAGAAATGGCCATCTGCTCTTTGATGTTCTGCAAGTTGGAAAAGGCAATGGTATTATTTGTCCAATAAGGTATTTATTGCAAAATATTTCCCAACTTAGCTGTTAAACAGCAATAAGAAGTGGCTGCCAAGCTGACTATTAATAGATTCAACAATCTATACTAGGAAATTCATTGTCCTTAGTGGGGGAAGGATTGGATTGAATGAGACAAATTTTAAGATGAAATAATCTTGAAAGTCAGTTTGACAGAAGATAATTTTGTGTTTGTCATGAACTTCTGCACTGAAAAATAGCAGCTTTTTCATTTGTAGCCATATTTTGTTTCTGTTCTGAGGTTTCCCAAATTCATCTTAAACTCTTGCTATTCTTGCACATTAGACAGCTGACTTGTAATGATAGCTACATCTGTACTTCTTTCTTTTTGAACTTTGATGTAGCTACAGAATGCGCAACAACTTATTGGGAGAGTTACTGCATTTTGTGGGTTTCCAGTTTCCTTTATTTTTCAAAGCACTGTTGGTTTTGTGCTGAACTTATTTTCTCTCAAGAAGAAGTGAAAGGCTTTAATGGATGTCTTGAAATTGATTTTCATGAACCACCCCTTTACATGAACCCATTTTTAATGATCTGCTACTGAGCCTGTCATTGTGTAAGGAGAATCGGGTGGTTAGACCAATTCCACGCATGTGTTGGATGGAAATACACTGGCCTCTAATCTGGTCTCTATGCTACCAGATGAGCCTCATCCTGAAACTAGGTGATGGCTTAGTAAAGTTTCTCTTGATTAGCAGAAGTAATATCCCCAAAATAGCCAATAAATTGGGCTTTACTTCTTAATATAGATTGTCCTACTAGTTAACTTCCCATGGTTTTGCCTGAGGCTGAAGTGGTTTCTAGCAATCCATCATTAGCTTCTGTGACAACCAGGGATAGACTGGGATTGTCAGAATTAGTCATGACATACCGTGGGCCTCATCCTGTCATTCTGCAAACTGCGGTTACACAAATTTTGCACCATTGCTGAGCAACTGGCTATGGAAATGGATATACAGAATAAACTAGTTCTATATTTTTGCAGGCAACTTTATGCTGTATTTGTTCAAGCCACTCCTTCATGCCTTAAATATCTACTAATAGAATCATCCATTCTTCAGTGTCATGTCTTGCATGCATCATGGGTACTCTTGTTTTTACCTGCAGCCCAGTGCAAATCTCTAGAGGGGGGTCAGCATTTGCAAACGGACCTGGTGAACTGGAAACAATGATGAGTTTAGGGTGAACTGTTGATCTGTTGGGAAGAAAATACAGATCTGCTGTTTTAGCTGCTTAAATTTGAAATCCATTTTTAAGCATGTGTTGCTAATACCACATTTCATACAAATTGCTCCAGCTGCTTGTAACTTATGCATGTGTTATACGTTGTGTTATACTTTGTCGCTAGGACAGAGGGTTGGCATTACATACCTGAGGACTCCCTCTCTACCCTGAAATCAGTTCTTAAGAGAACTCTAGTGCCCTCCTTTCCATAGCACTTTACAAACCCCAAACACAATATATCTGATGTGCAGATGTTTATATTATCAATAGGTAACTACATCTTACTAACTTATGTCTTGAGGGTGATGAGGCACTGGAACAGGTTGCCCAAAGGAATGATAAATGCTCCATCTCTGAAAGTGTTCAAGGCCAGGCTGGATGGAGTCTTGGTTTACATGGCCTAGTGTGAGGCATCCCTGCCTATGGTTAGGAGGGTTGGAACTAGATGATCTTAAGGTCCCTTCCAACCCTAACTATTCTATGATTCTGTGTCCCCATAGAATGGGGTAAATCATAACATGTCACATGAAAAAGATAGATCTGATGCCAGTCATTTGAATGGGAATCTCGCCTGAGAAAATATCTTCATAACTGCATAAATACTGTGACTTACTACCATTTACTTCTCTATTGTACAGGAAGGAAACCTATACTTTCCTAGACTGACTTCATTATGAAATAAGCAGAATGTTCACACCCAATCTGAAGAAAAAAGATAAATTAATTTCTGTGAATAAATGTTGATATTTGAACATTTCATTTCAAGTTGAGAATTTCCAGGGGCAGAAAACTTGATACTCTGTGTATGTAATGAGCGCTGAAAAATCAACTGCTTATCTACTGGAATTTTTAGCCATACTTGCAACTGCAGTGCATGACATTGCCAGTTGTGAATCACCTTCCATTTCAAAAAGCAACACAAAAATACTGTAAGGAATCAAAGGACTGAAAGAACCTTGAGACATCATGTAATGCCTCCTTTGGTCCCCACAGAGCACTGAGATAATATAATTCAGGAATGAGTGATTTTTATCTAATATTTTTAAGACCAAAACCTCTCCAGCTAGAGCTTCTATCAAGTCTGAGGCAGTCTCTACAATTTATAGCCATCCTTACTGCTACAGAGTTTTATCTTCTCCTCTTCCCCTCCCCTTTTCACTGCAACTTAAATTCTTCACTTACCCTCTCTGCAGTTAGGACAAGAAGACCAATTTATTCTCATTCTTTTCAACTGTGCTTATATTATGCTTCTCCAGCTTTCTCTTGTCTAGGTTAACTACTATTCCTTCCCTTTTTCCACATAGATTGTACTTTGCAGACCTCTCACTTTCTCATCCATCTCTTCTGGACTTTGTCCAGCTGGAATGTGTGATACTGAGCTGAGATCTTACTAGCTTCATAATCAGCAAGATGATTGCTGTGTGTGACTTGCCAACAATACTTTTATTTGTGCATTTCAAGATAGTGTTTGGCTTTTTCTTAAAACCACAACATTCTTGCCTTATGCCAGTTTGTAATCCATAATCATTGACATAATCTCTCTCCCTTCTGCGGTTACTAAACCACTTCTCCTTTCCTCTATTTGCACAGTTTTGTTATTGTTATAAACAGTTGTCTTTATCCATTTTTTTTCTTGCATTTTTAAATAACTGGTTCTTCTGATAGCATATTAGAATCACAGGCTGGTTAGGTTTGGAAGGGACCTTAAAATGCTGGTTTATTTTTCCAGGAGCTGAGGTGAGCTAGCTGAAGTTGACGTGATATGGCTGCGTGACAGGGAGTAGTGACCTGATAAATGACAGAAGTGTTGTTTTCATGAAAGAGATCTCTCTGTGGTTTTCTGCTTGTGTTTGGAAATCCTGATAGAACGAAAGAGTGAAAATCTATGAGTTAAGTCTAGAACCAATATCCTTTCTATTAAGTGCATCTGAAGATACATAATTGATAGAATGTTAAAAAGCTCTTTTTGTAAAAAACTTTGTTTTAACAAAAGCAAACTAAACCAGCTGGTTGTGCAGAAAAGGTATGAGGGATGTAGTGTGATTGGTTGGAGGCTTTTCACCTTTATGCTACCTTTAGAAACAGTACAATCCCATAAACTGCACATGTTGGCCATGTGGTGTTACAGACTTCAAACAGCACTAAACAGACATGGAATCATTGAGATTGGAAAAGGCCTTTAATATCACTGAGTCCAATTGTTAACCCAGCACTGCTAAGTCCCCAAGTAAACCATGTCCCTAAGCACCACATCTACACATCTTTTAGATTCCTCCAGGGACAGCGACTCTACTGCTGCCCTGGGCAGCCTGTTCCAATGATTGACAACCCTTTCTGGGAAGGAATTTTTTTCCTCATATCCAGTCTAAACCTCCTTTTGCTCAACTTGAGGCTGTTACCTCTTGTCCTGTCACTTGTTACTTGGGAGAAGAGCCTGACACCCACCTTGCTACAACCTCCTTTCACTTGTAGTTGTGGAGAAGGATGAGGTTGCATGTGTGCAGCTACTCAGAAGTGGCCCTGGGGAGGGGACATTTGGCCATGTTTGCTCTCTGCTTGTGGCTGTTGATCCACTCAGAGGTTGCTTCTTGGCTTCTCTGGGTACACTCCAAGGGGAGTCCTCTTACCCCCCAAGATGCTCGTAAACCCATTGCAAGTGCATATATTTGTTTGTCTGCATCCTGAAGTCTGTTCTTGATCTAGGAGCCTCTGTATTTGTAATGATGTATCACAGTAGCTGGGCATGGAAGACTTCATGAGCCATTTTGGAAGGAAAAATAGGGCTTTTAAGTTCGTGTTCCACAGAGTGTCTTAATAAAGGCTGGAAAGGTGGAGTTGTGACTATAGAAGCAGCCTTCTCCAAGACTTTTCATAGGGGTTGAAGCACGGGTAACCTGTTTCGCTAGAATTTCTGTTGTAGATGTGTTGTAGTTTACACTGATTTCTGTTAAACCAACATATAATGCAGTAAAATGTATGAAAAGAAAAAGAGAGGGAGAAGTCCCCAAAACCTCTGTATTTTTGTGAAATAGAAAGGGACATTATTTACAATAGATAACTATAGTTATGAAATCTATTACTCCTATCCATTCTTATTCAAGCAGTACTTAACCAGGCACCAAACACTAACGAACTTTTCTAATCTAGTGCCTTTGGAGGCACAAATACTACCATGCCCTTTCAAATGGAGTGTTATAGAAAACAGTTGGTCCAATGATGAACATTTATTTGGGAGAAATAGTTCCAAAAGTACAAAATGACTTTTACAACAGCTGTGATCAAGACAAGAGTGCTCTTGCTTCCGTGGTGCTACCCAAGTTTTAAAATTAAATACAAGAATTCTAAACCCTAAGCTTTTCTGGATGCAGTATATCATTTTACTACTGTAGCAGTGGTAATAACATGAGCTAATTTCCCTGCTAGTAGTACTACTATGTAGTGTAGTGTAAGTACTGGGCTATTATTTGGCTTCATGTAATATGCAGCCAGGTAAATCAGGCTGTTTATAAGGTAATTTTTACACAGAGCCAAATTTTTGTCTTTGCTATGGACAGGAGCATAATTTGGTAGAAGTAACTTGGCTGTAATAGGTAATAGCAGGAGGGGAGGATTTTCCTGAGGGTACATTGAGAGGGTAACACTCTTTGAAAAGGAGACAATCTATGGGGAGAAGGAGGGTTGTGTGTTCAGAGGTATGCTGGCTTTCTTCCTATGTCTCACATATATTCTAGACATGTAGACTCTCCTTTTAGATTTGATGTGTAACAAACTGTAGGGCAACTCAACGTGGCACTTGGAGCTGTCTGATGTCATCCAGGAAGAACTGACATTGCAGGATAGGATCATATTGGTGAAACTGGCAATAGAGCTGAAGCAGTTCATGTGGGGTTAAACCCTGGTGATTAAATCTTAATATTGAGAGAATGAAGTGATCCTGCTGGCCGGTGGCTGTTAGGGACCCCTTCTCAAACTGTGTTTTTTCTGATTGGCAGAACCATGGTGTGAGTGTACATTGTCTTTATTATTACTGATTATCAGAATTTGTTTTTTAAGAAGTAAGATTTCCTTTCATAATAGAGCAAAACCCGATTTTGAAACCTCAACACTTCTTTCAAAGTAGAATTGAGCTAGAATTTCCCACTACACAATCCGCTATGAAATTGCGGAGGGGTTTATGTTTGGTAAGAGCTAACCTTTATGTGCTGTTTAAAAGAAAAGCTTGCTTTTTGCCTTTGATCCAGGTCTATTCCCCAGGCTTAGCCACATGGGGGACGTAGCTCTAAACAAATACACAGCTTGTGGTTATTTTTGAATATGCACATTTCTAACCCTTCCTAGCTTAAAAGATTCTCTTGGAATGTCCTGGGACAAGCTCAACACTGTGCAGACTGTCACTGAGGAACCTTTGTCAGCAAGACGGAAATGCACTGTGGCTTGTGTTTTTCTTTTGGGGAGCCTTCTGTTGTTTGCAGATGGAGATGTAAGTCCTGGGGGAAAATAATTTGCTCACCTGAGTGTCATCATTGACTTCAAATTAGTCATGTATATACATGTGCTGAAGTGATCATTATGATTTATTATCTTTAAAGAACATTACTTCAGCCTTTCTGAGGACAGATTGACATTTCCTCATTTGCTTCAAACATTGCTGAAGCTATCTGGTAATTAATCTGGAGGCTGTGATAATGAAAACTGTCCCCTCCCTTTGTCTGTCTGTCTTCTTTCCTAGCAATTAGTACTGTGTGAAACAAAGATTTGAGTTAGAAGAAAACAATGTATGGGTTTATTTAACAACTTGGCTCGACTTCATTATCCTAGAAATAGTTTTCAGTTTGCATTATGACTCTGTTCTAGGTCTCCTAGAGAAGTGAGACGTGCAACTGGGGCCATGTTCCCTGTGGGTTCCCTGATTCTTTCTAACCTTCTGGTATCAAGAAACCAATCCTACGTGCACACAGACCCTCCTGAAAGGGAGGGCGGGCAGGCTACGAATGATATCCCATTTTATGACACATTTTGAATGGAACCCTTCACTTCCCATTGTCTGGCTAAGTTTGAATTTTGGCAACAGAATTTGGTATTTGGTTGAGCAGATTTACCTTAACTCCTGACTAAAACTCTCACTGTGGCCTGATTCTTCAATGGCAAGCTTTGACATTTCTTACACAGTGTTAATACCAAATGTCTTTTTATGCTTGGTGTTTAAAGTGTAGTTCTGCTTAGACAGTTAACCAGTATCAGAAATAAGGGCATTATACATCTTCCTTTTTACCTTGCTGTAAATATCATATTGATGAACATTATTTTCCAGAATAAATTGCTGTGAGTTTACCTAAAATCACTCCCCAAGCCCACTCAGATGACTCACATCATACCATCCACAGGAGACCAAATTAGATTGTCATAAATAATGTGCTTCACATTTATGTTTATTTCTCAACATGCAGTTTGAAGCAGTTCTTGTGAATGAGTGACATTTTTCCTATATATATTTGAAACTCGCTTTATTAGTTCATTTTCTACTTAAAAATCCCAAATATCTAAATTAAGACTTTTTCATCCCCCTCAGCAGGGAAGAGATGGTATTTAGAGATTTAGTGAGATTATATAGCCCAATGCTTAAGTTCTGGAAGTACTGAGTGTGTTTAGAATTGACACCATCCTGGCAAAGGTATGTTAAACCAATTCCCAAAATCCCTGTGGGCAAAAGTTCATAGAGCTCTGGGTATCTTTTTTTAATCCTTTGTAATCCTTGCGCTTAAAAAGCTTTCCCTACTAGCTAACCTGAACCTTATCTGCTCAGCACTGAGCTAATCTTTTATTGTCCTATCTCCCCATTAGACATGGGAATGACTGGTTATCTTTCTCTTCAAAGCAACCCTTTGTATTCTGTCATTGTATCTCTTCTCCCATGATCCTCTTTAATTTTCTTTCCTCACAGATCTTATGTTTCATGTAGCTTCCCTCTGCTCTCTCATTTGGCTTCTTCCTCCTCAAATCTGAATGCAGCATTGCAACTGAAATCTCAACACTATTGAACAGAATAAATAATTACCAGCCTTATCTTGCATAGGGTGTTTCTGTTAATACATCACGAAGTGTTATCTCCCTTTATGTATCATCCTAGAGATAAGTCAATGGCCTGTGATCCTCTAACACTTCAAACCCTTTTCTTCAGAGCAGTTGCTTACCCTGGTTTCTCAGTTTTGTGCTTGATTTAGCATTAATAAATGCAGTGCTTTGCATTTGTCTTTACAGATTTGGTTTTTTTTCCCTTGGTGGCATTGGATTATTTTTTCTTTCTTTAAAAGTAATAGCAAACCATTCTGCTTGGTGTTATCTGCATGTTTTGTGTGTACCCTCTGCTCTGTGACCTAACTTCTTGCTGAAAATAATCAACAGATTTGGGCTTCTGCAGAGTCTGAGCTGAAACGCTCTCCCAGCTTCATAGAATCATGGAATGGTTTGTGTTGAAGGGACCTTAAAGCTCATCCAGTTCCAACCCCTGCACGGGCAGGGACACCTTCCACTAGAGCAGGTTGCTCTAATCCCTTGTGTCCAACCTGGCCTTGAGTGCTGCCAAGGATGGGGCAGCCACAGCTTCTTGGCTTGGCACACAACTACTGACAAATAATCTGCGTTTTAATTGTGGTTCTTTATACCAATATTGAGTGCTCTGCAGCATCAACAACTTCACACTGACAGCAACAAGTCTTTGAGTTTCAGATCTTGACAGCTGGTGCAATTGATCCAGACAGTGTTCTCAGTGTTCTGCATGAAGGTGCATTTTATAGGCAGAGTCACTTGATCAAGATCTCTATCCTCAGTGGTTGGTTTGTTTTGAAAATGCATTCACTGGCAATCTGAAGACATGAAGCCACTGTAGATGTTTCTCAAGGGGTTATGTGTTTGCGATGTGTCTATGGGAAGCAGAGATTTGGCTTATTCAAGTGCTTCTCCCATCGCATGTTCTAAAGAGAATTCTGCCACCTCTGCTTCCCAGCTCAGTGCTAGAGGCAGTTACAACATGAGGACCACAGAAACAGCTTGGCCAGGCCAGGCACTGTCCCCTCTGGTCTGCCACCCTGCTTCTAAAAGTGGTCAGCAGCTTTTCCTCAGTAAAAGCACAAGAACAATGCCAGTGTACAGTAAAGGCTGTTCTTCCTCCTCTTTTCCCCAGGTGATGTCTCAGCTTCCAATGGTTTATGGTCTCAAGAACTTTCTTGAGGAGAGGTAATAGCTTTGTATAGGAAACTGTTCTTGCTTTCGTGCAGCTGAATTGCATGATTCAAATGCACAGTCTCACATTTATCTTTGCTCATTTTGCTTGACTGATCGGCACAAAAGGTGTAGGATGCAGAAGTCTGACATTTCTGAAGAGGCAGTGTCAAAGATTTTCCCTCCCTGCAAATCTTTGCTCTATGCACTACATATGCAGTGTCAGACTTTGCCTATTGATTTGGTCTGGCTTGTTTAGTCTGAGCACAGGGACAGCAATATTGATGAGGAGAATATAAAATATTTCCCCCATATCTGGCAGCTGTAGCAGTAATTACACTCCTTTTCATCAAAGTATAGCTGGATGCTGTCACTGTAAATCCTGATTCATTGTCAGATTATTTCCTTGTTACTGTTGCTGCTTTCCTCCCACCTTTTAGCAACAGCTGTAAAGGAAGTGGTTTTTATTAGGTTAATTTTAGACACTCCTTTGAACCTGTTTTCACTTGGTTCCAGACCTTTTTGAATAGAAAGTGTCATGTCTTATGCTAAACTTGGCATGCCAGCTTGGACTGCCTATGAAGGACTCTATTTAATTCTCTTTTTTCCCCTGAGGGGAAAAGAGTTCTCCTTGCAGAGGTCCCTTCCAGGCAAAGGGAAGCAGACATACAGTTCAGCTATATGTTATCTCTGACTGATGTAGCCTAAACTAAATCCTAATATCCTGAAGGTATTGCTTTGCTGGCGGGGATGTGTAGGTTGGGTTTGTGTTTCAGTCTTTTCCCCTGCAGGCTTGTAGCTCATCAACCTACCCTAGCAAAAGTTTATAATAAGGACCTGGTATCAAACTCCCCACGTTGACTACAAAATCACTTTCAGGTTATCGCATCTAATCACATTTCTTTGCCTGTTAGTATTCTGCTGGATTAGCTAATTGAACAGGCTCACTGAGGGGTCAGATGTGGCAGAGCAAGAACAAAAAGAGGGAAGCAGAGCAAAGTGTGACTGGAGAGAAAGAGAGGGAGCTGCCTGGATCCATACCTGCTTGTGGTAGCAATAAAGTTAAACGGGCTTTACAGTCTTGTCAAACTGCACCCTAAAATATGCTGATCTTTATGTTGGTTTTCCCAGGCACTGGAAATAATGATCTTCTAGGGAGTATTAAGCCATAGTGAACTTTAAGCCAATTTACTTCTGAATGAGAGCATTCCCGTAGGCACATAACTTGTTTCAGCTTCTGCACGCTAATTTCACGCCTTTTAACTTGTAACTTCTCAGTGGTCCCCCATGTGGCTCTGCCCCAGCTTTGGTATTGCTTGCATTATTTTGAGTTTAAAAATAAAGGGGAATCTGAAAAATGTAAATGCAGGCAGCGAAGTGTTGGAGAAGTTTGCAGCACTTTACCGCATCTCATCTTGCCCTGTGTCTAAGCCGAGCTCTAACATAGCACAGGCGGATCACTGCCATCACACTTTCTGTAGGCAGATGGAGATTTCAGCGCAGCACAGATACATTACAGTATCTACACTGGTTATTTTGACTTGATGCTTCACAATAGCATTCCAAAGCAAGTTAATCTCAGGATAACATGACGTCGGTGTTCACTGGAGGTGGTGTGTATTGTGCTCCCACTCTGCTGCACTGCAGTGTACCTGAGTGGAAGAAGGTGGCTGCGGGTACTGAACCACAGTAACAGAATTGACAGCTGCACAGGCAAGAAGCTTAAGCTTTGAGGCGCAGCTCTGTGTCCCAGCCATCTGGGATGCAGCTCCCTTCCTTGGCTTTCCTGCGTGCTGGGACAAGCTCTGCTGCCTGTGGGACTGTGCGACTCTTCCCCTGCTATTAGAGTGCAAGTATCTGCTTGTTACCATGTGGCTTGTATTAAAGAGACAGAGAGGAGAATAAGCTGTAAAACAACTGCAAAAACTGTGCTTGATGCCGTTCCATGGCAAGAGGGCTGCTAACCCACCCTCTCTTTCCCCTCCAGATCATTACAGTTACAGGTTTAGATACACCCACATCCATTCAGACCCTGTCATCCCCCTTGCTTGAAGCAGAGACACTTCTTTGCTTGATGCTCCAAATCTTGTATAATGCAGGGTGCTCAGATCAAGACCCAGCTGGTTTTTGTTGGCTTGTTTAGTTTTTATTCTTCCCCTCTGCTACTGGGAGCCGGGAGCTAAGGGTGGAATGAAGTGAGATGGGATTTGATTTGATGGATGTGTTTTGGAGAAGTTGCCAAACTTGTTAGATTGAACTGGTGTGGAAATGGGGGCTCTTCTGGCCTCTGCACAAGGCTAATTCCATGACACTGCAATAGGAGGGAATCATGTAGCAGCACCACCAACAAGAGAAAGGAGATATTTTGCAATGTAATAATTGTCTGTATGGCTGAAGAAGAACAAATGCTTTCCTGGCTCCCCATGGAACTAATAAAGAAAGGCAAGTTGAGGAGCCTGGGATAATTATTTAGTCATCTTAAATATTTATGAGGTACAGAATGTGCTACATGCAATTTAAGAGGGATTTGACAATTGCAGCATACATCATCTTGTTTCACAGGGGCTAAAAATACTTAATCTTGCTCCTTTAAAATGAAGCGTTAATCCTAAAAATGTCTTAAGCTAAGAATGAAGCTGTTGACTGCATGAGGAAAGAAAAGAAGGGTTTGGATTTTTCCTTTGCAAAGGTGCAGGTTGGGGAAAATACTGCGGTAATGAGAGTTTTGTTGAGGGGATTTTATGTGAGCTTTCTGGGAGTGGGGATGGTCGGCAGGGGCTGTTCATGATATTAAAGAGTTTGTCATCGGCTTCACCAACATCTAGGGAATTTTGCTCTGTTTGGAAGGCTGGAAGAGATAGCCTGTCCAGCTTTGCTTTGGTGATAATAAACGGTTGCTGCAAATCCAAAGGGCCAGCTGCAAGTGAAATAAACTCTCCTTCTGCCATCTCTTTACTGTGCTCTGGAGCCACATGTCCAGAACGCAGTCTCTTCCCTCACTTTCTGTGGCTTTCACATGGGATTCTGTTCCATGTGTGCCTGGCTGATGCACAGTCAATAGTGGATATTTCTGGAAAGTTTAAGGAGAAATTCATGTTGATGGACAAATTCCACTGGCTGCAGAATTCAGACAAAGTATAACCGAGTTTTCTAGAACATATTGCTGTATTTTAGACAGCAAATTTAAGTGCTCGAACAGACTTTGAATTTGGGATGTCATCATTTCTGTTCGCCACTGAATCTCCAAATGGGGAGTAGTGATAATTAAGCCTTAGCTATGTGGTCTTATGCTATGTTAGAAGAATACTCTATTCCATTCCTTTTGGTGAGAGCAACACTGTTGTGGAAGAGACACCTACTGTTTTTTCCCCTAGTTGCCTCCCAAGAGACTGGAAACAAAGTAGACAAGTTTGCAAGCATGGATGGACTTGGTCTTATGTCTTTTTCCCCATTTACAACTCTCTGTGCAATCAGTATGTTTGAAAATGTTTCAGTAATGCTTTTGGCAGCCTACTTTAATTTTGGCTCTTAATTTTGGCAGTCATCTTCATCCATTTTGGTAGCTCAAGAGTGGCCAGGATTAGAGCTACCAGGCATTTGGGTTTCCTCAGACATTTCTTTCTTTTCTGCCAGGAAATTTTGTCTAGGAGCAATTTGAATGCCTTGGCATTATGGTAGGATGCATCCTTATGTGTGCACCTCAAGTAAATCCTCTCACTTTCTGATACATGGGGTTCAGTGTGCACGTTCGGACTAAATGTACAGAAGCCAAACTCTTTGAGACTATCTTTGCTGAACACGTGTGCATTTGTTGCTTGGTGTCACAGGACAAGTGCGAGCACTGGGGAGCTGCCTGCCACTGGAATTACCTGGCTGGCTACACATGGTCAGCACATGCACAGGTGTATGCTTAGAAATCCATGTTCATGTTCTGAAGGCAGTCTGTGTATTACATCAGCTAGGACTTCTAGATACTGAACAACCTGCATTGGAAATGATGAAGGAAAACAAATGTTCTCCTTTCTAGCATCTAAAATAATAACTTTCATGCACAATGTAGAGTGTAATACATAATAGCAGAAATTTCAGGGATTTAATTTATTGGAATGAAGATGTAGACAGCATACTGTAAAAATGTTGATTTTAATACAGTGTTTTGATCCCCCATGGGTGGACTGCATATAGTGTAGATTGAGCATCTCTGAACAGGGAGCTCAGGAGGTTGTTTGTGTTGCAGCTCCCCTTTTATTGCTGCAAAGGGGAGGGTTTTAAGCAGGATACTCTTGGACATGTTGCATGCCATGGTACATGCTCTCATCTTGCTGCCTCGGTGGCAGCAACAGTAGTGGAATCTGGAGCTTGCTGCAGAAAATGAGAGAGGTAAAAAATAGATGAGGGGAAGGGAAACATGCTTTCCAATTAGATAATGGCAAATATCATACTTGTCCTTGTGGGAGGTCAGAAAGGTAACAGTACTTGTGGGAGGTCAGAAAGGTAGCAGTTGAAGGAGCCAAATAATAGACAAACTGATGATGGTAACTAAGAAAATATAAAAGGGACTCATCTCTCTCTCACTGATAAAGCTGTCTGAGGTGCAGTAGATCAATTTAGCTGTGGCTGTTGTTAGGAAATTGCTCTTGTTTGATGTTCCACAAGCAGATCATGCAGTTTCCTAGGAAACATCTTTTTCCACTTAAAATCTCATTTTCTTGCATTGCTAGAACTGATGAGTCACCCTGCCTGACTTCTGCTTGCTTCCCTTACCTGTTCAGATAAACTCACTGAGTGAAAATCCGGGGTTTTATTAGACCTTATCACCTGGCTGTTCAATTAACTCTTCTGGTTCCTCCCTCACATGAGACAGTGTGCTTGATATGACAAGGCAGAAATAACAGGATAGAAGATTATTAGAACTTAAAAGAAACCGTGTCCCTCTTAATGGGACATGCTTCCTAAACTGGGAAGAATTCCCATACAGAATAATTTTTGTTATGTCTCACTATTAAATGATCTGTGTTCCATTGCCAGTAAAATGTCACCATATTATTATTATCCTTTTGTTATTACCTTATTCAGCTCATTAACACATAAGCTTAAATTTAGCAGTGACAGTTACACATAGTTACCTTAAGGAAACAGACGGGTTTATTTGCCTATTGTAAACCAGGGTCAAAACTTGAAAACCTCAGTTCTTGTTTTTGATGCTGAATCTTACGTTCATGCAATGAATGGCGCTTACACTGAATGGAAATTTGCCAGAGAACAGAGGCAAGGCAAATTTATGGCTGCGGGCAAAAAAAACCCCAGAGGTCAAAGAACAGCTTGGCAGCTGGAGTTTTCAATGGCTGGTGGAATTAACTACAGCTCCCTGATAAAAAAGAAAGTGTAATCATTTACAGTTAACTGTTGTTTGGGCTACATATAAAATCCTCATGGTTTGCAGATGCCTAATGAGCCCCTGTGTACTTCATTAATAAAAGGTTGGTCCAGCTTCCATAAAACTGCTCTGTGGGCTACATTTCTTACTTTTTCCATATGCAGTTGTGCCAGAATCAGTATTCCTGCCTCAGTTGCCAGTGTACCATTGGTGTGCCAAACACCATTAACTAACACTGTGAAGCTTCCACTGCTGACAAGCAGCTTTCTGTTTAAAGGGCAATGTGTGGGTAAGAGCACGGCTCAGTGTGGCTCTACTGTCCCAGTAAGGAGATGGGTTCAATAATTCCCCATTTTAACTTGATTTTAAAACTTGTAAAACCTTTTGGTTTAAGATATCGGTGTATTTTACTTACCATTTGATTATGTACTTGTATCCGACTGTATATCTATTTGTACTCTGCTAGCACATGGCTTGTTTGGTTGCAGCTGGTGAGTGGGTGGCCTTAGCATAGAAAGCTATGCATAATGCTTTAAAAATATGGTAGGTTTGTCACTTGCATTGGCTTGCACTGGTTTTTGTTTGTATTTCCCAAACAGTAAAAGTTAGAAGAAATGGCCATGGGTGTCAAACAGCAAAGTTTCAAGCTATGGTTTGAAAGCAACTTCTCTGAATATCATCAGATTATAGCCTGTTGAAATGGTACTTGCATACCATACTTACCACACCAAGTCATCTTACAGGCCCTTCAGAGCTGTTTGCCTTTTCTTGATGAAGAGCGTTGCAGCTACATTTGAGATGATAAAATTAATTTTAATTAAACTAAAACAGGCCTTTCAGGCTAAAATTCAACTTACTGGTGCCAGTTTCGATGCTTCCAAGGGCTAGGAGACTGAGTTCCAGCAGGACATAGGCTAAAGGACTTTAACTGGCGCAGGCAGCAGCAAGGTTCCAGCCATAACCTTCTGGTTGGATTGTTGTGTTTGTACCTGAAAGGCACACACAGTATTGACAGAAAGATGTTATGTGCCCAAGACTTCACTGAGTGTAAATTGTTTTAGTAGAAAAGAACCATACAGATGCCAAGTTCTCTTTGAAACTTGCAAAGGTGAAAGCTGTGACCTCCATCCAGAGTCTGGACTCTTGGAAAATTGTGTGTGGAATCGTTTTGGTGGCTTTGATGTGTTTATAAAGAGGTAGTGGCAAGGAGAGACCAGAGAGGCAGGGGAATATCAAAAAGGACATGGCTTGACATTGTCATTGCTTAATGAAGTATTTGCCAAACATAAATATTCACCTAGGCTTTGGGGGGATTCACCCAGGCTCTAAGATTCACCCTTGATGAGGCAAATACATCTAGCCGTGTTCAAGCTATTGGTTGCAGATAGTTGCTGAGGCTTTTTCCCATGGATTAGCTTTCTGTGCTATGCTACAATACACTTAGCATATCCTTCCCACTCTTTTGGAAACAGGATGGATCAAAACTTTAGCAGGAGAATCTGTTGCTTCTTAGTGAGAAGTTGAAATTAATGGGAATTCAGAAGAAAGTGGCTGCTGCACTCTTCTTGCGTTCTGCCCATTTTTCATTGCTGTCTCTAGCCCTCTAACCCCTCAATCAATTGTGGTGTACTACATGTGCTGCCTACATGGCATCTGGTTCAGGTATGTGTGGCTTTGGAAGCAGGCTGCATCTGGGCACAACATGGAAAAATACCAGTCAGATCTTTTATCCTGGTCAGTGGCTCTTCATGGTCTAGAAGTGAAGCGAGTTGATTTAAAAGATCCTCTTTTTGTTAGAGATGTGCTGAATGGCTCAGTAGAACGTTCCTAGAAGAGAACAGAGGCTTTTTACTGACCTACGGGTCCCCAGAGTAATTCACAGTCAAAGCTACTGATGCATGTAGATGCTGAGTCCCCAGATCACAACTTGTTATGAAGGAGGAGAGCACAGAAAGGAGAATGATTATAGAACACTTCTTGGTTCTCCAGTTCATGCAAACTTTTTCCCTACTTCAGTTTGCATGGATCATCCCTGTGTGTTAAGTTCAAAATGAAACAGTTGGGTTCATCCTAATTCCTTAGCGAAAAAAAATGTTCATTTGCTTCAATTGTGACCAAACCATTTTGTGAGTTTCAGATTTGATCTTGCAAGACAAGAAGGAGCCTCCAGCTTCTGCAAGCTTGGGAATATTCATGCCATTGTTGACTGATAACTCAGACCATGACTGTGTGGGTGTAATTTGTCTGTATAAAACATCTAAATCCTGTTAAGCCAATGCAGTCTATTGACTGCAATTCTCACCGTTCATTCCTGTCTTTTTTTGTCTACTCTGTTGGCAGAAAATCATTTAACCTAATACTAATGAAGCTCACGCCATCTGGGTAGAATCCTTACCTATCTCACGCTTGCGTAGGAAGAAGTAATTTTTGTGTAGAGACACTTTGAGATTCGCAAAGTGAAGCCAGACTTTGCTCTTATGCATGCAGTATGGCTCATGGAGAAAAATGGAACTATGCTCAGTGTGCTAATGATATAATTATGGGGTCTCTCTTTCAGGAGTAGAAGGAGGATATTAGTTATCATAATGTGCATGAACTTGGACTTCAATGCAAAATTTATAAAGGAGGTACAAATGGATCATTTCTACTAAGTAGGGCAGGACTTAGTGAATAATAGCATGGAAAATACACTCAGTAAATGTAACCTTTACTCTCCTGGAAGTGCTGGTTTTGAGAGGCAGATTGCAACTTCTTCACTTTATTTTTTTGGTGAAGTCTTTTGCTGTATTGCTGATCTTAAGCATTTGAAAGGTAGTTATTGATATTTGATCTCTAGTCATGGGTAGCAACAAATCACAATTGTTTCTACTTCCTGAATCTTTCCGCAGCATCTTTGCGATCGGTGAGATGCCTTAAGAATGCTACTGGGAATTTTAATTTGTCCTCCTGGATAACAGAAAGAATAGATGTTTTGAGATGCTTGTCAACCCATGTGTCAGTGCTGAGCAGCCAGGCCTTTCCTTAAGCCCAGCGCATTTTGTCACCTTTTGGATATATCAGTTGCACACAGTTTAAAATTTACTTTGTCATCATATTTGCACAAAAAGCATTACAGAAGCAAGTACAGTCCTAATTGAGACAGATCTTTTCCTACCTTTTAAATTAGTTCTATAAAGGTCTCTCAAGCAGTTTACAAGCTTGGATTATTCACTGTCCCAGTTGCATAAAATCTGTTGCTTGCCTTTTATTCATATGCATGCTTAACATTACTTGTCTTTGTGTGCATATGAGAACAGGTATTGATTCCTTGACAGACCATGTTAAGCAAACAAAAACCCAAAGGAAAAGAGTCTTCAAGCCTTTGTGGCAGGTTTTGCTATGTTTAGTGATGAAATGGAGGAATCTCAAAGAATTAGTGGGACGACTTAAATTTGTGCCAAGGTGAAAATGTTTTGATAATTTTCTAGGTTTGCCCCGGAAGCGAACATTCCGAGTCTGCAGAACCGAATGAGAAGTTTTCCAGTTTCAAATACTTCAAATATAGTTCAAAACTTTCTCCTTTTTGGGACAGAGCCAAAAGAGGCATCAGCATTATCCTTTGAGGGTTTTCTTTTTTGGCTTTTTTCACATTTCTTTCAGCCCTAGCAGGTGTAAGGTAGCATGGGACACGATTTCACAGGAACACCATACACAAATAACACCACTGCAGGGGTACACGAAGGCTGCTAAATTGTAACAACTTCACAAATTGGAAATTTCCCAAATTAAGGATTTCCTAACTCTTGAGGGCTGACTTTTTAACCTCAATGATTTTAGTAGTATCCTTCTAACTTAAGGTGTGTTTTTGAGCTTCTTACAACAGCAAATCAATTATCTTCCCTCATTTTCTTTGCATCCTGTAATGTCATACTAACAGCTTTATAAACCATTAGCGGAGATGGGCTCTTCAGGCTGACCACCCCAAAACCTGGTACCAGAACAGCTGGGCACAGTGTCAGACATTGTTCCCTGTGTGAACAAGTACCCAAAATGGGGGTGAGGTAGTCACAGTGGAGTGGAGATCTACTGAGGGTGAGGAGCCTCAGGGCTTTTTGTTTCTGATCCAAGCCCAGGAAAAACATGTCACTTGCCCTTCTGCTCATTTTCTTCGGATCACATCCCTGCTGTCTGCTGTGCTTGCCAGGTTGTCTGAGTCCCTTTTATTCTTGTGCCCAGCTGTATGCAAGGGACCCATTTTCACCTCTTCAGTGGATGGTTTTTGCTGTTAGTGCCTTTGTTGATGGACTCCTACAAGCCTGGAGGCTTGTCTCCTGATGGTCCTTGTATTCCCCATTGCTTTCACCAAGTTCCTGCTCCCAGTTCTCTCCACTCTTGCCTCCTGTGTGCCCCTTCCTTGCTACTTCCACTTATCACACCATGTTTCTGGCTCCTATTTCTCTTGTCAGCCACCTCCCCTGCTCTCATTCAGTGACCTCCCCTAGGGAGACCTCTCAGGCTGATCACTAGTTCTGTGTGTGAGACATGTTTATTCATTTACCACCTTACATAGTTGTTCCCAATTTGTAGGCAATGGAAGTGGGAGACAGAACTTGACTGAATGATCCAAACTTGCCTGTTTGCCGCTGCCAACAAGCCGATTGCCATTTTTTTACTGTTAGGAGGTTTTTGCAGAGTATTTCTTCAGCTGTATCGTTCTCGGGTCTAAATTTGATGTGGAGGCTGCTTCTCAGTGCCACCACTTGTCAATAGTTTTATTTCCCAGCCCAGATGGGATGTCTGGCAAATGACCTTCCCCTAAGGGTCTTTTCATTTCTACTGAAGAAGCCAGAGCTGGAATTAGTCAACATAACTGTCAGGACAATGCTGCACTGGAGTTAACAGTGACCTGTTAGCTGATGTGGCTGTGCTACTGTTTTTCCTTCATATGGCATTACAGTGAATAGATGGTCCAGGTATTACAGGATCCCTGCCACATACTCTGCTACAGGGTGTTGTAAAGTGTGTTGCATGAAAGTTTCTTACGGGTGCTTCACTATTGTCTAGCTTTAAGGTGAGTGCAGTAGATATGTACTGAATATCCAGTATTAATTAATAGCTTGTAGCACAGGTGAATCAGCAACAAAGCATCCCAAATCTCAGTTGTTAACTGCTGCAGAGACAAATATAGCCAAAATCTCCAGGGCCTTCTTACTTCCCACTTTGTAAAGTGTTGACCTTATCACATGCAGCATGACAGTGTGTGCCTTTCCCTCGAGCCCCCTTCCAGGCAGTGGGACTTCGGTCACCCTTTTGCCTAGAAGACTTTATAAGCGTGACACCTTTGTTGGAGGCAGAGCATATGGAAATGAACTGCAATGCAGCATGTGGTATGAAAATGATTTTAAATTCTATCATTATCACAGTTTAGCATTGTGCTGGGAGCTTTCCCTTAATTACTCCCTAGAGGGGGAAAACTGCTGATGCTAACTAGACTGAGGCCATCAAATAAACCCAAAGCCCTTTTTTTTAATTTTTAAAATTAAATATTTATTGCCCACAGAAATATTTTGTTTAAAACTAAAAAAAAAAAAAAAAAAAAAAAAAAGTTTGTGGGGAGTTAGTTCATTGCCATGGGTGTTGGTATTAGGTATGGATGAGCGCTGTTTCAGGAGGCAACAGCAGTGAGAGGTTTGACTCCAGGCAGGTGGAGGGGGTTTCAGGTAGAGTCAAGCAGCAGTCATTTGAATGCTCATCTGTACTTTCTCACTTTGAAGCGAGTGTAATTTTTAAACCTCAGCAGCACAGGACATTACATACTAACTCCACTAAAAGCATTAAATTCGCTCTGGATGTCTTTGCAAGAACTTATGGAAGCATATTCTAACCTTTATTTTAACCTCTGCTTTCATGTCTCTTCTTATGCAGCGATGAAAAGTTTTCCTGACTTTTCTGTGTTGCTCTATTCAAACCTTCCATTTGTCTATAATGCCACATACTCTTTTTCTCCCTTTCCTTTAAATAGTAATGCAATACATGAGGGTCTTAAAAAGAGGCATGTACTTTCCAAGCGAGAGCTGTCCTGCAGTCGTTAGCGCTCAGTCTAGCAGATGGGGTTCTAGGAGCGAGGAGATCTTGGTATTGCTCCTAATTTCACTTCTGACTGGGTGTACTGTTTGCAGCAAATCTCTTTTCCAGTGAAGGGGTAATTCTTACTGTAGCTGCTCAGCAGTGGTAACTTGTGACTGAGGAATGATCTAGCATGAAGGGCAAGGAGCTAAACTGCCTGGGAGCAGGAAGGCCAGAGACAGAACAGGCTCATGCAAAGGAAGGAAGTTTCCCCCGGTGATGGGAAAAAGAAGAGCCTCAGCAGTTGTCTTGTAGATGTCCTGGAATGGGAGTGCTCAGGGGCACCTTTAAGCCAAGGAGCTGGGTGAGCTGTGGTCCCCTATGCAGCCACTCTGGGATTGGTGCTGGTGCAGGAGTATGTAAGGAATCTTTGCCAGTTCCATCTAGAACCACTTATTGTGGTAGGACTCTGCCAATTCAGTGTTCCTTTTATTTTTCTTCTATATTTAAGCACAAATATGGTTATTATTTGCCTCAAACAGTACTATAAAAATTACCTAACACCTTTCTAATGTCTGTCTCCCTTCCACATATGATATTCCTTCTTCAGTATGAAGGAGTCTCTTACCATATGGTTTTGATGTGGTTTTACCCAACGAAAGCATGAACTTGTCTTGGGCTTAGTGCTGATGGTTCTGATGGTAAAGAACAACTGAGCAAAACAGATTGAAATAAACAGGATTCACAAGATGAACTCTGCTTTTTTGCAAGATAAACTAAGCTCTCAGTTCAGCTGGCAAGTTTTTTATGGAATTCAAATGTTTCTGCAGATCTTTTTAAGCTATGCAACGCTTAGCAAGTGCTTCCATGGAGAACAGACTATTCTCCTGTCCCTGTAGACTCTGCATCTGTTTTCAGCTTTAGCTTTGCTGTCTGAATGCCTATTCCTATGTAGATATACCAGTTGTGTTCAAGTTCATAAGGATTATGGTTTGGGACTTAACCCAAATGTAGGAAGGCTCAGGCAAACTGAAATTCTCAGAGGCTTTGAAGAACTGATGTGAGAGGGAACAGGTGGGATATCAGCTTTGCCTCCATGAGAAAAGAGGCTGTGATTTATGTCACTGTAGTCACCTGTTGAGAGATGCAAACCTAAAGAAGATGCAGGCATAAATAATTCTTGTGTTGTCAGGCTGTTTGTCAAAATCCTTCCTTCAGGGTTTACCTTGAGATAAGAAATGCACAAAGCACCTTGTCCATACCAAGGCCTTTCTTGAACAAGGCAGCTTGTTTTAAGTAGCCCCAGGTTTACTAATCCTGTCACTTGCAACAGCTAGGGCTTTGCGCTGAATTTAGTGGGCATTTCTGGAAGCAGAGATAGGAAAGCTAAACCTTATTGCACCATTATATTCTCATAGAACTTGGTAATTTTCAGCAAGTACCTTTATGCAAGCTCTCAGGCCAGCTTCTAATCATTTAGCGTGACATTTCAGCACATGCTTTGATCCACTCTATTCAGCAAAGCTCTTAAGAACCTGCTTATGGGACACCTAAACAGGTTGCAAGAGATGCTGAAGTGTCTGCTGAACAGGGAAAGACTGCCAAGTCAGGACCTTAAGAGGGAGCTGCTCGAATATAGTGATCAGAGCTACAGGTACCAAACAAGTGTCCACCCCATCTGCATTGGGAAGACCTGAGAGCAGAGTTGATCACGCAGCAATGTAAATGGCTCCCCCTGCACTTGCTGTGCCCAGATTTTACACACAGTCTTCAGCTGGTGGTGCTCAGGAATTGATTTCTCTGTGTGTGTGTGTGTGTGTGTGTGTGTGTGTGTGTGCAATTCCAGTGTCACCAGCACCGCAGTCTCTTTGAGCAGCAATAAGCCATGCAGTCTGATGCAGAAACAAGTCTCCATGGAGCTAATCGGCTTTGGTTTTTTGCTCTGAGCACTTACTGTGGGTTTTCTTTCTTGCAGTGATAGTGGAGCACTGGGTTAGCTCTAACAGAACTCTTGATTGACAAATTAATGTCATGAAGTTGCCTTATAAGCTATACTGTGGGAGAAACTGAAATCTTGCTGTGTCAGAGGGGCAAAATATAAACAAGCTCAGTTAGAGGTTAGAATTGTTTTTAGCGTAATCATGGCCTGGCTTTTCAATGTTTAAGCAGTAAATGGTTTTAGGAATTCTGGCCTAGGGACTCAGCTGGGGGCACATATCTGCCTTCGTACTATGCTGCTAATCATCATTTTTGATGCTGCCCTGGAATACAAAGTGTGTAACAAATCCCTCAATTGTCTGCGGCAAGTTGAAATAAGCCGAGCTAAGGTGAGATACTGAATTTGCCTGTGCACACTTTCTGTATGCAGCCCTCGTAGGCAAAGCCTATCTCCAGAGAGGGAACAAAACCAAACCATTTATTCTTGTTGCTCCATCTTCAGTGTTTTCTTTTGTTCTTGTCATTTCCGTGTGAGGAGTAGGGTGTTGTCCCTGTGTAAGGACTTGAAAATTCCAGAGAAATGGAGAAACTTACCCAGAACTGCAAGGAGAAAATAAATCTCACCAAGCAAGCCAACAGGGCAGTGGCGTTTTGAACACACGTATTGCATCATACGTGTTCGGTTAGGTAGAAATGCCCTCACTTATATACTGCTTTGTATCAAGCTCAGGCTAATGAAGAGTGAGATGCAGGTTGGAGAGAACACAGGACAAGAGAAGCAAAGCTTGCAGACAGAATGAGGAAGATTGATTCCACATCCTGTACTCACACAGGGTGGCAAACGCTGCCCAGCTCTCAAGCTACTGCCAGAAGTGTAATGTGCTGCTGGAGACATCAAGGGCCAGAGACTGCACAGGAGACTTACCGAGTGAAATCCTCAGATTGTTTTAGGAAACTGAGGGTACCTAACGGATCTGAAAACAATCCTTATTGATCCAAGCAATCCTATAGAAACTGGTTTCTACCTAATTCCTGAGCTTCTGAATCCCCTGTTTGTATGCAGGAATTTTGTACAACTGATGCAGCAGTTCATGCCGCCTAGCATTTGCAGCCTAGCTGTGCACGCTCCAGTGCTGCAGTGGGAAGTGAAGTAACAGCAGCAGAAACCAGGCATGGAAGGGGGATTTTCCAGGCAATTGGTAGAAGACCCAAACATAATTGTCTGTAAAAATGGTGCAAGGAAGATGATTGAGTCTCCTCTCAAATTATCAGCACATCAGGTATCAAGGACTCAAATTAGGAGTTTAATTTCTCATTGCTGGGATTTGTCAGACACACTTCCATAAGTTTAGCAACCTCACATCTACAAATGGCACAGATCCTTTCCCCTGATGACTCTTAGTCATTTTATTGCGTCCCAGAGGAGCAGAAGTTTGCTGTATTCATTTACCTCTAGCATAGTACAGTTATTATCCTTTAGTTAACACCGTGCTGCCATCTTCAAATTTACCCCTACACTATATTGATAAGGAATCATGCAAGCATTTTGACCTTTGGCTAGGTTTGACAATTGGTTCATGTAATTTCCAATCAGATGGTTTGTGTGATGACTGTTCCCACAATCAGGCATTAGGCATTTTCTTTACCTCCTCCAGTCCAAAATCAGCTTTTGTAACCGTAGCTGACCATAGCTCATGTCCCTAAAGAAGTCAGTGTAGGATTTCCTACAGTATGAAATGCTTCTGTTCTAAAGAATACCTTGCCTTACAGATATATCCTAAAAACACGTGGGTTTTTTTTCCACAGCTGTTTTCTGTAGCAATGGCGTAGGCATTCACTAGTGACCAGAACCACCACATCTTCCTTTCTTGAAGAGTCCAGCTGATGAGCCTCATCCCAGATTTACGCCTAGAGACATTAGCACCCAAAGTACATATAAGTTTATCCATCCTTGAATGATCAATTTGTACTTTGGGCTGTTCAGTCCTACCCCTTCACTCATTTGGTTGTGTTGTGTGCTGGAAGAGAAAGGACACCTCCCAGACCTCTGGATGTGAGATATGGAAGCTAACAATTGGAATGAGAAAGATACATGAAGGAGGCACGTTTCATCGTTCAATGTTTTATTTACTGAAAAGTACCTATCAGAGCAAACTTAAGCTGTTGATGAACTCATTTATGCTTTGCCTCCCATATCCTACGTACACCCTGCAAAAGAAAACCTCTTAAATTCCTGTTATGTTTTGATATAGTTCTTTTGTTTGGGGAAGATCGGTGCTTTCCGGATTCAGGAACAGAATGGGGTGATTGGAAAAATCTGACACGGCCTCAAATGTTTGTTTAGCAATGCTCTCCTTTTCACAAGAAAACCACACATTTTTTTCCTTCTGGGTAACCTGAAACCCAACCCAGGCAGCAAGTGGAGAACAATGGCATTTGCACAGCTTTAGCTGATATTAAACTGTCCCTATTTCTTGCGGTGAGAGTTTTGTAGAAGGTTCATAGGAATCTCATCCGTTTTGCCATATGTTTCTTTTCGTAACTGTTCTTTGCTAAGTGGAAATAAATCTCATTCTTTCTTGGAAATTTCCTGGTTAGTAGTTTTCCGTGGAAGCCCAAACATTTGCCAGAAACTGTAGAGCCACTGAATACAAAACATCTCCTTCAGCTCCTCTCCATTGTTCTTTCACTTCAGCCAGAGCTAAGACCTCTGTCTTACGTTGCTGGATGTTCTAGGACATTATACTTCATCAGAAAGCCTCACTTGGAAAAACTGAGGCATAGGCAATGACCAGGCTGCAAGCTTTGAGTTTGTTTCTCTGTTGTTGAGGTGCAAAGCACAGGTGTTTTCTGTGTTTATAAACTCAGAACCCAAACGTTTTGGTCCTTACAAAGAATAGAGATTGTGCGGTAAATGTTTTTGTCTGGAACAAAGCAAATATGTTTTCAGTCTGTAACAGATTTCCAGTGGGCCTTTGGTGAGCTCAGTAAATCATTCTGAGCTCAGTTCCAGTCAGCTGGAATGCCAAGAGAATGGTGTTTCTTTTCTTCCTTCTGCTCTGTAATTTATTACAAACTCTGAGGGCAGGAACTGATTTCTTTTCTTATGCTTAACCCAAACTTCATAGAAATAATGGATTTTTCAGTTTGCAGTCCTTCTAAGAATTAACCAAGTCTGTGTGTGGGGGTGAAATGAACAACAAAGATATTTTATTGCCTTGAAAAGTTTAAAAAAAAATTTATTTTGAATGATAAGTGATTATTATTTTTTTCAAATTCAAAATTTATGTTCAAATAAACTGTAAGGAACTATAGAGAATATTTTAATTAAATACAGACGTGGGTTTAAGCTTGAAAGTCAAGTTTGAATTAAAGTTAGAAGAGCGTTTTCTGACTAAAGAGAGGTTTTCAGGATGTTTTTCCGGTATGAATGTCTAACTGAAACACTAGCATTTTAGTTCTCCCATAACAACATTTTTCAGGGGGTGATTTTGGCTCCAAAACTTGACCCAGCCACCTCCAGCATGATTTTATCAAGGGCAGGCTTCAGTAGCAGTATGAAATATTGTCCTCACTGGTGCTCAGCCTCAGCCCTGATGGGAACTCAGAACCTGTTCTGCTGCTGAGGGGAATTCAGAAGCCGTTTCTTCATCCTTTTAGAAAATTGCCCTTTAATCTGCTGGTGGTTTCCTGGGTGTATACATTGAATCATAGAATAGTTAGGGTTGGAAAGGACCTTAAGATCACCTAGTTCCAACCCCCCTGCCATGGGCAGGGACATACACCTGTCCTGGCAGAGCTCAAACACCGGAATGATAAGCAGGTACTGTCTTTCACCAAGATGTTTGCCCGTGCACTGATGCAGTTTTAGCAAGCATCCCTGCTGGGGTGGGCTACCTGCTGGTGGGGAATCCTCATTGTGAGCCATGGGTGTTTCATTGCAGAAGAAGATGTCCTTGGGGTGAAGGAGGGTGCATGTGTGATTGTTTGAAGTCAGGATGACTTCTATTTAATTATTTAGAAGACTTTTTAAAAAATAACATTAATTTTTTGCATTTTAACTAAAATTGGTTGATTTTGTGCTTGCTTAGCTTAGGATGTGTGGACTTTTAACCCATTAAAGTATCCCTTTAAGTCAGAAATGCAAAACTAGTCAAGGGATGCAAAAGGGATTGAAGTAGTAATGTTATCTCCACAGGGCCACACAAGCTGGTGTGGCCCACGTTCAGCCAAAGACAAGACCAAAACACTTAAAGAGTGAATATAACTTCCAGTTACAGTGAAGGGACTGCCGCTCAAGCTGCTCTGGATCACTGTCATTCCACAAAACTTATGTTGGCACCTTGTCAGTTTATACATGCCGACCCCACAGGCTTGGCTTGGTTAAAACCTGCAGTTAAAATAGGGATGTGGAGGCTTTCAGAGAACAGCCCTGCAGCATGCCTGACAAATGGATAGACAGATAATATCCAAGAAGTATTTCTGTATCAGGGTATGTGCTTAAATCGTGTCACTAATGCAAATAATTGTCTGTTTACAACCACAGCAGGCAAGCTCTGTCTGAGCTCTCGTGCTCCCTTCTGAGAGTGGATTGTGGTTTATTTTAGAATCATAGAATAGTTAGGGTTGGAAAGGACCTTAAGATCATCCAGTTCCAACCCCCCTGCCAGGGGCAGGGACACCTCCCACTAAACCATGCCACCCAAGGCTCTGTCCAACCTGGCCTTGAACGCTGCCAGTGATGGAGCATTCATAACTTCCCTGGGCAACCCATTCCAGTGCCTCACCACCCTTACAGGAAAGAATTTCTTCCTTATATCCAATCTAAACTTCCCCTGTTTAAGTTTGAACCCATTACCCCTTGTCCTCTCACTCCAGTCCCTAACGAAGAGTCCCTCCCCAGCATCCCTATAGGCCACCTTCAGATACTGGAAGGATACTATGAGGTCTCCACGCAGCCTTCTCTTCTCCAGGCTGAACAGCCCCAACTTTCTCAGCCTATCTTCATACGGGAGGTGCTCCAGTCCCCTGATCATCCTAGTGGCCTCCTCTGGACTTGTTCCAAGAGTTCCATGTCTTTTTTATGTTGAGGACACCAGAACTGCACACAATATTCCAAGTGAGGTCTCCCAAGAGCAGGGTAGAGGGGCAGGATCACCTCCCTCGACCTGCTGGTTGCTCTCCTTTTGATGCAGCCCAGGATACGGTTGGCTTTCTGGGCTGCGAGCGCACACTGCAGTGGGCTCATGTTCATTTTCTCATCAACCAACACCCCCAAGTCCTTCTTCACAGGACTGCTCTGAATCTCTTCCCTGCCCAACCTGGAGCTGTGACTGGTATTGCTCCGACCCAGGTGGAGGACCTTGCACTTGGCATGGTTAAACTTCGTAAGGTTGGCATCAGCCCACCTCACAAGTGTGTCAAGGTCCCTCTGGATGGCATTCCTTCCCTCCAACGTATCAACCGAACCACACAGCTTGGTGTCATCGGCAAACTTGCTGAGGGCACACTCAATCCCAATGTCCATGGCACCGACAAAGATGTTGAACAAGACCAGTCCCAACACTGATCCCTGAGGCATACCACTCATTTTGCTGGTCTCCAGCTGGACATTGAGCCATTGAGCACAATTCTTTGCATGCAGCCATCCAGCCAGTTCTTTATCCATGAGTGGTCCATCTATCAAATTGATGTCTCTCCAACTTACAGACAAGGATGTTTTGTGGGACAGTGTCAAACACTTTGCACAAGTCCAGGTAGATGACATCAACTGCTCTACCCCTGTCCATCAGTTCCGTAGCCCCATCATAGAAGGCCACCAGAATGATCAGGCAGGATTTCCCCTTTGTGAAGCCATGCTGGCTGTCACCAAGCACTTTGTTGTTTTTCATGTGCCTCAGCATGCCTTCCAGGAGGATCTGCTCCAAGATTTTGCCAGGCACAGAGGTGAGACTGACTGCTCTGTAATTCCTTGGGTTTTAACTTACTTTTTATTACTGTTTTGAGGGAGATGTGTTTCAAAACACGGATTTTCTCTGTGGTTCCTAAGGAGACTGTTATCTATGCAGGCGTATTCCTTGCTCTGAAATGGCATTTCATGGCCTTGTGTGACTCTTCCAGTGCATCTGTTAATGGTTGCTGACATACCACAGCCTCGCACACTTATATGCTAACGAAATTGCTCAGGGTTTGTGCGCAGACATGTGTTAGAGAGCAGTGCCTGCCTTCTGAGGTGTCAAAAAACCCCTTCAGAAACAGCTTAGTGGGAAAGCCACAAGTTAGAGTTGTTTATCATTGTCAACAGACTGAGCTAACAGCTTCTGTCATGAGAAATGTAAAGATTAAATAAGAGGGTGTAGGGGAGAAGAGTGGTCATTGTTGAGATTGTGCATATGCATAGAAAGCAGGTTAGAGAGCATTTCTTTTCATATGGTACGACATGCAGAGAGGAGGAATACCTTGCAGACTTGTTAATATCGCTGGTCTGGAGCCAGCAGAAATCAGTGTGGTTGGAAGGGAGCACAGATCTTGCTGAAACACAGAAAGAGCTAAACTTCCTAAGGTTGCAGAGACCATTGGTTCTGGAGAAGTCTCAACTGAGTCATTGCATCTCTGAAACCCTTCTGAGTTCTCTGTGCTGTTTCATGGAGGAAATTGTTTCAGTTGCATAGAGGATTTTTTAGGTTTGTTTTCAGTCTGCCATAATTTCTTGTGCCATGGGTAAGGCTGCAAAGCAGTGATGTGTGATGCATATAAATGGTTCACTATGTGGGAAAGACATGAGAAAAAAGCTGGACCTGAGAAGATGTTGCAGTCCTGCGACTGCATCATTTATCTTTTACTATTGATTCTACATTTCCAGGTATTTACTTCAAAATTTCCTGTTTAACTTGCAGGAGCCAGTGTTGTAATATACATAATTAAAATTTACCTTAGATGTATATACATGTATCACTTGGTTTAAAGTTCCCGCAATACAGCAGTGCTGTTAAGCACGTGCTCCATACAGTGTGCAAGTGGCACAGCACATGAGGTTTATTTGCCTGTGTTCAGACTGACTTCATGCCTGTCAGCAGTGCAGCTCACCACAACCAATTCCAATGAAGGAGATGTTCAGGAGTAACCTGCCTGAAGGGTTTTTCTTTTCCTTTCCTCCCCTGTGCCAGCAGAGGGCTTTAGCATGCCCATATTGTGGTCCCAGCAGGAGTTCTGCCATGCGCTGTTGGGGTCTGGTTTAGCTTCCCACTGCAAAGGGAGCTTGTTTCAACATGAACATACATTCTTTGGTGCCTTGTTGGTAGTTGGGTTTTTCTATATCTATTTAAACCCTTATTGGGTTTTGTGTCTACTTAAACCTCTTACAAATACAATAGATGGGGCTGTGGACAAGAGCCAAGCGTATTTTCTACCCGTCCATTTACCAAAACATGAAGAAGGAAGGAAGGATGAGTAATGGTGCTTGAAAAGTGCTTATTTTAGACTTGGAGCCATAAATCTGTGCTGCCAGACTGGTGCTGACGCTTCCTTTCTGCAAAGGTTGTCAGACCAAGAGGAACTCTGTTACTGCTTTGTGTCCTAAGAGGTGAAAGGGGTTTTTCCCCCCCAAAAAAGAAGTTGGTGAGACTTAATCTATGCTGCATTGAACCCTAAGCAGGTGAATTTGCTCCTGGAAAGCAATAAAGTACTTTGCTATGCGGCCTCTCTTCTTTCTGTCTTAACTGGTGCCCTCCAGAAACCTGGATGACTGCTAACAGTTCCCATTGTGCAACTTCTGTTGTTAGAGGGCTGTTGCTTCATTTGGGAACACATAAGCCAGGTCCAAAGTCACGCTGTCTTCAGACCAGCAATATTGATGCTGGATGCAGGTTTCTGTCATCCTTCACAAATAAGGCAAACAACTGTTGGGTTCAGAAAGTTGAGATGCCAAGTGAAACTGCGTGAAACCAAGATAAAAACAAAAGCAGCACACATCATCCAAAAAAAGAGGAGTCTGATCCGTTTTGGGACGGGGGAGTATCAATACAGCAGTTTATGAACTATTTCACTGATTTTAATTTCTTTTTTCCATGGGATGCCACTGCAATTGCTTATTTTCTTTTCCAAATTTCAGTGCTCCAGTCCTTTTTCCTCATGGCCCATGGAAGCCAAAAAAGTGTCGTCTTTGCTGCAAATTCTATTACAGCCAGCCGAATTCTCACTTTAAACTTGGGTTCATAGAGCAACTATAATTCTTGCCATAAGCAGAGAAATATCCTCCATGTTTATGTTTTTGCTGGAGCAGTTGAAAGTGAAGCTGAGCCTTGTGGGTCCTTACCACAGGCCACATCCATCTGTGCTCAACACATCCTCTGAACCCAGGTGCTGCAACCATACCCACACACAGCTGGTTTCCAAGCATAAGTCTCAGGAGCAAAGCAAATGAACTGAGTGAATTTTAAATATGAAGTCGTATTGTGTCACTACATCTTTTTCAGAGATAAAGGCACAGCCAGCAATGTTAATAAGGATAAAGTTAAAGTGATTCTGCTGGTTAATTTAAGTGCAAATTGGATTTACTTGACGTCTGTATGGAGAACAACTGCGGATTTTGTATTTAGCTGTGTTTAGGTTCTTTGAAACTTTGTTATCAAAGTCACAGATGCTCTTCATTTTGGTGCTACAGAGGGAGAGGATAACCAGGAGAGGGAGCAAAGGTTTGCCAACAGTAAAGCTGTTGGCAAGAACTCACTCGGTAACCTTACAGAGTGATGGAGAAAGGGAGCAGACATTCTCTATGCTGCTTTTCTCTCCCTCAGAAATGATGTGAGAGATGGAGGGTTTGCAGGCTTAGAAAAGAAAGAGAGCTGTGCCTTACAGCCTTCTGTTCTCCAGGCTGAACAGCCCCAACTTTCTCAGCCTGTCTTCGTACGGGAGGTGCTCCAGTCCTCTGATCATATTTTTCTGTCTATTGGCTCAAGTTTTTCATGTCCAAAACATGTTCATCTAATAGCTGTGGAGCTTTATATAATGTGTCTGGCTGTGTTGACCACTGACACTAAGCTCTGTCTCAGAGGGCTGTGTAACGTGAAATGTTAATTGCTATCTAAATTTGTCAGTCGTTGTAACTTCAGTACAATCTTATTCATAGGTCACCATCAGACACTTCGGCCAATCCTGAACACTTTGAAAGCAAACTACAAAAGGGGGGTGAAAGTACTGTCTGTTTTCATGCTCTTTCACCCTTTTCCCCTCCTACCTGCAGTCCTTTTTCCTTCCTACCTGCAGTTTTCCTTTTCCCCTCCTACCTGCAGTCCTCCTGGTTTGCATGTAGGTGATGGAGATCCTGCAAATTAAGACACCACTGTCACTTCTGGCTAGTCCCTGCCCTAAACCCACTTCACCATCTCTGGAACAGCTGCAGATTTTTGCTGCTGAGAGGCTGGACCAGAAGCCTTAGGGCTTTGGTATGCTTCAGGGGGCTTGGGAGGCACACAGAACCCCAGCCCAGGGAGCTGGGCAGGAGGGAAAAGGAAGGAGGAAGGAGAAGGCCTGCTGATGTGAATCAGGATTTAATGAGCTGACCACCTGCTCTTGAAATCCTCATCTCTAAGACATTTGAGCCTATGGATTCAGCCATGACACTCACAGGCTTCCAGCTAATCTTGTTGTCTGGCAGCACTCTCATGAAGAATGTGGCCTCAGGAATAGAGAAGATTCCTCCTGGATGTCCTGGCAGAGCATGTTAATGAACTTTTCAACATCAGCAGCACCTGCTCAGCAGGCAGTAGGTTAGGAGGCACATAGCTTACTTTTTGGATCTAATATGGAGGCTCTTATATTTCAGGTTGTCGGTTCACTTGAATCCTCAGTCTTAGCTGGTAATATGCAGTGTAAGGAAGGATGGGGAGATGTGTGCCACTTCTGCAGAGCTGTGTTTGCAACTTTGAGACAGGCTTTTGTAAGGGGAGAGAAAGAGCCATCAAGGAGCATCTCCCACTGCTCTGTTCTGACCTTTCTATATCTGTCTTCCTCTAAATCTGTCAAATGTGAATGGCTTTGCATCCAAATTAACCTCGTGGCACAGGGCTCCTCTGTCCTGTTATCAATACTGCTTGTCATGCTCTCACCTTTATGCAACATGCTCTTGATTCAAATAACTTGAGAAGCTCCAGCTTAAATCAAGTGCCTGTTGTAATTACAGAGCAATGCACCAACTCCGCCTTGCTGAAGGAGAGTCCTGGAGTGCCTTGTCCCAGCAGGAACATGTTGCCTCATGGGGCTGTTCAGCCTAGAGAAGAGAAGGCTGCGTGGGGACCTCATAGCAGCCTTTCAGTATCTGAAGGGAACCCGTAAGGATGCTGGGGGAGGGACTCTTCATTAGGGACTGTAGTGAGAGGACAAGGGGTAATGGGTTCAAATTTAAACAGGGGAAGTTTAGATTGGATATGAGGAAGAAATTCTTTACTGTGAGGGTGGGGAGGCACTGGAATGGGTTGCCCAGGGAAGCTGTGAATGCTCCATTGCTGGCGGTGTTCAAGGCCAGGTTGGACAGAGCCTTGGGTGGCATGGTTTAGTGGGAGGCGTCCCTGCCCCTGGCAGGGGGTTTGGAACTGGATGATCTTAAGGTCCTTTCCAACCCTAACTGTTCTATGAGTCTGTGCTTGCAGAGGGCTTCCCTGTAGCCTGCTTCCCACTGTTTTCTTGATAAAGCCCATTGCCATGCAAAGTCTGACTCCATCTGCTCATGTCACCTGCACAAATTGATGCCTTTAAGTTCAGCAGAGATGTCAGGTTTCTGTCAGGATGGCTGGAATGCAGCATTCAGAGTAAGGCTTTTGTTTTTTTCCCACAGCATGGCTCTGCAGAGAAGGTTGTAATTCCTTAGGCATGATTTCCTTTGTCCAGGAATCGCAGTCCTTGTTACTTTTTCTTATTACACGAACTTAACAAATTGAGCTGGCAGCACTTCAGTTTTCTGATGGAATGGGGACGATAGCTGTCTGATTTCCTTCCAGGGCCTGACTGCCTTGATCCATTCTTGACTGCTGAATGCTGCCATGTCAGCAAGCTTTCTTTGTCCATGATTTCTGGTTGTCTTTTGCATCTTCAGTTGTTTTTGTGTTGATCTCATTGTGAGGGCACACAAATACAGGTGTGCCCCTAACATGTACATTTGCTTGTTTCTTCTAAGAACATAAAGCATTCTGAGAGTAAAACAGGAAGAGGTCTCTAAGCTGAGTGGGGAAAAGAAGTTGACTTTTCAGCTACCCTACAGACACCTTCTGTGACTTGGAACAGTATCCTGCATACCATTTGTGTGCCTAAGTCATGGTTTTCAGAGCCTCACAGACTGCTCTGTGCTCTGATGTTACACAGGAACCTCTCAAACTTCATTTTAAAATGTAGTTATTTTGTTCTCATTACTAAATAAAAATCTCCCAGCTCTGGGGGTTGAACACATTTTTTTCATCTCCAGCCTAAACCTATTTGGGCAAGTTTATACCGATTAGTTCATGTACAACTTAGTTCTTTTGATTAATTCTTTTCACTCCTTGCTGTCCTTTCTCTCACTCCCTGACATATAGACAAGCAGTCGTATCCCCCTTAGCATTCCTCTGGCTAGGCTAGGTCAGCCAAGTTTTTTAGTTTCCTCTGTTAAGAAAAAGGGTTCCTCATTCCTCTGATTATGCTAGAAGCCTTTTACCGCACCTCTTCTGGTAATAGATTCATCTTCCTGAGCATGGGTGATCAAGGATGTAGGCAATATTTCAGGCAAAGTTTCATTAGTTCCCTGTGCTATGACGTCCCTCGTGTCTGTTGGAAAGCTCCCTCATGATCACATCTCATCCATATCCTTCCAACAATGCAAATAGTGTTTGTATTACTATTGTGCTACAAATGCTCACTGGAGCTGTTCCTGCTGCATATGAACTTGTGGTGCAGAATGATTGCTCTAGGTGTAACCTGCTTCTGACTAAAAGCAGATAGGGACCCTCTCGGGTATGTGTTTTGTTCCTTTCAAGATTTCCGTACCGTGCCCTCCAAGTGAAGAATTTCAGGTGAATGCAGATCATATAAATCCAAGTCATGTTAATTAAAGACAGATTAGGGACAATGTAAGCCACCTCCAAAAGCTATTGGGAGAACTGGCTATCCTGGATTTTGAGAAGGCTGCGGTTCTTAATGACTTCTTTGCCTCAGTCTTCACTGGCAAATGCTCTGACCATACCACACAAGTCTTGGAAGACAGATGCAGTGACTGTGAGAATTAAGACCTTGGACCCACTGTAGGAGAGGTCATCGTTCGAGACCATCTTAAGAACCTGAACGTACACAAGTCCATGGGACCTGATGAAATCCATCCGCGGGTCCTGAAGGAGCTGGCAAATGAAGTTGCTAAGCCACTGTCCATCATATTTGAAAACTCATGGCAGTCAGGTGAAGTTCCCGATGACTGGAAAAGGGGAAATATAACCCCCATTTTCAAGAAGGTGAAAATGGATGACCCAGGGAATTACAGACCAATCAGCCTCACCTCTGTGCCTGGCAAAATCTTGGAGCGGATTCTCCTGGAAGGCATGCTGAGGCACATGAAAAACAACAAGGTGCTTGGTGACAGCCAGCATGGCTTCACTAAGGGGAATTCCTGCCTGACCAATTTGGTAGTCTTCTTCGATGTGGCTATGTAACTGATGGACAGGGGTAGAGCAATGGGTATCATCTACCTGAACTTGTGCAAAGTGTTTGACACTGTCCCACAAAACATCCTTGTCTGTAAGTTGGAGAGACATCAATTTGATAGATGGACCACTCATGAATAAAGAACTGGCTGGATGGCTGCATGCAAAGAATTGTGCTCAATGGCTCAATGTCCAGCTGGAGACCAGTAAAATGAGTGGTATGCCTCAGGGATCAGTGTTGGGACTGGTCTTGTTCAACATCTTTGTCGGTGCCATGGACATTGGGATTGAGTGTGCCCTCAGCAAGTTTGCCGATGACACCAAGCTGTGTGGTTCGGTTGATACGTTGGAGGGAAGGAATGCCATCCAGAGGGACCTTGACACACTTGTGAGGTGGGCTGATGCCAACCTTATGAAGTTTAACCATGCCAAGTGCAAGGTCCTCCACCTGGGTCGGAGCAATACCAGTCACAGCTTCAGGTTGGGCAGGGAAGAGATTCAGAGCAGTCCTGTGGAGAAGGACTTGGGGGTGTTGGTTGATGAGAAAATGACCATGAGCCCACTGCAGTGTGCGCTCGCAGCCCAGAAAGCCAACCGTATCCTGGGCTGCATCAAAAGGAGAGCAACCAGCAGGTCGAAGGAGGTAGCTTCTCAAGTTCGGAGGAGCTACTACAGAATATCAGGCTCCAAAGTGCTTTGTGCAGAAATTTTAGTTACACTAATGCCTAAAGCACAACTCTAGCTAATGAACAAAGTGTCCCTTTTTTTGTCTAAGTTCTTTTCTTGAGAGACTCAGCAAGCAGTATGTATCTTGACTTTACAGGAATGTGAAAAGATGATGATGATGATGGGTGAGTGTTTACCAATTCCACTTACGGTGTATAGTAGAGCAGACATATTGGTAATACTGGTCTGTGACTTTAGCTGATGTGATACCGGGAGCAGAAAATGTTTTAATAGAAGTAAAGTATAACCTGAGCTTTATTACAGGTGTCAAGTTTATTGAAGTGTGACCCAAAGAAAGTTTTGGGATGTTATGCCCTATCCACAAGGCATCAAATAAAGTTAGAAGCAAAGTAAGGCTGTTTTCAGCCTCCTTTGTTTGTCAGATCAGCTGGAAAAGAAGAAAGGAGACTAAAAGCATGGATGGCTTCTTTTATCAAGAGTGTTTTGGTTTCTTTGCTGTTGTTTTTGGGTGGTTTTTTTTTTTCCTTTTAGATAACAAAGCATCTTTTATTTTGGTTGTTTTTACTATTTGATTTCATTGGGATGCAGAAAACCTGCTCAGTCTGGAAGCAGGGGACTGGACTTCTCGTTTGATCCACAGGTTTAATTGTAGCTAGCCATGCCGTTTAGGTCTGGACTGAGATCCCCAATATCATGTTTACTTCCAGTGCTTTTTCTTCTAATTAATGTTTATAAACTAACAAGTGTTCCCTACCTTATCAAGTGTGGTCAGCAAAAAGCAAAGGATAAGCTGTATTTTTGCACTATCTTTTAGCACGTTAGGATGACTGTCCTGCTTGTTATCATTAAAGACAATTAAAGAAGGGTATTCTGACAATGAGTTAATGTGTCTGGAATATGAAATGACCTTTTCTTCCATTTCAGAGGAAGAAACTAAGGGTTATACCAGCAATCTCAAAACACATGTCTGAACTGCTGATCCCGTGGCATGCTGTGACTGTATGAGCTTGTTTAACTGGATGTGCTGATCTGAGTTCACTGTTTACATGCACACAGCTATTCTGGAAAGGGAGCTTGTTAATGAAAGTAGAAGAAAAACTTTAAAGAAAAAGCACTTTTGGCACTTAACTAACAAAAGATTTGCTTTCCTCATTAAAGTCATTATAACCAAGCTCAAGAATTGCACATGCACCAGGGAATTACTTGAATTAAGTTAATAAAGTTGTACTTTATTAGGTGAGAGGGGCCTGATTATTTCATTAGCAGTATGATACAGCCTGACTTCAGATCTGTGGATTAGAGCAAGCAGGTTATGAACACGAAGCTGTGAAGCTCCTGATATAGGCACCTTTTTATCTGGGTGAAGAGAAAGGCTTTTGTTTCTCTTCTGTCTTTTTTTTAAATAGGACAAAATAAATTGGTGTTGCAGAGGCTAAACCATTAATCAATAGTGTTTGGTCTTAGGAAATTTAGAGGAGAGCTGTTCAATTACTGGGTGGAAACACTACATGCTCCTCAACCCTTTCTGATCACAGACCTTGGGAACACGCAGCATGCTTTGGGGCTTACGGCGTGTTCTTCTCAGTGCAACTGGCTTTTGTTTGTTGTCTTTCAGTTACTCCGTTCTTGAAGCAAGATGCAAAAATTAGTTTTATCTATATGGAATCACAGAATGGTTTGGGCTGGAAGGGAACTTAAAGCTCATCCAGTTCCAACCCCTGCCACAGGCAGGGACACCCTCCAGTAGAGCAGCTTGCTCAAGGCCTGATCCAGCCTGGCCTTGAACACTGCCAGGGATGGGGCAGCCACAGCTTCTCTGGGCACCCTGTGCCAGCACCTCAGCACCCTCAGAACCCAGTGGACACTGGTAAGAAGCTACTTTCAAACATACAATCTTATCCCTGAGGTGAAATGGAAAGGGTACCAGCTAGTTCCTTATCCTGTTTGATAACACTTGCTAAATAGGTTACTAGCCCACACCTTTTTGATCCACGGAATGCTCCGAAAGTGTTGCCAACATGGGTTGAAATTGATATAATCAGTGACAGAGATGAATCAGTCTTGAAGCCTTGTCAGCATCAGTATCACATGACACTGATACTGATGTGATGAAGTGCTGAGTCTGAATGATTAAAGTCTCCAAACCCTTTTCATGAAGTATTCTGAGGACAGACGTTTTCAAATGGTGCTTCCTATTGGGAATGGTGAAGGAGTCCAAAGACAGCAAAGTGGGATTACTAAAAATCAAGCAGAAAATGAACCTTTTTTTTTTGTTTTTGATACACAAAAAACCCATGAGAAGGTGATGGGCAGTAATGCACTTTGGGTATTAATAGGTCTTACTTCTGAGTGCACCACTGTAACATCCTAACCTTAAACAAGTGTTTCCCCTGTTATTTGTCATCAAATGTGGGACCTACTGTGAGGTGAGCAGACCGAGCATGAGCAGAGCACTGTTCCTGTCTGTTGAACACTCAGTTCTACTTTTAGACATGTTGGCTTTCCATCTGACTTCTGCTTCCAAAATTGCTTTTTGGGAAGCATGTGGGTTAGAAAGTGTCTTTTCCAGCTGCGCTCACAAGATTGGTAACATGGAAGAAAATGTAAAGTTATTTATATTGATATATTTTGATATAGTGACCTTTTTCTACTGATATATTTTAATGTAGTGAGCTTTTTCCCAGTGAAGACAAAATGCACTTGCCATTACTCACTACAAAACCATCAGTCTAAAATGTTTTGTTCATTGTGAAAGCAATGGGCATTTTGCTACTGAATTGATCCTATGTTTGCTACTAAATGGACAAAATGGTTTAGCCTGATGCGTTAAGGGCTAAGAAGTTAACTTATTGGGCAGGTTGTATTTTCTAGAACACTGTTCTTTACCAAATATTCACCTCTGTAGGCTAGCAAAGAGTTAATAATCAATTGCTATTTAATGAAGCTATAATCACCTTACTAGATCCACTTTGAATGTGCAGTTAAGTGTACTCAGAGTATTGTAATTTAAAATGTTACCATAAAATCTGCAAGTGGAATTAGTGCAGTGCTTTCGAGATTACATTAGCCGCAAAAAAGGGGGTTGGTAGTTATTGTTAATTAAACCAAACAGACAACATCCAGTGGAATCCTAAACGCTCGCAAGATGCATCTATTTGTTTAAAATGTCACGGTTTCAGGGCTTTCTGCCCTCCAGCTGCTTTTTTCTCCCTTTTCTCTCTTAATTACCAGGGAGATTATTTGTACTGATTTTGTTATCCTGTAAGACTGGTGAGACATGTAAGTGAACTCTCCAGTTGTCTCTGGAATGGGCTTGATGTTAATATGCTCCATGGAGGCATGGAACATTATTTCACTATGAGTTTATGAAACTACTTTATGGGATTTCTTTTCCTTCCCTCTAACCAGTCTCTGAGGAAAGCTCTGGATTTGATTTCCTCTCATGAAAGTGTCCCCCTTTTTAAAACATATTTGTGGCCACATAGGTCATGAAGTCCCCTATTTTTTTGCACTTCCTTGCCTAGGTCAAATACCACAAAGAGCCACCTTATTCCCTGAGAACTGTCCTTTCCCTTCCTCCTTTTTACATGCTTACCCTCACACTAAATGAAACTTAGAACACATTGGTGTGGGATTTTTCGTTTGAGGGGAATTTTACTGCTGTTACCTGGCCCTTTGTATCTCTGCAGTCCATCCCTGACACCACAGAAGTCCTATTCCTTTACTGGTAGTTCCTGCTTTAACTCTTTCTGTATGAATGCTCCATCAAGTGGTCCTGTGGCTTAGTCCCTGCTCTTACACATTATCTGCCCTGGATCACCCCTTGTCCCCCAAATCCTTTTTCCACCAGCAATTCCTTGCCTATTTCTTGCACAGGTATCCCTGGCGAACAGTGGAGAGGCTTTATTCTACTTTATTGCTTTCAGAAACACACAAACCTGCCTAAATAACAGCCTTTGCAAAAGATTTTTTTCTGTTATGCTGTTTACCGTAGATACCAAAACCTCTCTTGTTCTCATCCATTGTTGTGGAGAGTTTAATTTAGACCCTCTGCATAAGTCAGCATTGTTTTCACTTCTCTGTAAAGGGCCATGTGCCTGCTGGGAACTAGAAGAACAAGATGCAATAATAATGAGCGTGAGGCTATGCTCTGGCTGTCAAAGGGGCCTTTTTACCTCCAGCTAGACAAACCACACAGTTACTTTTAAAAAAAGCCAGCTAAGCAGCTCTTCTAAGCAAACCCAGTAAAGAGCACAAAGCGTTCTATACCAAACACTACAATCCACCTTGACTCATTTGTTGTGGTGTTTTAATCACATCGATCCAGTTTTAGCTCTTTTTCCTTCTTCAGCAGAAGGGCATTACAGCTCTGCCTGCTGAAAGTCAGAGCCTGGAAACCTGAATGTTTAAATCCAGCCCCCAATCCCTGTGAAGTCAACAATACATTATTTGGTAATCCTCTCCATTCACCCTCCGTGTGGAGTAGCACATGTGTGTGCAGGCCACAAGTAGGGATTTGCAGAATAGAGCCCTCACTTTGTTTATAATCGAAAACCATTGTTGGAGAAATGATTCAATAACCTCTTCAGAGTCTGGCCTAATGTCTCTCTCCAGAGACCATGGTGAGCACAGTGGTAAATTGATTTTAAAGAGAGTACAGCATTTCTAACTCTTTATGCAAGACTGACTACAGTTTCAGGCTTCCACATAATAGCTCAGGACAATGCAGGGCTCCAAGCATCAGTGTGGAGTGTATGTGTGTTTAGCAGTGGCAGATTGCACTATCATCTTCCTTCTTCAGATTTTTATCTCCTGCAAAAGAAAAAAAATCAATATTAAGATGAGTGAACAGACAAATGAAGAAATAAGTGGTAGTTATTTGATTCCCTGCGGAACACAATGGTGATAAATGCAGTTTGGAGGCTGTTACCTTTTTTTATATCTCCTAAGGGAGTTTGTCTTTCCATTTTTACCTTATTACCAGGCTAGCCAAAGAGGAAGTTGAAGAACCATGGAAGGAGCCAAGAAGCTCTAATCAGAGTGGGTTGCTGGGAGAGAGCTTTCCTTCAGCTATTTATGCAAAACAAAGTAAATCTTTCCTTTCTTGAGTTTTCTGAACTGATCCCTCATTTAAACACAGATGCACACTTATGTATCCTTCCAAAATACAAAACTAAACCCCATGGATGCTGTAGAATAAGATTAGCTGGGATAAAACTATCAAGGATTGTGAAGGGTTACAAGAAATTCTCTAGTACATCAGTACCGGAAGAAAGGCTGAGGAAAATGGGCCAGAGCCCGTAATGACAAATGGCAGAGAAAAGGGCAAGGTGCTCAGTGTTCAGCTTGATTTTGTCACTTGTTAGATCTGCCCTCTGGCCTTGAAGTTTCCTGGGTGTATTAGCAGGGCCTGAGGGACTGAAGCATTATCCACATTGCAGAAAGGAAAAGCAAGGGGTGCTTAAACTAATTGAGCATAAACAACATGGGACCAGATAAGCTGCATCTCAGGGAGCTGGATGATGTCATTTTGAGGCCACTCTCCACTTTGAAAGGTGTTAGACGGAAAGGTGAGGGTTAAGAAAACCCCAAAACAACCTGGTCTGTTTAGTTAGAAATCTAATTGAGGTGCAGGTTGTATTTACAGCTGGGTGGGCTGGAATTCACCAAGGACAAACAAAAGAACCAAGACTGTAATCACCACAGTAGCAAGGGGGGCAACAGTGTGAAGTTGGAAGAAAACCCAAAGCAGCTTAAGAACTTGTCGGAGTTATCCATCTCAGTCAGCTGGTCTGGTAAAACAGCTTACTTCTCTGTACAAACCTGTCTGCTTTGAATAATTGCAGACAAAGTGGGTCAGTTGTCAGCTGGCACTACAGAAGGTTTAGGTCCCTTAACTTTGTGAGGTTAACGTAGCTCATGCCAGCCAAAGATCTTTTGACCACCAGGTACATTGAATGTGCCTTTCATCAGTTTGCACTCGCTCTTCCCACGTGGCAACTTCAGTCCAAGCAGAGAATGGGTGACACAGCAAGAAAGGTGAGGACGCCCGTCATGTTTAATGGTTCCTAGTAGAAGAAAAGCACAACCTGCCAGGCAGGTGAAGAGGGAATGGATGCAACCCTGTCAGGACCTGGTGGGCAGGGATGGCATCTCTGAATTATGTGACTAACGGAGGTCATTGCTAATAGCTTGCCCATCAGCCCATGACAGTTTTCTGGTGTGCTAGGGCAGCAAGCAAGGAACTTACAGGTGCTTTTCTCTCATTTGGAGTCTTTAGGAAACAAGTTGATAAGCACTTTTTTCCCCTTTTCTTTTTCTCTGAAGAGATACAGGGGCTGTTACATTGAAGCTTTTGTAAATATTTGAATGATACTCAGTAGTGCATTTTCAACTCCTAGATGAAACTATTATTTGGAAAATGTAAATTACAAGAGATTATACCATTTCTTTTCTAATAGCCTCTATTCTGTAACAATTTTATATGTTTTGAAGAAGACTTCTGCAACATATACTCTGATGGTTCAGTAAGTCCATTCAGAAGTACTCTCCACTCTGCAAGGATAATTATATTTAGTTCTGTACTTTGATGGTGTTTCAGCAGAGCATTTAGGAGTGTCATATTCTATTAACCATAAACTAGCTCGTGGAGGAGATAATTTGGAACTGTGTGTAAATGGTGATACCTTAAGAGGTTTAAGTGAGTGTTTGGCCACTTATTGAAAAAAACCAACCTCAAGACATTATAATTTCTATTTATTTGGGGGGAGAGGGTTGTTTCTCTTTGGAATTACCATTCCTCATTAACTAAATGTGGAAAATCTTAGAGCTTCTGCATGCAGACAGCTGATTACAAAAAGACTGCTACCAGTTTTTACCCAGCACAGTTCAGCAGCATCATGGTGTCGCTGCACTAAAGTGAGTAGTGAGGGGATGCTGCATAAACCACAATGCTTTTCTGAAGTGCTTCTTCTTTCCAAGAGCTGAACTGCAGAGATCAGGCAGGAAATAAGCACAGCTGGTACTTGCATGGCTTAGCAGCCCAGGAAAAGATGCTTCTAACTCATCTTCTGCCATGTACCATTTGTGAAAGCTGAAGCGGTGGGGGAGTTTCTGTGGAGCTACACTCACATGCCCGAGGAGGTCCCTGGGATGGATTTCAAATTCTTTCCCACTTGAGCTGCAGGAAGAACTGTGGGAGAAAAACAAGAGAAAGTGCTGAGACCCAGGGAAAGGGTTTTGTTAGTAGTAAACAGGAAAATTAAACTCTAGAGGAAGGCTGTGGTGGTGCAACGTGCGTCCTGCTTGATTTCCCCAGACAGCTTCGTTTCATTGCAGGCCATTAGTGTTTACGTTCAAGACCATGTATATATTAATCATGCTGGAACTGCTGCCCTCAGCTCTCAGGAAGTTTGGCTTTTCCTCCCCCCGCAGACTCTTTAGCATCTTCAACTTGCTCTTTTTCTCGTTTTGTCACTGGTAGATATTTGCCCTGTGATTAAAGGGGACCGATATGGAACAGACATTCTCTGTACTAGCAGAAAGGACTTACCAGGTATTGTGAGCTAGAAAGGTGTTTCCTTTTGCTTGAAATGCTGTCTTTCCCACTGCTCCTCTTCCCCTGAAGTCAGCTATTGTTCTGGTTTGAGGTAATAAGGAGCACAGCAGGGTGCTTGTACTTCACACAGTCATAACCTGGCAGTGGCACCACTCTGTGATGTGCCATCTCACCAGGGGGGCTGCTGATATGTGGGTGGGCCAGGCCGGCATCAAGAGCACCTCATCAGGCTGCAGGAATGGGTTCGGTAAAGGCAAATGCAGAGTCCTGCAAGAGGGATATAGCGGCTCCCTATAGCAGCCCGTCCTGTGGCCAGAGAGGTAGCCGAGAAGCAGCTCTGTTGCACATGACCTGAGAGTCGTAGTGGAACAAGTAGAGAGTGAACCAGTAGTGTGTCCTGGCAGTGAGGAAGGTTAACTGCCTCAGCATGGCAGTAGCCAGCAGGTTGAAATGATTATTCAACTCTGTTTAGTGCTTGTGAGACTATCTGAAGCACCGTGTCCAGTTTAGGGCTTCCCAAGACTATAGAAGATGCTGGCAAACCAGTTTTCTACATAGCTACATTTAGAGAGCTGGATGCTGCCGAAAGACATGGTGCTGTTTCTCTGCGTGATGGAAACTACTGTGTTAACTACTGCTGAAGCAGCTTTGGAAGCTTGGTTCTTACTTTTGTTCTACAGCCACCTTAATCCTTACTTCACTGCAAATTCAGACTCCTGACTATCCCTGAGAGGAGAAATGAGGCTGAAAAATTGGAAATAAAGAGTGTAGTTGAATCACAGGGGAAGACCAGGAGCAAAACCCCATTTCTGGCATTAGAGTGATCATTAAGAGTAGTGCAGTCTGCTTCAGAGAGGCCAAGTGAGATGGAGTGGGAGCAAAAAGGCAGATGCTTTTGGCTGCCAGAAAACCAGTAGAGTCACAGGTAGTAGAAGCTCTTGCTCTCATTGTGGGAGGGGAAAAGACAGGAGGAGAGAAGCAGTTGCAAGAGGGTCTGGCCAGGTTCACTGGAGCGTATATCATTCTTCACTGTCCATTTGTAAGGAGGCTTACGTTGCACAGTTTTGTCTGTTCATAATGTGCTTTCTGGGGATGCTTCTTGGGCAAACCAGAAACACTCTGTATGACTCTTTGATGTCCATTTCTGGCTTATCGTGGCTTAAGTAGGCTGTATTCTGGTGTCCTGCATCCGCTAGCCATGTGAAGACATTATTCTCTCCAACACCTAGCGATTAACCTCCAGTTACTGCTGGGGTGTTCTGGTGTGATTTGATTCAGTTAGGGTGACCCGGACTGGAAAAGGCTATTATGCAACAGGCTGGCAGGTCTGATGAGATTTCCGCTTCTTTAACACAGGTCAGTGACCACTCAATGTAGCCTGGTAGTAAAGGGAGCTGTGCTCCCTACATCTGAGCATAGCTAGGACAGAACACAGCAAAAATGGTGTCAACATTCTTGGCTCACCACTTTTTGCCCTTTATCCTGCACTTACTCAGAAGCCTCAACCTGTTTTTCATTTCATACATTGTTTTGCCCTGTCTGGCTGTGTGCTCCTCTGGGTCCTGGGGCTGGAAGTAGGGTTTCTTGTCTCAGCTTCCTTACTGGAGGCTTGTGGAAATGTGCCCTAATGTACTTTGGCAAAATCACCTGCACTGGGTAGCGTAAATGTTTCTGGTAACCCACTTAAAGGCTGAATTTGTCTGAAGCAGGCTAGGCATCTAAAGCCAGACACACACCAAGTTGTATCAGATGCCAAGACACATTACCTGGGAGGAGGTGACTTCCAACTGAAGCAAGTACTGCTCTGACCAGTCACTTTGGGTGTAAGGGGACATCAGCACACTGACGACGCCAGCTGAAGCAGGGTGGATCAATTCTAAAAGAGGAGAGTGCTTGTGTTAGGTTCCACTGGCTTGGCTGTTTCCATTCAAGCAGTGTAATGTTCTGAAGACCTATTTGTGTGTTAATGAAGCTGATCCCAACTTGCTCTAAAGAAACGCTTTACAAAACAATATTGATATTTCATTTGTCTGATGTAAAGTCTATTTTATGCTCCTTTAGAGTACTCATTTAAAAAATCTCTCTCCCCTCACTTATGCTTTTGCTTTATGTGAGCACTTCACCTTGTGTCTTTCTCCAGGTATGTGAGCAGTAACAATTGTTAGCAGGATTAGCATCACAGCCTATGCATTTGAAGCCAACTACTTTTATTGTGCTAGTACAACTGCTGATTCAGTGAAACCTGATTTTTCAGCTTGTCTTCTCTGGGAAATTAATCCCGGCTAATTGATGTAAATGAGATTAATGAAACCAGATTAAAGTCATGCAGGGCCTTCCTAATTAGAAAAAAAAAATAATTAAAAGAAAGCTGCTTTAATTCATTTTTGTTTGATTCTTTCCAAACAGAGAAACTGCTCTTGTCAAAATTCACTTTGTATTCATGTGAGGAGCTGTTTTGCATGTGTAACTCAGTACACTCCTTGTATAGACAGCCCATTTTGTACATATGTGTGTGTGTGTGAGAATTCAGAAGTCAAGTATGAAATGTTCAAATCTGGAGTCAGTTATGCTGATTCAGCTGTGTGGGAAAGCCATACTGCTGTATGTTACTAAGTAGAATAGGATTTGATGATGCTTTTTATCTCTTGGAGACTGGATTAAAGCACAATTTGTAGCCAATTTAAAGGATGGCTTTGTGACTTACGGCAGCCCCGAAGTTTGCATCCGAGTTCTCAGTGATGAAATATTGTTAAGTGAAAATGTCAGGTTTTTTGTTCTGTGGGCTTTTGGCTTTTTGGATTTTGTTGGCATTCTTCATAAATTTTAAAACAGCCGAGACAGTACCAAAAGAAACATTGCAAAAGCTGTTGAGGAGCACTTCATTTAACATGGCAATATTCAATATTGAAATTGGTGTTGAATTTAGTGTGGTGCGTTACCATCCTGCCTCCTCCGAAGGCAGTTTCCCACCTTGGGAGAAACCCTCATTGTGAGACATCTCCCTTACCTGTGCTTGTTGTCAAAGACCTTTTGTGAGACACTTCCTTATCTTGGCTAGAGCAAAGGGGTCTAACCAGTGAGTCTAGGCTGTAGATAAGGAAAGAGACTTGAGGCTCTGTGGCAGCTCATGTCAGTTTGCTTGAATATTTGAATATTTGATTCCCAAAAGCAAAATATTTCAGTCAAAGAAAATATTTCCTGGAGAAAATTGTAATTAAAAAATAATGCAGAAACTGGTTTAAATATGAAATTTGTGGCTAGTTGAAGCTTATGCTTAAGAATCTGCTTGAACGGAAATGTCTTCTGCATCAGGCTGTCAGCTGTGTCCAAAAAAGCCTGATTCCCAGGAGTGGCACTGTGAACATTATAGACACCTCTAAATGTCTCTGCTGTATGAGAAGTCACACAATTTTCTTGTCACCTGAGACAGGTAGAAACTTCAAGCGGTTGTACATTTCCCCTTTTCAGTGCTGCTACTTGCCTTATTGCAATGATAACAACCACCCTTCCTGTCCACCTTCTTACTCTTTGACTCTTGCCTCCAGAGTCTTGCAAGCATCACGTCGCTGTTCTAGGTATATGTTATAAAGTAGCTCTTCTCAGCTCCCCATGTTATGCTGATGGGGTCCCATGACTGACAGGAGGAGGTAACACTGCCTAAAATAATTGGAAGGAAATTAATCCCTAGGCTTTCTTTTTTGTTTTTAACTGATGGTGAATGTAGAGTTTGGTGAGGCTGAGGGGTTGGGTTTGACCTTTCTGATTTTGGCAACTTGATTACAACATAATGATATCTCACCAAGAGCTGTCCATCAAATGAGAGCCAGGAACCCACAGAACATCAGACTAAGTGTCCAAATGCCCCACTGCCGTGTCTGTGAAGAGTAAGGAACATTCCTTTCTTTGAGTGTTTTACAATCAAACACCATGGCTAAAAGCTGAAAAAGGGAAGCTGACTCTCCCATTTCACAGATACAGAACTGGTCTGTTATCAGCTATGACTGGGCTGGATGTCACAAAACAGTGAAGAAGTGGAGGAGACTGTTTACAGACCTGGTACAGGAGCTCTAAAAGGTAAAGCAATTCAGGAAATGCCCTGATGAAATAAATAATTTGTCTCTTTTTTTAAAGTTCCTGGGAAGTTGTTATTTAAGTGCTTATTAATGCAAAGTGTCCAAAATTGACTAGAAATGTGAGCTCTTGCTCATCAAAGCTGTCTGAGTCCCACATTACAATGGCTATCCTGGTGTTCTGGAGAATATCCTCCCAGGCCTCCCGATATCCTGCCTGTGGCCAGTCAGAAGATGCTCTTCTCGCCTCCCCTGCTGCAGCAAGGCTTTCAGAGCATCTCAGACTGCTTCTGTTTTACTTGCTTTTTCTGGTACCATGCAGTCTGCTTTCAAAGTAATATAGTTAATTGTCTTTTAACATTAAAAAACCTGCTGTAATAGGGATAATTTATAAACTCAAAGAGGAAGAAGACTGATCTTTTCACAGAATTGAGGAAATTATTGCTTTCAGAAGGGGATTATGAAACTACTTCGATTGAGTGACAGCGGTGCATTTTATGGATGAATCTGTCTGAGCCTTACAGTTGAAAAAGCTGCTCAGCAGTTAGAATAATCAATCTCTATCAGAATTTTAAGCAGGGTTTTTTTTTCAGTTCAATACACAAGCAATTTACTTTTTCAATTTGTAATGTGTTGCTGTATATAATGCTGTATATGATGCTGTATATAATGCATGAGGAAAGAAGTGAAGGGGGAGTTACCTCTTTCTACTCTCTACCCAAAAGTAGATGTCAGGCAATTTCTGTGAAAAATAGTTGTTTATATTAAGGGTCAAATTAACCTGCTTTGTGAAGCTGTGCAAGATACAATGGGTAAAGAACTTCCGTATTTGTATTTGTGTATTCCTATTTTATTATTTTAAAATACAGCTTTAGGTGAAGATGATAACAAAGAACAATGAATCATTAAAGGGTATATCCTCCTTACACAAAGACCATGCCTTTCTGAAGCCAAATTCCACTCGTTCCTTTTTAACTTTTACCATCCAACTCGGGTGCCCAATTTAAGAGGCTAAAATCACTAAGGTCTCCTTAAACAAAAAGGGAAGGTTATCTTCAGACTTGCAGACAACCTGAAATGAATCACCCAGGAAAACAAAAACATCCCACTAGCGCATATAGATATCTCAGCTGCAGAGTTCTGTGTATAGGTGGTTTGCTTGGGATTTGTTTCAAAGTTAATAACACAATTAAGCCAAAGAGTGTAAAAGGCAGGCTCCAGCATCCGTGATACAGGCCAATTCCCTGATGATGCACCTTGCCCATCCTCTGTTGAAATAAGTTGCTTTAGCTTAATAAGTCAATGACTCAGAGTTGCTCATTTTTCCCAAAACAAATTGCTGAGGGCCTGCGCTTCTGAGGATTCCATGAAATAATCAAGTATCTCCTAATAAATGTTGTATATGAACTGTCTTTAGGGTTATCAAGTCCTGAAGTAATTATTTCCCTTGGAAGTGGCCCTGCAGGGCTCTTAGTGTTAGTCAGCGTGGAATGGTTGGGGTCTCGTGACAGCGTAAGCTGACTCTGTCACCTGTTTCAGAAGTCTACCTTGCTGTGGAATGTAGAAAAGACAAATCAACTACAACAATGAAGAAGGAAGTTTGGAGGGATTCAGGGAAACTGCACCACTTCTTGCTTGTTGCTGTTTTACCGCAAGAACAAAGCACTCAACTCTTAAGAGTTATCTGCACTACTGATCTCCTTTTTGGCAGGTTTTTAGCCACAGAGCTACCCAAAGAAAACAGGTGCAAGTACTTGCAGCATAAAGCCTCATAAAGAAATGTATATGCTTATCCAAAGTTTCTTTTCACTGCCTCATCCACATTACGCTTGTATCCTACTGTGGCAAGCATAATGCAGATATAATAAAAAGCTTAATCCAAACAGACAGAGAAATGAAAAATCAGGATTTCAGGCGATATCTGTCCCTTTCAAATACCATAATAATAAAAGCTTGTTCCCGTGGAATAAATATATTTAACTTCCAAAGAGTTATCACTGCATTACTTCCCTACCACTTACGAGATTCAACTGGCTCATGAGTTTTCTGTCTTTTATGCTCATGACAGAAAGATAATCATCCTCAGGGGTGATATATGCTAAATACTGCATAACTATGCCAAACGGGCAGCAGCTGCTCCATTCTTTATAGGACTGCCATTTACTCCCTCCCACACCCTACGGTCTCTGGACAACTATTGCTTTTCCTTCTGAAACCTATTTTGCTGTATTTAAAACTGTCATTAAAAGTTTAGCTCCCTGAAGAGTTCTCTAAACTGGGCCACTGTTTGTAAACACAGTGATTCAAAATGATTTCCTTAATTTCCCTGTAGCCTGCTAGAATATGGGCCGGTTTTATTTTATTTCCCCCCCCATATACACTGAATAGCTTTATATTACAAAAGCAGCAGCAAAGGATCAAGTGAGAGGGGCACCAAATGGGGCCAGGTATGCTGGAGCGCCTCTGGTTGCTGCCACGGCATTCCTGAGGGGCAGTTTTGGGACGTAAGGGAGTGCTGGGATTGGGATGCTCCATGAGGGTCTGTGTTTTATTCTTGGTGTTAGGCTGCACGCACAGTTTCTGGAGATAAGTGCCAGTTTATTTCTGTTTCAGCATCTATTTCTTGGTAATCTAGTTTGGTGAATGGGGATCTCAGGCATCATCTTCATTGTCTGCTTAGTAATTAGGAGGTTTTGCAGTTGTGTGACATGCTCAAGTGAGGTCTAACCAGCAGCAACCCCACACAGAGCAGAGCATTCGCTTTGAGTTGCCTACTGTGAACAGGTATACGATTGGTTTAGTTCCCTTTTGGCAGCTGTCATTCAAGGAAAGGTAAGGTTATAAATAGAAAAGCTAAGGTACAACGCGAACAAGCTATAATGATGGGGCTGGTTTCTCTCAGACCATTCTTTATGTTATCCTATCAACGTGCTGCCTTCTCACAATATATTTAGCATATATGCCTATTTCCAGACAAAATCCAGCAAGCTTTATCAGTGTAGGAAACCTGAGAAAATTCTCATTTTACCTGGGGTTTTCTGCATCTTTTTTAAGGATTCAAGAAATGCATTTTTGATCTTGATCCCTTTTTAAAAATCCTCACTGGATTTACAAGTAGCAGCTGAACACAAGAGACTGAAAGGGTAACTATGGGAGAGGGGGTAGATCTCCAAATGGAAACCTCATTATGAAACTGCTGTCCGGGCAGTTTTACACATAGAGAGGAAAATTGTTGCTCCAATAGCATGATCTTCTTTGGGAGAGGCTGCTCCTTCCTTGCAAACCCCTGGTAATATGTGCTGGGAGCCCAGAGGAAATGAAATACATGACAGATATGTCAGTCATCCAGCTCTTCCAAGACAATGCTAGGGTCCGTGCCATTTTGAGATGCTTCTCAGCATTACATCATTGCTGGATTTTATCAGCATGCTTTTATTTATTATGGCCAAGTTACAAATGAAAATGTGAAATAGGGCTGTCCAAAGACTCATCCTTCCTTACTGATACACTTGTCTTCACTACATACCATCTTTCATAGGCCTTATAGTGTTTTAGTACTACCTATCTTCAGCTTAATAATTTCCCTTATGTCCACGTGCGATGCTTTAACTAACTCCAAATAAATGAGAGCTGCAGTATTCCTGTTCTGTAGGAAATCAGGTTCATTAACAAAAAGGATCATAACTTTGATGCAGTTTACACCCATGTACTGTCACATTTTCTTTTGTATTTGCACAGTTTCTAATTGTTCTTACCTTTTGAATTTGTTTCGAATCCTCTTCCGTCTTGGCAGTCAGATTACAGGACCCAAACAACTTTCTCCTCATTAACTCATAAAGTGTTAATTTGCTGTTTTCCATCTACTATCACGAACTTAGCGAGGTACAAAATATTTGCTGCTGCAGCTATGATTTAGGCTCTTAATTTCTAGAATGGCAATTATCTGGTGTCCAATTCTAACTGCATTTTCTAATACGCTCTTTGTCGCAATTTCCACTCCTATGGAATTTTAATTTCCCTTAATATTCCTCTTCCTGCCTTCTGACAGTCTTGTATTGCTGTAGCCTTGTTTATTTTGTTCCTTTTATGCACATTTAAAGTAGCCACAAAGATTACAAGTCAAGTCTCTTCTGTTGTTGTCACCTTTCCTCTAAGCCTAACACTCTTCTTCCTGGTCATGCCAGGCTTGATTGCTAAAGGTCGCCTACGCCATATACTCAGGGAATTACCCATGTGTCAAGAAGGCTCCTGTGCCCATGACTTCTTTCTAGGGATGGGACATTCGAAGTCTTTCTCCTAGAGCCTGTTCTTGAGCCCTATTTTGATCTTCTGTGCCTTGTCCTATTTCATCCTCCTTCTCTAAGGATTAGTTGTAACTATTCCTGTTAGAAGCTGTTTGCTGTCAGCAGGATGCTTGTAATATAAACGTGCCCTTGAGTGGAAGGGATTAGGACTTCTTGGTTTTTATCTCCTGTGAAATAAGTAGTCTGGGAGTACTGGAGTACTTTCTCGAGGGATGGCACTTCCACATTCAGAAAGAAGATTGCTTCTCTGAGTATGCTGTATATACAAAGTACTGGCAGTTGGATTAGTCAAGAGATAGCATCCGTTTTGAGTCTGATAGACACACAGGAACAAGAAAACTTTTTGTGTAACAACCAATAGATAGAACCTTGCCTCAATGATGCAGAAAAACACACAATATTTCTTCAAGTTCCCCAAAAGTTATCAGTATTTACAATAAATGCATAATTTAGTAGGGAAATAGTTGAAAGTAGTGCTTTTCTTGGCTTTTAGCACTGCATGATCTGTGTTGTATTAAAAAGCTGGAGGGCAACTTGCATCACAACAGTAGGATCTTGTGACAGCTAGATAAATCAGAATAACTTATTCTACAAAGCGAGAACCTTGAAATTAGTTCTCTTGCATTCTTAAGGCTCAGTTTTACTTGCTTTCTGCGTACAGAAAAATACAGTCCAAAGCACTTGTGACAGGAAAGAGATCTTTAGCCCAGTTATGTTTTATCTTAAGGAGAAAGAAATGGTATTATAAGTGCACCTGTTTCTTCCTTAAAGGAGTAGGAGGGTCCTGACTTTCTGACTTCAAGTAGCTCCCTAACTTTGAGATGGTGGTAGATGAAGTGAATATCAGTGGAACATACCTGATTTTTTTCTGTCTTTTATTTTTCTGATAGTTCAGAAAGAAGGGTGCAGTAAAGTGTATTAAAGGGTATTGCATCATAGAAGTGCTAAAAAGAGCTGTGGCATCCCTTGAGCCTGCAGACCTCAGCTTTCTGGTCGTGAGCAAAAGCTTACACAGGTGCCAGAGACAGTTAAGACAAGGAACCAAAGGGCCAGCATCACCTGCAGCTACAAGTGGTCACTTTGAAGATGTCTACAAAAGCACTAGCTGTTCTACCTTAACATGTGATTTCCAGAAGCTAGGGTTTCCTTGAGGAGGAAACTTCCTTAAAATTTGCCAGGAAAACTATTCTAGGTTTACTGACTGAGTGTGTACTGCTGCACTAGGCAAATACAGCCAGAGCTCAGATAGCTTGGCACTTACTGATCCTGTGTCAGGCCACTACATTCCTGATGGTGGTGTCTCTCAAAGCAACTACATATTTCTCTGTTTTTCCTGGGGTTTAATACAGGTCAGCCTCTTCTACCCCATAGAAAAGTTTACTTTGGAACGATCAGTATTATGAAAAGCCCTACTTTAAAATAATGGCAAATAAGTAATGCTTTGAATAGCCGGAACTTGAGTTCTGTTGTCATGTGGCATCACTGAGACCTCCTAAATGCTGTTATAGAGTTAGAATTCACAACTGCCTGTGACATATTATTTCTTCTGCTGTATATATGGTCAGAAAAGTTATCCAGCTTCCAGTTCTTGAAGTTACTAGATTACAATTTTAAAGCTGGTTCTGGAGGGAAATGAGGTGGTATTTCTGTTGATGCTAAGTAATTTCAGGTAATACTCCATTAAATGCTTCATCTCCTGAAGAAGCTGTCTTTGGCTGGTGAAGCTCAGGCATTCTTAGCCAGGGGACACCTTTTTTCTCCTCTATGCTTGTACCCAAGCAGGGGGTCCCTGCTCCTGCAGTGTGGGAGCTGTGGGGCAAATGGCTTTCTTCACTATCCTGGTGGGACTTCAGCCAGCATTGAGAGCAATTTTTTTTGCACACAGTAATGCCCTACTTGTCAGTGAACCAATGTCGTATGAAGGATGGGTCTCTCCTAACAGATTAAGGTAGCAAAAGGAAGAAACCCTTTGTGTTGGCTCCTGCTGGGCCTCTCCAGACAACTGGAACCACCTCTCCATTACTGCAGCATCACTCCAGAGCTGAGGATTAGTTGTTTATTTTGATCTAGTGATGTACGTGATAAAGGCACAATTTTTCTAACAAAAAAACCCTGTTAGCTCTGACATGTTGTATTATTAAATTATTATTTTACCCTCCCAGTTCCTATCAAATACATCAAACAAACTGTGAAGAACAGTTTGTTGGAGCCAAATGGTTTCTAAGTGTTTGGCATCAATCATGAGCAGACCGTTCTGTCAGGTGCTGGGCAGGATGCATGCTGACGTCCATCAGAGACAACTCAAGTCCTCCCTGACATGTTGCAGAGGTAGTGGAATGGCAGCGTAGAGCACACACGGGTACCACTGCTGAGACTCAGGGATGTAGAAAGACAAATAAGCTTTCCATTGTAGTTTGCTTTGAGGGAACATGTGCCTGTCAGTTGTTTGTCTCTGCTTACTGTGCATCACTTGTGAAAACCCAGAGAGATTCCACGTTCTTTGGAAGTCAGGGCTGGACAGAGCTGAGATTTTGCTCGTACTGGTGATCCTCTCCCTGGAGGATTGTAATCAAGTGTCAGGGGACAACTCTTACAGATGGTAGAGATTTTTCTGACAGCATGGGCTCCCAGTGGGAAACCAGATCTTTAAATTGATCCCACCCCCATTGGAATGTTCATACAGCTGCTTGTAAGGAGTTTATTTAAGGCCAAAGTCAGGAGATGGGAAAATTGTGACTGAAGGGGGTAGATGGGAAAGAAAGGAACCAGCACAGGTGTATGAAGAATCGGCTGTATACTTTTGCACTTCATGTAAGGCGCTCCACTATCATTAGATTAGGAACAGTTTACTGTGGTCCAGGCCAGAGCCACCAGCTGTGGACAGTGGAACAATCTATTCCATTGGGTATAAATATTCATTTGTTTCTCCTGAGTCCAAGGAACTTCACCAAGAGACTGACAGAGGTCAGTCACAGACTTGTCCACAGCCTGGTGTTTGGTTTATTGAGGGATTCTGAAGCTCAGACTTCCAGAGAACGGTGGGAAACCAAAGCTCAGACATATGCCTACATTTCCCTCTGGTTCTCGTGGCAAACTGCATAATTTTGTTAGGATTTTTCTGAGGCCCTATGAAAACACTTTTGAATTTTTAAAGTTTCAGGATCTTGTGAATGATGTTTTTGTTTTGTTTTAATTTAGGTCATAGAACCTGTGTCTAGAGAGAGGAGTTTAGGGTTGGTCTGAACACAAGAAAGGAGGTCACAGAGTGGGAAATGTGGCTATGTGTTGGTCTGTCTGCAGGGAATACTTTGCCTACATTCCAGTGCTTCGGAAACACATGTGGAAACACGGAGTCCCATTTTTCTGCTTGCTTTTATGAGATTAGTAGTTCATGTAGCTGGGATCAGTTACAATAGTCCCCAGTGACATGAGGGTCTTGGGTTTCTGATCAGATTCCACAAGATGTAGTTCCTGTAAAAGAAATGTTTTGCATGGGTCCACCCTGTCTCTTCCAACACATCTCGCCACGTTTCCTTCATGTGACTTACAAATGAAAATGCCTTTTCTCTGAGAGAGCTTCATTTAAAAATCATGACCAAATAACCTGAATTTCAAGCAAACTGGATGAAAAGCCTATCAAAAAGGGGTCAGTGCAGAACTTGTTAAGGCAAAACCTGAACTTTTCATCTGAAACCTATTTCTCACTCTTCTGCACTATCTTCCCTAGTTCCCAGCAGCCCCCAAGTGATCCTGTTACTCTCTGTGCTCATTTTGTATTATTAGTGTCTTCTCGATAGATGCTACCAGCTTACAGGCACCTACCTGGGAGTTTTCTCAAGCTGCTCTTAATATAGCCGACATGTTTTACAAACTGTCAGAACCAATCTTCTCTTCTGGAGTGCGTCTTCACTTCCAAAAGAATTTATGAATATTATGAACCAAATTCTGCCCCCAGGTTCGTCCCTGAGTTTGCACCCTTGAGGCTGTTCTGCCTCGGCTGTCATTTTCCAGGGTTATTCCCAATCTGCTTTCTAGCCACTCACACCAGTGAGTCAGCAGGATTCACTCGCCTCTCCCAGGAAGACCAGCTCTTGCTTAACAGTGAGTTCACAGGCAAACACAGCCATTTGTGTCATCACAAATTAACCTCAGAAATAGATTCAATTGTGTTGTGCCACCAGGAATTCATTTTCAAGGACAGCCTTTCTGTGGGAGCAGGGGACTGTCTTCAGCTCCCGGTCACTGCTGGGCCGTGCTGCCAGGAGCTAGTGGTGAGAGTGCTGGCTGTGGGATGCTGGACGCCATCTCTTCCATGGGGAGATTTAATGTGCAACATATGTTCTTTAATATGTACCAAAATGGGAGTAGGTCAGGGCTGAGTAATGCACTGAGGGTTTTCTCATGCGTCCTGGGAAATGCTTAGAGTGAAGCCTGGGTGATCTGATACTTGCCTGACTGTGGATATTGATCCCGCAGTGTTTTGTATTCAGGAATCAGCGCAGTTTGATTTAGCTTGAGCAAAGTATACAAGAGCACTCTCAGAGTGGAACTGTTACTGCTTTGGTGATTAAGTAACCTTTATTTTTTTTGGCATTTGAGTTCACTAGTTAAGTCTTATGATCTAATTAACATTTGGTGTCTGATAACTTAAGATACTGTCGAGAACCTCTAAATTAAATATTTCAGAAAGAAATGTCCTCTGTAAGAATAAAATGCAATTTGTTAAAACAAAACAATTTTTCTTCTATTCACCGTTGTTTACTTGGTAGTTTATTCATTAATGTTTAATGCACAGAATGAAAACTTAATGACCCCAGCATGTAGCATTTCACTTCGTCCTGAACTGCTCTTAGTCTTTTTCTCCTCTTTCATTTCTTGGGCAAAAGCTGGCAGTCAGAAAACATCCCCCGTTTGCCATTGTCTATAAACCTTGGGAATGACTGAGCAATGATCCCTGGCAGCAAATCATTTTCTGTCCATCTTATGAGTGTCACCATAGAGATGATGATCATTGCACATATACACCAGTGGATTGTGTGCCTCAATACTTTGCTGTCTCATGCAATTATCCTATATTAGCATGCTGAAATGCAGGTTAATCCATAGGATTCACATTTTATGAGAGAAACTGTTCACCCCCTTATAGTGTCATTTGATAATCTTGTCTGCATCTGACAAGTATGTCAAAGTGGGAGGCTACTTGCACACATCATACCTGTCATTTCATAGTAATTATGCATTTTGTAGCAATTTTACACTGATCCTCAGTCAGCAGATTGAAAACTATGGAAAGCTCAGGCTATTCAAGCCTGGGGTTTCAGTTTTGGACCAGTCTTTGTTTTGCTTTTCACATGTAATGAGCAAAAAATAGGTAATATTCCAGGTAACAGGAAGCATATTTTGCATTAGCTTTACAAGAAGAGAAGTGAACCACAAAATAGTTATTCTTTTATATCTGCTTTTTACCCCTGTTCCTTTTAGGTACTTGGACTTAACTCTGTGTATTTAATTTGAGGGACTTTGGTCCCATTGCTTGATGATTCAGGCAAAGTGGTAAACCCAGTTTGTTTATGTTCATGACAAAGCAAATATGGTCTGTGCAGCAGGGCAGCACAATCTGAATGATATAAAAGCAAGGGAAGGATGGCTGGTGTTTGTATCTCTTCATACAGAACAAATTATTCCTGTGAGAATGGGAACACTTCCTAAAAACCCAAACATAGTGGTTAATTTTTTATCAGTGGTATGTGGAAGACCAGTCTGTGCCCAAGTTTTGTTATGCCATGCAAAGTAAAACCACAGGTACCCAGAAAAGTCTGTAGCACAGGCAGGAGAGAACACAACCATACAGGTGGGTGAAGCTCTCCAGATGATAAAACAGGTCCGAGAAAGAGCTGAGGATGAACATCGTTGTTCAGAATCCACTGCCATAAATCGAAGATGTTTCATCTTTTCTAAACACTGACTAAAAAAACCAGGATGATAGTAATGCTGCAATAGTGACAGCCTGGTCCAAGAAATGCTGATACCAAAGTGTTTGTTGCACGGTTTGGGCATCCCTGATGACGCATAGTCCGAAAGATTTATTTCGTAGAAAGCTTTTCCAGCTTTCAGATCTGTTTACTGAAGAAACTGAGAACAAAATCACCTCACTGTGTGATGCAGCTCAGGGAAAGAAGTGTGAAGCAGGTACAGTGAAAGAGAGACTTCCTGCATTGCTTTCCTGGCTGCTGATCTGAAAGGGCTCCTTCCCCATGATCTTGTGCTTCAGTGGGGACTGTGGAGGTGGGGGAAGGAGTATGCTGGGTATGAAGAAAGGAGTGTGAAGAAATTGTGTTCAGGGGTGACTGTTGCTGAGAGGTTACATTGGTCACAGGCTTTTACCTTCAGGCTCTCAACAATTTTAGCTAAAAGGTCTCTTTTAACTGGATTAAATCCATTTCTCTTTAATGCAGTGGATCATGCAGTATTCCACTATGGAACAGCTGGTAATGCCCTTTTCCCTATTCTTCTCCAAACAAGCTAGTCAATATCTGTCCGGACTTCATCAGATGCTGCTGTTGTCCTTCTTTTGCACAGGATGCCTTTTGAAGAAACTGTTGTTCACCTTGTTCAGTGTCTTCAGTTTGCAAATAGCTTGTTGATTTATACCTGGTTTTCTGCAACAACAAAGGACATAATTTTCCTGTTAAGACACTGTTTAAATGATAGGCTTTTGATAGGGCAGAAATGATAATGGGTGCTGGAGGAACAGAGCCAAATCTTATCTGTTTGGACTCTGCATCCATCACTGTTGTGTCTGACTACCCCTCAAAATGATAAACGCAGCATCCTCTCTTCTGTCAGGAGGGAGTGGAAGCTGTTTGTTGCTTTTTACTTTTCAGCAAGGGTATAATGAGGTGGGAAAACGGTCTTACATGTTTCTGAGTTTTCTACATGATCTTCTCTAATGGTAAATTCCACTTTTACCATGTAACTTCAGTTTTCTGCTCACCCACGCTTCCTTCTTCAGCTTGACATTCACTTCTATCACTGAAGTCAGTGCACCTGACTCCAAATGCAATTTAGCAACACATTTACAAGTAAAAAGAAGCTATTTTTATCTCTTCTTACTTTGGATAGTCTTAAAAATAATTCCTCATTCCCTTGTGTTTCCAGCACTAACTTTTAACAGAGCGTATGATAAGGAACTGATACAATGCTCTTTGATGCTTCCTTAGCTTGAATGGAAAGGAGAAGCTTGAGAGAGGCTTTTCATATGATTGTTTTTAAATAGGTCTGTGGCCACCCAGAATTGGTATTGCTGCCTATGACTGATGCTGGTCGCTGGTCTCCAGTGACCAGTTCTTATTGTTCTACAATTCATCTACTCATTTTGCCAAGATGCCATGAATATTAAGCTGTGTACTTTTTTACTATCCCTTCAGATATATGCACACAGTCCCCCCCACCAGCAAGTTCTTTTTCAGCTTGATGTATAAAGATTATTTGTACTTTACTCCAAGAAAAAGGATGAGAGAAATACTCCTAATAATACTATCAGTGTAGCTGAAACAATGCCTGAACTTTTCTATGTCACAGTTTTTGCTTCTGCTTCCACGCTAATGTCTGGGAAGCAGAACCATAAAGCACAGGAGGAGAGGCTGGTACCCAGGTGCGATAGTTGCTATTGAACTGAAAACATGGTGTGGGTTTTGTGGGGGTTGCCACAGCAACAACATCATTTACAGAACATAATCCCATTAGGAGAAAACATTTTTAAACAGAGCTAACTGTACATGAGTTTATATTGCTTCACAACCTGTTTTGGGAAGATTTCATTTTTAGGATGCTAATAAAAGACTGATTAAAAGCATTACACATTGTCCTAAATTGCCTACAGAAAGAGAGGACATAAGAATTATGTAAATTATTGCTGGTATCCTTAGATTGAACCAGTATGATAAGGTAAATTAATTTGTGTGCTCATTCCGGTATTGGAAGTCACAAGATAGCAACTGTACCTGTATTACAGTAACAGGTCTTTAAATCCTGGTCTTTAGAAAAGCTTACTTGAAATGGCCCTTTCCCTTAGACACCATTTTCATTCCTTCAGACTTTCAAATCTGTGTTTTAGACATTTTGGTAGCTTTTCCTCTGCACTGACTCTGCACTACACCCTAAGAGGTGTATAAAGCTGGTTGATAATTGACTGAAAGCAAGCTAAGGGATTGTAAAAAAGCAGAATGAATAAAACTAGGATGAAATGTATCACCTGTGGGAAGGCAAAGTTAGATTTAGGCAGAAAACAGAATGTAAAAAGGAGCGCTGAGATCTGCAGGCGCTATAAGGAACCAGGGATTTTCAGCTCAGTGTTCTAAGTCATGTTTAGAATTCTATCCTTTTAATTTTAGCCTTGCTTCAGAGAAATGTTGCTGCCACATACCTGAGTAATAGAAACAGAGATGTTGTCAATGGTGAAACAGTAGGATTGTACTTATTGAATTATAGCTGATAGGAGTCTTCTGCTTAGTAATGCTCCTGGCCACCAGTCACATTTCTATTCAAGAGGTGATCGGTAGGATTCATTAGCACTGCAAGTCAGGGAGGTCAAGAACTCGGGTTCGGAAGGGATTTGAATATGTGTACAGCAGCTAAAAATACCTGCAGTTACACAATATTGGTGATCATGCTTCTTTCTCTCCTCTACCTTTCCATGCCCCTCCACTCCATATGAGGCTATCTTCCATTTAGGTTCTGTTTACACCTGAAACAAATGGGATGGGTGCTGTGGGAGGCATGGTGTGTATGTGGACACAAGTTCTCAAGAGTTAGAATCATAGAATAGTTAGGGTTGGAAAGGACCTTAAGATCATCCAGTTCCAACCCCCCTGCCATGGGCAGAGACACCTCACACTAAACCATGTCACCCAAGGTTCTGTCCAACCTGGCCTTGAACACCACCAGCAATGGAGCATTCACAACTTCCCTGGGCAACCCATTGCAGCGCCTCACCACCCTTACAGGAAAGAACTTCTTCCTCATATCCAATCTAAACTTCCCCTGTTTAAGTTTGAACCCGTTACCCTTTGTCCTATCACTCCAGTCCCTAATGAAGGGTCCCTCCCCAGCATCCCTATAGCCCCCCAAGTTCTTCAGCAGTAATTTTTATTTGCAGCTGCAACTTTATGGAAGAATAGCGCCGTTCTAAACCAGTTTCTTTGTACTTAAAAAAAGGAAGTTTTTGTTTTTAGGTTTCGGAAACGTCCCCCTTTCTATTTGAAACATTAAAAATGAGGTGTCAGGTCTATCTAAAGGAAGAAGGAGTCTGTAAAACTTGTTGCTTTTAAGATTGTTTTACAATAAAAGCCAACAGTTCCCAACATAAACATAAGAAAGAAGCAAAATGGAATGGTTTAATTGATCCAAACCAAAGGAAAGACAGCATTAAAAATATTGGGGGTATTTTCACTCTTGATATCCTCTTTGAAATCTTGAAAATTATCCTTTTTGCCTAACTCTGTGAGCTAATAAGTAGCGTTTAGGACCAAAGAAAATGTTTTCATTTCATTGTTCACTGCACATCGTTAATCTGGTTCTTTAAGGCAAAAGCATATGTGACTCTCTTTATTCTTTCTCCTTCTCCTTTTCTAAATCAACTAAAATCTCTAAACCCGAAGGGTAGCTTATTATGCTTGCGTATGAAAAATGCATTGCTTGCAAAACAACTTTGATTCTTGTTTCCAAGGGCTTTTTTAACTCAGGTTTAATATTTCTGCCAAATCACGCAATGCTGGCCCGTATGGTACCCCATTGATTTTACTAGGTCATTAAAAAAAAATCTTTAGACAAAATCATTTTAGTTTACAAACTTTCCAGATCATGATGCTCAGCCTGATTGTTGATAACAGTAGCATTTCACACAGAAATTAATCAATAATGAGGATGGCAGAGTGGTGTTAACCCCTGCACTGCATGTGGTTCAGCTCTTCAGAGTACAGGTCAGTGTCAGGGCAATTTTTCAAGCCAGGCTGGCTCTTCTGCATTGCTATTTAAATCTGACACACAGTAAAATGCATTAAACTGCTGCCCACCTCCCTCAGAAGGGTACAAATCAGCTGTGTGAGAGCCTGGATTTTGTATCCCTGCATTGTCTCAGATACCTGGATCACTTTGTCTTGAAGATGACTTTAAGCTGCCCAGACACAAAGAGGCAGCATGGCTTGTGTGAATTTATTAAAACAGTTCAGTTTTTATCTTTAGAACAGTTTCAGGATGCTGTTTCGTTTCCCCTAACTAGGAAGTAGAAATAACTTTCCTATCTCTATTTGGCATTCCCACTGGGTGCCTTGATGTTCTTTCTTTGTGACTTCTTCTCTGTAGATTTTTTCTAGAGCTGTGCATCAGGGAAAGCACTAGATGTAGATTCTGAGAGTAGTGCTTGGGTAGTTCTCTTCACTCTGGCTCGGCAACTTCTTCCTCTACAACGAAGCAAAGAGTCCAAAATCTCTGTCAGGCCACATCTTTTAGAGGGTCTCTGCAAGCCAGACTCTCCTGCAGCACAGTGGGACAGGAGGTGTGAGGTGCTGAGTCTCTGGTACGCTGGGGCGCACGAAGAGGAGGGGGCCAGTGGGCGAATGGAAAAACAGGTAATGCAGGAGAGATGTTCTGAAAGGCTGAGAACAGAGAAACTCTCAGTTGTGAAAGGAGTTGGAAGCGAATAGGAATTCTGTGCTTGGAAGCATCTATCTGAGTTTAAATTTGATCCCAGTTCTAGCTCTTTGTATAGCCTGATACAAAGATGATGGGGAGAAAAGGCACTTAGACTCCAGCAGAGGTTGAATATGAGGATAATCTTTCTTCTCCTCTCATGAATAGAAGCACCTCCATATCTTATTTTTAGTTTTAAAAACAAACAGTACCTCCCTTTTGTGTCACCACTGTCTATTAATTGTCATACAACAGCATCTGCTTTGTGTTGATTCTTGCTGTGGTAGCCATCATGATAGATTGATTTCAAGGGAAAGGGAGCCTACTATGTAGGTGCTATAGTCTTACAGTTAAATAAAGCTTGTGGGATTAATTGTGTGGTATTTTGCAGAGTGGAAAAAAAGAAGAAAAGGCTAAATTTTGAGCCTACTCTTCACAAGTTTCACTTTTCCAGTAAATGACAGGTGTCTCTTTTCTTGCCAGACACTGAATTTCTCACTTATCCAACTGAAGTTGAAGAGGCTTCACTTGTCCCTTGCCGTTTCTGAAGCAGTCATTTTAAAGATGATATAATTACTGAGTTCTATTACGACTTCATAGAACAGTTAGGGTTGGAAAGGACCTTAAGATCATCTAGTTAACTTGTGTTAGCCCTTCCAAATGCTATGGTAGGACGCCCCCCATCCACACTAATGTATCGGATCTGATGTGACATAATTATTCAGTCCATGTATTAGAAATCTGGATCCTCAGCTTCTTTCCTTCTTTTTCTTAGGTTATGAAAAGAATATAAATGACAGAGAAAAAGTCTTTCCTCTTTGCTTGAAGCTTGAAAAGCCCCAGTCTGAGCCCCACAGTGCTTCCCTTAATGAGTGTTTACAAAAATACTCCAGAAAATAAACTTGTCCTTTGAAGGAGATAAAAGACTAGAAACTCCATACTACATTTTATAGAACAAATCTCCTTCTATGGAACCCACTTTATACTTTATAATAAGCTGCAGTATGGAGATACCTGAAAAAATAATCAGCAATGTTTTAATCAAGGTCAATTCTTTTTCCTTGTGTTTTAAAAAGGTTCTTGTGGGAGGAATTGGTAATGACGTTGAAAATACTTAAGGAAGTGAATGTCACAACTGAGAATATCCAGTCTAAAGGCAAATGTATTCTGCATTGGCATTTGTATGTAGTTCAACGGATAACCTGTTACAGTAACAGGAGAAAGGTGTCCAAATCACCTAAGTCTTCAGAAAATCCAGTAACAATTCCTTTTAGCAGAGCCTTTGGGCTTTTCTGTGTTCAAAGGAAGAATGTTTTTGAAAGCTCCATCTGAGTAAATATATTTCTTTTCTGAGTGATAATTATTGATGTATTTTTGCATTTGCCTCTTAGACTCTCGGGCACAGATCAGTATGCCCCTGTAAATGAGATGTTATGTGCCCATCAGTAATGCATTGGGCCTCAGAGGATTATCAGACAGGAAGAAGGATGCTGGGCAAAGGTATTCTTGGAAAAGAAAGGACAGTGTCATTTGAGAGCAATGTTGAAATAGTCCTCTCCTGGAATAATGAAAAGGAGCAACACATTGCGAAAACTCAGTTAATCAAAGTGTCTATCACTAAATATAAAGCTTAGCAGCTTCTGATCTTTGCAATGCCTCCTCCAGGTGTTTTCACCAAAGCTTCTGTTTAATAACTGCTGTGGTGGTTAAATCTTTATTTTTTTGTTAAGAGAAACTTTGCTCCTAATGAAGTTGTCCTACTGGATGCAGCTAACAAAAATCTCTGTACGTCTGCAAGGAAAACAGGGTGGAAAATAAAGAGCTTGGGTGTCTTGCCAAGGGCAGGGAGCTTTTGGCATTTTTGAAGGATGCTTGAGGTCATTACAGTCTCTGAATTGTCCAAATCCAGGAAGAAGGCACACAATCAAGGAACTTAAATTTTGTTCATCAACATTGCCACATCAGTGTATGTTGCTTTCAGATCCTGTCTCCAGAGGTTAAGAGACCAAAGACAAGTTACTGTTTTAGGATTATTATGGGGAAATATTATTCCATAGTTGTCTTGGTTTCTATATTTTCACTTGCTTATGTTAGCATTGGTTGGCTAGCGTTTGGGAATGGTCAAGACAGTTGTTATATCTGACTGAATACTGGCTACTTGTGTTTTATAGGTTTGGTTGAAATCAAAATGTGCACCTGAATTTTTATGACTTTCATTTTAACATAGAAAGCTCTGTCAGAATAGAAAGGAAGAAAATAATATGCTTCAGAATACCCTGGTGATAGAAACTGTAATACTAGACAATAAAGAATGGACAACTCAGTCTTTGCATCCTCAGATTTTCTGACTATCTTGCAGTGCCTGTTGGGCATTTCTAGGATGAAATGAGTGTGTTTGCCACTCCAGGACATTTCCTGAACACCCCTTGGGACAGATTCTTTGAAAGTTTGGTTTCATTCTGAAAAGGGACAATACTGAAGTGTCACCTTTTAACTTATCAGATCTGCTCCATATGTGTGCTCAGAGTTTCACCTGCTTAATTCAGAAGCAAAAAAAGGTCTCTGCCGCTTGTTTTACTCTTGCTCACCCTTGGAAGCGGCGCAGCTCCACGAGGAGATCTCCATTCAGCTCCTTTCTGTGTATCTTTATCATTAGAAGTGCTTATTGAGTTTTAATTAAAAGAATGCATCAGATAGCCTCAGGAGATTGTATTTGAATAAGTGATGTGTTAGTTCGATATATACATTGATACAGGGGGACTACCAAGATAAGACAACAGTCCTAATTAGTTATGCACAAATGTTATTTACTGATGGTCCTGTAGCAGAGCAGGAGGATCTAGTCTGGCTTCAGTTGCACAGGGGGTTTTTGAGAATGGCTGCTGGGAAATAAGAAGCAAGTAGCCCGTCTCTAAAACTCATAGATGTGATCTGAAATTCCCAAGACATCAACTTCCAAACTCCCTGTTCCCATTTTCATTGAACTGCTTTACTTAGAAAATTCCTCAGATCCCTGAGCAGTGGGAAGGGTACTTAAAGGTAATGGAAAAGGACACTTGAGATCATTTTAAGGTTTTTCTTTGGGCACAGTGTACCTGAGCAAGGGTAAGGCAACCGCATTGTTCAAGTTGCTGTTCAGAATTTTGCCAGAACATTGTTTTTAGCTTGCTAGTGAGGCCACTTTGTGTGTATAACTCATGTAAGCCATGCTGCTGAGTACTTTTATTTATTATTCATAGAGCTCTGTATATGCCATAAAATGGACATTTCTCTGTCACCTTCGTTGATGTCTGGAACTCTATGGAGAAAAAAACAACTCCTTATTAAAGACAGACATGAGCAGTTCAAAGTACAGGCTTTTCTTTCCGTAGATCCAAGCTGCATCAAAGCCCCCAAGTTATCTTATGGGGAGGAACTAGAAGTCTGTAATTTAAAATGGGTTGATATTTGGAGGCTTGCCCTCTATCTGCATTTCATGGCTTGAACCCAGCATAAATTTCTCACTAGGGAAAAAGAAAAAAGGCAGCTAATCATAAACATGTTCTTGTGATGCTCACATGCTTGGAAACTATGGTAATGGATGTTGCATAAATACATTGACACAAAGCAAAACTTGTCATTTGGATTAAATGTAGAAAAGAAGCATTTCACCTCTTCCCCAAAGCCCTTTTACCTCCCAGAGTAGTATATTTAGGTATTTTAATAAATTAAACATATAGCAATTACATTGGAAGGTTCATGGGATTATACTTATGCCATGTTATTATTCATTTGAATGTAGTTATAGAAATGAGATACTGCAGGATTTTCATGTTTTCTGCTTGCCTTGCCTTCATGCACCATTTAATTGCAAAGTGTTATCTAGTCCCCATTAGTGAAATTTCCACCTAGGAGAGGTCTTCAGGATTTCATGGGTAGCTCTGTTCCACTCCCCTGCCCAATCACTCATTTTAATGAGAAATAAACATTGTGGAAAAGGCTCATGGGTGAATTGTTTCAAACCTGAAATAATTTTACACATTGATATCACTGTCATTGCAGCCAAACTGGAAAACCTTTCATAATTGCCATGATACACTGCTTTGAGTAGCCTGGTAGGCAAAAGAAAAACTAGAATTGAAATGCTAGCTCTTGGGACTGAAAGGATAACAGAACAGCAGAGATGGGTGGAGGTGGAGAGTCAGGTGAAGCCAGCTCAGCAGCATCTAAAGCCATCACCATGCTGAGGCACAACATGGGTGCAACACCCACAAAAGAATTTGCTGTGTAAACAGTATCCCTGTTGTTTTAAATCCATTAATCTCTTGGAGGATCATGTATAACTGATGTGACGTTTGAATAAATAAATGAACACTGTGCTATTCTTGGCTTAGTAGACCATTGTAGAGCTTATTGCTTCAGGCAGTTGACCAGCTTGTTGATGACATTTTTGCCCATGCATTAGGGAAAAGTGAATCAATATTGGTTATTAACAATCCTTTTGTGGCTATGAGCCTCCCTTGCATACTGGGACGTGATCACAGGACCAGCTACGCTGCTCCCAGATCTGGTATTGATTCTACGCATGGAACAGAAATACAAACAGTAGAAGCCATCTTCTGTCTCCTTCAAACTGTTTGGTGTCTCCTGCTATACAGTAGCATGGATCATTTTTAAGTGTCTCTTTTCAGTTCATTGGGAAGAATATTCAGATTAAAACAACCCATCCGTGGGCATTGCCATTGCTCTGGAAATACTCAGCCATTAGTATCTTAAGATGTCTTTGTTTTCTGCTTGGATGCTGCCTCTTCCAAGAAATATTCCTCTCTTGTCTCCTAAAGGTTATACTCTGGATAATCCAGTCATTTTTTTCCCAGGAATATGGGATTCATTTTACTCAACTTCAGCATTTAAACCTTAGATGCTTTGTCAAAATATGTTTATCTCGGCTTACTGTGGTCAATGGAGATGACCTCTCAATAGGTACTTGTAGAATGTAGTTGTCTAATATACTGAAAAGAAGTTGTCCTCTGGAGCATCTGTTTCCATTGACAACAGAATTGGTCTAATCATCTGGCTGTGTGTAGGTGCTGACTTTTTAGACTGAAGAAAGATGAAGCAAATCCTACTTAATATCCTCTTCTGTAATAGCGCACTGACCTAGGCAACAGGCAAGTTGTAATTAATGGTAAAGCCAAACAAAAACAATCACAGTTTCATTGGACACTGAAATGAATTGTGCCAAAAATATGCGGATGCATTCACCGTCATGTGTGAAGATGAGCACATAAATATAATTCTTATCTATGAATCTTATCTCCTGATGAAATGAATGCAATGAAAATTTGAGCAATTGGTTCTATTATTTTTCTCTATTTTAAACGCAACATTGTTTCCTCTCCTATAGTGTCTGAGATGACATACATTTAACATATACATATGACATTACTCTGATGGAAGTAAATGAATATGAGCCCCATTTCACAGTTGATAAACTGTGGCAGACCAACTAATGCATGAATTCAGGCTCCTTTCTCTTTCTAAGTTCAATTTCTTTAGATGGTGACACATTGAATAAACTTACAGAGGGAACTTTAGTAGGGACTTAAGCTAGTTTCTCAATATAGCGCTTTTTTTGCTATGTATTGTCTGATGGCTCATCATTGTTCCTTCTGATGATGTGCATTTTTTCCTTGGAATGATTGTGCTAACCTATTGGACACAGCAACGATATTTACCTACATCTCAAATGTAGCCTGAATAATCAGCCAGTTTTGAGATGAAAAGTGAACATAAATTACTTCTTTATTTTAAGAGATGGGAGACAGGAATACCTAAAAAAAAAAGTATTATTAATTTCTGCTGATTTTTCTTTTCTAAGTTTTCCCCTCTCTTTATTTCTGCTCCAATTTTTCTACCTTGTGTCTTCTGTTTTCTCTCAAACATCATTCTTTAAGGGTTTGGGCAGTTTATTTTTCCTCTGATTGTTTTGTTTTGGTATTGCCAAATATGGGCACCAATATCTACTTTTTTGATTAATTCAGTAAGAAACTTGGTGTGCAAAGTATTCGGGTTGCGATTTTCCTCCCAGTTGACTCGGGAGTTTTGAGATAAACTTTTCCAGTTGCAGCGTCCAGCTCCAATTGGATTGTTTCTCTTCTCTGACCTGACATTATCACAGTGGCACCTTTAACTAGTTTTAGATGGTATTAGCTAAAGATTTGCTGGTCAGTGGAGAGTAGGATTCAGAGCTTAGAGGGGATGAACCACGCTCTGGAGACTCTTCTCTCCTTCTCTTGACTATGGGAGGGAACCTGGGCTTTGCTGACATGCCAAGAGTTAGGCATGATGAATCTGGGCCAATGAGTCTCTAGCCAATTAATTAGGTGCTAACAACGAGTTACTTACTGCAAAGCAGAGGTTTAACAAGCAATTTGGGTAAAGACTATTCTTTTTTGCATGCAAACACAGACACTTTTGGTTTCATTCAGAGCCCAGATCAGAACTGGTCTTCCTAAATTTATCCCCCTGACAGCAAATTTGTGTATCCATTGTGTATGGAATTAATGATGCTTTTAAGGCCATGATCAGAAGTTTCCCATCAATTTCAGTGAAGTTTGTGTCAAGTTCTGAGATCCCAGGGACCTCATTTTGTCTTTTGGTTGTTAAGAAGTCAAATTTGTTGAGGATTTCATATGGTTTGCCAGCTTCTTTTCTGCTACTCCAGGACTGATGTGGTAGAAATGAGACTTTTTAGCTTGTGTAACCCAAGTTGTGCAATATACACAGGCAGGTAGAAGCGGTCTGGAGATTTATCAAGATCTTATAGCAATTCCTGTTGAGACTTTGGGCATACTAATGCAGTCCTGGGTCAGGACTGACCGGCAAGTTTCACTCTGCTGTGCTGTTTGGGAGAGAGGAGAGAATCCCCTTCTCCTTTTCATCTCTCAGCATTCAGCTTTTGGTAGGCACCAAAAGGGAACTTCCAGCATTCCCCTGGAAGGTTTGAACTGTATGAGCTCCAAAGACTCTCAGCAAGATCTCTGATGCCCTCAAACAATGACAAGAATCCCCCCTAAATGTCTCTTTCTTTTCTCTTAGTGACAGTGGCAGGCTCGTGATCTCTTCAGAGTGGGTCCTGTGTTCAGTAAGGTGTTTGAATCCCCCCCAGAGGATGAATGTCTGTCAACAAGGTGATTCATTGGCATTCTGCTGTGAAGAGGGAAGAAATCTGCCTGTAGCAACACAGCAACGGCAAGGTCAGTGAAACCAAAGGGAGACAGAAAAGAGTCTGCAAGGCTTTTGCTCTCAGTGGGGGAAATTAAAGGCGGCTTGTGTTATAAAATATTAAATAGTGATTTAATCAGCAGTGAGATATGTAAGTGAGCTTAATTAGAAATACATATTATTCTTTGACTTTAAAGCACAAAATGAAAAATTAAAGCAATCTTAGAGGATATGTAATCAGCGAGGAATAATATGTTGGAAAATGAGTCTGATGTTGTAATTGGTGTATGCAATTAAAATTAATTAATTTTAGTTAGCATACATGCATGCAAATATGAAATCAACGCATTTCAGATATTAAACTCATAATTATAGTGATACTATTGCCAGAGCCGGTGACAGAGGAATTGACTTTTCAATGGTAAATACTTGCTCTTCAGATGTGAGGTCTGTTCTCTCTGCTGTCGTGTCAGGCTGAAACCTAATGATTAAAACTATCTGATCAGACATGATTAAAGAAAAGTGTTCAGAATCCCCCTCAGTTTGGTTTGCACTTCCTGGCTTCTCAGCTCTATTGCTTACACTCACCTATGGGGTAGCAGCAAGGCATTTTTGCATCAAGAGCAACTTGCATTTAAGACATTCCCATACACACGTAGGTTGATAAACCTCTTCCCCCACCCTCGATTGCTCTCCCTCTTTGCTAATACAGGCTGGCAAAACTTTGCTGTAAGCCAATGTAATGATCCAGCTTTGTGAAAAAGACATCTTCCCTCTGGTTCCTATGCAGATTCTTCCATCACTATTCACCAAAGTGATTTTATTTCACCTACAAATAAAGCCAACAGTGTCAGCAACAAAATTGCTCCAGTGTAAGAAAATTATAGAGTGGCTCTGATCAAAATGTGCTCCAAGCCTTTGCGTTCTTTGCTTTGGAACCTGACATGCTGTTACAAAAGCTGCTTTTCTCAAAGTCATCTAAGGTAACATAGGAGCATACAGAATGATTGTGTTTCTACTGAAGTGAATAAAAAGTCTAAACCGACAGAAGTATGATAACTCTAAAACTACAGCTATTATTAAACATTAGATAGGGTACATTATGCTCTGATATTTTTTGATCCAGTTTAGCCTAGCAATCAGCACCACATTAATCCCCTTCAGATTATAGCCACAATCCAAACCAGAAAGCAGACCCCTGTTGGCTTGAAGTGTCATTAAAAAAAAGAAGAAAAGGCATTTAAAATAGCTTTAAGTAAACTTCCCTGCTCTCCCATGGAATAAATATCCAGAGAAGGAGAATTCAAGGGCACTCTCTAAGAGAAATGGGAAGGAAAGATGCTCTGATGAGGGCAGATCTGCACTGCTCCCACCTATGTATACCAGCCTCCACCATGCCTGTGCTTTTCATGATCTCCCACATTCTTCCCTGCTCTGGCAGCAATCTATTCAGGGAAAATGCATTTCCTTACTGAAGCCTCAAGCTATGTAAAAGCAGCCATTTTTCACAGTGGGTATCTGTGAAGGTTGGCCCAGATTACTGGAACAAGGTGCATGGGGAGGGTTCAACAGTACCAATTAGGTGGGTACCATTGCCAGCACACCTTTGTGCTCAGCACTTATCAGCTCAACAAGGGGGGCTGAAGCTGCTCCTCTGCCTGTTCTAGGTACCTGTAGGTTTTTATTTCGATGTCCCTTCTCCCTCTTTTGCCCTGTATCCTGTTGGTGTGTGCACTGTATGTTAAATGCAAATTGATGTATTGAAGGAATGATAATTAGGTGATGCAGGTAGTCTGTGTGGAAAGATCATGTTTGTGTAAAAATGGACCTGAGCAGAGTTATACAATCACCAGGAAAATGCCTGATTTGTCTAAGCATTACCACTTTTATCCACTGCATGCAATAGCAACAGGAATCAAAGCAGCTAACTTTCCATCATCTCAGGACAAAGGTGCCTGTTTGATTCAGCTTCAAGGGCTGCATGCACAATCAGACCCCTGGAGATGCTGAAAGGCAGGAACCAGATAGATGCTTCAACAAAGTTCACAGGGAGGAAGCTGCCTGCATGGAAAGAGAAAGATTGAGAAGGAAAAATGGGATGGGAAATGAATATGCTCAGAGGTCACAGAAAGGTCTAAAAGGGGGAGAAGATATTTAGAAAGACACTTAGAATGGAAATATGGATGCTATTAAAAGAAAACAGAGTCATTACTTAGGTTTAATGAAGCTGAATTTAACCAAAAGGGAATTGAACAAACTGTTTGATGATTGTAATGTAACACCGTAGCGTGGCAGAGCTCTGCAAACTGGTGCAGATGTTGTCTGTGCCTCCACAAGGATGGAGGCGGAGCAGGCAACCTTCACAGTGGCATCAGGAGGGGTCAGGTCTCCACCACCCTCTTTCCCCTGGCAAGTGGCACTGGGTAGGAGGAGAGCACTGCCATGGGACATGGGGTAACAGTCAGCTAGAAGTGAGAGGAGTCAAAGGAGGGAGCAGCTACGTGATTAAATCCTTCATCCACTGGGCTGCAGCTTTCCTAAAGGAGCTACATGTTTTCTTCAAGCCTCAGCTCCCCCACCTACATATCAAATGTCAAGCTGCACATTCTGGGTACAGAACTGTGCCTCCGTGCCTGTGCTTGCACTGCACATCCCTATTGGTCTCGATGGAACAGAGGAGCAGATGTCTAACAGGCTGTGTGGCACCCTGGTCGCCCTGCTGCCATCTCTCACACCAGACAGCAGCCCTGAGCAAGTGCTTGAAAAGCAGGGAAATGCAAAAGCAAATACACAGCTACAACCTTCTGGGGTCAGAAGTCTTCACCTGGAGACTGCTTTGTTGCCTGATGATGATTCTGCAGCTTACTGAGTTTATGCTCGTTTAGCTGTTCCACTCCTAACAGTGTGGTGATTCTTGTGCTGATAGAAGGCACTGAACAAATACCTGCAATCTTGTGCACCCACAAGATTCAGATATCCTACCTCCTACAAGATGACAGAAGGGGTGGGATGTGCCAGTGCAAAGGCAGAGTAGTTTAAGGGGACAACAACTGAGCTATGTCAGTGCTGCAGATCTTGGGCTGCACCCCTTGAGGGCTGGCTCTTGGTCCAACGCTCTGTGTGGGCTGAAATGAATGGGGGAAGAGATAAAAGTTCAATTTACTGTCTTTGTGTTTGGGCAACAGGTATAAAGAAGCTAGGGGGTTTGTCAGCTGGGTGGCTCCACGGTCATCCTGCTTTCCTGAAATCTCACTTTCACATGGCAGGAGGTAGTGAGCACAGCTAGGGTATGGGGTTTGTTTCCTTGTTTCTGAGTGAAAACAAAGGGACTGGTCTCTGCTGCTTTAGGATGCAGATGTATTACTCTCATCAAATTTTACTATCAAGTCAGAAGGTAGAGTTAATGGCAGGCCATTATTCCAGCTTTATGCCCTGGCAACTTTTACACAGTTCTTTAAGAAGGAATGCTTTTAAAGTCACCTTATTTTGACCCCTTTTCCATCAACAACTGTTGTTGGTAGCTGCAGTAAAAACAAATTCTGATGTGTGAAAATAACATGCTCTGTTTGCTTTTCAACATTGAGAGATTAAAGAAAATAGTGTGATAATTATTAATTTTGCTCTTTTAAGTGAATCTGCACATTTTTCTTCTGTCCCCGCTTCTCATTTTGCTGCAGAAGATGTTTTCTTTTTAACTCATGTTCATCTAATAGCTGTATTTTGAGGTTGGAAATCCCTATCCCATTCCTCCAACCAAAGCGTTAAATAAGCGCTAGAGACAGAATCTCGAATCCACGTACAGAACAGAGGAAGGAAGAGACAGGTCACGGAAACCTCTAACACCGCAGCCTTTTATGAGAGCACTGCTACAGTTTGATCAAGAGAAATAAGCTTTGCTTGTTATTTGTTGAGTCACCTGATCCCTCAGCTAATACTTACCTTTTTTCTTGTAGGGTATTGAAATTAAACATAAGAACAGAAACTACCGTATTGTTTGCCTTACATTGTGTTGTGACTAGTCATCAGTGAGTTTAATCATCACCTCCTAATGCTAGGAAAAAGAATATTTAGAGGCAGGGAATGATGGCAATAGTTCAGTGGCATTCTAGGAATCTAGCTGCTTTGCTTCCTGCAGACGTTTTGTGTCTCAGCTTTGTGCTTAAACCCTTTTGCCATAAGTGGAAGTAAGGCTTCGGAGGGAGTGGAAGATTGTTCCTGAAGCAAACGTGCTTCACTTGCAGGAGTGAGGTATTGGCGAAACAATATAAGGGAAGGTTATATAACTGAGCGTACGCTCACTCTTTGCCTAAGTGAAGAAGCCAGATGAGATATATAAATAGAAGATGGATTTTGTGTCAGCCAGGGTTTGATATGTGCCAGTATTTAATCGCCCTGTTACTTCTCAGAACATGAAACAGATGTAAGGACACTTCCCAAGCATACAGGCTGCAGGAAAAACAGGTTTCATTAAGCACTCTTTAATTTTCATTCTGATCCCAGGTAATAGTGGAGAACAATGGTGGCCGTGGATGCTGGAAAGCCAAGCTTCTGCCAATCAGGAGACTTTCAAACACTGGTTAGGTTAATGTGTTTAAATTGAAACTGAATGGATCATTTAATCAGGTGCCTCCAGGAGCTAAAAGAAAACACCAAGTATTGTGTGACTAGTGAAAAATACTAAATTCTACATCTCCAGCCTTCATTTACTTATATCCCTGGAGCTGAATTTCCTTTTGGAGAAGGTACTTCCTAAAAGTCTTGAGAAGTAAAGAGAGAGCTGGAGATGAAGGAACACAGGTGGAAAGTGTATAGAAAGGAGGGATCTAAGGATTAGCAGAGTTGCCTTCCAGTCACTGGCTGACTTGTGATTTGTAGGCTGGTTAAATAGTCTTGTGTCACGTCTGTGCCAGGATCCTATATATTTCTAGCTGTTCTGCTGATGCCACTGTTGAGGAAAGGATGCTCGGTTTCTGGATAGGTTTACATACCTGATCTGGAACACTTTCCAGTCCATGCTATTGGGGGCTATGTCTGCAGCTTCCCCAGGCCAGGACCAGTATGGGCTGGAATATTGTACTGGTGCTTGAGGGGGAATTCCAGCAGGATTTCCAGAGAACAAGGGCCTTTACTCTGGGGTGCACCTTCTCACCAGATGGAATTTGGAGGCAACAATGAGGCCATAGCTAGGGCAGCACCTCAATATGTTCTGAGTGTTTCTGCAGGCAGGTAATAGGTGGGATTCCACCGCATTGAATCTGGCACAGTGCATTTCAAATCAAAGCCGCAGACAGGGCATTTTCATCTGGTTGTAACAGGCGTGCACACCAGATCATCAGCTGAGCATCTACCAGCCCTGACTGAACTTCACTGCAGTCCTTAGGGCTGAAACTCCAAACTGAGAATCTCACACTTCACATTCAAGCATCTTAGAAACCTTGGATTGCACAAACCAATAGCAATAAATAGTAATAAATCCCTGGAGAACCAGCCAAAGTGTACCAGGAATTTCTGCATCTCTGATGGCTTATTTACAATCTGTCGTTGTCAGACATATCTCTTTGCCTTTCAGTGGCAACACAGCCATTTTTTCAGTCACTTGTAATTTTACCAAACGTCAGCAATTTGGGCAGAAATTTCTGCTCAAAAATTCTTTTGGCTACTTTTGTGCAGGAAGAATGAAAGCGAAGCGTTTCTTTGTCACTTGAAGGTTAATTGGGGTGTTCTTTGGGGTGTTTGTCTGGACAGTGATGCCCATATGACCAAAGGAAAACGTGCTCCGTCCAAGGCATGGACCTGGCAAGGCAGTGGTCTTTGGTTGGGCTGAGATCTGGTCTGCTTTCCCTGCTTCCTTAAAACAAAGGCAGAAGCCTCCAGCTGCAATGCAGACTCCCTTTCCCGTGTTAGACCCACCTCAAAGATCACATGCAGCTCTGCTCATACCCCGTTTATCATTGCAGATCTGATCACTGCCAGCTCTTGGGGTCTTTAATCTGATAAAACTGACAGGAGATGCTTATGCATACCATTAGGAAGGCAATATTCCATATGCTCTCTAATTGGTTTGAATTTATCCTATTATTTCAACATTTAAATGTTGCTGAATGTAATTTAGATGTGTCAGGCTCATAAAGTGTAGGCTCTGGTGGGAGTTCATTATTGAGGAAAGATACATCCACCAAGGCTTTTTCTGGCTCCAGGCCCAAACCCTCAGCATTTTGCTTACCTCACGTGTGGCTTTTCCCCACTAGCTATACTCCTACATCCATGCTGCAGTCATCTCTGGCACATTCTGTTTATTGCTTCCACTTCAGTATCATATCTTTATTTTCAGTGTCACAAGGTATGTAATATGTTTGTTTAAGGGAGTAATGGCTCCTTCAGGCTCTGGTATCACCGTGACCAGAGTAAAGAAAACCCACTTCTGTGAGGATACTTGTCGTGGTTTAAGATGTGATCAGCATCCTCCGTTTTAGTGACTGTCTGGCTAATGTGACGAAACCTGGTGATTGCCATCTGCTCCTCTGGGTGCTGTGGTCAATGCCTAGTGTCTAATTATTGAAACCAATGAAAGGTGAGCTTGCTCTTCTCCTCATGGGAATGCGTGGTCTGTGGACATGGCAAACACTGAGAGCTTCCCTTTCTCTTCGTCCCATTTGATCTCTGATGTGACAACTTGGAAGGCAATGAAAGGGTTTGGGGCTGCATGGTTTTGTGACGTATTTCTGTAACAGTAAAAGTCTGCCCTGAAGAAGGTCTTGGGCACCGTCACAGAACAAGTGTGAAAAGCAAGCTAATGCCTTCGGCACATACGCACTCACAGAGCTTGGTGTGTGATGAATGTCTCGAGCTCCAGGGAATTAGTTTGTTTTCATCATTAATCTCTCTTCGAAAAGTTTTTCTATGGTTATCTTACAAATCTTAGTGAGCAGGATTTGATCCACTGCTGCACTTTAAGGAGCCAAAAGGTTTACACTCAAACCACCATGCACTATTCAGCCTTCTCCTTTCAGAAGGTGCAGTCATTCTGTGATGGTTTATGGTCTTGCTTTGATGACAGCCTTAATCTCTGAAATAAGAGCCAGTTTCCCCTGCAGACACTTCCCCTGGTTAGAGTAGATTCTGTAACTTCTTTAGATCACCACAAAGCAGGCTCGCAATAAGATGCTATCCAAGGACAAGCAAGTAAGGAAAGGTTCATGGATAGAGGTGTGGCTTTCATTAGAGTTACACCAAAAAAACAAAATCAAATAGGCAAGTGCATGCCTGACAGCTGCCTTGCTTCTGTTGACCATCTGATTTGATGAGAAGACGCCTACAGGAGATGTGTTGTAGACACCTACAAAACAGTGACCTCGCAAGCATGCTCGAATTATGACAAATAGGGCTTGCAAGCATGTGTCAGTTATTTGGATATGGCCTCGCACTTCACATATTTTTCTCACATTTTTCATTGATTTAATCTTGCGATGTGGGGAGGAAAGAGCTTTCTCTGGATGTTGGGAGGGAACATTGAACACACTTTATGCCTTAACAGATACCATCTTGGTGTATCATTTACAAAACAAGCCCCTGATGATGTTATGCTCCTTTTAACTGTTCCTGACAATGCACTTTGGGGATAGTCCTGAATTTCTTTCCCTTGCTCTTGGTGAAGCCTGCGGTTCAAGTGCACTAGGCTGGATTTCCTGAGGGTGAAGCAGATGGTGGGGTCTCCATTCCCCAAGCTGTCTGCCTGCAACAGTTATAGATACATTTTGAGACTGAAAGTCTCCAGGAAAGGTGGGATTAGGAAGTGGAGAGAAGAGCTGCAAACCAGGCTTCTTTCAACCAGCACAGTGTATTTTCGTTTATCTAGAGTTGGGAAGCATGTATATCAAGGAGTTTAAATAATAAAATCCTTTCTATATATTTCTAATTTACTTGAAAGTTTTGGTGCATTACAGAGCCTGCTCTCCTCCATTTCTGGGATGACATAAGCAGTCTTCTGGACCTTCTTTTTTGCTCTTTTACCATCTCTTACAGCATGACTCACTGCTACCGTTGACATTCCTGTTGGTAATTAACTCTCTTCTCTGTCTTGAGGCTCTATTACAGTTAAATAACTTCTCATCCTGTGCTTAAGAATAGAAAAGCATTTTAATTTCCAGGTAGACAGCTTTTTCCAAACTGGTGGCCCAGCCAAGTCCTTTGAAGACAAACCCCTTGAAGTAGTTCACTTAAGCTGTTTTATCTTTGCCTCTCTATGTTTAGTTCAGAGGTTTTAACTTCTTCTGCCCTTTGTTTTAACTCTGGCCACAGAAGTGGCATCATATCACTAAGACAAACAAGTGGTATAGTTTTCCACACCAAGTTACTGTAGTTCCTCCAGTGTGGGGAGAAGATTTTGTACCAGTCTCCGTAAGAATTTGAGGATGTATGAATGTCTTTACAGAGGACAACTAGAGGCGTGATATGATCTCCAATTGAAAATAAGTTTTGTTTCACGTCTTTTCTTACTGGTTCCATTATATCACTACCTTTGACTGTTCAGTCAAACTTAATCTGCCCTATGCAAACTACTTTTCTTTCAATATATTAGAATGAAGTGCATAGTTTTTAAATCTGTATCACAGAACACCACCACCATCACCGCCTGAATGCTGCATTCCAAAAGGGTTTTCGTTCTTGTAATTCATCTGGATTTATAATCAGGTGAGATTTCTTCTTGTTATCATTCTTACTTCTGAGAGAAGGATTCTTTGGAGAATGAGCAGATGTCATCAACATGATAAGTAGTATTAGAAATCACAAAGAGATGATGGAACAACTCATACTTTCTTTTCCCTGAATAAAATTTCATCTCTCTAGAGGCCTCTCTATTTGAGTGAGACATAAACTTGCAAATAACTGGTCCTGCTGCTTGCTTCAGTTAAGAGTGGTTTGTAACTAGTTATATAGAGCGGGATTTGAAAACCTGTTTGCCTGTGGGGTATGCCAACTGCTGAAGAATGAAAGGAGTTTTCCCTTGGCCCCAGGTCTGTTGTGTGCTGCAGTAGGTGAAAGCTGAATTTGGTACAAGGAAATGGCTGGAAAGAACAGTTTCATTTCAGACAACTTCTCTGAATAGCAACAGGTTGGTCATAATATTCCAGGCTCAGTAAGGAATTTGCAAGTCACTAAGATTAATTACTTTAAATGGGAGGAAAGGGCATTTGGATTTAGGAGGAATCACAACTTCTTTTTCAGTTTAAATTAATCACTGCTATTGTTTAAATGTCTCAATGACACCAGGGGAAAAAGATGAACTTATTTGTCTTTGGAATTTTGATAGCAATTACAATTCTCCATAATAAATATAAACAAAGTACACTCTCTTGTCACTCAGACTGATTAATGAGATCAGCAAGAGTGGATAGCCAGGGAACAGCACCCATTTGAGTGACAGGTGACCACAAACTTTTTTGAGTGTACAGGCAGCACAAAGAGAAAGTCATATATTCTAATTCTTTAGTGCAAGGACTGTAAGAAATCGGGGTGGGGGAGTGGGGAGGGTTTATTCATAGTAGAATGATGTTGGACAGAGCCTTGGGTGACATGGTCAAGGATGAGGCATCCCTGCCCATGGCAGGTGGTTGGAACTGGATGATCTTATGGTCCTTTCCAACCCAAAACACTCTATGATTCTATGATGCAAGTGAGGCTCATCTTAAACAATGAAAGGTGAGGAAACTTCTCTCAGAGGTCTTGAGTCAGACCTCTTACATATTCCAAGGATGTATTTTTGCACACTTAATCCAAATTCACCCAGGCAGAAGGGATAGCCTCCTAAGGAGCACTTACTTTCCCTATCAGCTTTTACCTGGGAGGTTCAATGGCAGTAAAAGATTTGTAGGAGCACAAGCACAAGGGTGAAATACAAAGAACCCCCTAATCTTTTTTGAGTGTACTGGCATTCCCAAAGTGCCTGTGTGTGTGGCAAAATGCCTTTTCTAAATGTCATGAAGTAGCTGTCAGACTTCAGTGGTCCCATAAGTGGCTGCACAGCTCTCAGGCAGTCCTGTATGTTGCAGTGGTTGTGTCTCTTCGCAGTTATACCGTTAAACGCATTAAACTTTGTAATACAACACAGGAGAGAATCTCACCCAAATGGATGTATTCAGGCATCTCTACCTTTGAATAGTTCTGAATAAAAAATGAGTCTGCCAGTATTATGTTTTTCTTGGTCTCAAAGACACAGAATTTCCATAAGCAACACAAGTGTAGTGGGAGCTGATTGAATTTTTTCTCAAGATTACTCAATTTCCTACAAAAAGGAAAACCAAACCCAACAAGCCTATGAACTTGGCAAATCTGCTAAGACCTCGAGGCTTGTAAGGAGCTCTTTCTGCAGGGTTTGAGAGGTTTAACTAGATAACATAAAAAAAGCTCTATGAAATACAGAAGAATTGAGTGTACTTGAGCCATGCAGTTCCAGTCAAGCGCTGCTTTTTAATGCAGCTGGCTGACAGAAGACAAAGTCAGAAAGAAATGAAGTAGACTGCGTGTACTGACTCAAACCTGTGAAACACGTACTGCTGGTTATAAGCAAACAGATGCACATGAAGCATCAGTGTAATGCTATGGGCAGAAAGATTGGATTTAATGATGGCTCGGTTTGTCACAGTACCTCTCAGATTGTGTACATGCCAGCAACACAGTCTCCAGCCCCAAATATTCCTAGTCTTCATCTAAAATGTGAGTACTGTCCTTTGTTGATGATTGGAGTCATGAGCAGGACTATGAAGGTGATATTCCCTTTATTATATAGCATATGTGAAATTGTTCCTGTGAGCCAACCCACGTTGGGCGCCAAAAAGAACTGTTGTGGTTTAAGGCTAACTCACGCAGACTCTCTCTTACTCACTCCCCCCTCTTTCTTGCCCCCCACTCCCGGAGGGATGGGAAGGAGAATAGAAAAGAATGCAACTCCCACCGGTTGAGATAAAAACAGTTTAGTAACTAAAGTATAACACAAATCACTACTGCTACCACCAATAATAATAATGACAAGGCAAATACAAGGAAAGAATACAATTTCTCACCACCTAATACCAAGCCCGACCACGCAGTGCACCCCCCACCCTTCTGAGTCTCTCCTCTCCGTCCTCCATCTTGGGCATGACGTGCTGTGTTATGGAATAACCTCTTTGGCCAGTTTGGGTCAGGTGTCCTGTCTCTGCTTCCTCCCGGCTCCCCTCCTCCCTGGCAGAGCATGAAACTCAGAAAGTCCTTGGCCAGACCAAAACATCACTAAGCAATAACCGAAACACTGGTGTTATCAGCGCTGTTCCCAGGCCCAAAATCAAAAACACAGCACTACACCAGCTACCAAGAAGCAGAAAAATGACTGCTGCTGCTGAACCCATGACACAGTGTCAGGTTAAAAAATGCAACTCCAGTTCCAGTCTCTCCCTATGTACAAAGAGAGCACCAAAAAATGTAGTTGCAAGTGAAGCACAAAAACGTGACAGTGAAGGTAATTAATCAGTGGGCTGGATTACCAAGAAATACAGTAGGCCCTCCATGCTTTAGGAATGTTTCATCAAAGTTACAGACCTTTATTAATGTTATGTTCTAGTTTAACCAAGGGCATTGGTCTCGATGGCAGGAATGACAGGGTGAAAATCAGTGTGATGCAGGAGGTCAGGGAGGATGCTCTCAAAAGTCCCATTTAGTCTTAAGAACTCTGGGCCTAAGGATGTTCCGCAGGTGTAGTGTTTGCAAACAGATGTAATCTTACGGATATTGCTTCCTGTATTCCTTTCTGCTGCTCATGAATAAACATCTCCCTCATTGAGGATTTTCCAGTAAAACCAAATATGAGTCTGGTTTCTGAATAACTATGGATGTAGCAGGTACTGTTTAATTCCCACTGGGATCTGCCTGCTTTCTGCCTGAACAGCGGGCAGAGGGTCCAGCCCTGGAGCCTGTAAGATACCAGCCTGTTGTATGACTAGATTCATAGATTTGTGTCTTCATGGCAGCAGAATTTGGAATTACAGAGAGGTGGAGGAAAAATTTGTCTCTGGGAGGTAATTTTGTAGCATAACTTGGTCTCTGGGGAAGTGTGGGCTGGGAAGTGTGAATTAGTCCTGAGGCAGATGGATTTGTAGCTTGTCAAAGATAAAAGAAAGATGTAATGTATAACAGAGTGGTGCTGGCTAATTCTATGGTGGTGTGATCACAGAATCTCTCTCTAACCAGCCATCTGACATGTGTGTACAAACACTAACACACAAGTGCTTAGTTCTATATGTACCATGCTCAGCAGCAGAGTAAATAAAACCTGACCTGCATGTCCTCGGGTCCCTCTTGTGCGTTGCAGACTCTTTCCACAGACATTTAAGGACATAGTATGACACACAAGGTTGGAACACCATTAGCCTCTAAGACCGGTGGTATGAAGCATACTGCAAGTGTGAAATTAATTACCTGGCTGGGGCTAACACCAGATGTAATGTTGACAAACTAAAGCAGGCAAAGGTGAGCTCAGGATGTGATCGTGAAGGGAACACAACTGCTATTTAACTAACACTAGTCAAACAGCTGGTGCTGATGGAACTGTCCGTTTCCCATTTTCCTCCATGCAGGAGGATGCAGTAAAGAATGAGATGACTGTTAGTGGACAGATTAATTAAATATGGCCCTGGATTGCGACTAAGCTTTTCCTTTCTTGCAAGTTAAATTCTTGTTAATAATTTGCCATTTCAAAGCTGCCAGGAGTCTGGTGAAGGAGTGCATGCGTGTTAATCAGGTGTCCAGAGAGCGCTTACTGTACCGAGAACTCACTGGTTTATTACCAGGCCTGAAGTCGTTTGGAGAGCTGGGGGGTTGAGGGTTTTGAGGATTCAATGTCTTATTTTTGAAAATAATTATTTATTCTTTAACATATATATATATTTATATACATTTTTTCTCCCTTGTGTGCAAGCTCTTTCATTTCTGAATTGCAGTTGATAATGACAGTTTTGGAAGTAAGTGGTTTCCTTCAAGATACAACTTCCAGTTCTTGCCCAGCTCTAGATTTGCAGGATGTCTGTGGGTGAAAGTGAGAATTAAGAATTGGGAGAGAAGTTTCTGAGAAGTAGGTTATCTCAGGAGGACCATATTGGATTGACTGAGGTGTAGACAAAGACTTCAGCAATAAGTGTATTTTTGCATGATACAAGATGCTTATAAAATCAATGAGATCTTAACTAAGTGAAGCCTTTGAAGGGACAAAATGTTCCTCTACACTCCTCCCACTCTGTAAAGCAAAACAGTTCAGCTCCTCATTCAAACACTGGATTCAGGTTTCTGTGTTTCATACTTTCACAGACCGCTCAAAACCAATTTCACCCCCTTCTCGTTAACTTTGGTGATGTGAGGTTATGTCTTTGCTCCGTGGTGTTGCTTCTTGTCCTGCCTGAGCGCCACTTGCTTATGCACAAATATGTAACTGTTGTCAGAATAATAACTGTAATAACTGCTATTCTGAGCTGATTCCTATCCAACTGTTTCCTGCATGTCAGGGAAGGAGGATGAGAGATGCTTATAGTGGGTAAAAATTTGCTATGTTACAAAAAGAAATATGACACAGTCCTTCTAAACGGAATATTTGCCTGGATTGCTAAATCATAGGATGAGTTAATGCATAGATATAGTATACCTGGAATGGAAAATAATTATGTCATAGTTGGGAAATGCTTGGTTTTTCATTTGGTATCTGTATATAAATCGGAATGTCTCTCCTACCCTGTGAACAGCACTATGTTTTCATTGGGCATATAACTACATCCTTTTCCTTCAACTTTGTGAACAAAGACAATACCTGCAGTTTGAGCCCCACATCAGAAAGAGATGCTTGTATCTGCTTGGGCTGCACTGAGTCTAGGGTTGTGTGCAGGTAAACAGCTTGCAACATCAACACCAGAAAGCTCAGTGCTGGGGTCCCCTAAGTAACATGGGAAATCGTAGCTCTGGTTAGGTGAGCAGTGATACTCTTAATGAAGCATACTTGGCCAAACCTATGCTGAAAGCCTTTTTCTTTTAATATAAAAGTATATTTCTACTAAGCCAGACCCATTATTCATTTTGTGGATGTGAAGAAATGTGTTCATTGTACAACACTTGATAACAGGGCTCTTGCGGTATTTCTATACAGGGCTGCAAACTAATACAGCCATCACAGCTTTTCACTTGCAGAGCTGACGATCACGGAAAGCTGCCGTTGCTCAGGATTTCATGACAGTTAAAAATAAGGTCCTTTAAAGAGAAGAAAGGGTGGTGGGGGAAAAGAAACCCTGCTGGTCTGTCAGGAGAAAGTTTCCTTTGTGTGTTATGCATTTCACCAGCACAATGCAGGCTTGCTCTGCAGTTACGAGAGCTGTGCTCATGGTTCTGGAAGATAGTCCTCTACGCTTGGCACGAATCCTTTCCTTTCCTCTCTCTCTCTTGCTTGGCAATGGTGGAATTTTTCTGAGTCCATAAAACTCGATCCAGGAATCTCTCCCCACCCCAGTTTTGTCTCTGCGCATCAAATTAACACTTTTTAAAAGGCACTGTGAAGCAAGAAAGCATTTGCTTTAGAATGCCATAATCTGTGGCTTTGCGAACAAAGGCGGTGGGGTGAGCTGAAGGGTTTTTTAAGCATAAAACTCGATTTATCTTTAGGACATTCTGGAAGGGAGGATACATAAGGTTTGGATTTCTTTCTATTTTATTTTATTTTTATTTAAAGAAATCTTGGTCTCTGCTTCTGATGACTGTGAAAGAAGCATGAAGTAAATGTCTGTTTTTAGCCAAAACCTTTTTTGGTGCAAACTGCACATATGGTGTCAAAGACGTATCCACTGAGTAAGTGCTGCTTTCATCAACTCACAGAGCAAAATGAAGGGGAAAAGCAGGCAGTGCAGAAGGAGGGTCTGTGGGCCATATAGCAACAGGGGCAGTTTCAATGGAGTTTATTTTTCACAAGCATAAGCATGGATATGTCCTGCTATTAGATGGGAAACTGCTATTTTTCTGCATAGTCATTTCTGTTGCTGTTTTTGGTGCACTAATCTAGTGGTGGTTCACAAGAGAGTGAGAAGATATGTTCATCTTACACAACGTGATCTCAAGCTCAGTGGGTGCCTTCCAAGTCTTGGGGTTTAACTCAGTGAAGCTGAGCATTTCAGCTTTGCCTAAATTAAGCATAATTAGCCTAAAAAGCCTCATAACCGTAAAATTAACCATAATGAACAACTTGGTGTGTACGACTGGATGGCTCCCCATTGCATTATTTCTGCATCTGTAGCTCACACCCAGAACACGTTTGCTCAGAGATGGCTTTGTCAGCAGCCACTCATGAGAGTGAACATTCACCCCAGTGCTTGTGGTTCCTTTTCTGTCAAGAGCTTGGGAACAAACTCTGGAGTGTGGAAAACCATGTAGAAACCATGTAGTGTAGAAGCCTGCAGGAAACAGGTGGGAAAGAGCTGACGAGAACAGAGTTAGCTGGTTAAAAGAAGCAATACCACCCATGTGTTCAGCATTCATTCAGTGTGCATTGCAAGGCTCCTCACCACCGTTTCAGAACTAGCTTCGCGTGTAAAAGGACTGAGCTTTATCTTTTGCAGTCAGCAACAACAACAGCTGAAACCCTGCAGTACCGGTGTTTGTTTCCCTGTGGCTCACCTCGAGTCACCGAAACACAGAGGGGCACATTTCAGCCAGAAAGACAAAGGCTCATGCAGAGAAGCAGCCCTTTCCTGATGACATTGGCTACCTGGAGGATGGCAGGGGTGAGCGGGAGGTTCTGCTGGCTCCCCGGGACTGGCTGCGGACACCTTGGCAGGGCTCAGCTGGCTGCAGTCCTGCTGCCACTGCTGGCCTGAGTGACAATTTGGCAGGGCGCTGGGGTGCAGCAGCAGAGCCACAATCTGTTCCCTTCCCCAGCCCCCCCTGCCCCAGGCAACCTCGTTTCTTCTCACTGGATGCTGCTGTTCCCTCCCTTCCCTTTATCTGCATGTGCGAGTGCGTGCGCATCTCCCTGCGGTAGCAGCATTTGTAAGACACCGGTGTCTGCTCCATCTGGCTCCTGCACCTACACTCCTTAGCAGTGGGAATCCAGGATAGATTTAAAACACAAAACAAGTAGCCATCTCTTTTCAGTTCTGTCTTATTGCCTGACATGTGGGTGGCACCGGGGTCACCATGCTGCTCCTTCCCTCTGAGACATGCTTGGGGATGAGGCAGTGCACTGAAAATTCCTGGATCAAAGTGTTCCCTGGCCAGGCTTCCTGCACCCCACACTGCTTAGCATCCTCTGAGCCCCTGCCGGGGGGTTGACCCTCAAGCTAAGGCAGTGCTCAGCTACTGTCACAAAATGCCAGTTTGCCAAAATTGAAATGTTTTGCATAAGTGCAGACGAGCCCTTGGCCAGCAAGGGGGGTTTAGAGCTTCAGAGGGCAGTGAAAGGGGACTGATGAGCTACCAGTTGGGGAGATAAAAGGGTGAGAGAAAAGAGGGGCCGCTATCAGGAGACCACATCCCTTGGTGAGCCACTGGCACAGGGTCCCCAGAGAAGCTGTGACTGCCCCATCCCTGGCAGTATTCAAGGCCAGGTTGGACAGGGCTTGAAGCAAGCTGCTCTAGGGGAAGGTGTCCCTGCCCATGGCAGGGGGTTGGAACTGAATGAGCTTTAAGGTCCCTTCCAACCCAAATCATTCTGTGATTCTATGATTCACCTTGCAGTAGCGAGTGCGAGATGTTTTGCAGGCATGGGATGTTTCTTTCAAACCCCTTTTCTTCCTGATTTTCAGCAGACTATGGGCATATTTGGCCGAAAGAGAGAGTTTTCTGGTTCCTTCACAAATATTCTTGAAAGGTGTCTGGTTTTCTGTACATCACAGTAAAAAATCCTGAGGACTTTCTGTACTCCACAACTTTTTGCACACCATTTCCCTGCCAGCTCGTCTATACTCTTAATAGTAAATATGACCATTCACACAATAGGTATTGTGAGGAAAGACACAGCAGTGAGCAGCTAAACCCTATGATCAATAATCAGGAAACAAACATCATGGATCAAACACCTGATGGACTTTGGAGTGCAGGTTTCACCAGTGGTATTGATGTAAGAAATGACTGGCTGGTGCCCTGTTCTTTGATTAGATATTATGCTGAGATTACATTTCCTTATCTAATTTTTAGCACTGAAAAGCATTTGGGTTTCAGAGGGGGATTGGAAGAAAATAATTTGGATTTCTTGGCCCTGGGACTATTACCTTCCCACCGCTTCTTGCTTTCACGGAGATCCAAGCCCTTTGTGTGACACCATCTTCAGAATTAAATTATTCAGGAATGTGCCTGGATTAGACCGCAAGACTGCATTGTGCTACTCATTATGTAATTAATAATTGACATTTCTGTCTTCTTACTATTTTCTGAAATGCATTGCAAAGTGAAACTATAATTAATACATTCACCGTCAGTCCTGTCGTCTTCTTTCGCGCAAGTCGCTAGCAGCATAGCGACGCTTCCATTCTAATGACATATCCAGGGAAAAAATAGGCTCATAGCATTCCAAAAGGACAGGCTCTGTAGGTATTAAATGGCCAAGGTAATTGGTTAGTGCCTTTTTCCAGGTTGTATTATGCAGGAGAAAAAAAATCTGCATTTAAATGGGATTTCCAATCAGAAAGAGAAGACAAATACTGAGAAAAATATATGTAACGTAGAATCCTGTGTATTACAGGATAAAACCTTTTCAGGTCATCTGGCCCACCTGTGAGATTGGGATAGTTCTCTGCTGCACCTCTTTTAATGCATGCCTTGGTACACCCCAGGTGTTTCCAGTGAGAGACCTAAAATGCTCTCTCAGAGAATTTATTTCACAACATCCTGGACACCTGGGCTGCTTCTAATGTTCTTGCTGCATTTTTGGGCTTTTCTTCCATTCCGTGTACTGAACAAAAAGGGGGCTATGCTCCTGGAGATGAAAGTGGTGTTTGAAATGGTGGTCTTCCTGTGGAATAATTCATGCTTTCATTGAAACTGTGGACCAAAGCCTATACAACTATGTAAGACTATGTTCTTGCTGTGCACTTCTCTGTCAAAGCCTGCTGATGGCCAGTGCATAGCAAAAGCCTGGGAAAAAAGCCACGAGCAATAATGAAAAAGGAATATGATCCATATGTGATAATTCCTAAAGATACTTGAGAGGGTTTTGTTGTTGCATGCTGTTGATGCTAGGTTTCAGGGAATAGAGTTTCAGCTCCATGTTTTGCCATAGGTTTTGCATGCACCCTTGGAGCAGAGGAACATTGCTGGAGTATGTGAGGAAGTTTAACGTTCCCACAAGAATGACCTCACTTTTTTGTGCCATTAGCTGAAAAGGAAAAGCTGCTAATTTCAAGTGTTCTAGGCCAAGAAAAAATGTATTCATCGTAACAGTGACTGCAGCTGGCTTCAGAAATAATTGGCAGTGGATTCGGTCCTTGCTTTCTGTCATCCCAGTGGAGTTCAGGCAGCTGAGGCCAGATCACAGGTCAGGAATTATCTGGATGGCTTGAAAATGACAATGCTGTTCTGCCAGAGGCTGTATGAGAAACCAGACACGAGCACCCTGGCCAGGGCTCCAGTCCACTTTTCACTAAATAAGTTCCATGTAGAGTAGTTATATGTCTGCCCTGGAAATAAAATGACAGTTGACCTAAGGTGTCAGAAATACTCTTTCAAGTGGCTCGGAAACTGCTTTTATCCTGTCTCACTTCAAATACCACCTAAATGGCAAAGAAAGTCTATAACTAGACTCAGATAAACTCACTTGAGCAGCCTGGGTGTGCATCCTCTCAATACCTGCGTCCACCTTGTCAGATCAACATGCAACAGAAGTCTCTACCTTATTTAATAGCTCATTAAATAAGTCCCATGTCCTTTTACCAGCTCCCTAGGTGATTTCAAGAAGTCTGCTACAATGACCACAGCTTTGCCATTCCAACTGAGCCTGCAAGGAGGCAGTGAGTAGGGACCTCCCAGCTATTTGCAGCCCACTCTTCAGCCTTGTTACACAGCATGCAACACACTTCTTTTCTCACTATCTTATTCCCCAGCTTGTTTTGCATAAGGTTTTCTTCAGTGCAGTACCTGGAAGAATCATTACCCAGGTACTGTATCAATAAAAGGCAAACCCAACCTTGACCACTTTAAACTTCTTCAGTTCTTATTCACTTTTTCATCTTCTTGTCTAGCAACATGCTTCAGGTTTTGCCAGACCTGTGATTCATCATATCTCACCTCATTTGACATACCTAAGAGTTAAATGAGACGTGTTTTGTTCTACAAATAAGCAAGCTGGTTGTTGCATCTGATGATCCATTTGGTTTAGCAGCCAGCTGTTTTAGGAGAGGAGGTTGATGACAATTATGGCCAGTTCCTTCATTTAGTGCATGGACAGGTGGCCAAAAGCAACCTGTGCTCAAGTCATTGCTTCTCACCTGATGTGGTAAATGGGCACGTTCAGTTACTGACCAGGTGCAGAATAAAACTCGTCTCTTAAATTGATTGCATATATGCTTTTCATCTGAGCTGTGAAACAGGTTGCCTTCTCTCTTGGTGTGGTTCACAGCATACTTGTAATTGTGGTTTATGTGTCTCAGCTGGTAAGCAAGGGTTCAACTGCTTTCATTCGTATGCAGGATCCTTCTTCTTTCACAGAAAACCCCTGATCTCTCCTGGTTGCAGGTAATTATTTTTCTTATTTTGGGCTATTTCTTTTGGATTAATGGAAGAAATAGATTTATATATATGCACATGCATACACGTGTACATTGCCATGTAAATCTGTCCATTTAAGTATGTGTATATGGGAAGTGTGAACTGAATGTGGTGCATTGAAGAATCACGTGCTGGGTCAGGGAGAAGAATACTGTGTTGCTGGGTGTGCTTCTCTGTGTCTCCGTTGACTAATCTTTCATAGTGCTTTTGTCTGTGTGTGAATAAAAGCTTAGTTCTCCAGAGTTTGACGGATGTATGGAAATTTGACTCTATTATCTGTAAAAGACATGATGTACAGACAGTAGCAATGCAGGCAGGGATCCTTCCCAGGCTTTTTGCATAGGTGTGGCATTGGATCTATGATGGGTTAAAATATGAGCTTGGTATTATGGTTAAGTTCTTATTTCCTCCCTCAGCTACTGAACTTCTTGCAGCTACCTAGTCCTTAAAGAGAAAGGCAGTTTCCAAAACAGTTAATTCCTTGGTTTGTTATTGCCAGCAAAAGATGCTGGAGGCAAATCTAATAAAGATACATTTAAAGTGACAAATACACTTTTAAAATCAGTAGAACAATGAGAAATGATGGCATGTTGAGCACCCATGTGGGATTAGGGTGCATGATTGCACAGATCCCAAGAGGAGAGATCCCACACCTGCTTGTGCAGGTAGGAATGCTGTTTGACAAGAGCACAGGGTGACATTAGTATCACAGCATTGTCAAGTGCAGCTTGAACATACTTGGCAGTATCCCATGACTTTCTCTCCTATTCCAGATTCTCCTATGATAGCAAAAGTGTCTCTGGCTATACCTTAATTCTTCCTGATGGCTTCTAAAGTTTCTGAACAGAGAATATCAGTGAAGATGGCTGAAGGAAAGAGTGAAATTGGTGAGCTCTGACTCACAGACAGAAAGTTTCATTCTCCTTTCCTATTCTTATGTGGGTCACTTCAACAGGAGCTATGAGGACTTCAGCTTCAATGTCCTCTTAAACAGTGAAAAAGTAAAGCTGATTTCCCATTGACTGGCATATTGAGCAGTCACACCAGGACAAAGCAGTTGGAAAGGTGTGGCATTCTGATTTGGGATATTCTGTATTTCATTTCTGCTGGCTTTAATGAAATTATATAAAGTTTGGGACTGTGAAGAACTGGAAACCATATGTGTGACCATGCCCACGATTCCCTGCTGCTGTGCATAGTAGGAACACTTTCAAAAGTCCCCGTGTCTAACCTCATTCACTGTGGATGAAGTTCAGCCAGCAGCAGAAGTCTGCTTAGCAAACTGGAGGTTCACATGTGGAAAGGGAGGTAGGAATGTTAGGAGTAAGCTTTGAAATCAAGAGAAAAGACCATTATCTGTTGCATATTGTCACTAATTGCTTAGTGAGATAAAAATGCTAAAATACCAGAAAATTAAAGGTGATAAATGCAGTTCTGGTGTGCCAAGCTAAGAGAGGGTGAACAGAAGCAATAAGGTTTTTGAGCTTCTACAGAGCTGAAATCTCCAGAGATCACAAGTAGGAGAATATCTGTTCTGATATGTGCATCTACATACATTTTAAGATACCTGGAGGGAGGCAACTGCTGTAGAAGTGAGAGCTGCAGGAGCTGCATAGTTGGCACCAGATAGACAAATTCACTGATTGCCCATGGGGGGTTTGTGTAGCTGTTGATGTTCCTGTTAATTCTATTCATTTATTTAAAAGTCAACAAAGAAGGTGCTTTATTTAGCTTGTTTCTCTATACTTTGCTTAGGGAAAAGCCACCAGCAGATTTTCAACATAGGAAGCAGGGGAGCTCTTGGTAAGAAAGGCTGTATGTTGCTATATGTATCCTCGCAGTACTCTGTGATAAAGATAGTCCAAGGAGATTAAATGATTGCTTCACAAAAATAGCTTCTGCACTCCTTGAATTCCTGTGCTAGATTCTGACACCCTTGTCATAAAAAGCCCCACTGTAACCTCAGGGACTGTTGATGCAGCAGTCTGAGAGTCTCAACATGGAAAAGGACAGAAAAATGCAGCCTCTTTTTTTGCCCTGATCAGCTATAAAACATCTCTTTATTTTGCAGGAGAACAGCAGGATAATATCGATTCTTTAAATTCCACCCCTCCTTTTTTTTTCCCTCCAGATCTGATATTGTTTCTATTGTTAATTCAAACCTTTGTAGGGATTTATGGACACTCAGAAATTCAACAAAACCTGGGATTCAGATAGTCAGGAGAAGAATGAAAATCCTGGAAAGCCTAGGAATGCATGGGCAAGTCACATAGGTGGAAGGGAAATAAGTGCTTTAAAGAATATTTCTGTCTATATGTGAGCCATGTGGTGTGATTTTCAATAGATGCATGGGGCAGTGTGTGAGTGAATGGGCTTTTTGGTTCAGCTTCAGCCCAGATCAGTGACTGCTGCTGTTCTGATAGCAGCTAAGTGGTCTGTGGGAAATGACTTTGAGGTCTTATTCCGGTCTTATGAGTAGTTGCTCATTACCTGAAAGCACTAATGGGTGGAGCAAAGAATAAAGTGGTCAAGGGACCTGTGGCAACTGAACCTCTGTTTCACAGCCAAGATGCACAGGCAGGGTCAGAGGGGGTGCAGAAATTGAGTGGACCAGTGTTACAGCTCTTGTGTGGGGAATGGTTGAGCTGGCAATTTGGTGCATCTCACAGGCATCAAAATCATGGGGTGATGGGTGATGAGAAGGATGAGAGGTATCTCCCGGGGAGCCAGCAGCAGTGACTGCTTCCACCTCTGCTTCTCCCAGATGACATCCTTGTTGAGCTGTCTGTGCCTGATGCCAGTATCCCTTCCTACAGGGGCTCTTTTGTGTTGCTTACATCATGTGCTGCATTTAGAAGACCTCCAGCGTTACCATGGTAACAGTTTCTGCTTAAGTATAGGTGAGACTGTAAGTTAATTTTAAATAAGGTGAAATGAAGGAGGGGGTGAAAAAAACCTCTCTCGAAGCATCTGAAGCCACACAGGTGTGTCTAATCTGTTTTGTAAGGAAGTTTCTAAAGTTAATTTTCCATTCCCAAGGTTCCATCCTCCTCCTAACAAAAAAGAAGTTCAGGGCCTGTTTCATTGGGCTGTCACTGCTTGTGGTGGTGGCAGACCTGGGGAGCCTTCATCTCCATCTCCTCTCCGTGTGTCTTCTGTACGTGTTGCTAAATGCTCTTTGTGCAGGGGGTTCAGAAGATTGGTAAGACCCAGATACAGCACATCTAGTTGAATGCTCTGAAGCTTCATGAAGTATGGGACTAGTGCAGTTTTGCTGCTGGTTTTTAGCAGCAGAGGGCAATGTACTGTCCTTCATACTGGGGCCTGAACTCTGCACTCAGTGATATGCTTAAAACCTGAACCCTATATATAAAAGTATAATGTATGTATGCATATGTGTGTATATATATATATATCTAAAAGTATAATGCATGTATACATATGTATGCATATATATATGCAATATATACACATACGTATGTTCTATCATTGGAAATTAACAACAGACAAACCCCCACAATCTTCTGAATAGAAATATTCTTTTTTTAATAAAAAGATCTGAAGAAGAAAAAGCAATCTGTGTTTAATAAAGCATTGGTATGAGGAGTGCTGCTCACAAAAGGATTATAGGATTGCCCCTTTTTGCTTCTTACCAGCCCAATTGGAGCACTCTTCCTCTCTCAGCTCCATAATTGGCACTTATCACCATTGTGTGTGTGTCTAGTCCATTAAATGAATATCAAGGTAATTGCAAGAGATTCAGAAGCCCACTTAAACCTTCACCTAGTTGTGTTCCGCTCTGTGAGCCACACTTCGTAAGAGTTACCTTCTTAATATACACAATTTGCAGCTTAAGAGCAGGCAATGTCATTAAAACTGAGGGTGGTTAATGTGAACCTGGTCACGGTATCAGCCACGCACGCATTGGGAGCCACGCTATGTCTGAGTGACCTGACTACACCAGCGGGGCTGCCTCTGCTGGTATCGCATCTGAGTAACAAGAGGATGCTTTTTGTCACAAACAGTTGCCTGGTAAGCAGCTTCTGTAAATCTTTTGGTGGCACAAATATCCATGCTTAGCTGTTTGTCCCATTTACCTGGAAACAACAGCCACACAAGCAGAAATGAGTGCCACTATAACCTGCCCATTCATGGGCAGTAAGACACAAGGACTGAGGTAAAACTATGATGCTGGTTAATAAACAGTGTAGTCTCTTAAAACTTTCCTTTCTTTGCCCTGATTTTCAGAGCTGCTTTTTCACTTTTTCCCTCTGTTTCATCTCCTTGTTTTGCCATGAGTTGCCTCTCTGCTGCTGCTTAGAGCAAGAAAAAACACTTTTTGGAGTCTGAAAGAGCAAATTTCAAGTATGTAAGATCTCCACTGCTACATAGGAACTGTGTAATGGTATGAATCACTTGTAAAGACATTTCCAACCTTCTGTTCTTAATCTCTTCAGTTGTGTTGGGTGAACGAATTTGTAGTTTCATTTATGTAGGTGATGAAATCTTGTATCTGTATGCAGATATGTGATGTTTACAGAAAGCATACGAAGTTCATGGAGTTATGTGAAAATTAAGAAGTGTGTTCATGTGGGTTGGGCTGCCCCGAGTCTGCAGCATAGCTTATTGCATTCCTCACAAAGAGAGGTGCTCCTCAGCATTATGTTTGTGTGGTACATATTTTAGCAGGTATTCTTACAGCCTGAGCAGTCAACAAACAACTGGAATATCAGAAAGCTGAATGGAAACGGGTTATTTGTGTAGCTAATGTGTGATAAGAAAGGATCTGAAGGAAGAAAAGTAAAGCAATGGTGGGATGAATCAAGTAGAGGCCCTAAACACAACAACTGGTGTGAATGAATAAGGGGATAAACTAAGGAGATTAGTAGCTCTGAGGGTTGAACAGAAAGCAGTACCAATGCTGCTGTTTTCATGGACATGTAGAAATGGGATCCTGTTTAGAGAGCTCTGTTACATGGCACTGACAACGTGAAGAATGTTGGTGATGCTGCCTGAAATGTGTCTCGCCTAGGAAAGGCAGTATGGGGATTATTTTGTATTGAGACCAGAATATTTACTTCCACTTCTGGTATTTCCTGAATGAGTACATCCAGATGCAGGGCTACAGCTGTACCACAACAGCTGTCCTCCTCATCTCAGCATGGGACGAGGAACTCGCTCACATAAGTGTGATGGAGCCACCTGAAATTTGCCAATCAGACAATGAGCAAGTTCCCTAAAGGAAATAATTTAGAGTTTCTTTACCTGCGCCAAATATGTGGCAGGAAAGAAAGGTGTCAGTAAGAGGTTTTTGAAGGTGAATGTGTGGATCTCTGGTGGCAGCTGCCGATTGCTTCCAAATGTTTGGCAAAGCAGGACTAGGAAAGGCATACCTGTCTGTAGACTCAAACTCTGCGCCTGGTGGTCTATAGCTGTGACAGCAAACCTGAGCCTAGGGAAAGCTGCTAAAATCTGATGGTTTTATTGCTACCCAAAAAAAGACCCCAAAGGGACTTATTACATCCACGATTGCTTGCATTTAGCAGTGCTTCCACTATTAGTCACCCTCACCACTTCTTATACACAATCTAGTATTTGAGGGATATGTAAGGGCCTTATGTAATTTCTCTCACTGATGTGCCTCTCCTCTAAGCAAAGGCCGTGTAAGCTGGATAGAAGTCAAAGTCCTTGATTTTTCCTTGCCATTGCTGGTAACTGATAGAATAATAGAATACAAACTGAAACCATATCTCTCTCTCCAAAGATGGCTATCTCAAACTCCAGAAAATGTGTCTATGGATCATATTTGAGACAGGTTAAAATTAATGGGGAAAAGAAGTAATTTGTTGAGTGAACCTGATGGCCTTTAGTCCAGGCAAGGAACACAGACAAGAATGGTAGCTGGGAAGAAGCAAAGACTAGCTTTTCTTAACGGTGAGGAATGAATATTTGGATTAGGAAGAAACAGCAATTGAACCTGCAGTATGAAGTGAGGAGTGGAGACCACATAGAGAAAGGCTCCAGTGTCATTTAGGGATGTTTTTCCTATTTCCCTTTTTCTGTTGCTTCCTACAATTGGAGGAACACCAAACCTGCTGGGCAGTCTAGCAGAAAGAGAGAGACAAAATACCTCAATTGGAAGTCTGTATCTGTAACATGTTGTCCCACTCATGGCAGGGGAAAAGAAGATGGCTTCTATTAATGTACATTTTGCTATTTGCTGGAATGAGCTATTCAAAAGCATTTTCATAGTGTCAGACAGTCTTTGGGGTACATGGTGCCTTTCCTCTGCAGTAATTTATTCCATGTGGGGGATTTTGGAAGGATACAGAAGGTTATTGAATAATTTTCACACCACCTTTTTCATTATAGTGTGGAGAGATGGAGGGCAGAGATCATCTTGAATCTGTAGGAAGTGTCTGTATGTTAAAACTAGTCACAGAATATGGAGCAAAACATCTACTAAAATATTAACGAATTGGGCGAGATGGAGATTACCAAGAAAGTAAATCAAGAGCAGCAGTTGAAGCCAGGAACTGCAGCTGTCATGAGCAGTGTGGTGATGCTCGTGGGTGTAAAGCAGACTATTGATCCAAACCAATAGATTTTGTTCAAGTAATTCTCAGGAAGTAATGGTGTAGAAAAATGTAAGTAAATTCTTATTTGGTATTCCAAGCAGGACAGTTTTAGTGCTTATGCCAAATTACACCATATAGGATTTTCACAACCTAGAGAAAATGTTTTCCCAAGGAAGAAGTCTGTTTCATTTTCTGATGATATATCTTCATTTTATTCTTGTTGAGCATTCGTGGAGAGTCTAGTTTCATAGAATCATGGAATGGTTTGGGTTGGAAGTGACCTTGAAGACAATCTAGTTCCAAACCCCATGCTGCTACCTCTGTGCTGTGCAGAAGTTTGATGCCTTGAAAAAACATTTTATTAAGAATTTAAGTAATATGATGCAGGAAAACTAATTAATATCCCAAATTGGAATATACTTTTTCTTGTAATTCTTGTATGATAGCCTTCTAAACATACGTAATATTTTCTTTCCTGTGAAAGCATTTCGTGTCATACCAGATAGGCAAAACAGCTTTCAGCCTGTTGGAAAAGGCAGTTTGGGAATAGTGGCTGGAGTCTACCCTACTGATGAAGTGCCTTTTGCATTGGACAGAGTACAGTCCCTGTTTCACTGGGTGCTCCTGCCCCTCTCAGCTACAAGACCATGAGTAAATCTGCATGCTACTCCAATATGCAGCTAATTTCCATGCATCTATGCAACACTCCCTTTCACATTTCGATGTGCTTCTTATGAAAGAACCTGTTGTTAGCAGCCGTGTTGCTTGTGGGACTGCTGACAGTTTTAAAAGCCTGGAGTAGTTGTAAGCCTCCTTTGCAATATTTCTGTCTTTTGCTCTCCTTTCATGCTGGTGGAATTGGCAAATGTCTCTCTACATTGAAATTATTCACCAGCTTTAAGTAGGGTTATAATTCTGTTGAACAGAGAGAGGAAAAAGTGCTTGCCCTATTGCACTAGGTCAGAGGTCCTGTCTGCCTCATTTTGTGTTTCTGCGCTGATCTTTTCAATGAGGTTAGTGGTGACTGAGGCAGACTTGCTGTACTTTGGTAGAGGACTTGAGTTTCCATTCCTCCCCACTGACTTTTAGATCCCCCATGTCCTTTGAACGAACCTTTCCTTTTGCTGGGCACCACCAGCTCCATTTCTTCATGCTTTCACTCTGTTCACTTCTCTAAATCTGAGGTGTAGGAAAAGGTTTTGATTTGTTGGTGTTTTATTTCCTGGAGCAGTTCAGGCTGTATTAATTGCACACAACTCTCCATGACTCACCTTCGTTTTGCATTGCTCGGTGAGAGATAACACTGCCGCCAGCAGTATTCTTGGTTTTCTTCAGTGTTTGCTGCATGCTTCCTTATTCAGGTCCCTGAAGACACTTGTCCTTCCAACTCACAGTCTTTTGTTGTGCATTGTCCTTTGTCTGAAACTCTCCCTGGCTTCAAGGGATATACCTGTCTCACCTGGAAAGGAAGAGGGTTGTTGAAGAATAGCTCTCCAAGTAGAGACTGGGAAAGCATTTGCTTATTCTCTGTTCTTGCTTGCTGACATTTGAGTCCTGCAGTACCAGGGGCAGGTGTCTAGAAGCAAACCCCAGTGAGCTTAGATTACTGTCTGAATGATGCGGGAGACTGGATACTAAATAAGGCTGGCTCCTTATGCCAGTGGCACCACTCTACCTGCAGAAGCATGCTGACATATCTAGTGAAGCAGGTCAGCTTGCTTTTCTCTTGGTCTGTTCTCATCCTACCAGTGACAAAAGCAGGGAGGAGTTTAAATACCAAAGATCTGACAGTAAAACAGTATAAATGCCTGAGTAAAAATGCATATGTTCCATTGAGAATTACAGCCAGGACCTGATCAAAGGCTGGCCTCAATATAGAACTGAAATGAGTGAGCTTGGGCAAGCCTTCGCCAATGCCTCACTCCAGCACGGTCCCAGCTGCTTTTCATATTCCCCTCTGGCCTTTCCTGTCACCATCAGCTATGATATCCAAAAGAAGTGAAACCTGCAATGCTGCAAAGCCTGCCAAACCCCAGGCACATGGCATCGGGGTTTATGATGTGTGACATGTTCCAACTGAGGAACTCAGCTGAAAACTGTGAGAGAGAAAATTGCAAACCGATGTGAGGGTCCCTTTCATGCCATATCATCTCTGCAGTCTCATTTTAAGAAAAGATGGGTGGGAAATGTTTATTTTTATATCCAAATGGACAAGAATCCAGTGATTTTGAGCTTGTTTTTGTCTTTCCCATTTAAATTCCCAGAGGGTGTGAATGCAAAAAGTTGTGAGAAGCTAAACACATGAAATTTCAGGAAGGGAGCTGGGCAGGCAGAGGTTTGTGCAGTGGTTTTTCCTGATTCCATCCCCCACTTTCTCCTCCCTGATGTACCACATGAGACAGAAGTTGAGATGAAAATTGGGCTTGGAATTGGATAATCAAACCTGTGCATTCCCAGAAAGCATCAGAACACACTGCTCTTAAAGTCAAGGCTGCAGCGTGCTGTTTGGCTATCCCCAAATTGGCATTCCCTGTTAAAATAAAACTAAAATGCAGCTAGTTTTGTAATTCCATGAGATTCTCAGAGCTGCTGGGTGAAATATCCAGCTGCCAGGTTCATGGTTTGTGCTCCAGCTGCATCAGTATTTTGTGTTAGCATGGCACCTTGAGCACAGCACACAACCATTATCCATCCCTGGTGCTCTTGCTTCAGAGTTTCTATGGGAGGCTACTAACGTGAATCAGAAGAGAGCTAAGGCATGGCAACAGCCAGGTCCCTGGTGTGATGTGGAGCACGCCTAGACCACAGTGTAGGAGACGTGACAGCAAGCTCCATACTTCAGTGCTTTTATTATCAGAAGCTGCAAATTTGAAATCACAGCGCTGAGCTGAACAATTACAATAATGAGAGAATGTAATTTTTGGTTGTAAATGAGCATTACAGCTCATGACATCCCATTGAAAGAGAAATGTCTGTGTGCCTTGAGATGGAAAGCAAGAGAGTGGGCAGGCATGTCTTCTGGATCCTGGTGGGACAGAAGGAGAAGGAGCATCTCGATCCCCCCATCTCACAGAGGGAAGAGCCCATGCCTGCCTGCCTTCAGTCATTGTAGCTACTTAGCAAACAAGAGGTGGGTTTAAAGCTTATTCCACTCCAGAGCCAGCTGAAGTTATCACTGAAGCGCTGTCACTCACTAAAGACCTATCCACATCAGAAATCTACAAAAATATCCCTTCAGTTGTGTGCTGAGGAGTTTTTAGCACAAGCCCAGGCTAAAGCTCAGCAGATCCTAACATGTTTGTACTCTCCACGCCAATTGGGTCTTTTTGTGTGGTCATCTGCCTGCCTCGTGCTGCTGGAGATTTATGCTGCATGTGTCTGCCCTCGCATTGATCTACACTAACTCGTGTGAATTAAGTTGGCAATGAAGGTATATCTTTGGATTTAAAAACTGTGGTGAGGAAAGATCAAACCAGTGTACAGAAAATACAAGGAGCTGGAACTAACCGCTCGGTATTAACTCCAGATGCTTCTAGGTTAAGGGCTAAGGACTAAAACAAATAATGGCAGTAATTCCTGTAAATGCAGGAAGCTGTTAGGATGGCTGAGCACACAGCCCAGGCACGCAGGCTCCCTGTTTGCTTTCCCTGCGATTTCCTTCCTGACCTTTGGATTGAGGGGTTGAAATTTCCCCTTCAAGTCCTCAAGAAGGAGTCTTGAAGCAGGTCATATCACACATTTCACTGACCAAAGCAGGTATTGTTTCCCCCATCTTTTTCTTTTTTCCCTTCTCTTATGGGATCATCAAACCCTGCAGCCTCACTTCAACTTGGTAGTTGAGCTCAAGGAATAGCTCGTGATAAGTGGCAGAAATTGAACACAGAGGTGATATTCATTTATTGTACAAGCAGAATGAAAAATTGTCTCGTATCATATTTTACCATCTAAAGTTTAGACATCAAGGCAGGGTTACTGACAGGAACTGGGGCAAGAGATTAGAGGTCTTCATAAATGGTAGTTGTTGTGTTTCCTTCATTAATATTGGCTGAAATCCCCATCCAGTTAAAGTTAATGAAGGTTTTGCTGCTGACCTCCAACAATTCACTTCTATAAAGCTGGTGACCTGTTAGTCCTTGTTTCGGTTCTTCCGTTGTTGTTGTTAGTGTTTCTACATTTAAGCTGCGCATTATCACTTTGTTCTACCAAATTCTATTTTTTCTATGATCCTGATATCACTTATATCAATTTGCAGGCTATATCCCTCTCTAAAATAAAGATTTTATTTTAATTCCATGTTTTCCAACACATGGTACAACTCCTGTGTCTTTCTCAAGGTAGATGCTCCAGTAGGATCTTCCATGGTGATCCACCTGATTGTTCTGCACTGTCTAAGATACAGCGGGTATTTCAATTACAATGCTGTAGCTCTGTGTCCTCACTTCTGAGTATGTCACGTCAGATTTGTTTGACAGAATCAATTTGGCACCGCACTCATTCTAGAGTGCATAGGAATGTAATTACGTGTCAAAGTCTCTGAATGAACTCGGGCAGTGCGTGTTAGATGGGCACTATACTGTTCTGTCCTCCAGATATTTATCCAGACAGGCACATTCAGCATCTTCTCAATTTTCTTTGTGTCAATTAAACACAGTTAAACAATTTTTGATGAAAAGATTTTCAGGTAGGTTGCTATTCAGAGAAAATCCATTTGCAGACGTTTCTCCCCGATAATGCAATCTGAAATAAAGGATGCCAAAAAAAACCTGTTAAAAATGTATTGAAAGTGACTTTTAGAGCTCCCACATACATGGCTGAATTCCATCAGTGAATAGGCTCCACATGATATTAAAAGTCCATTATCCTTTTCAAAAATCAATCCTGTTGGTTGGGAGGAATTGTCAGGGTATATTTTAAGTGGGATCTGGACTCTCATTACATTTGCCTGCTTGAAAAACCACAAAACTGTTACAGAAAATGGAGTTTTCTTTAAAACCCCAATGATTGCCTAACCAAACTTCCTTTACAGATAATTAAGGAAATTCAAAGTAGCCAAGATCTTTACTTTCACGCGTTTACATTTCACACTTTCCCATTTAATATTTCACATACACGTTTGTGTTCTTGGACAAAATTAGTAATAATTTTATAGTGGAAAAGGTCTAAAAGTAATTGCTAATTATATTTATATAAAATCAAGAATAAGTTACATCTTGAAAGGTCTTCAAAGCAGGCTCTGATACTCGCTCAATTTTTTTGTATATCTCTATATCATTATGGTATATAATGGCCCTATATCTGAGGTTATATTCTCTAGGCAGTATCACACTTTTTCCTCTGTGATCTCATGCTCTAAACAGGCTTGCCAAAGGATTTCAAGGCTAGAAGGTTAAGGCAGAGATTCCAAGCAACTTTTCTGGGCATAAATGTTGGATACTGCCTCTGATACAGTACTTATGGATAAGACCTAACTTTCCCTTTGCTTCAGTTGATGTCTGTATCTATTACTTTTGCAGAGCAATGTTTTACACATAATCAACACATCGAAATTGCAAAGTGAGCCCTTAGATAGTCTTGTCCTTTTTTTTCTGTGTGTGTGTGTGATTTACTAACTTCTTTGCATTTTTGTATCAGTTTTATCTGGAGAAAAGGATGCAATGCAGCAAGTATAGTACTTGGATGCTAAACAGCTTAGGTAGAACTTGCTCAAGCTTAGCCGTTCATTTGTAACTCTAATGGCATTTGTAGCTATTCTTTATGCATCCTAGTGTTGTAGGTAGACATTCTGTGGTGCCCTATTTGTCAAAGAACGTAGAAACTGCTGGTAATAATAAGAAAAGATTGTGTCGCTGTAGTAATTTCCAGTCTTCAGTATCTTTTCAGACCATTACAGCATGTAATCTTGTCTTTTGGTCAGTGAAAAAGGCACAGAAGCATGTCTGGTAGCTCAGCATATCCATCTAACCATCACTGTTTATTTCTTTTTCCCTTCATCATACTGCGGTCCTTTCAAGTGCTGTGCACCTGTACAGCTGCTCTCGTTTCAAAGGAGCTATGCCAAGCAGCGGCAGCGCAGGAAGGTTTCACCTTATTCTCTGTGTTTTCTTACCCTTTCAGTTCATCACTTTATCTCTTCTCTCAACTCTTTCAAGGGACAAGAAGCCTACCCCTGACAGATGGGTGTCTCTATTCTCTTCATCTTTTCTGGAAATTCCCTTTTGTAAGAAGTAGATTCCGGTCACCCCAATCCAGCAATGCAATTGTTTTGCATTGCTGGATTTGAGCTGCTGAGAGCTAATGAAAGTGGTAAGCAGCCACATGCAATTAAAGTCAGTAGAAATTCCTAAATCCAAAGGTGGCTTTGCATGCTCAGATTCAGACTTGTTCTCAATGTAATCCCTAGGATGTGTTGCTAGCTTCAGTAAGTAGGTTCATTTTAGGGAGATGAGAATCTTGCCTTGAGTGTCTGATTGCTTCCCATGTGTTGCAGTTTATAGGGAGGTATGTTCTATCACTTCAGCTTTTAACAGAACCCACTTCTAACAAAGAGATGTCTCCACCTGCCATTTGATATGTATGATATTATGGGCTGCTGCAAACTCACTCCCCAGTTGGGTGTGATTGGCGGACACCACTTGGAGGCTGCAAGAGTGGGGATATGGGAGGTCAGATGGAGCTGATGGAAGATGTCAGGCTCCCTCCTTGCTCAGGGCAGGAATCCCCCTCCCTCCTCTGGGCTCTGTGGAGACTGAGCCCAGAACAGACTCTCATAAAAGACATTCACCCTCCCACTAAATGAGTAAATGAGAGGTTGATTGATGACTCAGAGGTGTATTTATTCAAACTTCTCTTTATCTGGAGCTACACAAGAGCTTTCTGAGCTTACAGGAAACCAGGCAATTCAGTCCCCCGCAGGTCCAAAAGTGCAAGACGGCAACAGACATAATGCAATGTGTTTATTCCCTTTCAAAGTATTACAAGAGCTTCATGGTTTAAGTTTCCTTACTGGTGGAGTCTACAGTGATTTCCCTGTGAGGGTGCTGAGGCGCTGGCACAGGGTGCCCAGAGAAGCTGTGTCTGCCCCACCGCTAGCAGTGGTCAAGGCCAGGTTGGACAGGGCTTGGAGCAAGCTGCTCTAGTGGAAGGTGTCCCTAGCTGTGGCAGGAGGTTGGAACTGGATGAGCTTTGAGGTCCCTTTCAACCCAACCCATGTTGTGATCCTATGATTTTTCGTCTTGAATAATTATTGCTTCTCCGCACCAGGGCATGCTGTGGCATGCTGTTGTATTCTTCAACTTGCTGCATGTGTTTCCATTGATTCTTTTCAATTAATTTTACTGATTAAGAAATATTTAGTAAATTCATTTATTTTTTAAAGGCAAACAGAGGCTGTTTACCCCAACAGCTGTGCACGAGTAGACCTGGGGGTTGTGTCCAGCCTGATGGGAAGCACGGTTCCTATATATTTGCCGAGCTGCTTATCGGGGCGATGTTCATCAACTCACTGAACTGTTTGTGTATTTTCTTTACATTGGCAGCATTAGTTCCTGTTACTTTCTTTGTATTAACAGTGACACCGGAATTGATAGATTGCTGTAGTTTAAAGAAAACCTGTGCTGTAAATATTGCTGAAATACAGCTCTTTGTGAGCTACACAGGGCTACAGCTTCCATTGAAATTACATTATACTCTCAGACTCCAAGTGCAGAGGTGTGTTTGTGTTCGTGTGCCTGCATCTATGATAAGCATTTCTGCTGCCGGTTACAGCTGAAGTACATATCAGCTGCATTTGCCACCTTTTTTTCCCCCCTGCCATATAAATACCTTTTTAGCACTTCAGCTTTTCAGATCTTTGAGAAATAGGGACAGTGGTTAAACATCATTTGTATTTACATATAATTTCTGATATGACTCAGAAAAAGGTTCTATATAAAAAGAATAAACAACCCAAAGAAATGTAAGTATTGGGGATTTTGTAGCCTGATGTGCATTTTAATCTATGCAGATTGGACTGTAGATAGAAATCATCATTTGTGGGTTTTACAGAACTCCATCTGCCTGTCCTTTGGAGGATAACCTCATTGCAGCTATAGAAGGACCAAAAAGTGGCTCTCAGTGCTCTGTCCATTCTCATTTGCTCAGTGTTTCCTTTCCTGCTAGTGTGTCTGTGGGTGTTGACTCCTGATGGAGCCCTGAAAGGAGGTTGTGGTGAGGTGGGGGTTGGCTTCTTCTCCCAAGGAACAAGGGACAGGACAATAGGAAATGCCATCAAGCTGCAGCAGGGGAGGTTTAGATGGAGATGAGGAACAATTCCTTCCCCAGAGGGTGCTCAGGCATTGGAACAGGCTGCCCAGGACAGTGCTGGAGTCACCGTCCCTGCAAGGGTTCACACACCATGTAGATGAGGCCCTCAGTGCCATGGGTTAGTGGTGGCCTTGGCAGTGCTGGGGTAAAGGTTGAAACTGATGAGCTGGAAGTTTTTTTCCAACTTAAATGACTGATTCCATGATATCACTGTAGACAGGCAAACCTTATCCCTTTGTCTATGGGTGTTCAAGCTCATCCTCAGGTTTCAGTAGGAATGGCGTTTTGGAATCCAGGATCTGAAAACACCCCCAAGGCTCCTCTGCTCTCCTGAGGTCTTAGGATCCCATAATGAACTCTTTCATCTGGCTGATCCCCTAACCCTCAGTAACTGTACCCTCAGCTCTTCAGAGTGCTCACTCACAGAGGCTGCTTTTTCACTCACTCTTCCTTTTTATTTTTCTCTCTTTTTTTTTTTTTTGAGGCAAACAAATGGGATAATCTCGTGTAGTCTCTGAATGGCATCTGAACATTTCTTACACTGCAGCTCAGCAGTTGTCAGCTGTTTCGTTATAGTGATAATTCCTATTAGCCTCCAGTTTTAACTCCACTTTTGCCTCTTTGGAAAAATGCATCTTTGGAACTACAATGAAAATATGGAGGCCCCAAATCTCTATACTTGGGATTTTAAAAAGCATTTTCTAGGTAGTAAACTTTCAGTGTCTTTTTGTAGTCTGCCATATCCTGTCTATCTTCTCTATATGAATACTTTAGACTTGGAGTTAGTACCGTCTAGTGCAGAATACACTTGATGCCAAACTAATATCAATAATTTTGAGGTAAATTCCCCCTACCTCCAAATCACAGGTATTTAATAACTCCCTGTGCCATGAAGCCTGAGCATGCTGCAATTGGACCTGCCTGTAGCTGAGTGGAGTGTCCTCCTTTCAGGCTAAACTAATTTGTAGCTCCAGCTCTTTCAAGAGATGATGTCAGCCTCTAAAAAGAGAGCCAAATTGGCATCAGGCTGTAGGTGCGCAGCCAATCTGCTTTCCATATTGTTCTCTTGGCTTTCATACATTGTGAATAATCTGTTCAAGACAGCCTGAAAATCTCAGCGCAAGCAGGGTGCACTTTGTATCCCTAAAGTCACTTTTCACATTTGCATAGGCCTCATGCCCAGTGAGGAGCCTGCATTCTTTAGAGGGAGAAAAGAGACATCCACAGAAAACAGGTCTGTGACTTTATTTATTTATATGATGCTTCTCAAAGCCATGACTGAAGTCTCTGATTTTTTCCACTGACACATGCATGCAATTTTTCCTGAGATGCAGGAACTGAATCTGTCAGCCTTCTGATGAGCATTATAAAGACACCCAAGGTAATTTAATTAGACCCCAAGAAATAACCCAAACTGAAGGGCATTTTCTGGTTGCCAGCGTCTAAATTAATCTGTATAACAGGCAAAACCACTGCCCTGATTCAGAGACTCTCCTGCTCTCTGATCACCTCTGAACTGCCTTTGCTCTGTGATGCTGAGCTCCCTGACCCCTCCTAGGGATTTACTTCAAGATCCTCAGTTGTGTTAGATCTATAGCATACCTAAGGAAGAGAGTTAAAAATGACCTTGTGCTGAAGTCCTAAGCACTGTAAAGAGTGATCCAGGTCCAAAAAATAGTTTAGAGCAGTTTCAAGGTTTTTCAGTTGCCCTGACCTGCATTAACAGTTGAGGAACTGATGCATTAATGAATAGTTACATGACAGAGTTACTTGGGAACTGTTGATTCTTTCTTATTTTCTATATTGTTCCCAGCTCTGAAGAAGGTGTAATGCTGCTTTGGTAAGGTATGGATTATTTGTAGATTTTCACTTTGTTGGGTATTTATTGTTGTTTGGTTTTCCCCCTCCCTGGAGGTGAGTTTAATGCAAGGGGGGAAACAAACAGCAGTGTCTTGGACAAGGTAGAGTTGAAGGGAAAGGTAGCAAAAACTATATAAATGGCTAAGCAGAAGGATGTGTCTTCCTCCCTTATCACAGCTGAGCTGTCATTGTTGCAAGCCAGGACTGATGGTCTGTGACCCTGAAGGTTTCTCATTATGGCTTGACCCTGTGTTGCTTTGCTTGAGAGACCTGTGCCACTTTACTGCATACGTAAGAGTTATGCAACTTGCTTGCTCAGAATAATACAGAAACCATTACTAATGATAGTTCATTAAGCCTCTATTTTACAAAACCTAATGTATTAACTAACTAAAAATTATGTTCAATGACCCATCTGCTAATTACCAAAATCAGAATTTGCCCTCCATCTGCTCAGAAGCATACACAAAACAAAGCACTCAAGTCATCAAAGGATAACTGATCCAAGGAATAATGATAGAGTCAGCTTTGTAAACTGCACTGGTTTATCATGAGTAGTAGAATCATGTCAAATAAAGGCTAATTTGTGCCAGGAAAAACTGCTACACAAAATATTTCAGATGTGGTTCTTCTCATTGTAAGCATCTTTTTCATCCCTGATGCAATTGATTTACATTTTATGTTATGTTTGATGTGTAAGTTAAAGCCTGAAGCTATCAGAGTCCTGTATTTTCAGGTTTCCGTTGATGGGACCAGAACTTTGAGATCTAGCAGTCAGGCAATTAAGATGGCAGGTTTAAAATATTTGGTATAAACATGGTGTATAAAGTCAAGCTATTATCCACCTATGCAGCATAAATATAAATAGTGCCCATGATGTAGTGTGTGTTCAATCTTCTATGTGTAGATTTAGAATGGAATAGAACAGGTTTTGCTGTTTTCTACATGTCAGTTTGCCTTGAAGTATTAACTTTGTGGAAGATAGTAGATAGGTTTGAAAGTGGATTTTCTGATAGATTTAGCAGGGAACAGTCTATAAAAGTTTACTAGGTAATGTGAAAGGAAGCTTTGGATCTAATTTACTGTTATTTTATGAAGGAACTGGGCAATTATTAGAGAGGATGGAGTGAAATGCACAGTAGGTCAAATCCTGTAGTATTTATCCCATTTTTAAAGCTGGGTTCCTTTTATACAGTGTAAAGGGGGGTACATTCGGGAGGAAAGAGCTCAAAATTAAACTTCTGGTTTGCAGTACTAAAGAAAATAAATTCTCTTATTTATACTAGATACATTCTTGGAAATGGAAATGGCAGGTTTTAATCTTTTCATATATCACTTCTTTGGATCCTTTTCAGGGATGTACACTTTATGTTGTCATTAATGCTTGTTTAAAGTAAGCAGAAGTCTGCTGGGGGTTGGATGGACCATTGAAGGTGACTCTTCCACAGTTTGCAGGCATTGACGGGCCATGGTTTTTAACTTCTTGAGTCAGAATCCTGGAAGTGATTGGCATGTGTGTAATTAAATCAACAAAAGCTTACAAGCTTATTGAATCATAGTGCAAGCAACAGCAAGATCATCTTCTGCAAGTCTGATGTTTTGACAACAGTTAATACCTATTTATATTCTCCTGAAACCAGAGGGAAAAAAGAGGCTTTCTTTCTAAACAAATAGTGCCCAGCTATATGTTGGGATCTGAATCAGATCTAGATCACAGGGCAATCAGAAATAGGAAACAAATGAATGTCCTCAAAGGATAGACACATTTTCATCATTTTTTTTCCTTTGAGAATTACCTGTACTGAACATTTGCTACTGTGGATATTGTAGCTTATATAACACAAAGCAGTTTGCCCATGTCTGTGCATACCAGTCACTTGTGCTTGGCACTGGCATATCTCTGAGTCTTACCCATTATTTGGACACATTGGATAAATAGGTTGGGAGAAAAGTGAAAGAAATAAATGCACTAGAAGTTGGAGACAAGACCATGAGCACTTCAAGTAAACATATGATCTTAGTTTTTTAGGTTAAACTATCATTCATCAATAATATAGAGAGTAATTAATTCCGTAAACTTTAAACAGGGTTACTTGTGGTTATTTTTAATGTAATTTTTGTGATAATCTCCAAAGGATGCACTTCTATGAACAGCCAAAGGAAGCTGCTAGACACTGGAGAAGGTTATTATTTCTTCCTAAGTCACGTTGTACATACATGTTTCTAATGCAGAAGATGCCCAGTACATCCATTAAAAATACTTGGAAATCTAACTGGTATTCTTGGGGTATTTCTGAAGAACATAAAAATTGTTTCTCCTCTGAAGTGTTCATTAACGAGCAAAGATCAAGGATACTCTTGCCATGGTAATTCCAGTTATTTATTAAATTGACTTCGATATTCCAAAGGCAGAGGCCATACTTCAGCATGAAAACTTGAGGACAAGACTTCTCCACATACACAGAAAGGAGAAGGAAAGTAAAAACCATCCCTTCACTTCTTTAATGTGATCTTTCAAGAAATTAGTTCAAGAAAAATGGCTTTTAAAGGCTGTATTGGGGAGAGTCTGACTAAACTAACTACTGATTATTTAATGAAATGTAATTAAAGTAGGTAGTGCTTTTGGAATTGTTCTGTTGAAATCATACCCTTTCCTCCAATTAACCTTCATCACTAGGAGTTTCTCTCTCTTTGACTCAGCTCAATCTGCTAACAACATCAAACTTTAAATGTAAACCAGCAGATTTAATAATGAAATATCAAGAAACTATTCTTTCTGCCAGGAAATGTCCCTAATTTTAAATAGAGATGGTAGAAACAGAAAATGCAACCATGTGCAGGACAGGGTACACTCTGCAGGCGTCAGGTTTTGAAGACGGTGAGAATACGATCGAAAGTATGTGGCTGATTTGGGAAAAAAAAAATGTACTTAATGGTAGGTGAGTTTTCCCTGTTCTAGGTCAGTAAGCCAAATGATACCCTGAGTTGCACCCAGTGCAAATCTAACCTGATGATTTTAATGTACTTAGTTAATCTCATGTGTCCCTCTTCCTGTTCCTGGGCACCGTTTGCCTGTGACGTATTCTGCTATCCTCTGTGCCCTGTGTGGGATAGGCACTGCACAGCTTTCGAGGTTATTCCATACTCGCACTATTGAACTTCTTTGATTTTGCCTCAATCCTAAAATGCTCTTATGGGGTTGTTAGAAGTTCACCAGTGAACGGCTTTTCTTCTAAACTTGCTTGCTCATCTTGCAGAATAAATGAAACAGAAAACATATATTTTCATACAAAGGAGTTTGTCATTTATTCTCTTCTTCTCTTTATATAAGGATATTTTATCTTCCGGCTTAATTGATAGCTGACCTTTTCTCCATCTGCTCTAAACCAGGGAAGTACAGTGTTTCTCTTGTAATTACATTTCTGCCACAAGGTATTTTTTCTTCTTTTAGGAGATCAAAACCATTCTTGACAGCAGGATGCAGTCCTTTCAGTATTTTAATCAAAAAGCCCACTATGTTTGTCTGATGCTTTAGCCTGCCAACAGGAGTTTAATAGTCTAGTGGAGCATTAGCTGCAACTGATCGTTGCTCAGAAGATCTAACTAGCCCTAGGTTATATCAACCTGACAGACAGGACATGAGCTGAGGGCAGCAACTCTTCATTAACTGTTTATGTAGATGACCCTCTGGTGGAAAGGTGGGCATTTTCTGGTTTGCCTTGGGCAGTGTAAACCAGCCTGGAACAGGCATTGCAATTACAGGATGTTAATGAGGAAGCAAAGAGCGAACGTGTGGCATGGAAAGTGCTACTGTGAGCACAGCAACAGCAAGGGTTTATTCTTGTCCCTACTGCAGACAGTGGTCAAATCCCTACGGATTTAAAGAGGAGAAGGAGTCTCATTCCTGGCTGAGACCCGGCATGATAGCTTCCCATATCTCATATAAGCTGCTGTCAGGGCGTGATGGAGTGATGTTCTGTCCTGCACTGGGCTGACATAGTGAATGGCTGTTCTTTCTCTAATTACGCTTGCTTCAGACATTTGGGTGGCTAAAATACAAGGAGAAGCTCAATTTTTCTCTGCCTTATAGTCTTTACTCAGAGAATTGGAAACTGAGGTTATCAGTTGGTTCATACGTTGTGAGCTGTGAAAGCTGAGACCCACATGGATGGCTTTTTTTCACTTGCTGAAGGAGACAACATCACACTTGAAATCCTCTCATATGTACAGTCGGAGTGGCAGATAGCCTGAACCAGAGCAAGCTGAAAGGACTTGAGACATCTGAATCTCCCGTCATGGAATTGTTTGGATGAGAGTGAAGAGGATTATTAAGAAGAAAAGAGATAGATCAAGAACAAAATCACCATGGGATCAGGGTGACATCCCTGTTAACAGAACTGAAAACACTGTGAAAACTGCTTTCCATGTTATGAAAAATGAGTCCTTACTTGCTTTTCCTTCATTTTATCAGATCAACAAAGTAAAGACCTACTGCCTGTTTTGAGCCCCATTCTGGGTAAATAAGGGTTAAATTTTGCTCTGTTAGATAGCGTAAAACATATCAGTATTCCTTCCAGAAGACAAAATTAACTTTGCTTATATCTGAGTGCGTTTTGGCACTGGAAAAGTGGGTACCATGCACTTCTGAGAAGATGTTATTAGGAAGCAAGTAGACGTGGTCAGCTTAAATTCATGGCAGAGAGAATCTGGAGAACCAGATTGCTGATTACATGATTCTTATTTTGTACTGTGTAAAATTATAAAACTCTTCCAGGTGGCTTAGCTTCAATTTTGGAAAGTTTTTTTATCTCTGTTCCTGAAAGATTTCAGATTGGTAGCCACGGAGATGGAAGTTTCCTAGGAAAATCACTGGCCGTTCTCTCATGCTATCTTGTCTTAAGCGCATTGTGCTACATCCAGAAGGGCCACATACACAAGATAGTTTGTTCCCCTGCAGTGTCCCTTTCCTGGATCCAAAAAGGCAGTCCTGAGCACTTGCTCTCCCTGCGGCATGTCGGCTGTCTTGTATGTCCACAACGAATGAACCTTCAGTCAGGGGAAGGAGGCTTTGTGTTAGCAACACAACGGGCTTTGCTAGGAGCAGTTTGGTTGTGTTTGGATGAGCTGGCTGTTAAAATTAGAACTGGGGGCTGAACTGGTTTTAAACTGACCGAGGAGTGATTTCCCATCCCTGGCAGTGTTCAAGGCCAGGTTGGATGGAGCTTGGAGCAACCTGATCTAGTGGAAGGTGCCCCTGCCCGTGGCAGGGATTGGAACTAATGAGCTTTAATGCCCCTTCTAACACAAACCATTCTATCATACTATGATTCTAAGAACTAGCTGCTAAACATCACCTCTAGCAAGTGGTTTGCTTTCCTCAGGAGCCTTTTTACTTATGCTCTGTCCTTAGATGAGGAATCCTTCCTTGGCAAGAAAGCAGTCCCCCTTGGGCCATCACCAGGCACTATCCTATGCTCTCTGGCATTGCCAAATGATGCATGTAAGAGAAAACATGGATAACAAGGTTATATTCAGGTACTGAGCACTCGTTGTGCAAAGGCTGAAACTGGAACAAGACAAAGTATTTAATGGGTAAACAAGGCCTTATTGCTGGGGATGTAATGTGGGTAGCTCCTCTCATACTGTAGAAAAGGACTTATTTTATGCTGCAAAAAGTATCTCACTTACTGCCCCTCAAAAGCATCTATTTGTTTGATAAATTTGATTAATTAAAAACCAAACATTAATCTTACACCTGCCTAATGAGACCAGGTGTCTGTCACTGAAGGTACAATAAGACTTTCCTTTTGTTGGCTTTTTGTGATGCTGCACTGAGCCGATCAGGTGACAACTGGCTATGTGGTATCTTGGGTTGCACATCCAAAAAACAGGTTGCGGGGGAAGGACAATTCCCTGTGCATAATCCAGAAGTGAGATGTTCAGATTGTTTCTTCTGTCCATGCTCAGCTGGAAGCACAGCTATCTGGAATGGGATAGGCAAGGGGAGATGATTAATAATTGCCCGCTTGCCTGTACCTTCAGTGAATTGCAGTCAGACAAGAGCAGTGGGGAAGCACGGAGGAATGATGACTCAGACGAGTGTGTCTGAGTCACAACGCCTCCTGGTCTGCTCTGCCAGCATCCTTTCAGTGCAAGGTTTTAGTTTGTGGGTATTTTTTCCTAGCACTTTTTCAGAGCTGTGCCTAGAAGCAGACCCAAGCTTTAGTGCAAGTTGCCTCCTAACGCTGTCTTTTATCTGCTTTACAAATGAGTGAACTGTGTAAAGAGAGGTGAAGACGTTCTTCTTTATCACAGCAGTAGCAATACAACTGATTTAGATATGACAGCTTCATACTGTTGACTGAGGTTAAGTTCAGTTGACTGGTTCACTAAAACAGAAATGCAGAAATTAATATAAATAGGCATCATAAATTGGACGTAACCTAATCTCTCATCTTGAAGGAGATAGTACATATGAGACCTACTCTCTGACACAATAACCAGTGAACCGGGCTTCTTAGACAGCTGGAAAATGGGATCACATTCACTGGACCCAAATTTACAGGGATGCCCCTGTGCCATTTTTATCATATCCTGCGGCTTGAAGAACTTGAAAGAAGCAGTAGGAGCACTGCACAGGATATGGGTAGGATGTAGGCCTATTGGAACTTGGCCATGGTTCTGGCTTTTCTTTTTTTCTGGTTGTATTTCTAGTCCAACCCCTTCAATTCAAGTACCTAGGTGCTTATAAAAAGCATCCAAAAGCAAGAAGGATCCTGAGTATCTTCTTTCAGCTACAGCTGTTGCAGAAGAGGTGGAAAATATAGATCCTGCAAGTGACAATGCTAAATACCTGCAAAATTCTTCCATTTTCTCTGTCTGCACAGTCGTGAGGGTGCACAGGGTCTATTTTGTCAGATACTGAGGAAAAGCACATTTGAGCTAATGTTTGCACATCCTTCCACCTTTTGCATGTACATCCCCCTTCAGGATCATTGGCAGTGCTCTAGGGACACTGCAGCCTGTGAGCTTTCCCATGATTGGCACATGACCCTGCGACACATGAAATACAGAATTGAGGATACCAGGCTTGACAGAGTTATAATCCCTACTACTTCATGCTTCAACTTTCAATCACAATACATAGATATTGAACTCGATAACGTACCTGGAAGGCTTGGCAGAGTGAGAGTGAAGAAGAACGTGATCATTCTTGTCCACATCCTCAGTTCACATAACCAGCAGTTTTGCATAGGCTCCCCTTTTGGGATGGGATGGTGCTATGATGCAGGAGTCTAGAACAAATTCCTGATTTCATTTCATGATTTCATTCTAAATTCTTTACATTTCTGCTGTCTGAGTAAAGCAGAAACTTCTGCTGTTGCTTCTTATGTGGGCTTGACTTATGTGACTGAGCAGGCTGTAAAGCTGGCAGCTGTCAGAATAATCTTTCCATTACACTGATGGTCTTTTTTAATGTAGTCTGTTTTCTTTTAATGGTAGATGGTATAGCAGTGCAATGGAAAGCAAATTATTTTTTCTTTTTAGTTTAATCTTCTTAGGGAAAGAGGTAATCCTCTGCTAATTTCCTCCATCAGAGCAAGCATATGTCTCAATCACATTTGTAGCTGGAGCAGAACAGCACTCAGCACTCAAATTATGTTAATAACCATTTAGATTACTTCTCCTCTGGCATTTATTCATATTGGGGATTCAGCAAGTAAGTCTTTCTATGAGAATTTATGTGTTTAATCCACATTATTTTCATTAATACCTCTGCAAGCTTTGGCATGCAACTACCGAGCTCCTTGGCTTATGGTCAGGGAAAGGTGAAGCAGTGCTGCAGTCCTGCCCCAGTGCATCCAGACTCTTTCTTCTTTGTCTTTCGTACTTAGACATGAGAGAGGGGCTGCCAAGTGTTGTCTCAAGTAGTGAGCAGGCTTTCTTGATAAATATTACGCAGGTAGATGAGGTTCAAGTCGTATAGTTGCAGCATTGGTACGAGAGTATTGTTATGCCTTCCAAACTGCTAATACTGAGGATGGACTACACTATGTGTATAGGAGCATATAGAAAGCTCGAAGAAACCTTGTGAAACTTGAGTTGCAATCTGCGGGCTATAGTATTGATTCTCATTTATGTTGATACTGGTTTTGGAGCAGTAGGCTTTTATGCAATGAAGACTTCTACAGTTTTGTTTGTTCTGCATCTAAACTAAAAATGTATCTGTTCTGCCTGGTTTTCTTACTGCATTGAAATATGAACACTGTTTCATGTATGTATATGCAATGAAGTATGTTAAGAGTGATTGAGGGTAAGTCGATAGGATTGTCAGTCATGTTTTGATGTACCTTTCCCTTTCTTGTCAACTTTCCCCTCTGAGCCATTCTTGATGGATTTGTTCTGCTGCTGCTAAGCGCAGCTGAGCAGTAGCTGTGAGAGTGGCACTAAATACAAATTTCTCTGCAGCATTTCCCTAACAATACAGAACAACAGGTATGAGTAATTGTAATTATGTTCTTTGGATGAAAGATCTCCTTTTGCATGAAGGTGCACATGAATTGCTGTACCCAGATATGATGCTTGTAAGGCTCAGTTGTTGTAATGCAGACATTTTATTTCTTAGAAACTGATAGATGTTGAAAAACCTGAGTGTTTCATGCAACTGTATGCATATCGGAAAGAGATGACTGGAATTTAGGCAGGATTTTCCCTTTCCAAAAGGTACACTGAAGCATGTTACAAGCTTGCTGTGGAGTGAAAGGTTCATCAATGTAGATCTGTGTTTAGAGCTAAACTGAGGTCTCTATTTGTGCACCTATGCTTGGACCTTGGCATTTATACTCACAACAGAAATGGGGCATCTTCCTTGGCCTCCAGGCAGGAGGTCCCTTCCAATTTAAACCATTCTATGATAAGATGGAGACTAGCTCTGATCAGAGAAAAACATGCAATAATGATACATCACTACCAAAGTTAATAGGAGGGTTGCCTGTAAAAGCAAAACAAGGATAAATAATTTCTTAATTATGCTATGAAGAAAGCATTTTACATACTTTGTTATTAGTGTGGCTAAGCTGTGAAACCATTATGTATTTCCTACCACTGGAGCAAATCTTTCTCTAAGACCCAAGACCAACGAAACACTCAAGCAGCTGCTTATGAGATGAAATCCCATCCCAAGGCAATTTTTTAAATACGACTTTTAATCACCTTCTCTGGGATTCTCCATTACTGTTTTATTTTGGGTGCTTGGGAAATGCAGGAAAACAGAGAAAACTTTGTGACAACGATGCTCAGAGGTGGAAAAAATCCCTGAGGAGAACCACACCGCTAGTTTTCAGCTTCATTCCAGTACTGCAAGGTTTAGATGAATGCATGTTGAAATACCGAGGTAATTTACTGTAGCAATTACTCTGCTCACCTTATTACTTTTTCCAAACGTGCCATTGAGCCAGTCTACCCATAAGTTTATCACTGGTGTTTTCTGACTCGCCGTCACTAACCTAATTCTTCAATAAGTTGTTTTTACAATAGAAGAATTTGGATGAGGGATGCGTTGTCAGAGATAATCTATGTTTCTTTGGTATTCATTCACTGTGCATAGATATTTATCAGAAATTACCTTTCTCTTTCACTTGCACAGTGCACAAGGCATCACCTTGTCACATTCTTGTGTGTTAACAAATCATCATTGTTATTAATGTCATTACCATGCAGCTGAAGTCTCTGTCTAATAGAAAGGGTAGTGAGAGGTGACCCTGCTTCTGAGGAACTTTTAAGATGTACTGGCAAGAAGTGGGTACAGAAATGGCTTGTCTAAAGTCAGAATTCAGGTTCCTGACTCTCAGCGTCTTCTCAGGGCATCATCTATTTCAGACAGATACGTATTTTCATCTGCATGCACACTAAATCTGTGCTAATGTGCAACAAATTGTTTTCTTTCTGAATAATATAAGGATTATCACATCCTTAAGAGAATGAGTGAAATACTCAATGATCTGTTAGGGGGTGCCAATTAAAGTTTTAATGCTGTAACAGCTGTTGTCTGCTTGTAAATGATTTCTCCTAATTTTGGGATTTTCTGTTAGCACATAAAATGCTTTGTTAAGAAATGTGAAAGTCCCCAAGGAATTCTGTGCATTTAACTTTAATAATTGAAGAGTGCAGAGGAATAGCGGAAATAAAACCGACTGCATTATGAAACAACTTTTACAAAGTGTCATGCCTACTGAAGATATCATAAAGTCCCATGGTACAGCATCTATTTTGTTGAGGTACTTTGGTTTTCTTCTGGAGTGATCAGCTCTCAAATCTCTGCAACAAGTTAGCCAGGATAGGCTATTTGGAAAACTAAAGTTCTTAAAATCTCTTTGTGTCTAAAAAGATACTTTATTACCTTCCAGTACAGGTCTACTAGCTTCAGCAAAACTACACCTATTCATGTCCTGTGAAAACCTGGCTCACTGCATGCATAAGGCTATCTATCATAGACCATTCAACGGGTGTCTTGAGCAGTTTCCTTTCAAGTAGTTTTTTCCCAAATCTTTGAATTCTTTACATTGAGTCAAATTTGACACAGGGTTGGAAAATGCAGCCTGCATATGATATGAAAAAATCCAATGATGAGGATTACTGGGGTAAAAAATTGCCATATTGTAAGCTACATAAGGAAGATTAAAATGACAAAATTAACCAGTGATTCAGATGACCAACTTCCCCTAAGAAGGTAGACAGTAGACATTTTATCAACTTCAATATTTGCAGGGGCTGTGGATGTCTATGATGATGATAATAACACCAGTAGTAATAATAGTTGTAATAATAACAATAATAATTAAATATGCTACCAAAAATAACCCAGTCAGAACATCAACAACAATAATGAGATATTGAAAGAAGCAACATAACCAGATGTAATAAATGAAATCCTGGGTATTCTAGGCTACAGTTATCTGCAGCTAACATAGGAATATTGCTGGGCTGATCACTGTATTAGCAGTCAACAGCCTTATCCTGTAATTTGAACACCAATTTTCCTTCCTTTTTCAAATGGCATTTAATTGCACGCTTCAAAAGCTTTTACTCTGAGAAATAAATTGTTAAAGAAATAACTTGATGAAGTAGGATTTATTGGGCTTCTTTTTTTATAGTTAGAACAAAAACAAAGCAGCACAACAGCATAATTACAAGTTAATTATTCTAATAACTTTCACTTTCATTCTTATTTTTAATCTTGATTTCTTTTTCTGTGCTGTAGAATAAGAGACAATCTAAACAATGAATTAATTAATTACGCTAAACTCCTTGTTCTTTTCCTCGTTCTTTCCACCCGCACCTTTCAGATCATTAGAACCATGAGATAATCAGGGTAAGATTTAATTTGCCAGCTCCTTTCTTTCTCCCAATGCCTCCATGTTTTGTTTTTCTCCTCTAAGCTCCATTTTTACTCCCTCTTTTACATGCATCTTCTTATCTATATTGAAGTTACTTGCAGAGTGCGTTGAAAAGGCAGGGGAGTGAAAAAGACCCCTATCCATTATTAGTTTCTTAGTGAATGAATTTCTGCAGCTCTTGCTGTAGCCTATTGGAGTCAATGGAATTCTGCTGAAATGTTCTTGGGGTTCTCCTGTCTCTGTTAGAGTTGTCAGAGACAGCGCTGTGCTTTGCCATTTGGATCTGCTGCATACGCAATACAGTGTTTTGTGGTACCGAGTGCGAGAAAATCCATGCCTCCACATGGCTAATAGTATCCTTTTTCCTACCTGCTGCAGCTTTCACCTTCTGCTTCCATTCCCTAGAAACTGGGAATTAAATGTGGTGCTGGAGAGGGATTTATCTGTTGCCTGCCAGCTTTGCAGTGCAGGCTTATTGAGACACATCATATTAAAACTTCCCTTTCCTGAGAGAGTGAGCAGTGGGGAGTTGTTGCTGGGGCTGTGCATGAGCTAGTGGTCCAAGCAGGATCTGGAGTGAGAGAGGGTTGCTGTGATGGAGATCTCCCAGAACAAATAAACCAGAGCAGAACAAATGGCAGAAGAAAAAGACAGAAGTCTATACTTGCATTGCCTTCTGCAGGCAGACATAAGCATGCCCTGCCTGTGCTCCAAGTGGGCTAGAAGCTAATATATTTTATGTTTCCGTGGACCTTTGATGCTCTCAAGGCTGAGTGTAGCTACATGTTTCTGTTTCATAAATAGCTTACAGTCAGTATCTTCAGTTGCTTGGGCAGGGCAAGCTCATGCCTGCTTCTGCAGTGAGGACCTGAGCACCATGGAGGCTTGCCTATTCCTTAGCATAGTAACAGCATCAGTGGCATTGTCTGAGCTCTTCTGAGGCATAATTCAGGTATGCCATTTCTGCCATGCACATCATACATGTGTCCTGTGTTTCTCATCCACTGTTCCAACATGCTGTTTTCTGGTGGTATTTGTACTATGAGACCACTTGAAAAAACACAAGTTGTGATTGCATCACAATTTCACAAACACTTTAAGCTGGAACAAACCATCACTTTCACTGAAGGAAGACTTACTTTCCTCTCATAGGCAGACATTCATTCCTGACTGTAGATTCCTCCCTCCCTTCACCAGCACGTTTATGCAGCAAGTTGAATCAGAAAACCCATTCATTGAAACCATGCAGCAGAAATAGTTCAGTTGACTTCTTTTGGCAGCAGCACTCACGCCATCTCAAAGTATGCATGAAAATATGGCTTTAGTTTTGCTAACTAGGACAATGATTAAAGATCCAAATGTCTCGTGTTTCCTTCTAGCCTGGGCTCTTTTACTGAATGTATTGAAATACATGTCTTAAAGTAATAAGTTATGCTCCTGAAAGCTACTTGATACATGTAGTAGTACTTAATGATGCAGAAATTCTGAGCCTATTGCAGTCAAAGAGGGTTTTGGCATTAACTTCAATGAAGCTAGGATTTCACATGGAATTTCAATGTAAATGAAAAAGAGATGAGAATAATATCTATAAATTCTACTAGTAAATTGTGAAATCTGCAAGTCCTACTCAACGTTTACTGTAATATATTTTTTTGCCCGAGTAAGACTTGCAAGATTTGACTCAAAAGAGATGCCTATTAGCTTGCAGTGTTGTTGTTTTGACATGTTTTCATGGTCTTACAAAGCTGCCATTTATACAATTGTATTTTTTTCAGCTCTTTGACACATTCTTTGTATCTTTTTCATCTTTCCTCTTTGATTGAGCCTATGGGAATGTTCTTTCCTCTCCTTTTCCCCTCTTCCTTATCCTCACTCTCTCTTTATTCTTTTCCCCCTTCTCTCTTGTCCTGCTGCTCAGAAAGCATGCATACCTGTGTGCTAAACACACTGCCATTTCCATTATCTAAATAACTGTATTAATTCTGAGGTGTGTTTTTATAGAGTTGTGATGAATTCTGTAAATAGCTACACCTATACAAATCACACTGACATAGGTAGTTTTAAACATTGGGTTATCACTGTTTCTGTCAACTGGTAATTGCATCAGTCCTGCAAATGGTGGTGATCTCCAAATTGCTGAGCATTCCCATATCCCACTGGTGTTGAAGAAGAGACACAGAATAACTGAAAGTCCCCCCAAATCCCCTTCCACTCCCAATCAGGGTGGTGTATGAAATGGCTTGCATTGAAATTATAAAGCATCTGTAGGTGGCTTTGTATTTCTTTGTTTTAAAAATTACTCTATGAACTTTGGGGTGCTCTTTAGAGGAAATCAAAGTGGCAGGTGAATTTGGGATACATTTGACTTCCGTCTGAAAGTATGTGTTGAATCAATTGAGGTGCAAGTTTTCTTCTCCACTTCTGCTTTACATTCTTCCCACATAACTTCACTGGCATACTTTTTCAGCTTCCCAATCTGGCTCTACGGTGAGTAGACAGGGAGCAATAAACATTGAAAGAAGGCTGTGATTGCTGCTTACATAAGTTACATCCAACCAAAGATTGATTTTAAAGTGAGAAAGAATCTGCCAAGGTGACAGATAACCACAGCTTGGCTTCTGAGCCCTTGAATGCATCCCAGTGCTTTGTGGCAGATTTGGAAGTGAAACAAGCCTGTGAAATGGTGTCAATAGCGTCATGGGGACAAGGAGGTAAGGGGACTAAGGGTCTCACTTTGTGGGTGGGAAAGGGGATGCAGGGACACTGGAATGTCTTAGCCAGATTAAAATCATGGAAGACAAGTCATGGGGTCAGAAACTTTTGTCCACTGCTTTGGTAAACTAGCAAATCATTGTAGCAGTCTTCTAAATAATACTGCTCTTTAGAAAGCTACAGACAATGACTGAGGATGTTTTGGGTCTTAAAAATCGACGATTACGCACATTAATGCTGAAATTAAGCTATTTAATCTGCGTCCTGTCAAATTAAACATAAGGTGATATTTTTCATCTTTGAATCTTGACAAATTGGTATTTTTGCAGAACAAAAAACATGTAGCGTAATAAATCTCCTTCTAGAGTCTGAGCTTATTAAAATAAATGGATATCTACATTTCGGATGGTTTCAGGCAAATAAAGTCAGTATTTGCTTCTAATGTGGCAGTTATATTGGAGCTTAGATTTTCTGCTGTTATTCTAAAATACTGACTTTTTTTCTGTAAAGAGAAGTGATTAGAGTTTGCCTTCATAAACAGCATTTTGCTGGATTTACATGGAATTGAATTATTATGGACTCCAAAGACTTTAGGAATTCCTTTCTCATTTCTAGTTCAGCAGTAGATCAACAAAGGGTAGTGCCAAGTCCTGTAGCTGGGGAGGAACAGCCCCATGCATATTGGGGCTGCCCAACTGGAAACCAGCTCTGCAGGAAAGGATGCTGGGGATCCTGGTGGAAACCAAGCTGGACATGAGCCAACATGTTGCATTGTAGAAAAGAAGGCAAATGGTTTCCTGGGCTGCAGTAGCAGGTCAAGGGAGGTGACTTTTCCCCTCTGTTCACCATTGGAGAGGCCATGCATACCTGTTCCCAGTTTTGGGCTACCCAATGCAAGAGATAGCTGGGGCCACTGGAGAGAGTTCAGCAGAGCACCCCAAAGATGATTAAGGGTCTGGAGCATCACTCCTGAAGAAGAGAAGGCAGATCTCACTGAGACATATACACTCACTCAACATCAGTGAGACATGGACCCCTGGCAATAGTGTATTCTGCCTTTCCTGGGCAAAATGGAAAAACATTGCAGGTGCTTGGACATAGACCAGCTCCTCCTGGGATGCCTTTTGGTGAAAATGACCTCATATGTATAATTGAAAAGGTAAAACAAATCAACCAGCCAACTGGATAATCAGAGGAAGGATAGAAAACACATCTTTTTCTTCTCTTTTTGTATGTTTACATTGCTTTGCTGTAATGATGCCACCTGCTTCTTTTTAGGTGAATAACAGTCTTTTATTTGCAAAGGTTTTTCTTGAACTTATTCCAGTTCAGGAAGGATGTGTTCTTATGCATCTGGTGACAAAAAAAATCTCAAACTTTAGACTTACATATGGGGTCAATCTGTCGATATGCACCAGCTGTGGTGGCCATAAAGTTGATTTAGTATTCTGCCCCTATATTTTCTCATGAGGCAGACTAATGAGAAAGGAAAATAGATAAGGGAAATGTCAAGGAGAATGGCAGTGAAAATTTAGATTGTTTTGCAGACAGGTAAATAGAAATGGGGATAAAAAGCAGGAACCTTCATTCTGCCACAATTGCTTCTGCTGTACAATGCCAGACACTTAAAAGCAGAATTTGGGAAAGAAAAAAGCCCTTTGTTGTAAAAAACCTGTCTGCCTTCATCAAATCCATAGCTAAACATATTCTTACACTATGCTGGGCAGCAGAGGTAATCACAAACATGTCTTGTGGCAAATAAACATTATTATCCAGTATATTCTAGTTCATTTATGGTGGGCATCTGTGTGAGCGCATACAGTTTTAAAGAAACTATTTTTGGAGCAAAATTCTGACTTGCTGAAACACAAATACTGTAGGAAGCAGTGCTATCCTCAGAGATGGAACAAAGAAAAGTCACTGTTGCAGGGTCCTGTATGCTGAATGACGTCCGAGTGTCTTTATCAAGCATAATTCAAATGAAATCGTATATTCAGACAGGATGTGCTGTTGAAATTATTAGTTGCCCCATATTTATTCAGTATAATTTATCACTTTATTCTATCTGAGTAACACTTTTCTTTTCTTACTGGATTCAAACTAGGGTTGGTTTTGGTTTGGTTTGTTGTTTTTTTTTTGGGGGGGGAATGGTGTTTCAGCGTTTTATTATATAGGGAGATAGTGTAAAACAAAGGAGAGAGACATGAACTGGGGTGCAGAACTGGTAAGCTCTCCCACTAATCTGGTGACTGCCCTTGACCAAGTCAGGTGACCTTTATTCTCTATTTTTCTGTTTCCAAGATAGTGATATCTATATTTGCTGCCTTTAATAAAGTGCTTTGATATCTACTTGCTGAAGGTATACATTATGTAAAGTCAGGCATTTCACCAGCTGTGCAAGCCAAACAGTCGACTCCTGCTGTATTTAGTCCCTGTTGCCTCTCACTTGAGGTTATGAAGTCAGATAAAAATCGATGACAGTAGCAGGCAACCAGTTGCCTTCTTCATGCATAGATACATAGATAATCTCAATCAGATGGAAACAAAGAACAGATGTTCCCTAAACATATGTGCAAACAAAAAACTGCCAGTGTGAGTGTTCATGAAGAGTAAGTAAATCAGGAGAAAGAAACAAAGTGTGATTCTAGAGTGTAAAAAAGTATTTGTGAGGCACGAATTGGAAATTTCCAGCCAGCTCTAAAAATGGCACATTTAAGAAAATGAGAAGATTTAGGGAGTTATTTGAAAACTGAGCCATGAGGACACTTCTTTAAGTTTCTTTGGTCTTTTCTGAACAAGGTGGCTAAATGGATGGCGTGCCAGGTCATGCATCTGTGTGTATCCAGGCTTCTCTCCACAGGGTTGATTTGTAATGTAGGCAAAGAATTGAAATTTGCTTTCCACTTTCTTTCAGTGCTAAATTAATTCTCTCGCGATTCAATTTCAGTCATATTACAGCTTTCCAGGACTTTGATTTTTCTCAAAGTAAGCTACAATGGCTTATTAAAACTGAACTGTTTTACCACTGCTATATTTTCCTTCCTTCAAAAGATTTGGCTACATGTGACTCAAGACTTTTTCTTACCCCACTTTTAAATTATTGCATCATAATGCCATTGATTTCAAGGGCAGATCTACAGCATCCTGCAGAAGAAAATTAGGTTGAAGTCAAGTCTCTAATTGTAAAGATATTTTTCCACTACCTGACAGCCTACTCATTAGCAATATTACAAATAGGAGGTAAGTTGTTAAGCTTGGATTAAACGTCTTTAATCACTACAGGCTACCTTCTTTTGTCATTGAATGGGATTTAAAAAACCCCGTGTGCTTTCCTAAGATAGAAAGATAATATAACATGCAAAATAGATATAAGGTGAAAAAAGGTATTTTTCTGTAAACACAATGAGGTTTTCACTGTTAAGATATTGATCTTGTTCACGCTTCTGGAATTTCGGAGTTGTTATTGTGGGTTTGTACTAAGTATGTGAAAACAAACCTGGAAGATGCTGGTTCTCTTAGTACATACACTTAGAAAATGTCATGAAAATGGGACTCTCTTACTTTTTGAAAGCTCTTGGGGGCATGTGTGAGAGGTGTGTGTTAAAATTCTATAAATACATGTAGCTCTCCGCACCCTTTCCTACAATTGCCCTTTATCTGTTTGAAGAAATCCCAGGTACCATGCTAAACAGGAGCAGCTACAAGAGTTTTCTTTTGGTGCACACTGATTTAAGAGATATTACCCCCTAGACGAAAACCCCATATGGTGTATTTTGTACATCATCAGTGACAACTTAGTACAAATTCAGCTTAGTGAAAATTAGTCTTTCTACTTAGCAATCTCCATGTTTGTATATGAAGGCTGCTTCATAAGGTCAAAGATCTCTTTTTCACACTAACTTGAGCAAAGGAAAGGTGAAATATCTGCAAGCTTACTTGGCACCTGATCAGCTCTGATTTACAAGGATGCTCATATTACTGTTATTGAATTTATGTAATTGTGTTAGCCTGCTTTAATTTACATGTGTTCCAGACCAGTTAGCTGGAAGAGTTAACAAGTGTTTAATAGATATAATTATTAGTTTTATTTAACTTATTTTAGTAGAGTTGGGTAGAAAATGGTTTTACTCAACCTCTGAAGTTTTTGAGATTTTGGAAGAATGTTCCTATGTCACACAAGAAAAAGATTAAATATTCTGTTGGGGTTTCTGTGTACGCATGAGCGTCTGCACATATACACAGAAAAGGAGAAGGTAAAACTCTCACTACATAGCCTGCCGGTGAGAGTGCTTAATGAGAATACCCAGAGCAAATGGGCTGAATTTAGGTAATTGTTATGTGTGCAGGACTTGATATTGTGGGCTGGGTTTCTCTCCTGTCTGCACTGTCACTGTACCTAAGGGTCTCAGTCTAATGGATGCTTACTCATAGCCATGCTGTGAAAAGGTTCATTTCTGTGAATCAGTGAATCACAGGGAAAGCATTTGGTTGCAAAATTCCCAATCATTTCCATTAATTATCCATTTTGGTTCTAGTTTTCTCTTTGTGCCTTCTCATCTTTATCCCTTCTCTTATTGGATCACATTTTGCAATGACAGTTGCTTTCAGAGAAATCTGTTGCAATTTTAACTACAGTGACTGTTCCAACATCTGGCACAACATCTGGGCTTGGAGTCCTGAGAATAGCTAGCACCCTCCTCCTGTCCTCCTCACTCATACTTGAAAATCAAACCAGGTATATAGGGGTTTTTTCTGCTACTTCTGTTGGTATTTAACACATGAGAGAGTCCACGGAAAGGAGTTCTCTCAGAGGGTGAGCTCACAGCTCACAAGGACGGACAGTTGTGCTGGGAAAGGGCTCATGGAACATTGTGTGCTGCCTCTGCCTCTGCAGCAGCCCAGTTTTCCACCCTTGCTTGGCTTACCTATTGCTTTGTCTTGTTCCAGATGCTTTTTGCTGTCCCCACAATTGCAGCTGGCTCTAGTGTTCAGATTCAGCTGCTTTTTCAATACTGAGCTGCTTTAAAGTGGCTTCAAGATCCTGCATTTTCTTTCAGCTTCTCATGCTGTGCAGCTACAGGAAGTGGAGAGCAAGGTCCAGGCAGCCAGATGAGCCCAAAGCAGAGTTTGTGCCAAAAGACTTTGTTTCTGGTTGAGCTGAACTAGCTATACTTTTTGTTTCCGCCCACGTCAGCTCTTCTGGCTAGGCAGGGTTTTGCATGGTGTGCTTTAATGAGCTCACTGAAAGCTTCAGGCTGGTTCATCATGTCTAATTTAGCTAACTTTGCAGTCATCACTCCTCAGTAGGCAGTGCCATGCTGTCCTAAACTGATGATGTCTGCCTTTCCATAACAAACATCAAAATCTGATTGGACAATCCAAGCAAAATCCATTTCTAAACAGCTTTATTATTAAGATTATGTCTTCTGAATAAAGCATGTGCTTAAGTGAAAGAATACTGTTTGTATTTGCTGCAACTTAATTTATGGAATAAACAATCACAACAAATTCCAGTAGGTTTCCGGTACGTTGTGCCACACGTATTTGGTGGCTATCGGTGGTATGAGCGTGTGCACCTCACATGTGCACCCCTCGGTCATGGGCGCAGCCTTCTCCATCATCTGCTTCACTGATGCAAGCCAGCTTGCTTCATGCCTCTGAGTCTGCAGTACTCACATGGCTTCTCCTAAGTAGTCCTGGGTAGGAAAAAACCACAGACTCCAAAAATGACCATTCATGTAGTTGAGTTAAAAATAACAGGCAACTGTTGGCTGTGTCCACTGTTGCTGTTTTGCTCTTTTAGTCCCCTCTAATAACAGTCAATAAATGCTAGCTCTTCTGAAGAGAGAAGCAGTATGAAGAAAGAGGTGATAATGTCATTGTTTGCTAGCACAGATTTGCTCATCACTGGAACTGTAAATGTAAATGGATTTTTATTTATTGCTTCTTATCAATAAATATTTAATAACTCAATAATATAATTTAATATTTAATTCGCTATTTAATATTTTGTAGGATATATATTTAATTTAATATAATATTTATTGATTTTATTATTAGGTTTTTATTTTATTGTTTATTTTGTTTGTTTAATGTGAGGCTAATTCAAGTTTTCTAGCAAATATGTTGTATTTCCTTTCCTCTTGGCTATGTATGGTGCATGCTGGTCTTAAACATCTTGAAGAAAATACTACTTTTGTGTAGCTAATTGTATCTACCTCACAAAAGTATAGTCACCACATATGTATTAACAGTTAAGAGGGATACCCAGAGAAATTCCAGATAGCTTAGGTACCCTTAACGCATGCGTTAACCCATTTGCATTAATGATGTTCTCAGATCATTTGAGATAAAGCTTTAAGAAATAAAAGTAGTCTAACAAGGGAATAATAAACAAGTCAAACATTTTATTGGGAAAATCTCAGCGTATGATGACCTCTGTCGTAGGGGGACTTCATCCTAATGATGAGTCTATCAGAGTTCATCAGAATCAGTAGAAATGACTAATAGGTTACGCATTTCTCTTGTCTAGGAAATTCACCATATCAGGGCAGAGCTGAACATGTGCTGAAACACTCTCCCAGACTGGAGCTGCAATCGTCAGCTGGCGCTTTACCTGTGCCTGGCCACTCACTGCCATCCTACTGGAGTTTCTGCAAGTCTGAAAGGGAGCTGTAGTGACTGTAAACAATGAACAGCAGCAAAGAGTAGAACGAGGTAAGGAGACAAAGGTCCTTTCCAACTGTAACTATTCTATGGTTCTATAATCAGGTGGGGATGCTGGAGGCAGGCTTTCAAACCCAGTTCTAGAAGGTTCTTCAGGTGGCTAAACTTAAGCCACTGCTTAAAGGCTTTGCTGAGATGGGTCAAGAGAAAATCAGTGAAGCATGTGTTAAAATAGAAAGGAAATGCCTGAATGGTGCAGTATGGCCACACTATAGCTCTGTTGCTGTCTACATGAAATTTCCTGCTGTACATAGCCAGGCTGAAATGATGTTTCTGTTTGTAAACTGTTTTCAAACTCTGCTAAGACAGATTGAAGCACTTTCATACATGTTAATTATTAGTGTGAAGAAGAATCATTTTGTAAAGTCTCCAACACACAAAGAGAGAAGTCCGTTTCTGTATTCTTATGCTATCCTTTCTAAGCTAGTATTGACACTATTGAGTCCCAGATTTGCAGCAGTAAGGATTGCCAGTGGTGAATTAGAGACCTACTGCCTTAAAAGCTCATGTATGGAGCTAATCAGGTAGGAAACAACATGCCCAAGCTGTGTTCTGCGCTCCTGGCAGCAACCAAAGAGGGTGTCTTCGAAGTGCAATTAGCTCAGCATGTATATTGTTTCTCCTGGACTATTAAATACTGTATTCCATAAAAGCCAGACCCAGCTTATAAGCATGCATAGGTACTATTGTTATCACGGTAAAACTGATCTCTCTGTGTCTGGATGTGCTTAAGAAAATTGAAGCTTGATGGTAATTAGTGTTGGTTTTATCTGTTTATTTTTCTTTCAGTAGGATTGTAATTTGAGGTTCATGTAGCATTTTGCATTCAAATCTATGGATAACATCGGACCAGAGAGTCCCTTAAATTGTGTTTCCCTGGAGTACTTCAGCTGCTGTTTGATGCTGTATTTCTTCTCTCAGACAGCAACACATATTAAGGCATAGCACTAAGTCTGTTATTTGCAACATGCATCTATATAATCAACACTGGAATTTTACATAATAAGTGCAAAAGCAGTTCTTATTGTAATTACAAATTCCTCGGAATATTTAGGAGGGCTTTTAACAAAGGTTGTATCTTTTGGGGCCTTTGATCTCCAGTCCATGTTTTCATGTTACTGTTTCACCTCTAGAGGAGACATCATTTTGGCTCAAATACCGGGAAGATGTCTGAGGTATTTCCAGGGGAATGTTCTGAGAACGTCAGAGCTGCTGAAAAGAAATCTAAAGCGAATGGATAACAGAACAGGAGAAAATGGGTTGAAAGGAAGAGAGTCAAAAAAGGAGATAGGGGTGTAGGATATATGACAATTAGGAAGATGGCTGAAATACTTTGAAAGACTGAGGAGAAAACTGAACAAATAAATATGTAGAGGGTAAAACCAAAACAATTAAAGCATTCAGCAATAAAGAGAAATGGGCAAAACAAATAAGACTAAAACTGGAAAAGAGGAAAGAATGAAAGATGGGAGGGAAAGCATATGAATGGGTTGATGACAAAGGACAAAGAGGAACGCAGGAGGTGGATGAATATGTAAATTAATTTGGAGAGAGATTATGTCCTTAACATTATCATGTGGGCATGATGTGAGTTTTACTGACAACTTCAAAGTGAGCAGGGCAGGGGGAATATTCAGGAGTCATAAGCTATAGATGAATTCTATGATTCTAATCTGGGTGGTTCAGAACTGACGACATCAGATTTTGGAAATGGGCTTGTGAAATATTGTTTGAAGTAGAAAACAGATATAATGCGTCTGGTGCCAGGACCTGGTGTTTGTTTTGGTGGAGAGAATCCAAATCTCATGCTGCTCTGCTAATGAGCTGATGCTTGTAGTCGTAGTTTGGCTTTCTTTAATAAATTCTATAAAGGGAATGAAATTCAAAATCAGTATTGTTTTTGAGTTTGAGAAGGTTTCTATTTCTTCAAATGTGTATCTTAAAGTAACCCAGGCCTTACCCGGGCTCTTTGAACCCTTAAAATTAAAGTGGAAAGAGTCTTTGAAAGCTGAGATCAATTATTTAGCAGTAAATTTTCTAGCCAATGTTAAGGTAGCAACTCTGTTATCCAAGATCAGGGCTGGACAATATCTCAAAGCTTTCCTATTTTCCATACTGTTCTTTGGCTGCTCTGCATGCTAGTTTGAAACAGCCCAGTGTGTGAACTTCCTCTCAACACAAGACGGTGCTTCTTTTCCTCTCCGAAGATTTCTGGCACAGCTTTAAGGATGAGACTAGCAGGGATAAGCAGCTACTTGGAAAAGAGAGGTTCTTTCCTGAGGGAGAAAATGCTGACGTTTTAAAGTCGGAGCTCAGTGTTAAACCTTTGAAGATATCTTCACTTAAAAGTGCTGAGTTGCCTGTTGCATGTATTGATTTGAAATTGCTTACTCTTGAATCACTCGGTTTATTTACATGCTTTTATATGTGTCTAAGCTCTGAAGCTTAGCCTTCTGCTGTATAAAATTTAGGCCCAAAGTTATTACCAGGACTGCAGACTTTATTCTTGCTCTATGAAATCACATGAAAATCTTACAGTATGTGGTTTTTAAGCAGTTAGTTGAGACAAATAACCATGCTTGTCTAATAAACAAGAGCTGTTATCCCCTCTTAGAAAAGTCCAATTTTGGATTCTGCTGGTTTGTAGTGGACAAAAGATGCAAAATACTTCATTTAAAAAACGCACAACCCCCCCCATTTTCCTAAATATATGAAGCATGGAATAGGACATATTTCTGTGCCAACATCTTTTAGACATAATCCTGCCCAGGTAGTACCCTTTCTAGACTGTTCTTCAGAGCTATGCTCTTTTTTCAGGTTATTACCTTCACTTTATCTTTAGTTTGTGCTTTCCTGTGGCTTTTGCTCCTCACATAAAGACCTCTACTAAAAAGAATTCTTAGAACCCTTTTGCACATGTTCCTGCTAGGTACTTCTCTGTTGGGCAGAACATTGTGTTTTGGAAGCTGCAAATTGCTCCCATCTTTCTGCTCCATGAAAGAATTCCTTATATTTGTTCTTTTTCAAGCAAAGAACGCTTGCTAGATCATCAACTTTCAATAAAACTTAGCAAATGGTGACAGTGCAGTGAAGATCACTGTCATGCATTGCTTGGTAATTTTAAGATGGATTCTCTACGAATGTTTTTTATGAGTTTTCCAAAAGCTCTTCTCAACTCTTTCTAGTAAAAGAATGAGGAAAGAAGAGCTGAACTTTACACTGAAGTCATGCCTGAGCGATAAGTAAAACACTGGTCTGGTTGCAAGCAGCGTCAGAACAACAATCACATTCTGTGTGTCTCAGGGCAAGTTGCTGAATTCTTTTGTGCTTTAGTTCACGAGATAAAAATGCAGTCATTTTCTCCTGATATGCACATTGGCCTTGCAAACCGTTTACTCTTTCCCATAAAGATTTGGGCAGGGTAAGCCCTGGTTTGTCTTTGGTTAACTTTTAACCATATCTAAAAGCATATTTATCACACACATTTCAAGGCCATCCTCTTTGTGCTGCTGTGATATAAGGGTGCAGCAGTCTTCATCTTCCCAGGAGAATGTTGGGGCAGTGACAGAGGAAGTGTCGATGTTTCTAAAGCTGAGTTAAGCACAGAGAAGCGCAGGCACAGAGGAGTCTCATGAATGTACCTGCAGTTTACTTGGGAACAGGCTCCCTCATGAGATAACCTCTCCTACTTCAGACCTAGGTAGTAATACCTCAAAACCATCCTGAATCTGATGGGTGATGATTTCAGGTATTTTTGCAGGTTGGGATTCAGTGGGAATGTTTAAATTCAATATACCAATGAAATAAATGAATTATTACTTTAACTAGATTCAGTATTCTCCCTACCTCCCTTAGAATAGGGTTAATGTTTTTTCCCAGTCAGGACTGCAGTGCATTTTAATTAATGCTGGGAATACCTGTGTAGCAAATGTGTGCTTCATGGCCACCTAAACTTTAATGCTTTTATGCTTTTACTTCTAGTACAGAGCCTGCTGATCTGGTTTGGAGATGGGAAGGAGCTCTATAATGGATCCGTGCAAAGTACTCTAGTTTATATGGCATTCAGAACTGTTTTCTCTAAATCTCTGTATCTTTTTAAATGCCTCCACATGCTGCTGTACAAGCCAAGTGGTTTGTTTCTTCTGAAGCAGACCTTAACAGTTCATCTTTTTTTTGAATAGCAAGTGGTGGATCATGTACCTTAATTACAAGAGCAAATCCAAGGCAGTTATACTGTTTGTCAAAATAACTCATACATTAGTTAACTAATTAAAAAGTCAACAGACAAAAGACTAATGTCCCAGTAGTGGTAGTAAATGCAGGGGCAAAATTCTTAGCTGGTGTACGTCAGCATGGCCTTAATTTCAACTGTGTCATGCTGGAAGGTTAACGGGTAATGATCTGACCTTTTTTGGGGTAAAGGTGTGAAGAATTGTGTGCACTGATTTCTTTTTGGGAAATGAGGGGGCAATATTCACTGATGCTCGATATTTAGATGCCACTTTTTATCTGTCTTCTCAGATAAAATGGAGAATCATGTTGCTTATGTAATGGGAGACTTTGGCTCCAATTCTGGAGAATGTGATTTGCAATTCCCATTTTCCAAGTCGTTTTGATACGCTTACATACAGAGATTAAATGTCTGGGATCAGAAAGCTCAGTCATTAGTCGAAGCAAAGAACTGTGATGCCGCAGATACAGCACTTTGAGATATAGATAAAAGATTAAAGGCCAAAGTTATTCAGTGTAGAAAAGGAAACACATTTCACACATAATGCTAATGATTTTCTGCTAGAAGGGGAAGTGCACTAGGTGTTCTCGGTGCAGTGCTGGCTCACGTAAACTGGAATGCTTTCTCCAAGCACTTCTTTGGTCTCTTGTTTTTATAGGTTATTTTTTGTTGAGTATCCTTCCAGTGCTGCAGGTGCTTTTCCGATGTACAAAGTTCCTGTCCCTCCAAACCTCATCAGTAAACAGGGGTCAGAGGAAGGAAGTAACAACATGGATTTTCTGTGGGGGTCAATACATTTTGCTATAAAGACAGCAGGGCAGAAAATGGATTTTGAAGCAGGGACAAAGAGCAGAGGGCAGAGACTGCTTTAAGTTAAATTGGTAAAGCTCAGCTGACTCAGAGAGGGATTGCAGAAGATTGGCACAAGGTGACTCTTTGGGGGTGTGATAAAAGGGCAGGAAGAGTTCAAAAACGGGGCAACATAGAGGTAATAAGAGGGGCAAATTTCCTATTGAGGTTCAGTATCCACATGACTTTAAAAAGACTTTCAGTGCATTTGACTGTAAGAGTATATATACCAGTGTTGGCTAGAAAAACATTATTTGGAGGACAAAAAAATGCTAAGTGCTAGGGAACTGGGAAATGCCAGATTCTTGGGAGCAGTGTTGCCTTGAATCTGGTCCTGTGTGCTCTCATGCTGGCTATGGTATAATGCAAGGGCTCTGTAAAAGTGGATGAGGGGAATCCTGCATAGTATTTAAAGAAAGCAGTACAGTACACAGAGGTGGACAGACGTGAAAGGAAGTACCCTAAACCGCCCTTACATGAAGAAATATAGAGTGAACAAAAAGGATGACTTTAGGAGTCATGTTAGGGGTTTATCTGACCCAGGATTCTGTCTCTGTACATAATAATGTATAGAATTCTTCCTCAGCATCTTCTTCCAGTTGCTATTAATCTGCATGATAGAGTGGGCAAAACACACACTAGATGCTTTTCTGCATTTGGTCAAAGACTTACACAAGTGTAGCTACTATGTAGGAGTTCACAAGAGTGAAGACTGAGGAAGAACAGGTCAAACTACCTTCCATTCAGCATCCAGATCACATCTATATGATCCTGACTATAAGCAATGGACTTCTTTACAAAAGATATACTTGGCTGCTTTTGTCGCTCTTTCTTGAGAGCTTCTGGTTGTCAATGACTAGCTTTCAGCACCTGGTGAGCAAATGTGTTCAAGCAATGATCTGTGAACATACAAAATAGGTGATATTATCCAGTTGTTTATGATGGAAACCATCTATGAAAGAACATTAATTTAAGGTAGCTTAACTTATCAGCTCAGCAAAATCACTGACCAAGTCTCAAAAGACTTTTCCTTTGGAGATCTCCTACATGGCAGATTATTTTTATGTATTAACAAATGACTATTCAAATAATTTCAAAGATTGATCTTGGGTGAGTGCTGCATAATGATGAAAATTTGTGTAGGGGAAAACTAACAGACTCATTTAATTATCCTTTTCCCTGTGCTTTGTATACCAGGCAGCTTGGCTTTGTTTGTAACACTTTTTCTTCTGTACAAAGAGGAAATGTTTTAGACACTGGCAGTAACTGATGTTTCTGTGAAGAGTCACCCTGATGGTGCTTGGCCGTCTTGAAAGCTCGTGTTGGTTGTAGGGCTTCTCCACTCCTCGAGCAGAAACAATACCTTGTGACTTAGACAATCAATCAAGCAGCATGAATAACGAGCAAACTCTCAAAGCAACAGTCACATTTGCATAAACCATTCATTCAGTGTATTTGAATAACCACCAAATTAATGAAAGTCAAAAGGGGCGCATGGATCATTTGCCAACAAGGAAGGAGGGCTACAACCATTCAATAGATGGCTTGCTGAAAAGAATGTACATGGCTCTGTCTTTCTAGAAGGGAAAAGAGGAGGCAGGTTGGAGTGAAAATTACCAGGAGGTGAGCCTCTCTTGCCCACCTGTGACAAGGTTTCTTCCTGTGTAGTTCTTCTGCATCACACTGTATCTTCTTGTGGTTGTTGTTTTCGAGTAGGGAAAAAACCCCCAAGTCTGGGAAGCCCACGTTGCATCGAAGTGTGAGGAAAACCAACCGGCTAAAGACAAAGGTTTAATTGATATTTTTGCAAGTGGGGAACCAGATGTAAACATTATCAAGAAATATTGGTTTCCAGAGATGCCCGCATTGACTGTTTTTTTGTTTATGGTACACTACAGCCTGGCAAAATCAGTTATATGAGGGTTTCTTTAGATACATTCAAACCAGGGCAGGTTTAGAAGGAATTCAGAAGATGCATACTTGGATTTTGTCTATTCAGTTTCTCTTATTTTTCTCCTTTTTGCTGTAGAAGGCATTGACAATCCTCTGACAGGAGTATATATTCAATTTCAAGGAAGTAAACTCTTCCAGCTGTCACACGTGAAGACAAAATCAAGCATCAAGGAATAGCTGCTGCTCCTGGTGCTGCTCAGGCTTCCCATTCCTTGGGAGTCCTTTTCAGGAAAAAAACCCAAACCTGTGCATCATTTACATGTGGATGCAATTAGTTTCATTAAGAAATTCTGTAATCCTGACGTAAGAACAATTCCATACAGGACAAAAGACCAAATAATGAGTGTCTCTATCAATATTTAACTTAAACAAACCCATCTCTGCCTAGTTACTGATTGTGGAACTCTATTTTGTATGAAAATGCTTCCACCTGTTCTTCAGCCTTTGGCAATCAACAGAGATTTCGTGCATGCCAGAATAATTGCCCAAATTAGAAGGTACATATTGCTTTGGTAACTCCCATCAGTAAGGAGAGAGCACAATGTACTTAAGATAAGTCAATCCCTACCAGAGATGGCTCTACCAGGCAGGCTGGTGGTCTGTGTCTCTGTACAATTCTTCAGCCTGGGCTCCTTCAGAATGTCACTAATTGACACTCTTCATTGCTTAGACTACACACTGATGCTACTTCTTGATGATTCTGTTCTTGCAGGACAGGCATGTTCAATGGGCTATCCAGTCTTCCAGAAAGATCCTTTAACTTAAGGCATGTGTCAGCAGCTTAACCAGTTCTGTTTAATAAACGGTACAGCAATGCCTTCGAAGACACTAAGCCTGAGACCTGACAAAATCTGAAGAGGTGCCAGTTCCACAGGGAATGGGGGAGAGAGGAAGGGAGAACCTTGCTCAGGAAGCAGCTTGCTCACTCCTAAAGCACTCCAATGCACTTTATGCTTTTGGATCTTCAGGTCATTTTCATTGCTGCTGGGGTTTTTCTAGCAGCTGTTGTGTTGGGGTTTTTTTAAGGGTTATGAATAGAAATAGAATGTATCTATTTTCTATGGAGTTTATCCTACAGGCTTTGATATACGGGCACATTGTTCGTTGAATGAACTGGGTCTGTCCCTTTGCATGCTTACAGTAAGGGCCTTATGCTCAGAGGCATCACGAATCTCTCTGGCTTTTATGGTTACTGGTGTTTCTGTACATAAATCTCTCAAGGATCAGCCCTGAAATCATTAACTCCTCTTTCCAAGAAAAAAAAAAAGGGATATGGAAACCACCTTTTCATATGTTTTATGTATTGTTTTAACAATGGCCATCTGATTTAATGTTCAGTTCCAGCAACCCAGAAAGGAAATGGCATAAGATTTTGGGCAGCTGTCTCATTTTCAGCTTGAACTGCACAGACCACTCTTGCTTTCTGTATAAGCAGATCAAATGCCCAGTGATCTAACTGTTCCTTCTCTTTTCTTACCTCGTTCACGCTCAGAGAGCAAAACCTGTGCCATCTAAACACCAAATACTTATGGCTGCTTCTTGGGAAAGATCTCTCTTAAAATTACTCCCCATGAAAATCGGTTGATTCTAAAAGAAGCACAGTCATATAAGCCAAGCTGCTCATAGACATAAAGCTGGTGAGTTTCACGGGTTAAGTTGCTAGAAACATAAAGTTATTAGCATCTGGAAATTTCATTTTTATGTGTTTTATATGTTAAACTAGATCACAAATGAGCTATTTACGTTTCTTTGCTGTTTATTCTGCCAAAAACCCAACCTGCCGAGATACATGCCAGATGTCTGTCTCAGTCGTGTATGGCTTTATTTCTCATACCTGTGTTTGTCATGGCTTACTGCTTGCTGACTGCTGCTTTCTGTTGATTTATTGTATAGTTTTAGACTTTTTTGGTGTGTTCTGTGTTCTCTGAGCTGTTCCTCAGACACCTCAAAGGATATGACTTCTAGGTGGTACCTCTCTAAATGTTCATGTACTATGCCTCTGATAGCAGAAAGATAGAAGAGCCTTTGCTCCCTTTCTGCAAGAAAGGCAGGGGTGCCCAAAGTTGTTCTGATTGTAAAGGTCATCATAAGAGCTGTCATTATCATGCACATTTCCTCTTTCTCTGCAGCAGAGGATCTCGTCAGCACATCTTCTTTTGTCCTTCCAGAACTCACAAGTGTTTCAAATCAGCAAAGCACAAATGAGAATGGTATGGTAGAAATCAACAGGAGAGCTAGCAGAGGAGCAACAGAAAAATAAACAAACATAAATGAGACCCCAGGGGAATGGCAGCTCCAGGGAACATTCCAGTTACCTGAAGTCATACCCACTCTGTCCTCACAAAGTCTCCCTCCCAGCTGCGGAAGGTTGGAATCACAGCTCTGCTCTGTCTTCCCTCAACTCTCTTGGTATAGCTGTCCATGGCCTCCTGACCTCTCTCATATTTCTGATGCCCATACAGCAGACCTTTATTATTAATACTGATTTTCTTGCCTACTTTATAAATTGCAATACCCCTGCTTTTTACCCCTGAAATTTTAGCAATTTTCTTCACTATCCAAACTGGTTCTCATTTCCTAATACATCCATTAGCTGTGATTTTTGGTTTGCCAGTTTAACATGCCCTGACACCTCAGTGCTTTGGTGGAGTAACCCCCACCCCTCCCAGATTCCTCAGTGTCTTCCATTGCTTCTGGAGGTCAGGCAAAGTTAGCCTCCAACTTTCCTGTCAAACCTATCAGCTATTACTGCCAATACTTCACCACTGGTGACTTGCCTGATTTAACCTTCTCAGATTTAATATTCACACTGAAAGAAATAAAATACTTTTGGTTTCTAAGTTAATGTGCTGTATGTACGTAGTAAAATACAATGCTACATCAGAGTAAAATCTTTCATGTTTAACCTCCCATATGCTACTCATATTTTAAATGAAGTCCTAAAGCTGTAAGTAGCTGTGAGAAAGTTTGGTGTCTGTGTGAGAATTCAAAGAACCCATACTGGTGTTAAGGCTCTGTTGTACAAACAGTGTGTAAAGCCAACGCCATAGGGCACCAACATCCTTAAGAAAGGACATTCTAGAAAATAAATGGAGTTAGAATAATATGAAGAATTTGTCTGAAATCCAGAGTAATGTGAAGAATTTCAATATATCTCCAGGTTGCTTTGAGATGGAGCCCACTCCACATCATGCCTTTCCAGCTCCCGCTTTTAACCACTTTCATGCTTTTCCCCACGTTCTTGGGAGCAGTACAGATAAAATCACCCAGCTGTATTTGCTCTCCCCATAGCTAGATACTTGTCTGAATCTTTTACAACCATCTGCTACCTTCTCAGCCACGTAATGGAGCAGAACATCAGTAAAAATCAAATCTCTGAGCTAGAGATTTTAGCTTTATCCCAAGCTCAAGGAATAGTTTTATAATCAGTGATTTTTTCAGTTTAACACCAAGAGAGCAGAAGGGCATGATACCATGGAGACTTTGTTTCCCTATGAAAAGTGGTAGTACTTCTAAATATTCATGACACCATTACACAGTTTATCAAATCCAAAGGTATTGCCAGCTTTTAATTTAGGGCACAGCTCAGTTGTATTTCACTTGGAGCCAGAAGTGGGTTTCTTTTAACATTTGCTGTGAGTTTTAAGCTCCTTTGGTCTTGCCTCAGAATCTTTCATTTGAACTATTTTGTTTTCATTTCTTAGATTGTGGTTGAGAGCAACCAATCAATACAATTCATCAAGACATAAGGGGAAAGCAGACGCTGATGTGCCTTCCTATTTTTCACATCTGTAGTTAAGTTCATCAGAATAAAATCGCCAGGCTTGAGTGATAATCTATTTAGGGCATGAGATAGATACTTACCAATAAAAACTCACTCTAGTTTAATCAAGATAAACAGTTAGACTACAGCAAGGAGATCATGAAACTTAGCCGAAACCAAAGAGAAAAATATCTTTATAGCTTATTGGCATCCAAACTATCGCATTTTCTTTCAACTCTACAATCTAGAATCAGAGATGGGGATCTATTACTGCTTCTCTTCTTGTATGCGTTTACAAGAAGCTGGAAGGTATGGGTAGGTTAAGTATTTGGCATAGGTGGACAGCAGCTGCTGAATGTTGTCATCTGAATATAGGCAACTATAGGAGCCTCATGATTGTTTTCCCTGTAACCACAACAGCAGAGCTGTTATAAGCATCTAGGGGATAAGAATACAGTTTTCATGTCCTGCGGAGTTCATCTATTTTCTCCCTAGTTTATTTTTCCTAAATAACCTGGGAATGTGAGAAGCAGGGATTTCCCAAGCAGAAGACAATGATGGAGCGTGTCAACGAAGAGTATCACTGAAAGGTGTAATAATCTGGAGGGTGTATGCTTTATTTCAATTTGGGGCACAACAGGAGCTCTGCTTAGATAGCACAGTGGTTTGAGGGGATGTGTGGTTATGCTATTATTTGTCTGCTTGCCTAACTTTTCATTAGTGTCACTTGAATGACTTCATCTGAAATCAGGTGCTTTGAATGAACAGAGAGGAGGGTGACCCTTGTCCATTTGTCTACATGGACAAAGCAGAAAAACAGCATTAGAAAGGATACCATGGTCACATCCATATTACAGGTAAAGAATTAAGGCAATAGCAGTTGTTATGCTGACAAAAGGCCAGCCATGATTTCTAACAAAATGAGAAGTAGCAGCAAAGAGAGACATTTTATGCATAACAAAACAGGGGGTAATAGCTTAACAGAACTGCAGACCAGGATTGACATAACCGTACCACAAATATCAGATGAGAGTGTAAAATCAGCAAAATTGGGCCCATGGGGAAGAGTAGGAAGGGGATGAGGGTGGTAACGGAGGAGAACTTGTGAATGGAGCAAAGGTGTAGAAACAGAGCATCATGAGTAACAAATCACATGATCAGATCTGACTAGGATTTAGTTGTCGCAGTTTTGGAGTTTCAGTGCTTATGAATATTGGGTATTTGTGATTAGTCAGGTTTTGATGCGATAGGGCACTAAACCTTGGTTTCTGTGACAGCAACTGTGGCTATTCTGTGAATACAAATAAGTCCACATTGCGTCAAATCATCAGCACTGCCTCAAACTGCATTTCACCTGGAGAAAGTTTATTTCCTAATCCTCTAGCATCTTCTTTAGAAAGGCTGAGCTGCAGTGTATTGACCTCTGTATTATTTTTAAGGGCTTTTACTTCCTATAGGTCTGACGTTAGGAATTGCGATGCTTTTTGTGCGGTGGGGTGGTGACTTCAGAAATATGCTTCAGGGTGCCTTGTCCAGTCAGAGAGAGAATGATCCATCCTACTACCTCAGCTCCTTTTAGGCTTTCTGAGGGTTAGCATGTACTTTTGATGTTGAGTGTGACCTTTCTTTGGCACACTTGGTCTCCACTCTTTGAAGACAGTTGCCTGTTCTTTCGGAAGTACAAAGGTCTCCGAAGTCCCTTTGCAATCCATTAAGAGATTGGTTTATTACTGTCTGCTATTGATTATTTCTTAATCTTAGACTTCTTCCCTCAAGGAAAAAGAAATCATTTTTGTGGAGTTTCTGGTTTGTTCTGTGGCCAGAGAGAAGGAAAAGCTGTGTTGTAGCTGACTGAAGAGGCTGTTCAGCTTGGAATCCAAGTGCATTTGTTTTCATTTTCTAGTCAAGTTCTCAAAAAGATTTCATTTGGGATAAAATGTAGAGAAAAATGTCAGGTTGATGCACCTAGAGACAAACTTATCTGTTTCTCTGTAGGACAGGCGCAACCAAGGCAGCTCCGGCACATTATGCTCCCCAGATCTCTCTTCCTGGTTGTAAAACATGCTTGAGCACCCGTTGTCTGTTTGAGCAATCAGAGAAGTGAGCACTAACCACTGTTGTTGGGTGCTCTTCACCAGTCATATCTGTGGCTCCCCACTGCTCTTGTTCTGAACATATTGGGTTAGTTCTTACAGTAGGGTTGGAGTAAGGAACATGGTTTACTGATGAGGGCACAAAAGCAACTGTTTTATTTTGTCCCACTGAATGGCAAAGATGTGCACCAGTTCCACAGTGGGCTGAACCTGCACGGCTGATTTTGGGAGCAACGAGACTTCTCAAATAGGGCAGGAATTGGTTTGCACAGCAAAGGGAAAAACCTCCCAAAAAACCAGGTCAGGTTAGGTCATGAGGAGCAAGAAGATGCTGGCATTTCTGTGTGCTCCTCCCCACCACTGGGGCTCCTCAGGGCTCTGCTCTCTCTTGCTTCACTCTCATGTCCCCTGATCACCTGGAGAGCAAGAAGCTGCAGGTAGAAGAGACAGAGCTGAGAGGTGCACATGCTGCCAAGCCCCGAGTAGGTAAACTGCTGGGTGGGTGCTGGCAGGTCAAGCACAAAAGGTGATGGTTAAGTTCATGCTGCAGCCCTTTTTCTCCTGGGAGGTACCTGTTCGGCTCTCCTCTCACCCCAGCCAGCCATGTCTTTTTATGAAACCTTCAGGAACATTGTTGTCTTTAAGATTTCTGCTGCTCTGTCAGATTTGCTTTGAATTAACCAAGAGATTCAGAGGTTCAGAAGAAGAAAATGGGCAGATGGAGACTGGTGAAGTTTTTGTTCTTTAAAAACCAGCTTTCAAGAAAAGTAAACACCAAAAAAAACCAAGAGGGGAAGGGAATGGCAACAGCACAGATTTAATTACTGGTAATTTTCTTGTCCAAAATTATTTCTGAGCTGCATTTTCTAATTATGACAAGAAATAAGTGAAAAGCAATATTTCTCAATATTTCGTGCGGGTTTTGTGCAAAGGTTGTGCTGAAACCATATATTCTACGGCCTGAGAAAGATAAAAGCAAATCTGAACAGTTTGATGGAGTGTTTTAATCTCATAAATATGAAAACCAAATTATTACCCATAATTATGAAGTACAATACAGTATAACAGCTATTTCTATAGTTGGGTTTTGGGTTTGGTTTTGGTTTTTGTTATTTTGTGTGTTGTGGGGTTTTATTTTTTACATAAGTGGTGGGTTTAGAGGGCTTTTAATTACATACTTGCAATGTACACTAAGAAAGCTGGCAGCTCCCTTGCATCTAGCAGTGTCCCACATTTAGCTGCAAAGATTTAAAAGACCTTTTCTTTCCTTCCCTTTGTTATCACGAAGAGCCAAATTTCATGGAATGGCTGAGATTCCTGGAGACTGAAATTCTTTGTTCCCTAACAGAGGGGCAAATTATCCCATGTTTTCTTACCTCCATGCCCCAGCTCTCACGGGAGCAGATGGAAATCTCAGAAGTGCTCGGGGCTGCCCCAGCTCTTCTCGTTCCCACTGCTAAAAAGGGTTGCTGATGTCAAAGGCTGTAGCTGAACTGGGCAGTCTTGAAAACCCCATTCCTTATCATCAGCCCTGCATTACCCATACATATATGCAGGGAAGCAGTGCAATTCTTCTGACCAGAAGTTCTAAGTATATACTTACAGCAAAAACTGTATGGATAGAGCCCAGAATATTTCCCTAATCCTGGCTAAGACCTTAACTCCCATTTTTGTTTCCCCATGGTCATAGGATTCTGCCAGTGGAAAGCAGAAAGGAAGTGGCCCAGTAGCTCTCACTGTGGGAGTGAGTTGTTGATGGATATACAAGCAGCAAAGATATCCATTTCCCCTTTAGCTCACTTACTTATTAATACTTGCTTCTCTTTCAGTATAGAATACTAATAAGCAAAAAGCCTCGGGACATTTGCTTACAAAAATTCTTCCCAAACCCAAATCTGCTTTTCTCTGCAAGCAATTTGACATAACTTTCAGGAAAAGATTGACAGTGAATCTTTTGGCCTGAATTTACAGTCCCTCTCTATTACCTAAACTCTGTTACACTGCACCTAGCAGGGCGCTGTGCTTGCAGCAGAGCTCTTGTGATGGAACCAACGAAACCACCTGCACCATCACAAATTAAGTGCGCATCTGTGAGTTAGGATTGTGTTTGCTGTGATGGAACAAGGAGGTGAAGACAGCCCTTTCCTGTTAGTGTTTTCTGCTGGAGTGCATGAACTGCGGGTGATGTGCTAGCAAAGGAACCACCTGCCTGCTCAGCCCATCCTCTTCTCCCCCTTCCCTCTCACCATACGCAGCATCTGTGCTTCCAGCTGTGCAATTGAGTAATTGTGCCAGACGGCCCAGCTAGGATTCTGCATAGGTCAGCATCACCTGTGTGGTTATTGCAGCTCTCTTTTTGCCTTTTCTTTTTAAGGGGATGGGGGTGGAAAAGGACTGTTCTGCGTATTTGCTTCTCAAGTCCTCACTTTTCTTGCAGCAGAGAAGTTTCCAAGCAGGTCTTTCTAGCCTGAATCATTTCTAGCCTGAATCAGTTTAGCTGATGACACATCTCATCTTTCTTGCTTGAGTCAGACATTTTCACAGCCATCTTCTCTGTAATGGTGGTGCCTCTTGTAGCCCTGAATGTGCCTGAACAAGCTCCTCATCTTTAACGTGCAAGTTCCCTATCTGTGACCGAGCACTGATTTTGGATGTGCAGCCAGGATATGGGATCACAGGGGGCTGGATGTGGGAGGCAGTCTCTGAGTGCATAACAAGTTAAAACTGGTCCAACATGACAGCTGGAGATCTGTGCACACAGCTGATTTGTTAGGAGGAAGGATGAGCCCTGCATCTAAGGGGCTACAGGAAGGAGAGCCCCTACTCTGTGAGTGTGGCATCCAGGTAAATCCCAGGCAAAGGTGCTATACTGCAGCTTATTAATAAGCAGATGCAGAGGTTAAAGCTCCTTTAATTACTTGTGATGTTTCTGGTCTGCTCTGTACTCAACTTTTTTTGTTGGGATACTAATTAACATCTCTATGAAGCTGATGATGGTTTTGAATCTTATTCTTAGATATGTAATTCACTCTGTGTACTGAACAAGGGAGTGGGGGAGAGGGAAAGTCTGGAGTGGAAATACAGGTGGAGTTACCCTAAGGTACCTAAAATAACCCTGTTACTTAAAGTCTTTGCCTAGCACAGGTTACCTGTTATATCCACTAACTTTGTATGGATGCTCCACAAGTCTAGGGATGTCTTAATCTTGGTAGAAATTATGGCAGATGCTAAAATCTAGACATATAGAGGTTTGTCTCTCTGTTCTGGATTTCGCTTCAGAGGTCCAAAGTTACTGTGAGATCATGGACAAGTCTCCATGCCTTTCTGGGCTATAGCCTTTACTGCTGAGGTACTGCTGCTAGTAAGGGTAGCATATCCCTCAAGTTCATCAGGAATACTCCAGAGAAGTACCTATTGCTTGGAGGGATGAAAATTCTCATTAGATAAAAATATCCAACTACCAGCCAAAGCAAAATGTCATTTAAACCTCCTACCCTAGTGCCTTCAGCTGCTGCTTGCATTGATCTCATCTGTCTCTATCCAAAAGTCTCCCTATTAAAACTGTTTCTGTCATGAGGTTCTGTGAGACAAAGGTGGGGTTTTATGTTGCTGACCCTCAGAGGGGCTGCTGTGTTAGGAACAGGAGTTTCTAACAACCACCATGAGAAGCAGAGTGATGAAGCAAGGAAAAATGCTCATCACGCTGGAGAAAGCAGAGCTCACGCAAACCTTGAAGTCAGTAGGAAATCAGAGGATGTGATTAAAGACTTTCATTTTTCACTAGTTCTATGTGGATCACTGTGGTGTATTTAAAAACAATGGTACAGGAAACAGATTTTCAGGGGTTGTGAAAAGTGAATTAATGGGGTTTATTCAAGTGAGTGTTTGTGGTACTGCTTTATTGTGTAGCTACTGCTGCATCTAAGAGTTACTTTTCAATTTAATTTTGGGATAAATTAACTTCTCTTTATGCAAGTGGCTTTAAAGCTAATAATCCTAAAAGAATTAAGATTAGAAAGTTAATGCTATCAATGACAAAGCTCATTACTGGCTTTTTATCACTGCAAACTGGTGAACTATAACCAGGCATAAATGGAATATACCGTTTCTTCAGCCGGGTATCTTTACATTAATTACTTCAAGGTTTTGTTCTGGTCAAATAGAATTTGGACGGCTTGTCCACCTCTTCTCTGAAAGGCTGAGCAAATGTCGGGTGTGCTGCTCGGAGGAGGCAGGAAGGGTCACTCTGCAGCAGGCAAGATAAGGGCAGGCAGAGGAAGGGAAACAGAGACGGGAACAATTGCCACTGCGGAGCATTTTCAGCTGTTGCAGGGAGATTCAGGTGGGGTATTCCAGCAGTAAAAGGAACGTGGCACTCCAGAAGGGAAAGGTGCTTGGGCTGGAAATTATACTTGTATTTTGCTGGTGGACCAGTTTAGGTTTGTTGGGGGAATAGGGATTATTATTGTTGTTATTATTCCACTTATAATAAGTATGTTACTATTTCAAAGTTGTTTAAAAGTCCATTGAAGGCTTCTCTGAGAAAGCACCTAAATAAAGATATATTTTGATTGAGGACTTTACAAGTCCTTACCGGAAGAGTAGCCTTCTCTATTAATATCACATGCAAAAATCAAAGCGTAACATGTGCCAGCTTTGATGCACTTATTAAAGCCCTTAAGAGCCTCTCTCAGGGGCCTGTAAGCATTAGGTAAAGACCCCTGACCTAAAGAAGAAAGAGTATTCAAGTAAGAGATCCCTGGTCTCTCTGCTGGGAGATCCTGCTTTATAGCACACAGACAGGCAGTTTCTGGGCTGCACCCCTTGTTTTCCCACCAGCTCTCACTGAAACTGCCTAAATACAGCTCCAGAGTGCAGCAAACGTGCATCCTGTAACTGCTGCTGCCTTTCCTTCTGTTATCCAGCCTCACAAGGCAAGAGGAGCTCATCTCTCTTGTCCAATTAGTGGAAATCTTGGTTGCTGATATCTGGAAAATGGGATGGCGTTCAAAAGAGAGCAAGCCACAGGATCAGGGCAACCTTTTCTTCCCTCCTCTGCCTTTCCAGTCTGGATTTGTTTAGATGAGGGAAGGGTTTCCGCTATCCTTCTGCCTGGTTTTGTGCCCCACAGGAAGGGTGCTGTGGGGTTTAGGTTTTGAAGGCATAAGAATGAATGGTTGTATTTTGCTGCTCTGTGGCAAAAAGTGGGAGAAGGGAGGTTTTAACAGTTTGAGAGGCTGGCAAAATGCACTTGCTTTAACCCATTAAAAAAAAAGCCCCAAGTGTCTTCTGAAAGTGAGCACAAACTTTTCCTTTCCATGTTTGCAGGGGTCAGGGCATAGTACACTCACCCAATTTCAGCAGCTTTTGCTTTGTATTCCTGTGGCATTTCTGATGGGCAATAACACAAAGGATTTATTTCTTCCCTGTCGTGCACCTTTATTGCTGAGCAGATCCTGCATCCAGCAGACAAATCAATTGTGAACCAACAGATTTCAGGCAGGTTTAGTGCCGTGAACTGTGCATTTTTCAGCAATTACAATGAAAAAAGCTCTTTTAGCCATCCTAAAAGTTTGCTGGATTAGCGCAGTACCTCAGTGAACACTGGCTCTCAGGACATGTGCAACTAAATGGAACGAAATAGGTACTTAAAGATTCATATAATGCATTAACCATTTTTGTAACTTAATTCAAGGCATGATATATACAGCTGACATCAAAAGCCTTTCGTAGCTATTCTTTAATTTCAGTTTCGGTAATGAATATAGATCCAATTAGGAGGGAGCTGATACATGTTGAAAAGAATTAACAATACCCCTAATTTCCATGTTGAAGTAATGGCTGCTATTACAGACTTCTTGATTTTAATCAGATATGCTTAAAAATGACAGCGGATTGGATTCATAATGCTCAGCTGATGCCACAAGTCACAGTCTCTTATGCTCTCTCTGTGTTTTTAAAAATGCATTAAATCCTACAAGCCCAGAACAAAAGCTTCTTCATATGCTACATATTTTTGTGGCACACTGGTGTTTACCCGAGCAGCCAAGCAGGACGTCACAAGCAGCATATCCCTGGCTGGGGGGTTGCAGTAGCTGATCCCTGAGCTCTGGCTATGTTAGACCAGGCTCACTTTGAGGCTGTCTGTCTAATAGGGTTTACAGGAGTTATGCAGCACCATCTCCAGAGCAGATCTGAGGTTTTGGTTCAAAGCATTTTGTCTTTGCTATGGGAAGGGATGTTGGAGCAGTTGTCACAATTAAACTGGATAAACCATCCTGACATTTACCTCGCCATCTAGAGTGACTGTGGGGACAAATGCCCCTCGGAAAGGACTTTCAGGAAGTAGTAATGTGCCTTTTTTCAGAAAGATATGGTCATCTAAACTGGATGGGAGCCTGCTGGTGATGCAGGATTGATGTGTGTCCTCTAGGTAAGGCTTCACGCTAGAAATGGATCCGTCTTCAGGGTTGCTCGAATTTCTATGGCTTGTGCTGGTTTAAGAGGGAAGAAAGAAATTTGTGTAGGTGCACTATACCGGGAATTAATCTCCTTAGCAGGTTTTCATCTCATCCATTTGCCCTTATGGTAAAATCTGAGTATGCTTTCTCTGATATATCTGTACTTTACCTGTACCTTTATATCACCATTGCACTTCGGTATTGCAGGGAAGCTTGCACCACATGAATAACTACATGTGCACCTTTTTGATACGGCAACATCTAAGGCTGTGACAGGAGATCTCTTCAGTTTGACTTGCTTTTCTGACATCTTTGAGTTGCTATGTATACCAGCTTCAGTGTGCGTGGGAGATGGTGGGGTATGCAGCATCTCAAGCAGAGACACTGGAGAATATTATGTTTTCTGAACGAATAAAGCCAGGCAGCTCGACTGGGCAAATAAACCTATTTAGAGCAATGAGAAGCGTGCAGGTTTTGTTGTCGCTGGAGAAAAATTCCCCAAACAGTCTCACCTCTTAATAAGCGCTTGACTGACGCACAAGCTCAAAATGGTAGTGTCTGGCTGCAACATCTGTAACACAATATGGGATAAATCTGTCCGAACCCGCATTGGAGGATACCTTGCGTGCACTTGAGCTGTTAATCTGAGCCTACATTAGTCACAGGATTTCAATCAAGTAGCTTAAATTAGAAAATTTCATCAGCAGGGCTGCAATCCTTAAATTGAAAGCAATATTGCATGCTGCTGAATGGGTGTAATTTTGTGTTCGGATTTGGCTCCGTTTACAAATAGATGTGCTTAGATGTGCTGCGCGATGTGATGAAGCTTATGGGGGAATCTCTCCGAGATGTGCTTGCTTCTGCTCCGCAGGTGTTAGACCCCGCAATTAATGCTGCTTACCCCAGTGCTGGAAGTATTCTTGCTGCTTTCTCTTCCTCGTGTTGTTGCTGGAGAAAAGATAAAGGAACCTTTGTTTATTATATGAGATAGTGGAGACATGGCCTGGTATGTCTTTGTCGAGAGCTAGCCCTGAAACCGTATAAACATGGGTAGAATAGAGGCTGCTGCCAACACATGGATACAGTGTCAGTAGGAAAAAGAGTTGGGAAGTGGCAGCTGCATTCTGCAGTTAGAAAATGAAGTATTAAAACTTGCATTTAAGAATATTAATTCATGATCCTACATCTCTGGTACTTACCATCAATGATGTTTCTATATGTAAGATGTTTGCTTTGCTAGACGTGTAACTGGATCGTATCTGTTGTATCAGACATGTATGGAGAGGCAAAATATTAAGCCAAGTAGCTTTGGAGTGGTTTGTTTTTTTCATGCCAAGCAGTGTGAATATCCTTGAAAGCAAAATATCTCAAGGAAGATAAATACTTTGTGTGCACTGATATAAGCCTGTAATGGAAACTTTTAATTCCTTCATACGCTTCCTTCTTCTCTGTCCCCCGTTTCATGCTGTATTGTGCACAGCAGCAATTCAGCTGTGCTTCAGTAAATTCCTCCTTAACCATTTCTCAGCTGTTAGAAATTCAAAACCTTATCTCTCTCTCCAAGAGAGATTCTCCAGTTCAAAACTGCCTCGTTGCTACCTATACCATTTACCTGGAACATATTGTCTCAAGCACTAGGAGATGTTGGGCAGCGTATATGGACAGAAGGATTATATCCAGCCTGATTTCTATATTTAAGTGGGGCAAAATCCTTGCCTGGAAGGTTCTGCAGAAGGAATTTTCTCAGTAAGTGCGTGTTTGGAGGTGGTATGAGGAAAAGGATATGTGAATGCACAGGCTGAAATAGTTGCACTGGAAACCAGGCTCTAGAAGCTGCAGCTGGCTGTTGCTTGTACACAGAAACACAAATGTAGGTTGGTTTAGGTGTTTAACTTCAGGACTCCTGTAAGAAGGCTTGTTGTCTTGGCATCCCTCCAAAGAAAGGGAACCGAGACAAAAATGAGATGAGTCCAGGTCTATTAGGACAGTCTATGCCAACCTATTCAACTTGAAAATATTCTGATCACTAGACCGTTAATATTTGCGTAATTGCTCTGGTGATGATGTCTGTTCTTCTTCCTCAGCCAGAGAGAAAAACAAGGCCTTTGTCAGAGAAGTTTTCTGATGACTTCTTGTTGTTTCTCCTTTTCTGTCCTCTGCACAGCACAATGGAGACTGTCGATGGTATTTGTTTCAGAAATGAAATGATGATACATAGTTTAATTTGACTATTATGCAAATTCTCACTGAGTCCCAAGATTACTCATGGTAGTGAAGAGCAGGACAATAATAAATGCTGGCGGCATCAGGCTGTTCTTTAGTCTAAAGCATTGTCATTACATTGTGTGTTACTGATAATTGCTCTGCTTCAGAAGTTTTTTCTCCTGCTTTTTGTGCATCCTATTCCTATGCAAGACGAAATTGCTGTGCTGTTCTCTGCTAAGGCATGGGAGTCCTGGACATAAAGTCATGCTGTATTAAATGTTCTAACCAAGCAAGTCTGCATTCTGATGGTGTTGCACAATAAGCAATTAAGCTGTACTGCTGGGTCCAGGCAGGTGGCTCAATTCCGACCTAGCAGGCTCTCTGCCTTCTTGGGTCAAGGGCTCCCTGCAAGTGCTGCAGTGCAAGTCCCCCTCCTATACCTGCTGGGCTGACTATATCATTCACTAACTGCCCTCGTCAACTTTCTTGGCATGTGTCCTTTATATACATGCCGTCCTGTCTCACTCAGGCGCTGTCATGCAAAGAATCTTCAAAGTGGAAAGCGAATGTTTTCCTAATGAGGAAAACTCTCTGCTCTTTCCTTCATAAAGATAAAGGAGTATCAGCTCTAAATATGAGTATTAAAATGTACTTTCTCTGACTTAGTGCTGTGTTTGAAAGCAGTGAAGAAAGATATGATCAGTTGTTTATAAAAAGAGGAGAAATACTAAAACTGCCAGTAGGCAAATTATGTCAAATGACGATAATCAACATACTGGGAGGTAAAAAGCATGGTTTCTTTTGGGTGTAGTGATATTGGGCATATTCCAGCAGCAATAACTTGACTATTTCCCCCTCTCCCTGAGTACACTTACTCTTAAATTAATTCCCTCTCTACATCAGCTGTGTCTAGCTGCAGATTTACTGTTTCAGCTCAAATCTCAATAATGAGAATGTAGCTATACCATTCTTTGTTTATTTACCTGGGCTTTTGAACAGGGAAAATATTTTGGGCAACAGGTAGCACAGAATTCCTGGATCAGAGTGACTTCCTCTGGAGCTCTTTGGGTGTTTTAGGGCTGTTTGTTTGTTGGTTTTGGGTTTGTTTGGTTTGGGTTTGGTTTGGGTTTTTTGCAGATTCGCTTTGGAATATGCTTCCTTTACTATTAGTGGTGCTGTAATTATCAGATATATGGTACAATTATTGCAATGTCCTATAGATAAAAGAGAATCATTTCACAGAGCCAAGAAAGCAGTAATTGTTTATGCAGACAAATTGCCAGCTAAGAAGAATTTCTTATGAGCATTTTCAATTCTTAATGTCATGTAAATTATTCCTATGCGAACGCAAACAGGAAAGCAGGCTGTGATTTTTCAGACCCTTTTGAGTAACATTTGTTCACGTTTCTTTCATTCATTCTGCATTTTTATTGTACCACCCAATAACAGTTTCCCTCTCTTTACCACCCCATTCATCCATTAGCGCATAGATAATGACCTCATTGCATTGCTGAGAAATACACTTGTCTCTGGGATTCATTATACTGTCATGACAAGGATATTTTTAGCCCTGACTCCAGCTGGTAACTGAGAAGAAACATAGGAAAGGAAATTGCCTCAGGTGCTATTAGTGCTATCTAGTTGCCTGTAGTGTCTACTGTTTAATATGAAGTGCCCTGGAGTGCATGGCTCCAGAATTAATTTTAGCCTATTTCTGTAGGCTAAGAGGCAATATACCAGTTGGGGGGAGGGGGAAATAAAACTAGATATACAAGTAAATATACCTAAATGAAAAATGAATACATGGCCCTGCTTTTAGGGGGAGCACTTTGAAGATGATCAGTAAGGGCAAGTTGGATTAATGTAGAGCAGCCAGAGCGGTGATGAGATTTGTTCCCTTTGCATTATGCACCTTGAGCCTTAGCTGTGCTGGGCACAAGCTCACCTCATAATGATCAGGAAATACTTATCCAGACGCTTGTGCTTGGGAATGCCACATGAATTTTACATTTTGGCTTTTGCGCAGCATTCAAGTTTGGGGTTTTTTAAAGGACTCTGGAGGTTTTCCTGAGCTGCCAGTTTTTTTAATGGGATGTGCTCTCCTTGGAAAACAATTTGGAGAAATTTGTCTGCCCTGTGTCTCCTGGTATAAAGTTTCAAATGAGCCCATTTGCTGTATCACATCCCTAACAAAATGTTTCCAGAGCTACTAACTCTTGGAGTAGAAAACTTGCACCTTTGACCTGCCTACAGTCACAGGTGAGTACAACGACCTACCCTGTGCCTGGCAGCCCTCCCTTGGGAATGGGAGTTTAAAGCCCACACTCCAGCTCACAGGGAACATGTTTATGCATCAAAATTTGCCACTTTTGATAGAGAAGCTAAGTGAGTGTGAAACACCAACTGCACTGGAGAGATCCCACTGGATTTTGGCAAATGTTTTGCAGTGTGGACAGTCTTTGGTTGCACCAGCATGTAACTTGGCTTTAGCAGGGCTCCTTCTCCTGTGGCAGCAGCCTGGTGTGGCTGACATGCTCTAATTGAGAATTTAAGGTTTTTATTCTGATTCTTTACATTCCTAAAAACTTTAATAAAACTGAGTGCAAGAGAAGTTTAAAATCTCCATTAGAATTACCAGCTAATCTCCCCCCACATCAACCTGTGGTGTATAATTTCTTTGTAAAATACTCATTAAAACTGCTTTATTTTCTTACAGTCCAAATACCCTTTATGAAAGCATTTTTTAAATGGAAAATATACACGTTGGAAACCTTTATAGTAAGGCTGTGCATATCAAAACAAATTCCCTAAAAGAGCCTCAGTGGAGCTGGAGGGGTGGAAGGCAGGGTCTGTATAACAGGAGAGCAAGCTTGGACATAACACCCATGTGCAAACTCATTCCCAGGATACACAAACCATGCCAATGGCAGCCCAGAACTGCAGCTTGATTGTGGCTGTGTCTTTATTTCAGCTTCTGCATATCACAGCATGTTCTCATGGCTGAGTAACAACCCCACCGTGGTCTTCCTCAACACCAGACTGAGGTGGTGAGAGCTCTTTCTCTTGGAAAACCTATAAAACAATGAGTATTCATGGACACTAACTGGTTGATTCACCGCTAAACCTTTATTCAGCATAAGTGGCTATCATGTTTCTGTGATCCACATCACCAACTTGATAGATGCAATATGAGTTACATCCATTCATATCAGATGGTAGACACTACAGGCAATGTACCTCTGGGAAGAAAATTTTATGCCAACATAAAATGGTTTCAAGGTGTGCTTTTAACAAGGGAGAAAGATGAGCTTTTACAGAATGCAGCTTTATGCTGCTGAGAGGCACCCAAGAAATTAAAAAGAACAGTTATTATGGAGGGGAAAACGGGAGCCGCAAATTATTTCTGAGAATTGTAATAGCAATGGGGTCCATTTGTACAGGCTGTTGCCAGCACTTGTATGTTGAGTTAAATAGAACTCCATGCTTTGCCTCAGGCATCATTACTTCTGAATTACTCTAAAATAACTATAATATTCTTCATTATATGCTTAATTAAGCATCTCAGGACAAAGAAGCTTTGCAAACAAAGAATGTTTCTATGTGGATTGTTGTGAGGAGGGAATTGTTGTGGATGCCATGTCTGCATTGTTCTGGTAAAGCACGATGGACAAAAACCCAAACCCTTTCAATATATTTGTAATACCTTTAATCAAATTATGTGTTATTATCCTGGGACTGGATAAAGGCTTGGCAGTGAGTGTTGAACACTAAGGCAACAGTGAAAGCCACAAAGTTTAAGGAGATAAATATAAAATGATCTCTATATGTATAAATCCATCGTCATTATTCCAGGGATACTGAATAATCGGATTTAAGCAATAGGCAGTAGAATATTGTTGAGCCAACAGCCTGTTTCTGTATTTTTAAGGTACTAGAAATCTCATTTGGCAGCACTTGGACAGGGGGACAAATGAGTTTTAAATTTTAAAGCATTTAAGAATGACAAAATATTAACCCATCAAAGAAAACATGAATTCAAGCGATGAATAGAAATATTCCAACTGACTTGGAAAAGAATCCTTTTCTTTCAGTCACTTGGAAATTCATATAATCATTAAAAATGTGGAAACATCCCATGAAGTTAAACATATGTTGGTTTCCAAGTAGCTAAAATGCCACTGGGTTCTCTGTGGTCTTCAAAGGCTCTCCTCTAAATGAGATTGGTTGCACTTGGTGTATGCGGCAATAACACCTTGGCATGCCAGCCGGAAAATCTGGAAAGAGAAAAGAAGTCCCCCTTTGCAACTGTGATTGCGTGGTCCAAAGGAATCCTGACACTGGAGCTGCTGGGATAGCTCAGGAACGAGTGAGGACCTAGCTAAAGAAATAGTGGCTGCTAAAAAGCAGTGGAAACTCATCCAACACCAGAGCAATTCCTCCTTCATTTAGAGGTTCAAATATTCTGTGGAGATTTTAATAGGAGAGAGAAAACCAGCTGCAAAGTGCTGCAGGGATAATGTGCAAGTCATTAAGAAAACATTCAGTGGCCTTTGATAATTCACAGCAGATATGACTAAAAATGTGGCCCAGAAACCCCAATTGCAGCTAATAGACAGTTATGTTTAAATACTAGATTTCAACAGGATGAGTGGAATATTAGTGACCAAAACCCAGCATTTCTCAGGAGTTTGATTTTCTCAAAGAGGATTAGTGCTGCTTCACACTATTTCTTTTGTTTAAAGTGGGTGAGTTCAGGTATTTGAAGGCTGTGGTGCATGTAAACACTTGAGGTGAAGGATGTATGGCCTTGGGGCACCGCTGGTGAGAGGGCCCACGGGCACAGAGTGCCTGGTTCATCCCAACCTGCCATAAAGTGCTTGTTGAAAGCAGAAGACGCAGAATGACTCTGGGGCTCTTCCAAGAGCTTACATGAGAGGTAAAACTAGCTGGTTTAATTCATTAAATCCAGGGAGCAGTTCAAGCTATATATATTGCAAAGTCCAAGTTGGTTGCCAGTACCAAGATGGAATTAATGAGATGAGATTAATTTTCACTGACTATAACTTCCTGTTTTGACCCCAGAATTAAGCTAAGAAAGGGTCATAGCTCACTGATGGTTTCCTAGCTCGTCTTAGCTTGGTTTTACAATAGCACCACTGGGCTTTATCTGAACCTGTTTGCTAATTTTCCTTCACTTCACGTCAATATAGATTCTTATGTATTAAGTGAAACTTGATGGCAAGGAAGGAGAAAAGGTCTTATTAATGCCTAATAAAGCGGAGGATAGGGATGAACCAACAAACCATTAAGCCTGCCACCCGCAAGCAGAATCCAAATCTGGTCATAGCATGATATATTGAAGTGTAATCAATAGATGAGGGATGTAGGAGGAGAGATCTGGGGAGCAACAGAGGGATCAGAGGACATGGAGGAGGGGAAGGCGGAATGGCAGTGTAGCCCAGGAGCAGGAAACACTGAAGGTAAGTTAGAACTCTGAAGCATGGCAGCAGTACATGCAAATGTATGGCACAAACCCTTAAGAAAATGGGCATCTTTAGCTCTGAAGTGCACAGAACAACTTGTTCTGCATCACATTTCTAATGTTAGCAGCTGGTGTCTGCATTACAAAGGAAGTCTTCTGTATTGTGATGATCTGCAGTTGATATTACGTTGGTTAGACTGGACTTGTTCATTGGGTAATGTTTTATTGTCACAAACCTGATAGAAGTGTCTCTCTGACTGCGAGCTTGTCCCAGAATGAGCTTCCTGTGGTGCCTGTTTAAATGCATCCCAGTTGAGTTTTCACCTCCAGTGTTTGCTTAAAATGATTAGCAAACAAGTTTGCAGAATAAATATATTTGCTGGCATCAATGAGAAAACCTGCAGCTGGGACCAACTGCCTCTCTTATTTCAGTGACTGCTCGATGCATGCATATTTGCTCCAGATAGTCAGAGATCACAACACAGCTATTGTGCTTGTTTAATTTCATCACCCAGCAGTTTGTACAGTACCGTCATGTTTCAGGAAACTCGAATCACAAAGAATAAATATAGTTTCTTTTTTCCTTCTCTGCTTTTCATTCTACTCCACTGGGTTGAAAAGCTTTTGCATGTGAATCTCCCTGGTTCTTCCTCATGGCATGAACAAGTAATTTCCTTGCTTTTCCTTCCTGGTGTTTCTAGCATTTCCCTTCTTTCCCCTGTTTTGAATGATACCCTGAGTTGTTATAACTGAATTTTTTGGTGTCTATTTCCTTTAGAACATTGTCCACAACAACTGCTCTTGATTTGGAATTTATCCAGGCCATTATATCTGAGGGCAGGCTAGGATTGAAAGGTCAGAGTTGAGCAGAAGTCATGCTGCAGAGAGATCTGCTCATTTGAAATCATTTCCAGTACACTTCAGTGTAGTTTAGAAGTCTTGTGCCCTTCAGGAAACCCTTATCATCTGACCATTGCTCTTCAGATTGTCGAACTCTGTGATGCTGAATTGAAATGATGAGGCAGCATTCACTGGAGGGGGGGGGATTTTTTGTTTTGGGGTTTTCTTTTCATCAGGGTTAAAATATTTGAAAGCACAACAAAAAAAAAAAAAAATCAAAAAAGAAAATGCTTACCTCCGGAATATTGCATTTTGCAAATCTTAGTGATGAGTGAGGTTACTTCTTGTTGTGTGCAACTGCGGGATGAGGAGAACTGTCATCTCAGAGCTTAATGTACTGAATAATGGGTCCTCTACAGAAAGTGCATTTGCTTTGTTCCTCTAGTGAGAGATGCAAGGAATTAATTTCTCTTAGCAAGAAATGTTCATTGAAGATAAGGCCTGAAATAAATACTGACACACAACTGTGAAACACCCTGAAACTGTTTCTTGGTGACAAATTACTGCTGAGGTATAGAGACCCTTCCACAAAAGTGACACCTATTGAATTTATTAGACAGATTATACAGAGAGGACTGCATCATTTTTTGTCCTGTTTGCAGGGCTGACATTTACCAGCTTCTTGTAATGAATTGGATAGAGGCTGCTGAAAACAAAAGTCAGATGGTTATGGAATCTCTTGGACGAAGAGCCATGGATCATGCATCCATTGGCAGTGTTTGTGCAGTGGCATTTTTTGCGTGGAGGTCGACAGACCCCAGGTTTGAGGCTTGGGTCATTCACCCTTTCCCTGGGAAATTGTGTGAGCATTGCCATCAGCGCTGTGCAGCCGCAGTGGGCACAGCGAGGCATGTAAACACGCTGCATGGCACGAGCTGAGGCTGGGTGCGCTGGCCGGCTGCAGCAAAGGAGGACCTGAAGGGCTGAAAATCATGCAGTGGAGCTGGCGCTAAAAATCAGATTTCCCAAGTGTAAGCGTGCATTTCGAGGTCAGCGCTTTGTAGAGGGATAAATCCTGCAATCAGTTTCTTTAGTGGGTGTTTGTCTTTGGAGCCTTCTGTTAAAGCGCTACCTTTGGTCAGCCTGAATGTGAGCTCATCTTAAATTCTCTTATTTTACATGTAGTCAGAAATGATTTTATTTGTCATTTCTCGGTGCTTTGCAGAGGAGATCAATATCATGAACTGCAGCGTGCAGAGGGGGAAACTAACATGTGGGAAAATAACCAAGTTAGAATTGGTGCCCCCTTCCCAACCTGTTGACAGAATCAGCAGCAAAACCAGATCTGTTGATCACAACCCTGAATTGCTTTCTCACTTTAGACTCCTAATCTTATTATCTGGGGATTTGAGTCTGGGTCACTGTGGCATGGGGAACAAGGGCTGGATCTCCTATATCATCAGTTCATCACTCAGGAATTGTGGGACATAGCACGTGGCTCAGTGTGCAGAGACACCAGTTCACTGACTTGGTGTCCATTTAGTCCTCCACTTAAAATACAAGTAAGCAAGCTCCTAATTCAAAGGCTTTTTTATAATTTGCAAAAGCAGAAGCATAAAAAAAATTCACTGTTGCACCTCCATCCAAGTTATTATCAATGATCTTTTAAGAGGTAAACAGCAGTAATCCTCCTTCAAGGTATCTTGAAGAAGAACAGCATAAAGTATCCTTCAGCAGCTTAGGATCAAAGCATCCACGAGACAGCTTCTGGTGACAGCAGATTTGTGAAGGTATCTCTGCTTTATCTTCAGTGACATTGTGGGTTTTCTCTCTCGCTTCATGTTCCCCTTTCCAACAACAACCCTGCTGTAAGAGGTATCACCCTGACAGCTGGGCATGTATGGAGCAAACAACACAACAAGGCCCTGCTATTGACCATGTACTACAGATGAACATCACATGGCTTGCGGTGGTTTAGTCACAATGGTTAAATTGACCCTTGTCCAGAATGCTGTATAAACCCACTGCACTGCTTTGGTCCTGCTCTCCTCCCTGGTTTGCTGGATGCCGGTACACGGGTGACTTTCCCCTAAGGCTAGGCATGGGAGGAGATGCAGTGAGTAAATCGTAGCAAAGAAGTATTAAACAGCACTTTCTTTCTGATTACCTATCACCGGGACACCTCTGCAAATAAACCATCTGCTGATTTTGGTTCAGCTTGTTGGCCTGGGAAGGTTTATCTCACTCCTTCGTGAGTTCTCCACGAGCACATGGATGGAGCATGTATATCTGCATAGCAGATCCCAGAGGCTTTGGGTCTGTTTGGCCTGATGTCTGTGAAGACAACCTAAGTGAAGTGTTTCCACAGTGAAGTGTTAAAAGAATCTGTCCATCCTGTTAGCCAGAAAAGAGAAAACCATAACTCTGATTCCTATTTGATTACTCCTAATCTTCCCCTTCTGCAGCACCAGGGATCAGCCAGAATAGAACTCTCTCTGCAGTCCTTTCTCTCTTTTCGTTTGTCTAAAATCTCACCTGCATCAGGGAGTGTCAGAAACCTTTCTCCATGTGGCATGAAATCTTTCTGACCTCTCTGCCTGAGAGGGATTGTGGGGCTGCAGGGAATCCAAGCGGTGCAATCAGCGCCTGAGCAGGATTGTGCACATACAATGCAATGTGAAGAAGAAAATTTCAGCCTAGCAATGACAAGGCTCTGAAAGCTTCAGATCTTGGAAGAGATTGTTTTGATATCCTGGCGTATGTGTAATTTGAGGTTTTTGGTTGGTTTGGTTTTTTTTCTCCCCAGTGATTTAAATTAATTTGAATCAAATCATTAGGCCCCAGACTGGTACTAAACATAATGACTCATCCCCAAATTAATATTGTCTATCCTGAGCTACTTCTGTCTAAATGACTGGAAGATTCATGCTCCTCACAGTGTCAGCTACATTCAAGCGAGGTCTGCAACACTTCATTAGGTAATGATGAGATTTACATGTCTGGGTCAGCAAATGTTCTCCTGCTCCGACTTAAAATGGACAAAGTGAGGGTGATTAAACAGGTAATCTGTAAACTTTAGGCATTTTCCTGGGTGAGAAAGAGGGGTAAGAAAAAGAATAGCAAGTGGAGCTAGAATGAGGGAAAAAAGCAGTGTGCAGTATTGCAGGGATTCCCAGTTCCAGCCCCACTTCTTCCTCATGCAGTGTGGTTCTGTAATAAACCTGCCTCCCATTCAGCAAATTCTGTTTTTATAAATGGTGTGGTTGACACCAGCACTTGACAGGGGCTGTACTAAAGGGATCTGTTGGCATGAAGAATAAATGCACATAATTAGACTGAGTTCAGTGGCCTAGGTGAAACCTTTCTATAACAGAAGTAAGTCATTTTAGATGCTTGCTTCTCATTTGACCTCTTGCATCCCTACATCCCTGTGCCACACATTGCATTTAGCTCATGGCTACACGAGAGACTGGCAATGACACAGTAAGAGCATCCTACAGATGCTGTTCTGTGTATAGAGCCCACAGGCTCAACGGTCTGCAAGTGATGCATGAAGCAGTTTATCTTCTACAGGTCTTAAATAGTATAGCCCCAGTGAAACAAATGGGGAATTATGAACTTTTTATCAGCCCAGCATCACGCATTTTGATTGCTTTTAATCTTTTTCTTTAATTTTGTCGTGGTTTAAGCCCAGCCGTAACTCAGGACCATGCAGTCTCTCTCTCACTCCCCTCCTTTCCTCTCCCCCGCTCCTAGAGGGATGGGGAGGAGAATCGGAAGAATGTAACTCCCACGGGTTGAAATAAGAACAGTCCAGTAACTAAGGTATAACACAAACCGCTGCTGTACCACCAATAATAATAATGACAAGGGAAACAACAAGGGGAGAGAATACAACCGCTCACCACCCACTGACCGATACCCAGACTGACCGAGTAGTGATCTAACCCCTCCGGGTAACTGCCTCCAGTTTATATAGTAAGCATGACGTGCTGTGGCATGAAATACCTCTTTGGCTAGTTTGGGTCAGGTGTCCTGTCTCTGCTTCCTCCCAGCTTCCCCTCCTCCCTGGCAGAGTATGAGACTCAGAGAGTCCTTGGTCAGAGTAAACATTACTGATCAGCAACTAAACCCATCAATGTTCCCAGGCTGAAAGCCAAAAACACAGCACTGCACCAGCTACCAAGAAGGAGAAAAATGACTGCTGCTGCTGAACCCAGGACAAATTTTTACTCCTTTTTTTTTTCTTTTTCTTTTTCTTTTGATTATCAACTTTGTGCAGTGCCTATTTTAATGTGTTATGAAACCTGCCAGTATAGGAGCTTCTTTCCTGTACACCTGTGTTGACAGGCTAAGGTATTTCAGACATAAGGAATCTTGGCCTCCTTAGGGGAAGAAGCTGTCAGTTGGCTCCCCATAATGAATGGTAGGTTTGTGGTATGAGGCACTGGCTGTAGTATTAAGCAGCAAAGCAAGCCTGGCTGTCCTGGGTTGTAAAGTGCTGGCTTCTGGTTAGAGTAGCTGCAGCAATGAATAACCAAAGAATGTGACTTGACAATGGCTCTGTTTCATAAAATATAACCCTGTCTTTGGTTAATTTCTGTGTTGTCATGAACAGCTAAAACTTCCTATCTTCCTTCCACAAGTAAGAGAAGAGGTGATGGAAAAAGAAATAATACCATTTGCTTTCCTCTTCCCTTTGCTGGCATAAGGTGATTACCGAGCTATTAAATCCTTTAGTACAGGTCTCTTCCAAAGCGTTCTTGTGGTGAATTTCTATGACCAGCTCTGCTTTTGTCCCCTGAACATGCTGGATGCAGCACATTCATTTCATTGTCTTGTTCCTTCATTCACAGGAAGTGAAGGAATACTGCTAGAAATGAGCAACTGAGCTGATGGTAGTGACACTCAAGACAGCTGTTTGGAGGGCCTTGCAATAATTCAGGTATAACGAATGTGCATCAGACCCATAGCAGCAATTTTGATGTCTGGAAGCCAGTTTACTGGAGCTCTTATCAAGTTGCATCTCTCCCTTATGGGTTGGTGGTGATTGCACAGTCCCCAAGGCATCAGAGGATGGGCTGCTTTTCATCTGGCTGCTCTTCTCTAACTGCTTACCATCAGTGGCCCCTTCTTGATGCCATCCCTTTCAGGGTACTGAAGCATAGAAATTTCTTATCATACCAAGGCACAATCCTGAGGCTATTAGGAACAGTTATCTCTAGAATGAATGGAATCTGTAAGGATCTTAAATCCTTCCGAAATATTCAAAGTGGGATTTGCGCTTTCAGTTCTACTTTTTCCTGAGGCTTCCTTCATTTTCTCCTGCTGAAACAGTATGGGATGGGTCTTGTGATTTATCTTTTTTTCCCCAAATCAGATGTATTACAGAAGTCAAAACGATCAGAAACGTATTAAAAGGTTTCTTTGTGTGTTAGGCCTAGAAAGTGAGCAGTGACTTTCTTTTTTGCTTGTTCTTCCTGTAACGGGAACTCATAAACATTTGGTTGGACAAATTGTTGGGTATGCGAGAATAAATTTACCGATTAAATTTTTGAGCAAAACCCTGGACAAATTCATTAGTGAAATGTTTTACTTCGGTTCCACAAAAGCTCTTCTTCAATCATGTAATTTTCTCCTTTGGCAGATTTTCAAAGTTTTCCAAATATCAATTGTTGTATAATTCTAGTCCCCACAGCTGTGGCATAGAGTTAATTTCCTTGTGAGTAAAGCCAATCTACATAATCGAGCTCTAAAACAATGGTATGTTTTCTGCTGCTCCTGCTGAACGTCTGCCTCAAGTAATTCTTATCCCGTCATAAACTACTTGCAGGAATATAGAACATTATGTGCAACAGAGAAGTTTCACATGAAAAAAGGTATAGTGAATGACTTAATGTTCCTGCAAAACTGACTGTATGCTTGTATTTATGTACTTTTAGTGCCACTGGATGAAGAGTTTCTAGAGACTTGGGTGACATGGTTTAGTGTGAGGTGTCCCTGCTCATGGCAGGGGGGTTGGAACTTGGTGATCTTAAGGTCCTTTCCAACCCTAACTATTCTATGATTCTGTGATTCCAGTTTCCCAGGGAGCTGTTCTTTACACACAGGCTTCCTCGTCTTGAACTCCCATGCACCCTGTATTTCCTACAGGAAGATTCCCACTTTCCCAGAGGCGAGGAAGGAATTACGTTTGTCCAGATGCCCATGTAAAGTCTCCCTTAGAATACATCAAAAAAACAGCAGGCTAGAGAGTAGACAGGTATTTACTGCATTGAGCCCCTGTGAGGTCTCAAGCACCTTGGCTGGTGAAAGCAAAGTTGCAACTGGGCAAGAAAAAAGTGTCAATAAAAGAACTTGGGTAATAAATATTCCTGTGTACATGAATTGCCTTGCAGCATCAGTGGGGACCAGCAAGAGGCAAAGGGATGAAAAAGCAAGTGTGAGTTTCTGGAGTGCTGATGATTGCTGAGCAGTGTCCTTTGCAGCAGAGGTACAGGAATAGAATAGCTCCCCATGCCCAGGTCAATGAGTTGATGACTTAAAGATTTCATGGCAGGGCACAATTTCTGTTGTGAGGACCTAATCATTTTCATCCAAGGACCTCAGCATGAGTTCAATATAGGTTCCTCTTCAGGCTGAAGAGAGAAGGTACTTTGCAGATAGGCTTTTTGTTTGCCATTTGCCCCAATGTCAAAACAGAGATCTGTGCCTGTAAGAGGCACTGAATTAGGAACATTCTAAGACATCTCTCATGTCTTAAAAAATAGATGAATAAACACCCTCTCATTTATGTCGGCCTTGTGTCACACATCTAAGGACACCAGCAAGTATGACTGGAGTTACTCAGCTGCATCCTCAACCATCACTTTGAGCAGCTCCTCATACCCTTTTGTTTTCTCTTTAGGTACTGGAATAATAGAAAAGATATGTGGGTTCTCTTTCAGGCTGAGATTTTCCCAACAGTATCTAGGACAGAATAAGTTTGCTGTATGCATACTGTATGTATGTATGCCCATCGTGCCTTTCATTGGTGCCTTGGGATGGATGGCTCAGTCTGGGGCAAACTGGCAGCCATATGGGTCCTGGCTTTTAAGATAATTATGATTAGAGATGCTCATCAGGTCCTACTTCACTGTGTCTTTAAAGCATCTCTATGACCTGTTCAGCTTTGGCTGGATATCACTGTTAAGAATTCTGGTTTACACAATATATGAATGGTGGTAGATATATATATATGCATGTGTATGTGTGTGTATGCATGCATGTATTCATATCTACATGAAAGCCTTCAGAGATGCAAGCAGCAGGTGTTAGAGATGGTTGTAGCACCTTGAAGAAAGCATTACAAGTTGTGATAAGCAGCCTGGCTGATCTGCATTTCAGTTCCGCAACAAGCTGCAGCAGTCATACCGCCGCTTTCAGAGCTGTGGTTAAGAGGAGCAAACTGCATCTAATTCGCACCACACATGGCAAGATGAATCTCCAAAGCAGGAGAGGACCAAGGAGCTGGTACCTATAAGGGAAAGTTGCTGGCTCTTTTGTGGATGGGGATGGTGGAGAATGACTTGAAAAATATGAGCAATCTCTATACTAAATGAAAGTCAGAGGTAGCTTGCAGGCTGGTTGCCTGAGCAGAGGGTGCTTGAAAACCGAATGTGAGCTCTCACTGCTCTTTCAGAGCCCGAAGCTACTCTTCCCACAGCTTCCACTTTGGAAAGCAGAAGCTTTTTGGGTTCAGAAAGTGCTGAGCTTACCTTGAAATATGCATTCATGAGCCTGAGCACTTTACAGAAGCAAAGTCTTATCTTTCCTACTGTACAACTGGGGAAACCAAGGCACAGAGACTATGCCCTGCTTATGGTCACACGAGGAGTCTGTGATACAGCCAAGATTAGAATTCAGCTCCTTCCTTACCGTGATGCTTTGGATGCTGGATTACTGCTTATTCCCAAAATACAACTGGTTCAGTCACCCTGACAGTTTCTTCTGGCCCAGTTTCTTCTGTTTGTTGTTTACTGCTGAGTTAACTAAGGAACGGCTATGTTTTAATTGTTTTGTTGTTGCTCTTTTCTTTCATGAAGACATGCTTATTTAATTTAAGAAACAGGCAAAACAGCCTTCTCGCTATTATTACCTTTTAAAACAGACATTAAATCCCAGGATCTCTTCTTAGTTTTCAGTTGTGCATCTTTATGTCAGCATAACTTTACTGCAGAATAGTCTATTTACTTTTATCAACATTTAGGCTTTGTGTCGACGAAGCTGTGCTGCTCATTTTTTGAGCTATTTTAATGCATTATTTTAATTGCCCAAAATGCCTGAACTGCTTTGCACATAGAAATGCCATTTTGTTGTTTCATTTTGATGTAGGGTTTTTTTTCTTTTAATTATCAATAGTAACTAAGATGCAGAAGTGGCAGGCTAAGCCGGTGTTAGTTACAGCTTGTAAAAGTTGAAGTCTGTCTTTTTCCAAGCCTATTATGGTTGCAGCACTACTCATTAATTTCAGATTGCTGGTGAATTTAAATATCGAGTGTCATTATTTCATCCGTGTCTCCTGCTGCTCTCTGCTGTTCCACTTCTCAAGACAGCAACAGGAATCCGATTGTGCCTCCATCCTCAGGGACATGATGCTTTTTCACTCGGTGAGACACCTTAGCTGTTCCTGGGAATAAACAAGCAAATAAATGCAGCCAAAGGACTTGGGAATGACTTTGCCACTCAGCAAAACATTCTCTATCCTGCTCATGGTATTTCTTTTTTTTCCAAGGCTGTAAATTTAAATGGTGTTTCAATGGTTTTCTTTCTCTTATCACTGCTTTGTGATTATATTGACTGCAACTGTCACATCCGCAGGCAACACTAAAGGGCTTAGCTCCTCCTGAAAGGCCAGGAACCTTCTTGAAGCTTTACTTCAGATGGAGAATTGATATAAAAATGCGATGCTTGGAAAAGGAAGAGAAACTCATTTTGTTGTAAGAGCAAGGAAGGGACTGCTGTATGCTCCCTTTCAGTGAGAAATGCCATTTCTGATGAATTTATGTCAGGATTCCTGCCTGCTGCTCCAACACAGGAATGGGAGTCTCATGACGCTGTCTGCAGAAACCTATGACTCATTGAATGTCTGTATACCTCCTGGTCTTTATATGTGGCTTCTCAGCATTGGGTGAACATGAGAAAAGGTTACTGATATATACAGACACATTGCATTAATACTTAAGGGTGAATTTTTGAAGCCTGAGTGAGTGCGTGGGTATTAGAGTGTGGGGAAATAGAGGGACATGGACCTCTGCTGATGTTACTAAGAAGTCTTGGCACATGGGGAAAGGAGGTGAACAATTAGGTCAGACCATGTGGAACCTCACACCTCTGCTAGACCACAGCGGTGTCATAGAACTACAGAATGGTTTGGGTTGGAGGGGACCTGACAGCTCCTTCAGTTCCAACCCCTGCCACGGGCAGGGACACCTTCCACTAGAGGAGGTTGCTCCAAGCCCTGTCTGACCTGACCTTGGTTGGGTGGTTGGCCATGGTTGGATGATGTCATGCTGGTTTCTCATGCTGTGAAGGCACACTGACAACCCCGCAGCCTCCGGGTGCAGCAGGATGGGCAGAGCTCCTGCTGGAGTCTTGCTTTCAGCTCTTGGGGCTGAGGTGGTTGACAGATGTTTGGAGGATTTCTTGTCTCTGGATCAGAGCTTCATCTGTTCTGAGTTATTCACAACACAAACAGTGGGTTGGCAGGAGTGAAATATGCTCAGAACTGGGACGTCAAAACAGAAATGTATTTTTAAAAAGACAAGTGTCAAAAAAAAGAGAAAGAAAAAATACAAGGTGTTCATGCAGTTTATAGCAAAACGTATTTAAATGGTTGAGATTTTCTTCTTTCAACCCTGGGGGCTGCCACCTGACATTCCATTCCACTGTGTCTATAGCGATTTTCATGATGAAATGTTACCAAGGGCGTTTTGGGTCCTGGGTCCCTGCCCTGCTGACAGATGGCTTAATCCAAGGTGTGTGGGGTACTAAGCTAACAGCATGATTGCGGACTATCCTGTCAAGGGTACTGTTGTAAAATCATAGTGAGATCCTGCAAATGCAGTGAGTGATGCTCTTCAACAGAAGGGTGGAGGGGGCATCTAGTGAGAAATCAGATTACCCAAAAAACCAGAAAGGTGTGAGTGGGGGAGAGATAAGGAGGAGAGGATAGCAGAAGTAAAAGACGGCTTGAATTCAGAGGAGAAGAGAGGTGGTCCTGCATATTTCAAAACCATAATCAGTATAGGAAGAAGAGTTTGAGGGTAGTGTAGCAGATACAGCTTGCCTGCAGGCTGCTTTGGCTGTGTGCAGAGTAAGGCAGGGGTTGTAGCTGATACCACAATGAATTGGCACCAGAGCCCTCTGAGGCTGTGCTCCTTGGGCTGAGTTACTGCCAGCAAGCTGGGTGTTAGTAACTCCTGTCGCAGGTAGAAGAGAAAGTGCTCCTCTGTGAGGGCTTTGGAAAATAATCCTAATAAAATTAAAGAGAAACCATAGGCAGCAAGGGTTAAAATAAGCAGTGGGAATAGAAAAACAGTTGTCATGTCCAATCTAGATGTTACTTGGTCAGTGTAAGAGTTGTTTCTATTATAACACGGGTAGCATAGAATAAGGATATAATCCCATTTTAGTGCATTGCTCTGCACTAATAAATCAGGAGAGGGCTGCTTTGGCTGGCTTTCACCAGTTGCAAAAATAATTCTTTCTTCAGCTATTGATGCTGTTCATGTGAGTCTCATCCACGCATCCACACCATTGTTCCGGTTATAATCCTTGTCATCAGGGCAGAGTCATGCAGTATAATATTACCTGATCTCGTGATCTCGTGGTAGTCTTGGACCTTCAAAGGAATGTGTTGTTATGCTGTATTTTGAGAACACTTTTGGTTATGGTGGATTCTGTGTAGTCACTGCTCTGGCATTTTTGCTTTTGTTGCGATCCGATATGAAACTGAAAGCTCCAAATGCATATGCATAGTGGATTGATGAATTCTAGCTTTGAGCTTGCAGCACTTTTATTACCTTTATAAAGTCTGGACCATGACTGAGTGCATGTTCCTTTTTCTTTCCAGTAGATGAATGGCAGTGTGGCCAGGACCCAAGTTAAAAGTGATGGGGCTGCTTTTCTTTTTACATTAGTGTAACTCAGCCGACTTCAGTCCAGATGAACTTGACTGACATTAATGGCAGCAAAGAACTGAGCGAAATCTGCCTGCATTCAGTGGATTTTTACGTGTTTCTTTTACATTCTCATTTTTTAATGTTAATGTAAGTAGATTTCACGAATTCTCACCAGCCGTAAAGAGAGCATGTAGGTAGGGAAGGTACTGTGATTTTTTAAGGAAAAGAAAGTGGTGATATTTACCCATGTTAGATTCATAATGAATGTCAGTTTGGATCTGTTTGTGTGTGTTTGGGGTGGACAATACTTAAACATTCATACTTAAAGCATTAAAATGCTTTGCAAGCTATTGTATCTAAGGGCATAGCTGCACTTACCCGGTAGCATCAGGGATTGGTGAGTGGGTGTGGAGAAGGAAGGACAGAAAAAGATAGAAAACCAAACCTGGGTGATCTGCAGTTCCTGCAATTGGATCCAAACTTTGATATTCTTTTATTCTTACTAACCCCCAGGTCCAAGGTTTAACAGCTTTCTGTCACTGAGGCATTTTGCCTTGGTGTGCTGTAAACCACACAGAGACTGGGTCTGTCTGTGGCTGTGCAGCCTCTGTGCTGGGTGACCCCAGAAGCATCCTGCTGCCTCTGGCTGCTCCCTTTTGTGTTGCTGGACAGTTCTGGAGGCAGACCCAGCAGGCTGAAGCCTTGATCTGAGGTCCAGTACAGAATACGAACCCATAGTGCTGGGCACAGGCTTTCAACATGGGAAGTCAGAAGATGTGTTTAGTGGGAGAGGGCACTTGGGAGAGCCCAGCTACAGAGCCCCTGCTCTGCCATGGGGCTGGAAGCTGAGGATGGTTTTAATTTCTGTCTTGGTAGCCAGCAGTACCCAGCTGAAATGTCATGATCCTCACTTAAGAAGCATCCTGATTTTTATGTTCCCTCCACAGTCATCTTTCTTTTAGGAACACTTCATTTTAAATGGATTTTGTTATTAGTGGATCTGCTCAGAGGCAGTGTACCTGTTACCTATATCGAGAATCTGACTCCTGACTTTAGTGGGAGCAAGTGACAATGTTTTAGATTAAGCTGTTCTTCCTGCAACTATCTTTCTTTCCTTTATCTCCCCACCTGACTATCAATAACCAGGCAGCAGAAGGCAGGTAGTGTTATAAATTGTCAGGCTACACGGTTGCCTCATGTTCTGTATTCGGTTCTCTTTCTCTGCTGTCATCCATTTTAAACTAAAAGTGCATCCATTTGTAGCTCTGCCATGAGAGGATGTCGAATAAATTGATACTGTAGTGTTTAAAAAGTATTAAAAAATACAAATATGTACCAATACATTGATAAAGCTCAGCAACCAAAACTGTAGTCCTTTATTACTGTCATTTAAAGACCAAGGGTAGTGAAGTATAGTATGGGGAAGAGTGATTATCACTCGTAGTTTCTCATTTAAAAAGATGAGTCCTGGTTTCCCTTGCCACTAAGCCCATGATCTATTAGCACCCCTGAGTACCCGATATGGTAGATGTTCCTCTAATAAAGAGCTCACTATTTACTTTTAAAATGTCAGTACATCATCCATCCTGGGTCTTCGTGGTGGTTCTTTTCCTTTTTGGGGGTGCTGATTGATGGCTGACTGAACACAAGTCAGCTTGTGCCCAGGCAGCCAAGAAGGCAATGGCATCCTGGCCTCCTGGCCTGTATCAGCACCAGTGTGGTAGAAGGGCCACAGCAGCGATTGTCCCCCTGTACTGGGCATTGGTGAGGCTGTATCTCAAATCCTGTGTCAGTTCTGGGTCCTTTACTCCAAGAGAGACATTGAGGTGCTGGAGTCCAGAGGAGGCAATGGAACTGATGAAAGTCTGAAGAATAAGTCTTACTAGGAATGACTTGAGGGAACTGGGGGTATTTAGTCTGGAGAGGAGGGGATGTTATTGCTCTCTACAACTACCTGAAAGGAGGTTGTAGTGAGGTGGGGTCAGTATCTTCTCCCAAGTTACAAGAGATAGGACAAGAGGAAATGGCCTCAAGCTGTGCCAGGGGAGGTTTCAACTGGATATTATGAAAGATTTCTTCACAGAGAAGGTGCTCAGGCATTGGATCAGGCTGCTGCCAGCAGTGGGAGAAATCACTGTCTCTGGAAGTGTTCACAGACCATGTAGATGAGGCTCTCAGTGCCATGGGTTAGTGGTGACCTTGGCAGTGCTGGGGTAATGGTTCAATTTGATGATCTGAAAAGTCTTTTCCAACTTGGTTTATTCTATGATTCTATGTTTCTATGGGACAATCGCAGGCAGGGACTGTAATGAGATATGGCCCTCTTGATGTCCTAGGTGCTCAGCCAGAAAGGCATGGCGCAGGATCGCAAGGCAGTCAAGGCAGCTGGCCCCACCTTGTTGCTGGGCTCGTGCTCCCTCTCCATGTTTTATCATGGCATTTCAGGTTGCCTCACTCCATTCCATTCCATTCGCCCTTGGCTGGCACTCTGTATTCCCAAGTGGAACCTGTTTCACATTGCAGTTACTTTCTTAAACACGGCTTCACTGTGTAATGTACATGGACCAGATCTGAGTTGCAGAAATGTGTTCACACTCAAACCTAGAGCTTGTTCCTTACACTAGGGCTGCGAGGCATAAGGACAACCCCAATTCCTTGCACAAACCCTAAGGGTGTGATAGAACCATCGACTCATTGAATCACAGACTGGTTTGTGTTGAAAGGAACCTTAAAGCTCATCTAGTTCCAACCTTTTGCCACAGGCAGGGACACCTTCCACTAGACCAGGTTGCCCAAAGCCCTGTCCAGCTTGACTCACAGACTTCTTGAAAGAAAGAGACAGGACATCTGCCTCTGTCAGAAAACCTTCCACACTTTTACTGTCTAGATTATGACGGGCATCTTTCATTCCTGTCTCAAGAAGTATAAGAAGACAAAAAAGGAGTCAAAGTTGATTATCCACTGTTTGCCCTAAACAGTCCTTTTCCCTAACACACAAGTCGGGTGAGCCAGCCAGTAGGGAATGGGGACTTAAGAGGGGAAGGTGGATGGAGGTTTTTGGTGGTTTGTTTTGTTTGCTTGGTTTTGGTTTTCTTTAATCACAAGCTGCTTCTAAAATGCCCCATCATGCATTAGGAAACAAAAACTTATCCGTGCTGCCAGTTTCCTGGTAGATTTGTCCCAGTGTTTCCCATTTTGGATACCCTTTAGGCATTATGCAGACGCCCACAAACAGTATCCTGCTCTCGGTTTAGAGCTGAACTCCCTTCTCATTGCTACTGAAATTTAGATGAAGGGAGATGGTTTGCATAAAAAGGATAACACAGTATGGTCCATGGTCTTGTTTTAACACATAAGGCTGCCTTGACAGATGGGTTTCTACCATTGGGAGCAGACAATGCCACACTTGTTGTGTCTGATTTTTTGAACTCTGGGGATGGAGACCGAAAGTGCTGTCTTTGAAAGCAGCCTGGTGTTGGTCAACCGCCCCCCCCTTTCACTTGTCTGAGAATCATTAGAACTGTGGGTTTTGACAGTGAGTACTTTTGCATAAATATTTTGTTATGCAAACTTGAGAATGCAGAGAACAAGGGGAGGGGGCAACATCTGCTTCTATATACTTGAGCCAAGCTTTCAGGGTATCCTTCGTGCCATGCTTTTCGTGCAGTGCCAATGTCAAAAAATTAGACAGAGCTGTTGAGAAAGCAAGCTGTAATACAGTGCTGCTGCTCTGCAAGCTAATAACATCCGAAAGAGAGCATCATCAGTTAGGCAGCATGATACTTCTTTTATTATGATTTCAGTGGTTAAATCACAGCCTTCAGAAGGGACTTTCACAGAAATAGTCACTGATAAAACCAGCTTCAGCAGGAGGATGACAGTAAACTTTAATTTGTGCTGCCAACTTCCAGGAGAATACAGGGCTATTTAAATAGATGCTCTGATTCCATGCAAGGAATCACTGGCCTTGAGATATGAATACCAGAATGACAGTAATGATGCATTCCAGGCTGGAGACTAATCAGAAGATTAATTTGTGCTTGTCCAGTTCAGTGTTAGTCTTGCTGGTTAAGCTGACTAGTGCCAGATAAAGATGTGGGTAGGGCAATGATTTGTTACCCGTTATAACAAATCAATCTATAAATACACATGTGATAGGAATCAGCGCCATGAGTTGGGGAAAGTGATTTTTTTAGAGACAAGGATATCTTATTCTATCCAATACTGGAGGCAGTCATGCTAATGAGTGGGAGATGATTGTGATAGATCAGAAACAGGGATCGGGGTGAGTAATCATTTTTGTTTGCCCTGTTTCTTGCTTGGAAGCAGCAAGCTTTCTAAGAAAGGAACACAGTGGTAAAATGCAAGTTAGCCCTGATAAATGATGCTAAGGATGGATCTGGCAATGGAAGGGGATGAGCCTCACACAATTTGGGGGTGGAAGGGGTGCTGTGAGTGAAATATAATTATGGCTTGCCTGACTGATAGTGCTGCCTTGAAGTTGCTCTCCTCCCTGTATTGTGAAGACATTTTCAGCGCAGCTGGAAATGCTGTTGCTAACCAACATGTGAATGTGAATGCTGAGAATATAAAACCATTGGCATTTTAAAAGAGAAAATGTAAAGGCTCTTCATCTGTAAGACATTTGTACTTGCTGATAGCTTCTGACAGTGATAAACCTGTGGGTAGTATCATTCCACAAATGAGAGGCTAAAGATTGCAAAAGATTCCTCCAAATATGAACCCGGGGTTGTTTTTAAGGTTCCTGGTGGTGAAAAGGTCTAAGCCTAGTGTGCCTTGACATCCAAAGATGGGTTTGTTCCATTTCATTACAGAGCTTCCTTTTCTGATGCTTAGGAATGAGGAGAAAACAATAAATACATTGGAAGTGGTTATATTTCAGGAAAATTCATCTTGCTTGTCAGTAGGAGTTGCTGTACAAGCCATGATGATGAATCTAGTCAAGTATCTTTAATAAGCTCCTGATGCTCTGCTGCTTTTGTACCCAGACAGCAGCCCAACAGAGGTATTGGAAATTAAATTTGGCTTTAGAAGCTGGACCTCTGAGAACTCACATGTCACCTGCCAAGTGATGGTGCTGTGCAGAGGGCCGTCTCTGCAGAGGAGCTGACTTCTTGCTATCCTGCTTTGTCTTCAGTGTCACCCCTCCCCTCAGCACTTATGGATGCTTGTTCTGTTACCGAAAGAGGAATGAAGAAGGAAACTATTGCAGTGTATGGACATCTGGAGAGCAATTGGAGAGATATGCATTCCTTTTTTTAGTGTTGTTTTAAAGTCCATATTCTTTTAGGAAGAGACAGAAAAGTCCCAAGATTCCCCCAAATTATCCTCAAAACCATTCAACCACGTTTTTTCTGAGAGATGGAGAATTAGCTGGGGCTGAACTAGGTTTGGCTTGAAGTATTTTTTAACTCTGTCAGAGTGGCTTCTTTTTGCATCTGCTTCCTTGTGTTCAGCAGGGGAACGTATAAATAAAAGCAGCCAGGACACAACTAAATGTACTCTTGTAACAATGATACAGTCCTGTTTTTACCAGGCATATATTAGATGTCTCTTTTCTTGTTAATCTCTAATCACTGCTGCCTCATCCCTTGACCCTTTGATAGCTCACCCTCAGCTCCTATGCCACGCTTGTGTTTCCTACTCCTTCTGCTCAACTCTGCTGCCTCCTCTTCTCTTCAGCTGGTGCAATTCAACATGCTTCCCCCTCCTCCTGGCAGGACTGCAGTGCTCACTAAACCTGGGTCTAAATGGCAATCTGGGATAGCACGACAGTGCGGCAGTGAGTCAAACCAGGGGGTCTTTCCCAAAGCCTCTGCCAAAGCAGCCTGTCTGCCTGTGTTCTAGGGGAGCTGTTTTGTGAACACTGAGGAGCAGGCAGGGTGTATGGTCATGGTGATGGCCCTTGGGAACCTGCAACAGGCTCTTCATCTCTACTCATGAAAGCTTAATTCTCCCTCTTGTTTCAGCTAGCCTCTTGCATCATTCCAGGGCATTTTTAGGTACCTGTCTAATACCAATCTGCCATCTGACTTTCAGTCTTTTCCATTTGGGGTGAAAACAAGCTGTGCTCGAGCATTGCTTCACGTCTCTAAAAATAAAAGTTGGCTTTGTAAGTGCACAGCATACTCCTTCTCTTTCTGCCTCTCCATCTCCCCCCATTTCCCTCTCTCTGCTTGCTTCTTGCTGATGGAGAGACAAGGAGGGGGGCAGTCTTGGCAACCACGGAAGCTGGATCCAAAGCGGCTCACAGACACACACATAGCAATTTGGCACGCAGCAGGGGCTGGGGGTGGGAGGCAGTTTGGATTTGTCACCTCCTCAGCACAGCTAGGTTCTTGTCAAACAGCAGAAGGTGCACATGTCCCCGGTGGCTGATATACAGCTGGTGAAGCTGTGCTCTGTAAAAGAAAAGATGTGAGGCTATGGGATCGTTTCCCCCCCCTCCCCATGCTGCATCACAGTGTGCAAACTGGGTCACAATCCGGTATTACCTCCTCAACACCCATTCTCTTTCTTGTTATGTGCATCCTGAATTTCCTATCAGGTTTGATATCTATTCGCTGCCTGTGTACCTTCATTTCCCTGCCATCGCAAGTCAGCAGTTTTGTTGACCATGATTCCATGATGTTAATTGCTAGGAAATTTAGGAGACCTTGTTGTGGTCAGCACAAGCTTGTGCCTGGGAAAGTTTTTGTCAAGCACAGCAATTTCCAAATGGTGATGCAACCACCATGAGAGATCCACAAGCTGCTGCAAAGCAGTACAGAGGACAGGGCTGAACCAGGAGATGTCTTTGCCAGTGATGCTGCTGCCATTGACACGGCGTTGAGAACCTGTCAAAAAATACATAAAAATTAAGTGTATTGTATTCTTTATCTGGGAGCTGAATATTCCTTGCGTAGCATGCCATGAATTTCCTGCAATGAGACACCTTACACTGCCCTAAAGTCCTTTTCTGACTTAGAACATTTTTTTTCCAGTTAATTTTTGCATGAATCGGATGCCTTTTTTACTTGGGCTTGCATGGAAAAGACATTGGAGCTTTTTACCTCTGTGCTGTTTGGGAGATGTGCTTTCATCTGTATGTAAATATATAGTGTACATTTGAATATGCTTGTCTTCCTTCCATGACTGTCATTGCTTCAATTCACGCTGTGTGAATTTCTCCAGCATATCTCAATAACAGGTCCGTGTAACTCCATGATGAGGTTCTTGCCTTGACCTCTGCTGTTGGTGATATTTAATCCTTAATGAGGGAAGCATGAGGATGCTGATAGATCCCTGCTTCTGTGTGTCTGCAGCTACTACCCTGGAGCTGCACTGTGCTCTGATGTAGAGCAGGGCTGCTTCTCTGAGTGTAGGTGCAGCAAAATGCTGAGGAACTATTTTAGGGACTATTAAGCCAATCTGTCACATAAGGCTTGTCCTGGAATTAATTTTGTGCTGACCTGATGATCAGTCCAGCCTTCCCCAGATTGACAGAGACGGTATAATTACAGGCTTCTATAGGGATGGAGTGGGGATGTGCCTGAAACCTCGCTCCAGGACCCAAGCAGTTCAGAGGAGCTACTGCTCAGCCTTATCTCCCACAACACAGCCCTGCACATCACACACACTTCTCCACATGCTGGATGGAGAGCTGTGTGTGTTGCTGGTTTTCAGGTGAACTGATATACGTAAACCAAAACAGAACAAAAACTTGATGATTATAGGTAAGCAAAGATAAGAACAGATCTGTGTGCATCAAAACATTCACATTTTTGTTAGGGTAATTAAAGGGTGGCTGACAGAGCTCAAAAATGAGCTTCTGGTCTAGCGATTAATGCATTTCGCTAAAGATCTGTTGTGGAAAGGTGTGAATACTCCCTTGTATGTACAGACTGGCTGGAAACCTGCATATTGTCTTTGTCTTACAAGAATTTATTCTACCTATTCTACTTAACATAGCAACAGTTTGAAATGGCAGACATCTATCTCTAAGAGCTCTTTAGCTGTGGCTTGGTGGGTAGGGGTTTTGGTGGCCTTTTTGTTCCCTTTAGACAGGGAATGAAACCCAAATTATGTAAAAAAACCAAAGGAAAGACATCACCTGTGACCTTGATTGGCCTAATCTTCAATATAAACTACAGTCCCAGCTGTTCTGTACTCCTGTGAGAAAGTACAACCGAGTACACCCAGGTTATTTGGAAGGGCACCTGAAGGCACCTCCATAGCAAGGCAGAAACCAAGTGTGGCTTTTGAGTGTCCAGCTCTGGTGGATCTGATCATATCTGGTTTTGTCATCTCATGTCCTTGGGTGTATGTTTCAAAGTACAGGGGTTAGAGGGGCTGGACTAAAAAATGCTTCTCTTCTCATCATTGTAGTATTCATTCTTATGATTGTACACAGCAAGCCAGGTAGACAGCTTCACAGGAGACCACACACTCACTAGGGAACCTGTAATACCATAAAACCCCCAAAATATACATGAGAAAACTCAATAGTGGGGTAAAATCTCTTGTGGGAGTTGCAGGCAGGCACATCCAGGTCTGACACTAGCCTCATGCCAGGGTCTAAGCAGCTTGTTTCATGTTATAAGTGCTTGTGCAGTATTGAGTGATGATACCAGCTGTGCTCAGGTTCTTGAGTTACAGCTTGATGGCGGCCATAAGGGGACACACTGTGCCTGCAGGAATGGTTGGCTTGCTGCTGGACTGAAAAAGAAATCAGTACATTCTTGGATCCCTCTATTGTTTATTAGAACTCTCTTGGAGATGGTGGTTTTGCATGCCAAATTTTTGTTCTGATATGCTTACGTTCTAATGGCGTGTGCTGGCACATTCTCCTGTATATAATAGGAGCTTAAAGCAGACAGCCAAATCCCAATACACTCAGAGGTGAGGTAGTCTGTCACCTGCACTCAGGCTGTGCAGCTAGGTGTGGGCTTCACTTGATCTTGAATTATTTGTGATAAGACGTCTCACTATGGACACCCATTTCCTGAAATGGATGTGCGCCCTCGTCTCAGCCACCAACATCCCTCGCTAAACTGATGTCTGGGGCTTTTCTCTCTTAAGGAGAGCTGTGATTTTCTTCCCCAGTGAGCTTGATGCGTTTGACAGAAACCAACCAAAGCAAAGAACAATTAAGGTTATTTGTTTACATCGGTGGCTGCACATGGTCACCTAACAGATTGTGTCACACCAGGACAAAGCAGGCTTCCCATGTTCCAAACCTTGGTGCGTATTATAAGGGTTGGAAGAAGTCGGTCTCAATCCACATTCCTTAAGAGAAATGTTCTTTTCTTTAGAGGGCTGGATTGCATAGCTTTCATCACCTGACATCTTTTCTCTGAAAGGCTGTAAAATACAAAGAGATTTTTCTAAATCTTCCAATAATGGTCCGTGAAAGATGGAAATGTTAAATATTTGTTTTAAGGGTTTAATCTAAAGAGAGATGTTCTGGCTAAATGAGAATATTTTTCTTAAACTGAATGACCCCACTGGTTAGTCAAGGAATAAGCAGACAATATTTGGCTATTGCTGTCTGGCAAGCCTCTCTTGATTTGGTAGGGAAAAGAAACAATGCAGCTAGAAGAGGAGGAGAGAACCTGGCCAGACTTTGGCCTGATCTATATATTGCTATCAAAAGAGAGACTTGGCTGGGGAAATTAATCAAGTTTCTTTTCCCCAGGGATCAAAGAGGTTACTCAGAGGATGCAAGAGGAATGCAGGGATTCAGCTGTGTCACATCTTCTCTCTAATTTAGCTGTCTAGGGAGCCTCCCACGTTTTGCAGAAGTGGAAACATCCAATTTCAATTTATCTTCCTCAGACTGCAGCAGCTTTTCCCTTCGGAAGCCAAGGTCTCGCTGCATTTACTTTTGGTGTTTGTCCCTTTAATTCTGCCACTGTTTCACAAATGCTGCCGGTGTATTTTTAAATTTTAGCTTATAATCACATTTTTTTAAAAGGCACCATCTGGTCCCTGACATGGTTTAAAATAACAGCGCCGCCAGCACGAAGCCAGCAGTCAGGCTTCAGACCTTTCACAGCCTAGGGCGAGAGTTTCTCCACCTGTATTGCTCCACAAGCGCTGCCACCGTTGGGTCCCGTCCCCTCCAGATAGGTCTTGCAGAAAGCAGGGCCTTGCACCTCTTGCTTTCCATCCCTTTCATCTGAAACAGTCATTTTATGGAAAGCAAAATGGATGCATCAAAGCAGTTCACAGCTCAAACTGTGCGAGATCTGCTGTAAGCTGCTCTGTCAGAGAATCTGGAGTTGGAGCTCACGTTTGTATTTAAGCTGCCCTCTGGTGCTTGCTGCTGCTGCAGTGCATTCCTTCATCACATTCCCTGGTGCCAAGGAGACCCCTGTGGCATCCAGGAGCAGAGGACATCACACGGTGCAAGGATTCCATAAAAGAAAAAAAAGTGGCCCAATTCTGTGGGCTATTTTAAGCAGGACAGGAACATGCTCAGTTCTCATTGCAGGGTTTGCGGCCAGGAAGGCTTTCTTGATTTTGTTTTTTTATGAGTCACTCACAGCACTAGCTTCTTTTACCCTCCTGCTGTATGCAGCAGCACTGTCTGTCACAGTGCTTTCCCCGTACAGCACAAATCAAAGCATGCCACTAAGTTCGGTGCGCAACTGTCACCCGAGGCTCAGCTCGGCCTTTCTCTTCTGGCTGTTGAAGGACCTGAGGTTGTTGGTGCTGAGGTAGCAGAGATAGTAAATATGAATATAGACTTCCCTATTTGCAGCCAGCAATTTGCGAAGGACCAAAATCACTGCTGGAGGGAAAAGCAGGCTGATGTGCTGAAGGGGAGAGGACCGTGCAGGGCTCTAGGACTTCTGTGCTGGTTTTCTGTTTGGTGGGATATTCATAGAATCACAGATGAGTTCGGGTTAGAAGGGACCTTAACGCTCATCTAATTGCAACTGTCCTGGCATGGGCAGGGACACCTTGCAAGCTCCAAGCTCTGGCACCCTTTCCCAGAGCCTCAGCACCATCACAGGGAAGAGCTTCTCCCTTATATCTAATCTAAATCTCCTCTCTGTCAGTTTACAGCCATTTCCCCTTGTTCTGTTGCTACTACTGTAAAAAGTCCTTCTCCAGACTTGTTGTAGCTCCCCTTTAGATACTGGAAGACTGTTAGGTCTCCCTGAAGCTTTCTCTTTTCCAGGCTGAACAAGCCCAGCTCTCTCACCATGTCTTACTCGTTCTTATTCATTCTTATGTTTGCTTTCCTTTTAACTTAAGTCCAAGCTGCACAATTATTGCCGCATAAGCTGCTCTGTGCCTGGATTCCACTCCCCATTCCCACTGTGCGTCCCTGGATGCGGGTGGCTAATATTAGCCATGCAGCTGGTTGTCCCGGCTGGTGCCTTGTGACAGGTGCCGGCAGCCGCTGCGCTGGAATCCCGCCTGCTCCAATGCCGGCGCTGGCACCGGCCTTCCCATTATATCAGGAAGGGCCGCGATGCCCTGGGCTGTCTGCGGGACATGGAGCGGGGTGGCGGGTGCCTGGGAAGGAGGGAACCGTGACTCCTCCCGAGAGGAACAACAGGAGGCTCCTGGATGGGACTGCTGCTGTGTGGATGGGGTAAGTAGGAGGTCTCTGGCTGGCGCTTTGTGGAGCTGCTCTTAGAGGAGGGAAAAAAACACACACAAAAGTAAATACTAAAAGCGAAGTATCAGCACTGTGAGATGAGCAGATGCAGGTTACATTTGCTCATCTGACGGCCATAGCTTCTTTGTATCACAGCACTTTGGGTTTGCGCTAATTTCAGTTGGTGTTCTCTAATTTTGGAATGCTCCTGTGCAAAGTTACTTTCAGTTCCAGCGGTGATTAGATGGTGATGACGTGGTTTAATAATAAGCATGGGAGAGATATAGGAAAAGAAATCAAATGTGCTGACTGCTCTTGTGGGGAGTGGAAGAAGTGCTATTGCTGTGCTCTGAAAGTATCTGATCTGTATGCTCAGGGACAATATCTTAGGGTCTCCCATATCCTTTTCTGCCTTTTTGTTGCCTTTTTGTAGCCTTTTTCCTTGTGAGGGTGCTGAGGCACTGGCACAGGGTGCCCAGAGAAGCTGTGGCTGTCCCATCCCTGGTGGTATTCAAGGCCAGGTTGGACACAGGGGCTTGGAGCAAGCTGCTCTAGTGAAAGGTGTCCCTGCCTGTGGCAGAGGGTTGGAACTGGATGAGCTTTAAGGTACCTTCCAACACAAACCATGCTGTGATTCTATGATTCCATGGGAAAGGTCCAGCTTTACCAACGCCACTTGTCTCCAGGTGTAGTCTAGGTCTAAGTTTCTTCCAGAAGAGATTTTTGGTTGAGGTCATTAAAATTTTAACATGGTCTTGACAACAGAAAGAGAAAATACGTTTTCTCAGTGCTAGATGTGACAGTCGCACATGGGGTTGTGCCTCAAAGTGCACTTGGAGGCTCTTTACTGCAGGAGCTGAAATGTTTTGGGTGTCGTGAAATCCTTCCTGGGCTGATACCTCTGCCTGAGGACACTGTGCTGCTGGAACACTATTACAGTAATGCTGCTCATGGCCTCTCCAGAGCCAGCACCGCGCTGGGGAATTGACGTGGTTGTTTGGCAATGAGTACACTATGTAAACTATGATAATCCCACCCAGCTCGTCATGCCCTGACTCATGCTTCCAGCCAAACCTTCATGCAGCTCCCTCTTGGCTTTCCACCACCCACCCTCCTATGCTGCTAGATGAAGCAGATTTTGCACCTCGCACCAGTGCTTCAGCCATGCCTGAGTTGGAGCTTGCACACATGGATGGGCCAGCATCAATGGTTGATGTTTTGCTGAAGGTTGCACGTGCCAAGGTGCAGGGAAAATGCATGGCCACCTCTCTTTGAAAGACATTTATGTGTGATGCTGAAAGTGCCTCTCTAAGCAGCCCACAGAGAAGCCATTTGCACATTTGGTGCTAGTTTTTAAATACAACAGGAAAGTGGATTTCACTGCCACTAAACTCAGCAGCTGAGAGTCCCTCACAAGGGGTGCTGCGATCTGCATCCCTGGAGAGGCAATACTGTTGCCTTGCAAAGGTTCTTGTATAAATGAGCATGTTGATCTCCAGTGGTGCTGGGACAGGACAGCACATTAATAAAAGTGTCTATTTATTCTTTTAGCCATTGTGAGAAAATGCTCACCATGTTACACAGGCTTGATAAGAACATGTTTCTCCCCCTTTGTATACAAATCAGTGAACTTGGATAGCAGTTAGAGGGCATATCCTAATAAGTGTTACAGTTGACCTTTCATATCCAAGCAGGTCATGCAATTATTGCTGTATCTACACTATTATTTATTATTATTAAAATTATGTATCATTTCATAAGAAACTGGCATTATGGGTTTATGGGTTCCCATATTACATTATGCAGTGCATCGCACTCATAACTTACCCTCCCATCATTCTAGTAACTTCTTGGGCATTTAGCTTGCAATGTCACTGCAATATAGGGGGAAAAAGTCCAGTTACAATTCTGAGCAGGATGGGAATCTCCACAGTTACTGTAAGTACGTAACCTGGTCAGAGTTACTCTAATTTAGTGTTAAGGAAATAGAAGAATGAACTCTAATGATGTACATGCCTAGCTAGTGAGGAGGGCAATCCCTTTTTGCTGCTTCAACTCTTACAAATATTTACCTTTTCCTATGTCCTAGGAGCACATACATGAGTATGCATTTCAGAATATGATTTATTTAACATACAAAAAGCATCGGGCTAGTGACTCATAAAACTGACTGTGTTAGCATGGATCCTGACACCACACCTGGTGAAGTTGGTGGTAACCAGACGTGCAAGCAAGGTATCCCTTGTTCTCACCTCACTTGTTATTGACAAACTTCACTGGCTAACTAGGGTCATGGTAACAGGTTCTCACTCTAAGTGATTACATTTAGATGTATTTGTCTTGAATCTAGATCTGTCTTAAATCTGTCTAATGCTGGGTTTCCCTCATTACTTTTCTGGTGAATTCAGCCATCTCTTCCTTACTGCTATGATGGCAACCGCATCTTTGCTTAAATCCCCACCTCTTCCCTGCAGGGGTAAAGAAAGGTTAGGTGAAAATCTATATATCCCAGTCTTCAGCCTAAAGGTGTGTGTATGTGAGCATAGAGGGGAGGGTGAGAAGGCAGTACAATTATTCCCAGGGAAGGAAACCTTCATCTATTTCTTCTTAAAGGAAGAAGGAGGCGAGGTGTTCACAAAACAGGCAGGTTGACATCCACATTAAGAGGATGTTGATAGAGAAGGTGCTCCATTGAGCCCTTACCGACACATTGGCAGCCCCAGGTAGGTCAAGTGGTAATGGAAGAGTGATGTAACAGTGAAAAACACCTCAGGCCCCAGGCTCCCTGGTGGAGCCCTAAGCAGAGCAAAGGCCCAGAGAAGGAGCAGGGTAGGTGACTGCTGGTGATGGATGATGTTGAGACCTCACAGAAAAATGATGAAATAAATGACTGGTCTGACACAGTAGGAAATGTTTGCATAGAAGTGATGGATAATAAATAAGATCATGTTGCCAGAAATCCTTCAGGCAGTGCTGGAGCAGAAATGCTTTCTGATTTTCTTTCTCTAAGGGAAAAAGGTAGTGAGGCTGGACTCTTACTTGTAATAGCCAGGCATGAATAGAATTGTGCTTGCTGCACACAGTTGGTGTAATCTAAGGCTAATCCAGATCCCAGTCAAGTACTGCTGCAGCTCTAGGTTCTCAGCTGTCACAGCTAAGATTACAAAGCAACCTTCCTTGTGGCTTATCTCATGTCACTGTCTGGAGCTGAGGTCCCACTGCTGTATCCATGGTTAAAACATCCTCTTTCCTTGCACTTGTTATCAGGGCTGCCACAAAGATAGGGACAATCAGACAATTTGCCCCAGGCATTGACTCATTATATGTGATATGTGGTAATACATAGTAGAGGGCCACAGACTCAACTGCTGCCCTGGAGTTTCCAAGCATTCCTGTTTATAATTTTCTGTAGTATTTTGCTTCTTTTTTCTTTCCCATTTTTGTATGAGTTTTCTTCTTGCTCTTTTTTGTTTGAACACTAGAAACCAGACCTCTGCTGCTGCTGCTGCAGTGGTCAGTTAGGTTCTCTGTGTTAGTTTTTGCTGGGTAGAGAAATATTACCTGGATGAAGCATTACAAAATGATAAGGACTTTGATTAAGGAATCTATTAACTGATGTAGCTATTGGGAAGAAGCTGCTGAAGAGAAAGGTTAGCAACTCCTGGTTTTATAAAAACAGAGTGGGGAGGATTCCCTGGCTGTATTTATACCATTGTGAGGTAGCTTCAGAAGCCTTATCCACAGTCCCTGCAATCAGTGGAACAGCATCCTTCCTTTTCATTTTCCTTATAAACACCTAAGGAATACATAAGAAATTTCAGCATTACTTCTCCTCCCACCCCAGTCTGTGTCTGAGTGTTACTGTGAGCAGCCAGGGAATGAGAGTACTGAAATTGTCTGCCTGGCCTCAACCTTTAAGGTCTTGTACAATGCATTTCAAAACGCTTACTGTGGTTTGGGGGGATTTTTTATGCTTTTTCCCCCTGTGAATCCCACTCCATGTAACGAAGCTCTCCTGCTGTCCATGTGCTTGTGTTTTCATACGTTTGTATTTATAGAAGCTTTGTCATTTCAGTGCTGCCTCGTGCACTGGATTGCATGTCTCCTGTTTTCTCATCCATAAGATGAGTGTTTCTGGGACTTAAGACTTGGCAGAGAGGGAGGACTATTTTGGAATAGGCATGCACTGACCTACGATTTGACTTACAATCTTAGGCAATGGCCCAACAGTTGCTGTACAGATCTACTGATGCCAACATTTGGAAAGTGATCTATGCAAAACAAAGCAAAAGATTTTTTCATGAGCATGTCCCATAACTATGGTAGCTCAATGGGACTGGATAGAGTCCTACTATTTCCTTTGCTTCTGCTGAGCTAAATCTAACTGGATTTTAGGATTACTTGCTGTCTGGTACAGCATTGGCATCACAGAATTATATGTCGATATCCTGGGTCCTCCCTCCACATCATTAAGGTCAGAGGTATCTCTGCACTGCTCAGCTTCGGAGCCATCAGCTCCTCAGTTCATCCTAATTTTCCTGTTTGGTACGCACAGTGAGGAGGTGACAGACTACATGTTCATCTGGGTTGGGATCCTGGGGAACAGCAGGGACTCTGGGAAAGAAATAGGACACAGAGTACCAAAACTTCTCTCCCTTTTACAGCTCCTCTCCTTCAAGCATTTAATGAATGGACTCAATGAGTAACAATAGGACTCAATGATCTTAAAGGTCTTTTCCAACCTAGTTCATTCTATGGTTCTAATGCAGGGCTTTCTGACAACTGGAATACACGATATTAAATCCTGAAATACAGGTTCGATAGTATTGCATTACATTCCATCCTCATTAATCCATTGTTCTTTCACCCCTGTATTTTTAATGACCAATGATGACAGGTAACGCCAACAGGGTTAAATCTAGTTGGGAAGCAAGACTACCCAGTTTTACATAGGAGAAAAACAGGGATGGAGGGGAAACATGGGCTGGGGCAGTAGATAATTATATACAACACACGTCTGTTCCAACATCATAATTATTTTAATTATAAGAACCTGTTTGAGAGATACAGGAAGTTTCCTCAAGAGACAGTAAACCAATAGCGATGGGTTTATCTGGTTTGCTACTGTTGTTTTTATCTGTAGATTTTCGATGAATAGGGTTAACCCCATTTCACAGATGAGGTCTCCAACTTCTTGAAGATCAGAGCAGTTAGAGGGGAGCACCAGGTCTGCTGCCACCCATGTTATTGCTGTGTCCTCTTTGACTTCCCGAAGGACATTTTTACAGCCACCCATAACACTGCTTCCCTTTGCAGGCTCCAAACAGCACACGCGTATCTGGGGGTTGAATTTCAGCCCTTACAGCTCTCCTTTTGCTGACAGTGCAATAATGAGCTGAAACTGTGCACTATTCCCAGGGCTGCATGGACATTGCTAATGCCCATGAATAAGTAAAGCTTATTTGTCATGACAAGGTGATACTTGTATATTGTGCCAGATTGTGTGGTGTTAAACAAGAAAATGTCTGCTGATTCTCATTTCACTTAGGAAAAAAATACTGAGGAGGAAAAAAATCAGTGTTTTTGAACTGGGAACATATATTTTTCAGGTTCTAAGAGAGACCGGAGGCTAAATACAAAGCCTCACATAACAAATATGTTTGAGGAATTTTGCCTTGAAATTAAAATCCTTTCCACACTCCACCAGACAGAAGAAGATCGGAAATTGGAAAATGCCTTGTGACAAATGGTCAAATGCAGCACAGGGCTGATCATGTTGGCGTCCTGGGTGCTCCCCTGCACATTATTAACTAAGGTCAGAGGTACCTCTGCACTGCTCAGCTCTGGAGCCATCAGCTCCACAGTTCATCCTATTTTTCCTGTTTGGCATGCAGAGTGAGGAGGTGACAGACTACATGTTCATCTGGGTTGGGATCCTGGGGAACAGGAGGGACTCTGGGAAAGAAATAGGACGCAAAGTACCAAAAACTTCTCTCCCTTCTGCAGCTCCTCTCCTTCAAGCACTGAGTTTTAGGAGCAGCTTCCCAAATGGTGCTGCAACCCAACCATCCTATTTGCTAGACATCCTCTTATGAATTTGTCTAGTCCCTTTTAGGCTTATTTTATACTTCTTGGCCTCTGCAGCATCCTGTGGCAGTGAGTCACAAGTTAATTACACCTTGTGTGAATAAGTTCAGTGCTGCGCTGGAACTGGCAATTAGTGCTTGTGGTGGTGATGCTAAGAGACATTTTCCATGTGAAATGTACTTTTCATCTGCGCTACCCCATGAGGGGGGCTGCGCGTTGGAGCTCACAGGAGATAAGGGTTTCAAGGGGAGAAGGGGCTGATGCCAGGCATCGTGTAGCCAATGAGCAGGAGGAGGTGGTTGGGTACTGTCAGCATGGTGCCACACACCTCGTGCTGCCTGGCCCTGGAACAATTAAAAACCCCCATTTCTCTCTGAATCCCAACTGCTGATCTGATTCACTGTGGCCATGGACAAACCCGGCCTATGTACATCTTCAGCAGGGGGAGCAGTGGATATGAGAGCAAGATGAGAAAATGGGGAATGTTTGAATTTGGGTTTTGGAGACTTTTAATTAAGATGATGTCTGTGAATGAGTGTGTGTGTGCTTGTGAGGGAGAGTCAGAGGAGCGTGACCAGGGGTTCATGTTCACCTATGTAGATAGGCTGAGAGAGCTGGGCTTGTTCAGACTGGAGAAGAAAAGGCTCCATGCTCCTTGTCCATCCCTCAATACAGCCAGGTAGACAGGAACTAGCAATACAAAGTCATTTGGCCACATCAAATGGAGCAAGAGATTTCACTTAGTTGCATTTGGGGCTTTTACTTAGGCTGAACATTCCAATGACAGGATAGTGTTGTGTAAGTAAGAGCATGGGCACAGCAGATGTCAGGTTGAGCTTCCAAATTCTGTTCTTCCAAGGGCACATATTAATATAAATGGCAAATTTGGTTTTAGAATAGCAGTTACCTGAAATGTAGCCCTAGGTAAAGGAACAGGAGATCTGCTGGAGAGTGGGAGATATTAAACTCTAGGTGTAAAGAAGACCTTTGCAGATACAAGATAATCATCACAGTGCATATTAAGAATGAAAGGAACTCCAAGACTTTAAAGATCTGTTGGGAAATCGTGAGGAAGAAAGGATTTTCGCATTTGATATTAGTGACAGAGAGTCTTTAATATCCCCAAAGCATCTGATTAATAACCATAGCATCAGACCTCAGGAATGCAAATTTGTTAGCTCTTTAAGATGAAAGCTCCCCTTTGCATGCTTTTCCTTCTTGCATGTTTCAAACCCATTCATGTTCTAGCAGGTAACAGTGCTTTATCCTGAAAGTAAGGGTTCACTGAGGAACAAACTGTGCAAAGTCTGTTCTCAGACACCAAAATGAGACAGAAAATACCATCTGTCTTCTCTTCAGCCTACTCTCCTTGGCCCCAGTAATGCCTTCTAGTGGAAAAACAGTTGTGAAGCTCTTAACACAACACAAAGCAATGCACCCTAACACCATGATTTATGGGCACAGAGGGACCACTGCATGTCCTTGGAGGAGGCGGGTGGGAGCCCCATTCTCAGCTGGATGGGGAAGATGTTCTTGCTGCCTGTGCTGCTTGGGCTTGGTAGATCTCCTCTTCCGTGGCATAGGCTTTTGGGTGTCATTCCTGAGAGCTTTCTCCTCGCCCTGCTACAGCAATCAAATTGACAGAGCTTTGGCAGCAACAGTGACTCATTTCAGGAAGAAATCCACTGGAGTGCTCATTATCACTTCAGCTTCATCTACCTTTTCTCCCAGTCGAGGTGGCTATTTTGTCGTGACAGGGCACAGGCAGTTCTCTTTTCCCTGGGAAGCCTGCACATACAGGCTCTCTACCTGGCAGTTCCTGCCAGAAGCTTTGCAGCTGGTCGTCTTTTGCTTCTGACTTCTTTTTTCCCTCCTTCTTGGCCTTAATGGCTCTCTGGGTTTTGGAGACCAGTTACACAACACTGCTTTGTTTCCCCTCCTCCAGCATCACTGAGCAAATTTCAAGGCCATGGAGGAGGGGGAGGAAAGACTGATGCGCTGAGCCACCTTTGCCCATCCACTTGTGGCTGGGGTGTAATAGGTGCAGTTGATTTGAGACTGCCAGGAGTTTGCTGCCAGATTGAATTTTTCATAAACTGATTATTGCAAAGTGCTCTTGGCAGAGGGAGGTTTAACACCTTTCTAACAAGCTCAGCTCAGCACAGCTCGGAAGAGGGATACTGTAATAAGAATAATCCCCTTCTGGATCCTTGGCCAGGATTTTGGATTTGCCGAGAAACTGCTTCCACCCCAGTTCCCTCTCCCATGAGTAAACCTGCTTAAGGAAGCTTTTCACAGCTATTATTTGTGCAGGCGTAAGAAGCCTTTTCAGCTGGTGTAAAGCAGCTTTCCTTCACTGATTTCAGTGCCCTGGGTTACTTTAGTACTGGGGGGGTGATCATCTGATTCAGACACAGCTGATGAAGTTGAGGGTAATCCATCCTCAGTGTCTTAATCTTTGCATTTTCCTCCAATGGTAGACAGGGTAAGGAGCTGGCTGAACTACTCAAACAATTTATCTAACAATTTCTGCCTCATATCTTCTGCTTGCAAAACACTCCACCAAAAAGCTTTTGATTTCTAAGGCATTTCTTCTTCATTTTGTGTCCGTGGGTTATAAAATAGGTAGGTAAATTTGGTTCCGGAAGATCCTTGTAGCCTGATGGCTGTCACCATATAGGCAGAGAGAGACCACTTCCAAGGAAACAGAACAACCCTCTACCTACAGGGGAGTTCCTCTGCTCATTCAGAGACATGTGCTAAGTGGACAGAGTCCCTTGAATGTACTCAACTCGCATGAATGTTCAGGCGAGGAGTAACAGAAAACAGATTGCATTTGAAGCAAAGCTGCTATTTGCAATTAGCTCAAATCATGTTTAGAGCTCGAAAAATACACACCAAGTGTATTTGTTTGGATGAACTACATCCGTTCAGTTTAGCTGCTGGAGGCTGTGCCCACTCAGGTGCTGCTGTTCATGGTGGTGCCTTGATGAGAACACCAGTCAGGTAGTCAAGGGGGGGTAGGTAGGGATCTCATGGTGTGAACACATCTGCTTGGCAAACCTGGCAGGATAGATGCTTTAAAACAATAATCGTTCACCAGTTTAACCCTTCCACCCCTCACATCACCTTTCAGCAGGCACTCCTAGCTTAAAAGAAATAGTACTTTAGCAATAGCAACAGGGGGAGAGTGTGTCCTCATTTATTATTGTATTTGCTTTGCCTTTCCTTCATATTTACACCCTTAAAACGTGGCAGGGCTTCACACATTCCGCTGACATAGATGCAACAGACAGCCCACACTGCTCTGAAGGAGACACATTTATGGAAGCTCCAAGGAGTAGAACAAAGGTACAAGGACAGCAGCAAGAGCTTGTGTCAAATAATCCCTGCAGTAAAAGGGACACACACAGCTAACGCGGTCACAACTTAAAATGATGCCATCTGCTTCGGAACTGTGAATGGTTTTGTTCTGCCCCTGAAATGAGAAAAGAAGTAGGAGTACAGAGGCTTTGATTCTCTGTGGTGGTGCAAACAGGCAAGACGCTTCCAAATGTCCAAGCAGATCCTCTTCTGTTCGGGAGAGGGTGGCTGTGCTGCTCCGTGGAGCAAGCAAGGGAACTGGGCTCACATTTACAAGAGCAATGCGTTATAAAATGACCTAAACCCAGTGCCAAATCCTCTCAACAAAAGCTCCATCGGGCTCTTTCAGCTAGCTCTGCTCAGCACACAGACATCGTCTATAGCAGTAGGAGTTCTGGGGTTAAAGCAGAAAATGCATATCATTAAAAACTGTTGTTTCAGTCAAATAATTCATAAATGTTAAGGATAGTACTTTGACATGATAAATGATATTGAAAATCACTGTGTGGTAGGAGAGGAGAAATGGCAGCTGAGAATGTGCTGTACTTCAGTGGCCAAAGACTTTGGCAATAAAAATTCATGTATTCATTGTTTTAACAAGAAAAACTATGTTTAATCTGGTCCTAACATTTCAGCTATTGCATAATATGCAAGTAATGAAGAATTTTAAACAAACAAGAAAGCCAGAATAATCAACCACTAATGTTCTCCTGTCATTTGAGGGCCTAAAATACCAGCAAAGATGGATAAATGTGGGTTTCCTCTTCTGGAGGACAGGAAAGTGAAAAAATAAAGAAACTCAAACCATGTAGGGTTTTACAAAAACATGGGGAAAAAAAGTTCATTTTAGTCTGGAGAAAGTTAAATATTTTTTCTTTTAATTAATAAAGGAGGAGAGGGGAAGAACCTGCAGTTGCAAAATGTGATCCTTTCATTAAAAATATCATTAAAAAGCTCTTTCTTCTTTGAGCAGCATAGCTACTTGTAAACAGCAGCACATGAAGCTGCTCCACGATAACCAAGCCTTCTGTTGTTTCCCTGCAAATCCACTTGTATCTGCAATGTAGTTTTGGAGAGATGCGGCCGTGCATCCTCCTCTTTGAATCGAGAGTCTGTTTCCTTTGGTGAGAGCGGGGTGAGGAAGGTTCTGGCTCACTTCACTCCTTCTCATGCCTTCCTCCCAACTGTTGCATGCCTATATATATTTATATAAAAAAATGCACACATATATATATATGCCTATATATATATATAAATGCATTTTGAATCGTCCTTCAGAAGGAAAGGGCCTTTTAAGATGCGGATGCCAGGGTCTGCCCTGCCTGGTACCTACACGCCGTGCAGTTCTCACACTGGAGGAGAGGGTAACATCAAAGATGCTCTTTCTCTTCATCCACAAATGTCCTTACAAGGGGTTCATTGCCAGAGCAGAGACAACAGGTCTGTGAAAGGGAGTGCAACTGCAGTGCTTTTCATAAACTGGTATTCATCCTCCCTGCTTTCTCCCAGCCTTCTCCCTGTCCCCTACCAGGGACTGGGGACACAGTGCCCATCTGGAGTCACCCATACACGTCAGGTGAAACAGGGACCATAATAGCATTTTGGGTTCTCCCACCCTGCCTCCCCTGGGAAAGCAAAGCAGACAGCAATATGGTTCTTCAGGTTCATTCTTGTCTTTTTGCCTTTGTTAACACAGATAGCCGATTTGGGGTGGGGGGGAAGCTCTACGTTTATGTCAGAGACAAAAGCTGAAGTGCTGTTCTGAGTCTGAACTGGGAACCAGAATGCTCTTGACTTTCTCAAGGCACAGACTTCTAAGAATTCACTTAACATCCTATTTTACTGGCTTTTCAGTTCGGAATGTATTTTCTGTATTCTCCTCTGATATGGCAGTAACACACAGCGCTGGTTTCCCTCTTTCATTTGGTCTTTTTTGCCATAGCTGAAATACTTATTTTAATCGATTCTTTTTTTACATCTTATGAGCAGCTGTTACTCGGTGTTGACTAGCACATTTTAGCATTGCTTGTACATCACTGAGCTCCTTTTCTATATTATAGCTGAAAGTATTTTCCACTTAGCTTAAGCTTTTCTGTAGGTATCTATTTAGGCACCATACATTTGGATTTATATATATTAAAAAAAGGAGGCTCTCTAGTTTAGTTTTCATGGCATTATTTTGTTAGACCGTATAATCCAGCATCAAACATTTCTTTAGACGCATGCCTTGCCTAGTTTCATTCAAAGCATTCCTCTGCTCGGAGGCATCAGGCAGACCCCTTGAGCAATCTGTTTCCGGTCGAGAGATATTAAAGCTTCTGCCTGATAAAGTGGTGTTGTTTCCCTCTGTGTCATCTTGCTGTGGCATTAAGGTGGTAAATGCAACAAGTGTTGATGAACGAGGCGCTTGCAGAGCCAAACACCAGACCCACATCAGTGAAGCAGAGTGACATGATACAGAGACAAGAGTCATCTTTTGATGCATTAACATATACTTTGTGTATAAAACCAGGTTGCAGTACGGTGCAGTCTCATTTACCAGCTGGCTATATGACAAATGTGGTCTCCATGCCACCTCTGACCTGTGCTTCTGGAAAATGAGCTTTTAAAGCCATGATCTTTCATATATCCAGCCCACTTTGCTGCCAGAGGATGCTGCATGTATGCATGGTATCATCATCTGGTAAACAAATTGGGTTTGCAGTTTGGCCAGCATCATTAGTTAATTAGAGCCTGGCTGTTTAGGCACCTGGAACAAGCAGTGAGAATTTAAATTCTTCTGATAAAAGGATTTATTTATAACGAGTCTCGCCCCATGATGAGTTCCAAAAGGGGGAGACTGACCATTAATGGATGACTCACAGCATTACCCTAAAAATCAGAGCCACATACTCAGTTTCATAAGGCTTATGTACTCTCGGTGAGAGCTCGGATTCTAGAAACAAATATCTGGGCCCCAGTTTTTCTGTTGTGTTAAATTTGAAGCAGTCCTCCTCTGCCTGTGAGTAAACAGGCAGGACACAGCAGGCTATTTATTTTCTGACATTTTTTTTATTGCTCTTCCCCTTTACAGTTTCCAGAGGAAAAGAAGCTGAGTTTTTAATATTGCGAGGGTGCTCAGCCCTTTTCAGCTGGGAGATGTCAGAAGCAGCTGCAGACCTAAATGAAAGGAGCTCATCTCTGAAAATTTGCTATGCTGTGATAAATGCAGGTTTCTGCTGGCGAGCTGCTGATGGCCCTTTAATGTCTTCAGCAGTGCTCAGAGGCACTGTGAGTCCTCCCCTCTCTCCCCAGCAGCTCCCTTCCCCCTCCCTGCCCACCCAAGCTCAGGATTTCATCCTGTGAAGGCAAGAGTTCACCACACTGTTCAAGGGCTGTGCTGAGTGTGAAGAAGAGGGTCGTGCCTGGTTTGATCCTTTAGCCAGCAGCGTCCCTTCAGCTCAGTGATGTGCGCCTTCACTGGCATTTGCTTTAGACATTTGGCTCCCTGCGTCATGTTCGTGCACTGTGCAGCATGGGGGCTGCTATCTATTTATTTTGTTTGAGTAGCATATGCTAAACAAGGAAGAATGCTTTTTCCCACTCTCCTTGTGATGTATTTTCCCAATGAGAGGTACACAGCGTGTTAGAATGAAACCCAAGAGCTTCCTCCCAGCCTCCAGGTCTCTGCTCTTTTTGTGCTAACCTGTGAGCATCGGCATCTGCCAGTCTGGAGACTGGCAAAGTGTTAAGAGCATGACAGATTCCCAAAAAACACATTTACAGCTGGGGAGGTGAGGATAGCATATACAGAGCTCAGTAAGAAGATCTCAGTTTGAAGAGGCTCTGGGAAGCTGTCTGGTTGTAGTGTAAGTGCAGTTTAGAAACCTTAGAAAGCCTTTTCTCTCCGAAGTTTGAGAGATGTGGAGCCATGCTGTATCATGGGGTACAGGAGGGATAGTATTGTGGGCTGGTGGGTGAGACCCCTGCAGATGGGGGAGCGGGACTAATGGGTAGACCAAGTACTCCCTGGAGCTAATGTGGAAGAGCTTGGGCTAACAGACACTTGTAACAGCCAAGAGAATCACCTTGAGGCAAATGAGCATGTGCAGACAGATGATAAAGCCACAGGGTAGTTTGGATTATTTAGAGATTATCACAGCTGAAAGGCAAGAGTACTGTTCATTGCTGGGTAGCAATGGGACTCAACTCAAGCATAAACCCCCAGATCTCTGACAGAGGAAGAAAGAGACCAATTGTTCAGATTCTACTCAGCAGAGTACAGGGATGTTTCCAAGCATTGATGAAAACATGGTTTGAAAAAGAGCCATATAGAATTTATGGGACTGTCGTGACTGTGGCACTTGGAGTTGTGCGGAAGGCACGGGGGCTGGCAGGGTTGCTAAAGCTCACCGGTTAAAGGCAATGGCCCCAGTTGCAGAGGGATACTGGTGGTTTGGAAAAGCCATGGTTTCAGGGACAGCAAAGGATATGGTACGAAAAGCAGCTGTAGGTTTACAGCAGTCTCCATCAATTGAGCTGACTCGGTGAGGAGGGGTCCCACAAAAAGGCATGCAGGCTACTGTAGAAAAGAAGCATTAGATGACCCTGTGGTGATAAAACCCATTTCCCTAAGGCAAGTAATACCCTGGTGAGTTCTGGCCCTGTAAGTCAGCCCACACCTGCATGTGAGACCAAGCAACAACTGCTGAAGGCAGAAGTAGTCTAAAGGAGTCTGAAGGAAGGAACTGAAGTGGTGGGAAGGTCACCCATGTGCCCATGGCCAGCAGATACAGGGCAGTTCCTCCTCACTGCAAAAGATCTCTTGGTAAAAAGCTCATTTTGTTTTACTGGCTCCAAGTCCTCACCTGAGCTGCCCAAGCCCTTGGCTGGCAGGTGTAGTGCTATAAAGAACAGAACCAGCAGCCATCATTATAATGAAACATCACTTCTTCCACAGCTTGGAATATTGCAGTAAAATACCACCAAAAAGCGAGGTGCTCTGACTGACATGGTAACTATTAACACTGGAAGTCATTTTCTGTCTTACATTTCCCTCATGTATTTTTATTTCAGATGCTGTTTTTACATCAGTTTCATCTTTTTTTCCCCAGACATAAATAGTCCCTTAATAAGACTTTAGCTCTCTGTTTTCTTCTGAAGTTGCTCATTTGTTCTTCTTCTATTGTAGGAAACCTGTTTGTAGCTAGGATATGCCAAGAAAATAAAATGGTCTTTTTGCTCCTTTTTCCCAGCATGTTACCTAGCTGTCCCCAGAATCTCATTGCTCTTTAATACTGAAGATTTCAATGCAGAGAGAGATAAATAGAAAGAAGCTAAAAGTACCTTTCTGTGGGGCAGTTTGCCATTTGGCACAAGCCTCAGTCTGAGTCAGTGTTCAATGTGCTCGCTGATCATAGTTCTGGCCTGGATAGTTTAAAAGAGGTAGTATCTATTAAAAAAAAAGAGGGGGAAGCCAAAGGAGAATTCACACTGAAAGGTGCTGAATGCTTTTAAAACCTTATTATTCCTTGTAAAACAAAGAGCCTGGGAAACCGAAAACATCCACAATTATGTTAAATGCAAGTAGAGGCTTTGGAGTGCCAGTTCACCAAATACGTGCAAAATCCAGATGTAATTCTTCCCTGATATTGCAGCAGGGATGAATTTATTCCAAGAGCTATACAGAAACCTTCAATACCCTGCTGTGACTCAGACCAGCTAACAGCCAGGTTGTATTAGATAGGCCACACATTATAGACTGGGGTTGCTTTCTGCCTGAAGTGCCCTCGGTGCTCTCCTTGTTGTCAAGTACTTTGTATGGTACTGTGCTCATGAGCAGCTGAGGCAGTTCATTCAGCATAGGATATCATAGTCATTAGGCAATAGTGACATGTTTTGTTGTTTGGTTTGGGTGTTTTTTCCTGTTTGTTTTGGGTTTTCCAGTACTCCCTTAGCAGTGTGAAATTCCCCTGCGAGAATGGGGTGTATGTAAATTGGAAGCTGAACTATAGGAAAAATGAACCTTTCTGGGGTCTCTCTATATTCTCTATATTTGTATTTTCCATATTCTCTGTATTTATATTCTCCATATTTTCCATGAGCAGCAGGTCAAGGGAGGGGATTCTCCCCCTCTCCTCTGCTCTGGGGAGATCCCCGCTGCAGTCCTGATCCAGCTCTGGGGCAACACCAGAAGGATGTGGAGCTGTTGGAGCAAGCCCAGAGGAGGCCACAGAGATGCTGCGAGGGCTGGAGCAGCTCTGCTCTGGAGCCAGGCTGAGAGAGCTGGGCTGGGGCAGCCTGGAGAAGAGAAGGCTCCTGAAAGGGAGACCTTAGAGCAGCTCCAGTGCCTAAAGGGGCCCCAGGAAACCTGGAGAGGGGCTTTGGACAAGGGCCTGTAGGGACAGGACAAGAGGAACGGTTTAACCTGCCCGAGGGGAGATTGAGATGAGCTCTTAGGCAGAAGCTCTTCCCTGTGAGGGTGCTGAGGCGCTGGCACAGGGTGCCCAGAGAAGCTGTGGCTGCCCCATCCCTGGCAGTGTTCAAGGCCAGGTTGGACACAGGGGCTTGGAGCAAGCTGCTCTAGTGGAAGGTGTCCCTGCCCACAGCAGGGCTTGGAGCTGGATGAGCTTTAAGGTCGCTTCCAACACAAACCATGATGTGATTCTATGTAGATTATTAAAGGAGTAATACAGCATTACTCAACGTGGATTTCTTACTGGAGCAGGTTTGTCTGCTCCCCCACTGGGGTCCTGTGCAGGTGTATCAGACTTGAGCCAACAAATAATAGGGAGAAAAGAAAAAGCTGTCCATCTTCAATAGCTCATTTTCTTTTAGAATTTAATGACAGTTCAAAAAAAAACCCCAAAATGTCCCCAAAACACCCACCCTGATGAGCACTGGGAATTTGGCTGTGGGCAGGGAGATGGGCAGAAGGACATCAGGCTCCATATTGTGGGCATGGGTTTGGTAGGACAGCTATTCCCTGTGTGAGTGTTTCCCAGCTTTGTTTTCTTGTTTTCAAACTTAGTCTCCAAAGTAAGTATGAGAAATAGGACAGATCACATATAAAATACCCAGGTAAAGTGCTGCTGGGTTAGCTCTTTCATCTTTTAATTGACAAGAAGGTTGTGAGTTTCATAAAACCTGAAGGATACATCTGTGTTCTGCTGGCAGTGCAATAATAAAATCGGCAAAGGCTGATGCTGCTGTGTGGATCTATTGCTCACAATAAACATTTGAAAGGCATTACTTCTCTGCAGTAAATGAGGCTGTCAAAGAAGGCCACTTCCAACAAATCATACTAAATTATGGCATGAAAAAGTATTGCAAATTAGCTACTTCTGATTCATTCAGTGCTTAATGGCTGGTCTTGAATGGCAGGCATGAAAAAAGGAAGCTGGTGGTGTTTGATGAAGTATTAGCTATGTAAATACAGGGGAGATGTCCAGAGACCCATTCTTCCGCTGCCTGCCCTGCACCTTATAAATGCAAGGGAGCTTCAGTGTGTCTCCAAGGAGGCTGGCAGCAAAGCTGGAGCAGGCTCCACGTGGCTGTGGCATGGTGCTATTCACTGTGCTCCCTCTTAGTGGGGACATGGTGAACACTTTCCTTTTCCCTGATCTCACTGAAGCCATTCAGGCTCAAAATGTGTTTTGCTCTTTGTATATCGCTGTGACAACTGGCATAAAAGTCTCTTTGCTTTCGGCATTAGCAGCCATCCATCCCTCTACTCTGCCCCCAGCCTTCCTTGCAGCCTTGATCAGGTCAGGTCAGCCCCCTCGCCCTGCTTGCAGCACATACCAAACACCACTCCCAACCCTTGTTTCCATCGGCGTGATGATCAGATGGAGGAAAACCTTGGTAGAAAGGAATTATTAGTATCTGTGGAGTGAATGATTAGTATTTATAGTGCCTCTGGCAAGCTCTGCCTTTTTAAAGGAAGTGCCAATAATTAGTTATGGTGGTTTAATTAGAGAGAGCAATCTGTAATTAACAAAGGGATGCTGTATTTTGTATCTTTTATTATTTTTACTAATCAGCAGTACTTCACAGATGTTTTATTTTCAGTTCCTTGTAATGCTCTTTTGCATATTTTTTCCACTTCAAGGTGGAATAATTGAGTAAAATATTATTATCATGCTTTAAGACACAGTCAACCTGATGGGGAGATTCTGTTCATGTCATATTGGTGCTTGTGGCAGTGGTGTACAAATTACTTAGGATGCTCCTGAGCAGAAGTGAATTTCAGTTCCTGTGCTTTAAGGTTCAATGTTTTTGCTGCTTCTGTGATGTAAGTCACCTGCTGAACTTAAGGCATATAAGATCTATGGAAACTGAGCTCGCTATCCAGTTCCTCCTGCTCACCTAAGTGGTCATTCCTATTAATTGAATGTTTAGACATTGCTGCACAAGAATTAGCCTGACTGATGTGTAATTGACCCCAGAAAAAATATTTATTAGTTGTTCTTTTTATTTGTTTTATGGTTAAAAAAATAACAATAATTCACCTCAAATGTATCTTTGTGGTGAACTCAAATATTCTTCATGATGGCAACTGTATATCCTAAATGACCAGTTTGAATGTGAAGTATAATTTGTTCTAGCAAACCGTTGTTCTTCATGCCTGGGTAGCTGGAATTGGTATTAACCTAGTAAGGACCCAGTGGTGATACCTGAGCAACTTTCAAAGAGCCTGTATTTCTCTGTATTTTCCTTTGGAGATGTATGTGTTCAATTCCAGCTGTCTGGCTCAGACTGACCGTCGACAGTAACTTCCTAAGGGACGTGTATGACCATTCGTCTGTTTGTGTGTGCTTTTGAGGCAGCAGAGCCAAACAGGCTTAGGATCGTATGCTCCTTCAATAGGTTGCTTTGCTGCAAAAGCTTCCAGAAAAATTCCTGAGCAGCTTCACACTGTTGGCATTAGCAGTTAACACCCTTCTTGTGCATGACAGAGCATGTGAAAGAGGTGCACGGCCACCTAAGATCACTGTGAAAAACAGAGGGAAATGATTCAAAGCTGTCAGTACTACAGGATTCATATTCACTCCTTGCTGTTCTGTCCTGCACGCACCGTGCAACCTCTAAGCTGATAGCCCCCAGACTTTAATTTTCAGGCTGGGTCCCTCGACACATCTGCAGTCCTCACAGCTCTGGTGAAGCCTGATGGGGAGGTTGTAGCTGCAGACTTAGTCTGAACATTAATGGATGTGGGATTGATGTAGATGGGAAGGGGGAGGAAGATGTTTCCTTCGAACCAGAGATGCCTATGGCCAGGTGAAGTTGGTGTGAAAAGGGTCCTGCAGTCTGCTGGCAGAAACAGCAACGTGGCCTCTGCCTCTGCTTTGGGGTGAGAGGCACACATACACACTGTGCATCCACCCTGCCTTCACCGTGGAGGACAAAAAGCCTTTAACTTTTTCCCCTGTCTCTTCCTCCTCTTCTGCTTTTCCTTCCTCCTTCCCACAGCTCTAAATCTGGTTGTAATTGCCATTGTTTGTTTTGAAGTGATTTGGGAAACTTTCAGAACAAAAAAGAGCATCACTAATGTCATTATTTTACAGCATTGTTTTGCACCAGCCTGACGTTCCTTATTAGTTCTTAAAGTTTATTTGTCTTTTGAAAGTGTAGCCAGGAATTAGGACACCCACATCGCCTATGAGCTGAACCTTCTTGGATACCCCCTAGTCACCTTCCCTCCCACCTCCGCTCCTACCTAGTGATTCAAAACAACAGAGACCTTCCTTGAGGGGAGTGCTTACCTGTGCTTAATTAGAGATTTGACGATAGTCCTAAATGCTTTCCTAAATAGGAATCATCATCAAGTGAATCACAGCCTTGTGAAGATCTCTGGCAGGGGAACATTAGTTCTGAGGTTTCCAGATGGTTAACCATGCCCTTGTTTTGAGCTTCGCTGAAGAGGGCATGAAAAGAGTCACAGCTAGAAATGCTACTGCTGGCATTTATTTCTTTATTTTGGTGAGTCTATGCATGCAGGTTCATGATTCTCTCAAAACTTGAGCCAGTGAATGTTGGCATTTCACTAAAAAGGAAATGCATCGTTGCATCAATGCATGCATAGCCCAATGCAAATTTCTAGGGTAGCAGGGAGGTGGTCTTGGAGGTCCCTCTTACTTAGTGTTGCTGAAGGGAAAAATGGAAAGGTAGAGGGAAGGGAGCAACAGATTAAAAAAGAAAGAATTAAGAATCTAATAGCAGTGAAAGCTCACTGCCCAGGCTGTGACTCTTGCTGTGTTTGAATGATTTTTCTTTGTAGACAGCTTTGCATGGCACTATATTTAGAATCTCTTTAATAATTGAGCTGTAGCGATGGTGCTCAGCAGTCAGAACAGGCAGGGAAAATAGCATCTTGGAGAAACCCTGCACCAGGGTAACAATTTAAATCAAAGTACATTATACTGTGCTCCCCTTTCCCCCCTCCCCTGGAAAGGTGAAATGCTGCAGCACACTGAGCACAGGGGGAAATGAAAACTGGGCAAGCTTACATCACGTAATAAAATCCATCAAGAGAGTTTATGTGTAGAGGTGGAGAGCAGGAAGAGGAGATCTGATCTGGTCAGGTGTTGAGGGATTGCTGTTACTGGGTGGTTTACGAGGACAGTGCCTCAACTGCCCACAATCAGCAGTGAATTAGGAGAGAGCAGCCTGCCTCTACCTTGCGATGGGAGAATGATTACAGAGGAAAAACATTGCTCAAACCACACAAAGCATGTGAAAAGCAGCAGTCCAGCAAAACACAGGGAGCTCCAGTGGTACTGCCAGTGTTTGATGTGTTTGGCTGTGACCTACCTGAGGTGTTGACAGTAAACCCAGGATAAGTGAATCACAGTCTCACATCTCTTGAAAATACAGGGGCAGCAGCTACCATGGCAATTTGTAGATTAATGCCACACTATTTTGATTTTTAGTCAGCTCTATCCATCATAACATTGATATTTAAAGCACAATAAGATAATATTTTTATTTCTCATTATATTGCAGTAGTACTTTTAATGGTGCATCCAAGCCTGATAGCATGGGGAGGTCCTCTTTAAGGATTTCAGGCATGTACTTTCCAGTTCCAAGTTGGTTGTTTTATATTAACACGTTTCACTACTACACAGACAGAAATAATCTGAAAAAGAAAAAGAATGTGAAGTGTTACGATTAGCACTAAGTTGTGGTTGGCTTTAAAGATATAAAATTTCAGTTCCCATCTCACAGTGTGACATTACAGCACAGGGATAATTAGAATGCATTCCTGAACAAAATTTTACAGGCTCCTATTCTCTCAGATTTCCTTCAAACATAAAACTCTTTCTCTTAAGAAGACTGAAATGAAGACATTGAGAATTAATTGCCAACCAGTCTGAGGGTTGACCCCGTCTGCTCAGGATGTCTGAAAACTGGGTGAAAGCTTGAAAATACACAATGATCCACTGGGAGTGGGAGCAGGACCTTTGTAGATGATGACTATAAAGGAGCTGCACTTGTCTCTTAGGAAGTTTGATTTTCCTCTCAGCACACTGAAGATTCCCCTCAGCATTCCTTTATTCAAGCTTTTGACCAATACTAGAACTGTTTTCCTTAATATTTGAACTCTGATTCTTCTCTCATAACACCCTCTTCTTCCACTTCTGTGACAGTCTGTATGAAATAATAATATTGGCAGTGTGATATGAGAAATACCCCTATGATAAGACATTGATGTCAAAAGTTATTGGCTTCCCTTCAAGTTTCAACAACTTGTCTGTCAGAGTGAAAAGGCTCTTTTTCAAAAGCAATTAGAGCAGCCTAAGCCATAAAGGTGCACTAAAAGTATTGGAAATACAATTATACAGCATTAGCCTTCTCTCCTGTTCTGACCTGGCTTGGAAAAATCTTTATTTGAAACTCAATAAATTAATTTCTTGAAATCAATTAAAATTAATTTACTTCTCTGTTGTATTTTTATTTGGGCTGTATTTCCTTTTTGAAGGAAATAAAGGCCAAATACTCTGCACTTCTTCTCTTGCTTGTAATAAGACTGATTTTTAAAGATGCTTGACTGCGACTAAATGTTAAGCTCCTGGGTTCTGACCAAATTGAAGCTGTTGTATCCTGGTTTGTGTATGTTGGCCTGGTTCCCAGAATATTTAGTTTGAGAGCTGTCAAGAAAAACAAAAGGTAAGGAAGGCTGTGGCTCAGGATGAGTTGCTCCTCAGTAAATGTGCAGATAGCATCCAAATTGCGGGCGCTGAAGTGTCTATTGCCTGTCTGCAGGCAAACTAACCTGAAAATTAAACCCAAGGATGTTGTGTTCATAAATAATAAAGTAATTCCAGCAGGTTTGTGGAAGGGGTTGTGTCAAGAACTGAGAGTTTGGAGAGTAGGCTGAGACCGTGATCACTGGATCCAACCAGTATAGGCTTGCCAGCGCTATCCCAAGGCAGGAGGAGTCACTGAAGTAAGACCCATGTGTACTTGATATTTTCCAGATATCTGTATCCAGATATGCATTGAGACTGTGATGTGATTGAAGGACTCTTTGTCCATCCTGTCATCCATGCTTTTCTGACATGTTATTGCAGGAAGTTCAGCCCAAGATGCCCAGATTCCTGCACCTTGTCAGTTTCTGGAGACTGGATGTGAGCAAGATGAGGTGCAGGACAGGTCTAGGATGTGTCTGCTGCAGCCTAGAGAAAGCAATGAGGGGTATGTGCTGTACTTGACAGATGGCCAAGAGGTCTAGTCCCAAGGCTGAGACCCATGATCAGTGACTGCGGGCATGGCAGAACAGCATGGGGGAAAGGCAGCAGAGCATTGGGCCAAATCTCCTTCTCAGAAGAGAGGGAGGCTAGACTATAGCGTGTCCCACCCTTGCACTCTATCCTTTCCAACAGCACTTCTGCTAACTTGGAGATAGATTAAGCCTAAAGCGTTGGATATTGCAGCAAATTCATTAGTTCCTGCAAACCAGAATGGCTTTGCTCTGGATTTCTTCTTTTATCCTCTGTCTCTTGCTTCATCCAAGTGCCCTCTCTGTCCTCATTGGTGCTCCCAGCAGGAAAGGAAGAGATGTCGAAAGAACACACAATGGCTGACATTTACCTGTGTCTCCCTTGCTACGAGCAATGGCATAGGCTCTGCCTACCTGCCCTTGTCTATGACACTTGTAGGACCTTAGAAGTTTGAAAGCTCTGTCCTAGTGGCCAGGAGTCAGCTCTTTGGGGAGCAGAGGGGAGAAAGGGAATGACACTAGGCAGGGTGCAGGCAACTCAATTCTGTGATCAAGTTGGTGTCAGAAGTCCACTGAAAGATACATTTTGCCTTCAGTTTTAAAAGAAAATATTTTGAACTTGTTAATGTCATATATAACAGAATGTTTATAGCACCCTATAAATGTTAAGCAGAGGAAAACATCATTGCTAGACAGTGGGCTTTTATATGAATAACGAATTAACAAAGAAGTTGAACTTTGGAGACTTATCAGCTAATAAGGAAAAGTTACCTCTGTTGTAACTGAGGGACAGAGGAGCATGAGCAGGCAATAAAAAACTAATTGTATTGTTTTCTTTTCAGCTTCGTATTTGATTTTCTGCTTCCTGAATTTTGGCTTCTATTTATTGTGGCGCGTCTGCGCTGGAGTTATAGCTAAATATAAAATAGGTATTTTTTTTAAAACAGGAGCATGAATTCCTTGGCACAACAAATTCATTGTTTATGGTTTATAGGTTGGCTGATATGCAAAGAATACATGTGAGTAATATCTATCTGCAGAAAGGTAGAAATATACATAGAATCATACATATATCATTATACTTGCAGGCGTTCAGCAGAATGGCAATTTTCAACTTCACAGACTTTCCTAAAGCTCAGCTGCAGGAGCCAATTGGACCCATGAAATTGAAAATGAGCTCAGATTGGTTTGGAGGGATTAGTGCTACAAAGAGCGTCCACAGAATGGTGAACTTGGCCTCTCTGATTTATCTGAATCCAACCTCAGAAATTCTAGTTGGCAACTTCAGTTAATGGAATTTGCAGTGTGCTGGAGAGAGTCGAGTGGACCTGTGGTGGCAAAGAGGGCTTTGTGGCTTTTGTTGTGAGCTCAAGCCTGACTCCTCTGGAGTTTGAACAGATCTATTTAGTATATGCAGGTATTTAGTTGCAGGTATTTAGGAATGTCAAAGATAACAGGAAGGGCTTCTACAGCTATGTTGTAAACAAAAGACAGAGTAGGGATAATGTGGGCCCTCTCCAAAAGGAAATGGGAGAACTGGCTACCCTGGATTTGGAGAAAGCTGAGGTTCTCAATGAATTCTTTGCCTCAGTCTTCACCAGCAAGTGCTGTGGCCACACTGCTCAAGTCTTCGAAGGCAGATACAGGGACTGTGAGAATGAAGACCTTAGGCTCACTGCAGGAGAGCATCAGCTTAGAGATCACCTTAAGAACCTGAATGTTGTGCACTGGGCTGCATTAAAAGAAAGATGACTGGCAGGTCAAAGGAGGTGATCTTGCCCCTCTACTCTGCTCCCATGAGACCCACTCAGAATACTGTGTGCAGTTCTGGTTTCCTCAACATAAGAAGGACATGGAGCTGTTGGTGCAAATCCAGAGGAGGCCACGAGGATGATCAGGGGCTGGAACACCTCCCGTATGAAGATAGGCTGAGAACACTGGGGATGTACAGCCTGGAGAAGAGAAGCTGCGTGAAGACCTCACAGCAGCTTCTAGTATCTGAAGGGGGCCTACACGGATGCCGGAGAGGGCCTCATCATCAGGGACTGTAGTGATAGGACAAGGGGTGATGGGTTCAAACTGAAACAGGGGAAGTTCAGGTTAGATATAAGGAAGAAGTTCTTTACTGTGAGAGTGGTGTTCAAGGCCAGGTTGGACAGAGCCTTGGGTGACATGGTCTATTGTGAGGCATCCCTGCCCATGGCAGGGGGGTTGGAACTAGATGATCTTAAGGTCCTTTCCAACCCTAACTATTCTATGATTCTATGATCTTAAGGTACTTTCCAACCCTAACCATTCTGTGAGTGTGTGTCAGCTAAAAAGGCCGTGGGTCCTTACTGCTCATGTAAGCTTGTAACTCTACTTCTGCTCTTCTTAACGTTTTTTTTCTGAATAATGAGTGATGGGAATTAGTGTTTAATTTATTAATTTTGTTTTTCAGTGAAAGGAAAAAAGGAGGAATTTAACATTCAATTTCTCCTAACCCTTTTAAAAAGAAAGACAGCTAACAGTCAAACACCTGGAAAATCCTTTGTTTGCGACCTTGTTAGCAATCTGTAGTGTTCTCTGTAAATACAAAGACATCTTCCACCATAGATTTCTAAAATAATAACACTAATTCCTACTCTTGCCACATCCCAGTGTCCCAGCTGTATGGAAATTGAGTGAGAAGATATCTTCACTAGGAAATATGGTGGCTGAAATACCTCTCTCTTGGTGACATAAATAAAAGCTGTTGGGAAGGTGCCCGCCGCCTTTAACTGCGTATGAAATTCTCGCCTCTTCAGTGTTTAGCCAGTGAGGTTTAATGAACTTCTTCATGTCCATTTGTTTATGGAGACAACTGTCAGAGGGATCATTTAATCTGGCCTCAGGTGTATTTTTTCAAAGGAGAAAGCCTACCGCTCTTCCTACTGCGATCTTTCCTTTGTGCAGCTGGCAAAGGCTCTGGTTCTAGAGGCAAAAAGCTTTCACAGGTTTTAGGCTCACTTGATGCACTAAGGTAGTGCATTAAATTGTGCCTGACAGGAATTGTATCAAAGCAGAGCTCTAGTCACAGCCTCATTGCACCATCTGTGCCTTTGATAAAAGACATGTTCATTTAAGGATGTGCTGAAAGGGAGATAGGTAAGAAATGCAAGTCTCCTACATTCATGGGTGCTAGTCTGCAGTACAGTGCAAAGGTGTCTTTGTATGTAATTTCTACACTAAATATGGTTGGTGGTAGTTTATGGCAAAGATTAACCATATGATATATAATAATCTTTTTCACATGTAGCTGAATATGCATCTTTCTGCAGAGCCTAATGGGCTTTTCACCTCTGGAAGCTTGAGAGAAGCTCTTGTTTTCATAACAGCATCTTTCTGCCATTGTTTTTAATTAGATTGTTCTTAGCTAACTTGCAATCATTAGCCTGTCTTAGGATACCCATTACAAAATGACCATTGCTTTCTGTGTTAATCTAGAGAGACCGAAATTCTTGCTAGTCTGATTTTTAGCAATCCCATAGTGAAAAATAAACCTTTAGAAGTGGAAAATAATGGAAAGAAAATGGCCATTTCATTCTAGCCAGGTAGAAACAGCAGGAGGCATCTGAGTGTTAATTGTTTAGGAAATACGAAGTCTGTTCATTGTTATGTTATCAGAATTGCTTGGGACAAAGCAGGAGGCACTTGTGAGATGCTAAATTTACTGAAGGCTCCATATCAAATCATATTTTAATTTAGAAAATAATTAACAAATTTACTTATAGGGAAATACCAGTTATGTTCAGAAAGTGTTACGTTCATCAGTAGTATGAGCTTGAGCAGTGTTTTTCATACACAGCAATGTAGTTAAATGCAGCTTGAAGTGCAAGTCAGTTCACACTTAGGGGGCATGCACATAATCTATACATATAAATGTATATTTGAAGAGTTTATACAAATGGATATTCTGGTGCTTTTTATGTATTCATTCCCCTATTTGAAAATGTTTCTTTGAGATAAGAGGGGTTTATCAGACTAGTAAGCAGTTTAAAACTTTGTATTACATTTGGGCAAATAGGTACTTCTTGCTAATTTATTTCCATTAGATACTCAGATGCGTAAATGCACTTACAGCAAACTTACTCTCAGGTAGCAAAAATTGCCTCATGTTGAAGAAATATTATGGTACCGTTAAGACTGACCCTAGATAACTGGTTAGGAAGGGTTTATGTGCTATTGCTGCACCATTCAAGATTAAGTGCTAACCTGGCATTGCTACAGCTTCCGAAGTTAAATGGAGTTCCTAAGAGGTCTTTGCAGTTATTTTACAGTTGTTATCCATTAATATGTAATGGTCAGATCTTGTACGTTTTACTACCGTTACTTCAAACAGGAACAAAAATAAGGGATTTGAGACCACTATAAATATAAAATGAGCAGGTCAGTCAGACAGCAAAGCTGCAGGGGCAAATGTTGCTCCAGTAACTATTTTGGGGAGAAAAGCAGTTGATTTGAGTGGAATCAGTCTGCTGCCCTAGTGATGTGCCCAGCAGCATCAGTTCCCAGCCTGGGGAGGAAGGAGGAACATGTGATTGTGCAGCACAAAAGCTGCTGGTGTTTCTTCATTCTGCTAAGATTAGAAGCACCTGTTTACAGCCTTCAAAGCTGAAGAGCAAGGCTGGATTATTAAGAAATATATATTAAGAATTAAGGAGCAATTACTTCCTAATTCAGCAAACTTGTAATTTTATGAGGCTTTAGACCTAACAGGCTTTTAGAAACAAATATATCTTCAGACGGTGCTTGAGATGGATCTGTACAGATGCAGGTCATGAACATGGCAGAATGGAGGCAAGGCTTGTAGAAAGACCTCTAGGTCCTACACTTTATTGTTGTCTATACGCATATTCCTGGAATATAAAGGGTGCATGTGCTTATATGTGCATCGTCTTTATCTGACGACTAATAAAAAAAGAAAGCAGGAATTGAAGTTTTAATACCTACAACACCTTCTCTAGTGCAAAACACCAGCCTAAAACCAGAACAGCATTTCTTCACAAACTCTATTTCTTATACCATGAGGCAGACAACCCTGAGAACAGATGTGTGGCTGTTGTCATTCACTTAGATTCTGCTGTAGATAGAGCAGGTAGCACAGCCAGACACTACTAAATACAACACCACCTAAATAAAACTCTCATTTCATTTACTAATAGATCTGCCCATCCTTCTGCCATTCCCTGTGTAGAAACACTCCAAAGTGCATGCTTTGGGCTAAATTTCATTGAACTTTCATCCAATACTATCCGGCTGTTTCTAAGAACAAAGCTATGCCAAAAATTGGGTGATTTTCCCTTACTAAAACCAAGGAAAGCGGAGAGGCGCCCTTCAGACTTTCCTGAAAATCCTCATCTCTCCAAGGACCTGGATCGCATCTTTGGAAATAGCAGTTGTTTTGGAGAAGGGCATTTTCGCTCTTCCCATGAGCCTGCACTAAGCCTGTAAGTTTTTTAACTACTGCTCAGGCCTGTGCAGCCGAGATGTCTTTTAATTCCAGTAGCTAATTTTCATCATGCTTTCACATTTTGTAAGCTAAATCCTCTAAATAATTCAGCTGTCTGAAGCTGCAGCTGTACAGGGAGTTTAAGCAGCCACTCTTGGCGCTGCTGTAGATCTGTTAAGGAAATACTAATGGACTATGGATTTGCTGCCCCCTCAGTCTTTTTTGGGTCATAATAACAGAGGTTTTGGCTTATACTGTTAGTATCTGAAACTGACATGCACAGATCACATATACCGCATTTCTCATGAGGGTCTTTTGCAAGCCATGGCTTTCTCAAGAACATGACTGTGTATTTTATCAGCTCTTTAGCACGTGTTGCTGCCTATAACGTGTTCAATTATCTGCACAGATCTTCCATTGGTTATAATTTCCTTGAAATGGTTGATCACTCAAGTCACTGACAACCCAACAGCTGTATCTGCTTCTGTTGGCACTTTGATTGCCCCATTTGCTTTGATCCCTTTAACAAAGAAAAAGTCACTGTGAATTCTGGTTTTGGCTCAAAAACCTGTGTTTGGGGAATACAGGCCTCTATCCCAGCTGGAGCTCTGTCCTCCAGGCCTATGTCAAACGAGAAGGAAGGTGGGTCTCTGTCCCCATCCCATTCAGAAACGTGTTACAGGGGCTGAGTGGGACTCTATGGATTTGGGCAACCTGCTCTAGTGGAAGGTGTCCCTGCCCATGGCAGGGGATTGGAACTGGATGAGCCTTATGGTACCTTCCAACCCAAACCAGTCTGTGATTCTATGATAAATTCACAGCCAGGAGCTTTCAACAAAGCATCACGCTTGAATCCATCCAAATGCAGTGTTTCTAAAGCCGCCTTCATGGATGTGAGCTTTGCTTTTAGAAACTTCTGTTTCAGCAAAGTGTGTGTTTAATTCCCTTTTAGTGGTGTTGCACCTGAATGACACTGACCTACTGCATCTCCACTAGGAAATGATAGAATTAGTTTTGCTGTTGCTTTAATTACCCCCTCCTTACTCTGCACATAAATAATTTACTCTTTGCAAAACAGAATTTAACTGTATGATCAAATGTTTCCCTCTGGACTCATTGCAAAGAATAGCTCTGATGCAGTGACAAATACGCACTGTGCTGCAAAGAATGCTGTTTATCTGCACATCCCTTGCCTCGCCTGTTGCAGAAATTAGGAATTGGATAGCAGGGCTGGAAACAGAGAAAGAAAATTCTCCTGGTGAAATGCCTTCCTGAAGGCTTTTTTCCTTGCTTCTGCCGCGTTGTTCTGGTGCAGCATTTATTAAAACAAGACGAAGGCAGAAAAGTTTATACAAGTCCCATTTGAGCAGTTCCACAAACTGTTGCTGTAACACGGAAAATATTGTCCCCTTAACTGAGATTCAGTCACTGATTACATGAAAGCTACAGCGCTGCTTCACTGGTTGCTTCTGTAATGGATTCAGTGAAGCTTTTCTACATTACACTGAGTAGGATCAATATATGTTCAAGTGGTCATCTACTCCTTTTTGCCTGAAGGCATAATAACTTCCATGTAAGCTGTGGTAACTGAGAGTCAGGAGACAGTAATGTCAGAAAGACTTCCACAGTCAGCAGCAGCAGCACCTCACTGAAACCAGTCTTTCAGTTGGGAGTCAAAAGGCTTTGCTGTAACGGAAACATGAGGGTCTCATCTCTATGAGCTTTTGAGGACTCACAGTGTCAAATGAAATCAGTGGGAAATGTGCTTTGGACATAAAAGATGCCCTTGAATGCCAAGTACATCTAAACTCAATAAGCAAGCTGAATGCCTCTTTTAGCCTCGGTTATTAAAATCTAAGCCTCAATTCCTGTAATTTAAAATGGAGTTAGTGCCACCTTTTAATCCCACAGACTTCTGAAAAGAAAAATTAGTATTTCCAAAACTGATTGAATGCTATAGTGGTATGGGCCAAAGAAAAGCCCATAAGCAGATTGTTACATTCAGAGTAAAGGGTAGAGTACAAAGCTGAACGGTTAATACTAATGAGAAACAAAATAGTGAGCAGCTTCCCTTAAAGTGAGTACCATCCACCCTGTGTGTTGTATAGCGCAAGGATCTGCAAAGCAGTAGTATGTGACCATGTGACTAAAAATTCTGCTAATACTAATGCAGACTTACCTGTAATTGCAGAAAACTTTTCCATAAGGTCAAGGGTTTTTTTTTTCCTTATGAGAACAACTGTGATTTGTCTCGTTTATTGGTTTTTACTAATTGTGACTCTTCATGGGGAGCTTTTAATATGCGCTGCTTCTCAGCATCACTCAAAATGCTTTTTCTAAATGAAATTCACTGATCTATTTGGGAAAGAAAAAACGTAGCGTAGATTTACCCTTTATTCTCATCATGAATCCTAGAACCTGCTCCATCTCTGCTGTAGGCTGTTTTGTAATAAACTGTTTTAATTACAAGTAGTCTTGCTAAAAGTGCATAATCGTGGTGCACTGTGAGCTGTGACTGATAACTTCTGCTTCTTTGCCTTTTTCCTTCCATGAGATGTACTTTTCAGCAGACATCACACGCGTGCATTCAGTCACTTGGATGTGCTGAGCAGCTGGTGCTAACAGTTAGAAATAGCAGAGCTTATCCAGGGAGTGGGTTTGCTCATGTGAACTGGGAGTTCAGTTTGTGGGGTAACACAAAGGAACACGGGGCACGTGAGTGGAAAGAAGAATTCACAACATCAAATAAAAGCATAAGAAGGAGCAGATGTGCAGAAGTGGAGGCTCTCCCTTAGCTCCTGTGTTGATTCAGACCTACGGAGACCGTTTTGAATGGTCTGTTACTGGCTGGAGTGCAGCAGAAAAGATTAATGAATTTATGAAGCGCTTAAACTTGCCTCCCAGCCTAAGCTCAAAATCTTGTTTAGCTCCCTTGAACTATGAAAGGCCTTCTACTCTTATTAAACAACAGAAAGCATATTGGTACTCATAATGCTAGGTTCTTACAACCAGATGTGTTTAGATCAATCCACAGTTACTTTTCTGTTGTAGTTAAACCTCTGAACAAGTTAGACAAGACCTCATTTCAGTTAACCTGAATTGTTCAACATCATAACAGGATCCAGCATTCCTCATTAGGGGGCTGTATACCTTCATAGGCAAGCCTAGTTCGAATATGGTCTTTCATCCCTTCCATGAGAAGGAAGCAGTAGCAGTAGTGTGAGCCAGAGCGAGCAACTGGGATCTATTGCTGAGTTTCTGCAGGGCTTCCTTGGAAACTGCAGATTGTGTTTAGGCAGCTAATGGCGTTCTGCAATGTATGGGGCCATTTTAGATCCAGAACTTATATGAAACCCCCTTTTATCCTATATTTTGTCACAATTCAGTGACTTGGCAATGAAATTCATGTGTAGGCTATTTTTTCCCCCTCTTCTGCTAGAACAGCATTCAGGGAGGCTTTTCTATCCTAGAGCATCTGTAGGGCCTCCTGTCCACTGATATCAATACATCTTTCCCTTGGGGCTTACTTTTCTTGGCAAGACTAGTGAGCTCCATCAAGTAACCTTTATATCACCATTCCAGGCACATCGTTTGCTGTTTCTGTCTTTTTCTTTGGGGTTTTGGCAGCAGCATACATAATTCATGTGGCAGGTGTGATTTCTTCTTGTTGTTGTGCTACAATATGGTGCGTAGTAGTAATCAGTAAATTAAAAAAACATTGGAAATGAAGAGGCCACGGTGGGAAGTCAAAATATGTGGATATTCTTAGTAAGCTGGAAATGAAAAGCTGCAGTTCTAACCTACTGCTGCCATTCATGGTGTTCTCTGCTTTATTTTTCCTGTGTGCTGCGCTTTGAGGGCCACCTCCATCAATTAGAAGTTTAATTGGAAATGGATCGGGTAATGGAGTTGCAAATGGAGGAGCACATGCTTAAAAGTGAAAACAAAGTAAGAAAACAGATCACAGCTTCAAGTGCTTTCAGTTGTTCAGGGAGGCAAACCAGTTTTACCGTGTTAATTAACATTTTAGGGCCTGCTGTATCTAAATAGCAGGAGTCTGGGGGTGTGTGAGGTGTCAGTTCACAGAAAGAAAGAAATAAAAGAGTGGTCATTTCCTAAAAAGTAAGGTTTTACTTCGTGCTACAATCAGAAGGTGAAAAGATGGATTTATTATCAAATGAAGAATTTGGGTCTTTTGGCAAATGGCATTAGAAAAGTGCAGCACTAAAACAGTTGAGGAAGACCATGAGGTGTACAAGCATCTTGCTCACTCCTGCCGCTGCTAAGTGCCTCTCCATGTCTTTGGCAATCAAGCTGTCCCTCCTCCATTTCATATCCAATGAAGATGCCAAGAAAAGTTGCTTGGCCCTTTCCCCCTCATTCCACAGATAGCTGAAGCCCACAGTTAGGCTTCTCCTTCGGCACAGCGAGTGCAGGATTCTCAGTGAAGACCTTTTATCATCTCGTTCATTGCCAGTGTCTTCCGCACGTTGTTCCCTCGCATCCTGATCTATTTTCTGGAAAGGCTCTGGATAGCTGAAGAAGTATATCTGTGATGGAAAAATACCACAAAATCTTTAAAATACTTGATTGCCATTTAATGCACAGTTACCATATGTTTGCATGCATCTTTCTGTGTGTGCTTTTGTGCCCTAAACTTGTGTTTCACTATGCCAAGATAATGATTTACAACACAACAAATATTTTGTAGGTGTTTCTAATGGAATGGGTTGATATGTTAGCATCTGGCTGTTGTAACGATTCCACTTGGGCAAATAACAGGAATTTGGTGGGAGCTGAAAAAAAGCTGTGATTAAGAAAACCTCAGTAACAGCGAGCGACTGAAAGCAGGGGATCGTAGATCCCAGGAAGGAAATTTGTCTTGCTGGAAAAATTCAAAAAGCAGCAGGAAAGTTTCCAAGGAGATTCAGGTAAATAATAAACCTAAATGGAGGGCAGCAGAAGTGCTAAATAGAAAGCCTGAAGAGAAATCCTGATATCAGCAGCAATTACACATGTTCATGTGTTCATTTGTAAGATAATGGAGATGATTAGGACAGGTGTCCTGTTATATATTCTCTTTATAATTAAGCCTTAATTTGATGGAATTTTTAAAGCAGACAATAACAGGAACTGATGAATGAAGCAGCAGGTTTCTGTACAAGTTTGTTCTTTGTGAATCTCTGTGGCCAACTGTGTATTGATGCCTATGGTTTTGCTGTTAAAGGAAACATCAATCAGTCACTATAATATAACACTGGAGGTACTGCAGCCTTACATTCTGACTAGTGCAGGCCGAAGCATTGATAGGATTTATTTTCTAAGGTTATGTGTTATAGAAGTTAACTGACAATTCAATAACTCAGCAGCCTCCTTGAATATAGCTTCTTTATATTGTCTTGCTCTCATGAAGCAGGAGAAAAACCCAGCTGAGATGCATCATTCCGGGTGGATTTTCTGCATTTTCCAGGAAATATCCCAGTGAAGGGTGTTCTAAAGTTAAACAATAGAAAATCTCAGCAACTCACACTCTTGGCTCTGCCATTGTTTCTGGCAGATTTGGGTATAAATTGAATTTTCTAGCTTTTTGCAATCCTGAAAAAATAAAAAGAAAATAAATACTTGTAATCTTATAATGTAAGTGAACATGTATGCATAGAGCTGCCTATTGCATGTCTGTGATAGATTGTGGAATAACAGAAGTTTCAAGTCAGATTTCATGTTTTGAATTCAGAAATCTGAACACATCTTAATTCCGAGAAGTACACGAAATGTTTTTGAGCAAAGACTGCTTAAAGACAAAGCAGTTGATTTAAAAGATATTGAAACCTGTTATAATTATCTGTAACATTGCTGTTGTGCTGGACTTTTCAAGGGTGGTGAAAGGTAAAGTTCTTCTGAAGTTTTCACAAATAGTGATTTTGTACTTTAAAAGATAGATCATAAAAGAGGTGGCTATTAAAAAGCCAGTCCAGAGATACATCCCAACTGCATGACTCATTCTGTGCAGGATCCATAAGCCTGTTGCTTGCTTTCTATTGCAAGAGGGAAATAACACTTTGAAAGCAGGAGGTGGGAGACCAGACTTTTGTGACATGTATAAGACCTTCAGCTGAAGTCCTCCTCCTTTCTGGATGGAAAAGATAACATAGGGAGGCAGCTGTGTTGCCAAAAGTTTGCATGATGCCTGGGATTATATGATTAAGCAAGAAAAGGAAAGGGGAGTTTCTACCTTGAGTTTGTACATGGGTTTATGGGTACATGTTCACGCACATTTGTATATGTAAGTCTTCAAATGCGCTCCTGTGCCAAAAGGTTTGAAAATCAAAAAGTAACAAGAGATGCATTCCTTTATGTAAAACATAATGAGGTTGTTTGGAATCCTCTCATCTTGGAGCTCTGAACATCTCTTTAGGAGGCTGAAGCCTTCAGACATATCCATAAGCACTCCACTGCATTGCTGCTTGTATTACTAAGTGCCGTTGGTGAAGAAAGTTTCGGTAAGTCATAAAAAGGATAAAATAAAAGAGTACAGCTTCATGCCAGGTTGTTTTCTTTTCCTAAGCTGTTTCATATGCTCCTCCAGCCTTAAACGAAGGTTACCTCATACATACACCATGATTATACACAGAAGATTTTACAGTGTCATTTAGCAATAATTAGTTTTCAGGAAACAATTGGAAGCTAGCAGTTTTCTCAATAACTCTCTCCGGAGACAATCAACTGCTTCACTCGAGCTCAGTCTTTGCTGTGAGTTCATTTTCCTTTCATCTTCTGCCTCACAGAACGAAACAAAAAAATTGACAAAGAAATAGGAAACTAATGTGAAGAAGTTAGGAAGTGAAGAGCACTCTGCATACAGTAAGGTTGTATGAAAGGGTATTGGCTTTATGTGAGGATTGCCACTGATTTCTAATTATCCAAACCAGACTGGTCAAAGAAGAGGCCATTTTGACTAGTCCACTTAAAATTGTGTTTTGTATGAAGGTTAAACTCAAATATTATTGCATTATCAACTTCATATTCAATACTAATGTATATATCTAAATATACAGACAAAGAAAACCTTTGTTCCAAATATTTGAGTTGAAGTTACAACACAGAAAGGATCTCAAGAATCTCTTGAAAAACAAAATTACACCTCAATCATCTGAAGTCTTTATCACAGAGGAGAAAGAAAGGAGGTTGGATGATGGCTTGGCTCAACTCAGGCTGTGATCCTCTGCAGCTGAGCTCCTGGTGGCTTCATGGACAGTGGGAGACTGTGAAGAGCATAGAGAGATTCCAGCTTTTGTGTGGGGTTTGTGCACACTTCCTCTCACATTTCTTCCTTGCAGGGTTTGAGAGCTTTGTTTTAAAGGGAATGTTGAAATCTTTGCAATCTGTCAAAAAACGTCTCCTGTTTCCTAGCCAGCCATACAGGATTTTTGCATTAACAGTAGGAATATGGGAAGACGGGCATCAATGCAGGCTTATTGGCAGTGTGCATTTGTGGCTCAAAATATTAGTTAGGAATGCAAAAAACATTAATTAGGAATGTGATGAATTAAGAGTCATTAGGGATGTGATAGGGAACAGGAAAGATAAATGCTGACATGTTGTTATATGATTTGTAAATACATTTTCAGCTGCAGTAACCCGTATAGAACAGGTCACTTGATCTTAGAGAGGATCCTGTGGGGTTAGAGGGTATTTCAGAAAAGAACGACAACAATGTATAAGGGCCTGGGCTCCCATATGAAGTGAAAAACTTGATTACTTTAGAAATAAGAAGATTCAGAGCAATGTAAAAGTACATAAAGAAGTGAATGGTTGCAAACAGGCAGATAAGGAGGCTCTGTATTGCAAGGCCGGTAGAATGTAAAACTGGGGATGTTTAACATAAGAAAAGAAACAGTCTTCAGCATGCTATCAAAGTTCCGTGGGGTATTGTTAGCAAAATTCATACACTTCAGTCTCAGTCATTTCTATGGGTAAAGAAAAATACCTCAAGTTTAGCACTAGGGAAGAGCTTGGAAGAGTTATTTAAGTATTTCTTTCAGTTCACTTTAGGATCAGAGGTAGGATTCTGATTGGATCACATCCACTCCTGTAATTTCTATGCACATCTCACAAAGGCCCCTTCCTGTACAGGAAATAAGAAGTGCCCTAATAACAAAACAATATTTTTCCACCCTAACGCAGCAGACTCTAGGAGAAGCCTTATTTCTGTAGGCTTTTTCTTAGAGGGAGAAGAAATCTCAGTTAAAATTGTTTCTGAAGCACACCCTTTAGTAAAAAGGAACAGAGATGGGGCAAACTTTCCTATGGTGAGTGATGTCAAATAATAACAACCACCGCTTTGAGGAAGCCTGAGATTCGGGAGGAAAATGGACCAGTGTGCATTTTCAATGAAAATTTATGACTATTCTGACCCTCTTAGAACACGAGAAAGGAGCAGATGAGACACAAGTAACTGAATGTTTCTTTTTTCTGCAGAATTACATGGAAAACATTAGGCTTTCCCACAGGCTGGAATGACAAAAAAAAATACGTATTTTTTTCCTTTGGTGCATTAATTGCATGGACTGTATTTATGCCGTATGCATGACATTCCAGCACCTTGCTCTTTTTTGTACTCACATTGCTTTGTTTACCCAGCAAAGCTTGGATTGGCAACAGTGACTTGTCATTCATCTGAAAGTCATTTCTAACTTCCTGACGGATGTTGCCTGCCTTTGATTTAATTATCCATACTTCCACTTGGACTTCTGCAATTTTCCCAGCTGCCATTTCTCATCTCACCAGCTTGCTGAGGCTATTTCAAATGTTTTTACTGGAAAATAATTCTCTGAAGACATATCATATAGCTAATAAAAAAGAGAACCTAATTTAGCTGAGGGAACAATCGTAGAAGAACACCTACTGCTGGGCATCAAATAATAGTTTAGCAGTACTCCAGAACAACAAATGAATATATTCCTCTTTTCCTGGGACCCCTGTGTGCATGTCCTGGGTCATCCATGGCAGAGCTGGAGCTTGAAGCTTCTGATTCCATCAGAAACTGGGGTTTGTTTGCAAAACAAATAGTTCTATTGCCAAAATAGTATCAGCTTCTATCCCAGGTGCAAAAAAAGGCAGTCAAATACTGACCTGAAAAAATTAGTTATTGTGCCTCCAAAGTGAGCTGCTCTAAACAAACATTTTTATCTCACAGTCCACCTCCATGGACATAGTGTTTTATTGTTGGAATTGAGCAATTGTTTTGGCTTGTAATCCATTGGTTTTCTTTCTTTTATTTATCCTTCTGTCTCTCAAAGAGGCCAGCAGTAACATCTGTTGGAGTTAGAATACACTGCAATGACTTTTCTGATGCCGGAGCCCTGTAGCATCTTGGCTATGCAGAAGCGAGGAGATAGGCTTTTCTGTCTACATGATCTATAACAGTAAGCTGCTAATTCAAGAAGAGTGAACTATTTTTAGAGGTTACCAAATGACTCAGAATAAAGAAGCAATTGTGTAACAGATGCAAAACTGAACATTCAGATTATCTGGCTGTTAAAATACTGGAAGGAATCAACCTAATTTCAGTTCAGCTGGAGGGAGTAGGCTTCTTTAACAGCACCCCAAGTTAATTTAAAGCATGGTCCTGAATAGAGAACCTTTGCTATCATGAGCTACAGATGCTTTAAAAAACAAACAACCCCTTTCCCCTACTTCTGATGACAAATATGGACTTTAATGTCAGAGTTATGCCAGCGTCTGATGTTGACTGCATTGCACCTAGAGTTTTAAATCCCATTAAAAACTGCTTGTCTTATTAAATGAGGAGTTTCAGAGTACACTTGGATAGACAACAGCGAAAGCAAGATCAGCAGTGTTTTCACAGAGGAGGAGGAATGATAAAAATGATGATGACTGAGTACGTACCAAGTGTCAGCTCTGTCAGGATCATGGGCTTGAGATTTAATCTTCAATATATTTCTCAAACCTTATTGATTGTCACTACTTAAAATTCACAGGTTCCCCTCATAACACTTCAAGAACATTGAAAATGCCGCTATAAACTCAACACCTGGAAAGGTTTGCATTTGAGTTTAAAAAACCAAAAATGACTGCAGTGCTTGCTCTTTAAAAATTGAGACAACATGATAGCCTTCACATTGCATCAGTTTTCTATGGCAGTTTGTAGATGCACTGCATGAAGTTAAGATAGAAGCTTATCCTTACCCAACAGGAAAGAAGCTATTTTTTAAACATAGCCAGTGTTGTACAGCACTCTTGGAAGTATGGGTGGTAAAAATTAGGCTCAGGTGAAATCAATGTATGAATTCAGCAAGGCTTTGATTTTACCCAGCTGCCAAAACTTTGTTTTCTTCTGCCAGATGCTGGCTTTAGAGAAAATGCAGGTAGGGAAGCGACTCTTATTGTTTCTTAAGATAGGGTAACCTGATGGGAGCATGTTAAGTTGCAACCACAGGACAGAGTCAGCAGTGGTAACCTTTGCATATTCAGCTTTGGGGAAAAAAGAACCAAAACCACGTACAGAGAACAAACTAGAAACACTGTCAGACTGGAGGAGGGCTTACCCTCTTTCGGCTTTGACGAGGGCTGAGAGCAAATTCATGTTGGTTGGGTAGAGAGGTGGAAATGTTCCTGCTATGTTGCATTTTTCAGGTTAAGATGGTGGAACTCCTTACTGCTTCTGTGCTAGAGGCTTGGTGTTAGAGCAGCTAAAGCTTGCAGGGCTGCAGGGAAGAAATAGAGCTGTGACAGTTACTAGAGCTGAGCTCAGTGTGTGTTTCTCCTATATGTGATACCCGAGTACAGAGAAAACTCTGCTAGTGAAAGGGAAACAAATTCAGTTCCACTGCATTTTGTTCTGCTTGGCTTTCCAACTCTAATGAATGAAAATTCAAGTGGAGAAACACTAATTGGGTTTGACACCACAAACACAGCAGTAATGGAAGCAGGTTTCTCTGCTAGGCAATCTGATGATCTAACAAGCTCTCTCAATGAGATTAGCTACTTTAAGGCTTGTGACATTATTTATTAGTTTTCTAACACTAATCTTTATAGTACAGTTCCCAATTTGATGCTATATCTCCTTCCCTGGCTATAGGCTCTGTTCTTTTATGCCCAAGACAATGCTTCTTTTTAACCCATTGATGATCAGCAGCACTTCACCCTTCTCAAAATATCTCTGAGGATGCTCATATCACATCGATATCATTTTACTGGCAGAAGCAAGGTGACCAGATGAGTTGATCAAGAAGGCATCAGCATTTATAAATGGGTATCTGGGAAATTTGTCAGTGCTGAAATTAGTTCTGTGCGAGAGAACTGGTCAAATATTATTGTATTTTCAGACATGGACAAACTGCAGGAGGATAACAGTTGATTGCCCAGAGGAAGTATCAAAATCCTGTGATTATCTAGTTCTTTGTTCAGGCCAGTGCAGCAATTTGGAAAAGGCAAATGGATGAGTGCGTCTGCAGCTCCATGACAAGGAAAGAATAACAGAATTAATGTATGTGCCTGTAAAGAATACTGGATATTCTTAGGCACCATTAGGACTGCAGCAAAGCATCCTCTGTACACTGTCAGGTTTTAAAATCATCTACAATCCTCCTTGTGACTATTCTTACTGCTTTTGGTGATAACGCCTTACCAGTGTGAAAAATTCTTACTGTTGAAACTAAGTATATGGCTTTCACATCAATCTAAAATAAAACTAGGTTGCTGACCTAGAATAACTGCATTTAACTGAAAGGGCAAATAGTTTCAGTTGCAGGGACATGGGAGTTAGAGGAAAAGTGCTGTGCTACTCCTTTGCTCATCACAAAACTATAACGTGGAGGAAAAAGTATTTGCTATGCATAAATACAGATCAACAAACACAATGCGTGTAGCTGTTTGTCTTAGCAGTTTCACACGTTTCTGCTTTTATAATGACTCATAATATGAATGCAAATATCAATTGCCATGTCTCAAGAATTAGAAAGTTTCAACCACTGTTTGTTGTCATTCGTTGTGCAAATGAACACTTTGAGTATCTTTGGAAAAGCTGTTCACAAATGGAGCATTTCTCAGTTTGGAAATACTTTGTCCTATACTGTTTTATTTAGGTTAGACCTATAAATAGAAGTCAGCTGCTAAGAAATTAGTTTACTGTGCTAAATCATGCTGGTTTATTTTGCTACGCAGCTCATCCTGGTAAAGCTGAAAAATAGTTAATAGGCTGTCTGCAAGATAAGACAGCATTTGGAAATCCTGCAGTCATATTAGTCATTAGCCATGGCAATATTCTGCCATAAGGCAATGAGTCAGACGATTGATTAGAGAATCTCATCATGATATACCCTCCGGCGTGAATACGGAGAGAGGGAAAGGAAAAGGAGAAAGGAAACTACATGGGACACAGGACAGGGAATGGAGAAATAGAAGGGCAAAAAAAGCCTGAAAGCTTCATTTTTTAGAGGTAAATGGTACTGGAGATGATGAAGAAGAGGTAGATAGCATAAATCATGGATCTGCCCTCACGCTTTGTGAGTGAATTCCAACATCACTGGAAAATCAGACTTTTCTTGTACTCTTAGCGGCATCTTGCTCTAGACATGAGGCATTCACCTCCCTTACAAGTGTTAGATACAAGTCCAGAAGACTGGCATTGAAACACTGTCTGGTTTTAATTCTGACCATTTTCTCAGGTGGATATGTATGGCTTTACCAGCTACCATCATGTTTGCTGAGAAGCATCAGCAAAACAACCAAGAGTACATAGAAGCTGACAAAAGGCCCACAGGGGACACTGGAGAACTGCTCACCCCTGACAAAAATATGCTGGGCACTGCAATTAAAAGGAAAGAGCTTTGCTATTTAGGGGTTTGTGATGCTTGTACTGGTGGCCATGCTATGAGTCCCCTGCTGCTGTTTTGGAAATAAGCACACCACTTTTGGCTGTGATGCTTAGGTATACAAGGCTGAGCACCTGCCCCATCCCTGTGGTCAATCTTAGAAACTGCCAGCTCCTGGGAGGAGAAAGGCAGGTCGCAGAAAATGCAAGTATGGTAAAAACAATAAGAATGGTAGACATGAGAAGATATCATTTGTACAGCTAAGATTTTACTGCATTAGCTACATCGGGGCGGGGGGGGGCCCAAAATTCATGTCCCTAATGTATGCTTCCCTCCATAGCAGGCTGTGATGACTTAAGGAGCTTATTTGCAGTATGTCCAAATGTCTGAGTCTGTCTTGATTTTTCCTGAAGCAGATTCATCTAGGTCCTCAAATGACACACAGTTCTATCAAAAATTGATGAGCTTTGTAATTCTACTCCTGCAAATTTAGTACCATCTGTCCAATATCCTTGTATTATAAACAGGCAGAGGTGCTTGTGCCTTCAATGCAGGTGAGAGGTTCTCCATGCAGGCTCCATCTTTACGGGCTTCACTGGCTGTCTCAGTTTGCAGGGCTCATCTTTTTTTCCTGAGGTGTTTCAGGAAAGAGGTTCCTAGTGTTGTTTATAGGAAGGTGACTACAGTTACAATACAGGGAAGAGTTGATCTGTTGGGGTTTTTTTGGCTTATTTACTAAGTATATTTGTATGAAAATACTCTGCCTGTGATAAACGCTAGCACTGCTTTATAAATCAAAATGAGTCGTTTATTGTTTGTGCTTTTAAACACTGTGTTAATCAATACTAAACATTTTGAAGGAATACATCAAGATGATGCTATTGGCAAATGAGCCTGCTGCCAAGATCAGTGCAGTGTTCCCATCATCTTCATGGAGCTATTTTCAGACTGGGATGTAGGATGTTCCATTTTTGCAGAGTGCCATTATGTAAACTCACAATGATGGATAGTTCTTTCCCCTGCATTACAATAGCCATAAGAAAGAGCAGAAGAAACAGGTGTGAAGAATAAACAAAAGCACTGGGAGATGGGTTGAATTGCTCAAAATCATCCATTAAATAAAAGGTAGAATCTGGATCAGATGTTTGAAGCACTGGCTCCCGCCTAATGACGCTGCTCCACATGCAGCTTTCCCAGGTGATGCATGGCTCGTCTTTCTTGGGCTGTGGAGATCTCACATAGCGTGCAACAACAAAATCAATTTTAAGAGCAAGCTTCAGCAGATTATTCCCCACTACCGCTAATTACTTTTCATAGTAGCAACTTGCCTTTTCCTCTGCCCCGTCTCCAAGTTTATGAAGCACTTCCCTTTGCTGGCATTTTCTTTTAGGAAGCTCTCCTGACATTGGCAGAACAGGCAAGACAGAGAGAAGGCTTCTTTGCTTCACATACTCATCTACACAGTGGATCACGGGGATGTAATAGAGCTACAGATTTGAAACAAGGCTCCTGTTTGCCATGCCTATCTCACTTTCAGATTGTTTAACAAATCTTTTCTTCATGAGGAATGTTGGAGGGCCTGTGTCTAACTCCTCGTAAGGGGAATGTGGTGATATAAGCACATTTAATTATCTTAAACAGCTAGAATTTCATGACACAAGTATTACAATAAACAAAAATATTGTTGAAGGCTACACAATATAAGGGTACTGCCATGTGTCATTAAAATGCATTTGTCTTTTAATTGTCGTATTAATCAGTTGATCCTGTGGGCTGTAAATTTATCACGAGCCTGGTCTGCAGAAGGAACGGGCCATAAAATTGTAATTGCAAACCTCCGTGCCATTTACTAACCTGTGACTAACTTTACCTATTCTGACATTATTATCAACCTTTGCCAGTTGTTTTTAAGTGTCTGTATAAAGATCAGCTCGACTGCCTTATTATGTTTGCGTCTTACTCTGATGCCTCATTTCTTTTGTGTAAGTGCTGTTACTAATAGCCAAGTACATGAAGAAGTCCAAGGACTACATTATTGTCTTTGGAGTACAATTATTCCTTGATAATAATGGAAAACTATTAATGTGTCTAAATACAGAAACTATTTTACATGTAAAAAATAATCAAGATTAACGGCTACTGTGGCTCATTATTCACTGTATTTTGAGGAAGTTTATCTTCAACATAAACCATCAACAAAAAGAATAGAGGTTAGGGTCATTGTCCAACCTTCCAAGAGCATATAGGACATCTCTTATGCTGGTCAAAGGACTTTCTGTGTGCATGCATTCAATTGACTCTCAACAGGATTGTTCTGCAATTTCATGATGAGTATGTAAATGTAACTGAGGAGCATCATCTGACCCCTTTTGAAAGCCTGACACTCTTTGCCCAAAATGTCAGGAGGCTTTGAATGTGAACTTGCATATCCTATAGATACCTTAACCCAGTGCTTTTGACCCCAGCATCAGCAGCAGAAGATGAAGCACTGCAATAGCCACAGAAAGCAGGTGAGTCTTGAGAAAAACAGATTTCAGGAGCACTCCCATCTATTTACACAGTTCCACCATTTGCCCTTAGATACTGTATTCCTACTTTACAAGTGGATTGAAGTCGGAATAGCACTGAAGTTGTCAGGTTTTTTGAATGCTGAGCAAAGGAACTTTATTAGAATGGGGAAAGCAATATTATTCTGGGACCTACTCTTTCTGCATCTGTCTCTCTTTCTTCTACCTCTATTTGTTCAATTTCTGCAAGTGCCTGCCTGCCCTCTAAAGCCTGCTCTTTAGGTTCAGATTTAAAGAAACAATAGGAGTGGTTATATACTTTGCTTCATAATGTACTCCTAATAACATTTAGTACATAGCATGCAAGACAACATTGAAAAGAATGGAAGGACCAATTTTCAGTTCCTTCACATTTAGTTTTACTTCTTTGCTTGCTTGCTTGCTTGTTTGTTTGTTTTCCACTACAGAACATTCTCTGATGTTAGAAAGTTTCATAAATCAGATAACTGAAATGCTGGTGGGTAGAGTAGCAGCCTTGGAATGGGACCTTAATTGAATGTAGCAGGATGATCATATTGGATCAGGCCTTAGATGCGACACTGAGAAAAAATGTTTTGAAGTTGCTTGCTCTGTGGGACCACACAGTTGCCCATACTCATCACAAAGTGCTTCAGGGAATTATTTAATGTAATAAATTAAATAATTAAATTGCACTGGGATTTTCTGTAACACTGGAAGTTGATTAGAGATTTAAAGCATACAGCATTAGAAAGAAAACAAACTGGGTTTGAAAGAGAACAGTCTTTTCTCACAGCAAAGCCAATTTTCCTATCTATTCCAGCAGCAGATCAGCAGTAAGAGTTAATATAAAGGCAACAGATAGGTAAATGGCTCTGGCAAATGAATCTTCATCTTTCTTGGTGTTCCATGCTTGGTTTAAGCAAATATGTCATTCATAGCTTGCTTTCCATCAATTCAGGCACTGCAGAATGTGCTTTTGTCCCATTTGAGACTGAATCCCTATTTGAATTATGCATGTATTTGCATAGATGTTGGTTCCTGCTTTACTAACAGGGAGAGGCATAAAAGGGAACTTCCTGTGGAATGGCAGGAAATAGATTTTTCACATGCACGTGTTCCCCGTAATCTTAAGGTCAAGTTTAGTACTCAGCAAATGGGCTGACAGTAGCCACACTTTTTAATTAACCCATTTTCCCCCCCATGGCTGTCAACAACTTTGCACTTGGCTGCGGGAATCCAATTTCTGTTGGCAGCACAGGCACTGAGACGTAGGGCTTGTGCATAGGGCAGCCTGTACCAGGGCTTCCTGAGCAATGCCTTTCATTGCTAGGCTGTTCAGTGCCCCCACAATGTCTTTCAAAGTCTTCTGGGCTCTGGTTTATTCTATTACCTTTGTCAGTCTGAAGTGCAGTAATTTATATTTGTCACGACTGCCCTTCATCTGGTGTGGTGCAACCTTGGGCTTTTGTGTCTGGTCTTTTCTATCACTGGAGGAGTCCAGTGTTTTGAATAATTAAACCGACATAAATAGCTGATCTTGGTGATACAGCATATAGCACTACGATGTCTTACATAAAAGCCACGTAATTTTACGTCCACTGTCTCATTTGCTTGAACTAGATTAAAAAAGCTGTTGTAATGAAAAATTAAAGATGATAATAATAGGCATTATTATCCTGTTTACTACATGCTGCTAATATGGGGAGATGTAGATTTCTCCCGAGGAATGGCTTGATGTATATTTGTTTTCAATTAAATTTGCATATGACACTTTAAAGAGAAAGATACTCCATTTGCTTTCACTGAGGAGGGCATAAAAGTTCCATACTTCTTCCACTTTGCTGCAGCACTGCAGGAGAGCCCTGTATTGTGCATCATAAAGAGATTGGGAAGCTGGGTAATTAATCATGAGCCTTTATGTAATAGAAAGTTTAAAATTCATTAGCTTTATATCAGAGTGAGTGTTATGAGAGAGAGCATGTTGTGAATGAGAGGAAGAGCCTTATAATTAAGAAAGTGTGTAAATAATAATGAAAGTCATTAGTGCCATTCAGTTTGTAAGAATGTCATAATGTAATTGGAGCATTAAAGTGAAATTTGCGATGACAAACATTAACGATACAAAAGAGAGAAAATGTGGTTATCTTCAGTCTGACAGATAATGTCAGCTTTCTTGCAAGACCCAGATGGTGCACAGGAAAATGGTATGAACAGTTTTATTTTCATATTATTATGGTACGGTATTTGGGAATACAGTGTCACAAACACACGGGGAGGCTTGTGTTTGTGAACCAATAGTGCCTTGCAGAGTACAGAGCCCAGTGCTGAGCAATCGAAGCAAAAGGTAGGGGAAGTCTTGTCACTGATGCAGGATTGTTGTTGCAATAAAGGTGAGGTGTGGCGTGGCTGTTTTCTGTCTGTCTCTCTCTCTGGATATGTACTTTGAATCCTTCTTTCCTTAAAGAAAATAAAATAAGAGAGGGGGAGGGAGGAAAGGAAGAATATGATTTAACAATTATGCAGGAAATTATACGATGCTAAAATTGTACCATGTTCTGCTCTTTCAATGAAGGGAGTTTCTACGGTATTGCACACTGCAAAGGCTGTAATTTTAGGGTGTGAAAAAATGTAGATTCCAAACAAAGGAAAATTTAAATGTCTAGTGGATAAGGCAGCTGGAAAAAATTCAGGGGAACTGAGTTATTTTAAGGGCAGTGACTGGGAAATAACCATGCTTAAGAACCCGAGACCTGAAAGGTCCAAGACCTCAAAGTGCTGAAAGCTTCAGCATCTGTCTTTGTATTCTGTCCCTGAAGTACAACGTTCTGGGATTTCCTACTGCCCCCATCACTTCATGTTGAATGCACCTCATCTTTACATAAGCAGTCATTCATTCTTTACTGTCTCTTTTCCGCAGCTTGGTAAACCAACGCAAAAGTTGATTCCAAAGCGCTCAAGAGAAACGCTGCAAATTGGTCAAACTGCACCATAGCAATCCCCACACCTTATCAAATGATTATTGCAGTAGGATTTTAACCCATAGCTCCTTGGAAGACCCCTTAGACTTCCAATCACATGACAAAGGCCACATTTTGCTTCTTTTATCACTGAGAGAACTTGAGGGGGTTTTCAAGTGACACATAGCAAGAATTGTTCTCTGCTTACTGTAGGGCTGCTGCTACTGTTGGCATCTTTCAGCGTAGTCACACTGACTATGCTGAATTATGGCTACGTCTGTGCCTTTGCTGGTCATATTTGCTGAACATAAACAAAACTAATGTGACAATACATAAGGTGTAGAAAGATGCTGCCATTGACTCCAGTAGTTTGTACAGGGCTGGTTTTGGAAAGCATGATTTAGCACAGGTTTGGATTTTTGCTCTGGGTTGGGTTTTTGTAGGTTGCTTCTGTTCTTTGGCACATCTGCACACTCTTTTGCACATAAAGCATCACATGGCCTTAAAGGGGGCAACTACTTCATTTAGCATGGATTGTGAGGGGAACTGATTAGCCAGAATATTGTGATGGTTTTTACTCTCTCTGCTGTGGATGGTCTCATCTCCTCCTGAGCAGCATTTGTGACCAGTGCTTGTCCGCTCCATAGGCGTGCTGGGAGGAAAGCTAGGTTTTTATACTTTGCTTCAGACAAAGGGCTGCAATAAAATCTCTTCCTGGTAAAATCCTGATGGGAAACTGCTCTGTGCTAGTGAAGTTGTTTGTGATTCTTACGGCTCCTATTGCCGAGGAGTGTAACTACCCTCTTGCAGTTGCTATGTTTGTCATATATCTCCTTAGAGCCACTCATACTTGTAAGCCAAGCAATTCCTGGGCTCTTGGGTGACCCTGAGCCGTTGGATTATTAAAGCTCATAAATCCTATTCGGAATTTCCTCAGCCTGATTTCTTCCCTACAGTGCTCTAATATGTGTAGGTAGTGCACATTCTCCACAATGAATCACAGATCTCAAGATAACCAAGATAGCCTGGGACTCTCCCTCCTCCTCTTTTTATCACCGGTTTCTCTCCAGCCCATCCTAACACCACATCTCACAACATTCTTGCTGACTTTCTTCTCTTAGTGCTCTTCCTTACCACTGCTTGTTTTTGTCCCTTTGCCCTGATGTGCACATTGCATATATATTATAAAAACACTGTGATGCTAAGTTCCTATGTTAGAGATGTGCTTCTGTCCAGAGCAACTGAGAGCTGCCCACTGCCTGAATTTCCCAGCCTGTCGTAGCTCTTTGAATCCTGTCTGCCATATGACTGAGTAAGAAGGATACCAGGCTGAGCTCTCTGCATGGCATTTGACTCACTTCAGAACCCTTCAGCCCATGAAACAGTCCACTGCCCCTCAACACCCTGACCTGGAAGTCCCCCAGTCCTCCTGCCTATAAAATAAAGGAAGGAAAAGGCTACAACATGAGAGACGCTCTGCACCAATGCTATAGCTCTCAAAGCCAGAGTTGCAATTCCTGCTCATCTTCCTGTGAGAGTCACAGCTGAGCAGGAGCTAGTTTCTGGTCTGGGGCAGGGGGGGTGTCAGACAATTCTTCTGCTTTGTGGGGTGAGGAAGTCCACACCGGAATGTCGTTTCTAAGAGACACAGATACAGCACATCAAACACTTCAGGATTTCTGAAAGCAACGAAGAGGGGATTTGAAATGTCAAACACGAAGAAATGATGTGGGGAAAAAAAAAAACCTTTCCTCAGCCCCTCTAGCAACAGATTATATTTTTAAAGCATTATTCATTGATCTTCCTCTTAAGAGACAGTCTTAGATTTGGGCGCCTGATCTTAATCCTAATGAAGGCCACTGCAAAATTCCCGCTGACTTCAGTGGGAACAGAAGAAAGCTTCTCTTTTTTTACCAAATCGGAGCTACCCGTACAAGCTGTACACAAATCACTTGGTTAATTTTCCTTTATCGGTAATGCTATAGCTGGAATAAATATTTGGGCTCTTCCTGAGACGTGTTTGAAACAACAGCAATTTGGCTATATTTACATATTGTAAAGTGCCATTCCAGATAAACCACACTATTTTTAAGCTCCTCTGCAAACTATTCGTGGTTATTTTGTTTGTAGCACATAGGACATAAAAATGGAATAAAGGTGAAATGGAAAAAAAGCCAGACAACTAAGGCTGATCTCTTTTACAGAAGATTATGATAAAAACCATCAACAGTTAGCTTATTATACTGTTGTGCCTCAATCAGAATCATTCCATAACTCCAAAACACAATACATTTTATACGCTAGCCTTGCTTCACTGAAAAATGACTAGAGGTAGAAGAAATGTGCAGCCACTCATGCAAGCTTTCATTAATGTGCTCAGTAACACCACACGCCTTCTATTACAGTAACCTGTGATTGCAGAACTGCATGAAGCTCCTTATGGTTGTCTGACATCCCCTACAAAACCTAATGTTGGTTTTTGAGAGCCCACTGAGGTTTTCTTTCTGAGTGAAATTGAGGTAACATAGTTGGAAAGTGTGCTCATAGTGAACAAGTAATACAGTCTGTTGTTGTCATGCTTTGAAAACACTTTGAGCTGAAGGGTTTGGTGCTGCCTATTGGAATTCTGCGTGCTTGTTCAGCTTGGAGGGGAGAAGGCTCTGGGGAGACCACGTAACAGTGTTCCAGTACCTAAAGGGGGCCGACAAGAAAGCTGGAGAAGGGCTTCTGACAAGGCCATGCAGGGACAGGACAAGGGGGAATGGCTTTAAACTGACAGAGGGTAGATTTATATTAGACATTAGGAAGAAATTCTTTACTATGAGGGTGGCAGGACACTGGCACAGGGTGCCCAGAGAAGCTGTAGCTGCCCCATCCCTGGCAGTGTTCAAGGCCAGGTTGGACCGGGCTTGGAGCATCCTGCTCTAGTGGAAGGTGCTCCTGACTGTGGCAGGGGGCTGGAACTGGATGAGCTTTAAGGTTCCTTCCAACCCAAACCACCCTGTGATTCTGTGATTATGATTCTGTAGTGCACCTGCGCTTCACTGCTGTAGCGTGGTCCTTATTGCACAAGGGCACTTTGCACGACCAGAGCCCCATAAAGCACGTGCTGGAGGTTACTTCAATGCTTCATTCCTAGAAAGGATTTGGACAAGTAGGTCTTGTGTCTGTCTGTCTTCTTTTTTCCCTGATTACTGCCAGAATCTGGCTTCGCAACAGACAGAAAGAGGTGTCAGACGTTTCAGAGTTCATCACATTCTGCTTGTGCTTGAACGGAGCTTCTACCGACTTCCACGCAGCCGTAATGGACAGTTATCCCTCTGTGTGCTTACAAATCAGCACATGCAGCTGCAAAGCATTGCCATGGCTCCCCACCTCTTGAATATTATGATTGTGCAGTGATTGTGATTTTTCTTTCTGCAAAGAAAAGCCCTGAGGAGGGGATGTAGAATCCATATTCTGTTAGATTTGCAGCTGACTGAGAAGGTCTGAAGGTGGCATCTCAACAAAGTGAGGCAATTTCACCTCTTTGCACATGCTGTGTTTGATGCTGCTTGCCATTCTCAGTCGAAATTCTAGCTTGCATCACTCTAGGGTGAGACTGCTGGGGTTTTTTCCCGGAGTAATTCCTTTGGAGTTGCTATCGCTGATACATTTTAGCATTTGGTAACTTGCCCCAAGCACATCCTGCCCCACAGGAGAGAGGGGAGTGAACTGCCAGGACTACAGCTTGACGACTTTTTATCTGTCCATAGATCTGACATAAGGCTCTGGCACTTCCCACTCTGAAGACACCCCAGTTATCCTAGCGGTGGGAGACCAGCTGTGGACACGTGGCTGATTTACATGTTCACCGTGTCCAGTGACTAGGGTAAAGTGCTGTTCACTCCCCTCACTCCCTGTCCTCTTTGCAGGGGTGTTGCAGGCTGTCTAGTGAAGGCATGAGTGAGTAGGGCTCGATCACCCTGAGGCAGCCTGTGTTCCCTCCATTAACTGGGTATCCTGCTTGGGAGGGAGGGGGATGATGTGCAGCAGCCAGGGGAGGTCCTCTGCATTCCAGTGCATGCTCAAGATAGTAATTTTGGGATATGAACTTTGGTCCACAGTGGAGATGGCTGAAAGTAACCCTTCAGACACAAAGAGCTGATCCTTCCCCCATGTGCTGTAGAACATTAGTGCCATTTAGAGCCTGTCTGCCAGATTTTTTGTGCTTTCAGATGCAACTTGTAGCACATAGGGTGGGGATATGAAATTAAAAGCAGCTGGAGCCACATCAGGACCATGCTAGGGTAAGCCCCATCAGGAGGTGCATGAGCAGAACAGGTTTTAGTGCTGAATGCCACTGATCACTCGAGGCGTGCACCAGGAGCCTGCTAATGCACACCCTGTTGTGGTTCATTGCTCACTGTATTCTTCCAGTCAGATTCCACCCAGCAGTCCCTGGTAAAAGCAAGTGTTTGCTTCTGAGGGGTAAGAGGGATTCCAGGGGTGCCAGGAGAATTCCCACTAAAGAAAACGTGTTCCCCTCCAGCCTCCCATGTATTTGTCTGTGTTTGACTGGTACATGACTGGTTAATTGTGGCAAACTGTCTTTTGTACCAAGGCTTTCTGGAAGTACATAACAAAAGGAGCGTGTTTTCAACTGTGTGTGTTTTAAATCAGAAGTGTCTGTCTGTGGGAGTTGGATTATTTGTATTGCTGTAGACAGAAACAATGACTGTATTTCCTGGGACCCTGCTGCTTTTTACTTCTTGACTGTTTATTTTTCATCTATAGGATTACTAATTGCAGCGAGTACCAGACGCTTCTGCCTCCTTTCAGGTTATTGTAGCAGAGGGCATTGTACCAGATGCATGGTTGTTCACAGAGCATGCATTTCCAGCAGCTGAATGGCTGGATCTGCTCTAAATGATCTATGGCAATTACATTTGGTGCTGTACAGCTATAATTTTACTGTGTATTAACAGCCACCTAGAAAAGAGGTAAATGCCCTTTTCTCGGCTGGGTGCAGAATGAACGCCACGATGTACTCAATGGGTAAAGCGAGGCTCAGATTTTAAATGGATAGCAGGGGTTGTATGTGTTGGGAATGTGCGTGCCAGTGAATTGTCTGTTTCCGTCTGCCTTGATGGTGTGCAGTGAGGCTGATGGATAAGCATCATCACAGCAGATCCTGGATAGAGATGTGCTGGGAAGGGGCAGGGCAGGGGAAAAGGGATCATGTGCCCCATTTTAAGTGGCTCATCTCCTATACCCCAAATCTGCTGCAGGCCTTTTTGTTGGTGGTTTCTTCCCCCCCCCTTCAGCAGCTCAACCCATCAGTGCGGATGTTGTCAGGTTTCACCAGCGACAATAATAACCAAAACCACCCTCCTCAGCCCTCCACTAAAGCTGGAGCCAAGGGCCCGTTTTCTTTCCTCTTTCTTCTGGGAGGGGGGCCAGCGATATGGAGTGGGTGGGAGCAGATAACAAGGGATCTGAGGAGATTAACGAGCTTTCTCCTTATTAGCGCTGCTCCCGGGTGCTTTGTCTGCGCTTCTGGCTGGGGATGGGCTGGCGGGGAGGATGCGAGGGGGAGCGGCGGGCAGGAAGCCACACATCACACGAAGGGACGGGCAGGCAGACAGACAGACATCCCCACCCCGCACCGCGCCCGGCCGGCCCTGTGGCTGTGTGAGGCTGCGGGTGGTAAAGGGCGGGTGTCGGAGGGACGCGGGGGGGGCGTTGGGCGCGCGTAATGGCTGCGGGGCCGGCTCCCGTGCGGCGGCCGAGGCGGCGCGAGCCGGAGCGGTGCCGGATGCGCGGAGCCGGCGAGGAGCGACACCGGGAGCGCGGCGGCGGGGGCCTGCGGTCCGAGGCGCGGCACGCAACGTGGGCGGGGAGAGGGGAAGGGAGAGGGAAGAGACCGCAGCAGAGCGCGGCGCGGCGCAGCCGGGGAGCGCGGCGCATAAAGGACGGAGGAGAGCAGCGTGAGGGGATCCGGTCGGGCACCGGGAGAGGCGGCGGCCAGCACCGCAGCACACCGCGGGCGGCGGATCCCCTCCCGCGGAGGAGGAAGAGACGATGTCTTACAGGAAGCCAGGCACTGTACTGTAACAGCAGCGTGATTTGCAGCCAAATAAACTAACCGGCCAACCCCAAAATACCAAACAAACAAAAATTTACCCGAGGCGCTGCGGGCAGATCGCGTTTGCATGCAAGGTAAAAAAAAAGAAAAAAAAAAAGGCCAAAAATCGAAAAGGAAAGGCAAAACCAGGATCTGTGTGGCGTGACGCGCTTTGTTGTTGCGGTTATTTGTATTACTTTGTATTTTTCCCCCCTTCCAGCATGTGTTTTCTGTCATGTCGCCGGGATCATTCACCCACCACCCCTCCCTCCCGCGAGCTTTTAATTTTGGAGGTCAGGGCAGCTTTGAGCATGTGGAGCGGTGGGAATGGGAACGAGGAGCTGTGCATGGAGCGCTGGGGCGTGCGCCTGGGACGGGCGATGTGCAATTATTTATAGCAGCTGCAGCAGCCCGGCGCCGAGATGTGGTATTTACCAGAGGGGGGGAGGGAAGGGGAGAGCGTGGTGGGGCAGGATGAGAGCGGTGCTGGAGCCGGAGCCTCGGAGCGCCGGGGTGGCGGAACGCAGGTACGGCGGGCGGAGGGACCCCGCGCTTCCGCCTGCCCCGGCTCTATGCGCCGTGGGACGGGGATGAGGTGATGCGGCCGGAGCTCGGCGGTACCGGGGGCTGTGGCTGGGGAGGGGAGCAGAGGGGGGGACATCTCCCTCCTCCCAGCTGTCCCTTGAGCTAAAATGCATCGACCTGTGGGGAAAAACCAACCCCACAGAACCCAACTTCCACTCACTGATTTGTGAACAGCATCGAGGGGTGCGCTTTAAAAAGCTGGATGGGGGAAAGCCCGGGCTTGTTTGCCTGGCATTGTTCTTATGGGTTGCGATTTGAGGGGAACGGATGTAGTTGGTGCTCCCTCAGCATCTCTTCTTTTTGCATACAGTGAAGGAGGAGCACAGCCCGGGAGTTATTGTTGGGTATCCTAGCAGCTTGCTTTCATAAAAAAATAGTTAATGTTGCTGTGTTTAGCATCATTCTATGTCTGTGCCTTTCAGCGAGAGCTCTTGTAGATCTGACCAACTCATCCAGTGCAGCCATTGCGCAGCCTTGTTTAATTGGTGTTTTTTCTTTCTATTTACTTAATTGGTTTTGGGCATTTATTCGCCGTTTTGGCTGGTGGGGGAGACACACTTCTGTTTCGGGTGCGTTATTTCCTGTGCTAAGTGTGCATTTGTGGCTCTGCTCTCTCATCCCTGCGCTTCCAGGTGTGTGCAGTTTTGCTTGAATTCATTGCTGTGAATGTGCTGGGGGGGGAGACGGGACACATAAAGGCGTTCAGGGGCAGCACAAGTGTTTGCTCATCCCCTCTTTGACTTCTCTACCATTTGCTCATCCTCTCTTTGACTTCTCTACCCTTGCGCTGAGCTAGATGCATGCACTCTTCTAACTGGCATATGTAGCTTTTAGGCAAGTACAAATTGAAGCTCAGGGTGATGGGGAGGGGAAAAAGGCAACCCAAATTACTGTAAACTGACCTGCAACTCTTCAGTCGCATAATTTAACTGCACGCTGGTTTTTGTTTTAGCAGTCTTCGTCACGGATCGAGGCAAGTTTGGGTGCACAATTAGGCTTGCACTTTGGTAATCTCGCAGTGCCTTTGCCTCTCAGCTCCCAGTTGGGCATGGTTACCTTGAGAGCTGTGGGATCAGCACTGCCGGAGCATGCTCCAGTGGGGAGAGCGGGTGTGTGCTGGTTTTAATGCTCTTTAATGAAGATGCTTCTCACTCTGCAATATACGGAGCATAATGGAAGAGCAGAGCGGTGATTGGTTATGGATACTGGAAAAGGAGAGATGCAAAGGTAAAACCAGAAATCCCTGAAATATTTCTATTCCATTAATGAAATAAAACGCAGCTGTGCAGAAGGGTGCTCGTTTCGCTGGGGATAGTCAGGCTGTTTGCTGGTGTCTAAGATGATATAAAAGATGATTTCAAAAGTTGTATGAAGCAAACTGCAGACAGGAGCTGATTTTGTGCTGTTGATAAATCTGTGTGTGGGTATGCTGAAGTCAAAGGAGGATATGCCATTTTTATTCTTTTTGGTTTTTTAATGTTGGTGTGGTGCAGTAGCACTAAGAAGCATCTTAATACTGAATTTGTTCTCATACTAACTGGTTTTAGTGATGAAGTATTTATACTCTTATCAGTAGCCTCCTGAAGCAGAAGTTTGGAGTTTTTATTCCTTGCAGTTAAAAGTTATTTCAGTTCGTATTAAAAATCCTTGTTGTATGTAACGCTTGCAGAGTGCAAGCAGCTCTAAACCTCTTGCAATATATGTGTAATGGGAAATACTTCTAGATGAATACAGTGTACGCCGTTATGCATGATGCTTGAAGATACTTTTGGAAGTCTGCCTTGTTCAGTGCAGTGTGCCTGCAGTCAGAAATACATTTATGAGCTATTTGCAAGTAGCACACACTAAGAATCGTACAGAGAAACTTGCCTTGATTAAAGATGCCTTGTATAAAACAGCTGTATTTTCTGTGTTGCCTGCAGTTTTAAAGGACGCAGGTCTAAGAAATGGCCGGGTGACCATCCTGCAAAGCCCTTTCTCAAGCAATTATTTCTTTTTGCTCTATGCTAGTCCTTTTGACTGCCTAAGGGCTGAGTGTGCAAGTGAGGGTTGCTCAGGCGAGTTTTGCGCTGCATCTTACCCACAAAAGACAAATTGCATTGGGATGGTAGAAGGAACGCAATGATGTTTCTATCACGAGTGCAATGGTAGGTCTCGGAGAGAGAATGGTGCAACAGTCAGTTGGAAACTTCATCCTGCTGGAGTAAAGCTGTGTGCCAAATCCTGGTGGCATTGCTGTTCCCCCTGGCCTTTACTGGGGTTATTGGTGTGATTGCAGTAAACTGGACTTGGCCTGATAAATCTCTGCTGTTAAATGGAATTTCTGGGAGTACCTAAAAGAAACCCAGAAAGTTTTAGGATCCGCTGCCCTCTCGGCATCTTCCCTGGTTATGAATTTAACAACTAACTTTAAACTCGGAGTGAAATGGGGAGAAGTGCACTGATTCTGGGATACTTACAGTCTGTGTTTCATCTCGTAGGCATCGCTCTTGCTACCGTCAATGGGAGCGTTAAATTTGGAAGTGCACCCAGGGTTTGGTTCGATCCTTTCATCAGTGCTAAAGACAGATGCAGGGACAAACCTTCAGCAGCTGTAAATTGATGTAGTTCCATTGGTTTTAAGGACAGTGTAGATTTACACCAGCTGATGATACGCCCTTCTGCTTGTAACGTGCAGGATCTGTAACTTGCACTGAGCGGTATTATCGGTTCTGATGGTGTTAATTTCAGAGTAGGAAAAGGATTTTGGCAGACTGGCAAATCCTTGTTTATAGGTACTACTCACAAATGCGTGGCTTGATCCAGTGAGTGCTCTCAGCTCTGTTTATTCACTCGGTTGTAAAGAGAATTTGTAACTCCCTTGATTATTTAAAGGAAATGCTATTGGTGTTAAGGAATCCGTTTTAAAAAATATAATTAAACATTGGCTAGTTGAGAAGCAATGTAATTACTGTGCAATAAACTTGCAAAATCAGTTTGTCACCTGCTCGTTCATTTATTAGGTCTGAAGTTTTGTATTAATACTCTCATCAGGTAGTAAGTCAAGCAAATGGGTCACTTTTTCTTCTAGAAGATTGAAACGGTCATCAAACAAGTAATACATGGTAAAGACTGTGTGTTCCGGTGGAGAGCACTTGGTTCTGAAGACTTAAAAGTGCTGGGTATGACCATTTCTGTGTCTGTTTGGTAACATGCCTTTCTAGGGCGCGTTCTCTTTTGATGGCAAACTGCAACCCAGGTAAGTAGGATTTTCCCCATTTTAAGGCTGAGTAAATTGCGTCGCAAATACATTATGCGAACCGTGTGAGGAACCGTGTGAGGTCATACATCTAGTTTTTGACAGCCGTCAAATGAGCTTTATTCCAGTCTCCAGCCTTACATGGGTCACCCCTGATTAATTGTTGGGTTTGGCTTTGTTTTCTGATTTTTCCCACTTCATACATGAAATGATAACTTTCGGAAACATGTAGATCTAAATAAATGATACGTGTTTGTTTTTAATGGTTACAGATGCTTCATTTTTACATAATTTAATGCTAAGTCCTTCTTGCAAGGAAGTGCCTTCAGAACAAGTGCAAGGAATGACTCATGTCTGGACTTGTTGGGGTTTTTTTTTGCTTTTTAACATACTAAACATGCCTGTAAATTCAGGTAGACGTATTGGTTACTGTTCATGGAGGGGATGTGTTTGTCTTGGGCTCTGTTTAAGAAGGAGATTTAAACCCAAATCAGAACAATGGCCAGCTTGGTTTGTGTGAGTGTATCAGTGTGCATCCACGCACAGTTTATTAGAAAACTAAACCAGACATTACACTGTAAACCTACAATACTCCCTGCTTTAATGAAGACTGTTTTATAAATAACATCTATGGTGGGTTCTTGCCAAGTAAGTTCTCATTCACCAGTGAAGGTCCAAACCACTTAATTACAGGACCTAAGAGCTAAACTGCTCATCGTTTTCTTAGATGTTTGAAACTTCGTGTTAGCTCATATGGTTGCTTTACTGTAGCTGAACATGATGATGCATTGCTGATGGCCCTGTGTAAGAATGCTCCCTGTGTAGAGGTCTTTTACATTTTTCCTTAGCTTATTTTCATTTATAAGAATGCATGAATTATCTATATTAATACTTAAGGTGTAGCATATGCAATCTGAAATTACAAACTGCATTAATTCCAGGGGGAAGAGTATTGGAGCTCTGTGTCACCTTCAGACAGAAAGGAAAAGCCCTGAGCAAACACTTCCATAATGTCCTACCACAATTGCCCTCTTCTACCTGTTAATAACGTTACCAGTGTTTACTGCTGCTTCCCTTTTCACTGTTGTGGTTTCCAGGCAGTCCATCATCAGTACGCTTATTTTATGGCTCCTTGGAAAAAGGAGTTACTGAAGAGGTCTCCTTTCATTCAAATGTATCAGGTTTTAATCTGTGGTGAGATTTTTAACCCATGTTAGGTCATTCTAGATTCCTAAATAAGTAATAAACTGGTATATGAAAATGTCACATCCCTTTTTTCCCCTCCGCCATTACACCTAAATTCCCTGTTACTGAGAGGAAGAAGTGGTCTAAATATGGGGAGAAATACAGAGAAACAAGGAGTAAACAAAATGACCTATTTTACAGCCGTGAGTACATAAGGGCTGATTAGATGAGGTAATTGCTGTGATGAACATGGTGAAAAATACTCAATCCTAGAGAGCCCACAGGTTTTCCTGCTAATGCTGAAGAAGCTATGCAGTGTGAGAGTGATAATATCATACAGCATGACTTAGCTGAAATGCAGAAGGCGTAGTTAGGCAGTGACAGCTGGGAATTTGAAATTGATGATTTGGATATCCAGTGACTTTCTGAAGTGGGTTTAGAGGATTTTCTAGTCTCTGGCAATATATGGAGGCAGTAACCACATAAGGCTGTTCTTGGGGCGGGCGCGTTCACGTAGCGTATGTTGAAGTACGTAAGGTGAGAAGTGCGTTTTTATAAGTGAAAGAAAATACTGTTGCAGAGCAACTGGGGCACTTTTATGCCGATTTCTCCAAATCAGATGTTTGCTCTTGAGCTTTTCAGGCCAAGAGTCACGGTTAACAAGAAGAATACCATGAGAAAGCCAAGTCCTGTGTAAAGTATTCTTGTAACTTAATGCTTTTCAGTGTATTTCTCATTTAGTCTTGAGCAATAATATGATTTATTTATGAGCTGTTTGTACAGTGCTTGTGTTAAAAGTATAGAAGCTTAGTAACATCTTCCAACTGATAAAATTGTCTCTTTCCTAAATTGGATGCCTTCAGGATTTTGAGTCAAAGGAAAACTTAAATGGTCAGCAGGATGGTATTAAAAAGCAATAAGCAATTAAACAGGACACCCTAAACATCCCCCTTCCCCCACTGTTGAATGCCCTGGCTTTTATTTAGCAAAGTTTTTGGCTTCTGTTTTTAATCTGTGCTAACACATAAAAATCAAGTATATACGAATCAGCTCCTTTCGGGCTTCTGTTTCATCCCCTTTTAAGAGCCACACAGCAGTGATTTTTACTGGATTCATAAAATCATCAGAGCCAGTTTTGTGTTCTAATAATTGAGTTCCGTCATCAAAAGCATGCCTGAACAGCTAATAATTTTGTCATTAACCCTGTTGCAGCAGTTGTATTTTTATTGCCTGGTGAGTTGGAGTTTTCCTGGGCCTTCAATTCAGAAAGCATTTTGTAAGCTTTGATTTGTCATTAAATATGAGAGCCAGCTTGTGGTGCTTTTCTTCGCAGGGCACACGTGCATCTTTGGTGTCTTGCAGGGCTTCTCCTGGTGTGGTAGTTTATTTACTGTGAAGAAACACACAGTGTGTTCCTGAGTAAAAGGGGATGGCGAAGCTTTTCCGTCGAATGAAGCTAATGCAGTTGACTGCAGTGATTAGAAGCATGTTATAAATACAATTAAATTCTTATAGTTAAATGCTCTCTGCTAAATAATGCTGAACTCAATGGGAAGTTTTACTGGGAGGGCAAACTCCCCAGTAAACTCATGTTTTACTAGGGAATCTGCTCTCATGTGGAATAGGTATAGCCCAGTGTGCTTCTGGAGAATATGCCCACTTTGTGCTTTTGGGGTGTTTGTGTCATTGAACATAGTTCGAAATGCTGTGCCTTCAGCAGCCCATAAGTAAATCCTAATAGCAGTGGTTCAAACTAGGCTTTAAGGTTTTTCCATTTTCAAGTGACTGTTCTCTTTCTAAATACATTGCCGCTGGCATAACATTTAAAATAGTCTGAATGAGCTTGCTTAATGTATTATAAAGTATTTGTCATGGAGTCAGAAATGTGTATGGTGCCATAAAAGCTTTAGGAGAAACACATCAAATAAATTGGTCCACTCTGAAGGCACACTACAGATTTTAATGTAAGCCCAGGAAATGTCTGATAGCTTTATAATTTGTGTATTTTATAAACCATGAAATCCAAGGGGAGGCGTTCTGACTTTCATGCTTCTGGGTTTTCTTCCTTTAAGAAAAAAATCAGAGCTTTCTCCTACCAAGAAAAAGCCAGGAAAATTGGGAACATTTAGATCTAAAAAGGAAGCATAACGAGTAAGTTAAGGCATCTTCAAGCATCTTTCATTACGTATACTACCATGAGGAAAACAGTAACGAAACCATGTTTGATTTGGGTATTTTTTTTGGGAAGCTTTAATTCACAGAAAACAAGTCTATAAGGAAATGCATTGTATCTACCAGCTTTATGTACCTCTATGCTTTTCCACTACAGCACTGCAATCTGTTCTGCATCTGAACAGTGAAATGGAGTGGTCTCTAGTGACAGGAACTGTGGCAAACAGTGTAAGAATCCTGTTAGATTGTGAAAACAATTAATTATTACTGATGGATAATGTAACTTTTGTTTAATCTGTGTCCTCATGAAAATGACAGCCTTTGGAAGAAGTCCTTGAATGACCTGCTTCTTGAAGTAACCATCTCAAAACCAGAGGCTGAGATAAGGGAGTGGTGGTGGGGGCATAATGGAGGATTAGCAGCAGCAGTACTGCTTGTGATGTGAAATCGGGTTATGGGGCATCATGAGTAGGAGGACAGCAAAGGGAAGGAGGGCTTTCAGGAGATGTTCCCTGATGATAAAATAATTGGAGTTTTGGATCACCCAGAGAAAACTTATAGATGGTCTATAATGATGCTGAATCAAATGAGCGTCTAGATATAAGCCTATAGACCCCCTTTCAGCATCATTTGTTTCCTGATTAAAAGAAAATCCTAATGTGTGTGATGTGATCCCTGTCTTGACATGGAGAATCGGGACCAAGTGGCAACTCCTCTGCAATTGCTCTTAGTCTCCTCAAATCCGAGGTTACAGGAATTGCAAATGATCTACGTCTCCTGATTTTGCTGCTGCAGAATTGCTCCTCTCTGCCACCTGCCTGGCAGAAGAGAAAGGAAGATGATGGAGTTGCTGCCAGGGTTTGGGGGCAGCCACACAGCAGCATCCATGAGGGTGGATGGTGGTACTTGGTCTGGCTTAACGTCAGTGCATGAAGCTGGTGGGTGAGTCGTGGGGAGGCATGTAAGATCCTGAACTGTAGTATGCGGACAGTTCCTCTGTGAGAATAAACTGGTTTCTAGCTTTAATAGCTCTTGTCATGCCAGTAACCTCATAAATTAGCCAGGTATTTACTGAAATAACATGATGTGCCCTGTGACTGCACAAATTCACACCTCTCTGTGAAGGGCTTTGTGTTAATGGGGAAGGATTTGTCGAAAAGAGCAGATTGAGAGACAAATCTCAATGCAGCGTTTTGACTGGCTGTGGTTATGCTACTGGTAGCCACACAGCCATAGTGGTGGGGCTGTGGCTCCCACAGACACGCTGTCCACTCCTCCTTTTGCTGTGATCATTTCCGCAATGCGGGAGGAAGATGCGGCAAGCACCCACCCCTTGCGAAGCCCACAGATTTCTTTGATGTGCTTGTTGCTCCTCAGGGGTTTTTGGGGAAGGAGAACAGATAACGTCATTGGTGCTCACGAAGGCTCATTATGATTTTTCCTTCACAGATCATTTCTTAGAGAGCTGTACGTTCAAAGAATTGCTGCTAGCTGGTTTCTGTGTTACAGCTGTGTTCCATGTCCAGGCAATGAAAGTCAAAATGTAGATTCTTTTGGCACTTATTCCTGTTTGTGTTTATTTAATAACGTACACTCGTGTCGCGTCTTTATTGCTGTTGTCAGACGCTTCAAAGGCATCTGTGATGAAATTGCATCGGTGTATGAGCAGGTCAGAAGATAACACAGCGGAATACCAGCACCTCTTAATAAAACCTTTTATTGATTAAAAGGCACAATCTCAACACGTGGAAAATGAAATAATTTCTATTTACTTCAGTACTCTGAGAGCAACTGCAGTAATAGCTGAGTCTCTGACTTGCCTCAAGAATGACAGCAGACTGAGCCATTCAGTTGTGTGTGATATTTAAGGTCCCTTCCAACCCAAACCATGCTGTGATTCTGTATTATGAGCAAATTCTGTGGCCTAGGAATGTGTTTGCTAGATTTGCATTGACTCGAGATCATAGCAAAGGAGGCAGAGAAGTGGTCCGAGTACTTCTGATGCATAGGTAAATATTCCCCTGGAATATGTAATTTATTACCTGTGCCTGATACTTTGAATGGAACTGGCAGATGATGGTGTAATGTACCAGTGCTGCTCAGAATGGTAGCTGCATGGACAAGTATTTCAATGTCTGTTCACCGCCAGTCAGATGATTTTAATAAAAGGAATTCAGAGGCTCCATTTTTGACCTTATCTGGGGGCAAGTAGCTCAAGGTGCTATTGCTGTTAAGCATTGTAAAACTGGGAAACAGAATTTCAAGTAGCCTTACAACCTCATCAGAGTAAATAAAAGATACGGAGGGGAGCTGATATTATATTATCCTGGCAACAGCAGTGTGTGAAGTAAAGCACATGGAAGTTAGGAGACTTACTGCGTCCTTAGGTGTCACATACAAACAAGGGATCGTCCTTAAAACCAGTCTGACATAAAGGCTGTGGAAGTGCAGGAAGTTAAATCAGACAATTGACTGCAGTCCCATTGACTGCAGTCCCAATATAAACACTTTCCTTGTGCCTCTTTCCTGGGTCCTTCTATGCATGCATCAGTTGTCTGTGACCATTCTTCATACTGGACCTTTGCTTTATGTAATTTGTGACGCTTGTGTGAATGTCCCTTTGTTAAACCAACCCTTCTGACTTCTTGGGTTTTCAACATTTGCTCACATTTTCTAGTTTTTTTTCCCTTAACTCTGTTTATATCAGTTTCTTGCCCCTGTTTGAAATGGCTGAAAACTCATTTATTTATCATATAGTACTGCACTTTTAAAAATAACTGATTCTGTAGGAATTTGGACAGTCAGTTCATAATAAAACGCATTATATAAAACATACTGTCATTATTCGAAATATGCCAGTTCCCAGATCTCTTGGACTTTGTTTTGGTATCCCCTAAGGAGGGAGCGCCAGAGCAGCTCTGATTGCATCTGTGAACCAAAAGGGTTTGTGGTGGAATCTAGAAGACCTTGTGCTTTTGAGCTTCTTCATGTAAGCGGCTCATATCAGTGTACCTTGGTCCCTTTGGGGCCTCTGTTCAGATTCAGTAGCTCCACAGCGTTGTGTGTTTGTTCAGTGCGCCTGGAAAATGTTGTGTCCTGAACTCTCCATCTATTTATGTAGATTTTTTTATCTTGGATTAGTGGTGTTTTCAATAAATTTCATCTTTGTCAGTTGCTTAGAAAATAAAGCCTAATGGAAATGGCACAAAATTAAATGCCTTTGGCAGTGTGTTTGCTGTCAAAGGCTTTTTACACATTGGCTCTCTGCCCTTTTGTATGGACAGCTGTCTGTCATGTGAGCAGGAGATCCCAACAGCCAGTGTAGCACCTCATGCGTTACGCTGGACGCAGTTTCCTGTGCTGCTGGGTTGTACAATGAAAAGAGGGGAAAAACGGATGGAGTTCCTATACGGAGAATTTCTGATTGCATGTCTGTGTGCTTGTTGAATAAGCTTGACAATAGCACCAGCAGCTGATGGTTATGTGTTCTTCTCATGGCTGTGATTATGACGATTACATAGCCACAGATCCAGTCAGAAGTGGTGGAGATTGTAAAGATAGTTACTGATAAAGATATCTAGCTGCCTGCCTTTGAGGACACGTGCTACATACATAATCCGTTTTTGTGAAATACCTATATAGAAGTTCCTTGTATAGACAGGAAAGTAAAGGAACCGTTGGCTGAGATGCCTCACTGGAGCAGGAGGCTGCTGTGCTTGAAGGAGCACGGTTTGCTGCCCTCCTCTGAAAGCTGAAATATGTTTTTTCCTGGAAATCGAATCCTTTTTCTACATCTATATTTTGTTTATCTGTTTTTTTGTGTGTGTTTGTTTTGTGTTGCTGAGATATAGCAGGATAAGTGCCTGCATTGAGCTGCCAATTAAGGGCTTAATTCCTTTATTTGTTTTTCAGTAATCTGATTGCCGTTAGTGCCTAGTTCACTAATTGTCCACTGTACTCTGTCAGTTTATTATGGAAGTAACATTCTGAGTATTCCAAAACCTAATAAAGAAATGATGGCAGCAGCCTGAGCAGATGATGGATGGTGGTTACAAACTGATATATTTTGATGGGTTAATCTCCAGGCTGCTGGACAGTCAGTTATCTCCCAGCAGCATTGAATTGCAGAAGTCTCTCACCGGTTCAGGAGCAAAATTCAGCGTTGTGTGGAGTCATTCCATGTTTTAGAGGGATGTCATACTAACGAATCACCTATTCCACAAATAATGATGCTCATCTCCTCAGTGATAACAGTATTCTTGGGTTGTTTGCTAAAGAGAAGGGGGGCTTTCTGGTTTGGTTTGTTTGAAGCACGTGTGTAAATGTCTGTAGTAGCACAGGCCGGGACCACAGTGAAGTGGGTTGTTTTTTCACGACTATGTTTAGACTGAAGGAAAGCTCTTGCTTTTTTTTTTTACTTAATTATCTAGAATTAATGCTTGCAAGTAAAGCCATGAAACTGTCAGCCCCTATGAAACTATTGCCATAACTAGGAGACACATGCAACTGGATTCTGTTTCTGTAGGAGGAAGCTGGTATGGCTAACAGTTCCTTCCAAGATGTGCATTCACGTATTTTGTGATCTCTGAAGGCACAACATTTCTCTTTCTGGGTAAAACTAAGTAGGGATAGTTCCCAAATGACTGAATTACTGACCTGCTGCTGAAGTGCCTTTGCAGCGTAGCAGATAGGAGAACCACTAGACTGCCTTTGGAAGAAGACAGGCAAAACACTTGTTTCCAGCTTCCTGCTAAATTCAGACGATTGGACAGGTGAACTCCTGTGATGTGGTATGGGAAGCTGCTATAATGGTAACCTTGCTTTGTGGTCTGAAGCCCACTAGAATGACTGCAGATGCAAAACGCAGTCTGGACAGTCCCTTCTCTTGTGCTCACCAGCAACAGCTTAATGAAAAGAAACTTTATTGTTGAAAACTTATTTTTTGCTGGCATTCCAATAAAGACAAGATGGGGAAAACAAACAAGAAACCCCAAGCTTTAAGATGAGGAGGATGATACTGAGTTAATCCTGTTACTGTGTATGAGAGCATGTGAATGGGCTAACTAGTCTGCCCAGAGAGGGGATGTGTTTGCTGAGTCACTAGCAGAACAACGGGACTGCTGCCTTTTAAAGGATTTTGTGGTGAAATACTATGGAAGTTTTGTTGGGGTTTCTTGTCAGATTTGCAGTACTTCCAAGTGCCCTTCTTGAACTTATTTGGATAAGTTTGGGTTAGTCTTTTATAGTGAAGGCTCTTAAAAAATATTTATGCCTTAAAAAGGGGCCTTTCTGACAGTGGGAATAGCTTCAAATTCCAGTGCTACAGATGGTACCAGTTGGGGAGCTGTATGCTATACCAACATCCTCACAAAAAGCACAGCTTCCCTCAAAAAAGCATTTTCCAAGAAGGAAAGATCAATGGCTGTGTTGTGAGTTAACATGGAACAGTTTCAGGAGTGGTCTTCTGTGAGTCAGTAACTTGGAGAAAGATAGTGAAGCAATAACCCAAACTATTCTGTGATTCTCGGATTCTAATAGAAATCCCTGTTGTTCAGATCTGTTTGTTTTTCTTCCTAACATTCTGAAGCACCGAATTTCCCTTCCTCACACTCAGCTTTAGGAAGCATGGATGTCCCTTGGGAAGGAGGCTAGGCACCCAGCTCTCTCTCATCAGTGTGAAACTTCTTACCAAAGATTCATTTGGGGAGTGAATAGAGGAAGAAAACAAACCAGAAGGAAGTGTTTTTAAACAAAAAATGCACTTTGGGCATCATTTTCACTCCCCAGTGAAAAGCAAGTTGTCCAGCCACTAACTGGTGATCCCAAGTGTGACTGTACAATATGTTGATGGTTGTACTATGTGCCAGTACGAGGAGGATAACCCAGTGGTATAAATGAATGTTCCCAGCAAGGCTTAGGAAAGCACCAGAAGTGAATTCTAACTTGGGTAATGAACACAGACTTGAAGTGAAATGGAGCTGATTGCCTTGTTGAGTTTCACTGATGCTCTGTCATGTGCTCTAATGGGTATCCATCTGCTGTACTTGAGCCTCAAGATGCTCCAGAGAAATACTCCTCCTGTGTAAATGAAATGTGAGAAGCTGGTTTAGGAAGTGCAGGCACTGCTGATCAGGCCAGTAGAAGAAACATCAAGAATAGCTGTCCAATTATAATACTGAGTTTGTTGGAAATAACTAAAATGCCATCACGTTGGTATTTAGATGCTGATATGATGACTTGTTTTTCCCCATGTTTATTGTCAGTGTTATGATGCAGGCTTGTACGCTGCTTATTTCTTAGTTCATTCATTTATAATAATGAGCCATTAATATAAATTCCTTGTGAGTGCTGTTTCAGTCTAATCACAGAAAAATGGATATTGTAGACAGAATTTTGCATAATTAAAACCATTTCTCTCACTCTTTCACTTTCCAACCTACTTTCTTGTAGTAGTAGTATTCCTTAAACTGCTTGGTCCAGAAGTTGAAGTGTGCTTCAGGAGGTCATACAAAAGTAGCATGGAAGGCTTTTCTGGATTAGTATTACTACAGTTAAAAATGCTGATCTTCTGGGTTTCTTGTTACTTCTTGATGCTCTGTATCTTCATGTATAGACAAAAAAACAGTTTTAAATACGCATACAGTTTGGTTAGTGGCTCCTTTCCACATACACATTTGCTGCCTGCCACAGAAGTGTTTGGGTTTAAAGGGGGTACTGGAGGATGGAAGACTCTGGAGAGTGATGGCCATGGACCTGGGGAAGGGGATGCTTGTTACCCTTTTAGGTCTTGTTTTGACCAATTTAGTTCCTCATTTAACCTCTGTATTCCTCAGTGCTGTCATCTGCAAGGAAATACTCTTTGTACTTAAATTCCCTGAATGTGCCTTTTCTACTTAGGCAGAAGCGCTTCCCTGTGAGGGTGCTGAGGCGCTGGCACAGGGTGCCCAGAGAAGCTGTGGCTGCCCCATCCCTGGCAGTGTTCAAGGTCAGGTTGGACACAGGGGCTTGGAGCAAGCTGCTCTAGTGGAAGGTGCCCCTGCCTGTGGTAGGGGGCTGGAACTGGATGAGCTTTAAGGTCCCTTCAACCCAAGCCAGGCTGAGATTCTATGAAGTAGAGATTATAGCACTTACTCTAGAAGAGGCACTATAGGAATTGCCCGTTGCCTCTATTGTGCTAATATTGGCAGATACAACCAAGCTACGGTACCTTCACAAGTTAGATAGTCACGGTGGTTATTTGTGTGTAGCCCTTCAGTCCACCGCAGGTACAAAGACACTCGCTTTCCTGTTGCTGCTGCTGTCGCTGTTGGGTGTTACTGCTTTCATGCCGTGTTTCTTTTCCAGACAAATCACATGATAACGTGTTTCTTGGAGTTTTAGCAGGTAATAAGGTTGAAGAATTTGAAAAATAAACTCATCACGTTAGGAAGAAAAAAGTCAGAATCCTGTTAAAATGTGAAAGCTTCGGTACCTGAGGTGAAGGTTGGACTTTCAAAGTCAGCTCTTTCAAACGGATTTGGCAGGTTTCTCTCGGCAGGTTTATGTTATAGCATACATTCAGGCCTATATCCCGGAGAGGTTTTCAAAGCGTGGGGCTGCTTTTTGTTTGTGTTTTTAAACCCTGATGTAGGCACAAGTCAAACCACAGACGCCAGCTGTGAGCAGTGCGCACAGATTTCCCTTCAGGAGGTAGGTGTTTGTTTTGTAAGACAAAGTTTAGTAGACAAAACATTTTGAAATGGTTACAAAGGAGACCTGAGCTGTTCTGTTACAGGCATGTGAGTTCCTCTCTTGTGTCTGTATCTGCACTTGCGGTGGTGTGTTTATAAAAGGTCATCCCCCTTTAATAAACCGTGACTATTTATAGTTGCCTGTGCTAAGTTCTACTGAATGTTTCAAACATGTTCCTTGTCCTGGCACAGCTGGATAATAATGACTGTTTAAACTGGATCCTTTATGTATGTGTGTTACTGTTGGAATGTAAATACTTTTCTAAACAGTTTAAGCATGATACTGTAGTGATTGTATAGGTATGCATAAGAATTTAATCACCTTTTACATCTCTCTTTGAACTTTTACCTTGAGGCTCTTATTTTGCATTAGAATCTTCAAGGATTCTAATATCAAGGGAGAAATACTCCCTTGATAGGGTTTTTCTGGAGGGTGGCATATGGTTAAGCCCAGGCTTTGCCTGGTTTGCTGGGCTCTGTGTTTGTGGGAGGTCCTGGCTTTTGCTTGTAAAGCTTCCCCTGGCTTCTGCAGCATCAAGGGTGCCTCTTGGATGTGACCAGGACACCACTGCAGTTTGTGCACTGAGATAACCAGTTCTCTGTGCCACTGGTGTGTATGTGGAGGTGCTGCTTAAATCAGTGGCTTTTGGATAAAAATACAGGTATTAAACAATTAAAAAATACAGTTCTTTCTTCTTCTTCTTGCGCTATTTCTTCTATGACTGCTCCATGCCATTAGTTTTAGGCTTTTTTACAGTCTTTCTCAGTGCTGCTGAAGGCTCATTTTGAGGAGCAGTTCTGACTGCTGTGTTGCAGGTACCCTCCTTTGTGCGAGAGTTTGCATTCCCTCTTTGCTTATGCAAGGAGGTACCGGCCATGGATAAGTGGCTGGGACAAGCATGTTAATTGCTTTTCCAATTTTGTCCTCAGCACTAAAAAAAGGGGTTAATTTAAGCCAGGAGTTATCCTTTTTCTTTTCCAGCTGGCCTGGAGGAGTGTGCCTCTCCTGGTCTCCAAGTTTTCTGTTACTACTGGAAATGCTGCAACTGCACCTAACTCCAGCCAGTCTTTCTCTTTTGGGTTTGAGTAACACCCTGAGTCCCTGCCCTTGAGTTCCTTTGAATTTTCTGGTATTTCTGGTATCATGAGACTACCCATTTCCCGTGGCTCAGTCAATGAGAGGACACCCTGTGACAGTTGTGCCTCCCCTGTCTGTGCAAGAGCAGCTCCCCTTGCATGCAGAGTGCTTTGTTTGCTTTTTTCATAGCATCTTATGTGCTTGAAAATGTGTGATGCGTTTTACATTTTGCAAAACCCAGTTATCCAGAGGCATAAAGCCCAAAGACAGGTTTGGTAGTCAAATAAGCCCATGGCAGCAGTAAAACATTAATGTATTTAGCATTAATTTGCTCTTTGAAAGGTAAGATTGCCTGCTAAAACCTTCAGTGTCATGCAGTAGAGCTGAAAGATGATGTTTTCCTACAGTGGTGAAGTGTAGGTTGAGTTAGACTGTTGTGTTGGTTTTCTGATTGTCTGGTGAGAATGCGTATCCAATGTTTGAGCAATTAAAAGTGCGCTTGCATTCAGTAAATTTCTACATCGTGTGTCAGAAGCAGCAACTGCCTTCCACGTGTGTCACTAATTAGCCTGCATCCGTGTTTCTTTGGGTCTTAATGCTGGAAAATAATTAGGTCTGATCTGCTGGAGCAGTTATGAAGGTTTTAGTGTTAAATTACATGTGTGTCCGTGGGTACAGGACATCACTACTCATTTGTCCCCAGTAGGATGATGCTCAGCTGCTATTAGCCTCCACATGTGAAAGAAGATACCACTGCAGTCATGGTTCAGTGACTTGTTTTGCCTTTGTTTTATTCATGCCTTGATTTCTTGCATGTATGCACATGTTGTATGTAGAATGCTCAGCTGTACTTCACTGTAGCTAATGTTTTGCATTCACTGTAGTCATGAGCAATAAAATAGAGCTAAGATAGAAGGAGGGTGTAAAAATGGTTAGGTTAAATTTAACCAGGTAAACCAATGACATTTCTAGTTCTTAAGTCACATGTACGCACCAGTTGCACATGTCATTTGGTGTTTGCAAAAAGAGGCAAAAAACATCAGTGTTGTAATACCACTTTTCAGTTAAAAAAGAAGGGCCCCAGTCAGGTTCTGTTGTTGCTTTATTTTCTAAAGAGTTGGTCAAAGGCTCCAGATTACTGTATAAATACTTGGTGATTTCACCAAACTGAACAGTAAGAAACGTCCACAAACGCGCATTCCGAGAGAGAAAGAGGTCTGTGAATTATATGGTACATCTCTGAGACTTCCCCAAGAGACAGTCCACAGATGAAAAGCAAATTGAACTCCCCTTAATTCCTATAGAATCTCCTAAAGACCAAGGAAACTTGGGGTAGTAGTAAGGCTTTTTACCATCCCCGGTTCACATCTGGAACCAATAATCCAGAATATAGGAGCAAACCCAGAAACAATGAAAGAAAGCTCCAACCTGAGATGCTCTCCTGGGAGGTAATTTTGAGTTTGGAACATACTCAGAGAAGTGCTTGGCAGAAGAACTAAAGACCATTGAAAAGTTTTATGTTGTGTCTCTTGAAACAGAAATTAATTTTAATGTACTTAAATTATCCCTTCAGACCTCAGGCTCTATGTTACTATCATTCATTTCTGTTTTCTCCCCTGTCTGAATTGCCAGAGATTCCAATGAGGTATATGAAGTTCACTCTTGTACAGCACTGGTTCACGTACTTGGATTGGTCTAGGTATTCAGCTGGTTAAGTCAATAAGACTTTTCATAAGAGATTATAAAATCTGAAGAAGTTTCTATAATTATTTTATAAGAGAAAACTTGTCATATTTTGGTCAGTTTTGTCAGTTTGCTCATGCTAACGCTTTAATGTTTGGACTTAAATGAGAAGAGCTTTGATTTCAGTAGAAGAAGGCAGAGTATTTTCAGTGTAGAAGGAGGAGGTAAGCTGATCGTGAGGGTGTCTAGCACATGGGTGGAATTACAGCCAGCAGCCACACAGGACTGTGCTGTGGGGGGGCTGGAACTGTAGCTTTGCCAAGCACAACTTCAGCTGAAATGCTGCTAATTCTGTTGTGGCAAGCAGTCAATGCAGCCTGATATTTGAATCAATTGTTACAAGATATTAAATGTTCACATATTGAGAAAATTGCTTCCACTGAAATTGAAGCAGGTTTCTCCTATTGCATTTAAACCCTTGGCAACCCCAAAAAAGTGGCTATCCAGAAGTTAAATACCTGAGAGACCTTTCTTTACACTACAGAGGGTAATAGTAAGGCGTCTGATAATGAAAGGAAGGGAAAGTTATCCCTCAGAGGAGGTCTTCTGGTGCGTGCACTACCAATGTTATGCAAGCCAGCTGACAAGGCTCTATGAATGATGCTTGGACAGCCAAGTGTTTTGTCCTTCTTCAGGGAGTAGCCTATTAGTAGTTACAATGCCAGTCGTGATAGCCACCAAAAATACGGTAACTGCCTCTCTTAGTTACCCCTGCAGTGCCTGAGACTTTATGCTTCAGAAGTTTTATATTGAGAAGCCCTTTTGAGGAGGAGAGAAGTCTTACAAAGGGTTTCAAAAGACTGGTTTGAGCCTCCCGAAATGAGTAGCCATAACAGTTATACTTTGTAGTTGTGCCTAGAGTTTTCAGCCAAGATCGAAAGCTGATTAAACTTCTCCCTTTTTAGTCCCACACACTGAAAATAGGGTCCCTTACATTGAACAGATATAGGTGGGAGGTAAATGGAGGAACAGAGATAGATGTTCATGCAGACAGGGCATGGGAGGCAGGTGCATTTGTAGCACTAGTATTGGTTGTTTTGTTTTGGTGAAGGTAAGTTACATTCTTCCTAATAGTGAGAAAGCATTTCCCAATGAAGTATGTCTTCAGATTGATACCTTTAGGATGATAATGATGAACCTAAACTTAGTTAATGGATGAAAGTACGGGAGTGAGATTACCTTTGAAGCTCATGTTTTACTTTCCTGGTTGGTTTTTCTTTATTTCAGTACTGCCCAATATTCTGATCAATAGCCTTAGCTCTATATGTCGTAATTTACTGACTATTGTTAGGCAGCCATGTAGATTGCAAACTGTCTTGTCCCATGTGTGCACATGCAATGTACTGAAATGTCAGATACTTCATGTCTTAGGCTGTCCTAAGTATGAAAATGGCTGTATGCCAGAGCCTGCAGAACAATAATGTTCTTGTCATGCTCTGATTGTAGCCAAAACATGAGAGATGCAGGATTTTGGGGTTGAAGAGAAGGTAAACAAGAATTGGGTGAATCCTGATAAGTGTGAAAACTTCTTTCTCATTATGGTTCTCTAGTTCTACCAGCTTCAGGCTGGTTCTGATCCACAGTTTGGATCAGAACTATACTTGGTAGGTGGAGTATTTACAAGTGTAGAGCTTCTCCTTCACTGTTGGTTTTAAAACCATAATTGAAAAGATCCATCATTGCCTTTGCTCTGCCATGGCTCTCCTTCCTTTGATTTTGTGAAATCGGTGATAAGTGAAAGAAGCTTGCTCCTGTAAATGTTTGTGCATAGGTAAGTAGATATTTTGGGACATGTTGGCTTTCTAGAAGCAGAAGTGCTGTTGGTCAAAGCAAGTATGTTTGAGAGGGATGTTGGTTTTGGTAGGCTAGTATGACTCAGTTAGCACTCTGAGTCCTGCCTCATTGTTTCATTCTGAGTCACAAAGCAACCTGCATGGGTGCTGGTTAGTCCTCCTCAGTATTCTGTCAGTGTCTTACTGTTTTGATTTTGTGAGATATAAATGTTTCCTGGAAGTAAGGTTTCCAGGAAAGAAGGAGGACCCTTTGGTGAACCTGTCAGTTGAAATTTGGGCACTTCTATCAGAAAATATCTTTTAGGAGACCATTAATCTTTTACATCCTAACCTTTGGTTGTATAGCTGAAAATGCACCATTAAGCATAAAGTAGCATGCCAGCAATTATGTTTGGCAGCTTTTGCATCTGTCTTTGGCCACAGCAAACGCAGATTCCCATCTCTGGCTGAAGTGAAATTCTTTTCCAAATCCATATCCGCGCCATTACAATCCTAAATCCAGACAAGTGTTAACGTGCCTCTAGTCTAATTGGAGACTAGAGGCATGCTAGTCTCTAGTTAAAGGACCAAGGTCTGAGGTTCTTTATGTTTGTATATGTCCTGTTAATGGAAAATGCAAGGTTTTTAAGCTGCATGAGAGAAAACAAGTCTTGTCTTGGCTGTCTGCATCATACTGGGAATGTGATAAAGGGGATCTATCTGTGTTGGTGATAATGCACACTGGACTTGTCATAGCAAAGTAATATATAGAAGGGATAGTGGATTTATTTCCTGTGTGATGTTTTTAGAGTACATTAGTGTAAGTGCTGGTTTTCCCAATACTTGGCAGGCTCAGGTCTTTTTTAAATTCCAAATTCACCATGGGCTTGAATAATTAGAACACATAGGAATGACAGTATTCCTCTTCCTTTTTTTTTTTTTTTGCTGTATTTCCCTGTGTCTTTTCCTTTCTTTTCCTCCCTCATTTTTGAAACAAACAAGGAGATTAAGTACCAAAACTTCATTAGTACAACATTACAGCTGAGAATGAAGTTGTCAGGATGGCTGCTTATGGTTCCCACAACAATCATAACTGGGCTAAGTTGCACATATGTATTAAGGCATAAAACACAGAATATAGCAATGTGCCATATTCCTTATAACACATTATGCATGCTGTGGGAGCCATCTCTTTGAAAATCTTGACTTCTGTGTTTTTAAAATCTCCTTGAAAATGTAACATTAATGTATTTTTCCTTCTGCATATAAAACTGTTTTCTGTGCCCACTGGTGATAAAAATCAGGCCATGAATACCACCTTGGTATGCCTGTGAACTCTGCATAGCAGCCAGTCCTCCTTCATTTAAGGTTTCTGTAATGAAAACTGATACAAGAAGAAATAAATAACAGCATGCAGTGAAATGAAAAGCGTAAAGCAGTGAGCTGCCATTGCAGCCACGTTACATCTCAGTAAGTTCCAAATAACCTCTGATAAATGTTTTTTAGAAAACCAGATTGAAATATTGGTTTGCACGCGCACGGAAAGGGATACTTAAATTACAGTTCTGTTCTGCTGACTGGGAAGTGTTGTACTGTTCTGCAGTCTAGGCAGCCTTTGGTTCTTGTACTGCTGTACAGCTAACAGCTCCAATGCCAGTGCTACACCATGTAGAAGTCAGGGGGTTACCTAAGTACTGACCTGGTCTGGGTGATTGCTGAAGCAGACATTGCCAAGCTGCTATAGCAGCATAGCAAGCCCTGCTCTGTTCACTAGTCCAGTGGTGGGATGTCATCGTTTCTTTTTAGCCTGCTTCCAGTCTCATCTTTCCTTTATCATGGTTCTGATGTTTGAATGTTTCAGCTGTCAGCCAAATGTGGATTTTAGTGTGAAGCTTACAGAGCCAGGAGGATTGACCTGAAACTGGTGATGGAAAGGTCTGATTATTTCTGCTCAGTTGAAGAAGATAGCTCCATTTTTTCTGTGTCTGTGTTACTGTTGTGCTTCAGGCTTTCTGCCATCATCCTCCTTGACTCCCATTGAAATCAAGAGGAGTTCATATGGAGCAGCAGGATAGTTTGTAATCAACAGCAGGGTATTGCATTTACAATGATTTTGTTTAATTTGCTGTAATTGGAGTTGAAGTGCAGAAATCCTATTTAGTTGTATCTTATTATAAGAAGCTGTTTTTCATAAGTGTATTTTAGTGTTCAACTTTTCTTGGAGGTTAATGAATGTGTAAGAGTCCTTATTGTCCTACATTTTGAGAAACTGAGGTTTAACATTGATTAATAGGATGCTGATAGGGACTTTACATTTTTTAATAGAGACTTGGTTTTGTCCCAAAACATACACACCGCATTCTTGTTTTGTTTTGCCTGGTGGTGTTGTTTCCTGTATTATGGTAGCTCCAAGCAGGTCCTGTCAAAACGTGGAGGCTGCTGGATAAACACAGTTTTAAAAAGTATTTTCCTCATCAGACAGGGTGCAATGCATTTCATTTTGTAGTTGCAGTTGAAATGGTAAATTAGGCTTTAACAGCATGGCATTAGCTGAATTATTTGGAAAGCAGCTACAGCTTTTCATGGTTTCACAGGTGCTACTTTGCAGCTGCTGATAAACTTGTGTTGGTGTTGGAACATGTACTGTGAGGAAGTAGCTCTGATAGCTACAACTTCTAGACTTCTTGCTTGTAAGTCAAGAGGAAGTTGACTGTTAATGAAACCAGCTATTTTTATGGTCACAGAGTAGCAGAGAGGTGCTAACTTGTGTGTTTGTTTTCTATAAGCTGGCTGTCTAACCCAACAGCCATCTCCAGGAGAGCCAAGGTTCAGAAGAGGGGTAGAAAGAAGACAGAAATATTACTGTTCTTTGAGGTTTTATCTAGGTAGTTGTTCTCTGACACAAAAAGTGTCCTTTTGATCTAACACTGGGATCATCATCTTGAGGTGGGTTCAGATCTCCTTGCATGCAGGAGTTCCTGAGGATCAGGGATTTTTCTGGCACAGGTCTCAAAACAAGCTTGGCTTTGCTGGTGGCGTTCAATTGAGCCTTTAATATGTTGGACTGCATGGTGCAGTAACATGAGCTGCTGGTGGGCCTGTTCTTAGTCCTTCCTGAAGATAAGTTACTTAGATACTTAGAGGACAACCTCCACTATGCTAACAAGTTTTCTGATTTCTGATAACTATGGACCCACTTAAATTACGGTGCTGAACTTATTGCCGACACTTTATTCTTGACTTATGCAATAGTTTTATTAACGTTGTTGTCTGTTGCACTTTTAGGGGAAGAAAATGAGACTTATCAGGCTATTATGTATATATGGTACATGCATATCAAAGCCAATGCCCATCTGCAAGAGCTGTGAAAAATCACCTGTGCAGCATGGAAGCGTAGGCAATAGGAAAAGGAAGCAACTTCAACCCAGTTAACCCTGTTCAGCAAAAAGAAATTCAGCTGATGTTCTGGAAGTCTGAAGTTTAAGGAGAAGATAGAGAACATTGCTCAGATGCAACTATTTTAATTGAAGAATTTGGGGAAATAAGTGAACTCTGAGGCTGCTGAAGCCAACTTCAAGTAGATTTTGTTATAAGATTATTTCTGTCAAGTCTTCTCTTGAGATACTACCATTGGTTTTAGACCATCAGGTGATGACTCAGTCACAGAGAAAAATTTCTTATAAGAAGTTTGGATATTTTTGGCGGGGGTAATTTCATTTTCCTAAAGGGGTGAGAGATTTCACTCCATCGTATAGCTGTGTATGGAAGTCATACGGTTATTGAAAGTCTAGTGGTTCTCCAGCAGAGCTGAAAGAGTGGGATCAGTTATGCTTGCTCCTGTGAGCTTGGTTGTAGTTGTCACCTATATACAGTGGAATGGTATGTAACAAGTCCCTGTGTGTTTTAACCACATCTTGAAGTGAAGCATTTACTGGGGATTTGTGCCAAATTTCAAAATTGCTTTGTGTTTTTGAGATACTGCAGCATTTACAATATCCTGGAATGGTTCATTTGGTTTATTCTTCTCTATGAAACTATGATTCTCCCCTTCCCTTCTTCTCAGGGTTTCAAGCTGTACAGTAGAGACAGGTTTTTAATCAGTATTCAATCAGAAGAGACAGGTTTTTAATCAGTACTCTATGAGGAGGTTTGTTTTGCTATAGAGTGTGTCATAAATGAAGCAAGACCTACAGCAAGCTCATTTTGCTTCATTTATTGTCTTTTGTGGGAAGGTGTCGGGCAGATAGTATTTAATGTTGGAAGAAAAGACAAGGGCATAAATTCTTGCCATCGCACTCTGACATGTTACAATAAGACGTGCAAAGGATAAGGTCTTTTTTTATTAGGAAGGGTGATTTGCAAGCAGGATCGCAGTTCCTCAGAGCTGGATTTACAGTGACAGGAGTGGTTATTGACTTGGCCTTTCTCGTAGTTGTGTCATGTTTCATCAGCTTTTAAAATCTTGAAGGTATCAAAATAAATCCTGAGGCTCCAATAGCATAGCATTACATGTTAGAGAAGTATTGACCGACCAGGCTTTGTGTTTTACACAAAATGATGGCTTTGGTTCTTGGAAAGGGAAGGTCAGCCTAGACCCAATATATGATTAAATGGGTGAAAAGTACTTCATTTACAGGTGGACTTTCTTAAATGGTTGGGTTGGGGGGAGGTAGTCACCAGATTATGTGGTTGAATACTACTAAAATATTCATAACCAGCCAATGTGAAATTTTAGTTGAAGAATTTGGGGCAGCTGAAGTTCCAAAGCAGTCATTAAATTCCAAAATCTCAGCATTGCCTTCTTGAAATTTTATGAGAGCCTCTTGCTTTTCCAAAAGCTATTAAATGAAGGTTCCATTTAACAGCCTTGTTTAAGATCCAGGCTGGGACTCAAGCCTGGAAATACATCTTTGCTTTAAAGAATCTGTTGCATAGAGCCATCTCTTATTTTTGTATATATGTATCTCTCTCTGTGTGTACGTATAAGTTTGTCATGATCAATAAGTCTCACCACCTCCATTTTTCTTCTTCAGGTTTCATAAAACATATTCCCCTCTACAATTCCAGTGCTGTGTTTTCCAATCATGTTTTTGTTTGCTCTCTTCTGCTGAGCACAGCAATGAGAAGAAGTGATGCTATGGCCATTCTGCAATGGAAACTGAATGTATTACAGGCTGTAGAATTTCAGTCCTGCACTTCTCTCCTGTAATTTAAATCTCAGTATTTTTAGATCATTGATGTAGTTAGTGGCTCCTAGTGCCAAGTAAGACAGATTGTTTCTCAGCAGGTTAAACACAATTTTGGATATTACAGAAGTTTTCTTAAAATCATATTTGAACTTGTGGAGACTTCAATCTGTGTAACGAGATTTGAAGTAGTCCAAAAAAAATCTCACTGTTCTTCTGATTGTTTTTTGAATGTCCTTTGTGATTAAATATATCTCTTTTTTTTTTTATTATTTTAAATTTAATAGGCCATACTCCTTGGAGATGCTGGCTTGAATATTTGATTTCTGTTGTGTATTCATTGCTCTCTTTTATTAGTTTGTGTGTCATGAAGCTTTCTTGGCTAGGCATATGTGGAGTGGCCAATTACATTTTTAACAGAACTGCTTGGCTTTCTCTCATACATATGTCATAATTTCTTCCCTGAAAAACACAAACAGACATCAAAACACTTTTCCTGCCTTTTCTTTTGTTCACAGGATCACTCAGAGCCTGGAGCTACCCACTGAAAAGGCAAACATAATGCAGAAACCACAGGGTTTCTGGCACAATATTAGCAGGAGCCAAAGCTGCAAATCTATGAACTGGCATTGCTGATTGTGTAAACTCTGTTTCTGCCTTTTCTCTCTTGACCAATGTAACTACTTTTGGAGAGGATTTCTTCTTGTTGGCCATTAGGGTGACAGTATAAAATACCTGATTGATATTATTTTGTTGTTGGATGTTTTTTTCTTCAGGAAGTGTGTTGTGTAATACATTGTAATGAGGAAATGTAAGGTACATCCATCTTCAGTGCATGTTTTAATAAGGGTTTTAACACAGAAGGAGAACCTTTTAATATTTTTAGAGCTGGCAAGGGCATTTACAAAAGATATAAATGTTGGTTTCTGTTTCTACAAGTGAGCATAAACTGAGGATATTTGGCGCTCAAGTACTTGGAGCATTGTGTGGAAATGTGTAGTGGTTTCATTGGCTTCTGTAACGTGCATTTACTCATTGGTCATTTTAACTTCTAATTTATACTTATAATTGACATTTTTCTTTTGAAGTCATGGCAATATAGAGCATTAAATGCAATCCATAGCGTGCTTAAGGCTTATTTTTGCAATGTGTGCTGTTTAATACTTAACTGCATTGCCTGATACCAGCCAAAATGATGCCAACAAAATGGGATTAATGTATTTACAGAAAATGCAAATATGCATATGTTAAAATGCAAAGGTACATAAATTAAATACATAAAATGCGTGTTTTGATATATAGATATCTGTGTTTATTTTTTCTCTTTGGTATTAGGACAGTAAGATATGCCTTAATTTTCTTTTTCTTCGTAAGGGCTTCGGACCATGAAAGAACAGGGGGATGTGGCTCTGACAAGAGGTAGTAGTCATTCTCAGGAGAGTCCAAGTTAAAAGCAGCAATTACCTCCAGATTTGATTGAAAATAGCCAAAATCTCGTCTATACCTCTTGCAAGGTTTTGGACAGCAGAATTGTGTCAGAAACTTAACTTGATGAAATTTTTGTCTATGTAAATTATCACTGGACGTTGCTCCCCTCAGTATACTAATATCCAAAAGAAGCCATCAACCTAACATTTGTACTCCAATGTATTTTCTGATAAACACAATGAAGAAGAAATCTCAAAGTATTTCTGATGATAAATTATTAGTAATAATATTTAAAATCAGAAGATAATACTGTACTGGGAACTCTCAAAAGGTCTAGCTTTTACTGCCTTTGCTAGAGGAGACTTAAACTATAGCTCTTGGAAGTTGGTTGGAATATGAGCTTCGCAAACTTGCTGTGAAGTAAAATAAGCTTGATACCAATTGTCTTTGAATATTGAGGGTATAATTGCAGCAAAGTTAAATGAGAGGAAATATCTCGTAGTATTTTCTAGTAGTAATATATGTGTGTGTGTGATTTAAGGTTTAAAAACCCAACCCAATAGATTTATAACTTTTTATTTTCTTTTCTGAAGGAAGGATTTTTCTTTAGCTGCAGACTGGTTTTGTTCCAGACAATGGTACTGGAACAAGCAGGAGTAGCTACTGCGTTTAATTCCAGTAGTCAAAAGAGACTTTTGGAGGGAAATAATGTGGGGGGTTTTTTGTCTTCCGGTTGTTACGTGAAAGCTTTGTTCTGTTTTGCAGTCAGTGTTTGTCTGCTAAGGCAGTTCTAGCTGTTGAACGCAGATCTGTTTCATCAGCATGATGCTGCTTTGCTCTTAGCAATTATTTTCTTTCAGGGTTTGCCAATTAAGCTAGTGCGAGTAAAAATGCACCTCATTTGTCAAGAAATGGCAGGATCAAATATGGGGACCGTTGTATAAATTGGGAAAGAAAAAAATCAAGAAGAGCATCTTTGAACCTCAGTGAGTCTCAGGCTTCTTGCAGCATTTGCGTTGTGGTTATGTGTCCATCCCCTAGTGATGGAAGAAGTGTAAAGCAATTGGTCATAATTTATAGGCCATCCATGTCCTGACTATTATGTGTTTTAAAACATTGCTTTGGGTAAAGCTGCCCAGAAAATTCTGTTCCAAAGACTCTGTTAGTGTAGTGTTATAATATTGTTTCTGTGCTAGTGTTGGTTTGGTGCTTGGGGTTTTATTTGTTTCCTCCTTGGTCTCAACTGGTTTGTGTTTGGCACAGTTAGTTACAGTCAATGAAGCACGATGTTTATTACCTGCAGTCTGCTTAGACTGACTTCTTCAAAGTCATGTATGCTCAAAATGTAGATGTGTGGTGCTTGGGTTTTCTAGTCAAATCCTTAAGCTTTAAACTGATGAAGAAATAGATTAGGTTGATCTTGCAGTTCCTGTGTGTAAAGCAAAATGGACTTTATCCATGGTTACCTGAGAGAATAGAAATGTAGAAATATCAGAAAAAGTATTGAAGAAAGAAAGAGTAGGGATAGCCTATCTCAGAGGAACAGAAATGTGTTTCTAGAACATCTGCATTAAACTAAAATGTATATTGTGTTCAGATTAAAATTCATGTAAGCTCTATCTTCTTCCAGATTTCATTATGTATAACAGCGTATCGTGGCCTTCCACAAATGGCTTTAATTATCTCATCTAGCCTGTGCTGGAAATTAGCTGTCCCACCACTTCAGTCTGTGACAGCTTCCAGAATCTGCAGTAGCTCTGATTGCCCTCAGCACTGCCAAGACCCCTGGAGGCGGGGAACCAGAGCTCATTTCTGCTGTGTTGTTAATCAGTGTTTCATACTGAAGCAATAATCTTCCTTCTGGGATATCATTGTCCTAGTCACTGTCTTTAAGCTGCTTCTGGTGTTTGAAAACAGAGCTTCTCTAGTGCATTCTCCACTCTGAGCTGATGGGTAGAGGGACGTCTGTTCCACAGAGTGTGATGCTGGTGGAGGAACAACATGAAAAAGATGTAAGGAAATGGGGAAGCAGGCTGTTAATTGATAACAATTAAACAAGATGTAATAGTAATGGAAATAGTATATACCTGGTTAGCTGACAATTAAAAGGAATTGGTTTCTTTAAACCTAATAGTAAATAATGAGGTGATGTACAGTTATTTCCCACAGGAGAGAACTATTTGAGAAATTGGGAAAGCAATTTAAAATAAAGAACAGCTATTGACACATGAATTAAAATGTATAAAGTATTTTATAGATACAGTGGGCTAATGGAGAAGGTGTCCTGGCAAGCAGTGAGGCTCTTCAACGTCCTTACAGTGAGATTACTGAGGCATCCTCCCTAGACCACCTCTAATCCCAAAGTAAGGCTATCAGTCTCTAAAGAGGACTTTGTGATACAATCATCTTTCATAGCTGTGAAAAAGAGCTGATTATCTGGGAAGGCAAGGTTCAGTTCCCTTTGAATTGTGTATTGCCTTTGTTGGCTGTGGTTTTCATTACAGGATTTGAGGAAAATTACTTTCTGTGTTTTACAAGACTTGTGTGCATTGAAGGATGGCTGGAAGCACTGTGTGTCTGTGTTTTGAGTCATGGGAGCTCGGTTGTTTTCCACCCCCTACCAGTGAGACCAGTTAGGTTAATGGCTTTGATTGTAGGGAAATTTGTCAGGTTTATGTCTGGGGATGAGAGACAATTTGGCACATGTGTTTGAAAGCCAGATGATTCAAAGGCTCATAGGTTGAGGCTGTTGATCCTGGAAGACTTCAAGTGGTCATTGTGACAGACAAAAGAGCATTTTTGTGAGTCTTTTCTTAAGTATTAAAACAGGCTCTCCTATAGGCCATCTGCATTTATTTTCCTGGATAGAGCTTCTAGCTTTGGAGAAATATAACTAGCTAGAGGGAACATCATCATCATTCTTCTTTGGCTGAGGATGATGACATTGACATGGGGTTTTCTGACAGGAGACTAAAGTGGAAAATATTGGTGTTAATCCATTAGGAACAAGAAGACCCCTTTGAGAAGAAGAATTCAGGTGCAAACCACCAAAAAAAAGTGCTATGTTTCTGGGTTTTTTCTTTTTTTCTTTTTTAGTTGTTGAACTGTTCTCATCACTGCTATAGTTTGCAAATGCTGAGTTTCATGTGTAGGTTGGGAGGAAAGCCAGTGCTATTCGAAGGTAGAGGCTTCAGCTGGGATGCTGCTCCTCATGTCATCCGATCACCTCTTTTAAGAAGACAACTGGTTGTTGTGTAGGGTATGAAATCTCCAGTATATTCCAGTCTGCCCTGTTCTCATCAAATTTGGCCGCTGTTGACACTGATGGTTGTTTGCTGGCCTGTTCAAGGTGGGTCAGTGGACTTTGTGCTGTTGTTTGTACGCAGATGTTCATGTTCCTCTAAGTTCTGGGATTAACAATTGCGTCTGCTGACAGGTAACCCTTTACCAATAGAGGTCTGTGGCACAAAGGAGCAGAAAACACAGTCAATCACTATACTTGTTTTTGCAGTAAAGATGGAGAGGGGACAAAATAAAGTCAAGGGGAGGTGGGAAATGAAATGAGGCTTCAAGCATTTCCTTTAAAGATATTGTTTTCCCTTGTTTTTTAAGGTTTAGTTTTCAGTCTCTTAACAACTTGTGGGACTCCATGTACTTCACAGCCTTAATTTTGATCTTGTTTTTAATTTGGGGTTTTTTTTCATACCAAAGCATTTTGGTGTGAGAGCTGGCATGGATTATTCCCCTGCTATGCTAATACGCAGCAGCAAACTTGGCTTCCCAATGCATACATGTATTTCTGTGGGATATGTTGGAGACAGTGAGGAGCACGCTGTACTGCCTGACTGATGATGTAGGTCCTGGAGTCTAGGACTGACAATGGAGGAGTCTTGTGTTCAAACTAAAACTCCAGGATTTATTTTACTTGCCTTTTGTGGGGGGGTTGTTAATGGTGATTTGAGTTGGTTTGATGTTGTTTGGGGGGAGGAGGGTGTTTAAACAATAGATTTTATATCCTGAAGATTTGTTCTGAAGCCGCCACAGAGAATTGGATCTTTTGTTTTCAGTGTGAAACCTGAGATTCTCTTCAATTCACTTGATGATAGGAACTGGAATATTTTAAGTAAATCAAATAACAGGAAGTTTATGCTTTAAGCCACAAGAGTTTGGCACATTGGCTGTGTGTACTGATAAGATAATGCCATAGTCAGTTTCCAATGGTTTCCAGGAATCTGTTAAGTTAGCAATAATGAGTCAAAGCTGTCTTTATATCTCTGGATGAGGTGTATATCACATGGTGGAAATCATGACTGACATCTCAGCTTCCAGCTCATGGCTTGTATCTGCAAGCCATTCACATGAGGGGAGAATCACTATGGGATGAGCAGGATCCTGACATGTAGGTACTGCCAACATCAGGCAGTTTTCAGTTGCAGGAGCTGTTCAGGCTCAAATGATTTTATGTCTCTGCTTAGCAGCTTTATTTAAAGAGAAAAGCCCTTGGTTTCACTCAGAGAGGGTGCCTGTTCTCAGTTAAGAGTATACTGTTTGGCCTTAAAGCCTGCTCATCCTCTCTTCTTGGAGAGAACGTGTTGAAACTTCCTGGAAGGATGAGGTTCTCAAAATTCCTGCTTCAGTATGTGATGCCTTTGAGACCATCAAAACGTTTCCTTATACATAGTGCAGAAGGGGCTTACTTGCCTGTGGTGGGCTCTCGGGGTAGCCATCAGATGTTAATTGAGGAGGGTTTTCTAATGTCTTTGCTCATTGTTCTGTGCTTTTTTGACAATTCTTCTGAGTATAGTCTTAAAACGCCATCATATTAAATGAAGTGTGTTCCTTCCCACTAACTTTTCTTGGAATCTGCGTGGTATGTGTTGTATGAATGTATGTGACCATATGCGCTTTCTTCCACTCCTTTTTAAGCTCTGGCAGTAGCTGCTCAAGCTGGGTAGTACCCTCAGCTTCTAATGTGCAAATCCCCTTAATAAAAGCAAAGAAAAACCCTACCATTTCAATCCCACAGTGTATGCTGATCAGCTAGGGCTTGTAAATTCTGTACAAACAGATTATATTTCCACTAAAGTGGGTCTACAAATGGCTTGGTGGGCACCTGCATTTTCTCTTGCATTTCAGTGTGCAATACTCGAGTTCTTTTAAGAAATTAGGGGCTGCAATTTTGCCTCAAGCTGCTGTAGACCACTTCCAAGATCCCAACTCTGCTGTGAAATTGTGCTCACTTGCAAATAAAGAAGGTGGGTTTTACCTAGCAACAAGCTTTGTGGTTTCTACCTAAGGATGAAACCCACAAGAGCATTTGTTCAGCTCTTTGCGTCACGTTGGTGCTGAAGGTTTTGACAGTCAAATCATTGCTGACGTTTCTGTTGATGTACAAGGAAGAGAACAATCCAGTATGTTTTTCCATAGCAGTGCTGTCACTGCAGTACTGACAATAGTAACAAGTTCTTTCATCACTGAATAACCAGATATCCCAGAAGCAGGCCTATTTTCAATCAAAGCGTCTCACTCCCAATGGCTATTTTCTGACTGGTTCCTTTTTGCTATTTATGCTCTCCCTGAAGTATTTTATAGAAACCTGAGTCCCTTTGAAAACCCACCCAAACAACCAGAAGTATGTTTTACGTATTGTAGTATGTAATTGATTAGTCATCACTTGTAAATTGCCTAATGGGGGAGGAGGAGGAGGAAATTTATATTGAGGGAAGGTGAAGAGCTTGACTGTGGCTGCTCTATGTCTCAGTTCTTCCTGCCTTTGGTTTTTTTCCCTTGACAAGGTAATTATGAAAGATTTTTAACGAAAATCAATCCAAGCAGCACTGTCATGGTGGGTTTGGATAGTGGTCGCTGCACCCTGTAAGCTGCTTTGCCGCTTGCTTATGCTTTCTTGGGGAAATTTATGGAGGTTTTTTGCTTTAAGTTGAGATTCAGTGTCAGTCTTGTACGTTGTCGATGATAAATGATGTTGGCATTGGAGATCTTAAGTGTAACAATATGGGGAACTCACTTTATGAAGAACTATGTCTTTGGTAAAGCATGGTAAGATAATGTGAAGCATCTGTGGCGCGAGACCATAAATGCTGTGTATTGGAGTCTTGGCATATCATACCTTGCTGGATATGATACCCCTTGATTGACTGGTATGGTTTTGTTTTGCTCTGTTTGCCTTATAAATGGTTAATTCACAGGACATGGTAACACTGAAGAATCCTGAAATAATTTTTCTGTGTCCTGATTTCGGTACAGATACATATTTCCTAGTTTAGAAGAGTTTTGATTGCAAAGGTCTGTCCCCTGGCTGTCTTTATCCAGATCAACCCATAATGCATGCACTATGTTTCATTGGGGTCTTTGGTTTGTGGTTGGTTTTGGTTGATTTATTTCTGCACTAAATCTCTTTTTAGAAGTGTGAGGGAAAGGGTTAACAGAAGATGGTTATGATGGAAGTTTTTCTTTCAGTCGGAGGTTTATTCACTCTTTCCTGTGTGTGTACTGGTTCCATGAAATACATCTGCTTAAGCAGAATTTTCCATGTTGTTCCTCTACTCCCATCATTATCCTGTGTTTGTCAGTGAGATAATATTTCTGAAAATGGCCTTTGAGAAATACCAAAAAGTGAGTGGGAAGGCTTAACTTGTATTAGTCTGTATCCATTATTAAGTGGTTTGAGGAAAAGAAATACTTTTATGTATGTGAATGTGAAGGATAGCCGCGGTAAGTTATTGAACTGCCTGCTGGGCTGCTCTGTGTGCCTGAGCTCCCAGAGAGAGTGGTTTGTGAAAGATTAGATGCCATTTCTGGTGCCTGAAATTCAGCTCTTCCAGTGTGATGAGTTCCAGTGCGCTGCCACGTACTGTACAGCAATTATAACTGCACGGGATGGAAAACGTGCCTCAGAAACAAGGGGTGTAATGTTAGAGTGAGATGGTTTTCAATCGTGTGTCTGTGTCACATCTTTCCCTTAAGTAGGATACATGTTTCCTCCTATTTGCTGGTTTTGTGTATTTGCACTAATTGCTTCAACTGTGATTCATGTGCAAGCCTTGAGGAGAGGTGCCTGTTGGATTGAGGCAGTTCGGCACACAGCCATGGCTTGTAAATGAGTCCGACTCATCCCAAAATGCTCCTTTCCTGTCAGATCAGCTGCTCAGCTGGCAAACGCAATCGATGAGCAGCATCAATTTCATTGCTGAGGCAACTCTTCCCTCAGGTTTATTTTCCAAACCATAGCCTGGAGCTTTTTCCTTCTCAGACAGTGCCTTGAAAGAAAGCTTTCCTGGTGGCCATTTCTTGGGGAATGTAATTTCTTCCTTCTCTTCCTCCCATTCTGGATCATTTCAACTTCTGTTCAGCTTCTGAAAGGAACATCTCGATTCACTATCCAAGCAGAGCAGGTCACTTTCTAAAAGCACCCACCCAGCTTCTTTTTCAGTAGTGTTTGGCTATGGAAATTCTAACTGGAGCAGAAGCCATGGTTTAAAAGCAAGCAAGTCCTTTTTCCTCAAACCCTCATTGATTTCTGTTGAAGCAAACAGATGAGCTTATTTATAAATATGTATAAATGCTTTTTTTAATGAAAAGTGTTAGAATTCACTAAAAAAGGTTAAAATTGAAGTGAGTAATCTTCGGTGCATAATGCAATTGTTAATTTTAGCTCCTTGCGTAGGAGCTGTTATGACTTGAACAGCCGGCTCTACCCTTCATTAGAGAAGAAGCAGGCAGTTTTGAGACAGGTGGAGCTGGATCAAGCTGTGAAAGTGATTTGCTTGAAGCTGGTCATTCGTGTTAGAAATCTGGTCCTCTCTATTGCATCCTTACCTTGTGCCATGATTGTTGCCATTGTTAATTACTTTCCATCTTTTTCCAGGTTGACTATGATCCGTCAAACTCTCTGAAGGACCAGCATGGAGATTGGCACTGTGAACTGTTAATGGGGACATGGGACTCACGTTGTCATTGATCACTTGTGTGGACTTAACCAGCGAAGAGCAACAGAAGACAATAGGAAGACAGTGGGAATTATAGCAGACTTTCAGGTAAATAGCTTCTTTGGTGCAGGTGATAAACTATAAGTGCAATTGGTTTTGTGATCCCTGTGTAAGCATGTAGCTAAGGCGTGGGGTAATGCGAAGAACTTGTGCATGCGTGTGCATTTCTTGGTGGAAATCATTAACAAAGGAAGTGTTATTTATTGAACAGAAAAGGTTCAGGTCTTGCCATTCATGAATTCTTAACAAAGGCGTCCAAGTCTCGGTAGTAACTGCAAAGTAGCCAATGCCATGGGACTTCTTGGAGAGGGAGGTGGGAGGAGGAGAACCACTTGAAGCTTGACTTGTCTTGCTGTGAGCTAATTTGTGAGCTTGAGAGTTTGGTTCATTTATGAGCCATGCAGCTTCATTTCTTGTGAAATCCACAATCCTTCTCGAATGGAAAGATGATGTAGGAAAGGTTTCATTATTGTATTTGCTCACAATGCCAAAGCAAGAGCAAAAATTCAAAGATGTGAGTTTGTAAAACTTGGTATGTCTTATTTTTTTCACTTGAAACATCACTTAAAAATGAAGGTAAGTCTTATCAGACCTGTTGAATGTTAATTACAGGCTGTAAAAGAAACATGGCCAAGCGTGGCTTTGTTTCATAGCCACTGTTTCATTGCTGAGAAGCAGCAAAGTATTGTGAAAGACCCTTTCTGAAATAACTCCCTCTCTCAACTGCAGTTGTTTTTCCTGAAGATACTGCTTAAGCCAAATGGATGGGGAAAGAAAAGTTAAATAATTCATGAGTCTTGCTTGACAATTGATCAGTGGGGGAGGCTTCAAGAGGGAGCTGGGGGAGAGAAAGAGAGAGAAAATAATAATAGGCTTTAACTTTGAAAAGCCTTTAAAGCTTCTGTACAACAACCCATTGTGAGCTGAAAGTAAATGCAGTTCTGTGTAGATACCTTCATTAGAAATACCTGCCAAGGGCTTCCTGCAGGATTTTCATAGTACTGGAGAGTAACGTGGGGCTTGGGAAGAGGCTTAGGATTTTAATAATGGAGCTGTCAATTTGATGCCTGAAAGCGTTGACTCCGAGAGCTTTATTGCCAAATTTAGATTTCATATTTACATGGAATTATTACCTCTTCAAATTCCATGGTTTTTTTAACTAGTAGTGAGCGCCATGGGTTTCTGCCCTGTACAAAACCCCCATTAGGCACTATTGTCGTTTCAGTACAGCCTTTCAACTGGAACATGTATATATGTCTCTCAGCTCCAGAGCTGCATGTTTTGATTTGTTCATCAAAGAAAATGAAATTACTTGGGAATTAAAGGAAAAATTCACCTCCAGTGTTCTTTCTCTGTGTGTTTGTGTTGTGGTGTCTTGACCTTTCAGGTCACCAAATCTTGTTGTTTTAATTTCTGTCTGGAAGAATGTCTGAGCAAGGTAAATTGAACCAGGAGACAGCAGAGGAAGCTGCAAAGGAGCAGGAGACTGCCATATTGGAGGGGAACCCGGACAACTGTATCCTTACTAAGTCTGAAAGCTCGGAAGTGGATGAGAAGGAGGAGAAACTGAGTGATGCCAAGACAGAGCTGCAGGTAAGACAGGAATAGTGAATGGGCACATTAAATATCAGTGTGTTACCCTTGCCTTTCCGTTTCTGTGATATTTCGTCGCCTACAATTCCCATGGTTTTTCTCTTATAATTTTGAGACTTTTTTTTTAAGTTTTAATTATTTGTTTTTATTTTGGGTTCTTTTATCTCCCTCTAAAATAAATACTGTTATTTGTTGTACCTTTCAAGCTCTTTAGACTGCTGTCCATGTTGTTAAGGTTTGAGAAGTTAATTGCTAGACGTCTGTGTTAGAGCTTGGTGAAATATTTGACTGTTTTCCCTCTTTGGGGATTCAGAAAACTACCTTGATTTCGTGACTTTACAGGTAATAATACTGAATAATTACTTAATGTGTGGTTTGGTTTGTAGGTGTTACTGCCAACAAAAAGTTGTTATGCAAAGCCTAAGAAGGTAATTTGATAAGAAGACCTTATCAGATGAGGGGGTTTCATTCCTTTTTGCTCAAACAAATAGAAGAATAAAGGGGGAGACTGCAATATAAGAGGAATTTGGAGAGGGAGAGCATTTACTTAAGTATGCCTTTTCTTACATTTTTATTATATGCAAAATTATAGAGCACTCTGCAGTGTGGCTTTTGCTTATACCTGTTCTTAAAATGAATAAAGTGAGCAGAGATGATTCTCAGGTTTCCCTGCTTTCCAGACTGGGTTTGGGAGAGTTATTTTTGAAGCATCAACTGATTAAAGTATCTTGGAGTGGTTTAGTGTCTTTCTTTATTGGTAATGCTCTTGTTGGGCATATTTTCCACTGAAGTGATAACTTCTTCCTTTTTTTGCTATCCGCAGAAACGAGGTGGAAATCAGAACCAGCAGAAAAAGAGATCCAAGGTAAGGGACAGTCTCTATTTGGCATTGCATGCCTTGGTAGGCTAAAGAATGTCGATCAAATATCTGTCTGCAGTTGAAATGATGGCCTTTCATCACGTGTGTGGTGGTTTGTGGTTGTTTTTTGTGGTCCTTTTCCTTCCCCTAACCCCATAATCTCATTGCACAAAGGACTTCTGCTAGATAAAATGTGTCAGTCTCCCCTTTGTTTATCCATCGTACTTTTATGCTGCCTGGCTTGCTGTGCACTTGTGTTAGACAGCATGGGATGTGTGCTTCTGTATCCACTAGGGAAGGGAGAAGCTTGTTCCTTGTGCCTTAGTAATTAACGTTTTTGTTTGAATTTTATTTTAACGGACTAATCTTGACATAAAGAAGCAGAGACTGAGTAGCTCCCTAAGCAGGGCAGGAATGAGCTGTGAGGAGCAAAAAAACCCTAAAACCCTTCTTTTCATTTTCCAAGCGTAGATCCATAAAGCTTGCACATTTTATTGTCCAAGTTCCTTGGATATAATACTACTAGAAGAAGATGGGGGGGAGGCCAAGCAAGCAAGTATACAAACTTACCAAAACCCAAATTACAAAAGGAGCCTTTGAGTTCAAATACTGAAGTATTAAAGTACTGAAGGTTAAATTGTCTTCAGTGTTGGATTATCTATTCTCTGCTGTTACAGTTTTTGGTGGAAGTGGGTGAACCGTAGCAGAAATTTATTAAAAGCAGAACTGAAACCCACCGCCTCCCCTGTGTGGCAAATGACTTGCTACTTGGAATCCCCTTCTGGCTGCATTGAAGGCAGATCCAATTTTGTTGGCTCAGTGGGTAGTTGTTATTTGGAGTATTTAGGGACAGCTGAGGGGTGCAGCTGATGTGACTTGGGGTCAATAGCAGTGTTCTCTGGTTTGTTTTCTGTCTCTTTCATTCAGTCAGGAGCTAAAGGAAAACTTGTCCGGAGCCTTGCTGTGTGTGAAGAGTCATCCCCGCGCCCGGCAGCGGAGAATCTTCATGACAATCAGGTACACTTGCAGTCATTGCTTTTAGCTGCATGGTTGACATCTATGTTCAGCTGCATGATTATGTTACTTAATTGGGCATTAAACAATGTCTTTCTTGGGGGGGGGGGGGGGGAATTACATCTGACAATGAATGTGTTTTTATGAAGTTATCTGGTTTAGCGTGAATTTTATTTTGAAATCTTAGTTTTATACCATATCACAGGGTGTTGTTTGCTTTTTTTTCCAGACCCCCTGAAAATTTCACCAAATGGAAAAGAATTCAAAAGAATTCAGATTCTAAAATTAAAAAATAGTAACAATCAGAATATTAATATGATCTTTTCTCTAAGGTTACCTCTTTCAAGGCTGCACCAGATACAGTTATGAATATGCTCTGGTTTCTGGTTCCTCTGAGACTCCAGTTCATATCAGTGTCCCCCTTCACACATAATGCACAGGTGCTTTGCTCTCTGAAATACCTTGGTAGAGCTGAGGATGCCTCCTCCTGAGTGGCACTTGTTTTCTGAACTCTTGGTGTAGATTTTCCGGTATCAAAAAGCGTGTATATGAGTTTTTATCTGTGCTGGTAGTGTTGTATTCCCAGCAGCTGGCAGAGTTCTGTCTCCTGCCCCCCTCCCCTCAGGCAGTAACACTGGTGGCAGTCTTTGTAGGCCAACTGCAAAAAGTAACCCAAAAAAGCAAAAAAGAAAAACCTCAAATACTCTTTGCTTGCCTGGTAAGGGCAAAGATTAAAAGAACCCAAAGCTAACTATTAAGAGCATTGCCTATAATTTATGAGCTGTTTATGTGCAAAGGAGATCAACCATCGAGAGAGCTTGAGCCAAGTGACTTCTTGTGAGCTTAACACAAAAACAAAATATCACGTCTAAGTGTACTTTCTCACTGTTCTTCTATTGACTTGAAATGGAACAAATCCAGCTCTCCTCTTGGCTCAGAAGTAAGGAGAGATTTTTCTATTTTTTTAATTTATTGTTTTTTTAAAGACCAAAAACCAGGTTGTTTAGCAGGGGGACACGTAGATGTTCTACTGCTCTACAATGATGCTTATGCAGCAGACGGGCAGGTTATTTTATCAGTTGTTCTGTTGTAGGTATCCGCTTTCTGCTCAACTCGCGTTCCTCAAGATGTGTGGCTTTTGTTCTGCTTTCGTTTGTATTTTCTATTGTTTGATGGGGAATGAAAAGGAGAATAGCATAAAGAGATCGTATTAAGCAGCGCACGGTAGTTTATAATTCAGTTTGGATTTTCTTCCTTTATTTTTTCATTCTTATTTTATCTTAACGGTTTACAAAGCACAGGGAACTGATTACCAGAGAATGTACGGTACATTGCCAGAACGACTGAGTATGGATTGTACTGCAGATTTGATGTTTGTATTTATATTTGAATACTTGCCTTCATTTTCCTGTATAGGGAAAAGACTTGTTTACCTGTATTACTTGATCTTGAACGCTTACCTGATGGTTCACTATGTCCTTACTCAAAAGGAATGTTGCCTTTAATGTTAAACTATTGACCAAGAAGTGTATTATTGCAATTTGAACATTTATTTTGTTGTTCATTATATTTACCTTGTATCAATGTATTTATTAACATTGTATTTTATTATTGAGAAAAAAATCAATAAAAATCTAAGAAAACATATAGTAGCTTTGCTTTCACGACGCGACAGCCTTTTTGCATGTTTCATCTAGTGCCTATATACCAGTAATGTGTTACATGTAAGACAGTAGCTACTGTATGTTCCTCTGTGTGCTTATACGTAAAGTTTTGTTTTTCCTTTCCTAAGTGCATTTTAACGGACACTGTCAAGGTTAGGATTAATATCCTGGGAACAGCATGGCCAGTTACATTTTTCTCCTGTTTTGAAAAGCTCTGCTCTGGGCAGGGCGGGAATCGGAGTTATCCTTTGGGGTCTTTTGCCAGAGATTGATCCAAAGTTTATTGTTTGAATGAGAAATAGAACTGCCATTTGAAGTGAAAGAAAGCAGGCATAACCTTAGTCCTCCAAGTGCAACCAAGCAGGTTAGCAAACACTGTTCTATGTATGCTGTGATCCTTGCCTCTAATGACCAAGAGTTCCCACTCTTTCCCTCTGTAGGCTCCATTTTTTCTAATGCTGTCAGCTTAAACTAACAGGAGTAGGGATTAAGGGCAGTAGGTCAGGATAAATTTTGGCTCTACGGCCTTGTTTCTCTTTTGCAGTGCTTTTCATCTCAAGTCTTTTGTGCCACATTCAAACCTCACACAAAGTCACTTGATGAGAAATGATGAATTTCTGTCTTCCTGTGGCATGTTTATGCTGCTCTCGTTGTTAGGAGCATGTCTTCCATGTGTTGTGGTGGCTGATTTGTAGTTGTAGAAAAAATCAGAAACCTAATATTTGTAATAATGACTAATTGAAAGCATCTTTTGAATTCATAATGGTCTGATTGCTTAAAAACAAACCCAACCCCTTTAAAGCGTTGTGTTGGTATTTTGGTATGCTAGTATTCATTGAAAGCTTATGAAGAAAGGGATTTACTAGCAGTCGAGAAACTCGATTTTCTCCAGTGTTGCTGAATTTGGTGTTCATTAAGGTTCTGCCCCAAAAAAATAATTATCAGGCATGCAGGACTCTATTAAAGAAAACTGAGTTATGTGGGAGTTTTGGGACGGCTCCATTCAAATAAGCATTTTGACACTACTTAAGCATATAGTGTTATTTTGTCCATCTTTTTCTCCAAAAGCACATGACCACACAGTATGCTTCCTTGAGTTTTGACCAACCAGACTGGTTTTTCTTGGCATATATAAATATTGCCATGGTACCTGCAGAAGAGAACAAGTTGTGTTTTGTTATAGCAAAGCCAGTATAAAGTAATGGTTTAAGTGGGGAACAACAACTTCTTTAAAGCAAATCAGAAAATGCAAACCAGCTTGAATTCTCAATTTTAATTAACTTTAGAAAGCCAAAGGATGCTTTCAAAGGGACTCAGAGTCTCTGAAATACTGCGTTTTTGAGGATAACACTTGTGATGCCTTGGAGAAGTTCACTTAGCACAACTTGTTTGAAAATCGCAGGGCACATTTCATCCCTTTCGTAAAGGCTCGCCTGCACATGCCTTTGTATTTAAAGTATCTGATCAGGTAGCAAGCCCTCTTGTATACACGTGAGTTATAATTTTTAGGCATTCCTCTGCTATCTGAGCTCAAAAGCTCAGTCTAACTCATACTGCGATGTCCGAAGCAGGTCATATGAACATGCAGGACTTTTAGAGAGGGGCGAAAAAGTTCTGTTTTTCAGACATCTGTCCATCGATCATCACCTAACATATAGTATTAATTAAATTAGACTTACTTAAAGCCCATATAAAATGAATTTCACTGTTATAAGTCTTAAGTGAGAATTACTAAAGTGTAGAACAATATGGTGTCTTTAATAGAGGTGGACTAAAAGTTGGTAGTATTCAAATATGAGGGAAGAAATACACTTACTGCTAGAATTTGGCCTTGAAGACATCATTATTCTCCTGGAAAAAAAAATCATTTGTCAAATAGGAAAGAAATGTATCTGGCTTCAGCTTTTCTAGTTACAATTACACCTAGTTAAATACACGTCTCTGCAGGCTGGGAGCCATGAGAAGCTTACTGAATCTGGCCCTGAATTTATCTCTCTCTTTTTCCCAACAGGAATCAATCCAACTACACCTTTCAAGTTTTCCTAGCTTGCAAGAAGACGACAAAACTAGTAAAGATGAATCTGAGAAAGAAAAAGAGAAGGAAAGAAATAAAGAAAAAGATAAAAACAGTGAAAAAACCAAGATCAGAATGTTATCAAAAGGTGAACTTAAAGATATTTATATTGTAATTACTGCTTGTGTACTTCTGTAAGCATGCATTTCTTTATTATGTATAAATACACAGGAGAAGTGTTTTCATGCAGTGAGAAAATTCAGAACCTGGAATGTGCATGCATGAGTGTTTTACGTACAAACATTGGGTTCTGAAAGTGAAGAAACCTTTCAAATTGAGGTTTGGTATTAGAGATTATTAATTTTCTTTAATGTAAAATCACTCCTTGAGTACTTAACTGTGTTGGTATAAACGCATATATATGTAAATGTGATTGTATGATAAGGTAATGTATGTGGGATTCTATAATAAGGTAAGTGCCAAAACTAATGCACTTTTTTCCCCACTGATAACATATTGACATGTCACTCGTGCAATGCAAATAGAGAGTAGTCTTCACTGTGGAGAAGATTGAGAATTTCTCTTAAATGCTGTAAAGAAATCCATTCATGACATTTAACCTGCATTGAAATCTATTGCTGTCACCTACTAAGACTTGTTCAGAAAAGATGTTGTATCTAAATTTGGTATTTAAAGCAAGCCCAAAATCTTGTTATGAGCCCATGTTGTAAAGGTGCAATGTAATCTCTCCAGAAATAATCATTGCTTACCTGGGTGTGGATCCACAGCTGGTGTGAATTGTCACTTGGCTTCAATGGAGCTCTCGCAGTTCACACCAGCGTGAGGATCTGTGTGTGCCTTTGAGTCAGGTGATACAGCAAGGCTAAAAAACTCATTCTGCCTACTGTCACACATCCCTCCTACCCACCCACTCTCAGGCGTGACTGGATTTCAGCCTGTCAATGCAAATCCGTGCTGGAACAATGGCTCATTTACCACATGTACAGCGTTTATTAAGTGATTCAAAGAGACATTGATGAATAAAAGGTGTTTTCTTTTCTCATTTTATCAGATTTTCTGTAGTAGTTTAAAGGAAGAATTTTGCAGTCTTGAGTGGCATTGAAGGTTTCCTGTGCTTTTTCCAGTGACCAGAGGTTTCTGTCGGTGTCTGGTTCTGGTGCCATGCTCACAGTAGAGCAGCACAGAGGAACTGAGAAAGTCCACCCCATGCTTCCGAGCAAGGACTTTCTTTGGCTGAACTCCAAATGAACATTTTCTTTCCAAGCGTATGCTCTCAAATTGTTGCTGGAAAATGGATTTTGATTTATAGCATAGCTTAATCATAACTGCTGAGATGAAATAAATGAGGGGGGATGTTTGTTTTTGTCTTTCAGATTGCAGTCAAGAGTATACGGACTCAACAGGCATAGATTTGCACGAGTTTCTCATTAACACATTAAAGAATAACCCCAGGTAGGTATTTTCTGCATTAGAGCTGGCACTCCTGAAATTATAGCTGGCAGTCTTGGAGCTCCCGTAAGTGTACGCTGTGTTATTAGTTCTGGAGATGGTTATGAAATAAAATACAAAGGAGATAGGCTGTTAACTGAGCAAAAAGCTATAAAAAGTCATCAACTCCTCCTCCCCTGTTCAGTCACCCATTGCTTCACTTTCAGCAGCATCTGGTCTTTGTCCTTACCTTCTTGCTCTGTGTGATGTTAGCAGTAACATACTATAGCCAGCGCAGTGAGAGATTTGTGTATAAATATAAAGTAGCTTTCTTTTGGCAGTGCTGTACACAATTATATTTCTGTGCACAGTGCCAGCTCCTGTTCTCTGTATCCCCATGGTTTCCATTTGGATCAACAAGCTTATCTCACTATTAAATTTACCTCTAAATGTCTTAAGGAAGGATATCTACCATTTTTATATGTTGTGATTTTTCAACGTTTGTTTCAATTGAACCTGCTAAATAGGTACCACTTAAGTCTGCGGTGGTAAGAGAGCTAGGGATAGCTGGGTACCTAACAGCTTGCATAACCTCTTGTAGATATGACTGAAGGTCCTCTAGCTGGTTTATCTGCACCAAGTGAGACCATTCAGAGGAACTAAGGGAGTGATGGACTCTGTAAGCTTAGGAAAAAAATGGGTATGTGGAAATTTTGGGATGTTTTTGGCAGAAAAGAAGGAGGAAAAGGCACATCTGAGCCCTTCCAGTTGAAACCAGAACATTTTCACTGAGGAATGCCGCATCATAGCGTCCTAGGAAGCCAAAGTCCGAAGGTGTTCTGTATTGTGCTCTCTATCTAGGTTAGGTATGCCCAGTCTTCTCGCCTGCAGATCAATGCCTCCTGGAAGATGTGTTTCAGACAAAATGTTGGAAGTTTCTGTGGGTAATAGTTCTTCTCATTCACCAAGAGCTGGGTGAGCTGGAAACCTCCTTCTCCAGCAAACAAAAAGGTGAAGAAGGAGCAAAGCTATCCATAGCAGTCAGAGTCTTTCTATGCAGTAATGCACTGCTCGAAGCCTGGTGTGGCTGGAAGCACTCTCAGACCATAGTTGAGCTTAAGAAAGACCTAAATCAGTCACGTATATGAGCAAAAGCAGGCAGCAACATTCTCCAGATGCACCAGGGCAAAGCATCTTTCATTTTGAATCAAGATGGCTTCAGCACTGGCAAAGTTGCCTTATGAACACTGATATATTCATTTTTTCATCTGAAATGTCTATTGATAATTGATGCTACAAATCCTTGCTTTTCTTTTTGACAGGGACAGAATGATTCTCTTGAAAATGGAACAGGAAATTATTGATTTTATTAGTGACAACAAGTAAGTCGACTTTGCACGCCTGGTTCTGAAGTCACATGCGTGGACCACATCAGGCTTTTATTTCGTGACATGTGGTGGTACTGCTTAAAATACAGGAGATACCTTTTGCTTTTCATGCTGTTGTAATTGCACCGGCCCTGCTCTTTTAGGTCCAAAAGTATAATTGAAGCTTTCAGTGCAAAGGATGATCAAATATGTAACCTCATGGGTTTCCTTGTATGCATACTATTCTAAATCGCTGTAAAATAGAACTGGACTTGGGTAGAGGGTTTCTTGCTACCTTGTGCTTTGTATAACAAAATGTTTCTGCAGCTTTAGAAAATAGAGTGTCAGAATAATAGAGGAGAAGTTATGCTGGTGGGAAATAAGCATTTTTGTCAATAAGAGAGAAAAAAGGAGTGTTTGCCAAGCTAGATGTTTTCAGCATCGCCCTGCATCTGCCCTTTGGGGGAAAGGCAGAAAGCTGCAGCCGGTGTCTCTCACATCTGCAGGATTGCTTGTGCAGTGGGCGCATGGGGTCAGGAGACAAGCTCTTCCCAATGGACAAAACACTGGCGATACCATGAAGCGTGAGCTTTGTGTCAGTGCAGCACATGGAAATGTCCTTATTAGACATTCAAAAAGTAATTCCTTTCTTTTTTTCTGCCTTCTTGTAGTAAATAGTCAGATGTAGACGTACAAAGGACAAGTTTTCAGTTAGATTTCTGTCCACAGAACTATTGAATGTGTTGCTCTTCTCATTAAATTATAGCTCAGGGGGAACATCATTATCAATGTGATCTGTTTTCTTTTTCCAGTAATCACTATAAAAAGTTCCCTCAGATGTCGTCATACCAGAGGATGCTGGTGCACCGAGTGGCAGCTTACTTTGGGATGGATCACAATGTGGATCAGACTGGGAAATCTGTAATTATCAACAAGACCAGCAATACCAGAATGTAAGTAGCAGCACTGTTGTGTTTTAACTTGTTCCCTTTCACAAGAGCTGGTTTGTACCATGGCTGTGTGGCATTTGCTTTACTATTACTGATTTTTGTAGCAAGAGGAGTGCTGTTTATCTCTTTCAAGGGTGGGAGGGGACAGCGGGGCTCACACTGTGAGGTTATTTAAGGATATAAAGGTGAAAAAGGGGAAATAAACCCAGTTTGTTCCCTGACACCTCAGTGCCACTGATAGGCTACAGGAATGAGCTCGTTGCTATACTTGTCACCTAAGACCATATGGCTATATTCCTAAATAGCTCAAATATATTTGGAAGGTTGCCTCTTCCCTTGTTCTGGCTCTCCCTGCTTCAAGAGTAATTTTCTGCCCAACCTGCTTATTTAGGATTTGGGTCCCCTCCACCACCTGCCACCATTCACTCCCTTCTTCTCCTCTTCTCCCCTCCTGGTTTCACTTTATTTTCTCTTCAAACCTCATTGTTTGACCACAGTGGTGTTGTGGGTACAAATTCCTTCTGATGGTTCAAAGGCATTGCAGAATTCCTGGCAGGCTCAACATGTGCTGGCATGCTTTATGCTCTCATCCATGAACCTGTGGCAAGCTAGCAAAAACTCCATACCAAGTTCCCTGGCTAATTCAGCACAGATGCAGTTGTGTGTCCTCGTCTAACCAGCATCACTTCTGCCGAGTGCCACGTGTGTATGAACCATCATGGAAACCGGAGCCTTTCTCTCCCTCTTTACCTATAAACTATGAATGAAGAGGAAATAATTACAACTGGGTAATGAAGTTTTGGTGATACCAAAACATTGGAACAGGAAAGCCCCATTTGAAAATTGTGTACTTCCTGTGTTCAGTTAGTAGGAGAAACAAACCCATTTATTTCATTTACATGTCCACTAGTTAGGTGAATTACTTAGATACTGTTGCAGAGAATATTCTTTTAAATGGTATTAGCCTCTCCTGTAAAGGGCTGGAGACAGTAACTGATATTGCAGGATGGAGCCCTGAGCCAAACACATTGGTGCTTGCTCTTTCACTGAGTCCTGAATATGTTCCATGTGTGTAAAGTAACTTTTAGATCATGGACAATTCATTTTAGATCCTTTTCATGGACAGTCCCTGTGAAATGACACTTGAGCCTTAATGTTCTTAAAGGTTTGAATAAAGCGTGCACCAACAGTGTGATTTTCAGATGTCAAGAGAATTACAGTAGCTCGATAAAACTAACACTCAGGCTTAGCCTCAGGGTCTGGTGATACCTGCCCTTGGGCAAGGGCTATGTTTGGGTCTGGAAAAGAAAAAGCTGGGTACGCAGAAAACCAGTGTTCATTTTTGAGCTGTAAATTAGGGGGAAAAAATAAACATTTCCTCATAAAGAAAACACAATTGATCATATTTGAATGCTTTTTAGGCATTCCTCTCCACAGCCTTCCCTTTTCCCTTCGCATCTCTGTCACCTCTGTAGTGCACCAACTGCTACAGATCATTCCTCGCAGCGTTGCCTTCTCCTGGTTGACTTGATAATGTGATAATATCACACTGATGCCTGATAACGCCTCTCTGGGTTGTGTGGCTGTAAATCACAGAGATGGGTAGTGCTGGAAGCGCTGCTGGAAATGCTTGTGTGGTGCTTCTGGAGAGGACCCTGAAGTTGTTTTCAACAGTAAGAACTGTCTCTGAGTGTTCTAGTGAAGCTGGGGCTTCTTGCATGGTGTAGGGGTGAGCAAGCAAGGCTCTTTACCAGGCATGACCTGGCAAGCTCAGCAGGCAGGACATTGCAGGGGTATAATGGATCAAATGACCCTTTCAGCTGTGGAGGTGAGGCACAGGGCCAGGCAATCGATTCTGACACCATTCCTGTGTAGATCTTCCAGAAATAAGTGCAGGGCTTTGCCCCTCTGTTGACTGTGATCTCAACTGTTTTGTAAGCACTGCACAAACTGCAGGTTCTTTCCCGTCTGCAGTGATTTGGTGGTAGGTAACTGGGTTATGTGAAGCTCGCATTGCAACGTGCTGCTTCCAGGGTGTTATTTTGATACTACTGTAAAATAAAGCTTTGTTAGAAGTAGCTCTTTCTTCTCATAAGCGGAGGAGATGGCATGTTTTTTTAAACATGGCTCTGACACAAAATAGGTTGTTATTATCCAGCTTGAATAAGAGCTGATGAGAGTTTATTATCTGCAGCAAACATTAAGTTCTATATCTGGAAGTGGCCGGTGGGTTTTCATGTGTTGTGCATTTCAGTACTCACAGGGGCAATTTTGTGGGTTCAGAATCAACACCAAATCCTGGGAACGTGTTGCCTCTATTAATTACTTCTTGGGCAGTACCCAGAATACTGGAGGACCTGGAAAGCTACTGAAACGCTGTTCAATGTGGTCATGCTGTGCTGCAAGCCTGAGCCTCGGTAGCTTGATGTGAATTTATGGAGAGGCTCCATAGACAGGTGTCCTGAAGATCTGCGTTTTGACAAGAGATTTCCTCCTTATGGCATATGGTTTCCAAAGTACTTCAGCTGTGAGCTGAGGGAAGCAAGAATATTCTTGCGTGCTCAAGAATTCGTTAAGCCTGCACCGGCTGGGACTTAGGGGTGTGTGTATCTGTTTGGGAAGAGCATATGACTCTGGGGTCACCATGTGGGTTGAATAAGCAGCTTGTGGCCTTTTTTTCTCTGGCCGAGTGAGAGTTCGTGTCACATCTCTGCTGACACTTGCAGACCACGGGTTGTTCTCTGCCTTCCGGCAGTGAGGTGCATTTATTCTGTTCAGCACAGATCTTGCTCCCTGCAGGTACAAGTGTCGGAAGAGTGAATAGCTTTGAGATGAATGGGTGGCTGGGAAGATTTGGTAATGCTACCCTTGAGGTGCAGTAGGCTCTGTCAAGCAGGGCATTAGAGCATTTAATTTCTTTCATCAATTTGCCATCCTAGGGCAACATATATCCACTCCCATATACCTGTGCCTATCAAGTACCTGCTTTTCAGGGGTTTGGTACTGGAGAAAGGGCTTATTGAATAGGTTGCAGCTGGAAGGAGGGCTGTGGCTTGTCTGGCCATCCATGCTGCTTTACAGAGATGGGTAGATGACGGTAAAAATGCATCACGACCTGAATCTCTGTGGGATTGCAACCCTGCAGCCTCTGTGAACTCTCAGTGAAGCGTCTCTTAACAATCCACTCAGACCACAATGGCAATTTAGCCATCTGAAGCTTCATCTAAGGTGCTTATTTAAATTTATTGGAATATGTATTTTTTAATCTTTTTTTAGGGAATGAAAATTTAAAGCATTGAGATGACCTCCACTGCCCAAATGTTTGTTAACCTTCATAAGGCAAAGTCTCTGTCCTCTCTCTCGTTGCAGAATAGTAGATTTTAAAAACAAATTATCTTTATGATTTTTGAAATCAAGGCTAAGAAAAAGAACTTCAGTGTAATTTTTCGTGGTCTCGTATCTGTAATTACAAAGTTCCTGCCTAAGGAGTCCAACTTTTGAAATCTTCACAACAGTATACATGAGAGAAACTCATCAGAAAATGAGAGAGGATTTTGTTGTTGTTGTTGCTGCTTTGGGTTTATAGTTAAAGAGCTCAAATATAACTTAAAATGGGACGTCTGCTTGCTTCAGTATGAAACCGCTCTTGTGTCACCATTGTAGTGTATATTTGCCTGTCACCTGTGTCTGCCTGTCATCTATCTAAAGATACACAGAAATGCAAGGGGAATCTAAGGCAGTGAAATATGATATAGACAGAAGTTTGGAATTGAGGCAATATGTTAGATGGGGCATCCTAAACTGGAGCCTATCAAACAACTGGAAGTACTTTAGAGCTTTTTTGCAGAACTGTACATATTCATATCATTATGTATATTGGTTCAGTCAGATTCATTCATCTCATTATCTGTAGATAGGTGGAGAAATACAGGGGAAGTGTGTTTGGTGTGCTTGGTAAATGGAAAGGGTTTTCATTTAGTTGAGATCATCATCCGTGTGACAAGTATGTCTGTACCACAGCCCACATGTGCATTCATGTACATTTTTATATCAGCATGAGTGACAGGGCTCATCAGAGTTGAGAAGGTGGAGTGGTGGAGCGCTGATGATATATAATGGTTGTAGTTAGGCATTTTCATGCATTCTGAGGGTGTAACACACCTATTATGAACTTTATACTCATCCTCAGTTATGACTAATTTTTCTTCAAGAGCATTGTGAGTTATGATCCTTGTAATATCTAATTTTCTTCCTACTCTGTTAATATGTAAATCTTAATATAATACTGGCCCAGTCAAAAGGTTTTTTGGGTGCCATTGAGATTCATCTAAAACTTTGGGCAGTACTCAGATGGGATACGTATTACAAGGGTTCCTTATAAGCTATAATTGTATCAGCAGAAGGAGGCATAGTATGCAGTATATCCTTTGGATAACCTATAAGACCTTCATAGTTACGATGCAGAAACTTTGTTATTCTATTTCCTCTGTGGAAGGATGGTTTGAAATGCAAGCAAAATTCTCTTTGGGTTTCTATTAAGTGAGTGATCTTACTGTAGATAATGTCTATGCCAATAGAGGTGAACTATGCCAATTTCCCCTTCTTAAGATAAGGATCTGTACTGTGGTACAAGATCCTACGTGCATGCCACTAACATGGCATTCACTGAATGTTGGCAGGTTCCATAAGGAGTATTTTCTAGAAATGTTTGTTACCCCAGGCTGAAGTGCCAAGATTTCCTTGAGATGGCGAATGTTACAGCCTTTGGAGCATGCAGAAAAGTATGCTTTTCCCTTTGACTGGATCACGTATCCAGTGTCAATTCAGTTTCTTTAAGCGGCTGTTTGCTGATGGGAAAGATGGAACGTTTTCCACACACAATTTGTAATGGCTCTTTTTTATCTAGGTGTATGATGGTGGTTACAGCTCCGTACCTGAAAGTATGTGCCTCCCGTAAATCTCAGTCAAAGCAATTCAGTGTTTGCCGGAGTGTTTGAAGCACAATTCAGGCTCCCTGCCCGCTGTTGTAATACAGAGCAGTTACCCGGCGAATGGTTTGCTGTATTGGTATCGCATCTGCTTTTAAACTCCTAATGCTATCCTTGATTATCATATATGTACACAGAGTAATGATCTCATGACAGCAGAATTGCTTTTATGAGCTGCATAATGCAGGAAAGCATGTGAATACCCTTATTTCTGGGGTTATCTTTTTCACTGGAGTCATGCATTGCTATTCTTCAATGGACTGTGGAGTCAATTCCTCTGTTCCTTATTGTAGTTACCTCTTTCCCATCTTTACTAGAGAATATTTGCTCCTTGGCTGCTAAGAAATAAGCAGAAACTGAGGATATCTGTACTGGAGATATCTGTTGTTCCCCTTTGGTTTACACTTGCTGTTGCCCAATCAGTGTATGAGCATCATCTGTTATGAATGTGTAGAGAGGTATAAGGGTGCATGGTGAATGTATGCAACTAACATGGAAAAACTGTATAACTGGGAAATAACACTGGAATTGGCTGAGACATTGTTCCAGTTTAAGATGAACTAATACATGATGCAACAAAGAATTTAGTATAAATATCAATAAAACAAGAACGTATAACAATACCTGTGAGCTTATTCCAGTCTGGGATTAAATTAGGAACATGATTAGAAAGAAACACCTTTTTTCAGTGCAATAGGAATTGTGTTTAGGATGCAGGAGCCCAGTGTCCCAGTAATCATTGCTGCGATGCTTAGGTGATGGCCATTAGCTCCTATCTGGCATTTCTTGTTGGAGCCCAGAGCTGGGCAGTGCATCCCTGCATGGCGAGCAGGGGAAGGCTGTCACATCCCAGTAAGAGTGGGGAACTTCCTGAGAAATGCTGCACTGCAGTGCCTTGGCTTTTTATCCCAGGAGAGAAGCACCTGATGTGGAGGAGTTGAGTTGCCTTTCTTTCATCCAGTCACATGGTGATTGGAGAAGTGATTCAGGATGCACATATGTTAATAAATGGTGGGGATTTTAGCAGTATCTTGCTCTTATGCTACAGGCGTTTGTTTCAGACCTAAAGTTGCCACTGTTCTGCTAAATTAATTATTTGAGGTTGTGCGTATTCAACATTTCACTGCTTGATGCTCATCCGGAAGAGATTGAAGGCTTTTTTTCTCCCCTCCCAGCCTTAATTTTTAATACTTATTTTCTTTAATGATACTTGCATTAGGACAGCCTTTTTTCTGAGCAAGCATTCTCTCATTTTAGTCACGTGCCTGTTTTAAAAGAAAGATACAATGGGGGAAAAAAATACTTGGTACACTTGAAGTTGAGCTGAATTTCACAAAGCCTTAATTCCTGGCTTTGTTCTTACTTCAATCATTGTAAGCCATATAATGGACCCACAGAAATTACTTACTCTGTAAATGAGATGTTAGGGTTAATGAACCAGTTCTAATAGCTCCAATATTAAATTTTCATCTAGTGTAATTTATCAAAAGTAAATTGTTTATAATTAAGGTGGACATGTACTTTACAGCTGTTCTATACGGTAATGAAATATTAGTTAAATGTTAATCAGGATACATCTATGGTGTTTCTCTTTTCTATTTCTTTATTAAAGTCTTTACCATCACACTGCTTAACGGTGTAAGTTTTGCTAAACCTAGAAGGTTATTGTTACCTGCTTCGAGTGGAGATGGGAGGTGAGCCAGGAAGAGAGTGCTATAGAATAACAGGTAGGTAATTCGGTTGAGGGAAGCTCTTCCTTGCATGAGTAATTAACCCATGTCTCTACGTGCTCATCTAAGCTGTAGTAGAAAAGTGCTTTTTAATCAAGATGTTGTTTGGTCATTTTATGCTTTCAAATCATAGAATCATAGAATAGTTAGGTTTGGAAAGGACCTTAAGATCATCCAGTTCCAACTGCGATCTGCAGTGGCCCCTGTGCTTTCCTCAGCTGTGACTGTACATCGGTAGTAGGTGAAATAATGGCTCTAAATCTGGGCATTTCAGAAATGAGGTGCTGATAGGCAAGCAAGTGAATTTTGGAGGTGGTCCAAATTAGTTTTAGAAGTGCCTTTTGCATTGCTGTTGCCTGCCCCATATTTAATGTAGGAAATATGTACCTTAGAAATGAAAGAAGCGTGGTGAAAACACTGTAAAATGGTGAAAGAAGCATTATGAAACCTTTGTCTGTATAAGCGAAGTCTGTTGTTTCTGCTGGCTGTTCCCAAGGTGAGAACTGTCTCTGATAGTTTACCTTCTTCAGGCCAGTGATTGTTCAGGGGATGCCTTCTGATCCATTGAGTCTTCCTGGTGGAGGTCGGGGAAAATGCCTGTGGGCTGAAGTAGAATTAAGCACAAGAATTTGTGTTGGTATTAAGTTGCATGCATGGGGCATTTCAGGAGGACTCATAGTTTCTTCATTAGCCCTTTGTCTTCTGGGGAGCTATCTTGCCTTATTGGTCATCTTCAAATCTTAAATTCATTCCTTTTTCTCTCTCATTCATTTTTGAGATTCTAAGATGGAAGAATGTAATTTTAAATAGATCGCAGCAGTTATGTAACACTGTCATTTTCAGCCACTTGCCAAGTATGCCACATCCTTAACATCAAATATTAATGAATTCGGTAATAAACTGTGCTGCCACTGATGAGCCTCTACTAGCTGGAAGTAAATTGATGCTGTGCAAGATGTTCAGTCTCAATTGACACCCTGAATATCAAGAATTCAATCCAATCCAGGAGAGTGGGAGCAGGAGAATTGGGTCCTTCAGGTCCAGAAGTCATCTTGGTTTGATCATAGGACAGCAGAGCATTTTGAAGCTCCTAAAATGGTCTCTGTCTGGGGCATTGCACTTCAGCCCCATCTAGCAGCACAGCTGATATCTCAGTGTGCCTTGGCCTGGCAGCTTCTCCCCTGAGTTAAGAGCTAGATTTCCATGTTCTAGCCCCAAAATACTGGGCTGAATATTGAAGCCTGTACCTCAGGCAGACTCTAAGGGAGTCAAGATACGCTGTTGGTTTGCATCCATAGATTAAACCAGGATGATTTTCTGGAATTCAATTTTGGAAAAGCTTAAGGGTCAACAGCTGTATGATGATACCTCAACATTAGATTATGTTCTTTAAATACTGTCTACTTTGAAAGCCTTCAGGATAAGGCTTCTGCTTCAACCACACACAGAATAACTTGGCACGGAAGAGATTCGGTGTACATTGACTCTTACCTACAGCTTCACCATGGTTTTCATAATGGCAGATGCTACTGATGCCAGCCCCACTGACATCATGCTGCTGGGCTACTAGATCTGAACATCTGGAAGGGTGAGTGGGCAAAAGTGACAGGATAAACCTCACACTCAATGAACAAAGAACACAGGGAGATATTGCTGCCATGCAGTGTTACTGGCTCTTCAGTCCTGCCAGGCTTATCTGCAACCCCAATTTGAGGGGGAGAATCCCTGTGAAAATAGCTTGTGGCTTCTCACATCCTTGTTTAGCAATAAATACAGAACATGCTTAGAGCTCAGGTGCTGTTAATGAATATACAGTCTTTAACCAGGAAGAATTTAGCATTTGGTAATTGAGGGTTTGGATTTTTTTTCCAGTCGTGTGCTACAGGCAAGCACCTTGAAGGAACTGTCTTGTACATGGTTGATCTTTTCTTTTTGATGGCTTCTAATGTGCTTTTATCATCGCAACAGAAGTTCTTAGTGACTCATACTATAAAAGCAGCAATCTGTTAATGAGGCATTTACCTTCAAAGGCTTGAAATGCCATCTTGAGTGGTTTTAAGTTGTGATAATGTAACTGCACTGTACTTGAACAATTATCTCTATTTAAATTCCCACTCTGACTTTTTGAAACCATGTTTTATCATCCATCAGCCCCTAAATACACAAAGCCTATTTGAGGGCTGCAATTCCAGGCCCTTATTCTTGAAAAACATTATTCTGAGATAATTTAATCAAATAATTTAACATGTAGGGCTGGAATTCTACCTTTTGTCATTAAGTTGAGGTCTTTTGACAATAATGATACTTGCTTCCAAGTCCTGTAAATTCTTGAACTCTCAGAATATATTCCCATGCCTGCATAATCAAAACAGTTGTTTGTACTGCAGACAATAAAGTATTAGCCCTCAAGGTAAAGATAGAGTAATGCTTATGTAGTTTTGCTGTGGTGCTAAATGCAAAGGCCTAGGAAAGCCTCCAGCATCAAACCAGAAAAGCACAGCAGGCAGATGTAGTAGATATTCAGAAACTAGCAAAGCAAGAAAGGCCACCACACTGTGGCACAGCAGGCCTTCAAAATAGAGGCTGATGTGATGTTAGACTGAGCAGTAAGTTTAATTAGACAAGTGCAAATAACAAGACAAAGCCATTAAACCATCAGAACACCTGCATAAGAATGCCCTGAATCTTCACAACTTCCCTGACCCCTGTCAGCAGCTATGCTGCTCTGCTCTCACCGTCCCATTGCTTTTCTGATGGCATCCTTGTGTAAGAGCCTTTTGTTGCTTACCCATTTTATTTGCCACATGACGATCCTGCAGGTACCCGGGGGTATTTTGCCTGTTCCTAGCCTTATTACCCTTCCTATTTTTCACTTGGTGTTGCTGGTTTTTCAGGAGATTACCATGCTGTCCCATGTTACATGGGTTAGGTGACCGTTGCATTGTAAATACCAAGTTCATCTTTTCAGACTCTTGTCTGAACACACCGCAGCCATCTCCACTTTTGAACTCTCTTTCCTGTCTTGCATTCCTTTGAACTGCTGCTTTGCTGTTGACTGGGGTGGGGGGCTTTTGCAGATGCTGTGCACTACAGTGCTTGCTAGGCTTTTTACCTGCATCAGGCGCTGTACTGGCAAACCCATCTTTTCACACATGGTGAGGTTGCTGCTCTCAAAAGGCATTTTGCAACAGCCTGTGCGCTACGGTGCTGTCAGAAACATATGCCTCATGATAAGGATTTATGTTCTGTATGTGTCAGCCCTGACAATACCAGACTCTGTGTGCTCTGCTAATATAGTGACTTAAGTCTTCAGAACCATAACGTTCAAAGCTCATGCTTGTCTCTTTCCATTTGTCCTTCTGGTGTGGTATCTGTGTTTCCTGTTTCTCAGGCAGTTATTTCAGAGCTGATTAACTTACTTGAAATAAGTGAAGATCTCCCACCCCCCAGTATTTCATTTCTTATCTCCCATGCAAGTAGAGGTCTATAAAACTGCATTAGCTTGCTTCTAAACATGGCAGATGCAAGGAATGCCTTGTTATTTCCTTACTCCGTGTCTCCTGATAGCTATTACCACCCTGCTATGTGTTTTAAAAATATGGAATTTGATTAAGTAGTGAATACCCAGTTAAGGTACTTAAGGTTTGGGTCTGCTTTTTCATTGCTACTTACAGTGGTTGATTCACAATCAAAAGCATTAAATGAGCATGTAATGGTGAATTCTCTTTAAAGAGTCCATGTAGAAAATAAGCCTGAGGGGCAAACTCTGTTTTCTGCCATAGAGAGATAAATTGAGAGGAACTCTACTGAAGTGAATGGAAGTAGCTCCTGTTAAAATCACCATAATGATAGTAGGGAAAAATCTTATAATTGATGCTATCAAAATCTTAACTCTCTTTTTTTGCTTTCTGACACGCACAAGTATTTTGCTGTTTACCCCAACTTTACCATTCCAAAATACAGGTTTCATTGTAAGGAATGAGCCCAGGAAAGTTCTTCTTTTTTGGCGTTCTGCTTAAATAAGGGCTGTAGATGCCTTTTAAGTACCTATAAAATGAGAAAGGTAAATGATAGCAGCCAGCTTGTCACAGAGAAAGCAGACACAACATCTCAAAGGTACTGATGGAGCTTTGTTCTGCTATAGATTTGTTACTGTAAATTTGATAATGTTTGACAAAACAACAGCATGGCTGAGGTTGAATGGGGCCTCTAGAGGTCTTTTTGTCCAAACCCCTGCTCAAGGAGGGCCACCTAGAGCCAGTTGATGCATATCTTGAGGTAACTGTTGTAATGATCTCCCAATACACAGATGGGACTGAAAGAGGCAAAATGACCACTGGCTGCATGACAAGGGATCACAGGCACTAGAAATGGCAAAGCAGTATTGTCCTGAGGTTTTGCCTGGATACTCCCCCCAAGTCTGGCCCTAACATTGCAGTGAAGTATTCACAAGTGCTCCTGAACCAGGGAAGAACAGTGAGTGGGAAGCTTAATGATGCCTATTTCATGTGTCTGGCAATTGGGTAAACCAATCATCTGCCAAAAGGGTATTTCATGATCCATCCTCTCCCTTCTGTACATTGGGAAAGAAAATGATGAGGGAAATATTTGCAAAGATAGGGTGATGGGAGCGCACTTTGCCGTGCTGACAATGACCTGGCAGCTTTATGAAATATTAAATGGGTTCATACACAATTATATTTTGGTGAAGTTGCATTTTTAGGGGGCAGATGTTTTGCTTCCACCCGTTATTGTCAGGCAATAAAATGTTAGGTGATCAAAAATTTATATTTAATAAAACCAAAGCAAACAGAAACCACCCCAAACTTTCCATCTTTTAGTCTGTGTGATTTCCCCCTCCCCATGTCTTGGTTTCTGAGCCTTTAAGGTATAAGTGGGAAAACTTTCTGGTTTTCTCAGTGCAAAAATCCTATTGACTTAAAAATATTTCCTCCCTAAGCTTTTTCTGGAATACTGGGGTTTGAGGTTCTCCATTGATCCACTGATGCCAGACGTGGGGGCTAAATGAAATGCTGAATCTCATAGAGGCAGGCAGCACTCTGTAAGCACATATTGGTCTGTCTGCTTTTTTGCACGTGGTTGTTAGCATGCAGGTGGGTGCTCCGTGTGGCCAGGGTCAATGCAGCAATGCAGGATAGGTACTGGAGGATGTTTTGTGTGTGTTTTTGCAGAAGATTCCTTAAATAGTTTGGCGTACTTGAGTCAGTGATGAGGTTTTCACAAGTGCTCAGGGTCTCTCCCAAAAAGCTATGCAAATCCCATTTTTACCACTTAAAATTAAGTTGAGCTGTGGTGAGAATTTGAAGATGCAGATCAGGTAATGGTATACCCAATGGGGTAATAGTGAATATCCTCCTCATTTTACATGGAGTTGTAATAATAATTGTAAACTGTGTTTTAACTTGAGTTAGATCTTTATTTATGCCAGTACTGAAAATAAGCATGATAAATTCACTCCCTTACATGCATGAGCACAATTTGGTAGGTTGTGCATACTCTGCTAATGATAGTATCAGGGCAAAAAAGCTCAGAAGAGCAGTAAATGTGATTGTTATTAATTTAGGACTCACATGAGAGAAATCCAGTATATCTGCTGTACTACTGTAATTATGTACTGTAGTAGTACACTGACAGTATACTGCATCTTACACAAAATTACCTGGTGTTTTCTTCCATTTTCAAGCAATTGCTTCACCTGCAAATTCATAAACTAATGCAACAGATTTCTCTGGAACAGCCAGAATGTCCGTGCTTCCTTTTAGCAAACGCATTGTATGGCTCCAGGGAACTTGAAAGCTGTGAATGTGGAACTTGCACTGACTTCCATCAGGGAGTTAGAGACAAATCTTTACAGTGTCAACCTCTTCTCTACCTAAATGATGGGAGCATTTGGTTCCACTTAATGGTTTTAAATGGTTTGCCATCTGCATCCTACTAATAACACATTTTTTTGCTATAGATCTTAAAAAAGAAAAGGCAGTAAACAGTATTGAAGAAAAAACCATGAATGTGTGTAAACATTGCTATTCTTTACAATAATTTGCATTTATTTCAACTAAAGTATTTTTCTTAATGTTTGAGGGAGGCATTCCTGAAGTTATTTGTTGCTATGTATCTTATTCCTCACCTGACAGTTATCCCTCAGGCTTTGTATCCTTATTAACTGAGCTTGTCTTGATATTTGCAACCTCACTGGCAGTGGTGACCCAGAACCGCCGTGACAGCGGGGACAGCAGGACCTTCTCATGGTCCTGGTGTTACCACGATGCTCCATAATGCTCTGCACCTTTCCAGAGCCTGTGCCCAAGCAAACTTCTTTTCACAACTGGACATTAATCACCACCTGATTAATTTTATTCATACAGGATCATTAGTTCAGGCTCGTGGCTTGTTCTTGTGCTTCTCCTTTTGTCTGCTGTCAAGTGGAAACATTTTATAAACAGTAAATGAAGTGGAAATGGGGTTTCAAAGTTACAGTAACTCTATGAAGTATTGAAGCTGTGTTGCTCTTTAACATTTTCCCAAATTGCTTTTTCAAGCTTTTTTCTCTAATTTTTGATTACTTTTTTTCCCCTCTGCCTGTTAAAATCCCAGTTATTTATTGCACTTTGTATGTAGTGTGTTAGAGGCTCGGCACATAGTTCACAGCTATAGATTTATGCGCTGATAGTACAATTGCAGAAATTTTGCTTGTGCTTTGGGATGCTAACCCAGGAAAATGGCATTCCTCAGCTGGTGCTGGCATGTGTTAATGCGGCTTTGTAGCCTTTCTGTTGATGAGGAGATGTCAGAAATCATGCATTAAGTTAGAGGACTGTGTGAAGAGCCATGTTTCTTTGCGCTTGCTCAAAAGAAAGCTAGTAGGGCATCTCGACAGTCTTTCATGTGTTGGGCTCTATACCTGTTAGCACTAGCACCTACAGATGATGGACAAAGGTTTCCTGAATGCTCAGAATCCTTGGAAATGGGGCTGGTTTGTTCTGTCACTTTGTCAGAAGAAAGCAATTTGTGAGCAGAAGTGGGAGTCCCTCAAATTCACACAGAAAGAGGGGCGGGAGAGCTTCTGTCTCTCAGTGTTGTATTTCTAACAGTTCATTACAAATGTTTTCGGCACATCTGACAACGAATTGGAATGGACTGTAATTATGGTGTGAATATGTGCTGTATTTTGATTTCAGATCAATTGCTAATTAGTTAAGTGCAAATCTGAATGCTTTAACAACAAAATGGTGGCTGATTTACACATCTGGTCCGATTTTCCATTCTGAAATAAGACAAAGCAGAGGGCTTTATTTGAGAGTTTGCAGAGGACTTTCATTTACAAAGTCACTGTTGTCTGTAAATTCTGCCCTTTGATTTCTTCACAATTGGTCCATGAATGTCAGGGGGTGTTTCTTGCCTCCTTTATGTAGGTCTGTAGACAAGAGCATCTGCCACCAGTACTGCTGTTAGCAGCTCCTTCAGCACAGAGTAGAAAGTTTGTGCTCCCTGATAGAAACCTCACAGCATGACACAGGGTATTACTGCTTTTAAAAACCAGCCTGTGCCTTAGCAGCCCCTCAGTTGGTTGAGAGCAACGTTTGAATGCCAGTTCAGTTCTTGAGGCCTCTGGTCTGCTTCTTGACATCGTTGGGGCTTAAAACGTGACAGGTTTGGCTCTGAGGGTGGTGCAGACCAGCATGTTGTTTATTGACAGCCACAAAGCATTGGCAATGACCAGCTCGGTGACAGCAGATACTTCTTAAAACTTGCTTTTTTGTGCCAAGTTAGGTGCCATGAGATGCTGCGTTTTGCACAATGTGAGAATGTGGAACCGGCATCCTGGCGTCTTCCAAACCTGGCAAGCTTGACCTTTTTAACCAGTGGGGTTTGCCTTGAAATTAAGTAAATAAATGAATGTCTGGATGGGTTTAAATCAGTGAACTATTTGATACTCTATGATTGTTCTGGAGTGTTTTCTTTGCTTCATGGTGACGAGATAATATCGTGTTTAAGCAATACACCATCGGTCCCTCCCATTATGGGTTGTGTTTATTAGAAGTGAGGAAACTTTTGGGTTTGTGTTAAGATTTCTGTCCGTTTTTCCTTACTTTCGAAGGTGGACAGGCTTCCCTAAGCAGCAGTGTTGCTGGAGGTCACAGCTACTGAAGGAAGCAAATTAACATGCAGTATGTTAATTTGTTTTCCCTGTCCTTCAGCCACAGTGAGGAGAGTCTAAATATTTCAGTGACCGAGACTTTGGATTCCTGCTCCTTGCTACACAACAACAACAAAAGCTATTTATAGCAATAACAGTTAGCAGCGATACAGCAGCCTCAGACAGCGACAGGCAGCGTCTCATCATGACCACGACTGTTAACTGCTTTTGCACTGAATGCCTCTGTGAAAACAAAAGAGCACTGAGAAATAAAGATCAAAGCGAAACCAAAAGAAAGATTTTTTTATTGCTATGTTTTACTTTGCTGGCAGACCAGAGCAAAGGTTTTCTGAACATTTAAAAGATGAAAAAGGTGAAGAATCCCAGAAGCGATTTATCTTGAAGCGAGATAACTCTAGTATTGATAAAGAAGACAATCAGGTTGGTTCTCGGTTCGAGAGTTGCTGAAATTTGTTCTGTTTTCGAAGGTGGGCTGACTGATGTTATTGTTGTTCTTTTGTTGTTGCTCTCCTCCTCCCCTGCTCCCTTCCCGCCTCCTCTGGCATCCGTACCGTGGGTAGCACTGGCGTGCCCGCTTCAGCCATGGCAGTGTGTGGGTTTGCATGGGTAGTTTGCTTGGCGCAGGATGTGCTGCATGCCAAAGGGATGGGGGAATGCCGGCGGCTCTGGGCTCTGTGGAAGGCTGTGTCAGTCGCGTTTCCTAATGTCTCGCCTAACTATGGCAGTTGTTCTGCTCCCTGCAGCTTCCTCCTTCTGTGGCACCCATGCAGAGATGGTTTTCAGTAAGGACTGATGAGAAACTGATGTAGCCCAAAAAAGGAGAGAGGAAATAAACTAAAATCAAAATCCCCCAAACAAACATGTGATGGTGAGGCCAGGTCCATTTAAAAAAACCAAATCCATCCTAAATTAGGCTTTGACCCAAAATCAATCAGTTTCACCTTCTAGTTCCCTCCCTCCTCCTGTGCTCTCGCCACCTTTTACTGTCTGTGTAACTTACTTGCTTGTGCATGTACTGTGGCAGACGTTCCCCTCTGTGTTGCCTGTGCTATAACACGACCTTACCTGAGGTGAGCCTGATGAGTAGGGAAGTGCCAGGGAAATGAGTGTGTTTGTGCTGCCTGGAAAAGCAGGTGCTGTGCTGTTCCAATCCAGTGCAAGCTGCCTATGTGGAATATATTAACCAACAAAACAATCAAAAAGGGTTTCTTACGTGAATTGCTTTTATGAGAAAATTCTCGCAGGTAAGAAGACAGCATCTGCTTTCTTTGCTTAGGTTGTGTTTGGGGAGGGACCTGCCATTGAGTCCCTCGTTGCCACGCTCCATGTTTTCAGCAAAGGGCTGATTTTTTTTCCTTTTTGTTTTTTCCTTTTCCCCTTGACTTCCAGTGGTACAGAGCAGCCTCGCCAGTTGTGCTGCATCCGAGTTGGCTTTGAAAGCAAACCCCAAGCGTTTTTAGGGTATGGTGAATATGGGCATCAGCCAAAGGAAAGCGGCATGACCTCTCTCACGGGGAGCTGGGGTGCAGGGGGAGAAGGAGCAGTGTTGAAACCCAATTGCCAACAAAGCGTTTCTTGCTGAGGGTCCTTCTCTCCCATGGCACAGCCATTTCCTGAGAGGCACAGACTTTTTGCCCTTCTTTTCCCAACGAGACTGAAGTTGAGGGTTCCTTGCCATGTGGAAATGGTTGAAAGTGTTATGCCGAATATCTGGGACTTCTCCTCCTTGTACACGTAGGCTTTGGTGGGTTTCTTCTAGGGTTTGCAGTTTAGCTCTTCGGGCCTAGTTTCTCCTCTTCCCTTCCTTGATTCTGCAGATTGCAAGCACTGCCTGTGCTCCTGCTCCTTGCAGCAGTAGGAGAGTTGAGAAATCTTAGTGGTCGAGAGCAAGGGCACTTAGGCTTGGGGTGAGAACACCCAGTTTTAGGATGGTGGGTCCACAAAAGCTATGCAGGAAGCTTTGTTTTGGCCACCTGCTGTGTGGACTGGAAACCTTTGGGTGCCCATCCTCGCAGGGTGCTCCGTGCAGGAACTACAGCTATTGTTTCCATGCTTCGTTTGTTTGAGTGAACATTTATTATTCTCAGCTGACAGTTACTTAACGGCAGTTTCTAACAGCTCAACTTATATAATCCTCCTGGTTTTCTTTCTGCTCAGCAAAACAGAATTCTTCCATTTAGAGATGACAGACGAAGTAAATCAATTGAAGAGAGAGAAGAGGAGTATCAGAGAGTGAGGGAGAGAATATTTGCACAAGATGTGAGTAGTTGTTTTAATTGCCTCTTTAGTGCCATACCTTCGCCGGTAGTCAGACAGTCCTGCCCCCCTCCAACACCAACACTGCAGCAGGACCTGCCCTGTGCGGCTGGAGGAGACAGGGAAGGGAGATTGTCGCAGAGGGTCTGAGAGGAGCTTGAGATGAGTGGAGGTTGGCTTCTGGAGAAGGAGGTGATGAGCGGTGCAGGGAGAAGGGTAGAGGAAAGATCAGGCCCAGCATGTTGTCTGGGGAGCGCTTGTCCCGTTTCTTTGAATGTTCATGTTTGTGTGGTCTAGGTTTCCTTCTGTTTTCCTTCTGACAGACAAAGAGCAGCGATTTAAATGGACACTCTCAATAAAGCAAGGCCGTGTAAACTAAGGCCAGATTGGCTGTTGGATGGGGCTCTAACAAGCTGGTCTGCTGGAAGGTGTCCCTGCCCATGGCAGGGGTTTGGAACTGCGTGAGCTTTAAGATCCCTTCCAACCCAAACCAGTCTGGGATTCTATGATATTTGTTTCAAGCTGGATCAGATTTTCTAAGTGTCCTTTTGCATAGCCTCTGAATGGGTTTGTTTCTTTGGACCAGTGCTGTAGCACTAAGATGCTAAGAACAAAGATAAGCCAGAGGTTAAACATGGAGTTGCATGGGGTTTTTATTTAAATGACCAGTTAAGGAACTGTATTTCTGCCATCAGAGTCACACTGGTTTTATTTTGAAAGGAATACAATGACACAGGCATTCTAATTCCTGCCTTTTCCAAACAAATCAGAACTTGCACAAGAAGCTGTATTGCTAGAGAGGGGAAAACATTTAAATGTGAAACATCTGTGAGCAATACCTCCTGTTCCTGAAGAAGGAAGAAAATCATGGTTTGCTGTAATATTGTAATGATGGGGTCCTAAAAGGGAAAAAAAATCAGCATTTTATTGTTTTATCTCACATCTCAGTGGGAGCTCTGCCACTTAGAGGAATATGGGAATAAACCTGATTAAAACTGTTACTGAAAATCATATTTGGCAGTGTCCATTTAAATTGAAGCTGTTCGTATGTTCCAGGTTTAATAGCATTGGTTTAGATATCCTTTTATTTTGCTCTGGTTTTGGATTTGCACATGTCCAAGTTCTTTAGCAGAATACATTGTATAGTGTTAAGGTGTGTGTTGTCTGACATGCAAGAAGTTATTTTGCTGTTTAATAAGTAGCTTGCCACATCAAAATGGTTTTAGCCTCATTTTTTCTTTCTTGGCTGAGACAATTCCAGTAAAAGCAGAGGCCCTTCAGTTTGGGTTTTGCTTTCAGCATGTGGCTCCGGTGTAAATACTGTCACAGTATATATGGTAGAGTTACTGGGTAGTTCAAGGGCTGTAAAAGCCTTTTCGTAATAAGCTAGAAACAGCAACTTTCTTGTAGGAGACAGATTGCAAAGGAGCTTGTGCAAGCCCAAGGAAACTTTAGGTTTTAAAGCAGACTTCAAATGAGGCGAAATGTCGTTTAAAAATACCAGATGGACAGTTGTTGCCCATAGAACATAGTTTCTCTCATAAGCAGCAGCTAGACATGCCAGGCTGAGAAATGGAGGTGGCTAGAACAGTGCTGAAACTTGCTCCACAATGTGTGTGCTGCTGGTTTTATCTTTAGGCACTTGAGTTTTAAAGACAAGCAAGCAGTGAGCATTTTCATTGTCCACAGCAGGAGGTGGTTGTGGTCCACTGGGTTGGTATCTCCCAAGTGGCAAGACCTAAGTAACAGTGTGGTTTGTGGCAAGCATTTCAAATGCCCTGGGAGTGAGCACTTTTAAAGATCAGCACTGTTAGATATCTCTCCCTCTCTCTCTCATATCCACTCATTGAGCTGTCTCTCTGCTATTGCAGGTGCCAGTGAGCATCGTAGGGCGATGAATTTCAGCAAGTTTTATGAATAATATTAGGAATGTATGTCTCAGCTGAGCTGTTTTGAGTGGAGCACTCCCTGATACGTGGTGTTTTCTAGGAGGATGACAGTGGTTGTGGTGGTGGCTTTGTCAGCTTTAGGAAAGAGAGCAATGGCTTCCTATTATAGGTAGCCACTTACTGCATGTAAGGCTTTTTATAGTTTTAAGCCCCTCTGCAATAATTAATCATTCCAGTTCTCCCCAGGTTTTTCTGAGGTAGGTACCTAAGCTTTGTCATCCTGCAAATTGTATATGTAGGACGAGAGGCAAGGACGGATTAATCATGTGGCATTTTTATTATCTCCATACTGTTTACGCTGCCATAGTGAAGCGTTTATCCGTGCCTTGCTTATGAACCTTAGTGAATGGATTATAGATATTTCACTTCTAATTAGAGGATGCATGAAGAGAGCTTGCATGATTGGTCTCCAAAGGGTAGCCACAAAGGTCAAGAATACTGCCGTAACATGTTGCACGTAGCACGCCCTCTCTAAACATGTTCAAGATACCCAAAACTCCTTGGATTAACGTATCAGCCCTTGAGTCAGATCTCTGACAAAATTCAAGAGGAAGAGGCAGTCTGATTATGGCAACAAAACCTTCTGTGCATGTTTCAAGTGGTGTGAGAAATGTCTTACTCTGGACCCCACATCCCAGCCAACAGAAGGCTTGCTTGTCCTGCCTTTGAGTTTGCAGCCAGTTACCTTACTTTCCAAGTGGGGAGGTTTTAATAAAATAGATACGTTCATGAATAACGCCATCATTATGATAGTCCTTATGATGATTTACCTGATATTAGTTGAAATTATGCTTTCTGGAGAGCTTTCCATCTGCTGTGATGGCTGTCATGAATTTTGGTAAGGGGAGCTGGAGGTTTTAACGACTCCTGTCGTGTAGACTCATAACAAGCGGCAGGGATTGAGAAGTATGTTAATGGGATATCTTAATGAAAGGATTGGTGAAGAAATAAATGGTTAATAAATGTGATCATTCCAGCTCACTGAAATAAGAACTACAACATGCACCTTCAACTTTTCAGGCTGCTAATAGTAAAGCAGCACTGCATGAGCCCTGTTATGCTCAAAGCTATTTTCAAGGGTTTCTTTTTTGTATTGCAAAGCCTACAACCTTCCTTCTTAAAACATGTTTTTTTGTTGGAAACTTAGTTTTACAATAGCTCATGAATTTTGCAGCTAGGTGCACTGGAACAGAGGACCTGGAGTACCTGGGTCTTGCAAAGGAGAAGCTTCTTGTCTGAACTGCTTTTGCTGCTTTGACCAGGTTGAGAAGTAATTGTCCAAGAAAGACAAAGAACAGTCTAAAAGAATAAAAAGTAGATGTTCTTTCCCTGTCTGATAAGTCAAGTTGTAGATTTAACTGAAAATCCCAAATGCGTGTGTAAATAACGCACTGTATTTGGCTTTTAAGCAAGCAGAAAATTGATTCTAAAGACTAGCAATTGAATTATGTGGGGGAAATGTCATTCTTCAAGGTTAACACAATGTATAACCTTATGAGCCAGAATCACGTAAGGACCATCCGCTGTTCATGATTCTATTCTCTAGTCAGCATTGTGTATTCACTGAAAAATGACCATGTTTTATAACTTACACGAATGCTGGAATTGCCCATGGCACACATGGGGTGTGTTAAAGGAAATTCACCATGCTTTTTCTTTTTTCTTGTTAATTGAAATGTTTTGCCTAAGGAGTGTATTCTGAAGAGCCAGATCCTTAAGATAAAAAAAAATCATGATTCCTCGACTTAAGAAACCACTGAGGATCTTTATCATGCTTTGACTAAAGAGTTTCAAGAAAGAAATATTTGAAAACATGGCTTCAGCCTTTGCCATCCTTCTAGTAGGAAAAGATTAGGAAGAAGAAGGTTTAAAATGAATAGAAACAAAACAAAGACATGCCTTGTGTTGGGTGCCAGAAACCTATAGGTACTAAAATCCCAGCACTGCTGTACAGAGCCTTTGCTTGCGGTTGCAGAGCAAGCAATAAGCATTAGTTGGAAGCCTTAAGATCCATCACATCTTGTTAACTGATGTGAAAATGATTGCCTGATGGTATCCAGAGCAGGATATTGCTGCATGTTAATAGTTATCTATGTTGGTTAATGTAATTAAAACTAAGAGCAGCAACCCCCAGTATGCACCTAATGCACTGGCAGAGCTGATGTATGTTTTCCAGTTGAGACTTTAAAAGGTTTTGAGAAGCTGGAAGAGTGAAATACTCATCTCATAAATGACAGTCATCCAGAGCACCCTAATGGAAACCTTGCCCGCAGAGGTCTCCAGGGAGGTGAATTTGTAGGTAATCTCACAAAACTCTGTTCCTTTTGTAGGTTTGTTTTCAGTGTCTTTGAGTATCCAAGAGCCAAGTGTTTCAAGAATGTTTCTGACTCCAGCTCTCATGGGTACTCTGCTGGCTACTTAAGCTTTCCTGGTGCTTTAAATTGAGCACTGTTGATGCTACAGATCAGGAAAGTGAGTCCTGACCTTGTAGTAACTCAGTTGCTACCCAGAGCTGCTTAGCCATCTGATTTTCAACAGTAAGAATAATATAATAAAGAAATGCCTGTCTTCTCTGCCTCACACCTGTACAGAAATATAGTTTCCAGGGATTTTGTGGCCCTGTGCCATCAACATTAGTCAGGAAGACAAATGGAGTTGTTATGGGCGCTGTCTTTAAGTCCGTAATACAGTTGATAGTGATTCCCATCGAGATACTGAAAAGGGAGCAGACCTCTCCACTTGCTTGATTCAAGTATAAATCCTAGATATTTATCCTGCTGATGCCCCAGTCGCTATAAAATCTTGGCAAAAAATTCTTCTTAAAAATTCCAGGCAGGCACATGCCCCTTTGCTTTTGTGACGCTGTGGGAACACAGACCAATGCTCTGGTCTAAGGAGAGATTAGTGGCTTGTTCTTGAAGAGTAGCTATAGTGCTGCTTTGGAAATGTGATGATTGTGAAGTCAATGCACAAATGTCTGTCATGAACCTCAAAGTGAAGATAGCCCCATAGTTGAGGCTGTAGAAGCCCAGGGGTGATCTTATGCTCATAGATACATAAAGTATGCCGAAGTCTGCACAGCCACCTTTGTTCATGAAGCCTTGTGAGGTGCATAAAATGAGAGAAGAGGCAGTGTCATAGCTGTACAAAAGATTCCAGTGGTTTTAGAGGGAATAGTTTGTGTCTCCTCTGGGACTGGGGTGAAACCCTAGGTCTGCTGTTGATGGTGGGAATTCGGTCCCTGGGAATGAAGAACTTGTTCCTGACATCCTAAGGCTTTGTGCTAAGGAGAGACACACTTGCCACAGGTGCTGCCCCAGACCCTTGTATGTTTACTAGGGGTGCAGGGTGGGAGCTCAACTGGGAAGCCCACTGAGCTGTAAGATGTTCCCTGGTATGGATGCTGGACAGGAGAATTGCAGCTTTAATAAGAAACCACATTTCCTTCTCGGGCCTAAATTCCGTCCTTGCGATGAAGAGATGGGATGGCACTGGCTATAGTGCCAAGGGGAAACTTTGCCCATGCATCTGCTGAGCACTGGGAATGAGCTTCTGGTGTTGGCCAGTGCTCTCTGAGTAGGTCATTAGCTCACCCTTTCTGAAACAGAAACATTCCTAATCCTTGCATATCCCACACCATTAAAATTTGACACAGCTAATGATGGCATTGTATTATTCTTTGAGCTGAGTCCTGCTGTTACAGCAGTAATGGGCATGATCTCTGGTGCCCTCCTCCCTTTTGTTTAAAATCAGTGCAAGTACTGATTGTTCTTTCTTCTCTACGTCACGGAGATATAATCCAGTGACAGCTACGAGGCACTTTGTGTAGTGAACATGAAATGGGAGGGAAATGAAAAAATCAAAGAGGGAGAATTATTCATGGGAAATTGAGCGCAGCTTCATTTCTCTAAATACAAAAATAAGTAATGCTAAAGGAGTTATGCAGTTGCCCATAGGATTTATTTCTTCTGAGCCCTTCACCTTTCACAGGACCTAAGTCCTCCAGCAGAGTACTTTTTTGAAAAAGGCTATTATTGATGCTAATATTATTACTAATGTGATTATCATAATTTTGTATCTCAGTGTGGGTATGACTCTTTCCAAGTGTAAAATGTGAAATCACACAGTATTTCAAGTAGTGCAATATCTTCTCTCCCTTTGAAGAACTTTGTCCATTCTGCATGCTTTCCTCCTGTTTGTCCTTCCTACCTGCAGCTCTGTGCTATTCTGCAGTCTCCTTTTGAGGTTGTAGGGCAGACCACTGGAACCTCATTACATAGGAAAAGCCTTTTTCCCCTTTGAATTGCCAGTATTTTGCACATCCCACCTTCTTCTGATCTCAGGACTGAGAAGTTTCAGTTTGTTTCCAAACTGAGACCCCTCATTGGCAATGTGTTGTAATGCATGGAATTTATTTTATTGGCCTGACCTTATTCTTGACCTTTTTTCCCCTCCTCTTGTCTTCTGCAAATGCAAATGATGCATGATTTGAAATCCCCTTAAGCCTGAACAGGGGAGGTAATTCTAAACTCAAGGAAGGAATTGGGACAGCAGAGCATATCTAGAACGTCTGATACAATGCCTTTTTTATTTTTCAGTCAGTTTGCTCCCAGGAAAACCTTTTTGTGGAAAACAGGTAAAAAATAGCTTGCTTTTTTTTTTTTAATGTTAAACTTAGCTGTTTCTTCTATTATTTTATCTCTCTCTAGTTCCAGAGTTGTTTATCTTAATGTGAAGACTGAGCATATTTGTAATCCGTATTATCTGCAGTGATTTTGCGCTTTAAGAGGGGGAGGGAAAGAGATTGCCTTGCAGATTGTATCTGAGCAGATAAGGAGCTACTGCTGCTTTCCCAAGACAGGGAGCTTCAGTTTAAAAAGCAGGTTGTGGGAGGGAGGGGGGAGCCCAGCTAAGGTTTCACCTCCAATGACCAATCTGTCTCTGGAGTGCTTTTAGCATTTAGCTTCCTGATCAAAAAGCACTCTGGTAGTGGCTGGCTGTTGGTGTGTATGAACCATCACGCCTGTGTTTCTGTTGTTTAACCTGTTCTCCTGTGGGGCTGAGCAGCAGCACTGATTTCATTTGGTGCGCTTGAAGGTTGCTAAATGCCCCAGACCTGCTTTCCTGCTGCATTGTAGTAATTATGTAGTAATGAAATGCTGACACCTGACACACAGTTCCTTTGCATGACTGTGTGGTGGTTCTTATGGATGGGGTTTTTTCATTCTAATAAATCCACTTAAAGGGAAGAGGAAACTGTTTAAGATCCACAAAACGTGAAGTATGGGGTCCATAGCAGCCATAAATTAGCTTAACTGCGTTGAAAAACTTGGAATTGTGCACCCTTATGGCAAGTGAGGATTTTAACCAAAACACTGGGATTTTCACTGGTGCGTGTTTGAGCAGTGCTAGCCCAGGTCTGCCCTGTGCAGGGTTTAAAACTGTTCATCATCCCTTTGCAGAAAGGGAGGTTATCTTTCATGGTATTTCTATCTCTGTCCATCCTTACATCTGTCAGATGCGTTTATGGGTGAGGCTGTTTTCACAGAAATGACTCCACAGTAATGGTATAAACCAGCTTTTCCGATGGACAGTCCTGTAAGTTGAATGAGGGAAGGCCCTCAGGAGGTAATGGCCGCTATCATCTAACCAACTCCTATTCTGAGAGCCAAGGTTATTTCCTCAGCTGCTGCTTGTGTCATGACTATGGAAATATGTTTTATCAAATTTGCAACAGAGGAAACCAAAAAGTAAAAGGCAGATGCTCCCATAAACCTCCTTTTCCCTCTCTGGAGAGACTGGGACAGGAAACGTGATGTAGTTACTCACATTCCCATGTCAGTACGGAAAGTGCTCGGATACTGCACTGCTAAGGGTAAGGTGGGGACCTTTATGGGTTGAACCAGGAACTTCCTAGCCAGCCCTCCACTGGTTTATGCATTCCATCCCACACCTGCCTGCAGGAGAACTTAGCCAGTCCTGCTGTTTGCACGTGGTTCCTTTTTGCTCGAACCTGTGAGCTGGCTTCCTGGTGTGAGGATGCATAACCAGTGGACACCAGTAAAAGGCCAGGTTGGAAACTGGGCTGCAGTTACAGCTTGCACTCTCATTGTCAAGAGGGAGGCTTCAGCTGCATTCCTCAGAACACTGCTTTTTCTTGCTGCATGCCTTACAGCCTTTGGCCAGGTGAAGCACTTACACGCGTACTTAGCTCTGTGCACGTGAGCAGTCTTGCTGATTTGCTGTATTGGAAGCTGGGTATGTGTTTAAGTGCTTTGCCTTTCTTTTTCATCAGAGAACCCGAGCATTTCTCTGAGCTGCAGAGATTTCCAAGTGACTTAGCAAGCGCTTAAGATGATAAATGCACTATTTTGCTGGTTTGTATTTTTTTGTGTTCTTATTAGGTGATAGTTTTATGAATTGTGTTTTGGATGTAGATGTATGGTTTCTTGACTTCTGAGCATTACCTTGCTCAGTAACAGGGTATGTTAAATGGCCTTCAGCCTCCCTGGCTGACATGTCTGTGTTCAGTTGACTGTGCACAGTTATGGAGCTTGCAATTTTAGCCTTGGTTGTTTAAACTATGAATCTAGCACAAGCTGGAAGATGATGCTAGAAATGAAATATAGCTTTACAGATAAGATAAATTTGAATTACCATGTCTGTTACCATAATCTTTCTTTTCATTTTTCAGTAGGCTGTTGGAAGACAATAGCATATGCAATGATACCCATAAGAAAAGACAGCTTTTTAGGTTTGTATGACTTTATTTAATATTCAATTCCCAGTAACTCTCACTCATGATTCTGTGTCCTCGCCGAGGGAGGCTCTGACAGGTGTGTGGATATGTCAGTTTGCTGGATGGAAAGAAGAATGGACAACAGAATTCTGACCCTGCTCATCCCACACTCTGTGAATGGGGAGCTCACACCGAGACCCTTTCCTTGGATTTTAAAGATCTTTGGCTCAGGAGCCGTATGGGATTTTCAGCTGCTTGGCTGCCACAGTTTGGGGGTGACTGTGAGTGGTGGAAGTTCATTTTGCTCTAGTCTATACAGCAGGCACGTTTCACAGACTAGTACCCAGACTGACCTTTTTTCCTTTTGTTGGTTTATTAAAAGCTGAAATAAAAGCAAGAAGTTCCCTTCTCTAAAGCAGCAGTGTTTTGAAATGCTTTCTCTGTGAACTTTGTACTCCAAACTCAGTTCGTTCCGCCCAGAGAGCATTCAGATGTGTCCTGTATCCCAAATTGTGCCCCAAGCCACAGGGAGTTAGCAGGAGACAGTCCATATTTTCATGCTGGCCACAGATAGCAGGCAGAAAAACTCTTCTCCATGATTTTTTGGGCTAGCCTTGAGGATGTGAGAGTCCTGGATTGAGCATGCAGGGTTAAGGAGCCATCTTATACGCAGACACTCTTAATAACCAATATCTGTTTGGGTTTGGGGAGCAAAAAGGAATTTTGTGTAACCCCAAACCACTGACAGCTGGGATACAGAGGCATTCTGTTTCTCTTTTCCACTAGGATCTAAGAGCATTGTTAATTTCTAAGCACAAGAATGGCAGAGTCTGGAAATAATATACTTTGGTTTGGGGTATTTTTTTATTTTCCAGTGAAATCTTGAGGACAATTTATTTTAAAAATATTTTTCTTTTTTTTTTTTTTTTGTGTTGCTGCTTTTGTGCTGTTTCTCTTTCCCACTGTCTGGGTCTAGCAAAGGTCACCAGGTTAATACTGCTGAGCACATCTGTGACGGGCTCTGGTCACAGGCAAGGAACGCGCCAGCCTGGTCCTGTCTCTGATACACTGCTCCTTCATGTACCAAGTGACAGAGCTTGGCAGGTTCTCCAGTCTTCTAAAAGCCATCCAAAAGCCAGTGTTATTAACATCGCTTGGGCTAACGGTGGTGGAGCACAAAGCTGCGGTAGGCATAGCAGCACATTGCAAGCAGTTCACCTCCACGTTCTACTCATAGTTTACTGTGCTGTTACAGTACACTGGCTGCTCTGCAGCTGCTCAAGGACAGGCAGTCTCCACCCAGAGATTTTTGCAATTGCTGTATGCAGAGGACCAAAAAGCAAAAAACCCATCCGACTGGTGGATCTCTAAGTGGAGCATTAGCACAGGCGAGTTTGGGGTCACGCTGAGAAGACACATAGTTAGGGGAAGGCTTTGGATAACTTTACAGAGCAGATGATGAGTGTGATAGGTGTCACACAAGGTGTGATAGAAACAAGGAGGATGGATATGAAGACAGGGTAGAGGGCAGGTGAAGTTAGTGAGAAAAATATTATAGCAACAGCAAAGGAAGAAGTTGTGAGAGGGTTGCTGAGGGAAGAGACTGGCCAACAGGCAACAGAAATACTGCATCAGCCCCATGCAGTGGAGTCCTCTTAGGATGCATGCGAAGGGGAAGCAGTGGTAAGTGATGTGCATGTAAAAGGGTATAGTAGTGTTCACTTGCTGAAGGTGGATGGGGACGGAAGTCAGATCCCCTATTTCAAGCATGCTTTTGTAAATGCAGAGTATTTCCTTTATTAGTCTCACTGCACAGTACCCAAGGATACATTTTGCCCTGATACGGTTTTATTGGTGTATAAACCTTTGTTTCCTGATGTCTGTAGGGGTAACAGGGACAGCATGGGGAAGACATCTGGCAGTCGACAGAGCAGTACAGAAAACGAACTGAAATGGGCAGACCACCAGAGACCGTGGAGCAGCACAGACTCGGACAGCTCAAATCGAAATCTGAAGCCAGCCATAACAAAGACAGCCAGTTTTGGTGGGATAACCGTCCTGACAAGAGGAGATAGCTCATCAAGTAACAGAAGTACCGGCAAACTGTCTAAAACAGGTAGCTAGTACTGTATTGGGTTCACAGCACTACTTGTTGTGTGGTAATGAATGGCTGTACTGCTACTTGCTTGAGTGTGGTGTATCACAGAATGGTTTAGGTTGGAAGGGACCTTCAGAGATCATCTAGTCCAATCCCCGTTGTTTGACTAGATGGTGGATTACATGAATAGTTGCATTCCCTGTGCCTAGCAGATGTGTATGTCTGTATGTCCGTCTGTGTGCGCAGCTACCTGGGTACCTGGTATTGAGCTTTTAGGCATCAAGAAGAAAACTGGTGCCTGAGGTTTGCAAATCATTGGTGAGTTCGGGTTTTCTTGGAGTAGAGTACATGCGTGTCTGTTTGATCACTGTCTTCACTTGTAGCCTGAAAAGGTGGTACTCCTTTCAGACAAAGCACAGATTTAATAACCTTTCTATTAAGCTTTTTGAATCGTGCAGAATTAAATGTCATGTATCTGATGAGAAATCCAAGAACATTTTGTTGTCATTGCTAAAATTCAGACCAGCTGGATCTTGGTGTACAGCCTCTCCCTTGCTGCTGGCAGACGAGGCAGTGTGCTGTGGTGGGAGCAGGCAGCAGTGCTGGGCTCACAGAGGTCCCCTCATCTCTCAATTTTCTTGTTTAGTTCCCATTAAATGAAAGTGCTGTTTAAGGAGACTGGGAACATGGTGGGAATTCTGCGTTTGTCTGCATTAACTTCATGGGTGCATTAACATAGGAGTGAGTCACAGGGTTTAGATCTAAGTAACTTCAAGCCATGCCATTAAGCTACTCCATTATATTTTTGTGTAGAAGTGCATAATAAATAATGAGCCCATCAGATGATTCCATCAGTTTGGTTCATTTGATGCATATAGTACAGGACAAGTGGTAATCAATACTTAGCACTTAGTGCTTTTCCAGCTTTATGGGCAGTATTTAATTTAAACCCAGTTTATCAAACCTGGGTTGGTCGGATTTCACTCCTGTTCCCAAAACTGTACAGTAGCTTTTGCCATGATTCAGGATGCAGTGGAAGGGATGCTTTATCTGTCAGGATAGATTGATAAAACTTTTTACTTGGTAACTACATTCTGGATCTCTGTATCTTGAACATAGTTTAAAATTTTATAGAGCCATAAAATCGTTTAGGTTTGATGGGTGAATGAATCCCTTAACCGAATGGAGCATACCTGGTTAGCCAGGACTGCTGATAAATGATGGAAAGTGGTTTGGTGATTACTTCCACTAGCTCCCTTGGCACCCTTGGATGGATTCCATCCAGCCCATAGACCTGTGTGTGTCTAAGTGGTGCAGGAGGTTGCTGACCTTCCCCTCTTAGATAGTGGGGGCTTCATTCAGTCAACCTGCCCATCAGTGTGAGGAAAGTCATAGGAAATAATATCTGAATCACTATTTCTATCCTTCTCTCTAAAACCTAACTGAATGGCATTAAAGCAGAAAAGAATGACTGTTCAAAAAATAGTGGGGAAATATATCTTGATAATAAAGTGTTCTTCCTTTACTAACAAATGCTGAGTGCATTCAGAGCTGCCAGAGCCCCCACATGCTGTTTGCATATGTTTTCTAAGGTGCATTAGGTACGAAGCGATACTTCATGATGCATGTTTTGCATTCGATCTTCATTACTCTGTATTCTGGTCATAGGCAGCACTGAATGTCCCCAAGCTCACTGCACATTTAAAGCTTGATCATGTTTTTATTTTGGAGGATCTTGTTTATTTTCTGGGTTTTTTACTATAGCGACTGAAATTGGGTTGCAGAGGTGTAGCCCTGGTAGTGTGGCAGAACCTCACAGGCACCAATTCTGTGCTTGTTCTCCTCTGCAGAAAGTATTAGTCCGATCTCTGAAGTGCTTTATGATTTACAGCAATAAATTTAACACATTTTTATGTTGCATATCGTATGTATGAAATCAGTCTGAAGTCATGAGTAGGTCAAAATGTTCTTCACTGGCTGAATGATGGAAAATGTGAACATTTGAAATGTTAAAGTTATTCTGCATACGTGACAGTCATCCAGAAGCATTGACAAACATCCTTCTTGAGCATGGGAGTATTAAAACTTCCAGACTTCTCACAGATGGTGCACAGGTGCCTTAGAGTATATCCAGCGATGCAATATTAGCATTAGAGCCCATTTTTAATATTTTCACCAAAACTAAATGTTCTGCCCTTAACCTTAATGTCTGATAAATCTGTAATGGGTGGTACATAGCAGACAAACAGAAACTGAGGCACAGAAAGATGTTAGGCTCCCCTCAGGCAAAGACAGATCACAGAACGTGCTGTTTCCCGCAGTAGCGTGCAGTAGTGTCAATTAGTCTTAGACTTTAATTGCATCCAGCTGCATGGGAATTAGAGCTTAGCAAAGGAATTATGTTATTTCATTCTTGCAAACTTCACAAACGTGGCTGTTTGAAACCCATTACATGGTTATCTTCCTGGTTCTGATGGTTGTTTTCCTGCACCTGTTGATGGTTTAGAAAGCCTTATTCCACTGCAAATCACAGACTATATGGTGCAAATGAAGTCGTCTTTGTTACTCTGAAGCTTAGTAGGTATACAGAGATGTTTTGAGCCATAATTCAGTATTGAGTGGAGCATTAATAATTTAACAAATTGCAATCAGATTGCATACACTACAACTTAGGACGTGATAGAAAACCCTGGTTCAATTTAGACTTGCAGTAATATAGTAGACTTTCCAGGGTTCACTAAGCGTGGGCAAGTGAAATAGATGTCCCTGTAGGCATAAAAAATGTCTCCAATACACCCATAAGAGAAAATCTAGCTCATCAACTACCATGTTACTGTCACTGACACATTACAACAGGTTTTAATATACATTATTAGGAGGGAAGACATGATGTGTTTCAAAGAAATGTCCTCTGAGTATCTACATATCTGTTTAATTGTTTGAAGACTGAAAAGATGTAACTGTTGCATCTTTAGCCTCTCTTAATGCTTTTTACATTCAGTGGAATGCACATCTGTCGGAGTTGATGTCTTTCCTCCCTATTTACCAAAAGCCGTCTGCACTGGGATATTAGCTGTGTTGATACAGATCTGCAGGGATCATTAACTTCCTTGAAGGGGCTCCAAGTAATTGGAACCCCAGTCTAATCTCTCCTGTTAGATGTTCATTACCAGTCCTGTTGGGGAAGGACCATTATACGCAGGCATTGCAATATGTTAACCCTTTTAGCTTTAGCCTGATGGATCTTGTGAGTCTGGGAGAAACTCTAGGAATGTTGATGTATGGGCAATAAAGCCCAAGCCAACTTCTTCCGGTCATACTCTACCCACCAATTGTCTGTACTGAAGCATCAATCCTATTCTTAGAAGTGGAACTTGCAGAGAAATGATTGTGTTCACATGAGCAGGTACCATTATCCTAAAAACTAAGTACACTGCAATACACAGAAATGCAAGTGCCTTACAGAAGTAGTTAATAAATATTCCCAAGCCAAGAAACTGTATCTAAGACAAGAATTATTTCCAGAAGTGGTCAGTGCTCTACTGTTCCTGAAAATTTACCATCTGGAACCAAGTAGTGGGTAGATTTTGAAAGTCCAGTTGATGAGAAAGGAAATACCTCAGGCGTGGAAGGTGGGATGAGCAGAGTCATCAGATACTGGATGCTGTCCCAAAAATAAATAGAGCAAGATATGGCACATCACTCACTGGCATTCAGATTATTGGAAAGTTGATGGTACCTCCATGCTCTTCCCTCCAAGAACCATCTCAGCTATTAAGTGCTTGTGGTGATTTTTCTGTCACCTTTTCTTTTGTCACTCTTTTTGAACTGCTGTATCAATACTTTAGAGCAATGGAAAGTTATGAAAATATGAAGGTTATTATGTCAGCTGTGAAGCAGCAAGAAAATTATAGAAGAATCTAGAAGTAGCCATCATTGCATACTGAAAAAGAAGAGGTTGGGTTGTGTAATGGGGGCAAAAATCTCATTTAGCCGAAGTTCCTTTCAGAAGTCATATAGTTCATTCTTTTGTTCATTTGCTACAGTACTGGATTCATTATGTGGTGATTTCTTATTCCACATTTAGACACTGTGAAAGCAGCTAATCAGAGCTACGAAGACAAGATTAATTGGTGTTAATTTCCAAACATTACTCTTGGAATTTACTTGGCTTAATATGCGTAGACTTAAAGCGATAGGAAATAAGTTGTAGTGGTGGAAAAAAATGAAAATAGATCATTCTTGTACATGATAAATGAGGGCAAAATTGGTTAAGTGTAATTTCTGGGATTTTTCTTTTATATTCAGGGAATTGCTGATATGGATTTGTGTCTTGCTTGTGGTCTTTCAAAATCACCAACTTGATCTACTGACATAGGAGAACGGTTCTCTGATATTTTAAGGCAGACATCTCAAAGCTCTTGTGTTGGCCAAGGTGGAGTGATAGCTCCAGAGGTTTTTCCACTGCTTCTGCCTGCTGTTTGATGAGTGCATCTGAATTCATTGCAGTCCTTTGCCTTTTAACATTCAGAAGCTGTTAAAGATCAATCCATGATTCTGCCATGAAAACAGCTGAAAAGGGGAGAAGTAGCAAACAGTTGAATGTCAGAGCTCCAATGTGCTTTTATGCTCATGGCATTCTCCGGAATAGCACGAAATAGGGAGAGGAAAGTCTGAACTCAGGCTTGATATTGCATACATGCTTAGGAAGAAAGGGATTATGAAATCTCATCACCCCTCCTGCCTCTCCAGTTATCCGTCTAACTTGTTGAATTCAATAGGTGATGAAAGGGAGGAGAAAGTAAAGCAAGAACTCAAAGAAGCAAGGAAGATGGCAAATACTGCTTGCAGCTTGGTGAGGATGACCACCAGGAATATGTCCGCATTTGTAGAAACACTGAAATCTGAAATGATCCAATAAATGAAACTATCCCTGCAGGAATAATCTTTGTAACCTCACATCCTCAGTCTACAAGGAGGGGGAAAATACAGCAACTTTGACATGTGTATATAAGAATTAAACATTTCATCTAAAATCTCTGCCAATTTCTCAATTAGGTACCGGAGAAGCAGATTTAGGCTCCTGCTGATGGCAGATAATGCACAGCTCATGAAGAGGACTATCTATAGTAGCTGCCATACGAATATAAAGTTTAAAGAAGATGGATAAAAATGTGTTTTATACAATAATACATATTAGTCTGTGGAAAGTCTGTGTTAAGTAACAGGGTGCTGGTGTGATTTCTTCAGAGGAAACCTATTTTGGCCTAATTATGAGGCAATAAATCCATTTCAATATGGATTTTACTGAAAATGAATCCAAGGCTCTAAGCAGTCCACTGCAGTCCTCCTGTAGTATCCCTAATATGAAGGATGTAATTTGCTCTTTACAATGTTTGCTAAAACCTAAGTCTGGGTTCTGTCTCTTCTTTTAGTATGCAGCTGCAGAAAAGCACTAAAGAGGTTAGTCGTTATTGTAAGATGCATAGACAGTGCACAGAAGTAAAATAACAGAAGTTGCAATTTAAATATACTTTATTTTTGGGAGGAAGCATCCATGCAGGTATTTGCTTTCATACCTCCCTTGTATTTGTCCTAACATGCTGCTGTTCACCTGAACTTTATGCTCTCAGAGATCCTTGGCAGTTTTACACGAAGCAAACTGAAATGTAATCAAGTAAAAGCCGTGAAGTTTGGAAATAGTATTTGTTGTTTGAAATAATGCACCTCCCCATCCTTCCAGGCAGGAATCTGTTTTAGCACATTTCATTCCTCTTGATTGATCCATTTTAATAGGCTAGGTGCTGAAACGCCCAAGTGGCAGAAGTCCTGGGTAGGTTTAAGTTAATATACATATGGCACATCTACTGTGCTACTTGACTGACAATTGCTGTTGCTGGGTTGGTTTTTGTTTTGTTTTTCTTGACAGAAAATGTTCAGTGTTTGTTCTTGTGTAGGTTTCTTCGTTGGTTGCTTGGGTTTTCTTTCATTCAGAAACACCACGTTTAGTTTTTATACCTTATAAACCAATATGAATGATAAATGCGTGCTTGAGTGCTTTGTGTTCTGTTTGATAAATCTGTTTATTGGCTGAGTGGAAGCGGTTGTTGGAGGAGGGAGGTCATTTGAACTGCAGAAATGCCACTGGATGCTGAGCTCAGCAGGGAGCGAGAACCCCACTCCTGCATGCTGGGCATGGAACCAGTGCTTGCCTTTGCAGCCAGTGAGGGCTGTCCTCATGTCTGATGGGGACTGGGGTCCCTTGTAATCCCTCTGCCATGTTTGTGTCTCTCTGTTAGGCTCAGAGTCTTCCAGCAGCGCTGGCTCCTCAGGGTCACTGTCGCGGTTACATCAGCCTCTCCAAAGTGCATCTCTTGTCCCCGGGGTGACGGCCAGCTCTTCGGGCAGCGTGTCCTACCCTGAGAATGGGATGAGTGGCCAGGTGGCCCCCAGTAACACCAGCTATATCATTCTTCCACTCGAAGCTGCAGGGATACCACCTGGCAGCATCCTTCTGAACCCGCACACAGGTCAGTACAATGCTTTTCTGCCTGGCACTGCCCTTTGGTTTTCCAGTGTAATTTGGGGAGCTGGAAAATCTCTTGTTTCTGGAGATATTTTCCTTGAGACACTTTATAAGAACACACATATACATGGACGTGACATTTGGCAGGGCGTTTTCTCAAATCTGCAGGCAAAGCTGGATTGGCTTTGTGAGGCTGTTGTGGCGTGGCAAGTAGGAAGTGATACAAAACACACTTGTGCAGTTCCAGGGAAGGTATTAAGCTTGTAAAGTCCTAGTACTCCTTGGCTGTGAATCATAGAATTATAGAATAGTTAGGGTTGGAAAGGACCTTAAGATCATCTAGTTCCAACCCCCCTGCCATGGGCAGGGACACCTCCCACTAAACTATGCCACCCAAGGCTATGTCCAGCCCAGCCTTGAATACCACCAGTGATGGAGCACTCACAACTTCCCTGGGCAACTCATTCCAGCGCCTCACCACCCACCCTTACAGGAAAGAATTTCTTCCTCATATCCAAACCTCTGGGATTCTGTTAATTTCAGTAACAGCAAATACTTTTCCATACAAGCATGCTGAAAACCGTGCAGCCGAAATACGATGTCAGCCTCAGACACTGTGCTTGACAGCAGAATTTCAAAAGGCTTAAAGGCTGCGTTTGAATTAGCACATCAGAGTTAATTTGTGAGCTCTGTGATTCGTCAGTGTATTGGAATTGGAAATTTTCTGCTGAAAGTTGTAACCTCTTCAGTTCTTAGAATCATAGAATAGTTAGGGTTGGAAAGGACCTTAAGATCCTGGTAGTTAGCAGCACTGTGGCACACAGGTGAGGTACTTGGAGTCACCCAGCACTGTGGATGCTTCAGAAACTACTCAGCTTGAACCGGAGTGCTTGGTGGAAGATAAAGGCAATTGGTACCTCCTCGGTCCAGATGAAGTCCAGGTCACATTCTGCTATTACTCCCCCCAGTGTTGTACTTTGCAGGATTATAAAGGTTCAGGGAGGTTGAGACTGTGATGGTTCTGCAGTGATTTGGGTTGTTTCAGTGACTACGATTAGCTGTGCTGTCAACCTTAGCTGAGTTATGCCAGGTTGAAAATAACAAAGCCTACAGTGAAATATGTATTCTGTTATATTGGGAGCTGAGGGTGAACTCCAAACTAGGTTTTCGAAGTCTTTAATGGATCATTCAGGAGCTTTTGTAGGTGAAGATTTTTGTTTCTAACCAGTATTTTATGTCTCTTACGCCCCTGTGTTCCACTGTTTTGGTGCAGATACACAAAGCTCATGCTAAAAATACTTTTCTTTTTGGTCAGAATTCAGTCAAGAAAAACTGAAAATTGCAGCATTTGAGAAAAACATAGCCTTGACAATCTATTAAAACAAGCTTTCTGCAGATACTTACAGATAGTAGTATCTGGGGCTGATCAATATACATTGGGCATTAGTTGTTGTTTGCTTAGATTCCCATGTGATACATTCTTTCCAGAGAGGTGACTTAGTCACTTGCACAAATTAGTGCTTTTCTAAACCCTTTGCTACTTACGTGTGTTTTTGTCAAGCTATTATAGTATTGACATGAGAACTTAATACAATCAGCATAAATAGGAATTTGGGGCATTTCTTAAACACTCGGGGGAGAGGACAGAGTAGGAGATGGGCATAAGACAAAACCCACCATTACTGTTGTTCTGGAAGTTGACGGTTCTGTCTGTAACACTGGAATTCCTTGGTTAATACAGAAGAAGGCATTTGGTGTGCTGTGTGGTCCACTTCTGCACAGAAGTCATCCATAATTCAGGTGATAGGACTGTCCATTTAGCAATTCACAGCAGCTAGCTCGTATTTTGCCCTGGTACCTAGGAAATCTTTTTCTGCTATAGGTATAATGCCCTTCAGTACTGTCACCAGACCAGAGCACCTTGTCTTCCCTAGTAGCGTGCCCCGTTGTCTGCAGAGGCATCATGGGGAGATCCATGTACCTTAGTATGTTTAACATTCAGGGAGCAATTGGTTTTTGTGTAAACAGAAGTTAGTGTTTCTTTCAGACTCTGTTTTGTTTCTGTAGCTCCCTTGTAAATACATACATGGTAAAGACAATGGATGGAGCAGTTCTGAAATTGGAATTCTTGTCTCAGATGTATGGTTTCACGCTGCTACCTGTGCTGGAAGGCAGGGTGTACTGCAGTGTCTGCTGTGTTTTTAACATGCAGCAAAATACATGCTACACATTTGCCACTCTTTGGGCTCAGAATCTTTGCATCTTATTAGGATAACACTACAAAAGAAGCTTCGTGGGGAGGAGGCTTAGATTGCTGGATGCTGTGCTCAACTATCAAAGTGATGGATGCTGTCAAAAACATAGATGAAGAGAAGACAGTTTAAAGAAAAGGGAAAAGGAGCTTTGTTTCCTGTAATGAATAGATTTTCTTTCCCTATGTAACACCATTCTTTAGCTCTTTCTTCTCTTCTTGCAGAGTGGCTACTTGCAAGCTTTTTCTCTTTTGATCATAACACCATGTCCTTCAAAGATCCTTGCTTCCTTTCACACTGCATAGTCACTGACTCTGCAAGCCTCTAATGGCATCCACAGATGCTGTCAGTATGTCCCTGCTCTGATTATACCTCTCAGCTCCTCCTCAGGTAGTGGCAATGCACGCTTTCTTTTCCATATCTACAGTTTCCTTTGTTTCCTCTCTTCTGCTTTACCCTTCTCCTTCCCCAGATGAAGATACTTTTTGCTTGCTTTGGGAAAGCACCGTTTATGTGGCTGTGCTGTTTTACTCTGTTTCACCCACTTCAGCAGTCTGTTTTACCCTTTAAAGGATTCTTGTTGCCACGTTTGTTGACTTAACCCCTTTGACAATTTAAGAGCATTTACATTTCATTCTTACTCCTTTAAAAGACTTCACAATTTGTGTCCTTCTCTCTGGGCCACAGTTCATAACTTACAAATATCTTCCCTGTTACCATATGATCTTTCCTTTTCATTTCTTATTGCAAAGTTTCTTCATAAAAGGTCTTTTTTTCATCTTTAAAAGCACTTCTAGACCTTTTCTCTTCCAATTCTGCCATCCTTCATTGTGACACAGGAAGTGCTCTTTACAGTTTCCCTTGAGCATCTGGCACAGGTTTTGGGAGCCTGTTACTCTGCTCACACAGTCTGACTTCCCCAGTCTCCTAAAGTACTTCTAGAGCCTGAGACTCCTAAATCTAGGGAGCCTATGCCATTGTCACCCAGTATGTTCACAGCAGGGAGCAGGAGATCGGCCAGTGGACAGAACCGCCCTGTGCTTTGCTTCCATTCACTCTAATGGTAACCTTTCCAAGTGTGAGATGTGCCCAGTATAGTAAGACTTCATCCTGAAAGTCTTCATGCTTTAGAGAGAGAGCAGGGTTTCTTTAGCCAGTGCTCCTCATGTGTTCCTGACCACGATTAATAAGAGGGAGGAACCGAATGGCTGAGGAGTACACATAGAGCAGGTAGAGATGCTTGTGGTTTACAAACCAGAAATTCATTAATTCACTGTTGCTCTCAGCCACCAAATTCCTCCAGATCTCCCTTTTTCTCTCAAATATTCATACCTTAGTTACCTACATTGCATGTTATCACTGCTAAAATTCCTTCTTCTCAGGGAAGCATCTGTAATTCCTTTGGTTTACCAATTCATGATGGGAGAGAACTGAGGTCATGGAAAACATTTTCCTTACAGAAAAATACCATTTCTTTTTTGTTCATAAGGCAATGACTTGGGTAAATTTATTTATATTTCCACAAAATTGCTCTTGCCCAGCTGAAATATCTGAAGCAAGAAATGTTCAGCAACTTAGTAGAACTTTGGGCAGGGTTTGTCCTGTGTATAAGAGATTTTCAAAGACAATGTAAGTGTTGCTTCCTTGATAACTTCCAGTGTTGCCTCTTTTAATTACACAGAGCACAGCTCTCGAAAGTACAGCACTATGTCATTAGAATGTGTAAATACATTCGTATTGAGGGTGGGTTTGTTTTTTTAGCTTTCATTGCCAACTATAATGTATCAGGAGTAGTTGTGCACATTTGACTGCTATTGCATGGCAATAAAATGTACGTGAATATTCTCTACCTCCAGTGTTTGATTCAGAGTTCAATTTTAGCATTAATTGATTCATCATTGAATGACTTCAAGTAACCATCACATCTGACTCATAGCCATGGTAACCTTCCACCCATTCCTTGGGAAGTCATACTGCCAAAACAGATATCTGCTGCTTGCTTTGCCTGCAAATGAAAAAGAAAGGAAAGGATGGCTGATCCTGTAACAGGGCATTGGCAGTGATGAGTACTTTACTGGTGTAGCAGGTCAGCTAAATAGCCATCAGCTGAAGCAAGGTTGTATGCTTTCATACAGAAAACATTCTTAAAGGTGTTGAGCAAAGGCAGGGTGCTCTGTTTCAGGTCAACCGTTCGTAAATCCTGATGGGACACCGGCAATATACAATCCTCCCAGTGGCCAGCAGACAATGAGGAGCCAGATGGTAGGACAGTCTCAGCAGCAGCCTTCATCCCAGCAGCCTCAGCAGGTTCAACAGCCACAGCAGCAAATGGCAAGTCACCTTGTCACGCAGGTAGGTGTGGTGGCCGTTGGAAAAAGCAAGGAAGCTCTTGTGGATATGAAGGATGGCCTAATGGGTAGGAGGGAAGGATGCAGGTAGACCAAGTATCAGGATGTTCTTTTCTTTTGAAACAAATGGGGCCCATGGTTTGTATTTTCAATGTGTGTGACATGGGTAGAAAGGGAAGATTCCTTTTTCAGTTTCATCAAAAGCATGGTTTCATTTTGAAAAGGACTTTTAAGCAAGTTGGTGCATATCTGCATGTATTTATTTTGCAAAAATTGCCCGCAGGTGAAAGCTGAAGCATTTAATTCTCAAGTCAGCGCAGTCTATCATTCTCTCCAAAGAGCTGGGGAGCTTTCCCTATCCCTTTCAACAGCAGTGGGCTTGAGTCAAAGAATCAAGTACAACGCAGGGCTCTACAAACTCTTCCATGTCCATTTATATGAGGCCTGATCTATGGGTAGCCCACTCTCTGTGCACCCCTGACCAAGGTCGTGGGTCTTCTGCCTGCACCCCATGCTCTGGCCATGACCCTGCTCTGAGCCAAAAGCTCTGGATCTGCAGCTGAAGCAGGGAAGAGTAGCATAGCTTGGGCACATGCCATGGTGTGTCAGCTCTCTGGCCCCTGGCTGAACGTGGCATGTGGCCAGATGTGCTCTAGCACGATCAGCAGGGTTTTCATTGGCTTCAAACTTAATTTGACAGATTGTGTGTCTGCTGTCCCGGGGGGGGGGGAACGACTCAAGCAAGAACCCTACATCCTGCTTACTCACAGAGCAGCCAAGATCTACTGCGGTTCTTGTGTGGCTTTATAATGTGGCACAGTTTATCTCAGGCTACCCAGAAATACAGTGCTAAAATGTGGTGAAGTTGCTTGGATTTTCCTGGGTTTCGATTTGTGTGCTTGTGGCTTCCTATTGCATGATTTGGTTTTAGCAACGTTTGAAGACAGAAGTGGTACCAAACCTGTGTAAGACTCATGGTAAATGAGAGATTAAAGCAAAAGGAATAATAAAGATATTCCAAGGTAATAGTGCTGTAGAAAATTGCACTTAGATAAACATCTACAGCAGATAAACATCTGCTCCAAGCTGATGGGTCTGTCTTTTGGTAACTCACAACCTGTTCTTTGTCAATTGTTTCTTTTTTGGCTATTGTGTTCTGCCAGAGCTGCTTTACAGTCATTATTCCTTTGCCCGTGACACCCTCATCAGTTAAATCAGCTGTTATCAGAATTCAAATATACACTTACACTGTGCTGCTTTCGCATTTTATCTCTATAAATTAAGTGTAGAATCATAATTTGCCTTTGCCTCCCATCAGTAACAAGGTGTAACTGTGGCTTTATTTAATCTAGCAGCCATCAAATATGTGAAAAAGGCAGAAAAATCTGTGATAAAGAATTGTTTGGTATAAGGCTAAGATGACGATGAAAATTGCAGTACCTGACCTCTTGTACCTGGCCTGGCAATGAGTCGCTTGCATTTTCAGAGCTATGTTTGAGACCTTTGTTCTCAATAACAGAGGTGGCAGGGGTGGTTGGTGATATGTGTATTTATTGTCTTTCCCTGTGCTTATTTTGCAGCCCGTTCAGGCAATGCAGCCATCTTCTCAGTCAGTCCAATATCCAGCAGTTTCTTATCCTCCCCAGCACCTCCTGCCAGTCTCTCCAACGCAGCAGTTTTCTGTGGTACTAAAGATTTTTCCTTTCATTTTCCCTTTCCTTGATGTTGGAGTTGAGTGTGTAAGCATGAGTATGCCCAAGAGCCTCTGGGTAGCACTAAGAGGGGTGTCCCACGTGAGAGCCCCATTTGCCATGACACTTTTGGTACTGACAAGCTTTCACTTGGTTCTGGTTATCCAACCTGGAGGATGATGGCAAGAGCAGGGCTGTGTACCTGGTTAGCAGAGCTTCCAGATGAATGTTTCCTTGTGCTTGTGATAGGAACTTGTGTCTTCCCACTTTGTGTCAAGGAAACTTAAATTGCTAACTTAGGCATTTGAGATTTGGGAATACCCTCTTATATCCATAAAGACTGGAGGAGAGAACTCCAGAAATCCTTCTTTTGTATTTTATATTATTTTCTCAGTATGCTAAACCCACTGCCTGGATTTATTCCCTGGTGGTACCAGAGCACTTGGGAAGCAGAGTAGCGGCGAACCAGCTGCAGAAGGTGCGGTACACTCTATGTCCTGAGAAAGCACCGATGGACCCATGTAATAAAGATAAATAGAGTGCTCCCCTGGAGTCTGCATCTGGCTTGGTGCTTAGAGGGCTGACATTATGCTGTTGTAAAATGAAGCTGACATTTTAAGAGGCACTACAAGGTTCTTTTTTTAATGTTATTTTTTATTCTCGCTCTGGTAATCTTGTTTATGACTGGTATTTTTTTTCCCAAGGTAGAGATGTCATGTAAGAGATGAAAACAAAGCTGAATGGATCCTTGCAGCTAAAATAACGTTATTAATGCCTGGTGGATGAGCAGTACCATTTAAAGGACAATAAAAAATGTTCCATGATGAGCACAAGTTGCATATCTCAATGCTAATTCCCTCAAAAAGTGTCTTGCAGGCATCTCAGGTTGTTCTAGTGATAGTCATAGGAAGGCTGATATTTTCAATGGCTAATTTAATAGTGAAACTTCACCAGAATTAATGTCTTCAAGGTACATTGCATTATACGCACAATGTATTAATTACAGGGTTTTGAAGCTCTTGGTCTCTATTGTACAAAGCAAGAGACATTCCAGGCTCAATGAAGGGTTTGTTTGCAGTTGCTTACCATCCAGGTAGCTTTTTAAAGAGGCTACTTCAGACAAACAACTTCTGTACCTAAATATGGATGTAGGAGGATGGTGAAGTTAGTAGCATTACATTCTTACATCACCTGAAGATCTGCCAAGGGTGTTTGAAATGTTTTCCAGTGGTATCTGCTCTCAGAGTGGGAGGTTAAGTCAAATAGCATGGACGTTCTAAGTGAAAAGCCTTTTTGTAGTGCTTATTCCCTATCCAGGAGGGGGTATGAGGAAGGGACCATAATCTGCATATCAGCACATAAAGGAGTTTGATGCCGGATTTATTGCGGGATGGAATATGTTGAGTATTTAAAAGTCTTGTGATATGGATACAAGTGAAGATGCATAGAAACACGTCTGTAAATCTTTGACCTTCACAGAATAAACTTGAGAGACTTGATTAGTATGGATCTTTTTGCAAGACTGAAGAGATACTGTCTGGAATACCTGTATCATTACCAGCACTAATGAGCCTCAGGTCTATTGACTTTACTTGGTACTTTCATCCTACCATAGACTTATTTTTTTCCCCTTTGGTCAAATAATGTGCTTGTTTCTTTCTAATGTTGCATAAAAACCCTTAAAATAGGAACTAAAGGCTCAGCTTTTTTTACCTTGTCTGTGTTTACACCCTTGGATTTTCAAAATGGTCCAAAAAGGTAAAGGGCTGCACCTGAATCCTACTGATTCCCTGTGGGGATCATTTTGAAACACAGGTGTCATTACCAGTCTGTGTTTGGCTGAGGAATTCAGTGTCTGGGGGAAGAGGTATTCATAACATTCTTTTCATGCCCTTTATATTCAAAATGTCTTCTTTTGAACACTGTAAAGTTCACTTGTCATTTTGGAATAACATGGAGGAGCAGGGTAAAAGCCAAAATAATTGGCTTTTGTGCCAAGTGATGCCATTCCCATTGCAGTCTGGAAGTCTTTCTCAAAGCATTTATAATGCTTTTAATTTCCTCCATTTTTATAGATCCCTCTTCAAAGTTTGATATTTGAGCCAAGTGGTTCCTTTTCCCCTCTGTGTCCTGTTTGAACCTGTTCTGTTTTGCCTATTTGCATGCCTACTGCAGACATCATGCCTGCATCATCTTCTACTGCCTTTTGCCCTACAGCGAGATGACATGACAACACAGTTCAACCAGATGAGCTTGAGTCGTCAATCATCAGGAGACAACCCCGAGTCGCCATCTGGTCCTGTGTACCCATCACCTATCTTGCAGCAGCCTGCCCAGCAGACGGGTTACATTATGGCTTCTCCAAGTCAGCAGCTTCCCCCAGGAGGCTTTACAGGTTCAGGTCCACCAGGATCCCAGCCAGTGCTGCAGCCACCACCTCCACCCCAGGGCTTCGTGCAACAACCACCACCACCTGCTCAGGTACGCGTAGCATCAACAATGGTGTGTTGCTCATTATAGCAGTTTTAGGCATCAGAACACTTGCAAAGCTTCTATAATTTCCTGGGTTTCAGCAATTCCTTCTTTATCCTCACACCATTTTCTGAGCACACATTCATACTCCAGGGCATATCTGCATATGGTAAGGGAAGAGTTCTTTATCAGGGTGTTGTGTTGGTGTTGTGACTGACATAAGCGTTCAGATTATGAGCATCATTTTCCAGCTCAATTAGAAATGCAAGATGGGGAAAAAAATAATAAAAAGGCAAAAAAGGATTTGTGGATATAGAAGCGTCTTTGTTTAAAATGTGGTTAAGGAACTGGGGGAAGATCTTGGAGGCTATTCCGTTCTTACCCTGTTTCTCTATTCAAAGTACACTAACATGGCACTTAGGGACATGGTTTATTGGTGGACCTGGCAGTGTTAGGTTTACAGTAAGACTCAATGATCTTAAAGGTCCTTTCCACCCTAAATGATCCTATGAATATGAAGGAAGGTGAGTAAATATCCATAGTCCTTTTTCCCTGTGTATATACACCAAAAGAGCAACACGCACATCAGCCCAGGTAGTCGTTAATCATATTTAATTGACTTGAACATGTGAGATGTCACAGATCAGTGATTTTAACTGTCTTCCTGAAGACTGATTATGTTTTACTGTTCACTACCAAACATCTCCACTTGTCTCCTGGGTACCTTTACAGAATATTGAAAGTGATTACTGTCAAGAAGTAAAATGCACAGATGACTTTCTGGCCCATTTTCACGGCGTATACTTTAAAAAGATGAATTTCTTTATGCAATTATGGATAACTTCATTTAAACTCTACTTTCAAATGGTATTAATAATATTTTTCTTGGCTTCATTTTATGCTTTGGAAGAAAACATGAAAAATAAAGGAAAAAAAAATCACCATTTCTTTTAATGTAGAAGTAGTGTAAATCCTACTGGGCTTTTTGTTTGCCACTTCCTACTGAAAATCTCCAATTGTGTTTGCTAATGGGATTCTGTATTGCCACAGTAATGAAGAATTTATACTGTTACAATGTTTTAAGTGAGCTAGAGATCCAGTTAATTAGATCACTAAAAATAAAAGAAACCTGAGGGCTGCTGGATGCTGACACCACATAGAGGACTGTGACATCCGTAGTTAGAAACTGCTCAGCCATTTTTTGTGAGAGAAGGCTTGTAATAAAAATAATTCTAAGGAGCTGCAGTTCAATGTAATGGGATTATGTTTTTAAAAAAATGATAATATTGATAGAAAAAGATTTCCATGTTTGCCAAATGTAGCATATTTTGAAAATATATGGGAGGAAAAAGTGACCTGACAAGCAGATTGCATCTCCCCACCTGGTCTCAGTCTCCTTAGTGAGCAAGTGGAGGCTGGCTGGGCTTCTCTCCTCACGTACAACCCCCAGTGCCCTCAGTGTTTTCAGGCATTGGTTAGTCAAACCTCCCGACACTCCTAGTGAGCACATCCATTTCATGAGCTGCCACTGCAGCAGATAAAGCGATACGTTTCCCAGCCCTGCAGTATGGGGTTTGCTTGGGTGGGGTGGCTGCAGCATCCTGCATCCCAGTTTTCACTCAGTCTGGCATAGCATTACTTTATGAGGCTGTTTTCCCTCACTCATACTTGTTGTGGTACTACTGGAGAGTCAGGTGAACTTCTTCAGAGGACAATTGATGAGGAGGTGTCTTTTCATGTAGAGAGTGCTGTAGGACCAGTACCGTACTGGTGTGTCTAATGGCCGGTGTGCCTCTGTACCCCAAGTACAATATGTGCAGGCTCTTTCATCCTATATTGTAACAAAGTGGAAAGTTGCCAAGGGCAGAAAAATATCTTTGGGGTTTGCAGCAGCCTCAGTTTTTCCCTGGGGAATGGTTTGTCCTCGGAGGGGCATAGAAAGGTGAGAAATTCAGCGGTGTCAGCATCTACTGCAATGCACGCACCATCCGTCTCCAGCTTATTGCTATTCTAAAAGATCCTTGTCAGATACCGATGTGTAAGAGGGTGTGTGGGATGTCGGTCCCTGCTGCCTGTGTCCTTGTACTGTGAAACAGCAGTGGCTTTAGTCTGCAGGGAGGGAAGAGGGTGCAGCAGCTCACAGTATTCGCATGCACGGATAAGAACCTCTGATCGATGTCTCAAGCTTTAATTCATTCTCTTCAGCTCTAGAATTTGGCACTTTGGTTTGTGTACTGCTTGTAGCACGTGTACAGCAATAGAGGATCCCTCATATAAAAAGATGCGCAAAGCCTTGGGAAATAGAAGTTCCTCTGCACTTATAGCTTAGCTTTCTGTGTAGGGCACCTAGACCCCAACAATCTACCTGCCCATGGCAAAACTTCACTGTGGCAGTGGCTCTTAGTATTCTGCTTTACCTGTTACTCTTTTGGGCTTAAACGCAATAGTGAGGCTGCTCAAAAGTGCAGTCAAGATGGTAATGCATGCAAAACATTGTGTGATGTACTAATCAATGCAGTCAATGTAAAAGCACTTCTACAACTTTAAAGTTGCCATTGAACTTATACCAGTAAAAAAGAGGCTTGACTCTAATGGGTAGTTAGTTCCTGCAAATGCATTGCTGATAAGGTTCTAGTGGGGCTGGCTGTGGTGTCTTATATGCTGTTGGAAATTAGTGGAGGTCCTGTGAGCGTGATCATTTCCTTTGGGATCTTAAAGGAGGAGAAAAAAATGCTCTCCAAGCCTACAAACCCTATGGTATTGCATTTAAATTATTAGGTTTTGTATTAAAGTTCAGTCAAACATGGCTCTATGGCTGCTCTCCAAGATTCTCTCTCCCAGGCTGCATCAAAGCAGCATCAGACTGAGTTTGAAATGAGATGCCTAAGAAGTGGCAAGAGGACCCCTTATGTTCCTTTTGCTGTTTCTTTCATCACAGCTATTCCCCAGCTTGCCAACAGAGTAATGATTTAATAACCTGAGAATAATGATCTGTCTTTGTTCAGCCAGTAGGAAAAAAACAACAAAAATCCAAACCGAAATGAAACAAACAAAACTTAACCATTAGCCAGGGTTTGCTGAAAGGGACTTTTAGAAACTAAAGCCTGTTTGCTTTCTATATCACAAATAAGAAACATACATCTTTACTTTCTCTTTGTTCTTCTAGTCACAATTTTCTTCTTTCACTGGTACTTCTGTAACACTTATGGGTCCAGGCACTTCAGCAAGGGTCCACATTTGGGTTTTGCAGCACTCTCTCCGTGGTGCTTGTCATTGCCACTGCAAATGAAGAAATGGGAACACTGTGAGTACCCTGCCAATGGGAAAGGATATGCTCCCTTAAAAGTTACTTTCACCATGGAGTCATTCTTCCTGAAAAGTAAACTGGCAATGTGATGTCCAGAAATGAGGTAGCATGAAGCCTTGGAGAGGCTTGGAGAAGTAATACACGTGTGGTATTTTTCATCTGGGTTCATTTTGTGTCTTAGCTGTCTCTTTGCTAAAGGCCCCTCCAAGAGAGTCCCTAGCTACCCTAGGACAAAATCTGTATTTGTGGCATGTCTCCTCTAGGAAGCTTGTCATGAAGAAGGTTGGTGAGTCACTGCAAGTGAATGGGTCTTTCCTTGATGATCTCAGAAAATTATATTGGAGGACATCCTACAGTTGTACACAAGGTGTTATGTTATGGAGAGAGTGGAGGAGGGAAGAGAAAGGGGGGAGGAAGAGAAAAATCCTTGAAGAATGACTGATCCCAGTCAGTTAGATATTGGGAAGAAATGCTACCTCCATGTGTCTATGCATCACTGTGGTTTCTGTTGTCTTCACTCCCATTTATGCTGCTGTTAGCAACAGTGTCAGTGTCACTAATCATCCGGAGGAATTTGTTAATCCAAACCAAACTGGATATCAGCAATGTTAAGAGAAAATAGAGGACCTGTCTGATGTCAGAATCAAGCTGTAAGTCAGTAAGTAGATAGTTTAGGAAAGTAAAATCAGCCTGAAAGATGTGTGGAATCCTATTGCTACCATGAGGAAATGAACAACGTCTCTGTGAATTTAAGGGATGCTGCAGAGATCAGTCCAAGGAGACCCAACCTGGAAATGGGTTTTGAACAGTATGTGGACAGAACAAAGCAGAAAGCCAATGCTGTATTGAGTCTCTGCCCATCATCTACTGACAAAGAACATTAGAAGGAGGAAGGAGAAATGCCTGTTTGTGCCATTTCATGAGTGTCTCTGAAGTGATGTGCCCAGTCAGAAAAAGCTGCATATGAGAGAAAAAACAGAATGTGTTGGAATGGTCACCCTGCAAACAAGGAAGGTATTCACCTTCAAAATAAGAATATTCAAGGTGGTAAGGATCATCTGTCAACTGTTTCTATGGTAGTTATTAAAAAGGAGGGATTTTTTACAGTGTCAAGGATTAAGATCAAGAAGCTGCTTTCAGACTGAAGAAGGCAGCATTTATTGAGGTGTGGTCTTAGAAGGGCTTTTGTAAATCTGGGATGATCATATAGCTGTGTTGGCATGCTTGTTAGTGCAATGGAAACTTCCTGGTTCTGTAAATTAAATATGTTACAGGAGCAAGAGGTCCAAGGTTAGGCTGTGCATTCACATGGGAAAGCAATTCAAGTCTAATTTGGCATGTCAGTAGGCTGCTACAGAAATGTAATGGTTTTTGTTGACGAGCACATAAGCAAGGTGTTAGTAACACTGATGCAATGAGAAACTAAAAAATTCAATAGGGTCAGAGCAGATGATGTAAGTGATACTTGTTATCTCTGATCCCTCTAATTCCACTGTTCACTGAAGTAATAGCAGAAAGGACAAATAACACGTTTCGACTACTGACGCAGAGATGTACTCAAGATAAATGAAAATGGATCCTTGCAAGCCCCTCAACCATGAAAGACCTATTTTATCCAATGTCTATGTTTTACACCAAGCCCTTCTTTTAATGGCTCATCTCTTAACAAAACCCAGAAAACCCAGTCAATTCCAACTACAAACAAATAACCCCAAACCAGCTACAGGCAACAGCAACAACAAAAAGATCCCATGAAAACCTAAACTCTTCTTTTCAAGTCATGCGTGTGTGATTAGTGGCATATTCATCCATTACTCTTTCTCAGTGAAATGATAATTTTTTTACCCAGCACTCCTACTACTGTCATTTTTCAGGCTGATGGATTGCACTCTGACAAACTTCTAACTGGAGGCATATAGCTGCTGTATTCCAATGAACTGAGAAACTGAGAGCAAGGGAGAAAACCCTTTGACTGAGGTGTTATCTGTGTGGTGAAAATAAATACCTATTTCCAAATTACCCTAAATGCTTCAGCATGCATAGATGGTTTTGTGCCGAGCGTGTTCAAATACAAACGTCACTTCAAAACCTACATTCTTTAGGCTACATTTTAAAGTTAATACCTGCAGACTCTTTCCACTAGAGATAATTCATATTGTTCTCATATGCTTATGTAGTCTCAAATATCTAGGGGCTCATCTGTACAAGGAAAATGAGGAAGTTGAGGGTAAATCAAATAAATTTAAATCCTTTAAGTGAGATTAAGCTGCTGCCAGGACAAGTGGGAGTATTTCCACAGGGGTTTAATATTCTTTGATTTGTAGAATGTGGTAATAGAAAATAAAGAATAGTTGCTAGAATGTCTGCTCCCAGGCAGGATCAGCTCTTTGCATTGAATTTACTTAAGCTGAGTCTTCTCGCTTCTTTCAAATCTCCTGTTGTAGAGTCTTGCTGAGAGCAGTCACCTTTCCACAAGATGAGTTTATCACACTAAACTTGCCTGATCCACAGTTTACACGGCTGTGATGGTTAAGAAATGATTTTGCAACTTAAATGTCTGTGTCAGCTTTCCTATACCTTGTGGCTTTGCTTTGAGAGGAGCAAAGTTCATCCTGGTTTTGTCCATTTTACAAAGGCATTTTGCTTTGGTTAGTTTAATCTCTAACAAAACAAATGGCTCAAGGGCAGGCTGTAGCCATTACGTGCCACTTGGTAAGTCTGGAGGGAGGATAGCTTACATTTTTCAATCAAACTGTTCTGGTTTTTCTGGTATTTGTTTGAATCTGGCTGATATTATTAGTGAGGGGAAGAGTTCCATTGATTGAAGAGAAAATGAATCAACCTTGAAGAATGAATTGGCATTCAGCTTCTTGATTGACAAGTGATATTGACTGTCAGTCGGTCTGGGATTTTCACTTCACCGACCACACTAAATTCAGCTTTGTTGATCTTGACACTTTTCCCGCCGGTTATCCATTCAGCAGTCTTTTGCTTGCCCAGGTAGCCATCCGTATCCTCTTCATACCTAGTCTTTTGTATCTATGCCTGTGCTTTCTCATCTGACATCATTTCTAAGAAAACCTCTGATGTCTTTATTGATGTCCTAGCAGTATGCGCAAGGATGCTATTACCTTTACTCTGCTAATACTTTAAGCATGATCAAGTTAAACGAGCTGTCCCGCGGACATTTCCTCCATGCAAATGAAAGTGGCAAAAATAGTTCTTATTTTTGTATGAAAATCAAAAACCAAACCAAAAGCATTTGGTAGGACTCTGTGCATAGATCTGAGTAGGATAAATGCTACACACAAGGGGAGAAATAAATCAGTAAATGCTTAGGGATGTGGCAGAGAAGCGATGTTCAACCAGAGCTGTGCCCCTCTGCAGTTTGATGATGCCATATGTTATCAACCTCTGTCAGGTAACTACAGCATCCACTGCAGATGAAAATGAAAAATTTGGAGTGCTTTGAACTTGCCAAAGGTCAGTGGAAAACTGTTCAGCTCAAGTGGCTTAGTACAGTGCTATAGCGCATAGAGGACAAATGGGCAGCTCCAGTCACCCTCAGACGTCCATGTTCCCCTGCATGATGAGGTGATGCAGTACATGTTGCTCTATAAGACAATCACAGTAGACAAAAGAAGCCCACCTAGCAGAACTTGCTGGCTCGATGCTTACCCTCAGCTCCTGCAAGAAAGAAGTTATAACTGTGTTTTGAACTGTAATTGTATTCACACCAAGCGTGGGAGAGGCTACAGGGAAAAGTTCATGTAGCTGTTAAACAAAAACATGGATGTAATCATTGTTTCTCACAGGTGTTAAGGGCACACACTCTCTATCTTTCCCTCTGTCTTGCTTCTATGTATTTTTACTCCAGGCTATTCCTTGCTGCAAATTGACCCCAGAGTTCACTTACGGGTCAACATGCTCTCTGTGTGTACTGTGTTGGTATGGAAGGTGGTGTTTGCATCCTCTTTTCTGCAGCATTTGTTACTTTACTATGATTTCTTTGGTACATGCTTTTTATGCAACCTGTATGGTTTTGTCTCTTTCAATTAAATTCCTTTTTTTTTTCCTGTTTCTTAAAGTATCTGAGAAGAAATGTGGGCGCCAGTAGTCTTTTTCCTAGCAAAGCTAAGAAGCAAGCAGCGGTTTTTGAAGTGACACAGTGCAAACCTCTCCCAATTACTGTTACCACTAATCTGCTTGACTTGAACTCCTGCTCCCCTTCCAGTTGCATTTGGTGTTGTGAATCTTGGAGCTTTAGGGCCTGTAGTTAGCTGCTGTTCTCTTTCTTTGCAGATGCCAGTGTATTATTACCCATCTGGTCAGTACCCTACCTCAACAACTCAGCAGTACAGACCCATTGCCTCAGTTCAGTACAATGCACAGCGGAGTCAACAGATCCCACAGACTGCACAGCAAGCAGGTATTTGCATCTGTTACTCATTCCTTCAGCAGCTTACAGTGCCTTGGCTGGTGAAACTATTGGTTGTGGTTTCATTTTGAATTTGAACAGCAGAGGAGAAAGCTGGTTGCTGCTCTGTTTGAAAATACGGGGAAAATTACAACCTGAGAAACACTTTGCTTGAGGATACTGAGAAATGGAAGAGCAGAGGTTTTGTTCTTCACTACTGCTTTCCTGGACACAGTGTTGTGTCCTCAGTGTCCATGTTCCACATATTGGGGCACAGGGAGAGCCAGGTGGAAACTGGCATGGGCAGTACGTTGCATGTTGAAGCCAGCTGTTGGAGTTTGTCCTTCATCATGCAAAATCCCCAAATATTTATAAGACTCTACAAGGAGGACAGGTTTGCAGTGATGCAGAAGGTGCTCCATCACCTTCTGCTTTCCCTGAGCCTGAGGAACAGCGAGGTGGTCTATGCGGTTGATGCCCATCAGCACCAGCTCCCCACAGAAGGGTGCAGTTGGAAGGGGGGCCGTTACACTGTAAGAGAGTGAGTAGCAGGTCTCACAGTGAACCGGTCTCTTTTCCTGCTGTGTCATACCACTGCTGATGCCACCAGATTTAGAGGGACACAGGCAGAGTTGGGCTGGTGCATGCTGGGGGGAAGGCAGGGGTTGTGCTTGTGAAGGGGTCCTCACCTTTCGAGGGAATAAACCGTTTTTCTGGTTTTGGGGTTTTTCTTTTTAAGTTATTGATTGTTTCTTTAGTGCACATCTCCCCTCATTCAGTGTCTCAGACAGTAACTCCAAAGTGTAGGGGATGTTGTTTCCTGGTAGGGCTTGCAATTACAGACATGCCAGGTAGGACAAAGCATTCATTCTTCTGTCTGGGTTTGGCAAAACCCATTCTGAATGACAAAGCAGGTTCCCTGCAGAGGCCTTGATACGAAAGTCTTTTAAGATGCAAGTCAGCAGCACAGACGTGAGATGTGAACAAGACTTGTGGGGTCATCCAGCCATCAACCTGTCTCTGTAATGTGACTGCTGGCAATTTTGTTCACGCTCAGGGAAACAGATGCAGCAAACACAGCTATAACTAAGCAGTTGATTAGGGGTTTTTTTTTGTTTTGTTTTTTAAGCTGTTCTAATAAAAATGGTGGTATTTTGGTCAGTGTCAGTGGTGCCTGACTGTGTCTGCTTTCGTACCTTCATCTTTATACATCCCTGAGAGGAGAGAGGGTGAAATATTACACAAAGGTCATCTGTCTTCTCTAGCTTCTATTACCTGACAGTCTATACCATGTTTATTACCTCTATATGTGGGTCTTTGAACCTCAGTGCAAATCAACCTAGATGACATTATCTGGGTCTACTGTATTGTTAGAAAGCCATATTTATAAGTTTAATGCTACATCCATAGCATAATGGGGATTATGGTAAATGAAGTGCACAAGAGATGGTCTAAAGCACTTGAGTGATGTTTTGGAGAAGATCCAGCTTTTTGATCTTGAGGAAATCCTGGTTTTAAAGATCTACTGTAGCACAGGAGCTGTTACATTTGGGTACAGACAATGCAGAGATGCAAATGCTAATTTTGTTTCCGTGTTTGCTGCATCGTTTTCCTTACATGTTTGGCAAACATGAGTGAGGAGTTTGTGTACAATCTCTAGCACGCCAGCCTTTCCCTGCAATTCACTCTTTCAGCTGCCTGCTCGGTTGGAAACATTATTTTTATCTCTTGTTTAAAACTGAAAACATTGTGACTGCAGTTTAGACTCCCTGCTGTGGTGGTGATTTTAAGCGTTTAGCTCTTCTCAGATCTTGAGACTTGGCTGAGAACAGATTCCTCAAGCTGGTCCATCCCTTTGGGCTCAGATACATCCTTTTCCCATAGCCGTCATCTGAGCGTATGATAGGCATGACAGAAAGCAGTCTGCGGTTTTCTACAGGTCTTATCTTGGAGATGCTGGAAGGATAATGTGAATTTATGTTCCACTGCATCCATGGGTATTTGGAGAACAGGTAGCTTTCAAAAATGTCACATAATTTATACTTAAAGAGAAATTAAGGCATAGAAAAGCGTATGGTTTAGTGGTGGACTTGGCAGTCCTGTGATAACAGTTGGACTTGATTATCTTAAAGGTCTTTTCCAACTTAGTTGGTTCTGTGATTATTCATGCTATGATTGATTGCAGAAGGTTCACTGTAAGCACTGAGACATCAAAACCCCAAATGATTCAGTGATGATCTCTGGTGGTTCCATGCCTAGCATCACCACATCTGCTTCCCTTAGCATCAGCATCCCCATACATATATCTTTTTCTCTTCATGTGACCTGTGGCCTCAGTCCACCTGCAAAGTTCTCATCTCTTTGGACTCCTCTTTGATGCCCAGTAGCTGCTCACTGAGCAAGAGATAGTGTTTTGCCTCTGCAACAGATGGAGTGGTGGGAACTTAACAGAGCAAATCCCTGCGAGCTCACACTGCAGCCTGTCAACAGGAGGGCAGGGGAGATGGGAAGCACCTCTCCTTTTCCAAGACACTGATTGGTATGAAACTTTGGGCATGTCATCTCTCTGCAGCTTTCATCTCTCAGTCAAATGGAGTAGAAATTAGACGATGAACTCAAAATGTTACTACTATGAGGATTGTTAGAGCAAAACTGGCAGAGTAACCACATTACTTTTCCCTTAAGAAAACACATTTTTATAAAGCAAAACAAAAACCCACCAAAAAACCTTTTTAAATCTTCTTAGAAGCTTGTACATGGCTGGAAAATAACAAGCAACAAGGGAGTGTTTCAGGCTATGGTTTCCCTTCCCATGTAGAATTAGCTTCAGATCAGCACGTAAGCAGGTTGTGCAGGAGCCGGGGATAACAAAGGGCAGGAAAATAAAGAGGTGAAGAAGGACTGGTGAAACAGAGAGCAGGTCAGGAATACTGTGAATGGAAAGGGGGAACAGATGGAAGGAGGCAGATGAAGCAATGATGTTTGAAATGCTTTCCCCAAAGACCTCACAACCCTCGATGATGCTTCAGAGAGAGGATGACTGCAGTGCAGGAGAGCTCATGGGAGGCCAGGCTCTGTACCTGTACATACTGCCTCCCTCTACCTGCTGGCTGGCTTGCAGTGCAGTGTGAACAGGGAGCCTGGCACCTCAGAAGGTGTTTTATTAACATACAGAAGTTTGCATGCTTGGAGGAGCTTTTGGAGCCTTTCAAAGCAGCTGCAAGGAATTTAGATGTTATTTTCTCCACCTTTGGGTTGCAGAGGTCAAAGTTTGATCTAATGCCAGCAATTTGTTTTCATTTTGCTTAGAAAAGGTCTCTTCAGGAGCGGAGCGGTATTGATGACTTTTACAGCAAACAGCTAAAGTAAAATGTCAGTACAGCATCTGTGGTGGGAAAGGGAGCCTCTGCTCTCTTGTGGCTCTGGAAGGAGAGCAATATTAAGTTAAAGTGGCTCCAAGGCAGAAAAAAAGATGAGCTCACCTAAAATTAGATTAGGGCTCTGGCAGCAATAGATCATCTGGAGAGAAGCATGTGAACTTCTGTGGGTGTTTGTTTACTCCTTCTGCTTTTTTCCCCTTAAGTGCAGGCTCGGATGGGAATGTAAATGACCCATTTCTGGCATCAGCCTGGGACAAAAGGAGATTTCCATGAAGATTTTGTAAAAACCTCTGCCATTTGAATTGTTTGTTTCAAGTCAAAATCACACAATCCCAGACTGGTTTGGGCTGGAAGGGACCTTAAAGCTCATCCAGTTCCAACCCCTGTCACGGGCAGGGACAACTTCCACTAGAGCAGCTTGCTCCAAGCCCCTGTGCCCAACCTGGCCTTGAACACTGCCAGGGATGGGGCAGCCACAGCTTCTCTGGGCACCCTGTGCCAGCGCCTCAGCACCCTCACAGGGAAGAGCTTCTTCCTAATGTTTAATCTTAATCTCCTCTCTGTCAGGTTAAAGCCATTCCCCCTTGTCTCTATCACTGCATGTCCTTGTCCAAGCCCCTCTCCAGGTTTCTTGTAGCCTCTTTAGGCACTGGAAGGCTGTTATAAGGTCTCCCCTTCAAGAGCCTTCTCTTCTCCAGGCTGAAAAAGTGGTCCCTGGCAGTGTGGTAGCCTGGTCTGTAAACAGAAATACTTTTAGGGTATGTTGTTATGACTCATTTGTGTGATCTCTAACAGATGATGCTTAAGATACTGTGACATGCCCAGTTCTGTAACCACACAGAAGAAAATGTTATTTCGGTGCCCTCATCTAACAGTACACTATAAATTGCATGTCTAGCATCATCAGGATTTCATTCTTCAGTAACTACCTCTGTATTGATAATTTGAAAGCTTTCACTCCTAGGTATTGTGTTTGAATAGAAAAATAGAGGCATATTGCTGATAAATCAGTAGTGTTTTGTTATTTTATCATGGTAGAAGAAATCGGCAATGTGGTCTTTTATACCTCTGTGCCTGTTTTCTTTCATTATAACAAGTGCACTGCACTGCGAGGACATTTCATCTTTAAAGTGCTTCATAAATGTGAGCTGATAAGTACATGAGCATTACTTTGGGATATGCAGCAGGTCTTATTGCTGTTCACAAATGAAGAACCTGCAACAAATCGTGATTTTTCTCCTACTTTGGCTCATTGTTGTATCTCTACCTCATGTGTGCCAGATAATTTCAATGTGCAACTTATAGATTATAGTAATATTTAGATCCTTGTTTAAGGATTTAGATCACGGTTCTAAAAGGCAGTTAGCTTGGTTTATCGCACAGTTGTAAGGTAGCAATCTGTGGTGTGTGCTTTGCATCAGTAACGAAGGTTGTCTTTTGAGGAGATGAAAGCTAAGACTTGTATTTGGTTAAAACAATCTTCCAGCCAAAGGTTTGCACTACAATGTTTCCAGAGAAAATAAGGTGGTATTTGGCATAATTGGATGATCTGTCACTTCTGCAGTTAATGTAGTGGTTTTAGGATTTCCCATGCATTTGAGAATCCACAAATGCCATTATAACCTGTTTCAGTGCCCAGATAGCATAAAGCTCAAATTGCATAGGAAATCTCTGCTTTTTCCTAAAATTCCAGTTCTGGCTGTTTGTGTACAGTAGGCAAAGGAGGTTTTTATGTGAGGAAAGCACGTATCTGAGCACTGCCTGGGTGTAGAATCCTTTCTTCATAGGTATACATTGTTTACTTCTGTAAGTAGCAAATATTTGTCTTGAAAGAAAGGTAATACTTCTGCTGGAGTACTGTGTTATTAGCCCTTACAGCTTCCAGTAAGGAAAAAGAGGTAATGGTCTTTTTAATGCATCTCTGAAACAAATTTTAAGCAAAGACAAGCTGTACCTGAACAGGGTCCATAAATCTGTTTACATAGAAATCAGAGTCAAATTGACAATGAAATACTGAGGTTCTGCTTAATTTAATCACTTAGGTGTCAGCATAATTGAGGAGTGTTATCTTCACGTCTCTTTCATCCCCTTTGTCTTCTGAAAGTATTTGTCCCTGTCAACTGATACAGAGAGGAAAGAAACTGGGGGAAGGGAGATGTGCGGCGCTAAAATAAAGATTGGTTTGTTATCATGGTCATTAGAAAACCTTATAAAGAAAGATTGCTGCTTTCTACCTTCATTAGCAACCCGACAGGAGCTCCTGGTCCGTGATAGATTTGTTTGCATAATTCCCCTTATAATTTCTGTGCTTATGCAAACATAAACAACTTCGATATTTAAGTATCTAATTATCCGAAGTAACTATTTTTCCAGCAGTGATTGCCTACTGCACTGTTGAAACAGCTTTGTACTGAAGGTGTCCATCTGTGTTTAATGCTGTATTTTTTTAGCAGAGACTGCATTGCAAGGGCTGTGCATCCATTTTTATAGAGGCTTGATAGGAAGGGTGCAGACAAAGCCCTGCTGTATTAGACACTTGAGTGTAGTGCTGCGTTCATTAATGTTGTTGTAAGGCTTTGAAATTTAAGGGCATTTTATGGAATAGTAGGGCTGGATCAAGGAAGAGTTCACAGCAATTGCAGTAGGAGGATTAAATTGAAAATTGTGATTTGGAAGTGATCCCTGGTGATATTATTGGTTTCTGTGCAAGTATTTTACGTTGAAGTTGCCCAGAAACTTTAAGCTTTACCTACAAGCTCTTTGTTTGGACAATACTGTGTCTGAGACCAAGAGCATCTGCAAGGCAGAGCACAGTGCCTGCCAGCTGCCTTAGAGAGGTGGTTCCAACATGAGGCTTTCTCACTGTATGGGAAACCCAGATGCCTTGGCCTGAGAGGGTTTTAACCCCTGTGGTGCCCTGCAGGGAAAATGCTCACTGGGATCTCTGCTGTGCAGGGCTGTTCTGCATCTTTCTTACAGTGATTTCTTTAAAGGTGTGAAAGAATTAAGTGCATGACAAAGAAGGGTGTAAAGCATGAAACTTAGTTCTGATTATATATTTTATGTTCCTTTTTGCAATTTTAAGGTCTTGCTTTTGCAGTATATCACTATTGTGTACGGTATGTGATTAAGATAAGCTCCAAGACCCATCCACCTCCTCAGTGTTTCCTATTAGCTAGCCACAGGGAGTTTCCTACCTAGAGTTTTGCACCCTGGATTTCATTTCTGTACTGCTGGAGGAGGATGCTGTGACTGAATACTGCATTCAAGACTTCTCAGAAGCTTGCTGAGAAAGCCAGGACTGGGGCTTCGAAGTTTTTCAATTTCTAGCCTTAGAAACACTAAATCCTGCTGTCCTTCTGACATTAAGCAATAGAGCTGCACCAGTAATGAACCAGTATTTACAATTTAAAGTAATAGCAGAATTAATACTATCACACTCCCTGCAGCATACTTGATTCTGAAAACGAAAGGCAAAATCACTTGCGTCAAAAAGCTTTGTTCGTCCTCAAATGACTTGTTTAATTATTCAGCTTTCCCACCAAGAGAAAGTAAATATGGAGGGAAGAGAACACCAGCAGGCTCAACAGCCATAAGCATCTTAAGACAGCATTCATTTGTGGTTTTCTTTCAAGGCTTCTCAAGTTCTGTTCAATTTCTCTAGCACTGCTTGAGATCCGAGCCGTTTCTGAGAGCATTCCTGGGGTTTCACACTAAAATATAGATTTAAAATTAATTACTTTTTAGAGAATTAGTATGTGTTAATCCCGTGTAAGTTAATGTACAGAAGCAATCATAGGGAGAAAAAATTTCTAACAGCATTGTGCAGGGGGATAGGATTTCAAAACAGCCTCCGTCAAAATTGCAAAGGCCGCGCTAGGATGGAGGGAACATTCTGAGGTATTCACCAGTGTCTACAAAGGATCTTTGTGTTTCTGTCTTTTCTTTGGCGGAAAGAGTCATACACCGTTTCTATTGCTAATTCTGTGTTGGATCAATGCGCAGTGCTCCCGCTTCTTGAGATGGAATTTTCCAGCACTGAATAATTCAAAGGTTTCTATTGGAGTCCTTGAGAGCAAAGACAGCTCTAGGCTAGAACTAGTGGAGACCCACCATCGACAGAGGAGCAGAGGCCATTTCCAGCTCTGCTCCAGGCATGCTGTTCACAGTATGGATACAGGGTTTGGGGTTTGGTTTTCTGTAACTTCCCTGCAGATGGAAGCATGCAATGGGATGAAGAAGTGCAGGAGAGCAGTTGGGTCTGAGCTAATAATTGAAGAAATACTCCAGATGTACACCAGAGATCTGCACTGTGGGGCGGGGAGGGGGCCTCTGCCTTACAATTGCTATTGATGAAGAATTTAAGAATTGAAGTGCCCTTTGCAGCTGTAAAGCTTATAGAACAGGACACTTATTGATGTTGGGATGCAGCAGAAGAAATGTGTGCGGGTATTATGAGCTGCCTGAAAGAAGGGCCACAGCATGTGGATTTAGCCTGGGTATTAGGAATAATTCCTTCCCCAAAGGGTGCTCAGGCATTGGAACAGGCTACCCAGGGCAGTGCTGGAGTCACCATCCCTGCAAGTGTTCACACACCGTGTAGACAAGGCCCTCAGGGCCATGGGTTAGTGGTGACCTTTGCAGCGGTGGGATACCAGTTGGACTGGATGAGCTTTAAGGATTTTTCCAACCTGGTTGATTCTATGAATCTATGTGTTCAGTGTTAGGGTAGAGGAACTCAGGAACCATGTCCTGGTAACTGAAGCAGTGTTCAGCTGACCAGCCCTGGTCTGTAAAAAGGTCCCAGTGCTGAATTTCATTCAACCTTTGTTGCAGTCAGTTATCATTGACCCAAGCCGTTCACAAGAGCAGAGCCCCTTTGCAATGAAAGGGACATGTTCATTTTTACTCACCAACATTAGATATATAGAATGTATGTATTTCTATAGCTAGTGAGCAGTTGTCTCAATTTCTCGTTTGTTTGTTTGCTAGTGAAATAAGGCTGATAGAGTGGGGGGGTGAAGGAGGCAGGCCTTGGGTCTTCCCAAAGGGAGGAGCTGGTTCCCTTAGCAACAGCAAGGATATGTGATGCCTCTCCAGACAGTTCTTCACCTCTTCCCCACGACCTGCTCCCTGTTGCAGCTTGCTCATTGTGTACCAGAGCAGAGAGCATTCCTGCAGCATGAGCTAATTGCAATGCATGGTGGCTGGTAGCTGTCATTGGTACTGGACAGAGAAGGAAAAAAACTGAGTTTGCTCTCTACATGTCTGGTTCTAACAGCTTGATTATTTCTGTTATTACTGGTGATGCATAGTCCCTGCTGAGGCTTCACTTCCAGTGGTTATCGCTGGCATTTATCATTATGAATGATAAGGATAAACGCAGCTTTTCTTGTTGCAGACTCTTCTGAGGGTTCCTTCGTGGCTGATAGGATGTAGATTGAGAAGAGAAAGAGGTGATTCTTCACTCCCCCTTTGCTGCCAGTCTAAAGACCCAGCTGTAAATGCAAGTCATTTTACATTAATTCACTCCAGAACTGACAAATAGAGGTTGGTTAACGCTATTCAGAGCTTCTGTTTCTGCTTCTGTTTGTGTGCTGCTGACAAGACATGAGTATACCCTCATCAGGAATATTCTTTTCAGGACGGAGAGATGAACAAGAACACAGTTTAAAAGGTTGAACTGAAATTCCTTTTTACACAATGCTTTTTCAGCAGTTTGAATCCCTAACCCAACCATACCTGAATAACTGGAAGCTAAGCCTTTTTCCCCAGTGTGTCTGGAAAGAGCTGGCATTAGAAGTACGTAAACACAGATTTTCCTTCTGGGTTTTTATATGTTTATTTTTTATTTTCAATGCAGTTCCCGGTATCCTTATATCTTAGTAACAAATTGAGGCTTTTCACTACTGCCATACAAGCACCTAAGAACAGGTAAAGGAAAAGAAAAATCATTATTGCACCAATTTGTGCAATACTGATTTTTGTCCCATAGTCATATCAAGGAGCCGCAGCGCGCCCTGAGAGCCCTCTGCGCTAAGAACTGGATATGTCAATGTGAAGAGATTTTCTTTTCCTCTCCTGGGACCTAGCACAGATCTTGCTAAAAGAGCATTAAGGCAGGCACTGGGGAGGCCATCCAATTCAGGGCTGTTGTCCATCTCTAAACAGTTCCTCAGACAGCTTTAGGTAAATCAGAAAAGGAAGAAGTTTTTACTGTGGCAGCTGCTCATTCCCTCACTCTCTGTAAAACTTTGGGCAACCAAAGTTCCACTGACTGCTGTAGTCTTTGGAATCGGACATGTAGGATCCCTAAGTATGCACTCCTTAATGTTACCACTTGGAGTAATTCATGGCTTTGCAAGTGTTTGGATTTCTCATCTTCTTCGGTCTTGGTGTTTCTTATAGTTGCTTATGAAATGAAAACCAAGAGCCATCATGAGAACTGAGTAGTGGACTTTGCTTGTAAATATTTAGGTTGTGTGTGTGTGTATGTATATGTATGTAAAATATATATATATCTCCATGCTCTTTTTGCCAGCCTTTGTTATCAAAACAACTTATTATATGCTTCAGCACTGTCCTCAGGCTTTCCAAGTAGCATGCTTGTAAAACAACATCTTCAATGGCATCTGCTCAACAAAGCTGCACTTCCAGTTTGCCCTTTGTCAGGAGCTACCTTTCATCTGGTACCAAGTCTGCAAGAGTGCAAAAGCCTGGATTTATAGAGGTCCTACAAAGGAACGTGCGCAAACTACATTTTTAAGGTTGCCAAGTAGCACTTTATAAAGTAAGCAGAAGAGGGAAATGTATTAGATTGCAAAAAGCAATGGGCTACTTCAAAGCAGTTGCTGTGTTAATAGTTAGTATGAAATGGCAATTTTAATTCTGTCTCTATTGGAGAAATACAAAGCAATTAATCTTTTGTAGTGCATTGTGAAAAATAAGGGCTTATACAGGATCTCAGTGAGGCTGGTCATTCACTTAACCTTGAGCTGGGCAATAAATTTAAATGCAGCTACATCGCAAGGCAAAAGTAATTTGGTGAAATAGAATTATCGTTTAATGCAGGGAATTACAAAATCTGAATTAGGTTTCCTGAGGTTCTTTGTTCCAGGAAAGAGTGAATTTGACTGTGATTTGTGTGTAAAATTCTGGAGCTGGGTTTTACAAAGCACCTTTTATACCCAAGCTGTCACCAAATGCTTTTTGTCCTGCAGTGCGGGCATAGGCAAATGCTCTTGAGCTCTCTCAGCTAAACTGACATCGAGTCTCTCATGATAGGACTTGTTATATGGAGGGAGAAGGTGATGTCCAAGGTGCATGGGTGTATTAACACCTTTCAAACAATTTCCTGCTCTTCACTGGGGGCACTTTCATCAGTGCTGCCTTCCACAAGGTTTTCGGTGGGACTGCATCGTTTGAAGTCTGGAGGAGGGCACAGTTAGTTCAGTTTTTTTTGCTTACTCTACCTGGTCCTGATTACTATGTTACATGAGTTTAAGCTAGTGCTTGGAATGCATTAGGCAGCTCATTTGTGCTATAATATGGCCTATTGTGTAAATACAGAATGATATGATTTATTGGAGAAACATGTGTGCACGTGACAATGCAGTTTGCCTCGCAGAGCTGTTTCTAATTGACTAGTTAAAATGCTGTTTCCAAGCAGGCCACAATTAATCAGCAATAACTCTTGTCCTAAGTTTCCTACAGTAAATGAGCAGACTCAGCACATCCATCAAGTAGAAACTGAGGAAATGAGACGGAGGGGAAAGCCTCAGTGTCCAGTGAGCAAAGTGCTTATATTTGTGTGAAGCGATCCCAGCAGGATGCTTTGCTGAATGATGACAACAGTGGCTTTGAAAAGAAATCCTCCATTTCTCAGTTCTCACAGGCTGGTGAAAGTTTTAATGCACTTGCAGTGGCTACTACGTGGCTCAGGTGAGTCAAGAACAATGGCACAAAGAAAGGGCAGGTAAACCAGAACCTTTCTATGATAACCCCATAGGTTATCTCACACATTTTCTCTCATCTTCTTTTCATTAGGTTCTGGTGTGCAAATACCTTGGCAGTTACTGTAGTAGCTCTAATACTGCTGAGTTCACTAAGCCAAAGGGTGGATGTCAAAAACATGCGAATATCTGTTTTATAGCCGCATTCTTCAGTGCTTTCAAATCCTTTCGATCTGGGGATGTTTAATCTGGAGGTGAAAAAAGGGATAACCCAGTTTTTATAATAGTAAACTTTTAAAGCCAGGTTGGACAGGGCTTTGAGCAACCTGGTCTAGTGCAAGGTGTCCCTGCACAGGGTAGGAGTGTTGGAACTGGATGAGCTTTAAGGTCCCTTCCAACACAAACCATTCTATGATTTTATGATAATTTGAAAATCTTAGTTTTGATCATCAGAAGTGTGATCTGACTTGATTTTCGTATATATTGTGTTGGTGACAGACCTGTTGTGCTGGTGATGGGACTGGGGTGGACATTGGTGCATCTGCTCTGCAGGTGGTTGATTTTAGGCTCTGCTTTAGTAGATTCAAGAATATTTCCCTTATCTTCTTGTTCAGCAATTTGAGAAGGAGATTTATTTTGTAATACCTGGTCTAAGGACTCTCAGTTAACCACTGACCAGATAAGTATGTGTGGAGCTTTTTTGCCTGTTTATTTTTCAGTATGCTTTGTGTCAATCTGCTTCTTTCCAAAAATGAACATAGAATCATAGAATAGTTAGGGTTGGAAAGGACCTTAAGATCATCCAGTTCCAACCCCCCTGCCAGGTCCTTTATATGATTAACCAGTACCCCACATTTGTGACTTCTGAGTATGAGAACATACGTAGGCAGGTACTTTCTTCCTCATACAATTAAACAAGGAGGAAAGAAAACCTGGGGCTTCAAGCACCAACTCTCCCCATGGGAGGATGTTAACAAGTGACAGGATGACTGCCTTTGGAGGTGTCCCAGCAAGAGCAGAGGCAGATTTCTGCAAGGCTTGATCTTCTGAACTTCTTTTTGCCTGCTCAGAGTACTTCTCATGAGGTTTTTCATGCTTGAGTGTCTAGACCTGTGTAGGGGCCAAGGTAGAGTCTTTATAAGCTGTCAGGCTCAAAACCATTTTGAAGTCCTCCTGTGGTTCGCATCATAGGAAATCTGAAGATTAGAAATCCTATTGAAGGGGGCACTTCAGCAATCTGGAAGGCAAACTCTGTTGCAGTATATGTGAATATTAGGTAATTAAATGTTGCATCTCATTCACATATGCCCAAGTTACTGGAAATAAGGTGGTAGGGGTGACTTTTGCTTGTCTCTGTACAGATGTCCATGTATGGTTTGTTCCAGATTTATTTATCAGGCTTTTTCTTACGAGTCATGCATCCCTAGCTTTAGGAACAACTGAAGCTCCCTGCTGAAGGGTCCTTCAGTAGTGAAACTGCTTGATCACAGTGGGGAAGAGTGGGGGTAGCATGGAGGGAGCCTGAAGGAGTCTGAGACTTCTCTTTACTTCAGTCCTTAACCTTCAGCTGGTGTAAGCTGACATTTGGGACGTGCATCTGCACAGGCCATCCTCCACTATCAGATTCCTTATTTGTGTGCAGGGCTTGGGAGGGAATGGTGCTGCATGACACAAGTGTATATGTAGGTTTCCCATCCTTGCTACTTCAGCCTTGGTCTGGAAAGCTGATTGTCATCTACTGAGTTAGAATTGTATTTCTATTTTGGCAGTACTTTAAAATAGAGCCTTCACAAAGAGATAACAGTTGTCCTTGCTTGAGAAATAATATTGATCCCCAAAAGTTTGGAGAACCTTTTGTCTTCTTGTTACAAAAGATTCTTATATTGACAGAACAGAAACTGAAATATTGAACATATAGGGGGGAATTTTCCTTTCATTTGAAGGGCAGCACTACAGAAGATGCTTTACAGTTCCTAGGCTGTCAAAGCAGGTGGTAAAATACTTAGCTTTTATACCTTTTATTTATTCTCTTATGACAGCTTTCCAGAACCAGTGACTTAGGCCTGGGGAATCCTGCTGCAGTTTTCCTCAGAGCCCTAAGAAACCTAGCATTTATGGAGTATTTCCAGTTTTCACGTTAAGATGTTGTTTGTGTTGCCATCATTGCTAGACGCATGACTGTTATTGAACACCTAGTAAAAAGGGAGGGAGGTGGGGGGAACTATGTGCCTTAGTGAGTTTCTGAGCAGTATGGAGAAAACGGGGAAAGGAAGACAGCAAGGAGCAAACAGCAAGAGCAGGGGCCACCTCCTCTCCTTTCCTTTGCATGATGCTCTCTTTTTCTTGCAAGAAGAGTCATGAAGTCGTAAGTCCATCACGCTCACTGCAACACAGAATTGGATGTTTGGGAAGGAGCGAGGTTTGGAGCCTATTATAGAATTAAATTTTCCAGGGAACGGGGGATAAAGTGAATGCTTTCTCTGTTAGAGGGTGTGGGAGGAGTAGAAATAAGCAACTTGTGATCACTTTTACTGCCTCGATCACTGGAATGCTGTGAGGGTTAATTCATTGCTTCAGGACAACAGGTGCAGGCCGGTGATGGGACAAGAAAGGGTGTTCTTACTTCTTCTGTCTTTGAATTAAGTCAGGGGCTGTGGAAATTGCTATTTGCTGCAGAGGGGGGAGAATCCCTCCCCTGCTTAGAGATAGTGTAGCAGAATATTTCTGGTCCGTTGGTACAGTGGAATTGAAGGATCTGCAAATACATTCCTTTATATAAGCGACAAGTGTAAATCTGATGAGTATAGACAAGAAAAACAAAGGGAAGGAGTGACTTCCTTGTTACAGCTGTGATATTCAGCTTGTTGTTACTGAGGAAACAAAAATGCTCCCATTCTTTTCCGTTGCTTTCAGAAATCTATTTCTGCCTTGTCTGTTAAGTGCTGTAAAAAATTTGTAATTACAGTGTACTAAACTAATTCTTTTACACTGCATTAAGTTTAAAATAATGATGAATCCATATTTCCATTAGGTAGTAATGAAAAAAACATTAAGAATAACACTTAACATAGAATCAATTCAATTTCTGCAAATGTTTCTTGAAGAAGAATGGTGCTGAAGAGCCATAAATAAGTGGAAGCGATAACATGCGCTGCGCTGTTATATCTGCACTACCCACAATTTCAATCCAAGAAAAAAAGGTTCTTTCATCTAATCATTAGATTAGAGCTGCAAGAAATAGATGAAGGAGCAGGTTCAAAAACATGCTGAACTCTTTGCTTTAGGGAAATTAGGAAAATAACCAGTAAGTGTTGCCTTTTTTGCATCTTCTCCACCTGTAGGGGAAGTGTTCAGCTAGTTTACTCTTTAAACATTAACCTGTATATAGGTGTTTTGTATCATTTCAGTCACGATGTCCCTGGGGCATTTTTCATAAGGAGACTGTAAATACAGAAACACAATTCTCAGGTATTTACTGGCATAAACTCAAGAAATGGGCAACTTCCTCTAAAAAGTTACACAAACTCATTCTATAAATGAGTCCTTATGTAATATGGCAATGGGTATCATAGAAATAGATACTCATTATCACTTCTCAAGGGAATACTTGGATTAAATAGAAGTTCAAAATGCCCACCAGAAGCAAACTCGTTGTTAAATGTTCTTTACCTTTTGGAGATGAGCCAGTTACAGTCTAATTGCTGATAAACTTCCTTCAATCCACAGCAAGATGCAACTGCTTTTGCCAGGTCATTCATTTCTCTTGTTGCTCTAAATTTAGGAGCTGTAAAGGCACAAAGATTTACTTACTCATGTGTGAGAATGGAAGGACTGTAATTGGGGGTAGATACAATTTGTTAAGCTGTCCCTGGTAACACAAGGAGAAGAGTCTGCCATGTGGCTTTCCATGGCACTGTCCAGGACATGCTGCCTTCAAAGGACACTTTCTGAAGTCCAGGTTGACTCTGAAGTCAGTCTTGGTCTGTGCTGGTATATCAGAGAGTAGAATTTAGCCCAAAGTGTCTTAAATTTTTCTATGCTTTTACGGTGGTGAAATCTTGCTGTGGGAGGAGACTTTGGCATCGTGCTTTTTTTGTCCTGTTTTTCCAGCGCTACTCTGAGCCATGGGAAAAGCCTGGCTCTTACCGCAGGTTTGAACTGGTGTGACCAGTGAACAAGTGTCCCCAGGAACGTGTTTTTCTTCACAGCAGTGGTGATGCAGGTGCCAGGGTGGGCATGGTGACCACAGTATGGCCAAGTCCCCATCCCATTCTGCTTATTCGCACAACTGAAGTACAGCAGCACTTGGGTCACTTTACTGGTACTGTTCAAGTGGTGCAGCAGGTAGGTGCAGGCAAGGTCTACAGTAGATTGATAGCCTGTAGGTCCACAGCCTGTGGTTTGCTTCTGTGCCTTACAAGCTGGAAGCAAGAGGCAGTTATTTTCCAGCTTCCACCTTAAAGGTAGTGTCTAAAGTGTGACCCTCTGTGTCAAACTTTGCTCCAGAGCCAATTTGTAATCGCTTTGTATGTCAGCATTAGCTGGGAAGTCCCAGCCACTCTCACCATTGTCATTTTATCTTCCAAAAAGCCAACAGAAACACAGCTTTGATGTGTTTCTTTAGGTGCTCGGGTGCCATTGCATGAGGTATTATCACAAAACCCACATTATCGCAGTAATTCAGGGCCTTCAGGCATCTGATGTTGCCAATTGCCTTCAGTGCTTGCTGGTGTGTAATTTATCACCTGCATGGCCTACCCTGCTAAAACGTGCCCTTTGTGGGCAGAGGCAAAGCTAATATACTTTTCAAAGTGTATTTGAATTGCTCCAATAAATCACAGCTGTCACTGCAAGCAGTTTTATCACTTGCCAGAGCAATATGTTATCTTCATGCTTTATAGCCTTGATACTGTTCGGGACTTTTATATGTGTAAATTGTAACACATCATAACTTAGTTTGTCAAACAAATTTGAGCAGCCCTGATTTTATTTTAATGAAAACTTTGCCTTGCTCTGTAAAGAAGAGAGCATTTTTATGGGATGTGGTTTATAGTTGTGATTATTATTTATTATTTCTCAGAACACTTGCAGTTTGTTTTCAGTTTGTTAATTTTCACTCTTTTAAGCAGTTCATGGTGCTGGGGTAGGGGGTTTTTGTAGGTCATTTCCTCTCCCACTCTTCTGTGCAGCAGGATGTGCAGCTACATAGTGGTAGTAGGCTCTGTCCTACTCAGAGTCTCTGCAGTGAGTAGGACAGCGGGGAGGTGCAGGAGCATCCGTGCCTCATAGAGTCATTTGCTGTTCTGTGCAGTATGCCCACCAAGCTAATCGTTGTGTGGATTTAAGGTAAGGAACCTTCACAAATCCTGAAAGCACTTGCAGACAGGCCTTCTTACCTGAGACCTGCAGGATTAGCATAGCAGGGAAGTCACAAGTAGTTAATTGTGCATAACGCCTGATTAATTCCTTTATGTGGGAGTCCTTCCCCCTGAATTATAGCAAACAGCCCGGAGCATGCATGATTTAAGGACTTGGAGCTGGGATGTAGTGACCTGGGGAGAGGGAAAGTTGTGTCCTAGCGCAGCTAAACCCACTTTCCTGGGCATGGACCAACTGTGATGTCCCTGTCCCAGGTGTGTTGGGTGCGATTGCTCCCATCCACCGGCCCAGCCTCCCCCCATGCATGTTCCTGGTAACATCACTGTAAGCTCTGGGCAGACAAAAGCTCATCCATCCTATTTTTCTTCTGCAGCAGTGGTAGATCTGTCTATGAGCATGTCCTGTGGCTGCTTCAGGACCTCGCTATTACTCCTTGCAACAAGAGCCTCTCCTCAGCTCTCCTTTCTCAGGGATGCTCTGACATTAAATGTGCTGTTTCCAGGACAGCCTGTAAAATGTCTCCTTTTTATGGCCATGCCTAAAATACCAGTGAATATTTATGAACCAATTTGCCATGGCTTCTTCTGTGATGGGAAAAAAAGAGCTTTGCTTTTAATTGATGCAATAGCTCATTCCAGAATATGAGAAGAAGCTCTATAAAGTAGTCAGGCTTTATAATTAGAAAATTATTTATTTGCAGCAGATATATTTGCTGGGTTTTAGTTTGAAGAAGTTATGCTAATTGTTGAAAATTGAGCAATGGCTCTACTGTAAGTGAAATGTATAGGTGCAGGCCGAGTTCCTGGTCATGAGGAGCAGTCTAAAGGGCTGACTTACATTTGTCCTTTTTCAGTTACAGACGCTAGTGTTTGTGCTCAAGGTTTGCACTCGGAATGAGCAGTAGCTGCTACAGAACATTCTGCAGATGTGCCCGCAGATCCTGTGATTTTCTCTTTTCAGAGATTTTAGCAGCACAGGCATTTTCAGCAGATTGGCTCCTCACTTCAGAGATGCGTGTTGGAAATTGTACATGGAGAGGCGTTTTTTGGCAGCTGCTGTGCAGTTTGACTTTGAGCAGCCCCAGAAGAAGTATGTGAAATCAGCTACCCCAGCCAGACCACGTAAGCAAGAAACAGGTATTTTAGCCTGAGGTCGACTTGGATGATGGTGCTTTGTGAAGTTCAGTGATTGCATGTGTAGGAATGAGTACTCCTGCCCACATGCATAGATCATTTCATAGGATCAGGGGAACTGAATATGAAGGATACTTGTGATTCTGTGAAAAACCACTAAGAAACCTGCTCTTGTCACAGATGACATCTCTCCCACCTCTGCTGAGCCTGGGGAGCTGGCAGTTGCCTTTAGTGAGCATTGCAGAGCCTTTGCAAACCCTTCCACGATCATTTTAAAATGCCCATTTGTATTGTTGGCTGGCAAGACCTGTAGTTAAGACTTGTTCTCTGGCAAATGGCTCTTACTATGCTCTTCCTCACCTTCCTGCCAACATTGGCAGACTTTGGGCTCTGGGAATTCAGCCCTACCCTTGCAGGTGCTTTTTTGGATCAAATTAGAATTCTTTATCCAACTGAAAATTCCGCAAAGCTCTGTATGTAACTGTTAGCAAATTCAGCACTCAAAGGTCTCTTCATGTTATATATTGTATTGGAGATCAGTTGTTTTTACATTGACTTTATCTAGTAAGTGTGTAGCACTTCTCAGCAGTTCTGGATTTCAAAACGTCTCACAAAGAAGTCACCCCTCAAAACCTTATTTTACAGATGGGAAAACTAATATGCAGGAAGAAGTGATGTGCTCAGGGTAATGCTGTCCCAGGCAAGCAAAAAGCTATCAAAGTTTATGATGTATGCAAGGAAAAAGTTCTGCTGCTGGCTCTCAAATCTACCTTGACCACACACCCAGGTTGATCTTCAGTATTTATGCTGAGTTTAAAACTCCAGATGTTTATGGTCTTTGTTGTGCATTTTCTATAGCTCTGGATGCTTAGCTGGCATCCATCATGAATTCAGACTTTGCAAATAGCTTTGGCCATGAAGACTGTAAACACAGCTCTGCTAGGGTTGCAGACTATTAAAAGTGTGTTGTGTGAAAGCGAATGCTCCGTGGCAGCTCTGCCCCAGTGATTTCTGATAGCAGACATCACCCTGAGAAACCCACAGCATACAGCGCACAAGCATTCAGGAGACTCTCCTACTGTTACATTTGAGCCATGCTTCAGATTTATGTGCTCATGAAGTGAATTTTGCATCATTTACAGCTGCACAGTTGCAGAGACTTTGAGGACAGGTAAAGGGATCAGGACTGATCGTGTGGGGTTTGCAGAACAAGTCTGTATAAAACGCTTTTGCTTGGCGGATCTCAGGCCAGTGCACTGGCTGGGTTAACCAAAACATCCTTGCAGCAGTAACACTGGACTAGCTGGTGGGAGTTTTCCAGCTAATGTGCTGTACAGTGGCAACTGTGGATGAGCGAGGGCAGAGGGGGCTTTTTTCCATGTAGCTGAGTTAAACCATGCTCTGGCTGAATATTTCACATCGCTTGACTGTGACACTGCTTCCAGGCTTGCTCATGTGCGCATAAAGACTGCCACTAGTGCAAGTGAGGCAGGGACTGGTGAGGCGACCGTGTCCCAGGCACAGCTGTCAGCCCGTTGGCCAACTCAGCAGACACTTGGGGATCAATGTAGAAACCAAGCAGGCTCTTGGGAAGCCACCTCAATCCTCCCTTTTCTCCCTTGGGGCAGAGATGTCTTGGCACAGCTCTGCAGAAAAGCGTGGTGCTTGCTGCTGACAGTGTGGTGTCTGTTCATCTCTTCTGTGAATACACAAGGAGCTTGTGTCTCCAGGTGTTAACCCTCATACTTCCAAAAGTGCCACTTAAACCCTTCTTAGAAAAGGCAGAGGTGAAAGTCTCCATCCACAGGGCATTCCCTTTGTTAATGAGATGTTTGTATTATTCTGCCCACCCAAAGCAGGAGTTGAACACCCATCTGTCTGGGATGTGGAGGTAGGCTTGCTCTGCAGATTTAGCTGCCTGATTTATAAAAAGACCTTATAAAACTGTATCAAGAAGTTATTTTGCAGATTCCTTGGCCAATTGCAGCAAAACCTCCTGAAATTCCTGTGCAGTGAGACTTCTCCCCCTGCCCCCTCCAAAGGCAAGCTGAAGGATGAAACAAAAGCTTGAAATTACCTATGGACAATTAAAGTGTTTCATTGCACTTCAAATATGTTTTAAAATGGAAATTAAACTTTTGGAGGTTTTAGGAATTGGTGCTATTCCATTTGCAGTGTCAGAAGGGAATGTTTGTACTTTTTCAGACATTTTGGCTTTTACTCACTTATTCCCTCCTTTGTAAGATAAATGATTTGGGCACAGGTGAAGCAAACCAGGTACTGGGGTGTCTACAACTGTGGTTTTGCTGTTCACTTCCTTTCAAGAAAGAGCTTTAGCTGGAAGATACAGCCCGGGTTTGGTGCAGTGATCTGGGATGTTACTTTTGTACCTATTACGCAATTGCAATTGGTGTTTGCATTTCTGCAGTGATACAGAATGGAGCAGGTGCCTCCAACAGAGACACGAAGTACGTCCCTACCTGACATGGCTTTTGCCTTGTACTTCTAGGGGTAGTGGGAATGGAAGGTCTTGATGATAATGACTGCTTTAATAGCAGAAAAGGCCTAACCCAATTTCTTTAACAGCTCTTTTTAATTAAGTGTGACAAGAGAAGTAAACTCAGGTCTGCCAGTAAACGAGAAGGATTTTTGATTGCAAGGTAACTACAACTGGAAGTGCTCTGTGCCTGTGCCACAGAAGTGGTCACACTCAGCCCTGGTTGCCATTTGTTTTATTATTTGGCAGAACCTCTTGGTGCATAGCCAGTGCTTAGTGTAATGGCATTTTCATAGATGCAATCATGTAGATGTGTGTTGGGCCATGTGTGAATGTAGGTTCAGTCCCATCTTGCCCCGCTTTCTAGCTTGTGAATTAAGGAGTAACTGTGCAAAGGGAGAGTTAAGAGTAGAACTGAATTTCATTGGAATGGGGCTTCCCTTTCCTTAGGTGTACTGCTACCTGCCTGGTCAAGTTCTTCAGAAGCCTTTTAAAGGATGCTAAGAACACACTGTGAAATGTGCTGGTATCTCTCCTACTGGAGATATCCTCCTTTAAGGTCCTGAGTTCCCTGGCCTCAGCCCAGAAGTGTATTCAAGCCTGCAAAGCATTGCTCTTGAATCAAGAAATTGCTTATTGGCTATCATATTGTATATTGGTTATTATATGCTTTAAAGTTAAGCAAATACTTAAGGGCTCTGCTGTGTAGGGGCCAGTATAATTGCTGTGTTGCAGGCGAGTGCTCCTAATATGGTACAAAGCCAGTTAAAGTTGATTGCTAACCACAATAGTGTTTGGATTACGTTCTGCATGGGCACACTTGGGAAAGATGAGATTTTTGCAGTTGGACCCATATGGGCAGACATATGCTCCATCGAAGTCTTGATTCGCTTCAGTATCATCCTGCGTCTGTTCGCCTCTAGCTGGGGGATGTGGCCTATAACTTGCTGTGCCCTTATGTTATAGGTAAATAAACAAATACAAGTCCTTTTGCTCAGCATTGTGGTACATTAATGTATAGGTGTACACAGAAGCCATGCCTTTCATGCAGATGGTATTTCCAATTGGTGGTGTGTTTGTGCAGACTCTTCTTGGGGCTGAGCCACAAAACAAAGCCTAAGTTGCTAGTGTGAAAAGCAGAAACTGTTAGTGGGAATTGATGGTGCTACGAAGTAAATAGTTATTTATGCTATTCTGCCCTCAGTAAAGTGCAACACAGCACGGTGAACCGTGCATCACTGCAGCCTTCTTCCAGTACATAGGATGTGGGCAGGAGCCTGTACCTGAAGCTGTGTGGAAGCAAACAGCATGGCAGAAGCAGTGAGAGCACATGGACCATCATCTCTGTGGTTGTGCTGGGGAGCAGCAGCCTGCTCAGGACAGGGCTGTAAGCATTAGTGCTCTCCAAAGATCTCTCAATACCCAGAGATTCTGGTCTATTTTCCAGAAATGCTTTGTGCTGTTTTTCTCTGGGCAATTTATTTCTCCTGGGTGTTTTTTCCACCATCTCCAGCTCTCTCATCTATTCAGGAATGCACCATCATGAGTGCAGGGACTACAGCTATTCCTTGAAGTTTGCACAGTAGCTGGTGTGATGGAGAGTCACACGGGATTCCTGCTTGTAGGTGTTCCAGCAATACGAGGAGCTTGGTTACAGGTGAATACATGGGGGGCAAAAGTTAGTTTACTCAGACCTGCTGTTATTTGTCTGTGGGCAATCCAGCAGATCAGACTAGTGTGATGTAGAGATGAACCTGCTGGGATTCAGTGAATCTATGGGTTCACAGCTTGCATAGAAAATCTGATCCTGCTGGTTTTGTATTTGTTCTGTTGATTTCACTTGTCCTATTGCACACATTTTGTATGGATTTGTTGACAAACACAATGGATATTGCAGATAATTGTTAGGATATGACCAGGAATTGTTGTATGTAATTGGCAAACACAGACACAGGTACATGTAGGGAGTATTACATGGGAGTACTTCTCACCTAACGAGCTACACTGACTTGACCATATGTCCTTCCAGCCTGCTCTGTGCATGTAGGCTTCACCCACCTCCTGCTTTGCTTTGCATTCAGCACAGAGCAGTGGTGCGCAGTCAATTCACGTAGCCCAGTTGTTGAGCAGTAACTTGGGCATTTGTTGTTATCTTCCTATAGCTTGAGCCCTGTCACTCATATCTGTGGGTACTTTTGGCTGGAAATAAGAGCTATAAGCCCCACTGGTGAAGTGGGTGGTTAGTTAGAGTTCAACAATCACAATGAATGGGCTGCTATGGAACTTTCTGAGCTCTACGTTATATCTGATACTCGTTTCGACTGATACAGGTACAGGTGTGTGTATGTGTCCCCATGCCAAGAGTTATATTAGTGCCATTTTGGTTTAAATCAGGGTTTTAATTAATACCAAGTGTAAATTTGTACCAGCTCCAGTATTCGTATTCCTGCCCTGAATTACAGGAAGTTACCATTTCACATGGAAAATATTCCTATGTGAAAATGAATAAATCTTTAACAAAGGTTACGTTTTGCAGTTCTGCAGAACAGAGTTTTCTGGGCAGAGGGATGAGAAAAGAAGTCATTTGCTGTGCAGCCTTTAGCCAAAGATACTGTTTTGGGTTTGGTTGTTTTTTCCAAAAAGGATAGTAATAAAATAGTTACTCGTATGCTTCATTTCGTCACAGCTCAGTGTAAATCTCAGCTTAAAGAAAACCCAGGTTTTCTGCGAGAACGTGTGGGTACTTTGTCTCTGAATTCAGCAGAATTAGTGAACTTAATGCTATGTAGTCATTCTAAATGAAAACTCGAATATTTTGCTGGCAAGGGCATCTCTCTAGAGGCCACTTTTCAACCCGAGGCAAGACCTACAGCACATCACATGCCAAAGGAATCTTGCATGCAGTCAACACTAACAAGTTTTTACATTGGTGGTTTAGTTGTATATTAGCTACTCAAAAATCCCATCAAGTGGAATTGCGGCAGACTACAGCAGTAGGGCAGTCTATGTCCATGGTAAGAACTACAAGAACATTTGCATCTGTTTTGGTCTTTAAGCAGTAAAGCTCTATTAAGAGCAACCCACATATTCTCCAGGGTGATCTGTTTATCTGCCCGTGGGTGATTCTCATTAACATCACCAGGGTTGGTGGGCAGGGCCTGAGAGCAGAAGAGTTAGACTTGGGTCTTCCCTAGTGCTATCTGGGACCTCCGTGATGCCATGAGAACTGTGTGACGGCTTGCAGTACATGCCTTCAGTGCTTAGCTCTGTGGGGATGAAGCAGCTTCACCCTGCTCAGAACCATGTTTTCCAGGTCCTGTAGTACCCTCTCTGCAGGCACCTCAGCTAGCTTTGGGCATGCACTGCTCCAGTGTAAACCCTTGCTCCTCTTGCTGGCCAAAGGAAAACACTTTCCAAAGCCCATCTCCCCAAAGCTGCCCAGCCTGTTCACATCACTCCATGGGTTAACTTAGTTCAAAGGCTTAAATACTTCCCTCCTCTCTCTGTATCACCTGTGTCATTTGCTGGCCGAGTGACTGTTTTTTTGCTCTCCAATAAAATACAGAAGCCTCAGATTACAAAACAGCTGCACATGCTTTGGGTTAATGCATTTAAGTCAGGCTCCAGGGTCTGGGTAAGTGCCAAGATCCTGGATCAGCTGCTTTACCAGAATTACGCTGCTGTAATGGAGCCCGCATTATTGTGTTGCAATTATTTTGGCTTGCAGCTGGCTGTTCCCTCTATATTTTTACTGAAGTGAGATAAAAGGATTTTGTCTTAAAAATAGAATTTTCTTTTCTGAATCTTACAGAAGCTGTGAGTTCCAAACCGCGCCTGAAAGAGGTGCCCCTCTTCAGCTCAGATTTATCTTCGAGGAGAAGAGCAAATAATTTGTGTCATAATTTCTGAAGAACAGGAACAGTGCTAAACGGTCTCAAAACATAAAATGAAAGTGTATTGAAAAGGGGATGAAATAAGTGATTAAAGTGGCATATAATGATACGGTTTTATGTTGTCAGCAAGAGCAGGTTTATTTTCAGCATCAAGCCACTTACTAGAAGCATGTTGTTCTTAAAGCTGCCCCTGTAATTTGGAAATGCTTTGTGTAGAGAAGTAAAAGAATAGATCTAGATTTTAAACTAAAGAAAAACATTTCCCCAACCTTGAATCTCCTTTATTTGTATCCATTCAAGCTCTTTTTGCTGCCTATTTATATACATTTCTTGTCAAATAACAGCTCTCTCAAGTTCTCCAGTTGATAGCGAAAAGTAAACTGAATGCAATCGTTTATCTTTTGAACTGTTCAACTGTGCCCTTCCTCATGTTCTTATTAATAATGCCAGGTCCCCAGGAGCACTCTCACGCAATTTTATCACATAAGCTTTGTGTTTGACCTTACCTGCTGTTCCCCCGGAACATGGGGATGGGGGGGAAGCCAAAATGCCAGCCTGCCTTGATTAAAACTGTAGTCTCAGAAGGTGTTACAGTATGTGATTTCATTAGGTGCATAATGAAAGTATTTAATCATACTGCTTATTTGTCTGAGCCTTTTTACTTGGTAGCGAGGTCAGCGAGTTTTAAAACAACTCTTTTAGTTGTGGAAAAGTAACTGAGGGGGTGGGTATGCGTCTTTATGCTATTCCTAAGTCCATCGTATCCTTGATTTTGTATGTTTGCCCTAAAGGTTGCTGCTTTCATCATTTCTCATTAGCAGAATCTAAACCACCGTAACAAGAGGCTTTCCACCACCCAGATAAGGCCATTTGGTTTATGTGGTGACTATTCTTGAGGAGAGGTCTGTGCACAAAGCACTCTCAGCTTTTGTAAAGATGTACCTTATTCTGGTCTATATAGGACAGGCAGAGTTAAAATAACAGCTTTGTGAGGCTTTGATACTGCGCATCTTTTGAACTGGGAGGGTTTGCGTTGCCCAGGGAGCTGTGCTATTCCCCTAATTTTCTTCCCATTTTGTTAGCAGTACAAAAGTGCCCCCAGTTGGCAATGTTGTCTCAAGTTGCACATGAAACCATCCGCGCTTCAGATGCTCTGTGCTTTGGGTTTCTGTCAGGCCGTGGGTTGCAAAACAGGGAAAACCAAGATTTCCTATGGCTTTTTGAGGAAGAGTAAATGAAGAAGACAAAGAAGGGCAAAGAGAAGACAGATCCTGCTCCAGCAAGACTAGCCAGATGGGGGATCTCAGAGCCGTCACCTGCCACAGAATCTATTGTGTATCAGAGCATTTTCATCAGCGGTTTTTACTAAATCCAGAAACTGGGTCGCTCTGAAATAACACAAAACTGCAGCAAATTTCCAAATCTGGTTTCTTCTTCTGGAGCTGGATGAAGATATTTTTGCGCTATTGATTTTGTGGGATTTATAGCTTTGTAAACCAAGGAGAGAGGGGTGGGGAAGACAGACAAGCTGTCTTCTAACCAGTACTTTTCTTCTTGTGATCACAAATCTTACTGGCTCATCTCTCTGTTGCATATACATCGTGCTGAGCTCCTAATGCAGTTGAATATGGCTCTTTCTCTGTGGGTCTGCCAACAAATGTGGCTGTTGATCTGTTACCAGGTTTGGGAAGCACGAATGTGCTCTTAGCAAAGCTACAGCAAATTTATGGGACCAGGGAGCTCAATTTTGGTGACAATTATATGTTGAAACTCTGAGTTCAAAATCCTGCGGTTTTATAACCCCAGCTCTGCAGAAGATTATTTGAGGCATTGTCACTGTAATCGGTGTAGGAATATATGACTGTGTTTTCAGGGAACGTAACTGGGGTGCCATCAGCAAAACTGTTTTGATCTCACCCAACTTGAAAGATCAATGTCATTAGTCTTAAATACTGAAAACAAAGCTGGTGTTAATGCCCCATGCTTTCCCCTGGAGCTGTACTGCTGGGGTGGGACGTTCTTTGGCCTGAAATGAAAGAAGTCAGACTGTAAGTCACTTATGTGAAAAGGCTTCCTTTGGTTTGGTGGGTCTGAGCCTGTGGAGCGCTGTGGGGAAAGGCGGCTGTGTGCTGCCACCTCATACCTCCAGTTTAGTTGTTGCTTTTTAAGACTCTTATTTCAGGCGTGGGTATTCTTGGGTTTCCTTTTGTGTGTATGTGAAAAATAATTACATGTTTTGAGGGGAAAGGAATGGATTTTTAGCATTAAGCTATTGAGTATTTGTCGTCCTAGCTCACATGGTATCCAGTTCACACCCATAAATTCTAAGTGATGTCTTCAAACGGAGCACAAAGCCTGTCTTACCAGGTCAAGACGTTTTTATGTCTATTGCAGCGAGAAAGCAGGCACAGTAGGAGTGGATTGATCAACTGCAGCAGATTGGGTTTGCATCATGCCTTGGATGCCAGATCCAAGCTTCAACTGCAGAATTGTTGACAAAGTGGTTTGGATTCCAGCTGCACAAGACGCAGTTTAAATCTTCAGACTCACATAGAAAATAACACACCAGTAGGGACACATTAATTAGCGTGTCTTCTGTGGGAGCCTTCCAGACTGCAGACACTGTGGGGTGAGGCTACAGTCAAAATCAGCTTCAATTTATAGCTTAATTTTATGCTTTCCAGGAGACTTTTAGTCCACCATTTGCAGTGAAACTGCCTGGCTAATGACCCAAGTGCATAATGAACCCCCCATTTCCTCAGCAGCCACCCAAATCCAGTGCGGAACACTGAATCCTGAGCCCGATGCACCAGAGCATTGCTTCTCTTGAGCAAGCAGTGTACTTTGTAGCTGGCAATTCTGATGATGCTCATGTAGAAGGGGAGACATCTGTTTGTAATACAGTGCTTGAGTAGCTCACTCGAGGTAAGGCGCATTGCAGGAGGGACACCTTGGAATGCCCAGCTTTGCCCTGGCTGCTGGAAACCCCTTGCCTCAGATTCCTGCTGGGAAGGGATTGCAGTATGCACCTTCCACAGCTTGGCCAACTATCCTAAATGCAAAGTTCCCTAGCGTGGCTTCCTTTCCTTATATTTTTACAGGTAACATTTAGGGCCCGTTTGAGAATCAAAAGGTTCTTTGTGGTGCTAAGAGGTGTGGTTTAGTGGTGGACTTGGCAGTGCTGGGTTAATGGTTGGATTTGATGATCTTAAGGGTCTTTTCCAACCTAAATGATTCTATGATTCTATTTTATGATTGTAAGATACAATGTTTGATCTTCCTGAACTGCTTGCTTCTTTTTTTCCTTCCTGGTAAGGCCTGCCTGAGCTAGTGACTTGAGTTTTGCAAGTACTTTAGGATGGACCAGCTCAGAGCTTTCAGCAAATGAGTTGCCAAAAACTTTACCATACTTACTGATACCTGCATGACTGATTTATAGATTTACAACAGTATTGTTTCTTCTCTGGTTAGTAACTATCATGCGGGTTGTAAGTTTCTGTGATTATAGAGTAAAAGCTACATCCAGCCACTTCAATACTTTACCCATAGCTTGTTTCAAAAAGTGAAGAAAACTATAGCCTAGCTAAAGGGAATAGATAGCAATTGTATTCTTCAGCCTACTGAGCACTGCTCTAGGGCAGAGTAAACTAAAATAGGACAGAATTTGCCCTTGGAATATGCGCAGATATTCCACAGACAGAAATGAACTGTCTGCTTGTGCAGTGAATTGGGTGTCACTGTCAGTATGTGACCGAAGGGAGGAGAGACTGGGAAGAGGATCCTGCCTCACATGCGAAAAATCAGTCCTTTTCCTTGGAAGATGATAAGAAGAGCGTTAAGAGCTAACTGGCTAACATTTTCATGAGTATTGCAAGCCTGGAACATACAATTTAATGCTCTGAATAATACTGGACACAGCGCTCTAATTATATCTTTATCCCCAGAACTTCTATTAAACTGATGAATATCTTCTCGCAAGCCATCCATCCTCATTTTAGAGGTTTTTGGTGATAGCAAATATGTTTCCTCTCTGGATAAATTGCCTCCTTGTTAATTATAGGGTCTGTTGAAACTTTGTATTTTATTTCTAATCTGAAGAGCTCTAGTTTTAACTTCCAACCATATAATTGTATTAGAGCATTTTCTATTCTGTTCAAGAAGTATCTACTGGCAGATTGCTCTTCATCTTTTGAATACATTGAGCAGAATGAGCTCATTAGGTCTCCCAGGAAGAGGTGTGCTTTTGGACCTCAGGTCATTTGTTTAGCTCTCTTCTCAGCCCTTAGCAGTTTTGGGGAGTCTTCTGCAGATGTAAACTGTTGCAGCAAGCCCAGCACTGGTTGCAGACCCTGCCATTCTGCTGGTTTCAGCACATCACAGGGTATTCCCTTGCATCTGCACCAAGAGTGCTGCTTGCTCCCCTTGGCTTTTCCATGGGAGTTCAGATTCAGTCTCTTTCTGGTGCTCCTGGTAGAAGTTACAGAAGAGGCTGAGCTGGTCTGCACTGGGGCACCAGGAAGGCACTGCAGTGGTGGCAGAGAGGGCAGGAGCATGACCAGGTCTATGTAGCATCGCAGCCAGCCCAGTTAGCTGTGCTGAGGTTTCCCTTTAGAATTTCTGCTGTGCTTTCCTTTCCTAAGCCACTGCAATGTGTGGCCAAGGTACCTGCATTTGGGCTTTGCAGGTGGCAATAGCTTGGCTGCTCCCAGTGCTGCAGTGAGTGAAGTGGGAAGGAAGCAGGTGAGCTGTCAGATCACTTCACATCAAAACCACTGTGAATTTATGCATTTACATTGCATGGGCTGAGGTGCATGGTCTCTGTTCAAGTGGTCAGAGTACAGTAAGATCTGGAGTTCAGGGACACGTGCCAGGCTGCTACACTCATCAGCTCAGTGCTGATTATTCTTTACCTGGATTGCTGATGCGCATACTGCAAAGCTCTCTTCCCAATACATGCTTCAAATCTAAAATGAGCAATGGACTAGCCTCTCCAAATAGGGATATGCCATTTGGGAAGGCTGTATGCTGAGTCCAGCAAAGCACCAAATATGCTTTAATGACAGCTCAGGGTGACGTTACCGGCAGAGGTGTAAGACCATTGCATTTTGGGTTTTGAGCTCCATAGTCTCATTAGGAAATTAAAACATCTGTGGGTCTTTCTCTCCTGGGATGTTTAAGTTAGCTGACTGTAGGCATGGTGATAGAGGCTGTAAAGGTTCAGAGAATTACCTTGATGGCATGACGGCATCTTCCATTTTGACTGCTATCCAAGGCTCATTTTTCCTCAGAGGCATTCATTGAAATTCTGTGCATGTTTTGTTCCTCTGGTTGTTTAACAATGTCTCTCATGTTTGCCCTGGTTTTAAAAATCCTGCTTTGTAGCAGAGATAACATAGAGCAGGATGGTATAATTGCAGTAAAGAGGCCCTGGAGCTTGCAGTAATAGGATGGTTCATCTGATGTGTACTGCCATTAGAAAATAACCCACGTGTGTGTGTTCTCAGGGGACAGTAAAGAGTCTTTTAAGGATTACACTTTATGTAGTATGAAAGCTAATGAGCAAAGGAACAAGTATGAAGCAAACGATTGCTGCAGAAAGCATGGTGCTACTTCCTGTTCTCACTTGTTTTCTGACACCGGTGTCCAGCTCCAAAACATCCATCTCTGCCCAGCGATGCATGGCCTTGCATGCACTGTGGTCAGTTCCCAAGGTTGATCGCATCTCAAAAGCTTGGCAGAGCCGACTTGAGGATTGAAACTGGTGTGTGTGGAAAAGATGAATAATTTGGGGGGAACAGTGATTTCTGATAGCCTGTGCACTAAAAACCCTTCCCTGTGAGGGTGCTGAGGCACTGGCACAGGGTGCCCAGAGAAGCTGTGGCTGCCCCATCCCTGGCAGTGTTCAAGGCCAGGTTGGATGAGGCTTGGAGCAAGCTGCTCTAGTGGAAGGTGTCCCTGCCCGTGGCAGGGGTTGAAACTGGATGAGCTTTAAGGTCTCTTCCAACCCAAACCATTCTGTGATACCATGATGATGTTTCTATCACTAAAGTAATGGTAATGCAGTTGTATTTACTAGAGTAACAGAAGCACTTCTCTCTGGTTGGCCCTAGCAATGTCCTCCTGTCCCTGCAGAGCACCCTGGGCCTGTGCCTCACAGTCCAACTCTGTGAGCCCAGACCCAATCTTTGATTGCATTCCCCAACTTAGCATCGCTTGATCCATGGCCCGCCATCAGTCATTCATTCCAACATCTGGGACTTACTTTGACTACTGCATGTGACACAAGATAAATTATCTGTTGCTGCTTCTGCTGTCAGTTGACTCCTCTCTGCTTAAACTGTGTCTTGCAAATACCAGAATAGTAATGCTAAATCTTTTATTTCTGTCCTTTCTCTCCCTCCCCCCCATAATTGGTGCACAGGAGCAGAAGAGGACTTGTAATTTTATTATTGCTGCATAAGCCTTCTGGAAACTCAGTTACAGCACTTCTGATGTTGGTAATTTTTGTGACTAAAAAAGCTGCTGACACTGTGTTTGTGCATAGGAAAAGAGCAAATCTGAATGTATAATAATCTGTTGCATTTGGGAGATGTTTGATGTTATATCCCAGCCAAGTTAATCACTCATGGAATTAATTTATCATTTTTGCTCAGTTGACTGGAGACATTAATCTCATCTCCTACAAAAAGCATCTTTAATGCCAAAAAATTGATCAGAGATGCCTGGCATTTCTCTGGCATCAGGGAGACTTTGAAGGGAAGCTGTCAGTTGACAATAGGCTGGCAGAAAGTGACATTCCTTACTTTATTTTTCTTACATAATGAAGAAATACCCAGGTGATGATTTCCAATTTGTGAAGTATATTGGACTGTGTACTGTAGTCATGAATATCAATGGAGCAGACGTGACACACATTTTTCATATAGCATAACACAGCATTGCTCCTTCTGATAATTCTTCCTTGCCAGAAATATGCTTGTTCTGAGAACATCACTACAGAGTCAGCAGTGCACTGCATTGCTGCATGTTAAAAACGCAAGTGCTAAAGGGCACAGGATGTCTTAAAGAGAAATTATTCATGGATTTGTAATACCTGTGGCTGGCTGCATTTTTCAAGGACTTGATTTTTTCCCCCCTCTCTCTTCTCTTCCCCCCTCTCTCTTCCTTTTCCCCCTTTTTCCTTTTCTCCCTATCATGTTTCCCCCTTTCCCTTTTCTCCCTTTCCTTTTTCCCCCTTTCCCTTTTCTGTCTATTTCTGCAAAATTCTTCATCTCCAAGTAGCAGCATCCCCCACCAGCCCACTTCCACCCAGCAAGGCTCATTCTCAGGCTGGAGAGTGTTGCTGCTGAGCAGCTCACTGCTCAAACCTCATTTCCCATCCATGCTCCTGCCTCACTAGCACATCAACCTGCCCTCCACATCATCCAGACTTTGTCCATTTCTCAGTTAGTCCAAGAGGAGCCATGCAAGCAAAAACCCTGCAGTGTTGTGATGACTTTGAACACAGAGCCAGTTTCAGGTTGAAGCAGATGCATCAACTTCTCATCCCTGTGCAGTAGTTTGTGTGTCAGCAGTGTTCCCACCAAGCACTGGGGAGGATGAGATGCTGCTCGATGATCTTCCTCTTCTGCCAAGCACAAAACTATTAGGGTGAAAAATACTCTAATAGTATAAAAAGCCCTTGCCAAATAGGAACCAATGAGTATACAGATGTTCTTCTTGATTCAATAGAGCCTTCTCTGTTTACATCATGCCAGGGAGCGGTGATACCATAAAGGTAAGAGGGTAAGACAAAAAAAATGACCTGAAAGAAGGCTATCAGATTAGACTGTGAAGGCCAAATAAGCACTTACTTAATCCACTTCCATTTTCACTTCCAGTAATGCTTCAATAGAAACAGAGCAACTCTCTGATGAATGCAGGGAGAAATGATGGGATCACTTGCTGTTCCTTGGAACAGTTTCAGTTTTGCCTCTCGAAGCAACAGGACATTTGAAGATGTCTTATCTTCTTCCAGGTTACCAGCCTGTCCTGCCGAACCAGCAGCAGGGGTTCCAGGGTCTCATGGGAATGCAGCAGCCACCCCAAAGCCAGAACCTGATGAATAATCAACAGGGAAATCAGGTGCAAGGCATGATGGTGCAGTATCCAGCCATGTCATCTTATCAGGTACTCTGCAGCCCTAAAGGAACGCTGCTTTTCTTGGCAAGTGCTTAATTGAATCAAGCTTTCATATCACAAAATGGTCTTATTACTTCATTAGGGCGGTGTGTGGCAGGAGGCCTCTGGATAAATGGGTTTCTAACTGAAATTGGTTTCTTTGCTTCCTGTTTGTGTATTCCTAGTACTCCCGATTTTCATTCTTAGTTGGGAATACTTCAACTGAACTGTTTATTGCAGCCTGCAGTGCAAGTAGGACGTCACAAAGGATGGAGTTCTACTTCTTGTAAAGGAAGTGAACTTAAAAGGAAGTAAAGACAAAGCATTGTTGCTGGTTTGGTTGGGTTTCTTTTACCAGTGCAGTATTGTTTACTGTAATGAAGCCAAAGGCTTTGCTGATCCAATAAAAATTACTCATGTGTGGAGACTGCTGCCAAGGATCTCACCATGCCTCCTATAACAAGCTGTAGCCAGATAGAATTCTGTTGTTTGGGGTTTGAGGAGAGGGAAGGCAGTGGCTTGATTTTTACCCAGACCTTGTACCTGGTTTCTGTGAGATACGCCAAGAACCTCTTGAGAGGGGACCTGTGCTTATGTTTCTTGCTGCTCCCGCTGGAAATTTAAGAATCTAAATGACATCAAATTCATTTTAACAGATTGCACTGCGTGAGCAGCCTTTCACCCTTTCCCCGGCTGCTCTGAACGCACTACAGCAACCCAGGTGGAGATGGGGAAATTGCTTGTGGGTAAAATTTCCCCCTTACATCTTAAAAATTGCCATGTTGAAAATGTGTTTTAAAGGTTAATGGCCATGTTAAAGGGTTTAGACCTTTTAGATGGCCTAGATACAACAGGGTTGAGTCTTCTGCTTGCACTGATCCCAGAAACTCGTATTCAGATACATCATGACAGAACAGGTAGGAGAGGGATTTCTCCTGAACCCTTCTCTAACACAGTCCTTGGGGTGAGAACAGTTCTGAGCAGCAGACAATGACGCTTTTTGGCAGAACATCTTGTATACTCAAGTTCAGCTAGAAGGAAGGTAGGGAATACATGGGGCCTACTTTAATTTGTTTAGTAATCACTATTTTGTTTCCTACGTCATTCCTTATTCCTGCCTAGGTGCCAATGACCCAGGGTTCTCAAGGATTGCCGCAACAATCATACCAACAACCAATCATGCTACCTAATCAATCAGGTCAAGGAACACTTACAGCCACTGGAATGCCTGTCTACTGTAATGTCATACCTCCTGCCCCACAGAACAACCTACGGCTGATCGCCCCACACTGCCCCTCCAATAACGTTCCAGTTATTTCTGCCAGCTGCAGGACAAACTGTGCGAGCATTAGCAGTGCAGGGTGGCAGGTCAAGTACTGACACTGGTTCAGTGCGGATATACGAGGATAGTGGTGCATTATCTGACTAATAACTCATGGCCTTCAAACGAAGAGGAACACAACAGGATAATCAGTTGAGGACGGAAGTACTGACTATGTTCAAGTGATTTGCTGCTGGAAAAATCTGTAAAAAACCTAAAAATAAAATAAATTTTGAAAAAAAAAAGAAAAAAAAAAAGATGTTTGCTGGTTAATGGTGCATATTTTTGTCATGTCTGCTAGGTATGCCTTTATAGCTTAGCTAGTGACATGAATTCATTGAGGTAAGATTTTTTCCTACCACTGAACACCACTGTGTAGATTGTAATATCCCCAATTCGGATTAGTTTTGTACTTTGTGTTGAGTTTGTGAAGCTAAAAGTATTTAAAAATATAAGAAAATCACATTGTACCAAAGCTGTAATGGAAATGGTAAAATAAAAGAAATAAAAAAACCCAAGAATTACTGAATGGAAGGAATAATTTATATACACTATAGAGGTTTTTTTATGGATATATACTGTATTGTAGTGCTTAATCACAATAAAGCTATTTGACCTCATGGAGAAAGGTCATGTTTCTACCACCTGCTTGGTCTCTTCTCTGTTTCTGAGTGAGTGAACTTCCCTTTGGTTCTGCATTGTCTTGTTGATTAATGGTTATTGGGCTGATGGGAGATTTGATGGGAAGGTGATGTACCTGTGTCTCAGCATGCAGTACCGTAAGAGCTAAGGCCACTGCAGTGTAGGCACTAATAAAGTGTTCAGTGCAGGAGGTACCAGATCATCTTCAACTAAGCTTGTGCTTTTGCAACCCCTAGGATCTGTAATGTCACGAACACAATTCACCACTGCTACAAGCCTCTACTAAGTCATACCTCTTCAAGAGGCTGTAACACAGTTGTATTTAAGAAGACAAAGGACTGGCTGGAAGATCAGTTGCTATTGATGTAGCAACCACAGTTCTTCTGTCCCATAGAGATACTCAACCCAGTTATTGCTACTCCAAGTATAAAGCCATTTTGCAGCAAAAAGATGGCAACCCAAGTATCTGGTCCACCATGTTCAAGTGATGGGGATGAACAATATCTTTGTCTCTTAAAACAAGCAGCACAGTGGTTGGCCAGGAATTGTTAGAACTTTGTTTTTATTTCCTGTGGCATTTCTCATTATTATGTCCATGTTCACTCAAATTCCCAGCTTGTTCTGATAAATTATTCTTCATTCATAAATGCTGCATGGAATTCCCCATTCTGCTTCAGTGCTATAAACATCTGAGTCTTAAATGTGTTTACCAGGCAAAAGCCTGTGCTGTTTTTCACTTGAGCTGCATTTTTGATCAGTTTTAAACACCTTTAAAATACAAGTTGAGCACTACAGAACTACACAGATGCTTCATGAAAAACCTGAGATCCTTCTATGTGTAACATCTCTAAGCATGATAGTACAATTTTCGGTGCACCCGAGATGACAGCAGCCTGCAAGGCTGTTGATCATTGTTAATCTGAATGTGAAACAGGTTTTACTTTAATTTTAAGATGGGTGGCTTTTCCTTTGCACACTTCTGCTGTTGAAGTGGAAGAGCTACTACCCATAATTAAACCAAACATATTTGTTTTCAATGCAATGAACAGATCTCTTCCAAAGTTCAGTCTTTCTTTTATGTATGTGTCCTAAAGTGTGGAATCCAGTCCTATGGGATTACAAGAAAGCCAGCCACTGAATTTTTTGTAGTGTAATCACAATTCATTTCCTAAGAGACAATCCAGAACATGAGCAGGTAAGTAAACACAATTCACTCCTCAATTAGATGTGAAATGCTTTGGGAGAACCTACTGATTTTCCTTTTATAAAAGGGGATACTGCATTTGAATTTTCCCTATGACCCTGATCTCTTGTTTCAGACGCCCTGCATTGTATGGCTTATTTCCTTTTAATGTTTTATATACTATGGAGGTTCCTGCCCTATAATGACACATCATGGGGTTTGCTGCTGCGGAATGACTGACAGCTAATTGAATGGGTGTCCTCCATACAGGTTCCAGAGTCCAGCAGGAAGGACCTGCAAGTGACTGTGCAGGACAGGTTGTGTGTAGCCAAGCTGAAGGAGAATGAAGGGGGCGCAGCCTCTGTGAATTCAGTGTCTCGAGAGAAGAGACCCATTGCTAATCAGTATATTTATTTCCCATCTCTTCTCTGAAGCACTGCTGTTACCTTATTGATATTCCTTCTTGTCAGAGAACTATGAATGAATTGCCTGGTGAAAAATATGCTGTCAGCATCATCAGTCAATGGCAAGTGGGCTGTAGATGGTCTCAGGAGCGATGGGGAAGGGAGTCAAAAAGCAGAGCCTAGGAATCTTGCTCTTGTAAGGAGAGCATCTCCCTTCTCACATCCTTATGCCATTCCTGGTAAGGATGTCCCATGACTGACCATGGTCTTGACAATGATGATGGCCATGAGCTCCCACTGCTTACCTGTCTCTGCAGTTCAATGACCGGCTTGTGTAAAACCCATAGGTGGCTGTGGGAACAGGGATGCTGCTGACTGACCTCTCAGCCTTGCGGCAGCAGCTCCTGCCTGCACATTAATGCTCCTTCTTGCTGAAATGAGACTTTTTTTATGTGGAATTGAGCAGTTTCAGGAGAAGGTTATAGCCATCCACCCCAGTATGGCCTACATCCTCTGATTGCCTCACTCTCCAAAGACTTTGAATCTCCTTAGGCATATGAGGAAGCTGAATTTGATCTCCCTCAGTTGTGGAGAGTGCCCTAATTATTCAGGTTTCGTATACATGGGGGAGAATCTCACATGGTGGTGCACAGATTTGCTTTGTGCTGAAGAATTTAAACTTGAAGGCAATGAAGTAATTCTGTGTCTGTATCAAGTGAAGCACAAAAATTATTCCCTGATTTTTTTAATCATACAATATTTTCATGTCTTTCTCCTGACCTTTTTGTTCATTAATAGAAGTTTTCTGAGCTGGAGTGCTTGGTGGCCTTCTGCTCTTAAATGAGAGGTGTTTCAGCATTGTCAAAAGGTGAGGAAGAGGAGGAGTTAAAATAAATGACCTGCAAATACATGTAGCAAAAATGGTAGGTGAAGCTCAGCAAGGACTGTTCTCAGTCCTTTGAAATCCTTTATAGCACTCTTTGTAAGAGGAGAGCTGTCACACTCACCTGGCCAAACTTAGTTCAAGCAATTTGGCAATAGGTCACCTTGGATTCAGAGTCCATTTCATGGCAGTGATGTACAGGACATGCTCCTCTCCTTTTTTTTCTCTGCTCATCCCTTGGAATTGGGCAGGCTCAGCCCTGTTGCAGTGCTATGGACTGTTTGCATTTTCCTTTTACCTGCTTAGTACTTGCTTTGGTAGTGGTATATTGCTTCCTCCTTTTTTGTATGCTGAAGCTGATGGAAAGCTCTCCCAAGGCCCTTCACAGACTTAATTTACCATTGCTTTTTAAATTACGTTGCACTTGGAAATGAAAGAGGCATATCCTGAATTAAGCTGACTGCAACAGTTGACACTGATCAGCCTTATAGATGGGTCTAATTCATTTGGGCTGTAATTTGCAGAAGCTGTACATCCTAATAGAAGCCAAATGCCATTTGCTATTGTTTTGCCCTTTGTGCTGCCCAAGAAGTCAATGATTTCTTTCTAAAACTGCATTCCCTTATGTTTCTGTTTAGCTCTGTGTGAACAGCTTCCTTTACTGAAGGAAGACTGCATGAATTACCCCAGCAGCAAGGAATGGATATGTGTGGCAAGGCTGTAGCATGCACAGAGCCTCTTGCTCTCTGCCCCATTAGCTGCTGTGCAGTGTGGCCCTGGCATAGCCATTGAGTGTTCCAGTGCCACTGTTCACTGGCATTCCCTAAAGTGATGCAAAACACACACTGGTCAGTGTCCTTTCAGTTCACAGGGCTGTTGAGCTATGGCACATGTTGACCCTTTGGGCTATATAGTGATATCTCCTTTCATCCTTGGGTTTTTAAGGAATAATTTTGGAGGCTGCAGATTTAGGAAAAGAAGTCAAAACCTCTTTGCCTTTAATGCTGCAGATGCAAAAGCCAGTGATGGAAAGGAAATGTAAGTAGAAGGCAGTGTTATAGCAAAGAGATATGCCCCCCCCCCCAGTACAGAAATTATTTCCACTGAACTCTACTGGATACCTCCCTAGAAGAACACTTTAAAAGGGCCTCTTGGAGTGCTGAGTATCTTGAGATAAAAAACAGACTTCACAGTTCCTAAGGCTACGTGGGTTTTTTAACCCTGAGGGTGAATCATATGGGTGTGAATCAAGGCACTTGCCATACCCAGGTTTTGCTTGCAAATTTATGGCAGATTATCCCTGCCATCATAAAAACCTGCTTTTATCTACGTGGCAAACAGCTGAACATGCAACGCTTTGGCAATTTCTGTTGTTGTAGGTAGTGGCAGCTCAACGTGGTGGGAAAACCAAGCAAATTGGTAGTAGACAAGGCTGGAAATTTTCTGCTTAGCTCCTATTAACTTTGTTCTCACCAGGATCAAATCTCATTGCCAGGTGGAGTTTGTGGGGAAGAGGGCTCCTGCGCATGCGCGTGTGTGTAAGAAAGAACTTTCGTGGTGGAATAAAAAGAATTGCTTGGGTTTTCCTGAAGCATTTCATTTAAAACCAAAGGTTTTACAGAACTCCTTGTGAACCTGTTTTCTCGTGCTTCTGTTTTCCACGCTCAGTGTTGCTGATTCACTGAAGGCATGGTTAGTCATGGGACGTGCTGGCAGGAGGTGGGTGGTCATGGTACAGTCCTTTGATGGCAAAATTCCATGCAGTTATTTACACAGTAAATGATCTCATCTAAGAACCAAGGAGGGGAAAAAAACCTGACATTGTGATCGAGCTTTAAATGGTAAATCTGGACAAATTCCGCCTTTGAGATAAAAAAGCTCCTCAAATGCATTGGAGAATATTTCCACAGGGAAAAGAAAACAAATCACTGTCAGTGCCTCACACCGCACCATCCATTGTAAAGGCAAGGAGGTCACACCTTAAAGTGCTGGATATTTGTAAGCTTCCTATAAACAGCAGCTCAGAGCAAAGCACACAAACACCCTCAGTCTCAATAACAGGAAGTAAAACAGAGGCCAGTTAGCATCCAGAATCTCCCTGACCCAAATTTTCAGTGAGGGCCATGTCCTGACCACCCTTAAGCTTGAGGTGAGGTTTCTCTCATGTGGAGCAAGCCCAAATGAATTTGCATGATGCTCACATTTGGCATTTGAACCAAGCTCCTGCTTTCATTAATGGCCACTCTTTCATTTTGTTTCATCTATACAGATGAAACACACAGCGTGCTGTAATTCAGAGCTCCTTCAGGCATCCACAGCCCGGCTTCCTACTGGGTGCATAAGCCTGTTGGGCACCATATTCCCATGGCTATGGGCTATGCACAGCTTGATACTTCTTTTATTGGCATGGGTACCAGGAAACCATGTCATGGGGCTCACTGCCATCTTCCACCAAGCTGAAATTAGCAGGGAGTGTTTCAGAAAGTACAAAGGGGTCCAAATTGTACATAGGACATTCGGGTAAATCTGAATGCTTGGATAAATCTGGATCCTTCCCGTTGGCCTGGTGATGGAGAGGGAGGGGGAAAAGGTTTGGTTTAAGTATTTCTTGATTTTTATCTTCCCGGTCCATTGGGACTTGAGGATTATGTGTAGTTGGCACGTGGTGGAAGGAGTTACTGATGTTGTGTGAATAAAGCTGTTGCAGACATCAGAGCTTGTCACACAGCAGTGGAATGAGCTCCGGACAGGAAGCATTCAGAAAGCATAGGGAAAAGATTGATCTGAGAGTTGTTCTATTATTTATTCATGTGCTTCTCTGCTCCCCCGGACTGGGGTTGTGTTTTGTAGAGAGCTGCCTTACTCTACAGCAGATGCTCTGTGGTACAGGGCTAGAAGCACGGCCCCTCTTTGCTTCAGAAATAATTGGGGTTTGGATCAATGTCATTTGAGGGATTTTGGAGTGGGAAAGCTAATTGTCTGAACAGTGGTGTGTATCTGGTTAGCCAAAATGTCTGTTAGTGACAGTAAGTAACAAACGGCGTCGAGTATAAGCGTGCGAAAGGGAAGCTGCAGAGAACCCTTCTCATGTAACTGCAATTTAGCCATAATCTCATTGATGACACCATTCATCCCATCAATAAAGCTTGTTTCTGTAAAACAAGGGGTGAGGTTTAACTACGGAGGTACCCACAGTTCTTCTAAAGCACTTTTTGTGCAAAGAAATGCACCTGTATTTGGGAGAACTGAAAAATCTCTTCTGCATTCAAAAGCAGCAGCAATACCTGCGAGCAAGCAGAAGTGCCAAGGTCTTTTTGCTCAGCTCTGCTGTGATGAGCTCTGTGGATGCTGCGAGTGGCTTAAAGAGGAATTTTATTGCATCTTTTATCCATCCCCTTCCTCGTTGCACTGCTTGTTCCAGGTAAACAGGCCTGTACTGCTGGGAGCTGGAGTTAAAGGGGCTTTGAAACATCATCCACAGAAAACAAATGACTTGAATACAGTAGGGGAGGTGTGATGGTGGCTGGTTTTGAGAGCATGGGGGGAGGCTCAGGGCAGATGAAATGCTGCTGTTTGCTCTGGGCATGTGTGCTGAGCCCCTGGGGATCAGCGTGCGAAACCTCTGAAGCTGCTGGCTAAAGCATGGAGACTGTGCTTGCTTGTGAAGGTACATGGGTGACCTGGTACCAATGTGGCTCGGAAGTGAAGTCACATCCTGACTGCTTGTTCTCGGTGTCTATTATGGACACTCTTGTGATGCTCTTTGTACAGTGGAAGCATGAAAAAGCCAGTGCTGGCCACACACAAGGTATGCCCTCCAGGGAGGGCATTTCTAATATCAGCAATATGTATCAGATCAGTAGAAAAAGGATTCCTAACACTCTGGCACCCTTGAGATACAGAAGGGAGATGAAAGAGATGCTAATAACCACACTGTGGAACTGTGTCTGTGGGAGAGGACAGATCTTTTGAGCTCACATAGAAACAGGCAGAAAAGACACCATTGAAAATTCTCTACCTGTGCTACCAACAAAGAGTATTTCCCTTTGCTGTTGCTGATTTCTATAGAAGAACAGCTATTATTCTCAGGTTTTCACAATAAAGATATATCCTTTACAGAGACCTGTAAGGATGCAATATTCTAGGGTGGAATGAACTGCTCTGAGCAAGTCCCCATTCCTCTCTCTGTTGACAATACAGGAGCCAAGATAATTAGCGCAGCTTGATATCTACTCCTAGGCAGTGAGAAGTGGGATAAATGATACCCAGGGCACAGAAATCATTCCAGGTAGACCAATGACAACCACTGGATCGCCAGCACCCTGCACCGACTGTCATTAAAACACACACCTCCACCCCCTGATATTTTACCAAAGTGGAGCACAGCCTCTTAAAAATGAATCAGTGCAGTGTGTCTCATGGGTGGTAGCTGGAGAAAAAGCCTGGAGGTCTGGGATGCTCTCTCACAGAATGGCTTATTTCTGAAACAGATTAGTAAGATCCTGAGCTGTGGGAAGAGCAAGGGAAGTGCGGGGATGTGATCTTTGCTGCTGACAGCTAACGGAGCGAGGGTTTCCAATTCAGTGCTCCGTGCCTGTGAATCCCAGAAAACCAAGGGTCACAACCATTCTGGTTTTCAACCGATTACCCCCTGTATTTCTTCTCAACAGCCAGGTATCTGTGTCTGGCTTCTGAGCTGGTCCATTTCAGAGTGAAACGGTGGCTGGCAGCTTGTAAGAGAATCTCGGTCCCATGCCAGCCTATGCAGGGAGTTAAGACCCTGACAGCAGAGCCCCATGTTGCTGGTGGTTGTCAGATAGCAACAAATGTCATCTGTGGGCCCAACTGCCTCAACAGATGCACATTCTTATCAGTCAGCTTTGGTTCACATCCACACTTAGCTTGCAAATAGCACCTAATGCTGATGGCCCTAGACATGCAGCTATGTGACCTTCTGGTCACTTGTGTGGACTGAGCTATCCTGGCATCTGTGATGCTTGGAGTCACGATAAAGCAGGCATCCAGCTCAGTAATCTGCTGCGACACTTGAGCCTGCATTTGCCTCTTGCTTGCTTACAGCAGCCAAAGCAGGCATTAAGAGCCCCTGTCCCTGTGACACTGGAATCTGGAGCCATGCTTCAGCAGATGCTATTGCCTCCTCCCACCCAACACTGGTAACTGCTGGGCAAAGCCCAGTGCTGAAGTAAGCCGAGGTGGGCAGTGTAAATATTGCACACACTCGGCTTTTAGAAGCAGCAGAGCCTCTGGGGATGGGCAGAACAACTTTGCCAGCATTACTTCTCCAATCTCAGCCACAGCAGATGTGTTCTACCCAAAGCAACGGCAAACCAAAGCGGTGTCCTCATGGGTCCAACTGAGGATGGTGGCAAGGCAGGGCTGAGAGGCTTCTGCATGGGCACTCCGCTGGGCTTTGGCCATAGAATCATAAAATGGTTTGGGGTGGAAGGGATCTTACAGATCATCCAGTTCCAACCCCAATGCAATGAGCAGGGACCCTTCAAATAGATCAGGTTGCTCAGAATCACAGCCAGCCTCAAATGTCTTCAGGGATGGCAGTGCACGTAAGACAGTGCAGGCACTAACATCAACAAGGACAAATATAAATAATTAGTTAATTTAGTGTTCAATGATTTGATTTATTCACTCGTTTTCATTCCCTCCTTCTGATGTGTTTTCTCAGCTGTGCATTTTCCTTAGAATGCCATTGACCATTGCACATCAATTAGAAGAGAAATGAAGAGCTGTTTTTCAAGCACTATCACCATCTCTGAATTTTGCAGATTTTAAACTCATCATTTCCTGAGGTTTTTTTTGTTTAAAACAATATTCACAGCCACAAAATGGTCTTGGAAATAGAATGTGGTATTAAAAGTATTAGAAAACCCAATACACTGGAAAACATATTTCCCCCCTGACAGAAATTACCTTACATGTTGTTGGCACTCAGGCTGGCTAATATGCCTTTGGTTAAAATACATGAGATACCAAATGTGACTTCAGTTGGCGTGTCCACTTGAAAGAGCAGTGTGGTTGGATACGTGCAGTTGTGCTGTCCACTGCAAAACACAGGCAAGAAAACTAGGGGCTGGATTTACAAAGTCCTTACAATTCCCTGTTTTACACAAAGTGATGCCAGTGTGAGCTGCAGCTGTGAACTTGAACTAAGGCACCACTGGTTTGCCCATCTGTGGCCATCTTTGTGCACAGATTCAACTCCCAGTGTGTGCTGGAAATAGCAGTAGTGGCATGGACACCCAGGAGAATGAGGATGGCTTTGGATGTTGATGATGTGGAGCTTCATAACTGAAATCTGGTTTTTGCTGCTAATTCTTGCTCTCTTTTACTGAAAGTCTTAAAATTTCTACCCTCTTTCAGGGAAGTGCTGATTTTCCAGCAAACCCTCTCTAATAGCACCAAACTCTCGATAATAATTTTCCCCAGATGTTCCATTGTACACTCCCTGTGGAAGGAGGCAAGCCTCATCATTTCTTAGCAGATGGAACCACTTGGGTGAAGGGGTTTGACCAAGATCTTGCAGCAAGTTGGCAGGCAACAAAATAAAATAGAGAACAAAAAGAGTGCAAGAGAGGTACAAAGTTCCTCCGTGTAGCTGATGTTAAGTCTAGGAGACATCAGCATGGTAATGCTCAAGGCTATTACGAATTCCTCATCCCCAGTGTTACAAAGGAGGGTGCAGGACGAATCCCAGTGGTAGGATTCATGCCTTGCTCATTCAGAGCAGCTTAACTTCAAAGGCAAGGAGCAAAATCTGTGTGGCTCTACCCCTTCCTTCTCCTACTGTAGTTCTTTTCTCAATTCATTTTTCCTCCTAAGAGGTGGATAACAAGGTCATTGATATACTGGCAACAGGAGAAATCCAGCTTGGGCAGCTTATAGGGCCTGACTTTTCAAGATGTCAGGTTTTATATATATGTATAGACAGATACAGCTATAGATACAGATATATAGATAGACATTTGTTCTTTTGGTTATCTCTGAAATAAAGTTGTCTAAAGTTAGGAGTGTAGTAAGGCTTGAGAGAGGTGAGAAAGCTCAAAAAAGATGGACACATGCGATTTTCTTAACTACCATTGCTCTAGTGAAATAAATCAAATGCAGCTTTAAAACTTCCCTGCTTGAACTCCTCTTCCCCTTCCCTCTCCCTGGGGTTTCTGTTTTAGAGCTCTTGGACTGATTTGTTGAGACAGATCAAAGTATAAAGTATTTCTCAGCTGGTCTTATTTCTCTCACTGAATCATAGTGGCAGGAGACAGGCGTCTCATTACAACTGGGAGAGGGCTCCTGTGAAACCAGCTTCATTACCGCTGGTAAGAAAAATAGGATTCTGCTGGAGCCATAGTTCAGTCTCACCATCACAGCGATAAACTATTTTAGAAAGAATAAGTAATGTCACACTGCTTCTCATTAGGGTATGAGGCTGAGTGTTAATATGATGTTAAACACATCTGAGCAGTACTGTTTCCGCCTGGCACCGTGAAGCCTTTTGAAGTAAATCTTGGGTTTGTCCAATTTCAAGCATGTTTCCCCTGTGCTTGTTCCTTTTCTTCCCTCTTCAACAGTGTGTCAGTGAACAGAGAGGGCGAGGAGGGGGTTATGCACCTCAGCAGCTTATGAGCCTTCTCCAGGTGCTGATTGATTTGTAAGGCACCAGAAAGTATTGGGTCCAGATGCGTTTTCAGGGTGGATGAATGCCGTTATCTGAACCCAGCTGTGGCTCCTTGCGGCTCCTTAGTTTTTCCAGGGGTGCATCATAGTATAAACCAAGAAGCTCAGCACCAGCAGAATCCAGTCCTGTTGGCTGTGACCTTCAGGCTGACAGCAACTCAGACCAGGCAGGTCAGGAGGTTACCTCTTGCTGCAGACCATGTGTATGGGAGGTCTTTTCACCAGCTCCTGTCAGCCAAGGGGCAGAACAAGCTTTCTGCCTTTGCTCCCTGCCCTTGTTCTTCCCCCAGCACAAGCCCTTAGTAGTCCCCAAACCAGGAAAAAAACCCAAACCCACATTGTTTTAACCAGGGTCAATGCTATGGTTTGCTCTCAGCTATACAGACTTTATGGATAAGGCAGTGGAAATGATGGCTCCATTCAGCAGCAGAGCTGGTCTGTGAAATTATCCCCTGAAAGAATTTTAATCTCAAAGAAGTGGAAAGAGGAGAAGAAATGACCTGAGGGAAATGACCCAGCTAAGAGTACAGTTCACTGGTAGGGATAAGAAGGATTTCAGCTCTTCTGATGCCCAGCAGCATGCAAGAGGGCTCGTTGGGATTTCCTGTATGCCATTGTCACTCTTTGGCAGCTCATTCATTTCAACTTTCCACCATGCTCCCACATGGACACATACATCAAGGTTGTCTGTGGGGCCTGTCACCAAAGTTGATGTCCCTGTGGGTGCATTTTATTTATATGTAATAGCTAAACACATATAAAAGCATCATGAAGATCAGTGGTATTTTGTGCAAATACAAAGCTAAGCATGAAAACAGACAAAACATAGCTTAAAAGGGACCTTCTGTGTCAAGGAATCCTGTCCAAAGCACTGTGTCACCCTGTTGCTTTCATCCAAGGATGACAATAAAACCATATAGACATTCTGTCTCTACACCCCTGTGTGCATGGTTCGGAGCCATGCCCACCCAGTGCTTAGAGACCATCTAATCTCCAAACATCTGCCTAGATTTTCTGAGGTGACTGTAACATAGAGATCTGAGCTGATATTAAACACAGATGGTGGGGCCTCTGTAGCTACAGGAGTTGATCCAAATCTATGTTTTCCTGACTGTGTTTCATGGTTGGTGTTCAGCTACCCTGAGAACAGCATTTTAAGTAGTTGAGCGGGCAGCTTGATGCTTGAAAAGCTGCATCAGGAGCATGTACCCACTTCACTACCACCAGAATTGACCTGGACCCAGCACCCTGTTGTTTCCTGAGCAGTTCCTGCTCCACAAGCACTTCTACAAGAGACTGAGGCAGGGAATCAGGGTTTAACTAGCAGCAACTATGTCAGTGTCCCCACATGCTGCCTCTCTATTCTTACAGGGACATTCCAAAATCAGAAAGAGATGGGGAAACATCTTAGTCAATTGTTATGCTTTTGCTCATGAATTAAAGCTTTGAACAGATATACCTCAGAGGAATGCTAAGAAGCACAAAGTCTACTCCACAAACATCTTTCAGTTTTGCTATTGTTTCAAGGGGACTTGGGCTTGATACTCTCTGATTAAGGCTTGACTCGGCTATGCAGCAGCTGCAGGTTGCTTACAGCCATTGGTGTATAATTGCTCTCCCTGTTAGCCCAGCTTCTTTATTCGAAGGAAGCAAAATGGTGGGCCGAGTAAAGAGATAAGAGTCAGTCCTGGTTCTACTTGTTATTGTGTCCTGTAACTCTGGTGGCTGAGAAGGGATGGTTTGGGATTGGTTTGCATGTTGGTACAGCAGAGATGAACTTTTCCTACTGTAGTAAGCAGGGGTACTGCATTAATGAATTGATTCATATTGTGAAATAAATGCTTTGAAGGTGATAATGTGGATGCTGGGTGGTCGGGTTGTGAGCAGTGGTGCAAAGTTCCTGTATGTTTGTTGCATTAAAAGCATTAATAAACCCCTTGCTTTATTAGAGGAAGGACAGGGAACGGCTCCAATATGCAACTACCAGTCCAACCGTGTTCGCTTATATCGAACCTCTGCTGGTCCGGATTTACTGATCAATCCGACCACGTTCGCTTATATTGAGCCTCTACTGGTCTGGATTTACTGATAGTGGCGACAGGCTACCAAAATAGTGTGGTTTATTGCTCGAGTTTGTTGAGGCAACAGATACAGGTTCTTATGGATTGCAGGTGATAAATACTGTCTGCAAAAGCATGTGCAACTAATAGTTACATGGATAAAAGCACTTGATAAAGTTAACACAACATAGCTCTAAAATATAAAGGTAACAGTAAAAAGTAACTCTATAGAGAGTCTAAATTTTCCCAGGGAAGCACTGGATACAGTGCAAGTCTTACCCACAGGTGTCCCTATGGTGGGGAAGAGAGGTCCAAGCCCGTCAACTGGTCCCAGGACTCTGTTGATGTTATCTCCCTCAACTCATCCACAGTGATATCTTCCCCAATATCCCCCTCTCTCTTGGGTCATTTTATATTATTTTCACCTTCAGGGTGGAGCTTGAGTGACTCTAGTCATACGTACCTTTATTATCATTGGTGCAAATCTCTCTCGTTTTGCTTTTAAAGGTATATGACACCAAAAATTCAGAGCGCATGCTCAGAGGGGGGTGGTCTCATTGGAGATGGGAGTGTATTTTAGCATGTAAATGCATTATAATGACATTATAATGAAGCAAAGTTCACACAGAGGACAGCAATCTGTCAAAAGACAACAGGCTGCTGGCTCAGGGTAGCAAGTATGCAGCTTATCAGTTTCTTGTACCACCTAGTTCCCATCTTTTGCAGAGGTGAAGACAAAACGTAGCAGTGAGATCTCCACCTCACTCTACCCTCCATCTGTGTTGCCACGGGAACAGCTGTGGAGTGCACATTCCTGGCATAACCATGCGTGGCTGCATCTCGCCCTGAGAGGCCCTGAAAGTCCATTTTTCCCTTATGTGTGGACAATGCTGCATTTCGAATATAAATTTAATTCCTAATTATCCCACAATGCTCTAAAGCTTTTCCTTGCATTACATCAAATTTGGAGCCCTGCCTTTTTCTTCTAAGTTCACTGGTCCTCCTGTTACAGGTCTTATGAGACCTCAGTGCAGAATATTGCTCTAATCCTACTGTTGTGTAGCCTGAGTCTCTGGTCAACCCTGTCTCTGCAGTCCTGGAGCTTTTCCACACTCAAGTTCACACCCTGCTTGCTTGCTCTTGTTTATTTTGGCTCAGTCCAGCTGCCGGGCAGAGCAATCAGCTGCAAAGGGTTGCTGCTGTGCTGCAATCAGTGGTAGATGCTCTGCAGCTGTGATGGATTTGTGGGCTTGCCCTCACAGAACCGCCTTTGCAGGTATTTCTGTAGAATGGGAGCTAAATAGGACCCATGACTGTCTCTGCAATGGAAACTCTTAATGTGAGCACACACATTACCATTTCTAGAAATGTCCTAGGAATGGTGACCTGTGAAAAACCTGATATGAGCCCTCTTGTGAGCAATATTTGCTGCTTGCCTGCAGTGCTCTGAAGTTCTCTCTGTTCGGTGGCTCCCCACAGACCTTTAGGGGATTTGTGTGTGTTTGCTTCTCTCTATATATTTTAATCTTCTGAATGCTGGGCATTCTTAGCTTTTCACTGTAGGGAATAGCCAAAGTAGAAGCACAGCTTTCTCTTTTAAGCACATAGCTGTGATTTTTTTTACTTCCTCCTAGCACAGAGGATGTTAGCAAAAGATATAAGAACTTTAAAAGTGGCTGTGTGCATTAGATTGCATGAGTGATTACAGAATTGAGAAGGCAGATCTATATTCACTTATATATACTGCACATGTACTGTTGTGGCATGGGCTTGTGTGTTCTGCTGCCATCTCTTTATGCGTTATGCAAACCCTGCATGTTTCACTGCACCTTACAGGCACTCTGAACAAACAAGTAAGAGGTATTCTGGCGCTGCTTCAGATAACATTGTCTTTTCTTTCTAATGCTGCAGCTAGTAATTTCCTCACACAGTGGAAAACTCTGTAGCTCCAGTGAGAGGTTGATAGCATGCAGTTCCCTGTCGAGGAATAACTTTCAGAGGCTCATTCCCTGTTTATTTCTGGTTTGTTTCAGAAGGCTTTTTTAACTCATGTAAATTGAAGCTGTGGGATTCTTTGCCCTGTGCTGCCACTGATGACCACAATTTATAGGCAAACTCCTGGAAGAAAGATTGGATAATATGTAGAGAAAGGCACTGCCTCTCGTTCAGAAAGCCCTCTGAGCCTTAAATCTTGGAGAAGTACTATGGGGAAGGCACAGGAAATGCTTTCCCAGCCTTGTACTCACCCTAAAGTGTTTTTTTCAGGCTCAGAGATGGAACCAAGTGCTGGATTGACTTTGCTCTGATTCAATACAGCCTGTGTTCTCCTTCAGTCTCAGTAGGTACCAGGTTATTGTTTAACTGGCAGTAAGGTCTTCTAGGTGAGCTGACATGATATAAATCTTGCTGTGTACCCCTTTTTGCTAATGTATAATTGTAGGACTTTATCAGTGTCATCTCCTGTGCCTGTAGGGCACCCAGTGAAACACATGAAACCTATTTCTGATACAGCCCTCTCAAACATTATTATCTACAAGTTTGTGAACCTGAAAATGACTCTCCCAATAATACAGAATATCTTGTTTAGCTAAAACAGCCGTATGGATGGCTAACAGCTTCCCACATCCAGACTGATTAAGGTGGCAGCTGATAAAACAGGACTTGACCTATTTCAGACCTCATTGAATTTTTGCCCTGGGTAGCAAGAGAAGTAATTTAGTTTAAATCATATTGCCTTTTTTTTTCCAACTCCACTCCTAGCCCTCATGTTCTACCCAAATCAATAAGAGGGAGAGTCTCTAAACAAGATCCTGTTAAAGCAGTGACCTTAAACTTCAGGTGAGTTTAATAAGTCAAACAATTGTTTCTCTGAGGTGCTTTGCCCCTCTGTAGACCACATGCAGATGCAGTTAGCATTGAATTCAAAGACTTTCCTCATTGATAGCAGCAGCAATCTGAGGAGTTATCTTTATACTGATATGCAGGGACTTTGTCATCTTGCAGACTTATCTTAAAGCATTCAGAAAGTGGTTTATGTCATTAAGTCATATTGAACTTCTGCTGTGCCTGAAGTACATCTAGTTCCAGATTTCCCAGCAGGCTGTTCTCTGGTTCAAACGTATCAATTCATCAGAGGTTGAACTAAGCATAGGTTTGGAAAAAATAGAACAGATTACCCCCCCAAATAAGCACAACCACCACCCAGCCTGGGAAAACAGGGGGGTAAAAACCACCCTTTGAATCTTGTCTTCAGGTACATTTGGCCTAGAATTTACTAACTATGGGTTCTAATAGAGGAAGTTGAAATCATAATGCTGTACTTTGCAATTTTCAGCTGAGGAATTTGATCTGGACTTTTGTGACAGGGTTGTTGGGTTTGGGTCATTCCTCATTTTGTGGCTTTTTTGAGTTTGCTACTTTTGTTGGGCTTTTTTCTTATTTATCATTATAATCAGGGGGGTTGGTGAGCAGAGGCAATACGCAGATTCTGCAGTTCCTTGTATAAGGTAGAACTGTATTTCTGTCTGGGTAAAAGAGGTAGCCATCTAGGACATCAACAGAGGATGTTACCAAAATGAAGGGCCTGCAGCTGGTTGTTCTCTAGGGGGAAGTTTCCCTTTTGCAAGAGAAGCAGTGCAGGTGGAGTATGGATACAACCCATAGCAGGGACATGGAGGGAGAGAAGAAAGGGTAGAGTGGAGAAGGGGCAGGACATGATTGTACCCCAACTTTCTTTCTTCACCAGGAAATCTGCATCTGGGCATTGAATTCAAGGAGAATCTCTTCTGTTTGTTGTGATCGCTGTAAAAGAAGGCTCACCTGGGATGTTTTGCCTTCACAAGGCTAGCTGGGGTCCTTCTGCTTGTACCTTTGCATGACACGGGAGAACTGGGCTCCTTTTCATACAACTGTCCTATGAGAACTATTGTTTCCTGTAAATTATCCATGCTATGACCTTAGGTATTCTATATGGTAGTCATAAAGCGGAAAATTATGATCTATTTCTTATCCAACTGTCTGCCTTGTAGAAAATGAGTGTGTCTGTAATTGGGCATGAAGTATTTTAAATTGGGCCATCAAACAGGCTGCATCTGTTGTTCTCCTTATTATTATTCATTACACAATCACAGCCACTGATGTTATGTTTTCATTAATTTTTCTATTAACTTTTCCCCATCAATGTGATTAAAGATTCATTAATCTGAAGCAGAGTAAACCAACCTGCCACCACCCCCCAAACCTGAAGATCAGATCAAAACTGTCCTGAGTATGGCATTAAGCAAAAACTGATTCAGCCTTTTAAAAATGAGGTATCTCTGAAAACAGATATATTAGCAGAGGATTAGCTGTTCAAATGGTCAAGTCAAACAAGGCATAATCAGGGCTAACTTTACACCTCCTCTTCATTTCACTTCTCCCATCTGCGATTTCACCACCCTTTAGATGGGAGCTTAACTTAGTACCAATTATCTTGTACCAATTATCTGTGTATTTAATTTGGTCATACAATTGGCAGACATTTCCAACTCGGCTAATTTTTTATATGCTATGTATTTAATGGAGCTGAAGGATTTTTTTATTCCCTCTTGTTATAGTCCTTTAAGAAATATATGTGCTCTCCTGCCTCCTATCTCTTTCTGACTGTAACGAGCCATGTTGCCTTTAAGTTGGGAAAGTACTGTTTCTAGCAGCTTGTGAAGAATGGCAAATGATGGCAATAGAAGTTAGGATGCCTCTAGGTTTGGTGCATTCGTGTGGATTTAGCAAATGTAAATTGACGACCATAGTTTCAGCAGTATTATTTTGCTGTATAAAACCCAGGCATGACTATTTCCTCAGTATATGAGCCTTTTTTCCCCCAAATGCACTGCTTGTGACTACCCTCATGTTAAGCCCCTGACAGGAGGGAGTACAGCATAGTGGGGCATGGAAAGAGACTCATGTTTAAACCTGCTTTTCCCAAAATCTGCCATATTTTTTCCAAGCTAATTTCAACTGAGTGCTTTTAGGGAATCAATGAAAGGATTCCGATGCGTTAATGTACTTTGACTGAGGGCTTCCTGGTGCTTGCTGCACTCCTCCTGTGCTTCAACAACAGGCTCTCTTAGGTTACATGCTCACTCCCATTGGCAGCAGAGGTAGCACTGATCGTTACCTCCCCAATGGGAATTGGTTTTCCTCACAGTAGCCAGGGTTTAGATTTTGATTTAACAAAGCACCCAGGCTTATCCTGGAACACCAGTGTTACTTCATTTAGTCTTGTCTGCCTCACCTAATGGAAGATGGATTAAACTGTGTGTGTTGGAAACTGAATCACAATCTTATTACCTGTCTGGGAAGAGCTTAAGCTGCTGTCCATAGAGGAATTTGGCAAGGGACTTGCCCCAGAGGCTGCTGGCAATGCTTTACCTGGTTTATGTGCTTTTTCCAAAGTGTGCATGTGTTCATTAAATGACTTGTTTTGTACAGAACACAGGTTGTGTGTGTGCAATTGTCTTTTCGTCTGAGACCCGTACGAGTGCATTACTTCTTACTACTCATCTCTTCTGGGAAACGTGTCAGAAATAAGGCCATACACATAATGCATCAACCTGAAATGACAGTGAGGTGGGGAGAAGAAAGTTTGTGTTTGGGCCATAGATGCATAAGAAAGGCAAAAGGAAGAAATTGCCTCAAGGTTGTACCAAGCCAGTGAATTCATCCATCTAGGAGCTGGGTAGCACCTGTGCCCTGGGTTTGAGCTTTAACCCATCCAAATATTATGTGCGTGTGCATAATAGTAACTGATGTGCTTTCAGGAAATAACAAAGCTAGCCAGATCCCTCTGCAGATGTGCTTGTCCTGGAGCTTCCTGGCTTTGCAGAGTCCATTTCTGAAGCCAGGATTTTCCAAGGGTCCTGAATGCAATGGAGATCCTTATAGGACTCTAGTCATAACCTGCTGCTACCATGATGGCTTGGCTAATACCATCTTCCCACAGCAATTTCTAGATAGCTCAGCACATAATTAATGCTGAGTGGTCAGCAACTGATTAGTGAATGAGCCATGGAGTGCCTTTGATGCCTCTGAAGCATCTGTGAGCAGTGACTTCAGTCTGTGCATGGACTGCCCTTCCTGGGAACAGGCACCTCCAGGTCCTGTAGTTGTTACCAGCCCATGTGAATCAAGATTTTAATAGATTAACATTGTGGTTTTAGAGAAGAATAAATTCAATGTACTGTAAGACAAATTTGGCAAGGCTTAGATCTACAGGCAGAAGCAAGTGACACAAATGGATGCTTTATACCAACGTATTCTGTGAGTTATCTTTAGCGTCACCCATCTAAAAAGCTCTGTGGCTGGCATCAGTTGTGAAACTTCAGATATTGGTTAAATGTTGTTTTCATATGGGGAGAAGTCTTTGCTGTTTTCTCCTTGAAGAGGCCTTCAGCTTCCAGAGTTTGTAATTCATAAAGAGAATACTTACTTAAGGCATCAGGAGGAGGGAAGGGAGGGAACTTCTTGTTTCTCGCACTTTTCATCCCCAGGTGTGCTTCTTGTCCCGGCTTGATTTTGAAAGAAGAAAAATGCGGATGTCCTCCGGACATGGCTGTATAGGGCCATCTTCTGGTCAGGCAGTACATACAACCCTGTACTGAGTGTTAATGCAGCCTGAGGACTGGATGAGCAGCAAATTTGGCAGTAGACACTGTATTATGTGGATAAAGAAATGAGACCAGTGTGTGCTCCTCTCTCAATAAAGGACACAGATGATGGGGGTGGGGAGGTGTCCAACAGCTTTGAGGTGACAACTTCTACACGGGAAAATTCAGGGAGGAAAGAACCTGTGTGGATATCCAATAAACCAGGTTGTACAACAAACCCCGCAGCATTAGTGCAAATTTTGGGGTATTTCTTGCATTTTTATACTGGCATTTTTTATTCTGATTTCTCATCATTAAGTACCACTTAATGAGGATGAATGAGGATGATCAGGGGACTGGAGCACCTGAAGATAGGCTGAGAAAGTTGGGGCTGTTCATCCTGGAGAAGAGAAGGCTGTGTGGAGACCTCATAGCATCCTTCCAGTATCTGAAAGGGGGCCTATAGGGATGCTGGGGAGGGACTCTTCATTAAGGACTGGAGTGATAGGACAAGGGGTAATGGGTTCAAACTTAAACAGGGGAAGTTTAGAATGGATATGAGGAAGAAATTCTTTACTGTAAGGGTGGTGAGGCACTGGAATGGGTTTCCCAGGGAAGCTGTGAATGCTCCATTGCTGGCAGTGTTCAAGGCCAGGTTGCACAGAGCCTTGGGTGGCATGGTTTAGTGGGAGGTGTCCCTGCCCCTGGCAGGGGGGTTGGAACTGGATGATCTTAAGGTCCTTTCCAACCCTAACTATTCTATGATTCTATGATTCTGCGGTTGGAGTGGTCTGAACTGGCTCTGGCCAAGTGGAAATGCAAGAGAAGTTGATATTATTTTTTTCAATATATATTTAAGGTTTTAGTTGATCTGATGCTCGTGGGTACATTTGGCACACAAGAAGAACACTTTTAAAGTGATGTGCTGTTAAACTGGAATAAACAAGAGTTTAAGATGGAATTGAAGAGACGAGATGCAAGCAGAATTGTTTACAAGTCCAAGGAAACATCTAATGCTTGGGTGATGAAAAGTGAAATCACAGATTTTAGGAGGAAATATTGCAGTCAGTAGGGACATTGGTTCCCCTGGAAACAAATCAGTAGGAATTACCTGTCTTGCCCTTCAGAGATGATGGCTTTTTAGTCTCCTGATCTTAGAGGAAAATGCACTGAAAATCACATGTCCAACTGTGACCCTTTTAACAAGAATATTTGCAGGAATGATGCGCTGTCTAAACCCTGGCCCAGCCGTTTAAATCTCTTGCTGTTCATATTCTAGCTATGTAAATGCCATGTGGTACAAGCTGACTGTGTTGGAGTTTACTATGCAGCGGTACAGGGACTGGAGTCCATCTCCTGGAGCAAAGAAGCAAGGAGGGCAGCCAAGTCCCTTGGGATAAGCATGTCCGTGAGGGGTGCAGTGTATGGTGGAGCTTGGAAGTTTAAACGGAGTAGACATGAACTTGTCTTCAAATTAAATGGTTTTGAAGTCAGTATCCAGTTGTTGCTGTGCATAACTTTGCCTGGATTGATTGCTGGTGCCTGGGTTGTCGTTTTAACAGATAGATAGTGAAAAACAAGCTGGAAAATGCTGTATATTTATGTCCGTAAACTCACCTCCACTCCCATATGCTTATCCGTCTCTTCTTAGGGTTTTAGCAGTCCAGTGCATAAACAAGTATGTAACTTGTATATGCAGCATAAATTAACTAATTTACAGTTTGAGGAGCACAAAAGGACCCATGAATTTGCAAAGATTATTTTTGTAATCACTTTGCTTTCAATTGATGAAACCGTTTATCCAACTCATTAAGTGAACTGACCCCTGAAGGTTAATGCAGAGTTATTGAAAGTGCCAGGGCAATGAAGGAGGGAGAGGGCTATCAGAGTGACTATGGCATGTGTAGTCATATTGCCTCTGCACAGAGAGGGCTATGGGGTGGGATTCAGTGGAATGATTTCTTTGTTTTTCAAGCACTTCCTGAATAACAGAATAGCTTGTGATCCAAAATGTACCCCTGCTGCTAGTAACCAGCTTCATTCACCTGTTCTCCAAACAGCCATAGATCTGAAACCTGAGGAGTGATGCTCATTAAAGGGTAAAAAGTATCCTTTGGTGAACATGAAAGAAAAAAGCTCACCACATGTGAAATAATAGCTGTTAACTGAATGGGCTTAACAGGTCAACGGCAGCATACAATAAGCCTTTTTCCTCCCAGCTATATTGGTTTTACAGTAGTACAATTTTACTAGCTGTATAAACTTCATTGATTGATCTGGATAAGAGGAGTTATCCCTAGAAATACTTCTGGATCTTCCACACTGCGGAAGGGAAGAGTAGGGAAAGCGTTAATTGCTCACATTCAGCACCTGCTTAAAAGGTTTCTGCCTTGATTAAGTTTGCAGAGAACAGGCGGTGGTGTGGGAGGAAGAAGGATGCAGTGTCTCCAGCTGTTTGAAGAATTCCTGCCATCAAGCATCTACCCGAGGTCTGAAGACAGGCTTTGTAAAGTGCACTTCATGTTGATCTCTGTTTCACTTAGGCTGATGTTCAATGCTGACAACAAGCTGTTCTGTAGTATCTCTCGGTATTTTCCCAGACAGCACCCTTAAGACTGAATAAATGGCAGCAAAAGGGAAAAAAATATTGAGAACATCATTATTCTCTAAGTGAGTTTCTGTTGTTACAGAACTTGGAGAGTCGGGAGCATTGAGACCCATAAAAGTGTCTTTGATTATTAGTTCTTATGATTTCATCTTTTTTGCTGCGTTGGAAATAAGCTGGAATCCTGAATGAAGTGTGCACTTCAGATGATGGCATTTCCTGGAGTTTATGGAACACATGCTCTTTAGATTGGATATAAGGAAGAAATTCCTTACTGTAAGGGTGGTGAGGCACTGGAATGGGTTGCCCAGGGAAGCTGTGAATGCTCCATCCCTGGTGGTGTTCAAGGCCAGGTTGAACAGAGCCTTGGGTGGCATGGTTTAGTGGGAGGTGTCCCTGCCCATGGCAGGGGGATTGGAACTGGATGATCTTAAGGTCCTTTCCAACCCTGACTATTCTATGATTCTGTGGTTCTATACTATGACATGATGAATTGGTATAATACGTTTGAGTGTTCATAAGATAGAAATACTTATTCTGCACTTAAATAAAAATAGAGGTAGTTTAGGACCAAATCTAATTCCTAGACAAAGTCTTACAGGACTCAAAGTAAGAAAATAATGTTGAAGAAAAGGCATTTGTTTTTTTCCTTAAACCCAGTGAAAACCCATGGCATTCTGTTTCTTTTTTTCCTCCTAGGTTTAGAAATACGTTAACATTCTCTTCCACGCAAAATCCGAATGCAGAAAGTACTTGGTAATTCACCTACCTGCTTATGTTTCCAAATGTCAGAGCTGTACCTTAAGCCAGCTTGTGATAATGTACTTATTGGCCAATATTAATGATAGCATCAGTGTAACTGGCTTGGGAATTTTATTTTCTGCTTGCAAAGGATTGAGGTAATGCTTATAATGCTGAGCAGGCCATCACGTCTGTTCCTGGAGACAGAAAGCTGGCTCTGTAACCTAACTGCATGGAGATGGGGCAAGTTGTAAGGAGTGAAGGAGCTGCCCTGGGTGTTATGTGACTGGGTCTTCTCATGGGTGTCTCACATTTGCTATAACACCTCAAGATACCAGAGGACATCTGGGCTTTGACTAAACATGCATTGAGTACAACATGAGTGATAACTGGGCTCCAGCTTTCTGTACATGCATTCCTGGTCACCATGGAAAAGGAAGTTATTTACTGTTGCCTAATTTGCAAAGGAAGAACAAGTATTTAAGTTGTATTACCTTGCTTCTTCTATAGGCTAATAGTGCTAAGGTAGCTTATCAGATCTTGGTAAGAAACAGGTTTTTCACCGAATTATTCAGGCCCTTTTTAATGCAAAACATAGAAAAATTGTTTTGAATTTTCCTGTCCTCTTCAGGTCTTAGAGCACCTTGTTACCCAATTGTGCTTTTACAGGTTCATTGATGGCACACTTGAGATGTAGTTGAATAATTACACAAACTCTTCCTGAGGCAAAAGAGCAGGCTTATCAGTTCTGGCAGATGCTTTTAGGCTCTTCCTCCACAAGGAGTTTTGGGCAGGCACATCTTTTGCAGCATGTCATTGCCATGTCAAATGAGGCTCTATATGTGCTTCTTTCCCTCTCATGGGGTCCAGATCTACAGCAGTGGGCACACTATTGTAGTGTAGTCATGTGAACTGCTAGCTCATTTTTGTCATGTAGGCAAGTGACTGGACTGACAGTAGGAAGAGGCTAATACTTGGTTATGACCAGCCTGATATTTCATTAGTATCAACCTCTTCTTACATGTTAAGCTTCTTCAGAAAAGAAGTGTTGTCCTATCTGCATGTTTATTTCCAGCTCCATCTTGCCAGTCATTCAGGCTTTGTCACTGAAATCCTGTCTGTAACTAGAAAAAGTCCGGAAGACAAATCTCTTCAAGGCCTGCTTATGCAATGGAAAGCAGTTTAGAGATTATTGCCACTATAACAAAAAGAGATGGATCTGAAACCAAAACTGGCAATTTAACAGGCAATTAATCGTCTAGCAGAAATAGCCTGCTGTGCTTCTGAGATGCATAAAACCGTCTGCAGAGCAGGGGTCAAGCTTGTGAGAGCCAAGCTGGAGAGCTTCTGTGGCATATTACAGACATACCTATAAGGGCAGCTCAAACTCCTCGCCAGAGGAACAAATTGTTGGACAAAAGTTAAATTTGAAGACATATTGCTGCAATTTGGGCTTGTATTGCAAGTTAGTTCCCCATAAATCTGGTATAAAGCTGTAAAACTTGGCTGTTCTCTGCCACCACTGCTTGTTAAAATGGCCCTGTTTTCTTTTTAGGATGAGTACATAAAGAGTACTGATGGAGCAAGACCTTCTTAAGCTGTGGGTTCGCTCGTGGTTTATATATCATCTCTCATGTAGTCCTTGCAGTATTTCCTTGGAAACAAGCTCTGAATAGTCATCACTGAGTTATTGCAAAAAGGATTCAGAGCCAGATAAAAAGGACTTTAGTTCCATGCTGTATGTGTAATGGCTGTTGCAATGAGTCCCATGTTTCAGTGAGGTACCCAGCAGAATGAAAGCTATTGACACGTAGTACTGGTAAACGTGTTAATCATGACATAGGAGAAGCGGCCAACTGATAGCAAATCTCATTGTGGAGTACAGTAATTGCCATTCCTGTAGGTGTATAGAAATGGGGTGACCAATTCACATGCTGTTAAACACTCTTTGTTTCCATTGGCATATAGGAGATGGCACTTACTGTTTTCCTTGGGGAAAAAACATCATCTTGCTGTCTACTGCAAAAGAAAGGAGTGGTTAGGTATTGTAGAGGCTGTGTAGGAGTTGCCTTTTATGATGAGGTGTCAGCTGAAGGTCAAGGCAATATTTCTGCAGGAGTTCATTAGATAGCATTTAGTAAGATGATGTTTCCTGAAGGAATTCCTCTCTCTGAGAAAGGTCAGTTGATAAGGAAGTGATACAGTGGATACAGATGGCTGCATATGTTTGAGAGGAGAAACTACACAATGGGAATTTGTCATAAAAGGGAAACTGGAACTGCAGAATCAAAGAAACAAGTGAGCTGGACTCCAGCATCTGCTATATGCCTGTTCCCATAGGAAGTCTCAGGGGTACTAAGAAAATCATTGCTATGCCCTAGGAGCAAACCAATCTTTCCTGATATGTAAGTACAAACCTATTTTCAAATAGCAAATATTTAGGGAAATTGTGCTGTAGGGCCTCAGTCAGTTGTCTCACTTGGCTCCAGGTAACAAGGTGGCTGCTGTGGGAAGATCCATTCTGATGGCTGCCTTCTTGACTTAGTGCCATTAAGCTGTAGCACAAGAGTTAGATCACACCACCAATGAAAAGGTAGGGTGAGGCGTTGCAAGGTGGTGTCAGATGGGTTTCAAGTTAAGAGTGGGGAAGCACTGTGGTGTCATTTCCACCTGGAAACCCCAGGTAGGTTTTGATGTGTTAGACCAGAGGAAATGGAGCTGAGAGAGCTCCCCTTCTTGCAGGGGATGTAGTATGACTGGCAGTTCTTGGTTACTACGGTTGATGTCTGTAACCCACCAAAGAAAAGCCACTCACAGGTGATGACGGAAGGCTTTGTGTGCTCTTTCACTGCCATCTTTGAGTGCCTAGCTTCTGCCTGATCTAGTGGAGATGTAGTCCAGGTGTTTGCCCATGCAATTTAGGTGTTGTGCTGCAACCCTGGGGGGTGGGAATGAGAAATAATTGTTAATAATTTTAAGTGGTTCTGCCTGAAAAACCTTTTCTTGCAGCATATCGAAAGTATAGTGGATCATTCCTAAACTGCGAACTGCAACTTTCTATTTGAAGAGAAACTGAATGAGAGCTGAGGTCTGTGAAAGCCCTTTCCTTCTTCTGGATTTGTTGAGATGCTTTTTTGCTTCAGGTCACAAAGCAGCATGTGGGCAGGGTGGATTAGCCATGCCCGTTTCCTTTTTCTCATTAGGCAGATGCAAGATCAGAGAACTGATCAGTGATTCTTCTTTGCCTTATCACCATTTTTCTTTTGCATTGGCTATGATTGTAACATGAGGATTTCTGACTGCACTCCAGTGAAAAATGAGCATGCTGCACACTTGGGAAAGCGGAGTTCTTGCTCTCAATACTGACCGCAAGTTCAAGCTGTCCTTGTAACTCACTATTATGGAAAAAGCCTGGAGTCGTCTGGTTACTTCATTGTCCGGCTTTGAAATAACAGAGTTGAGTTTTTCTGCTTGAAGGGGGAATGTCCTTCATGCACTTTTTGTTTGTTTTTCAAAGACTGGGTCTCATCTATTTTCATGATACATACAGATAGTAACTGCACCTCAGCAAGTTACTAACACAGGGGGAAATAGTGCTGTCCCTTTCCTGGCTGTAATTGTCTGCAGAGTGGTGTATGTCACTTCCAATTTGAATACCAGCTGAAACTCTTTTGATGTGTTTTGCCTAGCAGTTATTCCTAGGAGGGAATCTTTGTTCCCACCTATTTACAGCTTGATTGGTAGGGGGAGAGATTGGCTTGCTTTGTTGGTGCTGAGCAGGTGAAGGTTGGAATGTAATCATCACTAAACAAGACCCAACGCATTACCTTACAGGCCTTTTGAGTGTCTTTTCTCCTGACATCAGGATTCCTGTGCTTGACCACATTAACGCTTTGTTTTGGTTTCTCTTTTTAACCTGGTGACTGATTTATTGACATTGCAATCAAATAATCACCAGGAGAATCACTGCAGTGTACTTCAGCAGAAACAGTGTTTAATATGTCAGGTTTTATTAAGCAAGACTCATTATGTAGCTAAATACTTGAGTAAAGCACTCCACATAGGATTGAGCCCAGTGTGCTTTCACAGGAAGTGTGCTAGTGCCTCAATGAATGGATTTAAAAGGTTAAAGTTAATGGTAAAAGATCAGGAACAACCTCATGCTGCCAAAGAGGAAGAGAACGATTCCAATTGGGAGGTAGAGAGGGTTTCCTGCAAGTATGTCTCCATGGTCACCTATAACTCGCTGGCTGCCGGCCCTATTCACTGCCTGGAATGTAATGAACAATGTGACTTTCCTACCACAAGTAAGCACCCAAAGAGACACATAAAATATAGGACTGAGCAAGGACAGAATTCTTGGAAATTAAATAAAATGTTTAATGGGATGACATCCAACAAAACTAAGGAAGTCCCATAGTTTAGCTAAACTAGGCTGTCGTTCTGAATCAGCATTTGGGGGAGTCTCTCAGTCTCTACTCTCAATAGTGGGAAGCTAGGTGACCAGAATAATGACTGTTTTCCCTTCCCCACACTGGGCAGTGTTACAAGAAGATGACACTGGTATTACTCATCACAATAAATATTGGGAAGGATATTGCCACTTGATGTGCACTTTAAAAAAAGGTTTTAATGTCTGGACACAACCATGGAATAAAACTAATGTTCCTTTTCTCGCAGGCTCAGTGCTCATTGGTTTTCTGCATCTCCATGGAAGTGTACTGAGGTTCAGATGTGTCTTTATGCCTTACTTTTATGCGTAGAGGCTCCTTCTGTTATGTTGCCTCTGTGATGGAATAAACATGATCAAGAGGCAGATCTACAGTCACTTAAGGGTCAGGAACTTTGGGTGGTAAGGCTCAGAAGACCCAACTAGTCAGACTTTTCAAGCCAGAGAACAAAGCTCTCTTCTAATTTTCATAGCAATGGTGATGTATTATGTTTTTAAAACACTGAAGAAAAGCCAAAACCACCCAAGTTCTGTAGTGCTCGTTTCTGAGTTCAGAGATAGTAGAGACCCAGGAAGTCTTTAATCGCCTTTCTTTACTCCTGCAAAAGCAAAGTCCTCTTTGAAGACAACCAAAGAGAGCATTTCACCTTGTATTAAAACCAGGAAGGATGATCACCTTTCCGAAATCTCCTGGAAAGGAACCAGGCTCCTTTTTCTGAGATGGCCAGTAGGATCCAGTGCTTGTGCACAATAATCAATGCTGAACTGGTGTTCTTTCTAGCATCACTTCTGGGAATCCCAGAGCTGCTAAAACAACAACTCCAGCTATTGAACCAGTCTCACAGGTAATCAACCTTTCCCTTATATCATGTGCTGGGTTTCTTTTTAATTAGAAAAAAAATGCTGCTTCTTCCAAGCAAAAGGCTTCTGTCATTAACATTGTGTGTCTGTCTGGGCATTTGGTCCCAGATTAATTTAGAAGCTGAAGCAGGAGCAGTCTCATGAGTGAATTGAGGCTTTTCCCCTGTCATCAAGAAAGATCAGTACTGCTATAAAACACTTTCAGGAAAGTCCCACTTTGAAATGGCCTTTAATGCAGGTGATTTCTAATGGGATGCTGAAATATGACAGCAGGAAAGTGTGCAATGGGCTCCAAAAGTCTAATGACAGTCTAACATTTATCTTTTGTGTTGCTAATCTCTCCTGCTGCCAGTAGATTAGTTTTCAGTCTGTTGAAATAAAAGCTCATTCACCCTTTCAGGTCCCAACACTATACAACTGGAATGTAAGTTCTGATTGCTCTTTTCACTCTCTGTGTGCCTTAAGTTGAGCCTTACTACGGTGGCTTTGGTTTGGTTTTCATTCTTTCTGCGCCACCTCTGTTCCCTGCTATCTCTTTCATATGGCAAATCGCTATGGATCCACCACAGCTTGCCATGTCCCAGTTTCCAGCTTGTTTCAGTGTTTCCTGTTCACACCTGCACCTATTTGTATACCTTTCCATAGCAAAATCTACCCTACACCCCGGCTCTTGTGCCATGTTGACCACCAGCAGACAGCCCCTAAGCAGTGTTTTTTTAAGTGCCACTGAAGCTCCAAATACTGCATCAGTGTATCTGAGAAATGTGGCTTTTGGCTCTCTGCTCATCTGACCTTGGATGTGACTTCCTGCCTCTTCAGGGAATTCAAGTGGAAAGAGATTAAGCTGCAGCTACAGTGGGATTATAGCCTGTCTTGTGTAAGAGTAGCTCTACACACCGATGTTATGCCATGATGAAAATGACAGTAATACTTGGTTGAGGAGGCTACAATGATGTGCATGCATCTTGGATTCTTTGACATTCTCCATTTAGATTTTTCCTGCAATGTAATCGTCAGATGTTCAGTTTCATTTGTGTCACTTGGCATAGATTAATGACGCTGCAGCTCTGAATAATTTTATTACCTACTACTGTGTATTGATGCTAATGAATTATGTTATTTCTGCACCATTATGTGTTATCATCCTTCAGTACAACTGAGACGCAGTGTATTGGCACTTGAATGATGTCCTGCTGCTTCTTATAACTCAAACTGTGTTTTATTTCCATGGTTTTCAATCTTAAACTTTCCTTGATTTATATGGCTGAGTCCCTGAGTGACTGCCCAGGAGCTCTTTCTTTCAGAAGAAATACCTATTATGAAACATCTAATACTCTGTCCAGGCTTCCCCAGTGTATTCCATCAACTCAATGATGAAGAAATGTACTCATTCTCAGGAATGTTTTTTGTCTCATTCGCTAGATGTATTTGGAGGCACACACTAGAGCTGGTGTGCAAGGGTGTATGTTTTAGGCATGATGAAGCTAATTGAATTATGCAACTAAAAGATCTTAAGGGATCCTCTATATGGTTAATTTTTAAGTTTTTAAATAAGATCTTTCACCTTAAATGTGACCTTGTTTTTCAGTTTAGATGTCCTGTACCTTTGTTTGCTGTTTGTGGAATACACTAACAGCTTTTTGCTTGTTCAGTAGACTGGAACTTAAACATCAGTTATCTGGCACCTTTTGCCATATATGACCCCACTTCTACTGTGAGCCACATTCTGTTCATGATCTATTTATAACAAAAGGCCTCTATCAGTATTTGCATTGGTATGAAGAAATGGAGTTCATCCATAAGTATATAAAATCCTAACATCTGCAGTCATATTGGTCTGTAACAAAAAGAATCTGGTTTTATTGGGGAGTAAGGAGAAGAGTAAATAAATTGCACTGCTGCTGTAATAACTGCCTTGATGTGTTGTTGTTTAGTGTCTTTCAGACCTATATCATTTGAGCAATACTGCTACTAAGAAATCAATGTGCTCAGGCAATTACCAAAACAGGGCAGTCCCAGAAGATTTGTTGTGTTGGTTGTCATAAATAGAATAGAAGACTATCTGTAAAGGCAATAAAGCACTGCAACGAAAAGCCTGGCTAATTATGTTTCCCTGCAATTTCAGTTTATAATACCACCTCAATAGGTATTAGACTTCAGGATGAGTAAAGTATTTTGGATAAAGGAGATGAAGTCGACAGAATTTAGTAGGTTATGCGGCCATATAGGACTTGTATTAATTTTAAGGCAGGTCTGCTGTCACATGGAGTATCAGCCAATGTAGAAGAGGTTTCCTTAGGTTCATGCAAATGATTTTGTTCAAGCTGACCACATTTAAAAAGGTGAACCAGGTAAATCATTAGCTCAACTCTGAATCTTCCATAAATGCATCCCTCCTTGTGATCCCAAATTGCGCACTAGTAATGAGGTTTGGTTTTTAGGACAAGTGCTCTTTTATTCTAGATGTCTGCAATATGACTTGAAGTTGGTAGTGTTAGGTATTGGGGCAGGGATCTGGGAGATAAACTGTGGGCTTACCTGCCTGTTCCCTCCTAGCTGGGACTTGCAAGGGGCTTTTCCTCAGGACTTGGCATTTGCAGCAAACTTCCCTGCAGATTTGCAGTTTATCAGGATGCACATTCTAGTTCCTGACACTGTCAGCTTGCCTGTACTTGCACGAGTGGTGTACCCATGTGCCACTTCTTCCAGACTTACTTTTGAGGAGGTATCAGGTGGCTTCACCTAAACTCAAGTAGCTCTTGAACACAACAGGTTCTTTTAAAATGTACTTCTGAGTGCAGAGCTGGAAAAAAAGTTAGGAAAGAAACCTTTAAAAAAAGCAACAAAAAAATGTCCTAATGTTCTTTGACATCTTAATAGTCTAAGACAACAGTTAACAGTAGCTATTCTCAGCTGTTCCAGCATCCTGACTTTCTCGCTTGGGATGTTGAAGAAATAATTAACCTGTCAAGAAAGACTTCTCTTAGTTCTTTTAGCCACCATCTCTCTGGCACTTCCCAGAAGTCATAGAATCATAGAATAGTTAAGGTGGAAAGGACTTTAAGATCATCTAGTTCCAATCCCCCTGACATGGGCAAGGATGCCTCACTATAGAAGTCAACCTTAAACTAACTCAGTATCTAGCACCCCTGGCTAATCCCAGCAGCCTTCTGAACTTCATCCTACTTTATCAAGACGGTTCACTTTGTCTTCCCTTTGCTTACTTACTTGCTTTCTGGTTCTTCCATCCAACAAAGTATAGTTTTACTGACTTTGAGCTGATTATGATGACTTGTTTTCATTTCCTTCTTTTCCCAGGAATCGAATTTTCTGGTCTCCTTGAGCTGGTACCAGCTGGTTTATTTCTGGATATGTTACAGGATTTTTTAAAGTCATTATATGATTTAAATGGCTAATGAAGATTTTCAATGGGATTATATTATCAGGAAATGAGCTGATGCATCTGGTTTACACACTGCAGTACCTTGTTGGTTGTCTTTGAATGTGTTACTCCCTTTGTCAGGTATCTTCCCATCACTTAGATATGCTTATGCTGCAGTGAGAATTGCTCTCCTTTCCAAGAAAGCCCTGAGAGGCTGATGAAGATGCAAAGCCAGATGAATGGTTTTAGGAAGTTATTTGTTCTAGTGCAACAGAAACCTGGTACTTGATGTCCAAGCTGTATATCAATGTAATGATTAAAACACTTGTTATCACCTGACAAGGTGTAACGCTCCAACCATTTGATCTTATCTACCCATCCTCCCAGCTGCACTTCTACTGATTTTCAGGAGAGAAAGTTACACTGCCTTCACACAAAAGGCATTCCCATCCAGTCTGCTGTGAGATCTGGGAGGTAGAAGAGGGAGGAGGTATAAATATATCATCCCCTTGGCCTTTTCTCTGCTTCTATAAGCGATGATGATCACAATATATGATAGCAATCTCTAAAACAATTTTACTACTAAAATACCAACATGTTAAAATGGGGCTATGTTTGCAGCTGTGAGCTCATGGTTTTTTAAAAAACCTCTGAAAGCATCAAGCAAACTGTGTGCTAGAACAGATTCAGTGAACTTCTTATTTTGTTCTGCAAATGATTACATGGTTTAATCCTAGATGCAAGATTAAGGAAAACTGCAGTGAATTACTTAGTGCCAGGACTTCATAAATCAATAGAATACTGCAGTGCTTAAATAACTGCACGTAGTTCTGCTCTTGTTTTATTCTGCTCCTGGTGTGACTCTGTTTTGGTTTCTCAGGGTCTTCCTCACTTTAATAAATCATTGTTGTGATGGTGGCTGCATGTTATTTGTAATTCATCTGCCTGATGGCATTTGTTTGCATCTCCCAAGTAACACGCGATGGACAAGAGGAAATGGCCTCAAGCTGCACCAGGGGAGGTTTAGATTGGATATTAGGAAAAATCTCTTTTTTGAAAGGGTGCTCAGGAATTAGAACAGGCTGCCCAGGGCAGTGGTGAAATCGCCATCCCTGGAAGTGCTCACACACAGTGTAGATGAGGCCCACAGTGCTATGGGTTAGTGGTGGCCTTGGCAGTGCTGGGGTAAAGGTTGGACTTGGTGACCTTAAAGGTCTTTTCCAATTGAATTGAATATTATTTTTAATCTTAACAAAGGTTGCTCAAAGAATGCAAGAGAGTTCCTGTGGCAAGTAGATAGAAAATCAACATATAGATACTTGCATACTCAGTATTAAGGCAACTGAGGTTTTGTGAAATGGATTTTCCAAGCACACACGTAATACCATAGTTAACATCAAACTGAAAGGATTTAAAATATAAATAAAAAGACAGTCTAATGCACCTTGAACCAAACGGGGCCAAAAGGTCTTTAAATGTGTGACACGTTTGTGTTTAACAGCAGGGCTGGCCTGGGCCATTTAGCTACCTGCTCATCCCTGGCAGCTAAAACTGGGCTGAACAGCCCCTTAATTAGTGGTACTGCATGGCTGGATACTGTGCTGTGACATGGCTGTGATTGGGGCTTGTCAGCTCAAACGGCTCCACGGAAATGTTCCTCTTTAGCTGGGCTGTGCAATCAGCTTGACAGATGAACTGAATGTCGTTAATATTTTGTCATGGCTGTTATGATAGGGACTTGTAGAGTAAATTTTATGCTTGGCCTGCTAAGTTTTCATGACAGTTCTGCAAAGTTAATCTAGGTCTGTAGCTGCAGTGAGTGAAGCAGCGCTGGAACTGAGCCTTCTCTCTGAAACTCCTTTTCTGTTGGGTTGTCTTACCATCTCTGCCAGCGGGTCGCTGTTGTCTCTGATGTAACACAACATTGACAGCTGAACGCTTGACCACAGAATGCCTCCCAAAAACCAGCTGTGGTTTTCCTAGCAAAGACATGATGGAAGCGGTCACTTTCTTTTGTGCAAAATATAGGTGTAAAATAGCTGCAGTCTCATCTGCTTCTTCAACAGACTGAATCCTAGTTTCTTAAAGAGACATGCTAAGTACTCTGCCAATATCAAGTATTACATTTTAATAATCTAGATGTAGTTGTGATGTTGCAGCAGATGCCTGTTGTTAGAGTTCTGCTTTGACTCCATCGGTGAGATGAAATACATCCTTTGAATCCCAGATCCTTTCCTCCTGCCTCAGGAGTTTAAAATCCAAAAATTGCCTTAGATTAACCTCATCAGAGTGAAATACCTTGAATACAATCTAGTTGTGAGGGTTTCAAGAGTGTGTATGCAGGCAGTAAGGCAATGCATCAATACCCATCAGCCACTCCATGTTTATAAAGCAACAGTAGGCTGCTTCCTGTGAGTGTAAAAGGGTTTTGTTCCCTTGGTCTTACTGCAGCCATGCTGTGCAAACCTCACTGCTGGGGGTGCAGGTAGGAAAGCCCGGAGACCCCCCCTCCACAAAGGGAATTGTGCATCACACCAGGCAGTGTCAACAAAAGCCCCTCTTGTTCTTCCCAGCTGCAAACATATGAGGTCAGCTTATTCAGGGCTGTCATGTATTAGGGCAAATACGGGAGTTTTAACAAGTGTTGTGTACAGCACTGAGATCAGTGGTATTCACGGCCAGCAAATATTACCTAGCTCATTTGCTTGTACATAGCTGCAGGAATAAATCACCAGAGGCAGACAGGGTACTGCAGCCCTTGTCCAAGCAGCTGAATTTGGTTAAATTATGTGGGCACAGCAGCATTATGGTGTCTTTTTGGTGGTATCCTTCTGGGGTGTACACAGTGGCAGATGGAGCTGCATTTTGCTCTGTGAAGGAATATACGTATATAGAAAGGGTTAGTGGGCAGATGCTTACCCGGTATAAATTGATGTGGCTTCATTAACTTCAGTGAGACCATGCTGATTTAGATCTGCGGAGGACCTGGGTCTGTGAAGCAGTCCAATTTATAAATGATAGCATCATCTACTAAGAAGTCAAGTCAGGCCAACCTCTGCGCTACGACATTTCCTCTGAAACACTTTAATAAGGTAATATTTTCTTCCAGTTCCATAAATGCAAATCAACTGAGCCGCACTTCACATACTTTCTGGTTTAATTAGAAACTCTTAGTCCAACTATACTGCAACGGCAGGTGAAAGTGAGTTATTCCAACCATTTTTCATTTTAATTATCTTGATTAGCTTTTTCTTCTGTGCGATTTTACTAAGTCTCGTTTCAGAAATGTCCTTTAATTTAGGGCAATAAATAAACTTTTATTTAGCAAGCTGGGGAAACTGGAGGATATGATGCAAAGAAGATTTAACTCATTAAGCATTTATGTTACTAATAGTCTTACACTAATTATTCGTTAGGTTGATTGTCTTAGCAGAAAAGTAGGCTTGGCTTCTCTTGTGGATCATCACATTTTATTTGCATGTGCTATGAAAAAGATAGAAATAGTAAAGCTTACCTAAGTTAATTCTTGAGAGGACATAATGCACGTAATGAATTTCTCACTATTCAATGTGCTTAAGGGGTCCCATTTGGGATTTGGCTGGAAAACTCCATGTATATCCTTTCACATACTTTTAGAAGAAGTGATATCTATTCCTTCGTAGATTCTGACAAAAAAAGGCAGCTAGGAAGGAAGGAGAAAACCTCCCCTTCCAGCCTCCAGAAAATCCTATCATAAACAGTATTTCTAATATCATATACATACATACATATGTGTATATATATATATAAACTCCAAACAACAAAGCCAAACTGGAGGATGTTACTGTGTCCGCTAAAGCTTCTGTTGCTCTGTATTTCACAGGGGCAGTATATTAAACGTTTTCAAAGACAGCTGCAAGAATGGGGCGCAGGATTGAAGAAGCATCCTGAAGTCAGCCTGTTTATGTGAGACGGGAGGAAAGCTGAGGAATTACTTGATCCTGGAGCCTATGAAGCTTCCAGCTACTAAAATTCTTGATACAGAGGATGCATGTTGAATTCAGACCTCTGTATATGAACCTGCACCGTTAGAAAACCTCCTCTGAGCTGCTACAGTGCCTGGAGATGCCTGTATTTCACGATTACTTTTCCTGTTGGGCTTTGTAGCTCTCTGCAGAACTGCAGATCAGAATTGCCTCTCTCTTGGCAAGACATCCTCAACATCTGATCTCCCCTGAATCCGTGCCCCAGGGATGTCATTGAGGAGAGCCGTAAGGATGACTGATGGAAGTGCATCAGGCTACATGTTGAGTGCAGGGAGGTTTGTGCTAGTGTAATGTGCAGTGAGGTTGCGCACCTGCCTGGGAAGTGCAGGGCTGAAGTCCTAAGACAGTGGAATGACTACAAGGCTGTCTTGGGAGCTGGTGGGTAGCACTCTTTACCCAGTTCCTGAAACTGTGCCACTCTGCAGGAAACTGTTCCAGGCTTGAGAGGCTAGGGAATGAGACAAGAAAATGGAATACAGGTCCCCATATATGCCAGTGTTGGGTACACATTTTCACAAAGAAAATGGTGATGTGAGCGTGAACCTCCTCAGCTCTCTGATCTGAGGATGGATTCTGAGGATGGAGTTTTCAGATTGCCATGCAAGCGCCCTCTCGGTGAGCTGATTCAAAAGGCAGTCACCACCTCTCTTGTACATGTTTTGAAGGTCTAAATTTGTTTATTGAGGCTTGCACTTTGACATACAATTTCCAAACAGTGAAAATTAAATTTGCTTTCCATACCCAATCTTTTATCCCTCCTGAGCATCCCATGCTTGCTGAGATCATACCCTAGACTGAAGAAACAGAGCCAATTTGAGACAGAAGTGTGCCAGTCTTTTACCTTTTCTGCCATCTTCTGCTACTTGCCACTGCTGGCTATAATCCCGGGCTACTGATTAGGCTTCTCTTTGCTTTCTGTGAGACTATTTGTTTTCCTAGCTGTTGCTGGAACTAACACAAACAAGGACACTGGATATTACAAATGCCTGGCCTGTGATTGTGTCCATTATGTAGGACAAAACTGGCACCTTGGCTCTGTTCTTTGGATAATGGTTTATTGAGTAAAACAAACTTTCACAGTGACAGTATTTTGGTGCTATAGCCTATCAATATTCACTTCAGCCATAAGCTCTTAAGTTGAGCTGCTAAGAACACACGATGACTGGCAATCTCCTGTTGTTTTCCCACAAAACTTCACACTCTCACACAGAAGAGTCTTGAGACTGCAAAGTTTGAACACAGCTGAAAAGGGATTAAGATCTCAAGGATATAGCAATACAATGGTGAAAATGAGATAAACTAATATACACCAGTGTGAGCAGAAAACAATCTCTACTGCAGCTCATTTTTCTCCTGTCTTAGAATAAGTCAGCTTGCAGAAATGGAACTGACTGAGGAAAAGCTGACTTCCAGTACTGTTGAAGGTGGTAGGAAAGCTTTGAAGAGGTTCTTGTAGTGGATAGCACTGATCCCATTGGGAGCTCTGGGTCTGGCTGGAGCCCTGCCTTCTGAGGAGATGGCTTAAATAAAACTCAGAGCAGGAGGCACAACCAGAAAGCAGCTTTTGGGCACTGGGGAATCTCTTGGGTAGAGGAGGGTTGTCTCCTTGGTCCTTAAGTGTTTGAAGAGCACTAAGGCCTCACCTTGAATTACATGGCCTGTGTCTTGTATTTCTTTGAATTCAAATAATGCATGTCTGAGAGGGCTTTTAAACCAAAATGGTCTTGGTTTTGGTGGAAGGATGGAGAGAAGAATCAACAATCTTATTCGTTCAGTTTCAGCTTCTAAGCTTGTCTTTGCCTCTGATTCCCCTCCCTTTTGACCTTGTTACCGATCTCTTTTCTTCATCCACCTCCTTTACAGCCTTCATCACTGCAGTGAGAACGTGGCTGGAAGGAACATTCCTGGCCCATTTTGCTACACACACCTGCCTGTGGAAAAGGGCTGGTAGCCCCATCTTCTCTTTGACCCTCTTCACCCTCAACTGTTAAGTTGTTCTTTAGAATGAATTGCCCACTGAGAAGGTGAGAGCAGGGCTCAAGAAGCATGTTTCTCACATAGATTAGCTCACTGAGAAGTAGCTCTCTTTTCACTTTCATATTTGACTTGGTTTTGTATCATGGATTACTTCTGGCTCCATGAGGCAGCTGTTTTAGCTGGTTGTGGTCATGAAGGATCCCATGACACTAGGAACCTTAACGGCAATTTATTTGCCATTAAACTGCTGCTATATTAATTGCTCAGAAATATCTGAAGTGTAGGTTTTATTGCCTTGTATTCCTTTTGACTCCACAAGGTGACTTTTTTAAGGGTGGAGTTAAACCAAGGCTGTATGTTTCCTTGTGGAAGCATCAGGAGTATCTATGTGTCATGGGTAAGCTTAGCTCTGCCTATGCAAGGAAACTCTTCCATGGTTGCTGAGGTTTAGTTCTATGTTGGAGCATCTCAGCCTGGCATTAACAGTCTATAGACTGGAAAGAAAACTTTAGCTCCAGACATACTCCTGCTTTTGGGAAGACCTTATCTGACAGGTTGGATCCACCCAGCTATAAATACTAACAGCTGCCAAACGTCAGGTTTAGAGCTGTGCAATGGAGCTGGCCAAGGCAGCAATTACTTATGTTTTAGCTAGTGCTGCACATTGACTGTGGATACATTAGCTTTAGTGGAGATTATTTAGAGGCTCAGTAGCTTAAAAGCAGAAATCACTTACTTTCATATTGGATATTATTACAGATTCAGGAGAGCTGGCCATAAAAACACTTAGCTTCCTGTAACAAAAGGACTCCTAGCCAAGCAAGTAAAATGTTAATGAGACAGCAAGCACTCATTTTCGTGTCTGTAGCCTTTCCCTCCAAGGTTTTGCTGCTTCATACTGAGCTTCATTAGAGTGGAAATGGTTGACTTTAAAAGAGAAACACCAGCTAAATTGCCAGGGTGTAGAATTTCCTTTCAGATCATAATTATAGGTGATCAACGGAGTGTGTAATTAGTAAGTTGGGTGAAGGATATTTCCAGAACAATCAGTAGCAATTTGCTCCCTGCTGTTCCTTTCTCTGCTCTAAGGACCTTTTTGTCTGCTTTGAAAGGTGTGGCTTTTTAAGCTTGGAAAACGTCGGAAAAAGGCACAATAAACACCCACCACCATCACCCTGCAATAGGATATTTTCTCTTCACTGTAGCAGACTTTACTGATTTTCCCTGTGTTCCCAGCACTTGGGCCCAGGCAGTTGTCCAGAGGAAAACAGGCTCATTTCTGGCCTCCCTTAGTAGACCTGTGAGACTCTTGCTGGAGCCTGGATTTGCAGTTGCACAGCAAAACACGTGAGAAGTTGTCATTGTCTTCAAATACCATAGAAATGCCCATGCTGCTGCTTGGTGCTATGAATAATTCATGGATAATTCAATGAACCTGTCCAGCATGGCTAAAAATACCTGGGTAAACTGAGCGCTCTTGACCTTAAAGAAACAAAAATCTGTCTAAAACTTAAATAAATGAAAAGCCATAGAAGAAATCCTGTGAGTGCCAAGATGTCAGTCTGTAAAGATAGGTTTGGTATTGTGTCCTGGACTGAAAGATGGCTCATTTATTCGTTCTTAAAAAGAGACTTTCCTCTATCTCCCTCACAGTTATTTACTTAGAATGTTTCCTGGGGGAAGATGGGGCAGGGAAGAACAGGTATTCTTTGGTCACCTGCTCTACTCTTTGTACTCTAACACAAGCTTCCGTAGTGTAAGGCAAGCAGACGAGTGGAGCTGCCTGTTCACCCTGTGGGGCTTCCAAGGGAGAGATGTTGAATATGTTCTTAAATAAATGGCATCTTCGTTATTTATCCATAACCAGCATCCTAACTGAAAACCAAAAGCAGCTATGCCAGTTATTTCTACAAACCTCTGGCTGATTTCAAGTACAATTCCTGCCAGTAGAAAAACAGAACCTCATCATTCTGACCCCTTCAAAGCTTCACCCAAATGCTCTGTTTGCTCAGTGACTGGTGTACAAGACTTGCCTAGATACAGGTGTTTTGTTTCCATGCTTTTTATAAAACTGAATTAATAGTTAAAACTGCAGATCTGGGAGATGGCTGACACAGCAGCATCAATTATATACATAGCAGCTACTGATCCCTTTATGCAGCATGGGATCAGTTGTATTTTCCCAGTCTGAGCTCACTGTGAGCCTCAGTCCCTCTGCCACTCAGAATCAAAGTTTCTTCCTTTTCCAAACAGCGTTGTAGCTGTTTCCCTTGAGCAAGAACAGGGGCACTTGACAGTGATAGGGCTTGACTGCATTTGTGACTACTTTCTGGAGCTCATAGGGAGAACAGTGTACTGAAACTGAGACCTGGACAGTGTCACTTCATGTTTCCCTGACCATCAGGGCTGGGTGGGGGGTGGCAAACATGAACTGATGTGAAAGATTTTTGGAGGGATCTGCTGCTCAGATTCACTCTCTTTGGGTCAGAAATTGCCACATGGGGGCTTGGGCCACACAAATTCCTGCAGTATGGCCTATGCTTTGAGCAGGAACTGTTTGATTATCCCGTCAGGGCTCAGAGATGGAGCTTTTGGACAGAGTACCTGTGGATGTGGCATTACGGTATTAATACTGGGAACTCGAGGTGTAGGTTTTGTTTCTGGTGATGTCCCAGGTTTACTCTGTGGCCTTGGACAAAGCACATCGCCTTCAGAGCTGTGGGATCCTGTATGTAATAAAGATATAAGGACTCCTCTTTAAATAGGGGCTGTCCATCACCCCATTTTCATGTGCTGAACTTTTAGGTTGACTCTATCTTACCTGTACAGGGTAGGTGAGGGAGTACCCACTCTTGTTCTGCACTCACAGGGTTGTGCTTTCCTGCTCCCCAACCGCATGTTACAGGTGATAGCCTGATCTGCAAGGCAGCAGCCACATTGCTGTTTGAGTGCCTCAGAACAGAGGGGCTGCAAGAGATCTGCTGCCTGGCTTTATTGGCCGTTGTTTCTTTTGCATCAGCACCGAGCACAACTTCCAGCACATGACCTGATGCTGCTTTTGTCACCAGAGCAGGACATTAAACACTTGAGAAGCTTTCTTCAAGGTCGGCAATGTGTCAAAAACTGTGGCATGAATGGCCAAGTCCTATCTGCTCCTTCCCTTATAAGCCCTAAACACTTAAAGGAGGCTCTATCTTTTCCCTGATCACATCTTGGTGAAATCTGGAGGCCAGTGCTTGAGTTCCCCATAGTGGGGTGAGTCCCATAGGGATTCAAGAAGCAGGTGGAGTCCACAGATGACAATCTGCGCAGTGCTCTGAGCAGATACCTCAGGCCAGGTAGCACCAAGAACCCTCTCAGCGGGCTCAAAGCCTAGTGGGAGCAGAGAATAAAGAGCTTCTGTGCTCCACAACGGAAGACTGGGCTCTGTTTACAGGGTTGGTGTATTGCAGTTTCTTAAATGGCTCTTCTGTGAATGCATGCCTGGTGTACAAGCTGCTCTGCCTTTGAACCTGAAAACACCTGATCTATTCAATTGCCGGAAGCCACAATTAGTCCTCTTGCCTCTTTTGCTTCTGGTGAAGGAGTGCACATAAAATGTGCTGCTCCCTAGAAATAAAATTGATGCCTTTGGCTGAGGGGAGAGCTGAGACCCTCCAGAGTGTCCCACTGTGCTTGCAAAGCGCCAGCGCTGAGGACAGAATGGAGGATTGATGCCCTCTGTTGTTGGGAAGGGAAAAGCTAATCTGCAGCCCAGCTCAGAGTGATCTTCCTCTGTCCTTCCTTCGGGTTTTATTTATTCCTCCTCTCCACTTTAATTGCTACCGCTCCTTGCAGCTAACAGATGGCTGGTTTCCTCTGGCTACCCAAGGGGCTCTGTGGCCAAGTCAGTTCTTGTCACCAGTGGTCAGCATGGCAAAGCTGCTCATCTCTGCCGCCCTCCCCGAAGTGTGGAGCAGAGAATCAGCCATGCAAACCTTTGAGCGTCTGTGTTTCGTGCTGATGGGGTTGCAGATGGCTGAGGCACACGGCTTCTGGCTCAGCAGTACCTAAAGGGCAGCTCTGCCACCTGCTCTGTGAAACACAGGCTGGCCCGTAAGGTCTGGTTTGCAGAGATTACCCTTTATACAATGTATGGTATGCTAATGACCTTGTACATTCCTGCAGCAATTACTTACTAGTTTTATTGTACTTGGTGGCAGTTAATCTCTTTCTCTTTTCCTCTCCTGCTTATTTGCAGAAAGCTCTTTTGCAGCCTCAAGTCGTGAAGCCTCCCCTGCTCCTGCTTTTATTCTTAACCCAAAGCCCTGCACTTCCTCAGCATTAACAGATCCTGATGTATCCCCGACAATGAAATGATGGTTGTTGGGGCTATTAGGAGAAGCCTCCCTGGGCTGTTAGATGCAGAATTTATAGAGTCTGTCTTTAACCTTTTGTAAATTGGGGAACTGTCTCATTATCTAAAATGATAGCCTTGTCACAGGAGAGTTTTGATATTGAGCTTCGTGCCCAACTCCACTTCTGAGACATTCTTTATATATTTAAAAACCTGAAGCTGCAAGAACTGTTATGCCTGTAAGTGAGAACTTTTTCCCCACACTCACAGGAGAGGGCTATCCCCATGTGTGTTTTGGGCTGTCATTCAAAGTGATCTGCTCTCTTGTTCTGTTGCCTACACCTTCTCTTAGAAGCAGCTCTTTCAAAATCTCACCTGCAGAAGAATAACCCTTATGTATATGTAGGTTTCACCTGGTGGAATTTAATGATCTATCTTCTACCCAGGAAGAGGCATGGGTAATCAACAATGGTACTATATGAGCTTGCTACTGGATTGATCTAAGGAGCATGCTGTCACTTTGAAGGGTTTTGGTGACTGTCACTTTGGTGTTGTGCACGCTATGAGGCAGCAGTATGACAGAAATCAAGTCTTTGTGATGCTCGGCCAGGTTTGGGGCAGAGAAAGAAGGTATCAATAATCAGGGAACAGCAAAATACATTGCAATAGGATTAATATGGGATCCTACCCTGGGATCAGATGAGGAGTCCAGCACGCTCTGGTGACACCAGAGTAAAGTTAGTTTGACCTCCAGTGCAGTGATGTCAGAGTGAGGTGCTCAGATTGACAGCTACCTGTCCTGCCTTGATGTAGGCTGCACCACACAGGACACAGACCCCCTTCTCCTGCAGAACACAGGCTGGCAATGCAGTACAAGGTGCTGCTCTGGGAAATGCTATGAAGCAGGGCAGCTGCAGCATCTTTCTTTCCCACCTCCCTGTATTAATCCCTGACTGGCCTTTGTACGGCCACGCTGTCTTCAAAGAGGGACACCAAAGCTCTGTGAAAACACAACACCCCAAACAAAAGGTGTCCAGACTGAACAAACTGCGATTGTAAAGAAGCTTAATTTTATATATTCTCTTGCTTTATGTGCTGCAATGATTTTTGCTTTGAAGGAATCCTTATACAGCTGTTTGTTTTATTGTAGCACTTGTTCTTAGAGGAAGCTGTCAGGAGCTGCAAAAATATTTTCCTTCTCCTTTAACCCACTGTAAAGCCAGCCCTTGCAACTGATCTGCTCCCAGAAACCTTGGGAAGTGGTATTTGGATCCATCCTTCTAGCTCTGTGATATCTGAAGTGGCACAGGAGAAGGTAGGCAACACTTAGCGAGGTCCTCCTTCACAGGCCTGTAAGAATAGGTGATTTGTCATAAACTGCAGTTGTGCTGCTTTGATTTCCTTGCTGAGGAGCTCTTAGCTGAGAGGACTGGTACTTTAAGTGCAAGGGAAGTGAAGAGTGATGCTACTTTCCGCAGCGAAACACAATCAACCAGTACTGCAGTTTTACAGGTGGGTGGTCAAAACTGCTGGGTTTTCACACATCGAATGCTCCCTACAGATCCACCAGCCTCATGCTGTCTGCTGGGCATTTGAAAGTAGATGGCAGTGTTCTTTACCTTCCCAGGCTATGAAATAAATAGCGTAAATACTTTCATTGCCAAAGTCTGAATACACTGTGTGATGTATCAGAACTACAAACCCCCCAGCTCTGCAGAGCCGAGTTTTATCCTGCTAACTCCTCCCATGTGAAACAATAGCCTGGCAACCACTTTGAACTCCAAGCTGTAGCAAGCAGGTATGGAGCAGGCTCATTATGCATCTAATATATACAGGAGCCCACACTACATACAAAAATGAAGTATGAGTGCTGTAAGGATCCGAGCAGGATTTCAGTGCACATTACTCCCAGGAGCAGTTGGGAAGTTTGGCTCTTGTCCAGCAAGCAGATCTACTTCAAGAGGGTTTGATCTCTCAGCAGGGTGGTACTTGGTTTCCTGCACACAAGCGCAAGTGGTGCACCACTTGCTCCTCCTGAAAGATTTAAGATGCTCAGCAGAAGTTATCTTGCCTTTGCCAGCAGGCTGATGGAGTGCTATAGAATGACTGGCATGCCTCCATCTCCATTGCAATTTATGGGCAAATAAATTAAGACTTTAGGATCCTTTTTCTTTCTGCCAACCTCTGTAGTACTCGATCTTCTCTCATCTGTAAGTCAGATGCTTGCTACACGAATGCTATGTGACAGGTGTTATTCTGGTATAGGTTAAATGCAAATATAAAGGCATGCAAGAAGATTGTAAAAGGCAGCTCATAAAGGTGGTTGGTATGTAAGTAGCAGAGGGAGCTACTCAATTGCTATGAAACTTTTCACTATGACCCTGAAAGTCAAGCATCTGCTGGCGTTTGTGCTCCTGTGTTTGTAGATGGGAAAGGGAGGAAGGCCTGTGCTTGGTCCCACACACTTAGAGGAAGTGTACTTTTACATTTGTTCAATAACCAGACAAAAAAACAGTGGCATGCAGACAAAAGATAACTTTCTCAAGAGCAGACTGTAATGACATCTTGTTTGTGTAACTTTATTTCTGTCAGTGTTTGACATATGCGTCTTGGTTGTTGTCTAGTGCTCTGGAAGTATAGGTATTTCTCAGGCACCAGAGCAGTGCAAAGGTTGTATTGAATGCAGATGGGATTCATGATTCCATGCAAGCCCCTGCATTACAAAGCATGAGGAATCTGGTGGTTTCACAGCACAGATGGCAACGTGGGGAAGCCGGGGTTTTCCTTCTCCCTTTGCATCTGCACGCATCCTTGCAGACCCATAAATCACCCTGACCAGACAGAAGGCTGCAGCTTTAGAATTTCTTGAATGGGTTTGAAAGGGATCACTTGAATTCTTCCTTTGCTGCTCTGTTGATGTGCCATTCTGTAACACATGCTTGAATCCCTTTGTCCTTTAGCACAACCTCACTTTCTTCTGTGTCTTGAATTCTGCATGTGGGTTAGCTCTCACCTTCCCACTCATGGAAATAGACTGTCCAATTAATCTTACCCACAAGCGCTTGCTTTATCTTCCCTGCCAGAGCTGTGCATAGAAGCTCCTTTATGCCATCCTGAATGGGCAGGAGGACTTCTCCACTTTCCTCTCTGCAGACAGTACATCATTCAAAGACGTATCTCCCGCACAGGTTGGGGTTTTCTCAGTTTGTGTTAGCGCATCCAGTACAGCAGAAGATGGAATGAGAATATATAATTTTATTGGGAAGAGTAGCAGCATTGCACCCCAGTCTCCTAACTCTTTTCGCCTGGCTGCAAGGGAGGGAAGTCTGCCATAAGATTCACAGCAAAAGTCCTATTGACTTCATCTAAGTACCCAGTAGGAAAACTGTTACTGGAGAGACCGGCAAAGCACCCAAGATTGGCCATATTATGGAGTAAAATCTTTAAAGCACTATGAAACAGTGAACAAAGCCTGCAGCACGGGATGTAGGACAGCTTAATGTTTCAGCCATAGGAGAGGGTATTTTAGGGGGAGCTGAGAACATCCTGCACCATCATTTCAGATGCTGGTTTGGCAAACAGGAACATCTTTCTCTTAGCAACTTGATGATTTTTTTCTAATGCTCCATCCCAGCAAGATAAAGGGGGGTATTTCAATGTGCACATGAGAGGATTTAATTTAGTAGCTGTAAGCTTGAATTTTATGCGCTCTGTGCAGACTCTAAACCAGCAGCTGTAGAGTGGGTTTCTTTACTTTTTTAACGAGGATTTTGAGAACTTCCGTGTGCAGAACAGGAGATGGAGCTATTTCCTAGCATGAAACGGATTTTGCAGTTAAGCACTAGCAGTGGTAGCCTATTGTCCTTCATCCTGTTGTTAAGTTACCATGATTGCAGCACCCCTCTAATCCCACTCTACCCCTGAAAATAGCCTTTTCTTTCAAAGCTCAGTAGTGGCTGTCGGCACATCAGGAAGACGTTTTCTTCACAGTCTGGGTTTGTGATTAATGGAATCAATAACCAGCCATGCTTTGCCTGTGTTGCTGGGGTAAGCAGCTCTCAGAGGTGACAGCTGCTTGGTTTGAGGTGAAGGAAAGATTATTTGTAAGGCTCCCAACTGTGTGTCTATTTCAGCCACCAAAACCTGAATTACTCCTGCAATCCCTTTCTGGTTTGTTTCTCATCCCCTCTTCCATGAGGGCATGTGTTTATTCTCATGTATCTAAATCAAACGTAACTATTTCTCTGGTTTCCTAAGGAAATGAGGCTTTGGGGGTCATGTTCCTTGGGTGCATGTCTGTCAGACTATTGCAATTAACTTTGGAACCACTGGTCAATCCTAGCGGTGTTTGGCAGAGGGGCAGAGGTCTTAAAAACAATTACATTCCTGCAAATGGCACAGCAATGGACGGCTGAGTGATGGAGAACAACCCTGTTAACACTCTTATAGAGGGGAAACAATCAGCATGCATCTGTTATTGAACATGAGGGAATCCGTTTGGAAATACAAGTCTCTGGGAATACTGACTTCCTTAGTTTTGCTGTTCCTGGAATGGTTTTTATTTGTTTATTTTAATTCCAGGGGTGTTTAAAAATGAAGTAGATCTGTTTGATGCTGAGGTTTGTAAAAGCTGTTCTGGGAGGAAAAGCTGAAGCAGAATCAGTGGTTACTTTGGGTTTCTTTTTGTTTATCTGCTTGCTTGGAAGATGTGCCAAAGAAAAAGCTCATGCTCCCCTGTTCCTGGCTCTGTCAGGAAACACAGGAGATAGCAGATTAGGTTAAAGAGAAAATATCATTTCCAGACTGCCTGGAAGCAGGAATGCCTAAGTAAGAGCGTCTGTTAACATATGGCTATCCTATCCCATCTCTGTAATTCCTGGGAACAGATGTGCAAACACTGGAATGATTTCATAGTTTCTCTCTCTCCCTCCTTCCAAAGCCCCTGTGGGCTACCTGATCTACAAAGAAGAGAACAGCAATGGCTAGCACAGGTTTGTTTTCCTTCCCTCAGCATCATGCTGTGCTGCAGGGTACCCGTTCCTCTTCTCAGATGTGGCAATGTCTCTTGGCATTGCTACTCTCATTGTAGCTTTTCTCCCAAGTCATGCTCAACACAGCATGATACTGGTGCATGCCCTGAGCACACTCTTGATCAGCAATGCAGAGACCTGTGGGTTTCTGGAATGTGTTGGTATGGCCAAAGGAAGTGCTCCAGGTAGGCAGGTTTCTCCATCTGTTAGGAAAACTCAGCCTATTTAGGCAAGGAAGAGTCTTGCTTCCCTTCACTGGATAGCCGAGCTAGAAGATAGGAGGAGGTGGTGCTGGTGTACTTCATATAGGGGTGTGATAGAACAGAAAGCAGAAAATGCTCACTAGTTCAATTTCATCTTTTTTCATTGTAAAATACATTGTTTGGGTGCTCTTTTTTATTCCCTTTCCTTGTGGTCAGCTCATCTACAAGATTATGTTAGGAAATCTGCGCTTCTTTGGATGCATCTACCCTCCTTGCCTGTTAACACAGAACCATGTCCCAGCCCTTGATGCCTATACTACACTGACTGCCTATACTCCTCTTGTGTCTGTTCATTCTCAAATCCATTTTCTACCATTAACTAATTCTGGCTACAGAACTCCAAACGTCTGACAGATGTAATGAGTAGTTCACATCTCTTCTAGTGTAATAGGAAGCAGTCTTTTCATATCTTATAAACTTCAGTGTCATTAAATTAAAGGCCAGTCTACAGATATTACTGGATGCGTTCTTATTCAATTTGTAGTGGGATATTTTTGTCTGGAGTTTGGCACTATTCAGGCTGCTTCTAAAATACTGACATAATATAACTAGACCAATGTTTGTTTACTCTGAGCTCATAGAACCACCTTTTGAAATGCCTGGTTCATATGCATTCAAAATTAAGTTAACCAAAACCACACCATCTGCATAAAGAATAGCTAGAGGGAAAGGATAGTCCAAGAAAAACATTGCTGGGCTTGAAGAAATCTTGGTTTGGCTTGTAGTCCAAATTGCCATCAGGTTTTGGGATTTAATTGCCTTTATTACTATATTGTGTATTTATACAGCAATCTTTTCACAGCTGTTATTATAGGTAACATTGTTCCCTGGCTGATAGTTGTCTCCATGGCTTTTCCTACTGCCACAAGTGTCCCATGAGTTGGTTTCCTCACTCCCCCCCAGTTATATAGGAGCTGTCAGTCACAAACATGAATGCTGCAGAAAGCCCACACTGCCCTCTCATGTAATCCAGCACTATAATTTCCTCATCTAAATATGCTAGTGTTAAAAACCCAGACACGGTCTAGTGTTCTCAAGGCTGCATTTTATTCTTGTGACTAGCCTGAGAGGGCTGTTCACTGCGGGATGGTTTACTGCCTGGTGCTAGGACTTACTCCGTGTGGCTTTCACAGGGAGAGGTTTTGTGGATCTGTGACTTAAAGGCAGTTGAAAGTCCACAAAAAAGGCTCTGGGAGGATGCAGAAAGGGCTGTGTGCATCCTTTGTCTTGGCATATGCTGAGGAATGAGGAGGAGAGCTTTTGCAGAATGCAGGGGATATTCAGTGTCTAATTTGGAGGTAGCTGAGTCAGGAGGGATTCTTCTGAGGCTTTCTGTTGAGTGAAAAATGAACTCACCTGATATTTGAAAGCTTTCTTCAGGTACGGAGTCAATATGCCTCCAGAAAGCAAGTGGGCTACAGGCAGCTGGCTACTTTTGCTGTATTACACATCATCATGTCAAAGCCAGTTAACAGTTATCAGGTCTGAATTTCAAGGTCTTCACTTCCAGTGTGGAGGTGGTGTGTAGCAGTTCTTCCTTTCCACAGCAGAGGCTGTGATTTGGCTATTGCAGCACACCATCCATGTGCAGGACACATGGATGTCCTTTAGGGAGGTGAGCTTTCCTCTGAGACTGCAGGAAATCCATTTAGTTGAATGGAAACACGAGAGAATGTGTCCCTGAGCTGAGAATGCTTTTGACTTCATTAGTGCTGTACTCTGTAATTACCTTTTTCCCGATGCCAGCATTTGACTAACAGCATGCCAAATTTCAGCCTCCTGCAAAACCTTTCGAGTGGGTTCTCAGGTGTCTAATAACTGTGCAAGTGACAGGGACATATGCACTGGTATTTTCCTCTGTGGATGCAACAGAAGGATCTCTGAATTCCAAAGGACCACCTATTTTCATTACAGTAGTGAGAGTTTCTTAGTGATTTTTTCCTCTCTCACTTAAGTGAGAGTTTTAGAGGCTAGTAGCCACAACAAGTACCCAGGACATGAAACACTGTGGTGTTAGCCTGTTAAGTAGCAAAGTGCATTGTGTGGTAGGTAAAGGAAGAGACTCCTTTAGTCTCTGACCAGTTCTTCCATAAAGTGCCAGACATGCAGTTGACTTCCTGCTCTTCTGGCTATACCTGCAGACACTGAGCAAAGGGGAACGCTGTAGGATCTGTCCTGCAGAAGAGTAAGTCTGCAACACTTTCAAGTTGTAAATTGATTTTCCTCACTTCCTTAGATTGAGCTATTGGTTTTAAAGACCCAGCCCATCCCTAGTTACATGTGAAGAAACAAATCCTAACTGCTGCGGTAATGAGCACAACTGAATCATGCTATGTGTTAAAGAACTTGAACTGTCACCAAACATTTCTGTCACAATTATTCTATCTGGAATTACCCTAATAGCAGATTGGCTGTCTCATTAAGTCTCTAATTAGTACATATTTATGTTAAAAAGATGGATTAGTGTGGCTTTCTGTATTTTCCCATGTTCTTGAGGCTTGAATGAAAACTGATGCTTTTTCTATAAAAAGATCTTTAATTGGGTTACGTTGAGGGTGCCAATTAGTAAAGATTTGAATGTAAGTTCCCAGAGTATTCCCGGTACTGCTGTGGTCCTCACAATTGAAACAGGCAATGATAATCACATATTTGTATCATGTGGTCACCATGCAGCAGATGCTATATTGCGGTTTGAAGAGCAGCTCATTTCATTTCTGTGATTCCTCGTATGCCTTTGCTATGAGTATGAGATTAAATTCATTTCTTTGTTCACCTTCTTACAACTACAGATCCTGGTCAAGGATAAATAAAGGATGCACAAGGATATCAAAGGGTCTGACTGACTGTGTATTTCACACAGAAATAATGTGTACCCCCAAAGGTTCATGTATGGTAGAGTTACCTGAGTGTGTATGAGTGCTATATGGATATGCAACCCAGACTTCACATGCAGGATAATGATCTTTGTCCATCATCACCTTAAGCGGAGCAGAATAGAGTTCCAGAGTTGTATTTTCATTGATCAGAGGTCTGACTTCTCCCCCTCCTCACTCTCAACATGTTGAATCTACCAGAGATCATTGGTATAACTGTGGTTTGGGGTAGCCCAAGTACTTGTGGTAGTCCTTTAAAACACATCTTTTAGGATGATAACTTGTGAGTTAAGGGAGAAGCTGGAACAGAAGCTGAAATATGTGTGTGCATATGCACACACAAGTCTTATACCTAGAGCTGTATTCAACAGCCTTTTAACATACTTAAAAATAATGAATACCTTTACTCTTTCAACTGGATTTATTTTGCGCTAGCATTGGTCAGTCCTGTCACATTTATGGTAGAAAAAGTAATACGGGGAACCGCCATATCACATCCTGCAGCTTGTGCCTTGTTTTGGGGATCTTTTCTCCCTGCAAAAATCATGCTGCTCCCCACAGTACCTTGGATGGGCTTTTTGAGGAGAAAATGGTCTTTGTTCTATTCCTGCCTCTTTCCATAGCACTCAAGTCAAGACCAGAGTCATGAGTGTGGAAAAATAGCTTCTACTGAGAAAACTAGTGTGCTGGATGCTTCCTGTCTGCATGGAGTGAGAAACAAACTTGTTAGAGCTCAGGCCTTCAGGCCAACCCTCTGCTATCTGTCCTGGGGATTCATAGGCAGAAGATGTGGATGCATGTTGCCTTCCAAAACCAAGCAAACATCAGCTTCCGTTTGTAACTTCCAGGTTATAAATCTTATGAAACCAAGAAAATGTGTCATTACACAGAAGTTGTTCATATTATTTCACTGAACTGGAAAAATTTGTAATAACTAATAGTGAAATATTACCTGTGTCAAAATCAACAAAGTGAGCAAATTAGTTTCAGTGCTTGATTAGTTAAATCACCATGCTAATACTGCGCCATCATCAATCCTTGCTGTCCATTTGGTATCAACCTCACCAGGATACCTTATTATAGTCAGACAAAGCTCTAATTGGAATCTAGTGCGGTATCGCCTTCCATCTTCAAAGGAGCTAGCAGGATCTTGTTGGGATCAGGTATCTTAGATTATGTCCTAGTCTTAGGGAAAAAGTAGAATCCAGCTGAAAATAACTAACATCTAGGAATGTTAGTTATCTTAATTAGCTATTATTTTTAGTTAGTTATCTTAGTTAGCTGAAGAAAACTAACATCTAGCTGGTACAATAAATGCGTTCATTCAACTGCGTGCTAAAAAGCCACTTCAGACTGTGATACACGTTAGCTGTTCTACTGTGAACTAAAGACAGCTTTCTTGCTGGTTTTGGCAAGCAAGGCAATTAAGACTAGTATATTTTTGAACAGTAAGGCAGACAGCTTTAAATCTTGAGAGAGAACTTGTATCTATTAAACATGGCAAGGTGCAACTGATAAGCACTAAAAACTGTTCAGCTTTGTGGATTTGCATGCTGCCTGAGTGTGTTCCTCACAGCAGGCAGTTTATTTACAGTTGTAAAATATGTTGTCATTTTTGTTTGGCTGCTTAGAACAATAATACTTAGGGTTTCGTATCTCATTATGTTGTCTATTCCTTGCAAACCTATACTTTATTTTTCCTTCTCAGACCCTTCCTTTAACATAAAGTATTATCTTGTGCTGTCTAAAATGATAGGTGTATGTTAAGTAGTCATTAAGGTGTCCCTGCCCGTGGCAGGGGGGCTGGAACTTGATGATTTTAAGGTCCTTTCCAACCCTAACTATTCTATGATTCTGTGATTATGAAACACTACTTTTACAATTATTATGCCTGTTGGACAATTAAAAAGAAACCCATTCATACAACCTTCAATAGGAGGTTCAGACGCTTTTCCTTCAGTATGACATGAAACCACAGGAGAACCTGCATACTGAGTATTGTTTGTTCTGTGCATTTAGGCAGGTGGGGTATCTTATAAAACAAGGACTTGTCTCGCAGTACATTATTCAGACTTCTTCAGCAGCATGAAGGGTTTTGACAGGTAAAGTTCTACTGCTTCTCAAAAGCAAGCAGAGCTGATTGCACCTCCATTTGAGAGCCATCAATGGAGTTATTGCTTGCTCAGCAGAGGGTTCTAGTCAAGACAATCTTAATGAAACCTGTGGTCTCCAAATTCATTGAATGAGGTTTGATTCATTCTATTTTTACCCCTTCCCTCTGTGAGCAGTGCAATCATTCGTAATTTTGAAGATTGGGTGTAAAATATGGAAGAGAAGAACTCTATTTGGAGAGCGTTTTGCACACACTTGCTCACAAGTGTAATCTTAGAGAAGTTCCAGGCTGCCAAACCGCAGCAGCCAGCAGAATGGAAAAAAGAGCTTCTTCCTGTTTCCTCCAAAATACCATGTGTGAGCAATCGTAGTGGGGGAAAAATAGCTGCAACAGAATGTTACGATGCTTTTTGTCAGACATATTGCGTTTGTACTGTGTGTGTTCTCTGAGTGTAGAAGTATGCAAAGTGCTTGTGTGACAACATTATTCCTGCTTAACATAAAGAATTTGATAAAGACTAGGTATCTTTCTTGTATCTTACAGCTGGAGGCACAAAGACAGCAGGAGTCACTGCCAGGTATCAGTCATAATGGACCAGAGATGGAACCCATGTTCCTTAATTTCTAGTTTCTTAGGACTGAATTTAATTTCAGAATTTTTAAGGATTCCAAATGCTAGTTTCATATAAAAACTATTTGAAATACTACTGAGGAGTTGTCACACTGGATCAGCTGGCGCGCAGTGCTGTTAGTATTGTGATCTTTCATGATACTCCAGTTCAGGAATATGCTTTGTGAGCGTTGGCTTTGTTTTCCAGAAATCTTGAATTTGCCAATAATTTTGGAGGGTGTTGTTGGAAGTGGAAGACTTTGGAAGAGGAATATCTGATAATATCTAACCTTCGCTTCTCTGTTCATTTCAAACTCAGGTTGCTTACAGTGCAATCCTGATGCTCTGCCATGGCAAAGAAGTATTAGTGAAGTCAGATTAAATGAGAGGTGTTCACCAAGAGGAGCAGGCCCCTCCATGGCTAGAATCAGTGCTGGCACTCAGGCAGGTGTAACATGCACCTTTTTTTGCTTTCTGTGCTCCTGCATATGCTGACCCACAATTATATCCTCATGTGCCTTTGGAAATGACGGATAATTAATGAAGGCAGTAGGGAAGGCAGTAGGAAAGGCAGGAGGAAGACTGGAATAAACCTGCATTAACTCATTCATCATAACTCATTGATTTCACTACCTTGATGTCAATTTATCTAGTTGAGCATCTAAGCCTTTCTCATAAAGATTATGCTGGCTGTAGTGAAGCTATGATGATTTATTCCTACTTAGAATCTGCCCTCTGCAACAACGTGTGCCTAATCTCGTCATAACATACACTCAGAAACTTGTTTGAAAGGGAGTCAGAGCTGCTGCTGCACTACTGATGTGTGTCCAGCAACTGCAGAAATGTGAGAAACAGCAAGTAAGCCACAAACCTGTATGTGGGCACATAACCTCTTCTCTCTATCCATAATTCATTGTACAGCTCTGTGACAGTCGACCTCTGCATCGCTCGGCTCTCTTACACAAAACTTCTGTCAGACTTTGCCCTTTCCTCACAATTGATACTATTGTTGATGATTGAAATAATAATACTGTGCTTGGTCAATGGGGTGCAAAGCTTTGTGTTGGAGAATTAGTGCAAACAGGCTTTGACCTTGGGTGATTCTGGAGTGCCCTCAGCTGGAAATGTGGTCTTAAAAGAGGATTGTGTGACATAGGAGCCAATTCTAAGGCCTACAATGCTTTTTACCTCCATATTGTCCTATTATGTTGTAATTTGGAGACACAAAAAGAAAACATGTCACTACCAAATTAGTGATGCTTTTCAGGAAGTCTAGGATTGCTGAACGTGTTTGGTGCTCCTTTGGCTGGTTAGATATATAGATATGTTCAAGGGCTTTTTTCCTAGTGTAAGTTACACTGCTGAGCAAATGACATGTTTTATTTCCTGTCAAAATTGGTTTTTCTTCTTCTAGTATTTTCTCCAGTGTAATTTGTAATAATTTGTCTGGCAATGCAGCATTGCACTGCTCTGCTGCTTTAGCTCTTTTTAACTGCTTGTCCAAGAACACTTGGTTTTAAGCAATATTCATTCTTTTCCAGCATGTTTGTAAACTCTCACTGTACTCCTTCGAGTCTTCCTTTGTACCTCAGAATTTAGCTGGAATGTCTCTCGCTCCTTCATTGAGACAAGAAGCAATATAAAGTAAGATTATGCATAGCTTGAATGTTACTTAGTAAATGTCACTTATCTTCTCAGAATAAGCTTAATCCTAACAGTTTCCAAAACCATATCACATTTGAGTTCTCTGAGAGTGAGGGTTTGTGTTCAGCAAGAAATAAAAAGATGGGCACAAGATGTAAAATCTGAGCACAATGAAGAAGCTGGTTCTTCTGTGACTTTGAGATCTAACTGAAATTGTCCATCAGAATTGAGAAGCTCTTAGTTCAACTGCTTGTATTTGGTGTTTGACTGCTCAGATATAGAAAATATTCCCTAATGCTCATGAACAAGCAGGCAGAGCTATTCTCACTAGGTCTCAACTGCACATGCAGGCAAACATAGGTGTGTACTTTTCAGATGACCCCCTTTCTTTTGGTATGAGAAGGAACAACAACTCTGGGAAAAGTTTAGGGTTGAAGCTTGAGATACAAACTGAGCTCCTGCTTTCCTTCAGGTCCTGATTATACTGCTCTGCAGAGCCCGTATTTTATGAGCATTCATTGCAGCCCCGATGGATTTATAGGCAGACATGCATCATCTGTTAAGTCATATGAGCTTTCATTATCAAAACAGTCTCAACAACGAAAATTTGTAGAGGACATAGATTTAGTAGGGATAAACAGATTCACCTTGTCCAGGAGGGAATGGGCTTGTCAGTAGTAAAAAATTACTAAGGATGAGATTCTGTGGAACCATGTGGAGGTGCATTGACTAAGAAGTTCTCAGGACCAGGGTTATAGTCATCAGTTTTATCAGCTTTCAGTGATAATAGCTAGATACAGACGATATCTGTTTGAAAAAAGCTTAGACATCTTTTATTATGACAGTTGTATTTTCTTCCACAGTGGAACATAATCAACCTCCATTTACATATTTCATGTAATCAGGACAAGTGGAGGTGCATGCTAAAAGCAGGATATTATGGTCAGAGTGCACGGCTTCAGCTTGGTATATTGCAACTGTTTACAAAACGCTTAACACATGCACCCCAGTTTAGTCAGTTGTGCTTGGATCTGTAAGAGCCCTGTTTTGTACCACTCCTTCTAGAAACAGGGGCTTTGGAAAAATAGCAGATTCTTGCTGGAAAGACAAGCTCTCTCAGTGCTTTGTCAGCTCTGTGAGCTCTAGTAATGAAAACAGTGCTTCCGAACTTTTACTTTGTTCAGCTGTGCGGAACAGTGCAGGCAAGACCGAGCTGGATTCCACTTCATGTCGCGAATTATCACCTGAGCACTTAATGAATTTTAGTTAAGCTTCATTTTTCCGTTTCCTTTTGAAGAAAATGTGTTGGGACAGATGCTGACCAGGAGGAACACAACAGGGTTGCTCCGTTGTAACTGATGATTCAATTTACCTTCTAGAAACTATTCTACCACTGAGAAATATGAAAGGGAAAAAACCACATTTGGCTTTCTCAAAGGGACTTAAAAAACCCTCGCATGAATAATCCAGATGTAACTCCTGACGGTTCTCAAATCAATGGACACAACAATCTGTTTCAGAGAGTTGAGATAAACACAGGGTTTCAGATAGAAAAATACATGTGAAGGGAACTCTTGTACCCCTCTGGATGCTTGCCTATGCGAAGCTGGTTTATTTAACCAGAACAATGTACTGGGCCAGAGGAAGTCAGGATTTGTTTCCCTTCTCTGATAGCTAGGATTGCTGTGCTTTGGAAGTGCACTTTTCAAGAGGCGAATAGAAACAATTGTTTCGTATATTGTTTCGTATGTTGTTTCATATATATATATATAAGCATATATATTTTATACATATGTATGTAATACCTAATTATGTGTTTTAGAAATATGCATTTATATAAAATACATAGACAGATGTAGCTCAGAAAATGAAAACCAGTTCACAAAGTCTCATTAAGCTTGACCAGTCTGTCCTGTTCTGAAGTCCATAACACACAGCCTGACATCTGGGTGACCGTACCTGGTCTGGGTGATACAGAGGTAGATTTCTTCACTGGACTAATGAATTAACCACACACACACCCTTCTCTCTGAAGCACCCAACTCTCTCTTTTTCTCTTGCTGCCAGCAGAAGCAATGTGCCGTCTCCTCAGCTTTGGTGTCTGTGAGCAAGACTCAGCTACAGCACCTGCTCCTTCCTGGCCAGATGATGCAGCTAGGGCTTGTCTCATGGGTAGGAACATGCCAGGGCCTCCACACACTCCGTTTGTGAATGCACGTCAGCAATGTGAATCTGCTCTCCCAGTCCCCACACAGGAACATCTCAGATCATTACCATTTCTAGCACATCTTCATCTGTTGCTTGATTTACTGCAGCTATAAAGCCTTCTATTTCTGGGGGCAAAAAAGGAGGCGTCATTATAGTTTACAGAGTCACCAGAAGTTATTCACATCAGCATTATGATATGTTTCTTCCTTTCCCATTTATCTATTTGTCAAAGCAGAATGCTTTCCAATGTAGGAAGACCTTGTGATGCAAACCACTGTACTACAGCACTGTCTGCCAGTAACTACAAGCAAAGAGTGTATTAGCTCACTTTATAAATTCTCTCCTGAAAGTAGCATCCTACAGACTGTGTCCCAAAGCTCATTTACTTGAGGTGTTAATAAAAAGGTGGAAGCTCAGACTGAAGTTTTTTCCATGGTTAAAATACATATGAGGGTGCCAGAAAGATTATCTCTGTCTAATGATGTACACTCACACTCCTTTAATTTCCTTGATTATTATCCCAATTATTATATACTTGGAAAGTGTGGTCCCAATGAAAACGAAGCGTTTCATTGTGAAGGGTGGAGTGATCCCAAAAGAAATCTGAGATTTCTTGCACAGGAAAGAAATGTTGTCATTGTATTAGCTGAAATTATGTGGTTTAAATAAATCATTTCAGTCATTTCTACACAAAATTGGCAATTAAATCTTCCTTCAGCACAGTTCAGTGTCTCTCAATCAGCATTGTCCAATGAAAAGCAATTTATTAGGAAATGTCCAGTTTTGATCTTTATAATACTTTCCATCAGGCTGAAAAGCTATTGTTTTTGAAAAGGGTGGTCCAAGCTTCTTTTCGTGAACACTGCTTGTTTTAAGTTAGCAGTGCTGTTGTGAAGGAAGGATGGAAATTAAGAAATCTAATGGTCTTATATGCATTGAGCCAGGCATTGTCAAAGTGCTCTCATATCTCATTACATCCCTTTCCACTTTCTACTGTTTCCACAGGAAGATGTTTTTCTTCACACTCAGGGAGGTCTGTCCCACTTCCTTGTTAGGAAATAATGAATCCTCCTGCTTTGATTTCTAATTTATTTCTCCATTTGTTTTTTCCCCCCTTTACTAGTTATTGTCCCTCATGAGAGGCGCATATGCTGGGACCTGTGGGCTGAGAGAGAGCTTTGATTCTTATCTTGCATGAATGGATTTTTCTTGAAAATAAAATATTAAATGAAGGGCAAAAGCGGGCAATAATTTTAAATAGTTCTTAACAGATATTGCAATTTGTGGCTCAATTAATATATGGTTAGTAGGGAAAATAAAACAATTCCAGAGAGCAATGACCAACAGGGAACAGCACTCATCAGAAGTGTTAAACTGAACGTTAATAATCTCATTGTGTGTTTGGAAACCATGGCAACCGTAGGGAGTGGCAATAAGTATTGTTTTCTAAAGTCTAAATATATTGCTTAAAACCTGTACCCCCCTTTACTTATGATGCCAATGGCAGATAACTCCCCTAAACCAGTGTTTATGGCACATGGATGTGAAGGGGGGAATGGCATAGAATAACTGAAGCAGCATGAAGCCAAGGGGAGGCTTTCAATTTTGTTCCCAACTTTTTCTAAACTGAAGATATAAATACTTGGAAATTTTTGGTCATAATGGAGGTACAAAAGCCTCATCCAGGTGACCTCAGGTTCAGTAGTCACTAACATCTTCCAACGTGTCCAGTAGTTCACTAACATGTTCAGTAGTCACTAACATCTTCTAACGAGTTCAGTAGTTCACTAACATGTTTAGTAGTCACTAACATCTTCTAACGTGTCCAGTAGTTCACTAACATGTTTAGTAGTCACTAACATCTTCTAACGAGTTCAGTAGTTCACTAACATGTTCAGTAGTCACTAACATCTTCTAACGTGTTCAGTAGTTCACTAACATGTTCAGTAGTCACTAACATCTAACGTGTTCAGTAGTTCACTAACATGTTCAGTAGTCACTAACATCTTCTAACAGTAAATCTCAGGAATAGTTTACCTGAGAAGACCCTTCTTCACTGGGAATTTTTAAGAACAGGTTGTATAAATATTCACTCAGGAATAAAATAGGCTTTAGAGCTAAAGCAGACTTCTGGTTTCGGATGAAGGAATAAACTAGATTGTTGGGTCCAGCAGCATTTTTTGGCTATGTGGAGTCACAGAGCAGGAGCTGCTAAGGGTGTGCCCACGCTGTGACTTTCAAGTGTTAGCACTCGGTGTGGAGCAGAGTCCTGCATTTCACAGGATGCCAGCTGAATATAGAGAAATAGCGAATTCTAACTCTATATTAGTTCTCATTACTGATGCTTTCTAGCTCAGGTAACCCTTTAGCTGGGTGGTGCAGTTGCTGTACATAGATAGTAATCTCACATGGAGTATTAACACTCTTAAGTGAGGTTTTCCTCCCAGACCGTCTAACAAGAGGTGGATCTATATTCCTATAGTAGACCTCGCTATACCTCACAGGGAAACACAAGGAGCAGTGAAATGTAGATGTTCAGCCTAAGTGCTCCACTTTGCTTCATGTTCTTTTGGACATCCTATGATGCCTTTTCTCTTAATTCATTATTTTCTTTGCTTTCAAATCACAGAAGTCTTGAATTCTTACCGAGGTTTCCATGTAGGTATGTCAACACATTTTGCTCTCATTCACTGAAGCTAAAAACACCTCCTATGTCAGTGCTTTCTATTTCCTATTCCTAGAAATTTCTTTTGCCATGGCATACAACAGTCAAGTGCAGCTCATTCACATAGTTAAGCAGATTGGTACACTGCAGTAGCCTTATTATGCTGCTACTAACCTTGCAGAGATGTTTGATGAGTTCATTTGGAAATACTCAGTTATCTGACAGCATTCAGATCTTAGCCATGCAAGTGCTTCCCTGGGCCACTATTTGGGATTTCAAACACAAGCAGATCTGCTGGAAGGCTATGAACTGCTGAAATATTTGTTAGCAACTGCACGCTGCTCTAAGATGTATCGTCCTCTCCTATATGTTATGGTTCTCATGGAGAAATTCTCTGACTGCTGGACAGAGACATATTGAGTATCCCAAAAAAGCTCTTTCAGCACTTACGGTGCAAAAGGGGCTATGAGACCCCACTGTGTCTGTCTTTGCTAGCAGAGCTGCAACAGCATTTGTTGACAGATGAATGGGGAAAAAAAGGATGGCACCTGTAGGATGCCTTCATATTGTATCTGCTAAGCCGTGTGCTGAGGAGGCATTACCTCCGACCTGAGCTGCTCTCCCAGCACAGATGGATAGGAGGCAGCCCATCCATGCTGGACAGCAGGTGCCTGAATTAGTAGTGAAAGAAGTCTCTGGTGGTGCTGTAACTTGCTGGAGTCAAACTGCCTGCGTTTAGTCTTCAGTATGCAGAATTACTAGAATTTGACTCTCTTTCTTCTTTAAATTCTCCTGTCAAATTCTTCCCTGTCCTCAGATGGCATAAATCATTATCATTCCTTTGAGGACAATACATTACCACTGTTTTTCCCAGCTAGGGATTTGTCTCTGCATGTTGAAACCAAAAATGTTGAAGAAATAAAATATTCATTGTGAGAAGCCGGAAAATGCTTCTAATTTGCTGCTTCTGATTCTTGCTGTTAACTGCCTTTGGCTCCACAGTGGCTGGCACAATCACATCATAAAATGGGTGTGTGAAGAATTGGGAAGCATCAATATTGTTTGGATGGCCGTGAGATGTGCCACTGCATGGGGGTTTTTATAAAGGGATATGTGCAAATGAAATAGATTTGAAAGGGATTTTCTAGCAGGAGGAAAGGGAAACCAAAGCAGTGGTTCATATCCCTTTTAATAGCCAGGTTTATAGCGGCAGGAGAGGATTCTACTCCCCCAGGGTGTTGACAGGACTGGTTTGCCTGAGAAAGAGATCAAAAGACACCGCTCTGCTAGGCCAGCCACTGCAGTGAGAACTGGAGAAAACCAAAAACCCTGTTGCTGGCTGAATCAGAGTTGGTCCCCACAGCCATAATGAAGGTGGTGAAAGGGAGGCTAATTGCAGCTATGAGCACACTCGGGTACTGTCACTTCAGAGGTGTTTCTGGAGTGCCAGCCAGACACGCTGCTTGGGAGAAGTGTTTCCTGTGTCATTGCACTCTGTCAGTGCCTGCAGAAGAGCTCCTGCTGGTGCAGGCAGTTGGGTTCATGTTCTGTCCCTGTTGGAAGTGGCAGGGTTGTCGCCGGTGGCACAGAAATGGAGGGTCAGCAAGTGCTGATGCTTAGGATAGCATCGCTCCTGGGCTTTGAGCTCCCAGGAAGGGCTGTTTTATCCAGAAATCCAAAAGAAGTTGAGGTGTCTGAAGATGAGGGAAAAGCCAAATACAATGAGGATGATGTTCAAGACTTCAAAGAAAGTCTTTCCTCTCTACCTGTCAGTGATTTGCAAACCTTTCCAAACCCCATGCCTGTATTTCCATGCTTCTATTCTGTGACGACTGACTTTGGTCAGTGCTGAGACAACGCTGAATTCATGCCTCCATGGAATGTTTTGGCTTAGAAGGGACCTTAAAGATCATCTGGTTTCATCCCCCCGCCATGGGCAGGGAATTCTTCAACTGTTCCTTATAGGATTTTTTCCGAGGTGTCTATTCTCTTCAGTGTCTTTCAGACTGCCTTTAATTGGACTGTATCCTTCCGGAGTACTGTTAAGATATGCCAGCTGAGACCTTACTGATAAAGGAGAACTGCTTCATTTCACAGACAGTATTCCTGCAGCATTCCCATGTGGACTTTTTAAACAAATTTTAGTCTCTTGTTTAGCCTGTGATTGACAATGATGTCTTAGTTTCTTACTAGAGTATCAATGCCACTCATTCCCTATATGGTGCTTAAAGAGCTGATTATCCCTACCTATGTGCAGAGCTTTGTTTCCCTTACTGAATTACAGTCTTTTACCCCAGATCAGTTCTTCTGTTTTCAAGATTGTTTTGAATTTTCTTGCTGTTCTGCAACACACTTGCCAGTCCTTTAACTTGCTGAATTCACGGGCTGTGGGTGCTTCTTGCTCATCCTTTCCAAACCACTGATGTAAATTTGACCAGCCTTGGGCCCAGAGCAGACCAGAATCCCCTTGATGTAACCTACTAGCCTGAAAGTTAGACTAGTTACTTCCTAAATGCATTTTATGACCCATTGATGCTCCAGTGTAAATTCCCTTTTTCCTTTTCTTGGATACGCATGGCCTGAATGACATTGGGTACGGCAGTTGTCTCAGAATGCTGCCTAATCTTTTCTCTCTTTGGGCTGGAAGTACCTTTCCAGTTACATCGAGGGTATCATTTCTCTTTTTCCACAGTAAACCGAATCACTGGCTCACAGTCATCCTATGATTGATAACACCTTCTTCTTCTTAGTTTTCTCTTAGGAATAATTTGTTTAGTAAGCTGTGATTCTCCTTTCCTGGTCTTGGAAAGAGGAGTTAAAACAACTTATGCTATTCAATTTTGACAGTAGCATTCCCCAGAATGGATTTTATTCGTTTGATGTGAGAGTAATGAACTGAATGTTCTTAGTCTATGTTTTTGATGTGAGAGTAATGAACTGAATGTTCTTAGTCTATGTTTTTACTGTGAGCTCTTCCTTCAAATGGAGGATGCTGCAAACACTGAAAAATAAAACCACACAGTTGAGTGATACCCTGATAATGGGAATAACTAAATGCTCAGGTAACATCTTAAAACTCTTTTTTGGAGCAACAAACACATCTGAGAGAACTCTTCTATAGTGTAGGTAAACTTAAATATTCCTTAGTTTAATAATGGCAGTCTATTAGGAAGAAGTAACAGGTTATCAGCATATGTACTGTTTTTAATGCTGTGACCCTGTTCAAGTATGATTGAAATTACTCTAAGGTTACTTTATCTTCCCTTGAGTCATCTCAGAAAGTTCTAATTGATAATTATTGTTAGAGATGTTTGAAATGTGCTGAACTTACTGGAAATGGCCTTTTCTTTCGAGAAAAATTGATTTTCCTTCTTTCCCAATAACTTTCTTAATATTTGTAGTTAAATTGTAAAGACACAGAAAACAGTCATCTGTTGCTTTCTAACAGAGTGTTTCTTTTGTTTTTTAACTCTCTATTTTAGGTCTTTCTTCTTTCTCCCAGCGTATTCTTTCCTTCCTCCATTTCTCTGTGGACTGTTAGGCACGTAAGTCCTTCCGTTTTGGTTTGTTTATTAAACAAACTTAGTTGGCAACATATATGAAAGGTGTGATTAGAGATATACTGCTCCTCTTTCATGGAGCTCAGACAAGAGAAAGTGGGCAACCTGTCCCCAGGGGGTACTTTGTGCCAGGGACCTGACCTTTACTGTTGGTGTGAAAAGCCCAGCCTATGCTGTGTTTTCATGTTGAAGGGAATGAGGTTTCTCTCTGGTGGAGGGTCAGCACATCCATGGGCCATCTGGGTCAGTTGAGCCCTTTCTTACAGTGACCTGGGCAGGATATCAGGTTAGTCCCTAACCTGTTGAGTGCCTCAACCCTCATCAAACCAGCTCATCTGGTCCCTGTCTTCTGAGGACATGTTTGCAAGGTCACATTTTAGAGACCGAGTACCAGGGCTGCCACCAAAAACCTTTGATAAGGAGCAGTCTTATGTTTCCAAAGGATCAGTCATGCCTGGGATAAATGCAAGCTACTGCTGCCATCCTGGCATAGGAAGGAAGAACAATGTGTTGCCTTCCCTTTGGATACAGCAGAGTAGCCCTCATCCTCACACAGGGCCATGGAGGCACAAACCTATTTGCAGGCTGAGCAAGTTGGAGAAAAGCCCTGGCAACCCAGAATAAGAGGCAGAAGAGGGATAAGATGTCCTGAAGCATAAAACTGAGGAAATCCTGGGGGTAGTGTATGCAACTCCAGCGCCTGATCCCATCTGAATAGGTCAGTGATGATACCGATGCTACAAAACCTTGCTTTGGCATCTGAAATTCATCTCCTTTCGCATTGCTGCTAGCTGTAGCACTAGTTGGTTTTACACAGGCTGTGCACAGATGGCACTGGGCTTTCTCTTCTGCCAACTCCATTGTCAGTCCTCCCTTTATTAGGATGAACTAATACAAAGAATTGACAATTCCTTCCTGGAAGCCAATCTAGGCTGTGGAGTAGCATGCTGTTATTTAAGGTTGTCCAGCCTGAGAGTCAGGTCTTCTTCATAGACAGGAAGCAAAAACTTTATGCAGTAAGGTATCATGGGCACCAGCTTCTGTGTATCGTGTTTATATGTATGTGTATGTGTTTTTCATCTTTCAGACAAGTTACAAACCTGGAAGGTCTCTACTTTTTTGCAGGTTCTATGTCATTTTTCTTGGTTGAAGTGTTCTCTGCATTTTTCAATCTTAACATTTTTACATGGGCAATTCTGGCCCTGTAACAGATACGTGTCTGGTTTTAACCCTTACAGCTTATCATCAAATGCCCAGCAGTCCTCCACAGATCCCTGCCCCCCATTTCCACCCTACTCAGTGAGGATGAAACATATTGCAAAGTCAACTTCTACCCAATGTGGCTATGATGGGATCTCTCTAATTGAAGAAGTTGTTTTTCTTTCTATGCTGTTCCTAGAATAATGGAATGGAGAGCACTGGTGAGCATTTGTCTCTCCTGAGACATGTTTGAGAAGATTAGTGTGACCATGATCTGGAAGAGCAGACATTCATATTTTGTGATAGCTAATCAATATGACTGTTGGATTATTAAATGCCTTATTTTCAGAAGAGGTACAACCTCATCATCTAAGGATCAGGAAATCTGACTCTGCCATCAACTTACTGAGCTAGAGCATTTAGACTCTGTGTTTAAACTTGCTTATATGTAACATGGCAATAATGAAGCTTTTGAGCCAGTGGATTGCACTTTAAAATCTACAAATGAGCTGGTTATGGGAATAGAATTGGCTGATTTACTTCCTGGGGTTTAGAGAGTTATAAACACAGGGACATGAGGAAGAGATGGAGCTCATATATTTACATGAGATGATACAAGTTAATTGAAAAATACTTGATTTCATTAACTGGAAATGAAGCTTTCATGGCAATGGTATTAGCTCTTCAGTAGATTAAATTGTGGGATTAAGTTTGACTGTTTAAGAATTAAATTACCTTTATTGTTGAACAATGCTAATGACATAATTCAGGACCCAGCTCTCAATTCCTTATTCATTGCCTTTTGCAGATATATGAATGGAAGAGCTCTGTTCTTAACATGAAACACGTTGGGAGGTTCTCTCCCCCCAGGCTTGTGTTGTATTCACTCATTGTAGACTTGTACCATTTGTACTGCTGAGCCATTTGCTTGCATGACTGAGTACAGCTCCTTGAAACTGCCTCGAGGAGAATTTCAAAGTACTTCCAGGGAGACTAAAGGGATTATAGGAATTGTAGAGGGATTTCAGGATTTGTGGGTGAAGGTGGCGGAGTTTGTGGAGAACATTTTCAGGTAGTTTTATGCTTCTCCTACGAGTAACAAAAAAACCCAAACACCCAAACCCACCCCACATGTGGCAAGAAAGACATTCATGGTTTTAAAAATTACGTGACTATATTTAGGCCTCTATTTTGCTTTGAGCTTGAAGGCTATAGAGATAAATTCTGCAGTCCCCCTTTTACCCTGAAAATAATTAGGATGTGTTTTGCATCTATAAGATCTGTGGTTTATGTTCTAATAACTCCTTATCTATCTGGGGAATTAATTATGTGCTTTCTGTAATATATACTGAGGAACTTCTTCTCACAACTACATGGCGGAGTACTGTCATTCCCTAACCTTCACCAAGACCAGTAACTTGGAAAACACCTTTTACTCAACATCAAAGGTGACTGACTGCTGAGTCCAAACCAAATTGCCAAACAGTTCTCTGGGATTGAAAAGGAAGGATGAAAAGAACAAGCAAAACGATGTATATTAATTTACTGGGACTATGTCCAAAAAAGAGTCCTCAATTTTCTGGTCTGCAGGGGTAAAAAAGAATTATGGAAACATTAATGGAGAAGAGAGGTTTGCAAAAAGAGGAGTATCACCAAAATGCACTGGAGTTTTAAAAGAGTGAACAAGGCTTTATATAGGGGAGATTTAGGTTGGACATGGAATAAACAACAAATCCTTCCTTTGAGGGTGCGGGGGCACTGGAAAAGGGTGGCCAGGGAAGCTGTGGCTGCCCCATCCCTGGCAGTGTTCAAGGCCAGGTTGGACACAGGGGCTTGGAGCAACCTGCTCTAGTGGAAGGTGTCCCTGCCCATGACAAGGGTTGGAACTGGATGAGCTTTTTAAGGTCCCTTCCAACCCAAAGCAGTCTGTGACTTTATATTATTGGAAAGCAATGTATTTCAACATTCACTAGAAAGGTGGCTGTAATATGGACAGTGGCTACATTTTACTAGGATGTTTCTACTGATAAACATAGGAAACGGGGGGGAAATGCATATTTTTTTTGACTCACAAACTCAGAAATGCACCAATATTAATCAAAGCTCTGAGCGATGTTTGCCCAGTGCACCCTGATGGCAGACAAGTTTAAGGAGTAAAAGCTCATGGTGCAGAGCTGGTCTTTGTGTAACTTTCCACAAAGACAGTAGTGCTGCTGAGAGAGCGGTTGCTGTGTAGTAATTCCTCTCTATGTAAGCAGTCATCCATGAGTTCATGTAATCTCCCTCCACCCCCACTGTTCTTCCACTCAGCGGTGTCCTGCCAATCACCCACACAGTGACTCACGCGGAGAGCCCTTTCTACTATATACTTAAGCAAAGGTTAGAAACATTAAGCTGTTCCTTTCCTGTTCTGTCTGTCCCCACCCCCCTTCCTGAAATCACTTCAGACAACTTTCTGGCATAGCTCTCTCCCAGCTTTCCCTTAGAAAACTTCCTCCTCTTAGAAAGAAATACTTTGAAAAGTTTTCCTTTTAAATAGTGAGATGGCATTGCTGGAATTCAGGATCAAGCCTTTTTGCTTGTATTCAGCAGACTGATCTTTTAATGATCATGAGAATTTATATTCAACTAAGAGTTTCTTCTGGCTTTAACTGATGGCCATAACCTGATGATTTTGTGATTTTGTTATAAAGCTGCTAATTCCTTGTCTTGATTTTTAATGGAGAGTGATGAAGAATGCAGGGCTATGCTAATGAATCAAAATCACAGAACGGTTTGTGTTGGAAGGAGCCTTTAAAGCTCATCCAATTCCAAGCCCCTGCCACAGGCAGGGACACCTTCCACTAGAGCAGCTTGCTCCAAGTGCTGTCCAACCTGGCCTTGAGCACTGTCAAGGATGGGGCAGCCACAGCTTCTCTGAGCACCCTGTGCCAGTACCTCACCATTCACATAGTAAAGAACTTTTGCCTTACATCTAACCTAAATCTCATGTGTAGTTCTCCCCTCTTCCTTGGCCTCTTGGAGATAGATTCCTAGCAGTGGAAAATGTTGGGTTTTTTTTCCTTTGTTGTGCATACAGATCTTAGTGTGGCAAATCCTTCATCCTATCTCCTCCTAAATCTTTCAGTGTAGCAGAAAGAGGATTCAAATAGTCCATTCATTCCCACAGTCTTCTCTTCTCAGTGTTCTTAGAGTGTAAGAAGTTAACATCGCACAAACTACTTGCTAATAAAGAAAGTTGAAGATGAGGAATAGTCATTTTGCCCCTTGAGGCAATCAGCTATTCCTCTATGGATCTTGCTCTAGAAGGGCTTAAGCACAGAATGAAATGGAATTAGTTGCTTATTCCTAGTTACCAGCTCCTTATTTATTAGTTTATACATTTATACAATAGTTCCTGTGAAAATGTTTCAGCTGGATCTGTATCAAATCACTTGTTGCTGTGCTTGTATTAATTTTGTGCTTACAAACGAAACTTGAAATGAAATGATAGGGTGGGCAGGGGGACAAAAGGGAGATTTGGGCAGAAGTAATGCTTCTCATCCATTAAAATGGTGAGCTTTTCTCTTCTTAACAGCATGACAGGCATCTTCTAAGACCCCAGCGCTCATGTAAGTTCTCTTAACAAGGAGAAAGAACATGGAGGTATGAAGGAAGGGGAAGTATTTTCCAGGAATGGCTCTTGATGTCAAGTCCTGACTTGGGCATACTTATTACTGCATGATGGATCATGATAGGAGACACCTGTATGTGCTTTTGTATGTAGTCATTTACAGCAAGTCACAATGTAATTCTGTTCTGAAGGAGCATTTGTGAAATGAAATGAGATCAGTATGTTCAGTAGAAATAAGGTTCAGCTCCAGGAATGGACTGACCCATATCACAGATCTCTTCTGTTTGCAGTGACATTGCAGATTAGAGATGCTCTAGAGCACATCTTTCTTTTCATGAAAGATGAAATGTGGAGGTAAATTTCAAGCACATCACCTTCTGCTAAAGAGGTAAAAATTAAGAAGCTGAGTTCTAAGGTGTGTCTAGAGCTTGATGCTTGATGATGATGGGTGTTTCATGCTTGCAGGGACAGACAACAAGTCTCTGGTTCTAAGATCTCTTAACAGGAGAGCCTGGGTGCTCAGTCCAGGAGGCCTCAGCAAGGTTTTGTATTTGATGCTTTTATGGTTCAGCAGTGTTCACTGTCAGCAGAATCTCTTCTCTCTTTTCTTTCAGAGCCTTTTTGCATTCTGCAGCCCTTGTAGCTTGGAGACTGGCCGCCTGCTCTTCTCAGTCCCAGAACAGCTTTTCTTTTCCTACTCTCTCTTTGGGCAATAGGGCAATAGGGATATCTCCCTCCTCTCCACCTTCTCTTAGCGGTGTTCTCTGCTGCTTTCTCCAGTCTGCTGTTTTCATAGTTATGGTAAACAAAATACTGATCTTTGGGAAGTTCCTGGGGGAAAGCAAGCCCTTGCCCTTTATGCAGGCAACTTTCTTTGCAAGTCCTAGGTACTTTAATAGACTAGACTGCTAGGAAAAGAGTGCTGGCCTACCAAGATACATTAATGAAGGCAAAAGTAACAAGGCAAGTCAGCATTTCTTCCCTAAGGACAAGAGAAATTAAAATAGAAATTAGCATAAATAAATGACACATATCAGTGGGAGCTTCGTAGGTTATATCAATAGCATTCATTAGCTAACAAACATAGCCTAGTGGTGTCCTGAGGCCCTGAAATGTTCCCAAATCTGGGCTCTGTGCATCCATTTGCTGCAAATATATCTTTCCTGCCCTTCTTGCAAGAATGATCATCTGCTATCATGTTTGATGAGCACCAACTGCCTGGGTAGTGGGAACATAGAATCATAGAATGGTTAAGGTTGGAAGGGACCTTAAAGTCTTCTGGGTTGGCCAAGCTGAATACTTTGGGGAAAGAGTACTCCTGCATGCATGGGCTAAATCAGAGGGCTCTCTGCTGTCCCATGGGCCACCCTTCCCTTAAACCCTGTGCTGGGTGATAGAAGTAGGTAGTAGTCAAGTTCTATCTGGAAAGTACAGTGTAGACATAGCTGTGTTGCACCAGTTGGTCCAACTTGCCTTTGGCTGGGACTGAAGATGCTGCTGTGCAAAGTGATGCTTCTTTGCAGGCTGCCTGGTGGTAGCGGCTGAAGCCACCTCTATCATCTTGCTGCTCCAGGAGCAAAAGGATGGCGTGGTGCCTGTGCACATTTGTTAATGCTGGACACTGGTCTAAAGGGATTTGTCTGGAACAACTACTTCTTTCCCTCTTTCCAAAAAAAATCTGTAAGTCAGTAAGACAAATGTATAGCCCCAATTTTAATCAGGTGATTAAAGTCCATTTTTCACCACAGGAATTTCTAAAAGAGAATCTTATTGATGCATTAGAGGGAAATCTATATGTTTGAGTAAATGACTTTTACCTGGCAGTTCTGGAGCTCACGAGATGTGTATTTCCAACTGAGAATAACTGCTCAGGATTGGAATCCCAGCTTACTTCTGAACAGATGCATTTTTCTTCAGTGTTACCTAAATGTACCCTTTCCATCTTTCTTCACACTAATCAACCCTTTAGGGGTGCCTGGACCTGCTCCTGTGCAAAGTGGTGAGAGCTCCAGTCTGTTGTGGCTTTTTTTCTGAACATCAATGTGCTCATGAATTTGTGTGCTGCAGAGCTACTGTGGGAGTTACTCTGAGTATCTCTTTTCTGGACTTGGATTGTGAAGTAAATACGTATATGCATACTTGAACACAGCCTTGTGCTTGCATGGGAGATTTCAAATCCAAACGACAGCCGTGAGCCCAGCTCCCAACTGTACTTTTGCGCAATCTGGATCCTTTATGGTTGTGCAGACGTTTGGAGATATTTCAGGAGGAAAATACCCCGTTTGTTCTAACTCAGGGGTTTCAGTCCATCAAACTCATAGTCTAATATTTTCTGCAGCATGTGGAATGAAGGTAATGTGTTTCCCTTTCAGTTTCTGTGCAGCACTGCTAGCTGTTATATTTACTGAGATGAACACTAAAAACCAGGCAATCACACGTGTCCTTTCACGTATGGTAGAGTATTTCAATGGTCTAGGTCATTGAAAAGGGAAGAAATCTCAACAACTACTAACAACTCAACAACTAAGCTTATACATTGGCAAAGATAAATGCTGTTGTAAACTTGGAGAAATGGGAGGTTTTTTAATCGGGACGCAGTATTTTCACCTTACAGGTTGGTTAATGTCAGTCTTTATGTTTTCCTGCAGTGGATGCAAGCTCTGATATTAAACAGGCAACTTGTTCCTGACTGCATGCAACTAGTCGCTGTGCCTCTGCAACTGGAAGCTTGCAGAGAAAAACGGAAAGGATTAAATAGAGAAGTTGAAAGAATTATTTCTTGCTCGTGTAAACATGAAGAATCCCATGAGCTTGTCAGAATAAGGTTGAGGAGCTACTTGGTCAACAGTTTTTAGGCACCTATGCAAGATGACAGTATTTGCTATTAGAAGTCTTTTTAATCTCTCTTGCTTACTTATTCTTGTCTTCTCAAAACCACGTGTAAATATTTCTAAGGATATCCTCTGCATATGAATCAATCTTTTCACATGAGAATTGTTTTCACTGGAAATAGCCTCTCTAGCTAAAGAGACCTTTCTGTGGAATGCCTGTTTGTTCTGAAACAGGCCGTGTTTTCAAAGACAAACAAAGGATGGCTGTAGAACACTTAAACTGAACAATTCTCTATTTTCCCGCAGATACAACCCATGAATTGTTAATATTTTTGTGATGTGTTTTATGGGCATTTGTTATGTAATAAGTTTCTATCCAGCTTGGATTTTACCACCACGTGAAGTCCATAATTAATGGAATCTGAAGGACTATTATTTGCAGACAGCTGTAGTGGCTGAGTTTGAAGTGTAGTGATTAATTTGAGACTGGGATTAGCATCCATCATGTTGCATGACTGAGGTTAGCAAATGAATCTTTGTACATATGGCTCTTGAGGTTTCTGCCCATATAACACAACAGGGCTTTCATGCTCAGTTAATTAGCTTTATCTACTAGACCTGTGATGTGTTCTCTCTCATTTTTCCAAAGCATTTAAATACACATATTCATATGCTTACTATGATTCAAGCATTGTTCACTTACATGTTTTAATTTTCTGCTTCCTTAAAAAAGCCCTGTAAGTTGCTTGCTTTTCCCTGCTATCACTCATACTTTTGTGCCTTTTATGTTTACCTAAGAATCATTAATGACTCATCGTTTTTCAGTACTAGCCACTCAACTCCGTATGGCATTAATTTGCCCTGCAACAATCTGTTCTCTCTGCATACAGCTGGAATGCTCTGGCATCATTTGCTGAGAGTATTAGTCTTGAAATCTTCAGCTGTTCTGATGGGGTAATATTCATTTAGGCCCTCTTTTTCATTAAATTCCTTCCTGAGCTTTTCATTTACTGGAAAGGCAGCTTTCCACTGCTGCCGACTGCCACCCAGGAAGATGCTGTCACTAATTTAAAGTGAAATATTTTCCTGTAGTTATTTGTTTGTCTTGACAAATGTTAATTTCTGTTTTCAGTTTGAGTGTCTCTATTCATTAACCAGTTAAGTGTTGGAAGGAACTAAAACAGTCTGACACTCAGACTTAGGGCTCTGTAGAGCTATATTTTCTGCAGTCAAAATTGGTTCCCGGCGAATTTCTTCATCTTTGATATATAAAATGTTGGCAGCAGCATCTCAGATGTGGATGAAGTAAGGCAAGGGGAGGAACTCTGCCTGCGCAGTTTCGCTTATTTCCCCTTGAGCAAGAAATACGCTACTCCAGGATGTATTGCTATGTCAAATGGAGTCCTGTGGAAATTATCCCTGCCATTCATTCTGGCTTTGTCTATCCAGACAAGGAGTAAAGCCTCAGAAATGACCTCAGGTTTTAGGTGTGTTTCCATGCCTACATATTAGCTGTTCCTCTGCTTTTGAGCTTGTGTTGAGCTACTTGCCTTATGCTCTGTTAGAGCTAGGTCCTACTTCAATCAATGCTATGCACTTCCTGGCATTGCTTTCCTGAAAAAAAGTTACAGAATCTAATTTCGAGGGAGCAGCTTTCCTTTGCTCTGGCCTGTATTACAACCTTGGGATAATTTCAAAGTCTCTATTAGCTTGACACATTACTTAGTGTGTCCTTTGTCCAGCACCCAGGTTTAGGTTCTGTGCGAGTGACAAGTCCTTTCTTGAATAGTGGAATGTTCTATAATCAACAATACGGTACACTGTTAGCAAATGTGGCTATTTCCCCAAAAAACTCCTAGTTAAAAAGCACTCCATACCAGATCTGTAAAATGTTTTCCCAAATGGAAATGCTATGTAATTCTTTGTAATGCTCTTTACAGCGTACTTTTATTATCTAGTCTCATCATATGTGAGACCTCTAGTGTCAGGAAAACAAACGCTACACTGACATAGATTCTGGGTTCCAAAGGAATGACAAGCTGACCCCTTTTTTTCTACTGGTCCTTTTCCACTAACTTGACTATTTTAAAGGGAATTTTATAAAGTCTTATTTAATTTTTCATTAGAGCTGATGGAAAATCCAAAGCTGTTTTCACTAGAAAATGTTAAAGCTTTCACTTGGTTTTCTGTGCAGGATAAGCAATGGAGGTTACTTTCCTATTCAAAATGTGCATTTTAAATGGCTTTTTTTTTTTTTTTTTTTTTGGTACAAATAGTTGGGGTTTATTTTTAACCAAATCAGTTGAGGAAAATTCACATTCTTCCTAAATGAAATTGATAACATTGAATCGAAGGATTACAGCCGTTTGGAGCAGTTCTTCAAAACGCTGTATCTTGCTGCCTTTTGAAAAGCTTCATCCCTTATACAGGTGCTAGCTGGTTTTTATCAATACAGGCCCTTTGTTTGACCCTGGTCTTCTTAATTTACTTGAAAAACTTGGGTTCAGATGCACAGAATGTGTTTAAGAAGCTTTTCATTATCCCTCTGGGCAGGAAAAAAGCACAGGTCAATATTTGAGATGTCTTCTTGCTAGGAATATGAAATAACTTCTTTCCAGAGGTAGCAGGATTGTGAAGGAATGTTCTTCTCCACTTTAATGACTTGTGGGACAAGGACAAGACAGGAAATGGAAGATACTTAGCCAGGATACCCTCTCAGAGTAACATTGGAAAGCTGCTAATGTGTAGACTATGTGCCTGGACCTACATGGGCACACTGTAAAGGAAAAGGTGGGAATAAGAGAAAAGATCATCTGGAATTCATGGGATTTTACCCTCTCCACTCTTTCTTGCACTTAATGTATTTTAAGCAAGTATAATTTCTTATCTGTGCCAGCTAATGAAATGTCTCAACTGGTAGCCTGAAAGCTAAAGCTCATTTCATAATGTTCACGTTCTGGGATAGAATTATGTAGCAGTAGAATGTAATCAGTGTATGCAAGTATAGTATCAACATATCAGAGACGTAATGTGCTTTATCCTCTTGTTGCATTCACTCTATAAGGATCATAATTACACTGGCAGTTCAGTGGCTTTTTTTTCAGATGATGACTGTTACAAGGTCCAATTAACATTCTTGGGTTGGAAAAAAAGCCCTCTCATGGGTACAGGCAAGGAACTGATGGACTGAAAAAAACCACCTGGACAGAACCTGTGTGTTACAGTGGATGTCTGGTTGGGTTGATGCTGTCACCGTGAATAAGGCAAACTGTACACTTGGCCTTGCAAATCAAATCTTGGCAAATTCAGACTCAGTATTAGCAAAAGCTTTCTAGTAGGAACCTGTTGCTGGGATGCAGTGGAATCTCCACCCTTGCAGGCTGTTAAGACTTAGCTAGGAAAAGCCACAACTGACCTGGTTGGGTGTTGGTAATAGTTCCACTCACAGCAGAAGGCTGGTCCCAGACAGTCACCACAAGTCCCCTCCAAACAACTTCTCTGTTGCTCTGCCTCCAGTGTTCATGTTTCTGGTCAAACTCAATATAAGGAAATTTTCATTGCTACAAATCCAACGCTTTGCAAAGCTCATTGGTTGCTTGAAATGTTTCACTTATTTTCATTTTGCTCCTTATCCCTGGGGTCCTGGTCCTTGTTTCAGTAACAAACTTCCTTCTTGATGTGGATCTCTCCAGAGCCTAAAAATAGTGAGAGACTGCAAGTATCGAATGGGGGAGTGGCGTCTTCCCCGGGTACAGAGGTTACTGACAGGAGCTCTACTAAAAAAAGCAGGGGGTTTTCATATGTCGATAAGAAAATTTTTTCCATAGAACACATCAGTTTGAGATATTTAAGGAGCTGGTCTCAGCTTGGGGGAGGAAGACAGCTTTGTAAAACAAGACCTAGAACTCGATCCCAGAGGAGGCGCAATGTGATACAGAAGAATTTCTGAAAACACAGCTTATCTCTTGGGAAAGGAAAGAAGGAAGCATCTACCTTCCAGATACAAAACTGAAGCATGTTCTAGACTTGGAGAAAATAATCGATGACTATGGAATGTGGGGTTTTTTTTGGTCTATATGTCAAGTTTTTACAGTCAGAGCAGCCTGTTATACATATTAATTAGCTGTAATTGCTTTAATAAATTTTGGAAATGCATTAATTCATTAAATGATAAACAAATTTAACTTGGACAGCTTAAGGTTCCCAGGGAAATCACATGTATATTCTCCTATTGCTTGCTTTCTTAGAGGAAAGCAGTATCTCATTGCTACTAAATTTATTTAGACTATTTATTTAGCACTTTATTCAAGTCTTTACAGCTCCTGTGATTTGATTCTTGAGAAAAGGTGACTCAGTCATAACAAATACTTCTTTTTCAACCAGACTGAACATATTTGTGGATTTCTTTTTTCCTCAGTTTCTGTGACTCAGCACAATGTTTTGAACTTGAAGTTTGAGTTTGGAAATCCTGTCTTTCCATTAAAGGGCAGTGTGTCCCTTCTTTTCCGCATTATAAAAACCTGTGCTTTCCTATTCCAAATGGATTCAATAAGTGACTTTTTTTGGTCATAGATCCGAATTGAGTAGCTGATTTCATCTTTTATTTATACCAGATGTAATTTGACTAAAGATGCAGTTAGTTTTCCCTCCTGCTCTTAGGCGACATGAGCCAAGTCAGCAAAGAGGGCAGAATTGTTGTGGATGTTTTCTCTTTGTTGAGAATTAGAAATTGAAAACCATTTCCCTCTGGCTCTTGAAAAGCTGTTGTTATCATTTCTAGAGCACTGCAGGTTTGTGTAACAACACAGCTCTTCAACATAGCTGTTACAGTTTTCAAATGACAGTTTATAAATGTTTATATCCAGTCATCAAAGTGACCATGTCCACATGTGAGATTTAGCTACCTTCATCTTCTGGGCATGTCCCTGTATGATCATGCTGATCTGTTTCTTCCTTGGTGTTTCTAAGTTACTGGAATTTCAGGGCAGCCAAAGTCAGAGGTGAATGAGATCTATTATTGTTTCATTGACTTTGAAGCACACTGCATTTCCATTCCTCTTCATGGAAAAGGTCACTTTAATCAGTAGTGAATACTTCAAAGCTGATAGCACAAAATAATCTTAATAGGTTATTTGAATAGCAATTTGGTTCAGATGAAATTCCCTTAATTGGAAGAACACACATTTGCAGCAGACTGCAACATACACTGGAGAGCTCCAAGAGGGGAGCCCTCTTTATCAGTCTGACAATCAAGAACTGATTGACAGAACTAGAATTGCTTCTTCCAAAGGAAGAACGATTAAATAAAACATGTGACAGCACTCCTTAAATCTGTACGAGGGTGTTGCAAAAGAGAAGAGAAAACAGTGTTCAGAGGATCAAAGAGATGAGAAGTACATTTCAGTAAACAAGATTCAGATTTGACAGTATAAAAATCTTCCTGGCATTCAAGATGAGTGAAGCAAAGGGATAGCTTGCCTGGGGAGGGTATGGGAATTTCAATACTGAAAGTGTTACAAGCAGAACCAGTGTCTGACAAGCTCAACTTCAATTTAAGACAGGATATGACACTTCTGCGAAGCAAGGGGCCTTTCCAGCCTGTTTTCCATGCTTCTCCTGTTCTTAGATTTCAAACTTGCTCGTGTCAACATGTGTGTCCAGTAAACAGAATTTAGTAAGAAGGCTGAAGTGAGGTTTCTGTTTATTTTCACACAACAACTTAGTTTCTAAATCAGTTTGCTTTTCAAGATAGGAGGGGCTTGTTCAGCTTTTGAAACCACTCAGGCTTTCAGTCTCCTGATGGCTCAGGTCTTGCCTGCCAATTTTGGGCCCCTAAATTGAACCTAAAATTTGTAATGCCTTCTGAAACGGTCCTCTTAAAGGAGATTCATCTCAAATTTAGTCAACTAAAAGCTAGGTATCTAGCCTAATATGGCTATTGAGGCATCTGCTGTAGTCTATGGGGTTGGGCAAGATGCTGTTAGAGGAATTATCCTATGTCCAAAGTGTAATTTAAAAAGGGGAGCAAAATATACATTTCCATGAAGAAACATGTTTCTTATGAAGTTCGTTGAACTTATTTCATGACTTTTAACTTCATGTGGAGCAAGTTTACTGAGAAGTCACACAAGAATAAAACAAGTCACACATAGTCTGTGCTACCACTCACTACTTCAGCTTATGCTTCCACTTCTCCTGATTACATGAAATATGTAAATGTGCAAATTTGACTTTTTTCATAATTGTTGCATTTTCATTCACTGTGAAATAAAATCAGGATCATCCAATTTTGTATGGAACTGATCACTGAAAGTTGCTTTGATAAGTATGATACTGAAGGATGCTCAGCTCCTCTACCAGAACAGACTTTGCTGGGACTGATGGAGATTTCTAGGTCTTCCTGAGTTATATTCTCTTTAAATTAGACACTGATATTCCAGCCGCAATAGGAAGGATCTGTCTCTATTAGAACTATTTCCAAAGCAAGTATTTGTTGCTGTGGCTGTTCAATAAGGAAAGTGTACGGCTCCATTGTTGATCCATGTGACAATACATCCACCAGGGCCTATGCTGGAGGATCATAAACCACAACCTCTGCAAAGCACTATGATTGCATTCTTATGAGCAGTGAGGGGTTCAGCTCATACCTCGAGCTCTGATACCTTAAACCTTTTTCCAGAGTTGTTCCTCTCTCTCTTACTGCAAAAAAAAAAGGAACTATGTAAAGAGCACCCATCTCCTTCAGTGTGTGTCTGCATTTTTGAGAGGCACAATGGAATTGTTCCTGCCTGCTGTCCAGGCAAGATTTTTGTATTTGGACAGTCAAACACCAAATAGAAACCACTAAACCAGAAGTTGCTCCATTCTGATGGAATATTTCACTTAGATCTCAAAGTCACAGGGGAATTGACTTCTGTAATGTTTCCAGTTTTTACTAGCATCTCACACTCATATCTGTATTTCTTGTTCAGTCCAAATTCACAGTGAAGTCAAATGGGATTTAATAAATCAGTTCTTTTCCTTGGAAAAAAAAAATATCACTATTTAATACGATTCAGTATATTGGAATATTTCAGGAAAGCTCAAGGGATTTCTTCCTCACTAGAAATTAGTAACATTGAAGAAGTTTAAGAAAAGTGGCATATATAGTAGAAGCTAATAAATATAACATAAAAACCATTACCCTTGAACAGACAGATGTGCAACGCAATAAGAAAGTGCTCCTGTGCAGAAAGGCATCTCCGAAAAAGATTTTGATTCAATGCTGGACCATAGAAACTTATAATGGGGAAAAAACCCTGGGATGGAGGGAAAACTGAATTTCAAACATTTGTCTTCCTAAGCCTCATTGCATATATTATAAATAAAAACGTCCATCTGCACATCTAAAAAACTCTCTAAAATAATCAACCGACAGTGAATACATTTTTGTCTTTTCTGTTCTTTTGAAAAGAATCTGGTTTTGCAGCCATCTACCATCTAGTAATATCGTCCAGTTGAAGCAAAACAATTATATAGTAGATGCACAACAGTATTGGCATAGGGTTTCATCCACTGAGTTTACACTTTTGCTCTCTGTAGCTGTAGCAAGAACTCACTGCCAGTGGGCAAAATCAGCTTCTTTTGCAAATATCTTTCCAACTTTGTCTTTAATCCTGGGCCTCCCAAGGTGCACTTCAGACTCAGGAAATGGGCTGGAATTTCTGTCTGTTCTCAGGTTTACCAATGGTTGCTCTTCTTCAGGATCTAAGCAGCTGGTTTCGTGTGCTGTGGGGGAGATGTAGGTACTGGTACACACAGTTGTTCTGATGGCTCCTGTGACATAAAATGCATGGCTGTATCTGCTTCACTGAAGGAATAAATCACATGGATACATCCCTGGCCTCAAAATCATGGGAATTGATAGGATCACATCTGCAGGATTTAAAGCTAGCTCTTTCCATAGCTGATAAGTTTTGGAGGGAGACAGCTGGAGCAGTTGAGGATAGAGCTGGTGAGTGAGCTGGCATTGAAGCAGTGCAGACAACAGAGGCTAGCTCTTCAATGTGCTCCTTGACCCTCCTTTTAGGATGCTTACCAAGATAGTTGTGCTCTGTGACTGTGCCTGTACTAAAAAAAATACACAGTGATGTGTTCCAAGGTACAACCCACACTTCAGTTGGATTGTTAGAATGGTCCTGGCATGATTTCATCCTGGGTCAACCGGTATTTGTCCAAAAAGATCCATTACATTGTTTTTGCAGGTCACATGGTCTAGATACCATCATGCTTGATATGCAGTCTTTATGTGGCTACCTAAATCTGAAGGTCAAGAACATTTTATAGCAGGGACATGAGCCATTTCTTGCTTGTTGGTGTGAATCCCAACAAACAATCCAGGGCAAATTGAATTTGCTTGTATGCAGCACATATACTAGCACACACCAAAGTCCATGGAGGTCTTTCTCCAGCAGAAGGCTCTGCCATACCCAACTGCTGGTCATTTCCAACTGCTGAGGTGGCATAACCCTGTTTTCTGTGTTCGTGTTTAAACGTTTGTTTGAGCACTCCTTAATTCACTTCAGGCAAAACCAATTTAAACTGGGTAGACTAACCTTGCTGATTTTATCAGGAGTGAATTAGGGAGCTGAAGGGGATGGCAATAAAGCTCCTACTGTAATGCGTCACTACAGTCCTTTATGATTTCAAATCTAATTAATTGTTGCCCAAACCCATTCATTTTTGAGGTTTTTTCTCCCTCCTGAGGTATGTGTATGTATGGGTAGCCCAACACTGTAATTGTTTCCATAGTAACAAGGACTTCAAAAGATGGAATGAGCTGGAGAACAAAAAATACATCAAGTTGTAAACAAAATAAAAATGAGTGTCATAGAGACAGTCTCTGATGCTAAAATCTAAAGGCTGTGTGGCTCTTTTGTAATGACCCAGGCTTCTGTGAGAGTGATGCTACGTGTCCATCTTAAATTCAGTGAAATATGCTTTTCCCAGTGGTCTATATTACCATAGCATGTGTATTCATTGACTCTCCCTCTTCTCTGGCTCTGTTACTTTACTACTTCAATACACATCTGGTCAGATCCTTGCCTAGAGATGTCAGCTTGAGAGTCACTCTTCCCTAAATGCAGTATAACCCAAATGAGGGATCTGCAGGGCAAGTTGGTGTTGTTCCTTTCAAAGGTACTGATTTGTGCCAGCTACAAATTATTTAATCTGATCTCTGACCAGATGAACACTCCTGGGGTTGGGTTTTTTTGCTATGGTTTGGTTTGATTCTTTCTCACTAAATACCACAGGAATGGTTTATCAGGAAACCTACATTCCATTTGTAAATCTGCTCCTGGCATATATATTTTGTTAAGTATATTTTCATGCCTTGACTTCCCTACGTATACAAAAGGAAGAGTAATGCTTCTCCATTGTACGCTGGTTTTGAGAGGAGCGTGTTTCAAGATGAATAGTGTTGGCAATCTTCCTCATTCAAGTCAGCATTGCACCAAAAATCTCTCCAGTTAGCTGCAATATGCCTGATGCCTAAATATTGTAACGTTCTGCAGCAGTCTTATTTTAGTTCTGTGAACTCTCATCCTTGTTTTGAAATATTTCAGAAGAAACGCTTCGCATTTTGCCTAAACTTGGTGCTAGAATTATCCAAACTAAGAAGCGCTCTGTCTGCATCGTACATGTCAGGATCTTAGTGCAAGTGATTTTTGGCTGCGTAGAGTGTGATACTGGTCTAAAATAAATAGAGGTTCTTTAAAATACAATGCCCCGTATGTTAATGGACAGTTGTGAAGATGCCCAGAACTCCTTGGAGAGTATCACCGCCCCATGCAAGGGGGTGGAAGCTTTTGTGCCAGGAATCCAGCCACATCTCAGAGGCAGTGAGCTGGGAGAGGTCTGTCCTGCTGTTTCTGGTAGTTGCTCCTGCAGTCAACTCATCAGGCAACTTCAGAAGCTGTGGGAACTCCCACATTTGAAGAGCTCATCGAGCTTTGCAGCTGAGACCTCCCAGGCACACGCATTCATATCTCAGAGTTAAAATATAGTTTGTTTTGGCTAAACAGCCTCTAAATCTTTCCTTCCTCCAGATGGAAGCATTTGTGTAATTGAGCATTTGGCAATGCTGGCAGAAGTAACCATGTCCCTTTTGGAATACTTTCAAAACAAATACACAGTCAGTGTGGATAGGGTAAAGCAAAGTCCTCGGGGTTTTTTTTGGGAAAGGGTTGTTTGTTTTCTTGTTTTGGGGTCGGGTGTTTTTGTACATTTGTTTCATTATGGTTTTAGGGTCTGTGCTCCTTTAACGTGTAGAAGCACAGCTCTCTGTGGTAGTTTCAGTCGAGCTTGGCATTAGGGATGCTCACATTATCCATCTTCCATAGACAGGGACAGCAACCTTTAGCCAAGGGAAGCCAAGAAAAAAGCATGGAGTGAGGAAGTTGTACCTAAATTCAACTTGGTTAACCAAGTTCTGTAGTGATCACCCAAGCGAAGGCCAGGAGATTGTTAGATTTGTTGACTTGTCAAGATAGGTAAGCTGTATTCAGGCTGTGCACTGGGAGTCAAACACTACTGATAAAGGGCTTTGCTCATGCTACCAAGGGCTAGCATTTCATCCCACTGATATAACTGACAGCAGGAGTGAGGGGGAGACCTCCGAGTTGAACTACTGTCACCAAAAAAAAGTGCTGTGATGATCTGAATCCAACTTCATATCAATGAAACTTCAGCAAAGTTGCTAAAAATTTATCAATATAAAGTTGGATTCAGATCTTCACAGATGCAGTTAATAAGTACCTTACGGATTTAATGAGCTCTGGAACACAAGTAAAGCTGTTGACACTCGATGTCTAAGCATATCTCAGCCCACACTAGACAGAGCCAGTTATTTCCTATGTCTCTTTTTGTACAGAAAACTGTACAATATCAAGGCTTTCTTTGTAATGACTGTTGGCATGTTGTGACTTCCAAATGACTACTACTGTCAATTACTTATTAGATTATTTTAAATGTATTCTGAGATGGGCCGTCTGGTTAGGATAAAATTGGATGTCTTACAGACCAGAATCTACACTGGCATTAAATATATTTTGTGGGAAGTCAGGAAGGGCCAGGAGAAAGGTGTCAGCATTGAAGAGGAGGGAGAAATTTGGTGAGTTTCATGGAACATTTAGCTTCATGTGGTTTTAAATCCTGGCGATCTCCCTTAGGAATGGTGTTCACCATTACCTTGTCAGGAATGGGTAGTGTTTCTGTGAGGAAAAAACTTGTGCTCCAGTTTTTTGTGCTTTGTCTGAAGAGAGCCCAGCTTCCTGATGTCCAATTTGGACTGAGAAGCTCATCTTCTTTCCCACTCCTGCCTAGTCCTGAGTGCTTTACAGAGCAGTGCTGTGGGGGTTTTATGTTTGTTTTGCCACTGATAATAATTCTTTTCACTTGTATCAGAAGTGTCACCTCACTGCCTAGCAAGCCTTCATTAGATCTGAAGGCCTCCAACCTGCCCTCACTGAAATATGAGGTTCAAGGAGTTAGGGTGTGAAAGCTGAGCCTGCTGGATCTGTCTCTATAAACACTTCAACTTCAGTGTGTTTAGTATTGTACTATACCTTTGAGGGATTTAGTTTTATCCTGCTTTAATATGAATCAGCTTTGAAGTTACATAAGACTTCAGTATTTAAGGTTTAAAACCCATTGAATTGATTTTGTTACGATTTTTTGTTGTTCCAGAGCCATGAATCTATATTGAGCCGTCAGTGACAGAGGGGGGAGATAGGGAAATGATAAATGTAATTGCTGTGTCTTTTGGCCCAAGCAGTGAAATAACTGACCCAATTTTAGTTCAGCTCCTTGGACAAAGATGGTTCACATAAACTGAAGATGGAAAGACAGTCTAAAGTGAGTCTCCAAAGTTTTCAGTCTGTTTTTCATCTTGATTAACTTACTATTAAAGTCCCATGAGCCTCATGAAATTCCTCTCACATATAATGGAAAAAGGGTAAATGAGACAAAAACCTCTGAAGGTTGCGAAGGAGATGGTACATTTGGAAAATTGGAGATGATAACTTGGGGTTTGACCCATAACTGCAGACACTTTTTGGCAAGGCTTGTGACCTGTATGCACTTTGTCCAGGATACGAAGGCAGCTGAACACCTCCTTGCTGGTTACTTTCTCCTCCTCTCCAAGGACTTCAGTGACTTTATGGAGAGCATTGAGGTGAATGCACAGTGTGTCTGACATAAATCACAGCCTACTTGACATTGAGTTTGATATCTGAAGTATAAAAAACATTTGCAAGAAATAATGGCAGTTTCTGCATTTCTGGTTAGTGAAAACAATTAACTTTATGCCTCCGAACATATCATTAGCTGGATCTCACTTTAAAGGGCTAAGGATTGTGAATATTTACAGGTCTATTTACAGATCAATCATTTACCTCAGTGCTTGTGTCTGCTTTGAAAACAAAATCCCATTATGGCATCCTAGAGTGAAACAAAGAGTGCATCAAACCTTTATGCATTATGTAGCATGCGAAGTGTTTTTCCTTGATGCTTAAAACCTCCCTGCGCTGTCTGAATGCTTGAGAGCATTGCCTTGTTGTTAGCACACAGGGACAGCTACAGCACTCCAGCTCTTGGAAATAAACACATCACTTGACAGAACAACACAAGGCAAAAATGTGGTTTTTTCTTCCTGGCTGTTCTGATTAGTCTGTGACAGTTTACAAAATTCCCATCATTATGGTATCCTGGCGGATGGGCTGTCTCCGAGATCCTCTCATCACTGTACATCCCTGGGAAAGGCAGTGGTAAAGTGAGCTGAGATGCGCATGGTGCTGCTTATGAGAAGATCCTGCAGTTCAAGTTGATTTTTATTCTGGAAGGGAACATCTAGGGAAGAATGGAGTGTTCTCCTTTCTGCTTTTTAATGGGGGTTGCACTGCACAGCCGTGGAGTTATTGCAAAAGGATCTTGTCCAACATAGTCTTAGAGCACGATGCAGTGGAGCAGATCAGGTCCTTGCACTTAGGTGTTCTTCTGCTATCATCCTCCTAGAATGTTTTCCATGCTTGTGTTTGCCTAATTTACAAGACCCATCTGTGGTACATTTATCCTCAAAATAAAGACAATTTTATAATTCCCCAAATTATAGGTCACCCAGTGCCTAATGCCCCTCCCATTCCTGAGGTCCATAAGTACCTTGGTAAGGCTTCCCACCCTACCAACCCTTGAGGTTGCCTGCCTTAATTCTGCACTCAGCATCTAGTCATTCTGTTTTGAAGAGCTGAGACCAAGACAGCTTTTAGTGCTGCCCTGCTTCCCTTACATTATTTATCTTGCCCCCACATGCATTCCATAACCAGACTACAGACCTTATGATTCTTTCCTGCCTGTTTTTTCTTGAATTGGTTTTCATTGGGAAGGCAGTAACAGGAGTTTGGCGATTAGAGCTGCTTCTTAAATGCCTTTGTATCACACTGTCCAGCTGACATCTGTTTTATATTCATTCGGTGATTATTTTGTTGTATGTAGTTCCAAGAAGATCATTGTCACCATCAAATTGTGCCATCAGATTTTTGTCTTTTCCAGGCTCTGGAACTGAGTATGAGTGGGACATGAATGTGGAGGAAGGGATTACATGAATGTCTCGGTGAGCAACACCCTGGGTTGTGCTCAGGAAGGAGGAAGACTGACTGATTGTCGCTCTCATGAGGTTTGTTCCTAAATCTTGGTTGCTTTAGAGCTACCTTTTTCCAACCTCCCTTCCAAGACAGGAGGGCAAAAATATGAATCTGGAGTTTTGTTTTGGGCTCATTTCTGTTACAGTATCTGGGTTATGCTCCTCTGAAGAATTTGCCTTCCTCAGTTCAACTCTTTGACATTGGTTATGTTTAGTATTGCTGTTAGTCAGGCTTTTTGTGAGGCTCTGCAGTCTTTCATGTGCCCTTTAGTAATTGCATTTAGTATTTCTCTACTTGGAAAACATGAAATGCTCAGGTTGATGTTGCATTTATTATCCATGGTTTGTCTATGGAATAGAACTGTGAGAGCAAAAAGCTGAGAACTGAACAATTTGGTGACTTTCCCTCCACTGTTTTGGTCATTTACTTTCTGAAATGACAAAGCAGTTTAGGGGCCAAAAGCGCAGTATGTTCGGGTGAAAGGTCTGTGTTTAGATTGAAGACTTATAAAATTTATAGTAACAAATAAATAAACAAATCTTAAAGAGAAGAGCTCTGCCCTCAGGAATCTGTCTTCTCTCGAGCTGTAAACCTCACACAAGTTTCTTGTATCTTGCAGAAAATAAGATACTACAATTACTTAGGTGTGCTGCGTGATCCAAATATCTGTGTAAGCTGTATTCCAGCTTTTGTGGACTTGGTTTTGCCTTGTGTACTTCCTTTTGTCTTTCTCCTATTTGGCTCTCTCTGAAGCTGGATGAACGTGTTAGGAAAATTGCACCTTCTGGTCTGTATTTGTCAAACTCAGTCACTAAGTTAAACTTCTACATTAGTACTTGCATGTTTCTTACATAAAGAGCAAGCTACATAAAGATGCTGATAATTCTCTTTCTTCTCTTTACCACTTCAGCTTGTTGGGTTGTTAAAGCCACAGGAAAGATCAGGTCATGAGTTAGCAGCAGGGCTATATGTCAGCCCCAGCCCCTCCAAGACTATCATGGTGTTCTCAATGTCTCCCATGAGTAGAATTGCATTTATGGACTTGCCTGAGATTCAGGTTGTGAGACTATAAATGTTTCTGTTCAGATGTCCCTGGGCTTGTCTGTGGACGTCATCTTCCTCTTTGCAGGAGTTTAGTGACATATAAACTGATGGGGGTTATTGCATGGGGGAAGGGAACAACCCCATCCAAGCAAAAGCTGTCAATTGCCTCCTCTCTGGGGAGCTATCTAAAGGCAGCTATGATCATTATTCTCCTACTCTAATTCTTTTCTATTTTATTTCACTTCCTTCCCTCACTTTCCCACAAAAAATACTGTGTGGAGATAACGCTACAGCTATTGATTCCTTTTTGCACATGTTAATGACACTTCAGCCTCAGGTGACTCTATATTAGAGTTGTTAATCAGATAGCATGGCCTACAAGCATATGGTCTCTGTTCATTGCCAGGAAGCAGTAATTGGCAGCAAGGCAGCAGCAGTGCACCCTGGAGAGAAATTTCTCTTTAAAGTGAAAATGCCATTCTCCCTTCCCATGCTAAGAATCACTGAAGCAATGTTTGCACCCGTATATAGCCTTTCCTTACAGCAGCCATCCCATTCTTAATCTTCTTTTGGCTATAATGCTACAGTAGCTTGGATTGCAATGTACCATTTTTAGTACTTATCACATAGCAGCAGATATCTGGGCTTTTACCTTACAGAATAGCCACCACTGCAGCAGTGGCTTAGATGACAGCAAAGCACTGTCCATAATGTATGATCTTGAGTAGTGTCTGGTAGCCAGAATAAAAATCAATCTGACATCTCAAAAGACTAAATGCAGCTGAAGGGGCCTGTTAAAACGGGATATAACAAGTGAAGCATGCAGCAGAACCAGGAAAAGAGAACATACATTTTCTCTCAGGCCAGCTTAATTACCTGGGTTACAGATTACTGCTAGGCTTTAGATGATAACGTCACAACTAAAGCTGAGGGAGTACTCCAAAGTGGAGTGCTTAGGCTGTTGAGAGTTACTCTCCAGGTAGCTCCATCAATAATAACCATTTCATGTAGTTCCGTATTCAATACTTGACCAGTGTGCTCTTTGCTGCTTGGGTAGACAATACTAATTTGCAGGTATATTTTCTGTTTGCACAAATATGTGGGTTTGCTTATCAGAACTGATGCAAGTATAAGCACCCTCTTAAGGATGAATAGCTTTATTCCTGTTCAGTGTTATCTAACCAGCTAGAGAGATTAAAACAATGTGGCTGGTCATTCTTATTTAAACAAAAAATGTTTAAATCTTTAGGGCCAAGGAATTCTCATACAATTCAGGTAGGAGAGATTGTGTCTGAACCGTCACAGTGAAGAAGAATCTGAATCTCCTACACTGCAAGCGAACCTCTTAAATCTAAAATTGTTTGTAGCACATGAAATAATCAAGTAAGGAAGATTGCAAACTACTGTCCTTCATGGAGGATTGCACTTTGCCTTCCCCGCTTTGGGCAGGACTGAGCCTTGAAGCACCATCTCTGAGAGCTGCATGTTGACAGGGAGGCCTCATGTTAGCATGAGATCTCATTCACTTTGAAATACAATTACTCAGGTGTTCTTCTTATGAAGATTGAATCTCAGAACCATACAACTGCCCAGAAATCAAGATGCTGCCCTCCCCTCAGGCTGACCTCCAAATCAAATTCACTGGAAGATTTCAGCCCTGGTTTGGCCTGGAATAGAGCTAATTTTCTTCCTAGTAGCTGGTGCAGTGCTGTGTTAGGGACTTATTCTGAGAATGATGCTGATTACACATTGATGTTTTAGTTATTGCTCACTAGCACTTACCCTGATCAAGCACTTCTCAGTCTCTCATGCTCTGCCAGTGAGGAGAGGCACAAGAAGGCAGGAAGAAGCAGAGGCAGGACACCTGACTTGAACTAGCCAAAGGCATATTCTATACCATAAAACATCATGCTCAGTATAGAAACTGGGGCAGATATTGGCCAGAAGGGACCGATCACTGTTTGGGGATGAGCTGGGTGGTGAGCAACTGTACTGCACATCACTTGTTTATTCCTTCCCCTTTCTCTTTATTTCCTACTATTATTATTATATTTAAATTTCAATTATTAAAGCGTTCTTATCTCAATCCATGGGTGTTTTTACCCTTTTTCCAATCCTCCTCCACATCCCCCTGGGCAGTCAGGGGGGCAGTGAGGAAGCCCCTCTGTGGTTCTTAGTTGCCGGCTGGGCTTAAACCATGACAACTTCCAATTCCCTCTTGTAGCTATCATAACCCACAAGCATTGCTGCTTCCCTTGTGCAGCTTGGCAGCAGTTGCTGGAAGTGCTGAACAAGGAGCTCAGCTGGGTTAGTGCCAACCTGCTCTTGCTGCAGGCTCTTCATTAATGTACACAAACCAAGGGGAGGGCTGCGAAGGTGTGGATAAACTCATAACTGCTTGCAGAGAAACTGCAGTGGGAGCTCCAGGAGGAAGGACTGGTGGGAGGGTTTATTGCAGAAGCAGGTTCTGAGAGAAGGAGAGAATTTGGAGGCAACGCGAGTTGAACAGCCTGGAGTGAGGTAAAGCTAGTCACTACGGAAGGGGATGAAGATTCCCAATAACCTGGACAGAGACAGAGTGTATGCACCCAGTAATATGCCAGGTATTCACTGTTAAAAAGTTGATGCACTTTACGTAGGGGGTCACAGAGTGAAGTGTCTGATTTAGAGAATGGCTTTCTGGAACCCAGACTGCTTGTTCATTGTGTTGATTTCACTTTTGCTAAGCTCACCAGTCCTGGAAGATGTATTTTTTGCATTGAATGGGATCTAGGAATGGGGACAAAATAGATTTAAATGAGAGACCAGTGAAGATTTCTAAGACAAAAGTCTGGCGTGTTGCACAGCTGCAGCTACAGACAGCTGTGATGGAAAAATCCATCCTCTGGAAACAAACGCCAGCAGGACCTAATCGAAAGCCCATTGCAGTGGACACAGTCCTTGTTATCAATTTCAGTGTGCTTTGGATGAAGCTTTTAATATCTTGGCGTGTCTCACATCATAACTTCTAATGGTTTTCAGTTGTGCTGAACTCGGAGTTTGCATTTGCTTCAGGGCAGTAACTGTTTGTCAGGATTGCTCTTTTCATATGCAAATAGGTCTAATTTGTAAGATGTTTATCTCTGGGAACTTCAGCCAGCTGCCTTCCAAGGCAGGCATTTCTTCCAAACTTTTCTGCACGTGTGGCCAGAGAATACAGACCTGGAGAGTGAGAAAGGGACATTGTAAAACGCGTTTTTCCACTCTTATAAGGCTGTAGAATCCTTCTTCACAGACTGACTTCATGCATAACTGTCACCACATTAATTTGCTCAGCATGGGAATTCTTTCTTCTTTGTTTCTGTTGGTGTTTTGCACACTGTTTCGCTGCATTTGAAGAATCGAAGGAATGTACAATAACACAAATAGAGCATGGGAGAAGAAAGGAAAGGAAGCAAAAATTCACAGAATAACCAAAGTTAAGTTACAGTTTCAATACATCTTGTCTATCCTTTGCACATCAGGAAGACAGATGGACCAGAAAGGGAGAATGCATGCTTCCTTAATTTCCTGGCTTAGGTTTCTCCCAGTCCTGCTCCAAACCCCATTGAAACCAGCAGTACTTCCCTACTAACTTCGGAAGCTCCTGGCTTAGACCCATCAGCCTACAACTCTCTAGGAAGGCAGGACACCCGGTGGTGAAGAGATCTTCCTTTCTCAAAGGGCAAGGGGGACCTTCAGTCCTTTGCAACACGTGGGTGCAAGTTACCTGCCCTGGCTCCTTGCTCAAACATAATTTTCCCCTGAAGGGAGTATGTGAATAGTTTTAACAGCTCTCTGATAACAGTTATCATGTAATAATACGCCATATAAATTTATTTAGCAATTGTTATTAACAAATGCTGTACTAATTCCAACGGTGTTGTAATTATATTGCTGTTATCAGTAATAACTGTAGTCATGATCTGTCTCTAATAGATCATGGATGACTTGGCTGGCCCATCAGTAGGCTGGAGCTGATCAATTGCTGGTATTTACTTGCATCATGCTCACCAAATGCTGTATCTCTTAGAAGATGAAGATGTCACAGTTGTTTACACATACAGAGGAATTTGCTTACTAACTAGATGTTATTGCCAGGGGTTTGGGAACAAACCAGGCAGTCAACAGTGTTTTGCCCTCTCCACTCTTACCCAGTGATGTAGGGCTGACCTGGCTAGCACTATATTTGAATCACAGATGAACTCGGGTGTTACAGGACCCAAACACAAGCTAAAACAATACATTTACCTGTTTCTGTGTTAACTAGAAACTTCCACAGCAGCAGCGTGCAGCCTTAGCCCGTACCAGCAGATGGGGTGGTAACAGTGCGTTTTCAGCCTGCTCTGCAATATCTCATTCGTGGAGTGTTTTTTCCTTGCAGAGCTCCGAAGCTTATTTTTCACTAGGCACCAGCTTTTTGTAGTTAATGGTATTATTGGCTATTGCCTGGCTTAATTCTGCAATCACTGCTGATGGATGAGGGTTTGAGGCTCTGTTTTTCAGGGCAGTGTCCCAAGGGCTTCATTTTAAGGGTATTCTGAGAAATGACACAGAGGAGTAGCCCATAGCAATAGCAGCGAAAAAATACTTCATTTCTGTTCAATGAGGCAGGTAATGTTCATAACAAGCTCCTCACCGTTATTCCTGTTTACAAGCCTGAGATATGTACCATTTAAAACCGTAGTGAGATTTCAGTGAGAAGGCAGACATTAGAAATAAACAGTAGTGCTAATGTGTTTGTAACACAGCGTAGAGCAATCCAACTCAATGGGGTTGAACTGCCTAAAAATTGTGTTGTGGCAGCTGTTGACAAAGGGCTAATAATATTCAGGTAAATTGTTCATAATGATGAGTCAGAATGTTGGAACGTCCTTGAAGCAAAGTGCCTTGCTGACCATCGGGATAACATTTTGTCATTAGTCAGTGTCACAGACTTTTGTGACCAGTTCTCATGTGGGTGAATGGTTTGAGATGCACTTGACTGGACACAGCAGGCATCTGGGTGCAACTTCTGGGCCTCCTCTATCCATCCAGATGTACAGCCAGAAATAAAGTTGTCCCAAATGAGACTTCAGTTCAACTTCAGTTGAACCATGAAATGAAACTTCAGTTCAACACCAAACATCTGATGAGGAGTGAGTGCTTTCTGCTGTTGGGAAATGCATATATGTATATATATGTCCTTTATTATTTGACCTTCCAAAAGAAGATGATCTTTACACACATATACACAAACACATGATTGTTTTTTCTTTCTCCTAGTTAGTTCATAAATTAAAGTTCTGGGGTTTTATATCCATAAGGAATCTCACATCAGTCTGTTGTTGTAACTACACATGGTATTTCATGTACCCTGTTACTTGTTGTAACAGAAGAAAGGCTGTAGAATCCAAATAAACTGGTTTCCTAGGGTTAGATATGACTTCTCTTTGGAAAAGGCAGTTTCTTGAAGTTCAAACCTCTTGTAGGTGGGAATGAGCTTTTACTTTTACATTCGTTTTGTGAGGGGAGGGGAAGGTTTCTTTAGACCAGATGATGTTTCCAGTGTGAAAATCAGCACCCAGAGCAGTGACCTGGGATACTGGGAATCTAAGCTGAAGTTCATTTTGCTTGATGGAGGACTTGGACTTGAAACTCCAGTCTTTTACCTATTCAAGGTAAGGGTTTTAATGTCTGACCAGCGATCCTATGGCACGTATAAAAATGTGTAAGCAAACTTCAGTGACATACTTCTGATGTAAGTATTCTTGCTTATTTATATTTGATTCAACATTGAAAAAACATCTGCAAAATAGCATTGTAACATGTCAGTTTATCAATATGCAAGTGAGCAAGAAGGGTTCCCCTTTCCAGAGTGAGCTGTTCTTCATACGAGTTTGCTATGTCATCTTCTCTCAAATGTCCCACACTTGGAAACCTGCAAATTGGCTGTTTTGTTAATAGAAAAAGTGCAGACTTTGTGATCCAGTTCCTTTAGTTTCTTCATGTGGCAGCTTTCTATGAAAGCTGCTTGGCTGAACCCTCTTGCAGTTAATGTTCCTGCCAAGATCTCCTAAAATATACTTGGCCTTTCACCAAAAGAGTGGGACAGGGATACAAGACAGGGAAGTTTACCCCAAGCCGGACCTGTAGAAAATAACAGGATCATGAAGCACTTGAAGAACAACTGCAGAAAGAGAAGAATAACTACCATGAGGGCATTTCTGCATTTCCCATAAAAAGAAGTAATAAAAATCACAGCCACTTCTGGGGAAAATGAGTTCTATAACCAAGTTTAGCTTTTGAATCTGCAGGCTCTGCTTCAGCCATAAGGAAGTCTTTGTGAACCTTCCAGATTTTCTGGGTTTAAAAAGAAAGCATTTTCTGTAACACTTGTTTCTCCTGTGTCTTTAGACCATGCCAGCCACAGCAAAATTCCATTTATATAATCCTGTATGGAATAATCACGTTTTCTTACTGTTTAGTTAAGAAGGACAACGTATGACCCCACCAAGAACAGAAGAATACCTTTGAGGAATCATGTCACTTGTTGATGATGGTCTGCAAAGACCTTTATGAGACCTTTTGTCTTATGATGTAATCAAAATCAAGACTGTCTTACAGTCTTAATTTTGTAACTAGATGTACAAATCTAAAACACACAAAAAGCTTTTTATTGAGGCCTCAAATGTTCATGGTTTAGGATTAATGTTCTATACAAAACCAATACAAATATCTGTTTAGGAACATGATACAGCTTAAAACATTGAGCAACTTTGAGTGAAGCAGTGTTATAGAATGGGGCTAAGGAAACTGGAATCAATTTACCATACAAAGTGAATTTTTACCATTCATTTCATTTGGTAGCTCTGAAAGGCCAACAGTTGTTATAGAAACAGTAAAATAAATCCATTTGTTGGGACTAGATGATGTGCCTCCTTTGAAAATGCAAATAAAGGTTCACTAGATAGATTTTTGTCAAGTGTATATCGAGCCAGAACTTTTAGTTTGGACTAATGTGCTTCTGGCTGTGTTTGTTTCATTTACATGGCTAATCCTTTCCATGCTGGTTGGACTTTCACAGCGTGCTGTTCTAGTTCCTGTGATTTCATATGGCAATTTTGTAATCTTAGACATTTCAGACCTTATCTTCAATTCTACATCCCCACATAGGAGCTTTTGAAAATTTCCTTGAAATAAACATGTTAGGACACTTCAGGATTCATTTTCCTGCTATGTTCTCATCTCCTTTATTAGAGCTATTGTGCAAATCCAAGGCACAGACTGCAATCAGGCTTTGCAAGCTTTTAAGCTTTTAGTCCTCTGTCTGTTTAAAGTGCTAACAGTTGATAAACTGCTGTTCCAAGCATCACAGTCTTTGGCCATATCTAGTATGCTGTGAAATGAATGGCTAAGGGATGCAAGGGAAGGACACCAGTGGAAACTGCATCACTTACTCTAGCACAAGATAAAGCTGGGAGCAAGCCTGAAATCTGTGCTTAGAAGTGATTTTTTTTTCTAGCCTCTGGAAGGAGTACAGCTAAAGTTACAGATGAAAGAGAGGAGATTTAGATATTAGAAAGATGTTCTTCCCTGTGAGGGTGCTGAGGCACTGGCACAGGGTGCCCAGAGAAGCTGTGGCTGCCCAATCCTTGGCAGTGTTCAAGGCCAGGTTGGACAGTGCTTGGAGCATCCTGCTCTAGTGGAAGGTGTCCCTGTCCATGGCAGGGGGTTGGAACTGGATGAGCTTTAAGGTCCGTTCCAACACAAACCAGTCTGGGACTCTATGATATCAGCCATAAACAGTGAGAAGACTGAGGGCCACAGGAGCAAAGTGAACCTGAAGGGCATGATGCTTTGTGCACTATGGTATAGCTGTGAGTTTGTGCTGCTGAGAGAACTTCTGACTGAAAGAAGTCAATCAGGCTTTTACCGGTGATTTTACCACTCAGAATTTTAGATGAAAATGTTCCTCTGACTGAGAGCTGCATTTGGAAATAAATAAATAAAAGATAACATAAGCCTGTCATTTGGAAAGTAAAATATTTTACCTTCCTGCCAAGCTCTATTTCCGACAGGCTTGCAGCATGATATATATATGTATCATATAGACATGAAAAGATAAGTAAATTTAGTATGCCTGCTTAAAAAGCTGTAATTCCTTGACATGTAGAGTAATAATAAAACCTTGAGAGTTTTATATTTCTATTTTATGCCCAATGACTAGCATAAAGGAAATGATTACCATTCCTTCAACTTCAAGTAGAAAACTCCAGCAAAAAAACCCAATTCATCCAGTTTTACAAATGCAGATCTTGTGAAATGCATCTGAAGTGTGTCTTGAAGCAAATATTTGCATCAGTTTTTCTTTAGTTTTCCTGGAGTTCTCAGTTTCAGGGGCTGGTTATAATGACATGGCTTCTTGTGCAGATAGGCACGTAGGGAGGAACTGATAGGGTTGAAGTGGATAAACAGAAAACTTGTGTTTCCTACTATCCAACTTTTTGTGTCTTTTAAAATATTCAAAATGTGCTTTTTCCCCTCTGCTGTTCATTTCTATGGTATGGTCTGGCCAAAACTATAGGCAGTACTGACATGATATTTCACTTTAAAAGTTGTCCTCCTGAGACTTCCTCAAGCAGAAGCACAACATTCTCTAAGACTGAAGAAAATGGCTATTGAGAGGATTTACTTCCGGCATTTCAGATGAAGAGAATTTTAATGCAATTTGGAGAACACTCTGCATTTCAAGGGTTTTCTTTCTAATATCTGAAACTATAAATCTTCCAAATTTTACCTCTCCCTGGTGTACCAATACACTTTCATCAGAACTGAATTACACAGTGGAAATAGTTCCATTACTAGGGGGGCTACGCAAACTGTCATGTTTCCTTTGAAAACAGCTTGTTTCAGGGACACCTAAGGATTAAAACTGCATACATATGTATAAAAGCTGGAAAATAAAGACAGGTCAATTATCTACCATGCTAACAACAAAGAACAGGCAGGTATAGAGAGATAGAGATGACAGTGAGCTAGGGGGCTGTGGAACTATATCAGTCCAGGTGAGCATGTGGCCTTTGGCATATTAGTGATAAACTCTTCTACATCTATCTTCTGGGAGAGGAACATTGGAACAAAATGCACTTCCATTCTCCATTTAATACTTTTAGTGAGTGACTTTGGAAGGATGATTTTGTTTTACATTTAACAACTGTAAGTACTGTGTGAATTTGGAGAATGCTGAGGGGAGGGCAGTCAACGAATTTTAATCAAGAAACCACTTGCATAACAAAGGAAACAATGGAGCAACTGAAGGGAGGCAACACCATCTGGAGAAAAAGATTGATAGCTCATAGAGAAGCCGAGGGTCTGTGAAAGGGAGATGTCTCTAGGCTACATAATTACATTGGTATTTCATTTCTTTATGGTAGGTGGGTTGTAGGTTAGTTCAGAGACCAGTGAAACTCATACAATACTCTGAAGACTGAGAGTAGAAGGGGAGAGATGCACATAGCTTAAAGCACAGATGAGACATTTTCTCTGTTTCCATTTCCTGGAAACACACAGAAGTGAATTAAATCACTGTGTTAAAAGCTTTCATCATCTGCATAATTTCACACCTCTCCTGGGGCTTGCTGGTTCCAAACAATCCCATGCTTTGGCAAATGTCACAGCTGGTTTTCATATTTGTCATAGCCTGGTGGCCTGTAACAGCAAGAGGAGACCCAAAAGTAATAATTAGGCTATTCCAAAACATTTAGTTCTTCAATAAAAGACAAGATTAATATTCTTTATGTCCCTGTTCAAGCTTTTTTCTCCTGTTGATCACTTTAATGGGATGCACTGTGGCCTGTGAAACACTTCCATGATGTAAGAACTCTACTTCAATAGGTTCAGGGAGAGAGGGGAGTTGGTGCCATCCAATTATTCTGATGTTTCACTTTTTCATTAAGCTGAAACAGATATTTGCAAGAATAAAATGCTGTGTGAGAGAGAAATGATTTTCATCAAAGGTAATCCAGTCTTTCCATGAACCCAATGAGGATGTTTGTACAAAATGATGTTAATGGTTGGCTTTCTGAGTATTTTCCTTCTACTGTTTTCAGGAGTGGCTTTTGTGAACTATGTGTTAAATAACTATCTTTTTCTCTCACATCCTGGTTTCTGCCATTGACTTTTTGCTTTTTGAGGCTGGAAATGCTACATTTGTAATATAACTGCACCTGCCATGATGGAAGACAGATGAAAAACACATTCTGTGGCTGTTGTGCTGGTCTGCACAGAAGTATTAGTGGGTCTTAGGAGTATGTTCACTGTGCTGCTTTAATATTTGATTCTGTTTTATGAATCTCTTATATTTGAGCACTTTTTTCAGGTTTCTAGCAGTGTCACACCCTTTAAGATACGGATGAAGTTGGAAAACCAAATGCGCACTGATTGAGGGAAATAAAAGAACAACAGGTTCTTATAACTGCAGTGGAAACTATTTAGCCATATGAAAATGTGGGAGAATCTGCACTAGGTAACAACTGTTGTGTGTATTTCTGGGTATGAGAATATAGATTAAATTGGTTTTGGAGAGAAAAGCTTTTCACCTAAATGGGATCACTGAGTTGCAAGCCTGTATAACAGTAAAAATCAGAAGTTTCAGCCAAGTTTAATGGAGAGGACCTAATTCCCAGTATCTGTGCTGGGTGTGAAATTGCTGTGATGTGTAATATAGCAGAGAATAAGCCTGATAGATTTTACTGAAGTTCATTCCATTGCTACATGAGAAATAGATCTAACATAAGCCATCATAAATAAAATGTCTCCGAAATCCCTGAGGCTGCTCAAGGTAGCAGTTCTTCATGACGAAACAGTCATTTATTTCCTCCCCAAGCAAATATGAATCATTGAAAGAGTTGTTACATTTAAGAGTGGATTGTGTTCTTGCAGAGTTTACTTGCAGTGAAGCCCAGTTTCACTGTGGGCATTCACATGGCTAACAGCATTTCAACTGCAGGAGTTGTGACCCAATCACCAGTAATCTGGTAAAGATTCCCATTCCCCTGCACAAGCAAATATGACTTTGGTGTTTTGAACCTAGACTTCAGCTATAACAGTTCATACAGCAATTCTGTGTTACTCCTCAGCCTGGACACACTCTCCCATTACCATGTCCTTGTGGAAAACCATCAGTAGCTAATCGTTCCCCACTACCCTGCCCCACCTGTGGAAAAACAGTAAAGGAGGAAAAAGACCCCAAACTGATGGTATCTTCTTGTTTTAAAAAGCAGGTGCAATGACAGCTTTCTAGTGATAGTTATTGGGGAGTTACAGTCTGATAGAGAAAGATGGGAGGAGCGCTGAATGAGGCCAGATAGCTAAAAGGGAAAATGTTCTCTTGAGTGTGAAGTAAACAGCTGATAGTGCAGCTCTGACTTCAGGCAAAGTTAAAGGAAGTAAAATCTAAGCTTACTGGGAGGGTAAGGAGTCCATCTACCTGCACACGCAGTTTGGGTTATTTCGGTTTGGTTTTGGGTTGGTTTTTTTTTTTTGATAGCTCATATTTCTACCTAATTAATTTGGCCACCAAAATAGCAACAATAGAGAAATGTTGTGAGGGTTTATTGTTCTGTTTCATAGAATCATAAAATAGTTTTGGTTGCAAGGGATCTTTAAAGGTCACCTAATCCACCCCGCACCCCCCCCCAATAGCAGGGACACCTTCCACTGGAGCAGCTTGCTCCAAGCCCCTGTGTCCAACCTGGCCTTGAACACTGCCAGGGATGGGGCAGCCACAGCTTCTCTGGGCACCCTGTGCCAGCGCCTCAGCACCCTCACAGGGAAGAGCTTCTGCCTAAGAGCTCATCTCAGTCTCCCCTCTGGCAGGTTAAAGCCATTCCCCTGTCCTGTCCCTACATCCCTTGTCCAAAGCCCCTCTCCAGGTTTCCTGCAGCCCCTTTAGGCACTGGAGCTGCTCTAAGGTCTCCCCTTCAGGAGCCTTCTCTTCTCCAGGCTGCCCCAGCCCAGCTCTCTCAGCCTGGCTCCAGAGCAGAGCTGCTCCAGCCTTTGCAGCATCTCCATGGCCTCCTCTGCACTCGCTCCAACAGCTCCATGTCCCTCTTGTGCTGCTGCCCCAGAGCTGGATCAGGACTGCGGGGGGGGGCCTCCCCAGAGCACAGCAGAGGGAGAGAATCTCCTCCTTTGACCTGCTGGTCATGCTTTGGGGGTGCAGCCCAGGACACAGTTGGTTTCTGGGCTCAAACACGCACTGCAGGTCACGGGGAGCTCTCAATCCATTCCTTTCCCAGACTGTATTGATATCAGAGGTTACCGGAACCCAGGGACAGGACCTTGCACTTGGCTTTGTTGGACCTCACAATGTTCACATGTGCCTACTTCTCCAGCTTGGCCAGGTTCCTCTGGGGGGCATCTTACCCCGAGGTGTGTCAACTGCACCACTCAGCTTGGTCTTCCCAGGCACACAAGGTGAAGCTGATGGGTCAGGAGGTTCCAGGGTGGTCCTTCCTTCCCTTTTTAAAAATGGGTGCAATGTTTCCTTTTTTCCACTCACCAGGGCATTCACCTGATGCCAGGACTTTTCAGATCTGGAGTGTGCTTTGTCTTCACCATAACCACCCCAGCTTGGTGCAAGCAAAGAGCAAAAGTTGACCTTGTGTGTGCGGGAGGGGGTGCAAATGAGGATACAGGAAAACCAAACTGACTAAGCACTGCAGCACAGCTGGTGCTGGCCTTGATGGAAAGAATAAAATGGGAAGCAGAAGCTGCTTCAATTCTCTCTTTCACTCTCTTGTCGGTAGCTTGTCAGCCTCTTCTTATGGCGGAACCTGCCAGCCCAAGGATATGTCGGCAGCTATGTTACCTACTTGCTCACAAGGTATTGTTGCTAAATAAATCTTAAATGGTTGCAAGTCCCCTTGAAAACTAAAGTGCTTTTGTTCTGAAAAAAGGATCTTTCTGCATAGTGGGATGCAGAGGGTACTTGTTCCTTTGTATGAAAGCTCTTAAATGCCATCATGTTTAGGACTGACACACAGATATAAGTCTCTTCCTTTCTTTCTTCTTTTATACATGTAATGAAACTAGAATTACAAAAGGTCCTTTTGCAGGCTGTACAAAGCAAAGGACAAGTGGCAGGGTTTCAATACTTGCATTCTACCTCCTCCTTCCCCACACACCACCCACCCATGCACATGCTTGTTTGCTTGCCCACAAGCCTGTTACAATCTGGTTCATAATGAAAATGACTTATTTTTCATGTATATCTGCAGAAGGCCTTGGGAAGGCACCTTCCCCTACAATTTGCCTGATGGGCAATTTTGGGGTGCATTAGTGCTGTAGATCAGGAAGATGCTGGAAATTAGGTCCCATATTTTCTTTGTGGTATTGTGGGGCAAACCATGATAGCTCTTTAAATTTCAAACTCTTTTAGCCTTTCTGCTGTAAGTGGAGCGCTGATTTCCCACTAGAGGAAGGCCTGTGCAAAGATGTAATCACACGTTTGGGGGTTCAAAGATGTTTTGCATGCAGGTTTGGTAATGACTGAAATGCCAACTCCCTTAAACCTAATGAAGGGATTCTAAACAAATTCATCTTGTGCTATCCAATTCTCAGGTTGTTTCTATATGAAATTGATTCATAAAAGTGTTCTTACAGGCTGGCTCAGAGGCAGCCAGCATCTCTGGAAGGTAAGTGCAGGAAAAGCTGTTGGCTCAATTAAGAGAACTGCTGTGTGTTTTCCATTTGAAAGAACTGGCAATTACATCACATTGCTATTTTTAGGCAGATAATAAAGTGGAACACTGGGTTAATGAAAGCAGCCTGAGCAAGCTGAATGCTATGGAATATTCACCCAGCGTATGCATGGTAGGCTGTATGTCTGAAACACATGCAATCCACCTGCCTCTCAAATACGACTTAGATTTTTGCCTGAGAAGAAAAGCTGGCTCTATTGGCAAAACAGCAAACATAACTGGAAACAGCTTATCTCTTAATCCACTCCTTACTTCCTGAATTCCTCAAGTTTATTTTAGAGGTGAAGGAGTGCTGATGCCATCATCTGAACACAAATGGTGCCGAATGGTAGGAAGGGAGGAATTTGAGGTGTGCACTGGTATTCACAGCACTTTTCTGCGAATGGTCTATGTGCTCATCCTGCAGCGCAATTCGCTAAGAGCTTAAGAAAAAATACCCTGCATTTTGTAGCTCCATTTAGCACACTCTAGCAGGCTACACACAGTTTTTGAGGCTTCTCTGTTTAAATGTCTTACGAGTTGCAGTACCAATGGTGGTGGTGTTTCGGGCACATAAGGGTTGAAGGACTATCTAGGTGGTGCTAATGCTTCCTATGATAGTCAGAGTCTTAGTTTCAGATATTAGGGACAACGTATAGATGCTTCCAGATCCAATAGGCTGCCCCTTTCAAGTGGCTGCAGGTTTTGCTATTGCAGTCAAACTCACCAAAACATCAACATCTAGAGCTAATGCTAGAAGTGGCATGCTGAATTAAGGAACATAGTGCTTATTGTAGCTTGTGGTGGTCTGTACAAAAGGGAGCTTGCAGAGTTGTTCGCATCTGTCTCATGGTGGTCTGGGTACAGCCTCTTTTAAGAAGCCGCTAAATTCCTGGTTGCTGGAGGTTTGGACATCACATGAGGGAGAGGAGCGATCTGTACCTGCCCTATTTCTTTACATCCTCTGTGAGCATCCTCCCTCCTGGCTGTGGTCAGGGACTTCCTTGCCTTAATCAGGATGTTATAAATTCTGGGTGATGAGAAAAGAGCCAAGTGGGGATTCTCTCAGTCTCAGAGATTAGGGTGAAGCACTGACTTAAATGAGACAGTTCATATGCTGGAAGTGAAGTGTATACCAGGGACCTTGATGAACTTGACTGTATGTGGCACAGCAAGAGCTGTCAAGTTAGGGAAGGATTTGTTTGAATGGGAGAGGAGAGCTTTCTGTGAAGCTTTCCCCATCACCCAAGGGCTAATATGGATGAATTAGAGACTCTAGAGAAAACAGAATCTTTTATGAAATACATATATTTTTTTTCTCCTAGAAAGACCAGATTAAGGGTTGATTAATTCATGCTGATTGTGAGCTTAATGAAGAATGTAAGGATCACAGGGAAAAACTGAGCTCTTTCTTACTTACGGGGTCTGATTAGGGCAGTCATCTGGAAAGCATCAGCTGTGATAGTATTTCTCTGTTTCCAAGAATAGATTAATAACTAAATTGGTTGTTCTGTTATAGCCTTTTTAAACAGCTACACTTTGTCTCCAGTTATTACACTCCAGGTATGGTATGAGTGTGTTTTCAAAGGCTATTGCTCAGTCTAAAAATCAGCATGTATTCAGACTTTTTCCCAGTTGAAAATGGCACTTATTACCCACTGGGTAAAGGATATAGCAGAGACAGCTGCAGCCTCTCCGTAGTGTGGAGCTGGAGTAGGGGAAGTAGAAGGGGTGCCTATGGGGAGCCAGGGTTGCTATTCTGCCCCATAGGAGGGCCAGAGACACTTATCCTCACAAAGATGTCTGGGCTCCCATAGCAGGAGCCACTACCTAATATTTCCCATTATTTCTTGTTGGCTTCTGGCAGTCTCCTGCCTCAGGTAACTGATAAATTTCCCTGTGCTCGAGAGACAGCCATAGGGTAGATGTAGGATGATGGCATTCACTTCCTCCAACCGCAACCCACCCAGTTTTTAATCTGGAGACATTGTTTTCTTCTAAATCTGCTTTACGACATTAGAGCTCCATCTGTGAGTTATGTCTGAGCCCGGCTGAAAGCTATTGATGAGTTCTATTTTCAACCTTGTTGTAACTGTGTTTTAGTGATATTGACAGACAGAAGCAAACTGAAAATACATTGGCCAATGCAGTTGTTCAGTGCAAATCCAGCTCTGCCTTATATTTATATTTGCCACAATTAAAAGTGTATGTAGCTAATAGTTATTGGATGTTTTACTGAGTCATATATGTTATCCATGCTTGAAGTTCAGTTTTGACTCAACATGTTTTGATTAAACAGGTAATTTTTAAGGGTGTTCCTGGTTCTTTTAACTGACAGTCAGAAACAATCTTGTCTTTGCCCATTTGCTTCCCCGTGCTGTTGAAATTTGTTAGGAATTCTGTATCTTTCCATCCATGACCTGGTTTAGTTGCCAGCAAAGTTGGCAAAATTTTGCTACTGGCTTTGTCCAAAACCAGATCAGGCCACTAGAGAACAAATGATAAATCACATTCATAAGCTGGAAGTCACCACAGGCATTGATCAATACACGCACGAACTTCTGCCCAGGCAGGGTTTGCAGTTTGGCATCTTTCCCTCAGCAATATCACTGTAGTACAGTGAAAGGTATCGACAGCGATGCTGGGCTTCACTGTCCCTCTGGGGTTCTATTTGGAGCAAGTGTTGAAACCTTGGTGAGGGAGTTAAAGGTGTGTTGCTTCAGAGGTGCCTGGCCATGAGCAGCAGCACTTCTCACTAGAGTTTCTTTTCCTTATATTTGGAGGCTGACACGTTCATTGAATTCCCATGTCCTTTTCTTCCTTTTATTGCTGTCAGTAACAGACATTGAAAATTTTAGCATGAAGATATTACATTTTTTTTCATTAAGATCATTAGTTCTTCTGTAAAAGTGTGTAGGTAGGTCTGCAAAAGCACAGCATCTCCGAATTCTTTACCAAAACACATCTTCCGTTACCAAAACACAGCCCTTTCAGTCTTCTAAGCATTCTTTAGCCTATTAAGACCAACTAATAAATGTTTTTCAAAAGTGTAAAAAAATGGAATATATAAAGTGAGATTCTTTAAACTAAAAGTGTGTCTATTATCTATCTTATCCCAGGGAACATTTTCCCTATTATCCGCCTTGACAAACAACTAGTCTCACTAATAAATAATTCAGCAGCAAGAGACTCTGGGGCTGTCTGTATGAAATTATGGCATATATTAACTGATGTCCTCACCAGGCAGGAGGTTCTGGGAGATTCAGCCTTGGCAAAATGGCATTTCTAAATCCCTGGCTGTCCCCTTAGAAACTGTCCCCTCGATTTTCAGGTCTCTGCAGTTAGAAACTGAATGCTCCATTGGAAAAGCAAGAGCTAAAATAAGTTCTGGGGTGTTTTTCCCTCAAGCTTTGTTCTTTTGGAACCTGTTAACACTGAACATTATATTCTAAGGAATTCTTTATCTGATTCAAGTTTAATTAAGCTGTTGTTTTTAAATTGTTCATGTGGGGGTTTTTTACCTTGCTAAAAGAAACATTTTACGTGCCTGGGAGGTTAAAAGAGGGAACATTAAGCAGTCTCATCGCTGAAAGAGAAACAGTTCACTGTGCCCAAACTCTCTGTTAAACTGCGTGTGGGTAACACATACCAACATAAATTCTTGAACGCTTGAGGGTCATGCTAATTTCAAGTGAAGTCTTAATCTCAAGCATCTTTCAGTAATGAAGATTTCATTTAAGGAATAAAAAGGCTGAGAATAATTAGTACTGTACTTTGGCACACGTTACCCCCGGGTTAACTATTAAAAGAACCCATTCAGTGACAGCAGCAGCTGCAGATATCCTGAGTGGAAGCCAACCCTGGGAGCTTCCCCGCTCCCTGCACTTGTGTTCCCTTGACTTCTCATTGCCTCTGCCTCCAGTGCTGTGAAGCTGCATGGGAGGTTTGGACTCTGTGAAATGACTATACAGTGATTTTGAAGAGATTAAGGTTGTACATGCATAAATGCTGCCATTTAGAGAAGACCTTATTTTTAATAATAGCTTTATCTTTAAAAGATAAAACTTTGGCAAAGTTATTATATGGATTTTTGCTGCAAGTAGACTCTCAAGCTTTGTGCAACTGTGAAGTTAAAGCAGAAATCAGTATATACACCTTCTGGCTTCAGTGCACAGCTGGATTTTAATATGAAGCAGTTTTATTCTGGACCAGGGGAGGAAGGGGTGTGTATGTTAATAACAGTGACCATTGCTGTCTACAACCTAAAACTACACCCATGTGCGAGCAAAATATATAGAGGGTGGGTAGGGAAAGATTTTGTTGTGGTTTAAGTGATGGAAAACAGAAGTGAATAAAGAAGATCACACATTAAAATCGGGGAAGGCTGAAATAATCACCTGCACTCTGAACAAGCCATCTCCTCCATCAGCCAGCCTTTGCTACCTTTCTGGTTCTGTGAAAGGCTGCACTTTAGCAAATAGCCTACTTCACTGTTATAGGCGGACATGAGGGGAAGAGACCAGTTTAGGCACAAGGGTTGGCTGCCCAGCTTATTGGCAGATGCATTTTGAGAAAGAGAAGATAGGGAGGCAACTGTAGTCATGAGGGAGCTCTGCAGTATCCAAACCCAGCCAAAACTATTTATTACTGCTTGCTGTAGACAACTGAAGCTTCCACCAGTCTCGCCACCTTTACAGGGATCAGAATAATTAACACAAAGCCAACACATCTTGCAATGGCAAGTCCCAAGGGCTGTAGGTAGTGAGGTTTTCACAAACACGTTGCCTGCTCCCACTTACTTCACTTTGATTTTTTTTAGAGTCTAATTATCAGTCACTTAAATTAATCCTCAGTGTCAATGGCAAAAACGTCTGAAAGCCTTCATCATGCAGTCTTTGAGCAGTCGGCAGAAGAGCCCATGAGGCGTTCCTATTCCAGTTTCAAATGAATGCATCTTTTGCAATCAGCAGTTGGAAAGAAGATTCTGGAGCACGTAAATCACTCGGGGAGAGCCCGTGGTAAAAAAAAGGGGGCTAGAAAACCTCAGAACTTGTTCATGGTTTGATTTTTAGGACATGCAGCGCTTGCCAGAAGCGTTCCTTCAACCTCCCCCCACTGCTGACCCCAAAAATGCTCATATAAAAGACTAAAGCAAAAGGAACCGGATCAGTACCTACTTTCAGTTTAGACTTTCTCTTGACTCTGAAGTGTGGCACATTCCTTTTGTTGTTTTACATCCAAAAGATGTAGGTAGTTTGATCTGTTGTGAAAGGATTTGGGGAGTCCTGTGCTGTTTGTGCAAAGACCCCTTGATGTAGAAAATACACCGTTTCTCCCACAAATATTCACACATGTAAGTGTGATGTCTATTCCCTGTGCTAGAGAAATCAGTAAAACCATCTTTGTACTAATGCTGGTTGAAAGGGAATAGAAAGGGGACTAAGGAAGGATAAGGAAAAGCTGCCACCTTGCTGGGAACCATTTTAGAGTCACAGGTTGAAATTTGCCATGATTAGAAGTTTTGAGGGCAACCATTACGTCTAAGCAGCTACTGAAGTGAGAATTTTCAGTTACTGTAGCTGCTGAGGCGCTGAAGGAAAATTGATGCTCAATAATATGAGCTCAGAGCGCTTTGCCAATAATCACTGTTAAATGTGTAAACTGCAGACTGAACAAATGATAGACTGAACGTAGCAAAGAAAAATTACCAGAGAATGTCCCATAGTAACAAAGTCTGTTAGTTGGGCATTTATAATGGGACAGATACATTCTTTCCGAAGTCATAAAGATGGAATCTTTAAACATCATTTGTTTTCCTAGCTAAGAACCAACATATATATACAATCTTCAGCTGTGATTGTGCACAAAACATTCAGTGGCAATTTATTTCCTTTTACATTTTATTCTTATTAGTGGGAGGGCCCAAAAATATAATCAGGACTCAGATTTAATACGCCTGATAATATAGAAATAGCATAGCGTACCTGTCTTGCACCGGAAGACTTGTAAGAAAACCTTTAGTGCATGGAGTATGCACATGGATTCAGCTGCTACCTTGAACCCCTCAGTTTCTGGTCTTTCAGGTATCAAAAGTTTTCACATAGGAAAAAATGAATTTCTCAGTTAAAATTAGTGTTAAAATAAGTGTTTTCTTTATGTACACTCTGTCCAATTTTATCACATACTAATAAGGTTTTTCAGGTTTTGTTTTTCTCCTCCTTATTTGCCTTCCCTCAATCATCCCTCCACTTTGCTCCATTTGATTCTCTTTGAAACAGAGAAATCAGTGCTCTCAAAAGGATTACCCCCAAGATCCTTATCCTTTCCCCAAGCTCTTTCCTTTATAGAGGGCTATATCTAGTGATGGATGGGTGGTCCCTGTCACCTTCCAGTCTTGCAACTCTCTTCTGGTTGTCAAGTGCTAAAAAGCACAGCTCTCAGAGGTGAGCCATCACACAGCCCATGTAGCCAGAGCCCCATGGACCCTTCAGCAAGACAATTTGAAGCGTACCAGCAAAAGCTAATACTTTATTTCTCTGAAAGCTCTCTGCCGTACCCTGGATCCTCAGTGGAAAGCAAAACCAGCATAGAAACCAACTTACCTCTTTGCACACAGGAGAGATTGAGCTGACCTCTGCAAGAGCAATTCTGCAGCCTGGAAGACCGGCTGCCCTTGCTCTGGTAACTGCAAAGGAATGGTGGGGTTGAAAGCCATCGCTGGCTGCGTTTTACAGCTGGAAATCTTATACTGAGCCACACATCAGAAGGAGCGGGACAGGGCTGAAAATGCAGCTCTGGAAGAGAAAGATTTGAGTCTCATACAGTGATACCTGGTGAAGACAGCTTTATCCTGTTCAGATTAATTTCAAGCTGTATTAGGAATAGGAAATGTCAGGCTTAGGGACAAAAACGCTATTAATTTTGCTTGCACGATCAGTGGGGTATGGTGGTAGGCTATGGAAGGAAGCCTGGTAAAGACTCTTACAGATGCTAGGCTGCTCGCTGGCTGGATTTGTCAGGGGGCAAGACGAGCCTTTCAGCCTCTTCAGGGAACCAAGATATTGACAGACCTGTTTTTTAAAAGCTGAAGCTTACTAGAAAATATCAAAGGGCCTCTTTGGACGCTGCTTGTTTCAGAAGATACAGCTGTGGCTGTAGCTTCCAGTAAGGTTTGTGCTTAGAGCAGCAGGTACGCAGCTCCCTGGAGTTAATAAAACCCCCAGAAAGCAAATGTAAGAAATACAGGAAACTTCCATTACAGTAATAACCAGTAAGTGACCTAGGCTCTATCAGTCAGAAAATGAATGTGCAGTTACACCTCTTTCAGACACTAATTGTCATGTTATTGCTATTGTTCCAGCAAACACAAATAAGCAAAACAATACTGCAAGATGAAACTAGCCTTGATAAATATATCCTGTGATCTGTGGCAGTGGAAAAAAGACAGTTGCCATTGACTAGAAAGCATGCTTTCTAGGAAACTGCCTTACAAGTCATTCAGTGCAGCTTTGAAGCCTCAAAGCTGGGGGTTTGGAATTTGAGGTTTGCAATAATGGCTGAGGCCACATAAGAGGTCCCCTTTACTAAGGAAGGATCCATTTCTACTATTATCTTGGACAATAGGAATCTAGAGAAGGCAGGATTTGCTCACCAAGATGTTATAGTCCTGCCTTCTAGCACAGCATCCTGCTGGGAACAGGCTGCAGCCAAAAATGAACTGTATCGCATCCTGGTGTTGTGAAGATGTGTCTGCTATTGAAGATTATCATTAAGCACATTGGGGACCTTCACTTAGCACCATGATGGCCATATCCATAGCACAGAGGAAACTGAATGATCAGCAGTGGCTTTCATGGAAATACATGGAAAATCCATGGGAGAGTCTCCTTCCCTGATACATTGACAGCAGCCTCTTGATGTGCTGCACATCCCCCAGAAACAAGATTGAAAGCTGTGGGGACAAGAACAGACTGAGTGGGCCGAGGGCTGTTCATGGATGGGGTTGCAGAGCAAGGATGACTCCTCCTGGAAGCTCATGGATGAGCAGTGGGGAGGAGACAGCACTGAGAGATGTTAGCAAAGAGAGTTTGTCTGTTGCTGCCTTAGCTGGGGAGCAGCCACCTGAAACCCCCCTCCAGGCTGGAGCAACTCAAGAGGGGGAATAACTAAATCATTGGATTCAAAAGGGATTTCTCTTGGGGACACTGAGAGTGATCCCAACTGTCTGAGGAGCACAAGCTGTCAGAAGTCAGCAAGCCCTGGGAAGCACAAATCAGGAATTGTGTCAATGGGGAATTGAAAGCAAAACTGGGAGAATTTATGGATTAGGAGTGAATCCGTTCCTTCTGATGGAGCTCTGGTTTAGGTTACTGCAAAAAGAAGACTTCTGGTTGAATTACCAATTGTGTCTGCATTTAGTTCGTATTTATCTATTTTGTGTCCACATCCTTCTTTGTTGCTCTGTGTTCTGCCTTTGATTCAAGGCATTTATGGCTGCTCTCCTTCTTTAATGTTAGCCCACTGTGAGCAAGCCTAATGGAAGTCAGTTAATTCATGTTAATTGTGAGTCTCTCCACCTTAGCCACAGGTATGGATCAGACACAAATAAAGCATGTGGTAGGTTTCTGGGAATAGCATTCCCACTGGGACCATCACACAGTGTGTTACTTTATATAGCTTTAAAAAAGAAAGGTGTCCAAACTGGGTGCTTGATTGAAAGAACATCCACTAGTAGTTTGTCAGGTCTGTTGTAATGTTCAAGCAAATTAAGATGCTGTTTTTCTTTAAGCAGTAAAAATCTGGACTATGACAACAAATTGAAATGTTAGTAAGTATACTGGGAAGCTTTGATAGTCCGTGCTTGTGAATTTAGATGTCTAGCAGCAAATAGCTCCTAAGTGGCATTTGAGCGCATCTTCTATGTTCAACTTTATCATGTGCACCAGGCAGTGCAAACCATATGTGTGAGCGCAGAAGCACTCAGCAGGGCTTAAGGGTTGTGACAAATATGTGTTTAATGTACTTGAAAACTTAAGAACATTTTGGGCCCTGGGCAGAGGTGCTGTCAGACCCCCCCGCAGGAACACGCAGATGTGAAGTACCATCTTCCAAGTGGTTTTGGAGCCCACATGACACAGAATTACTTTCTGAAGTCACTTTTGAAACCGTTCCCTCGCACTTCCTGTGATGGGACTCCTGCCTGCATCTCTATTTGGAAACGCTGCCTACTTGTGCCAATCCATGAGGCTGCCTCACAGCACCGCCTGTTTCGTCTCTTGTCTCTTGCGATCGCGATCCATGTGCTGCCAGGGCAGTGGCTGAAACTTCAGCTTTGACCTTTATTTACTTGTTTGTTTGCAAAATCAGTCTGAAGTTTACTGCGGCCTTTGGAGGTGCTCCAGCTACTTAACCATAAGTGTGCTGAACAAAGCCCTCCAAGCCAGGACAAAGAAATAGTCCTAAAGCAGGAATCTACTGTGATTGTTTTGACTGCTGTTAATGTTCCCATGCTCAAAGGGAGTAGGTGGGGTTTAGTGGTGGGCTTTTCTTTCTGTTATTGCAGGACCTCTTTCTCACTTGGTCGTCTTGTGGGTGGCTCTTTAAATTTAAACAAGGTAGAAAGCTGCTGGTTCAAAGGGACTGGTTCTTAACTGCGTGTTCCTTGCTACATCTCCTGCTCTTCCTTCTGGTGAGTGTTTTTAACTTGTCTCATGTTGTGTTGCCTTTTTACTCCTGGAAGTTCAGACTGAAGTTTGGATCCGTCAGGAGAAGCAGTCGAGTTGTCCGAATGCCTCTCGTACCAAACACTGAGCAGTCCGTGCTGGTGTGGTTTTATACAACCTAGGAAATGCAAGAGAAATGAAAAGCGTGATTTCACAGATGAACAACGTAGAATCTGCATTTCATGCTGTTTGGTAGTCGTTCTGAGCCACATGGTCTGGCAGAGGTCAGCTTTGTTCAGTATCTACACTAAGCTCTTTGGTTTTGTGCAGCTACATCCTCTGCGTGGCACAACAGACATTTCCAAAAGGTACTGTTCCCCCTTCCATCATCTGTCAGGAGTATTAGTAATGAATTTAACAACGTGTAACTTTTTGTGTTCTGGTTGTATTTTGCCTTGGGGAGTTGATGTGGTCCCAGAGCCCAGCAGCCAGGTCCCGCCTTCTTACCTCCCTTTTCTTAGAGAGTCCCGAGAGGTGTTGTCTTTTCCCCCTGAAATACACATGTGACTGGTCCGTGGTACTGCTGCTTGCTTCTGAACGCGAAAATTCTGTGTCAGGAAACAGTTAGCAGATCCTGGCCCCCAAAACCGTAAAAGCTTGATGTTTTTCCCGTCTCTTCGTAAAACCATGTGGTCTGAGGTTCTGTGACCTCAGTTACTGATAACGTTTTGTCCTCTGTTTTCTGTTGAATGAGATTGTCAGCAGGTAGGTGTCTGTGCTTCACTGGGTAATGAGACAGTAACCATACTAAATTCATGTAAATAACCCCATGCATGGCTGATAACTGCTTAAATACATACTGGACAAACTGAGGTCCATTAGGTATGTGACATGTAGTGAGAATGAGTAAGTAATAAATCCAGTCACTTCTCAAATTATACTACCTGTTGTTAATGATGGCTGAAGACAGTGAATGGATTTGCTTGCATGCTCTGCAAAAAAAATCTGATGCATTTTCTTTCCTTTTCCTAGGTGTATAAGTAATATCTATGTAACATCTTCCTCTGTAGCATCTAAGGAGTCAACATTCCTTTGGCATTAAAGAAAATCCTCTCAGTCCCTAGAACTGCTGTTTAAATTGCTAATGCTGCTGAGGCATTTTCTTCCCTGACCACACTGTGCTTACAGAAGGAATTAGATTCCTCAGTAGAAGCTCTGGCAATCATAATTCAGGTACTCTTTGAGGCCAGACATTTGTTTGTTGGTTTCTTTCAATGAAAGAGAAGGTGTATTGACCATCTATTGAGTGCTCTAGGGAGTGTGTGCATGGAATCACTGAATTTCCCCTGGTATGGGGTTTCCTGTTATAGATTTGCAATTCAAAATGCAATCCCTTTGTTCTCAAAGGTGGGGTTTTTTTATCACTACCATTGTATCTCTGCTTTCCTGTGTCTGGTGGTGCACTTCATAGCTCAGTCCTTCCTCTGGGGATATTCCAGTTTGTTTAATTCCAGGTCTCCCGCATTCTTCAATAATCACTTGGAGCCAAGCTGCCTGGAACTGACTGTTCACTGGGTGCCTGCCTGTCCAGTACTTCATGGTGCAAGCTACCGCATAGCACAGTGTCCAGTTACAAACAGTTTTCATCCTGGAGGCTCTTAGTTGCCCATATCTGTGACCCCTTTTCTGCAGATGGTCTGTTTTATCTTAGTATGTATGCTGTCAAAACACAGAGGAGCAGAGACTCTCTGCCTTTGTGGAAATGAGGTCAGCAGCCTTGCTGATAGGAAATCTATTCATATTCCTCAGTTCAGGCAGAGGCAGGCTGAGAAGACAAGTATCAATTGAGCCATCAGAATAGATCTTGGGAGAATAAGAGCCCCTGCACAGAAAGTTTTCTTCCTATTTTTTTTTTTTTTTTGAGTGTATTCTTCTGTTTGGTGTCCTTATCTAAGGACATTCTCAGTTAAGTGCCTGTGTTTTAAGTGTAACTTTAGCTTTTCTCATGCTTATCCTGCCAGCACTTCATGCCCTCTCTATTATGCAGAGGTAGTAGCTTTCTGTGGCTTTGTTAGTCTTGAAGATTTGAGCGTGCTTTTCAGTACTTGTCCTTGGAGTATTCAACTTTTATGTAAGTAAGTCTTGTCAGCTCATATCCAGGAAAAACACTGAACTGGAAAATGTGTACTGTTCCCTACAGCAGTAAGAAAAGGGCCTTGATTATGGCAAGCAGTGTAAAAGATTGTTGTCTCTAAGGACATGAACCACATTGATAAGCAGCAATTGCAGAGCAATATGTTTTGGTAAAAATCTGAAGGATCTCTAGAGTGTTCACTTTGCTCATCCTCAATGCAGTAAAATGCAATACAACCCAGTGGTAAAGTTCTGAGTGTTTCCCAATCCAGTTTTTGTTGTGCTGAAGAAAGAAGTTGATGGAGCACTGCACCAGCTACTAAGGAGAGAAACAGCTGTTACAGCTGAACCCAGGACAGCAAAGTATTACTTTCGCTGCTGCTATCAGTGTTGTGGTTTCAATCTGAGCTCTTAAAGCAGAAATTTGTCTTATGTCTTGCTCCAGATGCTTGTTGTTCCATAGGAGTCTTCCCCATCATCCATATCTGAAACTGAATACCTCTGCAGACCACAAGCTTCGCTACCTTGTTATTTCTCCAGGTAGTTTAAAACTGATGCAGTCCTTCCTGTTCCTCTGTGTTAGTGCCCTGAAAAATTTTGTCTCAATACTACCGTGTCCCATTGGTTCCCTTGAAAAAGGGTTGGGCAAAAGCTGAAATCAAAATAGAACAACCTGAGCAAACACTGGGCTAAACTCAGTTTAATCTCTTCTTTCCAAGACTGGGGTTAGGGTTCCAGGTCTAGGCTGTAATTTAAGAAGTGAAGACAATTTCTCAGACTGTTTGCCCATGAGGATAGTAATTTATCTGCAGATAGCGTTTATGAGGAGAAAAGAGGAGGTATTGCGAAAACAAGATGAAATATCAGAGAAAAGCAGATACAGCAGGCAAAAGGTTCAGTCAAAAATGCTGTCAGATGGCAGAGGTTGCCCACTATACTACTCTGCTTCTCAAGGGAACGCAGGTACTCAAAGGGTGAAAGATTTAATTTATCATCTTCAAGCATCTGATGCTATTTCTAATGGTTTTAAGCAGAATATTACTTTCAAATGCTCCACACCAGGTACTTTATCTGAAACTGTACTGCAAATCGGGACACTTCAAAATATTCAAGAAAATAACCAATGCCAAGGTATTATGACACCCAGAGGGTTTCATAAGGTCTGAGTGTGTTTTAACTAGTGCCTCTAATTATTTACTTTGGGTTTTCATGTTTAAGACTGATAGCCTAAGAAACTGTAATTGTCTCATTAAAGTTTGTGAGCTCTAATACTCTACATAGAGATAGGAATTCGGCACAGCTCAGAAATGAGTTAAGCTTCATCAGCCTTTGTGAGACAAGCATGTGGTTAGGTGTGCTTCCCAATTAAAGTAAAAAATGCAGCTGTCATTTCTGCAGCTGCTATGACTCTGAATGAGGCTTGATAATACCCCATTGCATTGAACTGCTTTGTGCTCTCTTGAGCCGCTCTTTTTACACGCACAGACTGCAGGGCAGTAGAACTGAAATCCTCTTTTCCTGGCGCAAGTGAGACTTCGTATTCTGTGATTGCTGCAACATTTGGGTCAGAGGCGCCTCTGCGTTGTGAATTACACGTTGCAAAGTAGCAGACGGAAAGGAGGGTAATCCACTTCAGACTGCAGAACAGGGTGAGACCTGGCCACTTCTTCAAAGCCTTGCCTGGAAAATCGAGCTGTTCACACCGCTGAGTGAACACGAGGCACTGTGACTTGTACCTTTGTGTTCTAGGGTATGTTTGCAACGTCCTCGTCTGTGCCTCAAATCTCTACCATTACAGTGCAGAATGATTTCTGCGGTACGTAAGACCCACAATCATTATTTCCTATCTCATATTTATAATAACACAAACTGGAGAGATACAGGAGGTCTGGATCCAGCCAGAAAGGCGAGGAAATGCACACTGGATGTGGTAATACGCAGCTCTAGCAGCTTTGATTAAAGGGGAAGTAGTGATTTCAAATGGTGTGGGGAAAGAACAGGGAAATCCACAAACCCAAAAGATTTCATGCAAACTGGGCACAATCTTAACTGCAGCAGTTCCAGGCGAAACAGTTCAAATTCACAACGATGATATTTTGCACTTCCCTAAAACTGAAGAATTCCAGTGAAATGCTTGCAATGCTGCTTGTTTTCATCAGTGAGCTGGTTTGTATAAATCGGTAGACTTCATAGAAAATAAAACAGGACTATTGTGCATACCCTTAAATAGTCAGAGAAGATTTGAACTAATCGAGTTCATATATCAAGCAGTAAGTACAGTTAAAAGCCTCCATAAATCTAGTGTACTAGTGTGTTACTCCATCAGTGGTTTAACGTGACAACAAAACTACAAAGAAACTCCTGAAATGAAGGTGTTCCTTTTATGAAGGCCCAAGTCTTTGAAGAAGGAGAAAGTGAACAATTTTTTTTGTTCCCCTTCTCAGATGTGTTGGGGTGCATCACTTTAACATCAAGTGATTACTGCTGACTAAATTAAGACCATGAGTTAAAAGAGGTTTGATTGTCTTTAATCCAAGGAAAATACGTTTCTCAGAGGTGTTTGCTTTTTTCTTTTTAGACTTCAGTTCAAACAACCTCTCAAGGGACTACTCATGCCAGCCATTGGGAAATATGCCTTTTTAAAATCAGACCCCATAGGAGCCGGTGCTGTGTTTGTGTGTGGATGAAAGCCTCTTGACACCGAAGGCTCAGCGCTGATGTGCGGGATGCTTCAGTGAAAATGTGAAGGCAATGGGTTATACAGGAGCCTGATCTGGCAGATTTCACTTCCATTACAAGAAATTAATCCCCTGTTCAACAGACCTAAAATAGAAGCTCTTTTGCCTGCCTGGTAATTAGTCTCTTGCATATTTGCATCTCATTGGCTTTTTCTCTGCACTTAATGGCGCAGCTGCTTTTTGCTCATGATAAATTAGCATGGGGATCAGGAAAATGCATCCATTTGGTCGTAATGGTGTATCTAATATCTTGTTGCATCTCGAGTTTCTTGGTCATAATGGTAATCTCCTATTAGTTCCAGGAGTGCTTTCCTTCTTTCCTTCCTCCCTCTCTGTTCCCTATTAGTTAAAGCACAGATTTAGTGAAACTAATTTCCACATCAGCCATTCACTACTGTGAAACCTCAGCTATTACTGAAAATTTTATACATCCCATCAACTGTTCTGAACTGGTGCCTGCACAGATCCACAAATAATAAGCAGGGGAAAGAAGAGCTGCATATAGCCAAATTAATATTGCCCATGTCTGTTGCTTCCATGTAATGAACTGAAAACCTTCCTTTCACATTATGATTCATGTGCAGCCTGCTTTAGCCACGAGCAGCAGCAGGCAAGCCCTAGTGCTTAAAAAACTTGCTGGTTCTCTCAGCTTTCACTGGAAGGAATGAGTACATTGGGGAAGTGAATATAAACCAATTGCTAACTCTTTAATTTGAATAGCTGGTGAAAGTTTAGGATCTTAATTAAGAAGAAGCATTAGCGATAGAATTATGAATCATGGCAGAACTCTGTTGAGCACCAGCATAAGTCAGAAGCTTCTTTGCTGAAGGCAGGAAGAGTCAAATAGCCAGAGACAGCTTTGCTGGTCATAAATTGAAGGAAATTAAGGCAACATAGGCTGTATGAATTTGAATTAAAGTTGTGATTAGAACTTGTTCAGCACTGGGTTGCGTGGTGTGAAATCTCTGCTGATTCAGTCTCAAGACTGGAGTCACTGAAAGTTACGGTATTGTTGGCCAATATAAATGAGTTTTTCCTTGGGCAAAATCTCTGGAAGTTTACATTTGTGGCTTTGTTTTTAATTTCAGTGTTTCTCTTGCTCTGTTCCTGTTTTCCGTTTTGACCTGAAAGTACCCCTTGTGAGTAGATTGCTGATGTGGGGGCTTAGAATTTATTATTGCTTGTTACTGCAGAAAAAATAAACCCAAGTGCATAGTTTGGTTCCCTGCACTTTTCCAGCATGCAGCCTTAGAATGACACTACTGGTTCTTTCACTTGCACCAGTCAAGAATTACTGAAAACTTGGCAATTCTGCTTTTTCTTTTGATATTCGTTAGGCCAACTCAAGTGATGAACTGCAGGCAGAACCAGCAGACTTAATTGCTTTCACATTTCACCTTTGTAAGGTTTGTTATCATGAAAATGAATAACATTGCATGCTGTGAATGGTGAGCTTGTTACAGTACAATGGAAAACATTAAGCCACATTTTCAATTTCTAGTATCTGAATGGTGCTAATAACAGTTACCCATTTGCTGCAGGACAACTAATCAGCCCCAACTCTCAAACTGGTGTCACTGGTGGACTGAGTCTACACAGTTCATGAGAGAAGGACTGACAAAAGGGCCAACAAAAACCACGTAAAAGCTCAGAAAAAGCACAGCTGAAAGCTGTGTGGAAGGGAAAAGAAACCTGGAGGCAGTCATCAGGGACACTTGGAGAATAAGGTGTAGAATCTGCTATTTGAACATATGAACACAAATGCAATGGTTGCATGTTTTAGTTTCAGACGATATTATGTCCTATGACAGATTCAAAGAAACTCTTCCTCTCTAAGCCTTCTAAGGACTCTGAAGACCCTTTCTGCATACCAGGGTGGGGGAAACAGGTGGTTCATCTGCATCCTTGGCTCATCTGCAGACTCCATAGAATCTGAAAAATGCAAGGGGTCTGGAAAAGCCCTGGATGAAGGTTTAAATTTTCTCTTTTTCCTGGCCAATAACTTTGTTTTCTAATTTGAAAAGAGACAGAGATATCCACTGGGATTTAGCTGAAGGGGATCGTGCAGTCCTGGAAACAGCGCAGAAGTGCAGTGTTGAGTATGCCCTGGGCTTTCTCTAGCAGGCTCTTGCAATATTTACCAGTGGTGTGAAAAGGATGAGAGTTAGCTGCTGCTTGCTTCTAAATTATAAAGATGAGTGTTTCACAGTGGTTTGAAATAATGAGTTTTCCAGTGTGCAACTTATTTCCTACTGAAAGAGAGGAAGTCTCTTGTATCAGAGAAGAATACAGTAGGTCTGTCCCTCCACGGTTGTGAATTGGCCAGAGAGGAAGAGCTTCACTCATACTGCCTTCATCTCAAGCAGCTCTGTGCAGGGGACTCCACCAGTGCCTCATCACAGGCATTTGGATCTATGCAAATTCCTGGCTTTAGAAAAATGTGAAGTCAAAGTTGTTAGTGAGCAGATAAGTAGTATTTTGTTGTTTTGGGGTTGTGCCTTCGTTTATTTCCAGGTGTCTGTTCATGGCCTGGCAAAAGGGAAGTCTTTTCTCATTGCGCACCAAGAGCTTAAGGAAGGATGTTTTTTTTTTTTGAAGAACAGGTACCAAATTATAGGCATAAAGAGGGATGCAAAGTATGATAGTGCACAGTGGGTGAGATGAACATTTCTTCAAATACGTAAATTCATCTGCCTCATTAGCTATTAATATAGCTATTGTAGAACTAGAACATCCTCCTACTGTAAAACCTGAACAACCTCTTGTTATCGAAGATCCTAATTTTATGGAAACTGGGAACTTTTGCGAAGTTATTGAGGTTTTTTCCTATAAAGTTTGTCAACTTGTTTAAAAAAAAGAAGAAAGAAATGACATTTGCTACTTTGCCAGTTGTGCAAGGACAAAGTGAAGATGCCACCCAGGCAGCACTGGGAAGCCTGTGTTCCAGATTAAAGCCATAGAGATGATGTCAGTCTACCTTACTTGCCAGCAGACCTTATCTCTGAGAACTCATGTAATTCACTGTAATGAAGTGGCTGGTCTAAATGCATTTGCAACTCTAAAAATAACATTTCATTTCAAAATTAGCATATTTGCAGTTAAGGCTCTCCTGTCTATTACAGAATGAAGTATGCACGTTAACTACTAATTGTTCTGTCATGACAAATGTAGGAATAGAGCTCTCTAAGAGTGCAAGAGCTTTATGCGTGAAAGCTGTGAAACAGAGCAAGAAGACTGAAAATTGGTTAAACATAAACTTGGCACTGGAGGAAGGTGGAAAAATGAAGGAGGCAAGATAGAGCCATTAAGGCACAGGACTGACTTGAAAGCACAGATTATGGTATGGGTTATCTTTCAAAATGTTAAGGTGTTGTGAGCATTTCTGAGGGCAACCTGCTGAGAAATCATCTGTGTCACTGCTCAAATACCGAGAAGCTACTTGGTAAATATATGAAGTTGTACTGTGCATGCATTGATGATAGGTGTCATCAGCATCAACTGCTGCACAAAGATGGCTTTCAATTTATTGTGAGCACAGTCCTGTATTCCTTCTCCTTAAAGTATGGATTTATATTCTGATCACCTTTCTGAAGCTCTAGCAAACCACTTTGGGCTACCCTCTACCATGTATGTACTGATTTATGCTGTGGATGCTCAGGATCACTGTGTACAGATGAGCCATGCTGGAGTAATGGTCTGTGCAAATAGCTAGACCCCTTCAGGAGGTACCACTTCAATAGGCCATGCCAGGTTTGGACACCCAGTTCCATTCCCCCTCTCCAGGCACACAGGGAAGTGGTGAGAATATTGGCAATTCACTAAGCCAAGCTGTCACCTGTAGCTGTGCCTTGAAAGTTCTAGTTTAAAGGCTTACAAGACTTGACTTTGAGCTTGTTAAATGAGTTCTGGGAGTGGAAGGGCATGAAAACTTAGCCTACTAATAAACAAATTCTACATCTTGCCTGAAAAACTAGAAGCAAGCAAAGAATAGCGGCGACAGACAAGTTCTGGAAATCGGGAAGAATGGAAACGTTGGAAAGAAAAGGGATAATTTGGGAATTAGTTGATATCTTTAGATTCGCATATGGTCCTGATGGTTACTTGAGCAGGAAGAAACACAGACCAGATTTGTCTTTTATTAACTTGGCTTGGGTTCTTGTTCTTGCTTAACATTCTCTGGCGTTTGAGATGGTGTCTGTTAAGAGATATTCAGCCTGTGACCACTGGTGCCTTGAGCACTCGGCTGTGGGGTTGGGTTGGTTTTGTTTGTGGTTTTCTGAAATGCTGCACACCTCTAAGAAACAGCACTTGGAACCAAGCTTTTGAAACTGGCGATGAGATTACAGGCGCTTCTTTGACTGTTTAGGTTTACCAGCACTGAACGCTTCATTTCTTTTGCAAGCCATCTGATCGGTTGTCATAACAAGAATAACCTTTGTGATCTCATTCAATGCAAATATGATCAAGACAGATGGTGACATCACCAAGAAACTTCTCTCTGAAAGGTTAATCTGTTTCCTAACTAGGAAACCTGATTAGCCGAGAGCTGTCATTCCAACTCAAAGCTCACACCTGTAGTATGGGAAATTGCCAAGTTGCACATAGACTTGTAGATATTAATCACCTTTCAGCCAAGTGCCTTCTTTCCAATGACATTTTGAGTTGCTCTCTCTGTTGCTAAGCATTGGTATTTTAATATTTGCTCCTTGCAGCCTAATATATTGGCTATCTAATTTGATTTCAGTACATTTGGACTGAAGCTTAATCTGGGTTCCGAAAGTTGATCTACTTGTGCAAATAGTTATTTTTCCACAGCTAATCTGATACACACACACACAAACACCATTCCACTGAGAGATGAGCAAATCAGGCTGCGATGGTGTAGCAAGGTATGAATGACGCTTGCCGTGGTCGGTTTTAAATGAGCCATTTCAGTACCATAGACCGTTCCATGTACATTCTGGCTGGAATTGCACTGGTGCTTATGTCCAAACCTCAGATGCACGTTTTGCAATGATTCAGATCTGGATGCTTTTTGGTTTTGCCAGCTCAAGCTGTTATAATCTGATTAATACATCTGTAATAGTTTCACCTTTCTCCTTTAATGTTTACCCTGTTCAGTAGGTAGTACCCTCACCACTATTTCTGCTAAGAGGCATGTTGATAGGTGTTGGCCAGAAGACAGAAAAGCTAAGGACTAGTCATAGATACCAGGTGGGTGGATAGGCAGCCTGCCAGCCTAATCAAGCTGAGATCATAGGCACAAGACACTGCCCTCCTCCAGAGTTTTCTCACCATAGTACCCCTCACAAATACACAAGATTATAGCACTGGGCTCTGAATTCCTAGTGTCCAGCTTTAACTGGGTTTGATTGGCATGTTAAAACATGGAAACATAGAATAGTTAGGGTTGGAAAGGACCTTAAGATCATGCAGTTCCACCCCCCCTTCCATGAGCATCTATAAACATTCTTGCTACTTTTAAGTATGTGCGCTCAAATAGGTTGATGAAGTGCTATAATACGTATTTATGCATTACGTATATATATATAAAAATGAATTTTACTAATCTGTTCCAGTTGTATTCTTTAATTTCAACTAGGTATGCAATAGGTGTACATTACGGCATTGTTTTCTGAGGGCTAAGACGGCTTTTATTCCCGGTACACTGTGTAGGCAAATAGATGTCTGGATTGATCAAAAACCAACTAATTACTTTCTTAGATAAATGATTTAAATTCATCTATTTGGTACAAAATAAAAGAAGGGGGGAGGGAAGTTTTTGGGGTGGAACTAGGGGAGTATTTATTTGGCTCTTTATCACACCTGGTTGAATCAAGCTCTCCTATGTCTCTCAGCCTCATTTTTCTGCTTATGAAACCTCTCAGAAACCTTTGCCGGGACTCCAGCTGCCAAGCTGCATCTAAAGCCACATGATTCATTAGCAGAACAAGGAGACCTCATTGGGTTGTGGCAGAATGGTGAATCATTTACTTTCCTAAATACTGCTGTTTGTCTCAAGCTGAGGGAGTGTTTGCCCGCATGTGACACAATGTAATAATCGGTGGTTTTGTTGATGTTCAGGGTAGGGGTTTTGTTGCGTTTGTTTGTTTTTTCATGGTTAACTTTTAAATAACACAGACTTGCTGCAAACCGAGTTTCTCTTGCTGCAGCCAACGTAAATAATTTGGACTAGCTGTAGGGAATGGGTGATGAGCTGATGGTGTTCAAATAGCTGCGCTTCCAGCTCAAGTTCAGTTACTGATACCAGTTTGCTTTAATTCTGCATGTCGCTAGCAGTCAGCGTGAATAGAAACCTGAGTCTCAATAGCTGTGAATGGATAAAGTCAAGTAGGAAGACACAAATACCACCGTTTATAGAGCAGTAGAGCACGAGAGCTAGGGTTACCTATAGACAACATGTGCTAGAAGCTTTTTTAAGCTGGTAAGAACTTCAGTAGGTAGCTAACAGTAGTTCCCTCATAAACTGCAATACTGGGTGAAGGCAGAAAAACTTCTGTTAGGGATGTTGTAGAACATCCACACAGGGATGCTATCTTGTAGTCCTGATGCAGTGCCATGGGGAGCATTCAAGGGTTTCTTACACTGTTAGAAAATGAGCATTAGCAATCTTTGATGCCTCTGATTCATGGAAGTACTTTGAATCTTAATACAATCGCTATAAAGAGACCTCGGAGAGGAAGATTTGCCTCATGCCAACAATTTCTCAGTTTTATTGTCCATTGCAATAATTTTACGCCTCAAAACATCTGAGTCCACTCTCCTTCAAAGGAAAATTAAACTTTCCTTTTCTCTGCATGTGTGTGCATGCCATGTTCCATGTCATTATCCTTCTCCCTCAGAAAAGCTTCCATAGCCCCTGTTGCAGGTGGTAGGATTTCACTGTCAGTAAAATGATGCAGAGTTAAGAAACAGTCACTGAACTGGAGTATTAGATGCTTCATTTCTGAAGAGATGTTACCAAAACATAGCTTAAAACGTTGTAGTGTCTAGGAGTCTGAATGCTACTACAGTATGCTATGTAGGCATACTTTTTCCCGCATCCTCCAGAAAGATTTGCCTGAAGAAGAAACAGTACACAGTATTGAGAAGACTTGGTGATGCTGAAAGAAAAAGGAGATGTGTAGTCAGCTTGACATCTCTGAGTTTACAGATGATGTTTGTCAGAAACATGAGCCACAACAATATGTGTGGGTTTTCCAATTCAAAGAAGTAGGTAATTTGAGTGGTTGCCTAGGCAAGAAGCTATTCCATGATGCTGATCATGAAATCAGGACAGACAGCTGAATGAGTTAGGCTTTGACATCAGTGTTCAAACTGAGACATGTCCAGAAAGGAATTAATTGTGTATTACCCAGTAGTCTGATGTGGTGAGAGAAATGGGCAAAGCTGCTGTGCGTGGTCTCTTTTCTAGTCCAGTAACACCTATGGATAAGATGCACAGAGCTGTCTGAAGTGAGCCTAAATTGTCAGGACAAACCAGTAACTGTGCCAGGTAGTTCCTATTCTAAGAGCAAAATGAATATGTATTTGAGGTGCTCTGTTTGCAATATCCTCAGTTTGCATACTATTTATTGTCTCTCTTGAGGAGTTCTGGGTTCTGCTAGTGTTGTGCTGCTGTTGCCTTGGCTTTTCACCTGGTTTTCCTGCAAACTACAGAGTTTGATTCTTGTGTGGACAGATGAGTGCTGGAGTTGTGCAAACCATGTGTCAAACATTGCCAATGTTGTACTGTATCCCTGTCCCTACTTTCTTTGTCTGCAGTAGTGAGTTGGAAATAAATCAGTGCATTAAGTTGTCCCTTAGCCACCATCTCAAACCTTGCATCATGTCATCTTCTCACTATAAGCAAAGAACTTCCCAAGACAAAGGTGGTACTTTGAGTTCTTGCTAAATGATATTGCAGGTCTGATGGGACCAAGTGATATAAGCTGCCCTGAACTGTAGCATGGTTTCCTGCCTTCTCATTTCTTACTGCACTGAGCTCTGTCTAAAGTAGTGTTCTTGAAACCGTTTGAACTGCATTCCAGTGAGCCTCTGTAAAGCCTGAAAGAATAAAATGCAGTGCATGTGTGTGTAACAATACACATACAATATAGTTAAGAAAGAACCTGGGAGGAGTTCAGCATGAATTTTCTGCACCATGGAATGACCTCTGCCTTTTTCTACTTTTTACCTTCCAGCATATGCATACGCTGGGTGCAGGAATTGTTGTGCTTTTGCTTTCCTTCCTTTCATCTTTTGCTGAGAAAGCTGCGGTATCCGGGGTTACAGCAGCAGATACACACTAGCAGTCAATTTGTATTCTTTCAGGACCAGGAGGAAGATAAACTTTCAGTTCATGATTAGCTATGAGGCACTTACGCTAGAGTTGATGGAACAGCTTTTCATTTTAGTCTTCACAGTGCTTCTACATTCAGTTACCTTCTGGGCTCTGCTTTAGGCTGGTCTGTGGATCTCATACTAGGTTTTCCCAGGAATTCTCTGACAGTTTAGGGCCCTCAGGGTGTGAGCTGATGTACCTTTGCTCTCTGCTTAGTAGTAGGATTTGCAAAAGGCTGTGGCCTGGGTACACAGTTGTTAGGTTTCAGCAGTTTCATTAAGTTCTCAACAGTACAAATACACGCTCCAATGTGCTATACAAATGTGGTCTTTCTGTCAGTATGACTGTGTTTATTATTTTACTGATCAATGGTACCATCCCAAACCATGCTTGTAGCTGTTCACATATACAAATTTTGTAACCCTATATTCTAATCTTATAATGTTAGGGATGTAGTAGTGATATATGCAATTAGATCCATATGGTGTATAGGAAGGCTTGTATTTGACTTCTAAAGTAAAAAGTAGTAGATTTTAAAGTTTTTCTTCAAAAGAGTATCATGATACACCCATCTGTATCACCTTACACAACCAACTGAAGCAACCAAGATTACCTGCTGGGTGATCAATGGTTTTCCCACGTCCAGGGCTCTTTTGCCGTGTGCACATGGGAAAACATAAGATGATCTTCTGCTTGGAGAACTCTCTTCCAATTGCAAGGTGAAAATGGAATTATTGGATGTCTTAATTTGGTTTACAGTGAACCAGGAAGCTTAACATCCTGCTTTGTACTTTGCAACATGCTTTCCAGTGTACTTGCCAGATGGGTCCAGGTTGCCTGTAGTCAGTTTTGGTAAAACTAATAAACTTGGTGGTGTGGAGATATCCAACAGATTAGGACCTCTGTTGGGACTGAAACTGTTCCTTGGCCAGACCAACCTAAACAGGAAATAACGCAGTGAGCTTCTATCTTCTATGCTTATTTATCCTTGTGGGGTTTTTCCAGATTTTTCCCTTTGTTTTTGATATTCAAGCACTTCAGCATTTGCACTGTATTTTTCAGAAAGCACTCTGAGTCATGCTGCTGTGTAAATCATGTATTTCAATTGATTAACAATTTAAAGCCTACTTTCCTTGGAGCAGTTGCTAAAATTAGTAACACCGCAAAAAGACTCTGTAAGCTACGATAATGCCTTTGGAATGAAACAGTAAATTACTCTCTTGGAGCTGAAGTTTATGCAGGCTATTCTGGATTTGTTCTGGGTATGTTCTTAAGCAGATTAGATGGCGTTAGTCCGTAATTAATGAACGTTTGGTGCTTTGCGGCCTATCGATGAGAAATAGCTGTAGCAACTTGTCACTATTATGTTTGTTCACAAATAGAAAATCCAGCATTTTACAATTAGTCAGGATGATTTCATTAACTGTAATCTTCATGTGGAACATTATGAACAAGAGCTCCAATCTGAGTGCTCTCAGAGATCCTACTATAGAGATGATTAAGGAAAGTGTGTCTGTTTTGTAATGACATTTAAAATGCGTTATTACTCTGTTATTTTGCAGGAATCAAAATGAAACACTTCCATCTTCCAAAATTATGCAAAAATCTTCTACAATCTACTTTTTCTCTTGTTCTTTTGTCTGTTCTGCTCCCTAAACCGAATACCATGCAGCAGGAAGTTTTGGTTAATACATGTTATCTGAAGAATGACTATTCTTTTTTGTCTTGAGCTCTCTACCTGTTCCTGGGGACACCTGATGATCATTCCCTCTTTCTCTTCAGGTCCATCTCATTCATCAGAAGAGCTTTGTTGCAGTCTCTTCCTGCCCTCCCTTTGTCTACATCTCTGCAGTGACCTCCTGGGTTGACAACTTGAGCTTCAGAGAAATCGTAACTACTTCTCACTCTGTTGCAATTCTGATTTTTTAATCAGGCAATGTGTTCAATATAAATGGTGTTTAAGAAAGTTGCTTAGGGAAGGTGGTTAGATACCGCTATGCCGTAACCATCATCTGAAATTTTCTTATCATCCTATGTTCATCAGCTGATGCTGTTCTGAGACATTTTGAGTGATGATAACTGTACAAAACTAGCCTCCATCCTTCATTGCTCATGGTTCAAAAACTTATTCATATGTGTCACAAGTTTTTCTTGCATAGTCTAACTCTTTTGACTATTTTGGTAATGCAGCCAGGCCCCGGTATTTGATCACAGTTACTGATGTCTGCTGGATTATCACTGGGAGGAGTGAAATGCACCAGATAAAGAGAATCCATAAGAAAAACATCAGGGTGGTTGGGGTGCTGATCCGCTGTCGCTTTATAGATGAGCTTTGTGTCCCAAGCAGAAACTGTAGCTCCTTCATCCAAGGGACAGCAGCATCCACAATAACTGTGTTGGGGAATAAGCTTTTGGTTTATGGTCCTGTTGTCTCCTAGAGTTTGAGCGTACAGACAAACATCATTGGCAATGAATTCTTTGTTCCTATCCAAACACTTTGTTTCTGGAGAGCTCCTGTTCCTTTACAAACCAGGTATTTTCTTTTTCATAGAAATAACTTGGTGGGAGGTGGGAAGAGGGGAGAGGAAAGAAGGGAAAGAGAGTGTGGAGAGAGAAAGATAGCCCCTGTGTCATATGACCTGACACTGGCTGAATAACTTCGCTATAGATACTGAGTTTATTTTAACCCAGTTGAGTTTTCTTTCTGACATTATTCTGTCGCCTGTAACTTTCCTCAACAATATTTCACTAACCTCCACCTTCCATTTTTGCTAGGATAATTTACCTCCTACTCCCCCCATCCCATTTTCATGTTGAATTTGGGTACTCATAAGCCAAGACTGCATTCTGCTTGGGTGCAGTAAGTAAACATCTCTCTAGTTGCTGTGAATTTAAGCAAGCCGTGTTCAAAATATGTTTTGGTAATCCTAGGATCATTCAGGTGGACAGGACTTCACAAGGTAATCCAGTCCAACCTCCTGCTCAACTGGGGTCCATATATGCCTTCCTCACTTCATTAGAGAATTTGGATTACTGAAGCACAGAGGGATGGGTCTTTAGCCATCATACTTTGAGACCGTGCAGTAGCCAGTTTGTATAGGATAAAACGAAGTTGTTAATTTTGCTGGCATGGCATGAATGGGTCACTGTTGGCATGTTGGCTGCGATCATAAATCTGGGCTGATGACTGTCTCTGCAGTCAGCATGCTGATCTTGTGGGAGCAGCAATTAACATGTTTGTAGGGCCTGTTCATTATCTTCCTCCCAACTGCACTCTTTCTACATTTATCATTATTTATTTAGGGAAAAACAAAACCAACAGGACATGACATTTTCCAAGGGACATTTGCACCTTGAGAGTTCCTAACTGGAAAGTGAGGTGGAAGCTTCTAACACAACCATATTGTTATGAGGCACAGAAGGACTGCTCCCAAGCAAGCTGCACACATGCCCTCATCCAAACAGGTTGTTTCTGCCTGTTTCATTCTGAGAGATATAAGGGAGAAGAAAAACAATTTTATGTGCAGCATATGACACCCACCTCAGGCACTGTTAACATGATCCTGAGGCTGGGAGGGTGCAGTATTAAATGGAGACATGGTTTACAGTTACCTGAGTCACTTTGCTCGTGTTTTGGTTAGTTTATTTCACATATACACTGTGAATCCACAGCGGGGAGTGCTGAAAGCCTGACTAGCTAGAAACATGACTTCAGCAACCTCCAGATCACATTCATTTGTGTTGCAGTGTAGCCTAAGATACAGATCTCTCCGAGGACTGCAAGTGTGCTGCCAGGAGCAGAGAGCTGATGCGCTGCTAATAATAGGCTGTGTCCCCCAAACTTTGGGGCTATGAAGCAGCTTCTTTGCAAACCACGTCCGTGGTTTTTTGCTAGGGTTGCTTTGCAATACCACTTTCTATCTCCGAGGTCCCTTCAGCATGGAATGTGGAAACCATAAGGCAGAAAGTCAGATTTCATACTGTTTAACACTCTTCAATTGGTTGGGTCTCCACTGTGCTGTCAGCAGCATCTTTCTTCCTGAGATAAAGAGTAAGATGAAAAGCAAGAAAAACTCTCGCTCTGATACCTAAATAAAGACTTTTTAAAACATGGAGAAATACCCTCACCACGAGAGCACCATCTCTTCTCTCATCTGGTGTTTCCCACTTTGAATTAATAAGGCTTTGTGCAGCTCAGTGTCACTTTGGAATTGACTCAAACTGTGCAGTGGGTTTGGACCAGATCACTTCCTATGGTTCCTTTCAACCTAAAGTAGTTTAAAAACAAACAAAAACCCCTACCCTAACCCCCTAGTCTTAATCTTACTTAATAGTGGAAAGCAGGTACTTTCTTACCCTTTTTTGCTTTATGTTACTGCAAAAAAACCCCAAATGAACAAAGAAAGATGTTTAGAGAGCTGGAATTTTGGATACCAAGTGGTTTTCCAAAGGTCAAAGTGAATCTAGAAAGCAATCTAAATCTGGAGCTTGGGGTCTCTTGAAGTCTGGCATTGTTGCGTTATGTCTTGCCAAGGACAAGATATAGGGGAAGCAGATTGTTGTTTGAAATGGACAATAGCCATTGACTGTAAAACCTCATGCAGTTCCCATACTGTACAAAGGGTTAGGCAACTTGGATTGCAAGTCTGCTCTGTTTTCTTCTCCCTTACCCTTTTTATGAGCTGATATGAGTGTCAGAGGAAGCAGCAAATCTCCAGCTGTATCTCTGAGTGTGTGGGACCTGAATTACGAGCAGACTTTTGAGCACATTTCTCTAGAATGTACTATTAGTTGTTCTGACAGATAGAGAGCAGCTGAGGGGGTGTTCCAGTGTATATAATTAGATTTAATGGGCCATGATAAAGACAAAAGAAACATGGGGAAAATGCTGGGGAAAGCTTATTCTTTATACAGTACATTATAGCATTCTAGTCTAGTGTGAGGCATCCCTGCCCATGGCAGGGGGTTGGAACTGGATGATCTTCAGGTCCTTTCCAACCCAAACCAGTCTGTAATTCTGTGGTTCTAAAAAAACTAGAGCTTACATTGGTACCTGAAGAAACAACAAAGCGGGGGGGGCTGAAGCCGAATGACAGCCAGTCACCGAGATAACATGCAAGTTAGAAAGGCAGGTGCAAAGTACATGTAATAAAATAAAACTGTGTTGGTTGACTCACTCTTTATTGGCTACAAGGAAGAAGTGGGACTTTACAGGTGTTCAAAATCGTGCCAAGAAGTATTTGCATCCAGTCCTCCCAACCCCTCCAGGGTATCAGCTGGCTAACACTTCCCAGATTACCTCAGCCTGCCTCTACACTGGCATCTTCCCTGAAATGAGTAATGCTGATTTGGAATCAGCAGCAACAACAAAAGAACAGTGTTAAAAATTAAGATGATTCTCAGCCAGATTGCAGCTTGAAGCATCTGAAAAGGAAAGTGTTCATCAAGCTTTCGAATGGCTGCCTTTGCTTCTAACTCGACCACAGTGTTTTCTACCTTGCTTCTCAACAGGAAAAGTGGTTATGACATACCCAATGTATGTACATTTTATGGTATTCCTAGAAAGTGTTGTCTTCCTTAATTTTATTCCCTGAAGGACTGTTGTGGTTTAACCCCTTAACTAAGCCCCACTAAGTTTCTGGCATCGATATTTTCCATGAAGAGAACCTGGGAAGTGTTTCCGTAGATCCTGGTTTTAAAACCTCCACATCACGTTCTCCTGTATCTTAATACTTGCAGGAAAAAATCGTGTGTCTTGGAGGATGGAACTTCAAAAAGTATACTGGCTCACAGAGAGCAGGAATTTCCAGCCAGGGACTGCAGTACATAGAAGTGCAGTGTATCACTGGTGTCTACTGGTTTTGCTTTGAGATCAGTTTTATTTGTGGGTGACTTAGTAGAAAATACTTTCAAAAGTACACATCAGGGTTAAGTAGCAGAAGAATAGAAGGGAATGGGGAGAAGCAGGATCGAAGTGTGTCTCTAATCCCATAAGTGACTTACTTACCTACAATTCTCCAATGCTAGGATCCAATGCTCTCATTTTAGAGGGCAAACATGGGAATGCCACTGTGCAAAACCAGTAGTACTTAATACCCACTTTGTACGAATGATTGTGTGAGATGAAGCCAAGTATATCCTGAGCCTCTGCATGTACAGAGGCTTTTCTTCCTACCCTGCCAAAGGAAAGCTGACCTGTAGAGTGAATAGAGTAGTGCTTTGTGTTTCTAATTCCTTTCTCTTCCTGTAATGTGCACCATTTCTTCTGAAAGTTTATCTGCAGTCCTCATGCTGGTAAACGATGACAGAACTGTGTAAAATATTGCCAAAAATTTGTAATACATGGTGCATCACCTCTCCTGTAGGGTTTATATGTTCTGAAGTCATTGTCCTTCTTTATTTAAACATAATGTGAAATCATAGCTTTTATGGAGCTATGCAATACTGCCCACACCTTTTTCAATATCAAGGATGTAGTATGAGTCACTGTTTCGTTTAATTCAGACAGTGACAGCTGTGTTCATGCAGCCTTAAAGCAGGCAGAGTAATGTTACACAGTCCTTGAGCAAAGCACATGGTGGGAAGCGTCACAGAAAGCCGCTGTGGAGTGACTGGGCAGCAGTCTAGAAGGGTTTTGGCAAGTGGAAGAAAAGCATCAGTTATAGGAGAGCTTGTTCAGCTTTGTTAATGCAGCCAGTTGGTTTGGTTGAGTAATCAGAGACTGGAGTCTGAAAGTGAATTACAAGAATGAGCTTGTAGGGTAAAAGCTGGAGAGGGGCTTTCGGCCAGGGCCTGTAGGGACAGGACGAGGGAACAGCTTTAACCTGGCAGAGGGGAGACTGGGATAAGCTCTTAGGCAGAAGCTGTTCCCTGTGAGGGTGCTGAGGCGCTGGCACAGGGTGCCCAGAGAAGCTGTGGCTGCCCCATCCCTGGCAGTGTTCAAGGCCAGGTTGGACACAGGGGCTTGGAGCAAGCTGCTCCAGTGGAAGGTGTCCCTGCCCGTGGCAGGGGGCTGGAACTGGATGAGCTTTGAGGTCCCTTCCAGCTCAAACCAGTCTGGGATTCCATGATTTTATGCTGTTGAAGTCCACTTTGCCTTGAAATTATTGTGTTGCACAGCCCCTTCCCAGAACTCCCGTCTTTCTTTTTAGTTATCGCCAGGGGAGAAGAGTGAATCTGTGGAGGGAGTTACATTACAAAGATACGTGGGAGATGAGGGAACGCAGGGGCTGCTTTCTGTTCTTTTGCATCTAGGAGAGTCAGCGTTGCTCATGAGCAGGTAGTGCTTGCATGTGAGACTTGTTCGAGCTTACAGTCTCCTCCTGCAGCCTACACATAGGGCCCTGAGGTGCCTGCAGGTGTATCCCAAATGCATAGCAGGGGGGAAGTGTGAGGGAACAAGTGTACATGTAACCTCAGCAGACAAGAGGGTGATGCTTTTACTGCTATTAATGAAATCAGGAGATTCTAGGGGATGGTATGAGGGACAGACCAGACCAAGTTTGCCGAGTCTCTGACTTTGCCTGGTTCTTCTGCTCTGACCTGCGATGTTCTCACTGGCTTGGTAGAGTGGCTGTGATAGTCACACAGCCATCACTAGCCAAAAGCTCTAGGTCGCTAGAGAAATTGCACGTTGACTGCACCCTGGTGTGGCCATGGGCACAAAAGGTCTCACCTCACTGCTAAAAGAAATGTTGAGTTCTTGGGCACCACCCCAAACAGGGCACTAGCGGCTCAAGACACGTGAGAAATCTTTTGGTACTGGCTGACACCCCTTGCAACATGTATGTTATTTATAACCAAGACTCTTTAAGCCCCACAAATTGACTTATTTGGCTGCCTTGAGGATGATTCTGCTGAAAACACAGATTGTGTGACACAGAGATTTGCCTCATTGAATTTATGAATATCAAGTGTAGGAAAATCTGCTTTGCTCAGAATTTGTAATAATTCAGCATATGTTATTTTGTCACAGGCTTTCATTTGAAAAGAGGAAATTGCTCTTAAACTGTTAGCACTGAGGGCCCATATATATGGAGATTTGTTTGAGAAGGATTTTCTTGCCTGTGGGTTTTGGCTATGTCTAGACTTACCTCTTTGGCTTGCCTATTTCTATTACACAGAATTCAGACAGGGTATAACTATTATTGATGAACTGCATTATACCTTTTAGTGGAATTTTCCTTGGTGAACCCAATGGCTGATCAAGCTTGTTGCATTTTGTTCCCTTTTTAAGGGAAGCTGAATGGTGGCTGCGCTTATAGTAAGTGTTCACCTATAGGCTTTATGGCTACGTGGCCAATCAACATTAAAGAATATTCCAGATGAACTTTCCTCGCTATCCTCACACAGATTACCTTGAACCTCTAAGATTTTTTTTTTCCCATCTGGAAAGTTGTGCCATTTGTTTGCATCATTTTTGTTGTCTGAATCCATAGTTCTGAGGCTGAACACCTCCTAGTCCTGCTGGTTGGGCTCTCATATAAGTCCTTGCTATTCTCTTTAAAGTCTAAGTCGAGTTCTCACAGACCTTCTAATTCCATTGTTTATTGTAACTCAGCTATCTGATTGAGGAGGGTGCGTATGCAAAGGCCTACGGCACACAGGTTTCAAAGTAAGCATGTTCACAGTTGCATTGTATTGATGGTTTGCAGCACATAGCACTGTGTGTACACAGTGGCAGACTCTCACAAAAGCTGCATACAGACCAGGCCTGCATTCGCTGTCTCCTGTCCTTTCAACAGCTTCTGCAGAGCTTTCATATAAATCCTTCCTCCTCTCTTCTCACCCCCAAATCCTTCTGAATTTTTCCACTCCACATTTCTCCCTTTCCACCCCCACTTCCCTCCCCTCCCCGGCTCCCAGTGCTGTGGATGGAGCTGAAATTCTATTTGCTATTTTTATTTGATAACTCGAGTCTCCAGGACATAGCACCTTGTTTGACAAAACATCGCATTTGTGCACCAGCATCCAGAGTGATACCAGCAGGGATCTGAAAATAGTGTGTGCTCCCTGATGTCCTTATTAATTGTTAAAATGTATTCCCATTACTCTCTCCCACCACCCATGGTATTTATGAATTAAAAAATCCTCTGTAGCTTAAAGCTCAGAAGTAATCCCTTAATAACTTTACTGCTGGTGGCTTGTGCCAGTTTTAAATGGAGGACAAGGCTAAAATAGAAAAGAGCTCTATTGCAGGTCAAGGTAGCAGCCTCTCTAACTTTAGACCTCAGACACTTACTTTGTATTCCTCCCCTTAGTTAGATGAAAGAAGCTCTGAGTTCTGGCTCATGTGCACTTTGCTGGTTCCCTTTTATTGTGCACCTTTGCAGTTCAGGTTGTGTATCCTGCCTCCATGCAGCTTTACTTTTGGTACTGCTAAACAGAGGCAGCAGCCCAGGAAGAGGTTGCAAGGATGCTGTCACCGTTCCCTCCCTGGCTTAGGGGAAAGGAGTAAGAGAGGGAAGTTTTGGAAAGTTGTTCGAAATCTCAAGCCTAGCCCTGGCTCCCAGGGGAGCCGGAGCTGCTTCTAGGCTGTGTTCATTCATGCTGTACAGATATAGCCCAGTTGATCTTGGTGCTACTAGAGATGTGAGGGTTTCCTCAGCACCATGAAGCCTGACACAGGCCCCAGTGGGAAGAGCAGAGGGAGGATCTGACATGGTTTTCCTGTATTTCTAGTGTTTTCTCCTCTAGGTACTCCTGTAATGCTTACAGATCTCTTCCAAAGCGGTACCCTTAGTGCCGTGCTTTGAATCCAGAATGAAAACTGGTAACACTCTCTTCAATTTCCAAACTCCTCTGTAGCTGGTTGATCATTTCTAGGGAAAGCAATGAAAGTAAAAACACAACAAACCTGATGGTTTTTTAAGTATCTGAATAAGAAAGCCACAGCATCCAAAGTCAAGTGCTGAGCATTCCAGCAATCCATTTCCTGATTTGCAGTGACAAAATCCAGCCCGAAGAAAGTGATAAAGTACTGCTATGCCATTAGAGTCACAAAGATAAAACTGTTCCATCCTCAGAAACACTGCATTTATCTCAGTAAGAATTTCTACCACTTTATTATTAATAAAAGGCAAAAACTTCACCTCTGTTGCAGATAGAAGGTAACGTGAGAGGAACGGACGCAGTCATGTTATCCTCAACAGCTCTCCTGCATCCAAAGGGATGTTGGTAGCACTGAGTTGTCAGCACCTGCACTGGATGCAAGGAATTTGTGACTATAGTGCTCACCTTTTCACATGTTTTCTTCCTTTGTGGTGAAAGGCATTTTAAACCCCCCCATACAATATGTCAACTAAAAGCACTCCAGTAGCATAAAGTGGTGAGCATGTACTTGATCCCTCCACTCAGCAAATTGCTAACACTCATCCATTTCTTCCTTTGCCACTGTAATCCAAATGGACTTCCACCCATGGTGATCTCATCACAGGTTTACACTGCACTTAGGTATGACATTGCAGCAAAACACTGGAGCTGATCTCTGTTATTCACTCTACAGATACTTGGAGCAAGTCACTGATGCTTGTCTTCAGCTTGTTTGCTGGCAAGGAAGTAAATCAACCCAAGTAGTTCAAAGTAGTGAAGAACTCTTGATTTGGTAACACCAATTGCAAAGCATGAATTTGTCCATGCTAGATGCAGAAAGATGCTGCCTCTGTTTATAACATGCCATGGTGTAATGCGTGATGTGCAGTAATCACAGGGGAATAATGAGGAAAATAAGGTCCAGGATTGAAATTCCATGTAGTTTATATAGACTGCTCTGATCTGGATCTGGTTAATGGCAATGGACATCTTTCCAGCGATGCACACGTGATCTAGATAAGAATTCAACTGTCCACAGTGAGACTTTGGAATCACTCTAAAAGGTAGCCTAAAAATTAATGTTGGTGTTTCTGTGCCTCATAATAGTGGATTTTTATGAACTACATGTCCAATTGTTCAAATACTCTTTAACAATTTGGTAAATAGTATGTACATAAGACAGCATACAGTGTAGCACTAAGATTCTTGCTAGTGGTGATCATTTGTTTCTTTGAACCTGCACATTGAACGATGGTCAGTCAAGTGCTTGACTGTCCATCTTCTTTTACTGGGAGAAAGGATTAAGAGCATATACATGGGTAGAAGTTCTTCAGTTTTATAAGATTTTAAGGTAAAATATATCATTTCCTCTTTGTTCCATTTGATCTAGTGCACTGGTGCTTTGTTTGCTTGCTTGTTGCTAAAACATGAATTAGACCGTGGAGACAACTTCTGGAAGTTCTCAAAATGCAAATGGATAATGCAAACAGGGTGATGCTGTCCTTAAACATCCTGGTAGATAGGCAGGCCCTTTCTGGAGATGAGATGTGAAATGTTGCATGAAACTGTGTGTATGTGAGTTGGGGGGAAATTATCATTCATGTTCAGTGAGAAAATTGGAGGTATTTTAATGGGCTATTGTTAAAATAATTGCAACAAGGGAAAAGAAAATAAAAATCCCCATTAAACTGATGATTTGATGTGATTCATCTGATCTATTTCTTTTCATGAATCCAAGGAATTTTGCAAAGAGATTGGAATATCCCTTGTGGAAGACTTCAATTAGGTTAATGAATGACATGACAAATACTTGACAGACAACATGTTTATGCCTACTACCATTCATTCACCTTCTGCCAATTCAAATCACATCCTGTCTTTAGCTCATTTGATTTACTGTTGGTATTCAGTGTATACAAACAACGTGTTGAAATGTCATTTAGACCTCTTAGTTACATAGTGAGTTAATTGCTAGCTTGTTTTGATGGCTGCCATGCTGCGAAGTGATGAAAAAACATGGTTACTTTTAAGTCAGAAGGTGGACCCTTTAAGGAAACTCATCCATTATCTTTTTACCATATGTATAGTTAAAACATGCTGCATCCTTTGAATCTGAAGCTTTAGCAGCGCTTGTTCTCAAGCATCTCATCTTGTCTGGCACTCTTGCATGTTTGGATCCTTCCCACAGGACACTGCTGCTCTAGAAACCTTTGTGAGGAAGATCTTACTGTAGCTCTGGTGGAAGCATGAAGGCTTTCAGTGTTGTTATACTGGCCTGTGAAGGTGTATATCAGTAAAATTCTGGCCCTTTAATTGCTGTGACGTTCACCTTAGCTTACAGGAGTGACATAGATAATGAGTAAAGGATTTGGACAGTTCTGCTTCCCAATGGTCTTTTTATAGAGGCAGAAATTTTCCGAAGTTCTTATTCATGAGTTCATCATTTCAGTGCATTCTTACAACAGCTTTAAGGAGAGTTCCCAGCTCAGCTTTATCATTTTTAGAGGTACTCCAAAATCTGTATTTTTTCTTAGCCATTGCTGCTAATTGCTGGAAATGCTAATTTGAAAGAAAATTTATGCTTCTCAAGCTCACTGTGTCTTATACTTGATCCCTTAATGATGTCGTAATAATGTTGTAGCATCATTGTGGATAGCAGCAGCCAGTTAGAAAGCAGAGCTTTTGTGCCTTGCCTATGTATTTGGTGATTCTTCGCTGTTCTGCTAGTATTGCCTGGAAGCATAAGTCTGGGTTAGCTGAAGCACTGTACCAGAGCTTCAGTTTTTAGGAACTTGCCAATTGGCCTATCTTAAATAAAACTGTTTTAAAGCCTCCACAACAAGCTTTTTGAACGAATAAAACTTTTAGTTAGGTCTATAGAGAAGGGTCCTGGTTTTAGACTCATTCAATATCTACCACAGCGGGTTCTTCTGAAAAGCCTGCCGCCTTTTCTGGCAATCAAACAAATGCTAAGCCCTTGAAGAAATTAATCCCCAGTTATGTCTCCTAACATCTTTTAGATTCAGATGATCAATTTAGCACAGCCTGATAAATAGTTAATCAAATCTGCATGCATTTCACTTCAATATTGATGTGAAAACAGGGAATCTGTAACTGAAGATAATGTGTGGCTCTTTTTGGCTCTTTTATTCACAAACAGCATCTTCAAGAGGCATCACCAAAATAAGTGTGGGAGTAAGCCAAAAGATTTGACAGGACGTTGCTGCCAGTAGTCACCTATTAGTATAATCTCAGGCTTCTCTGTAGCTGTTTCTATGATAGGTTTACTTATTCAGTTTCCTCTTGGACTGTATTTTCATTATACAGGATGCTGCTGAATAGCTGTGAAATATGTGGAAAGCCCAGATTTCACTGGCACTGTGTAAAAGCAGTTGTCATAGTTGGTGGTATTTTAAATGTAGGAAGAAACTCCATTATTAAAGAATATTACTTATTAATTCGCATGTTTAGGATCTCAAGGTATGGTTCAGGCTCACCTTATCTTGTATAAACAATTAGAAATGCTCTAGGATAGAAATGTAAAGTAGATGAAGACAAGTTTGAAGATTCAAGGAAATGCTTGTATGATGATGAATGACTTTAGCACATCTGTGGCCTAATGCTTATGTTCAGTTGTGGATCTGTAAGAGACAGGAGAGAAATGGGCACTAATTTGTGCCTTTTTGTAGCCATTGAAGTGAGTTTTGGGGATGTCAGTGGAAGTGGATAAGTATGTGTTACTGCCGTTATTAATAGCTCTTTCAAACCTTCAGACATAGAGCAAGGGAAGGCACACAGTCAGATTACCTTCATACATACCTGAGGAGCAGTGAAAGCCAGCAACACAGGCTGAGAAGTTGCATCCCTCCTTGCTTTGCATGATATCGGAGATGAGGGGCTGGGCAGGCATAAGCTGGGAAGGAGCTGACTGGAAACAAAAGGAATAAATTTTCCAGTTGTTACATGATGGAACCATGAAGTGTGGAGTATCACAAGGACAGGGAAGGCGATGTGCTAAAATAAAGTCTAGAGAAAATGTCTTTCTTTTGCTATTCTTACGAGGAACACATTAAATCTCTGCTTCTCTGGGCAGAGGATATGGCAATTTGAATTGCAGACTCTAACTGATCATGATTTTTGAGGCTTTGTTCTGACAGCAAGGTTTTAATTTCCTACCAGCCTGTTACTCCAGTTACGCTCATTTTGAGGTAGAATAAAGCTGTAGTTTTACCTTTTAATAAAACTGTCTTCTCAGTTAAATTTTTTAGTTTCAAAAGACAGACTATGTTGCTTAAACCAATTTGTAATTCAGCTTGCTTATAACCATATCATGGAGTCTCGGTGGCTGCCAGGTCATCTTGATAAGAAGTCTCATATCTGTAGGCTTAGACCTTAGCAATTTTTCATCAGCATGCAAAATGTCATTTGTATTCCCTATTTCCACAGAAAGCATAATGACTTCCAGTGTACAGATAGACGTTCAGACCTCATTCGCCCTGGTTTCTGCAGTGCATAGAGCATGGTCACATGCAAGAACAAACTGCAGTTGTTCAAAGGGGCACTCATGGTGAGCGGGAAGAGTTTGAAAGACAATTAGTTAACACATAGCAGTAGCGTGACTCCAGGGAATAAGAGTATCTCCGGATCGGGTCCGGGGAATGTATCAGCTACATTAGGGCAATTACCTTAAAAATAACTATTTAGAGTGTTCTTACTAATTGCTATGGCTTATTCTAGATTGATGAAATGAACCTGAAATAGGTTTTGTTATTTTCTATTATCATACACCATTATTTAAGTCACTTCTTCAGTCTGACTTTTCTATTTCATTGTGACAACTTAAGTATCTGCTGCATCACGGATGTTTAAATTGTCATGTTTAAGCATTAAAATCAGTCTCCAGATAAATCCCCCCTTCCCTTTTGTTTTTAAATGATTTGGGCCAGTTTCTGTGGCATGACCCAAATCTCCCCTGTCAAAAATACAAAAGCAGCAGCGGAATTGCTGACAGCTCTGTGATTCTCTGCTTGGCTGGAGACTGACCTTGTCGCGGAACAGGGCAACTTCAAGACCTCTCTAAAGCATTTGATGGGCACAGGTCCAGTCTTCCTACCACACCCATCTGTTCCTGCTCAACTTATTCCAAGTCCAGTCATACAGTAAATCAATCCCAAAGGACGTATAAACCAAACCAGCAAACCTTGGAAACACCAGGACAACTGTCCTGATAATGTCTTGTTCAGTCACTGCTTTATCATTAACATTTTTATTACTATTTTTTAATTACATTTCTGGCCACATTTTTTGTGCTTAAATTGTTAAGTTACATTTTTGAATGGTGAGCTGCAATTGTTTGGGTCTTGACTTGCTTCTAATCCTTAAGAGAAATTACACTTCATAATAATTCATTCAATAATATGAATTAAAGTTTATCATCTTTGAAGTGCTAGAATCCATACCTTTAACCCTTTTCCACTATATACATCAGTTTCTATTTGCTTTTTAAGTCATTCGTTCACTTGGAGAGCAGAAGTTGATGACAGGCATTGCATGGTGTTCTTTCCTTGTTGAAGCCATTGGAAGGGGCAGTCCCATAGCTGAATGCATAGCCTAGAAATCAGCCACAAACTCCACTTTCCAGAAGCTTTCTTTGAGATTTTGGACAAGTCACTTGTTGTGACTTGTTAAAATAAAATAAAGTAAAGTAAAATAAAGAGTAAAATAAAGATTAAAATAAAATAAAGAGTAAAATAGTGAGGGATTTAATTGCCTTCTGCTTTCATTTATCTGAAGTACAATTTTGATGCATGGATATTTAGATAGGGCGAGATTTCTGATGATTTGGGTGCTGGAGCCTCCTTGCTGGAGGCTGTTGAAGGGAGCTGGTTCTGGAAAAGCTGAGTGATCAAACTCTTCATAGTGTTGCAGAGCAAGTGTGTGAATTGGCTCATTTCTGTTTTTTTCCCAAGATGCACCGAGGTAATTATATGGAGGTTATTAAAGTGTAATTGGGAAGTATGATTATTTATGTACTTAGGCTGGCTTTGTGCAGCCTATTTGTATTATATCCATGCTCATGTCTGGCTTATATTACCTTTAATAGAACAACACAGGTCCTCGGGATGTAGAAATGGGAACCCGTATATTATGCTTAATACACATATTTTAGAGTCATTATGTTGTATGATGAAATTGCATAGCATATAAGACCACATGCAGGGAAGTGATTTCTCCAAAGTATTGTTGTAAAACAGCACTGGTTTAATGTAGGGTATAGAGAAGACATGATACCCTACACTAGAAACTCTCTGCTCAGTGTTTTACTTACAGTCCCCTAGCAGTTCTAGCTTTGGAATCCTGTGCCCTAAATGCCCTATCTTAATTAGATCGTACTTTTGGTAATTAGTTTTCCTAATACAATATAGTCAGTCCTCTCTGAAATGTTCTTCTGATGCCTAGGGACGCATTATGTCAAAACCTGACGAGTGCTAGAAGCTTATGTATGCAAAAGATGATTTATAGTTGAGCTTACTCTTCTATACCAACATAGTGAAGAAAGGAAGCACTCAAACTACAATCTTTTTGACATCCCCAGCAGGAAACCCAACTTGTTCTTCTTCCATTAGAAGGTTAATGTCTTGCAATGCTGTGAACCATAGGCATTTACCCAGAGCCACTGAGAGTGGCAAATGTTTTCCATTTCCATCTTTTATTTATTCAGGTGGACCATCAGGACCTGTGTTCAGGAGTGGATGTATCAGCCATGTGCAACTGGAGTAGAAAAAAGCAACAGTTTTTTTAGAGGTTATTTATACCCCAAAATTGCAGCTTTGACTCAACCAAATTCATGATTTCCAATTTACTTCTATTGCTGAGCTGCTTAGAAAAGCAAGGGGATCAGAATATGTTGTTTGATGCTTCTTTCAGTGACATTTCCCAATTGATAACACCTTATGTGCCTAGGGATGTTTTGCTGTAAAGAGCGTGTTGCATATAATCAACTTTCTTTGGTGAATCCTGGGGGCTTTGGGTTTGTTTGGTTGCATTTTTTGGGGTCTTTGAAATTTCTTTGCACACTTTTGGATATTTCCTGCACCCCATAAAAGGCTGGAAAAGTCTGATTACCTAAACCAGAGCTGAGGTGCTAAACCATCCCTTGAATATGTTAAATTGCTGTGTTAAATTATTTCAGTTGCAGCTTATTTTATTATACTCCTGAAGTATTTATCTGACTTGAAAGCACCACACAAAGGTTAATAAGATACTTTTATACATGACTTCTAATGACACTGCAATAAAACCCCAAAGGATTTCAATCTCATAATAAAACTCCGGATGTTTTTTCAGTGGGTGAAAGCGGAGGAAATGGAATAGCTGTGAGGTAAATATTCTCCAAAGTCATCCAATTTAGAAATGTTTCAGCAGTTCCAATTAAAATTCTCAGAGATTGATTCCCCTGAAATGACACAATACTTGGAGGTAACGGATTAGAGCAGTTCCTCATGAGCAGGAATTTAGACATTCAGGTCCTTCTCTGTCTCCATCCAGACACAGCATCCATCCTAGAGGATACGGCTCCCCTAATTCTCCCATCCCTTGGGCATAGCAAATCAATAGTTAGATGGCTGGCTGGGGGGCTCATTACACAGGGACTACCTGAGGTATGCTGCACTTAGGGCTAAAACCAACCAGAGCTGCCCTTTCTGCTCCCTTGTGCTGATGCAGATTTCAGGGGCCACAATGTACTCCTGGCTAAATAGGCTTCCAGTACAGTTGTTATAGTCCTAATCAGTCCAATGATGCAGGTTAGCGCTCAATCTCTCGCTGGATGGCATGGGAGGAAGAGAAGAAGCAGGTACTGGAATGTCCTACATAGTTTTTGCTATAGAAAGAAGAGAAGGGTATAATTTCACCCTGACAGAATTATACTGCTAGTGAATGCCACACAGGGAAGAAATCAGACCCTGAACTCAAGGCTATGATGTGATATGAGGGACATTTCAGTTTAATGTTTTATCAAATTGAAAGATGGTTAATGCTTGTGAATGAACTATAATGAATATAATGAATATGTATGAATAGAATGGACACATTAAATTAAGTTTTTGGTGTTTTTGGAGCCTTTGCCATATCCAGAAATTGTGTTCCATTTTAAGAGCAGATATATCAGGGCAGCGGTTTGTGATGAATGTGATAGAGAAAAGGAAGGATCAGTGCTTAGCCTGAGGTGTGGATATTTGGCTAGTGAGGGGCTGGTGTTCTGCAGTCAGGCAGTGACCCACATGCCTAGCTCCCCTTTCCATGGAAAGGACCTGAAAGGGATGGCTGATGGAAAATGATCGTCTTCTAACCTAAATTGCCACCAGGTTGAGCTCTCACCTCTGGGAAGTGTCTCCCACTGTTATCTGTAAGTTTCCAGCCTCAGCTCTGTTTCCTACACAAAATCAGGGCAAACACTTCCCTTAGCATCCTCTCGCTGCTGCATGTGGATGTGCCCTGAGGATTTTAAGTCAGTCTTCCTCATTTTCATAGCGTGCAACAGCTGTGTAAGGCAGTGAACACTGCCCATGTGGGCATTTCAAGTGGGTATTTTCATCATGGGTAATGTTCTTCCATGTATTTTTCATTCATTGACTCTTCTGTTTAGGGACATTTGCTTTTACAGATTTCAAAGGCACAGAAGGTGGGAAGGGAGTGTTTAGTCCATGAAGCTGGAGAGGATTAGTCTTAACTTATTGCATTCAAGTAGCCAATATGGCTATTAAGCGCAACTGCCCGAGAATGAAAATGGGGAGGTTTCCTTAGGCAATATTTCAGTCCCTTAAACAGCAAGTTCCCAAATTTTGGGCAGTGCTAGAAGAACCAAAATTGAGCTCTGTACTAAAGATAAAGCACACAAAGGGATGAGGACTCATTTCACTTAAAGCCTTGACTGGAAATATTGTTGGTTAACAGAACTAATATTGATTGTTAACAAAACCAATTAAATCTTTGGCACTTCTACCGTTTTTGGCTTAGGATGGCAAAAGAGCCTTTCTCTTACTTCCTAGCACTTTCAGATTTCCTCAGAAACATGGAACAGATGATGATTGGCTTTGCCTCTTAAATGAATAGAGGCTCTGAGAGGAGCACTTTGATATAAACCCATTTTGATAAAGCACATTCGATATAAACCAACACTGCGATCTCTTTAATTACATCCAGAGTGTGTTTTATAAATATTTGCTTATAGCTTCCTGCATGAAGGCACAGGGAAAAATATGGAAATAAATTTATATAATTGCAGTTTAATGATCTGCATTTTAATTGAGATTTTGCCAAATAGTTTTGTAGGAACTCAGGAATGCTGACGTGTGGTTAGGCACTTTGGGCTTGAATTCCCCTGCTTCTTATATTAGCAGCTATAAGGGCATGAAGACAGGGGCATTAAAATGTTTTTAAATGTTAGGACTTCTCTTTTTCTCACTTCTGTTTGCAGTGTTCTAGACAAAGATGTCTTCTTTTCTTATGTCTGGCTGCTTCTGATCAAACTGCATTACACAGTGTTCTGAAGGAGCACTTTAATTGGAGTTGATAGTGAAGCCTTATACGTACTTGCAGAACAGTTCACTGCCCTGCTGTTACTCTCTGAGATGCCCTCTCTTCAATTCTCCTTCTCTGAAAACAAAACCATGCTCTCTTCATTTTGCATTTACATATTCCTCCAGTTTCTGCCCTATTTTCCCAACTAACACTTACTTGACATATACTGTCACTCACCAAATAGAGAGTTAAGAAGGAGTAGGTGATGCTGCCAGAGCTGCTCCTCAGATATCTCTTTTGCATAACTTATGATAGTGTGGCACTTGCCGTTTTGGTCAAGCAAGCAGGAATTGGACCAAGATCTCTAATGGCCTCTGACACTACTATTTCATGTTTATTTGGAGCTGTAGGAGATTTCTCTCCCCTGTCGCTTTGGTCCAGAGGACAAAAACACCATCAGTAACGCTAAAGTTCATGCTTTGCCCATTAAATGGTGTCAGAGACCAATTTTCCAGAACTTTTTGCTGCATTTCCTAGACAATAAATAATTGATGATCACAAAGTCTGGCTGCCATTCTCCTCCCCTTCACTTATCCCTGGTCACTTTGATACCATTAGCAAATCTTATCCAACCTTGCCAGAAGAATGGAACTTCTTTTTGTGACAGCAAGTGGGATGGGAGAGGGAGACTCAAGTGAGTGGCACTCTGGGAGAAGTTGTGACTTTGCTCTGTGTTAGCTGCATCTCTGCAGGTTCCCACATCTCAGGTGCAGATCTGCTGGAAGTCAGGCCTGGTTAGGTGAAGTATTGACAAAATAATTGCCAGCCCATGTGTCACTGCTTTTATTACAACTCTTTTGTGTGTGTGTCCACATTTCAGATCAAACACTGAGAAAAATGCCAAGTGACTGGAGCTCACTGTTTTCAAAGCGGAGCTCTGTAGTAATTCATGTTTCCCTACTGTTATGTTCGTGCAGCCAGGGTTATCAACCCAAACACACTTCTTTCCTTTGTAATTTTCCTTTGTTGCCAACTGCTACGATCCACTTAACGACTGCTACAGATGCATTTTGTGATTTCTCTGTTCCTACAGGGGATGGGACTTTTCAATTTATTTTTTTAATATAATAACAGTAAATCAGAATGTTCTTGGTAAGCATCTAATAAAAAAGCTCTTCCTACCTCCAAGGATAAAGCCATTTGAATATATCCCTCTGGATATGGTCCTTTCCCAGATGTGCAGAGGAATTGCTACCTGTCCTGGGTTCAGCAGCAGCAGTCGTTTTTCTCCTTCTTGGTAGCTGGTACGGTGCTGTGTTTTTGACTTTTGGCCTGGGAACAGCGCTGACAACACCGATGTTTTCAGTTGCTGCTCAAATGTTTACACTGACCAAGGACTTTCTGAGCCTCATGCTCTGCCAGGGAGGAGGGGAAGCCGGGAGGAAGCAGAGACAGGACACCTGACCCAAACTGACCAAAGAGGTATTCCATACCACAGCATGTCATGACCACTATATAAACTGGGGGCAGTTACCCGGAAAGGTTAGATCACTGCTCGGTCAGGCTGGGTATCGGTCAGCGGGTGGTGAGCGGTTGTATTCTCTTCCCTTGTTATTTCCCTTATCATTATTGTTATTGGTGGTACAGCAGTGGTTTGTGTTATACCTTAGTTACTGGGCTGCTCTTATCTCAGCCCGTGGGAGTTACATTCTTTCGATTCTCCTCCCCATCCCTCCGGGGAGGGGGAGTGAGCGAGTGGCTGTGTGGCTGATTTACGGTTTGGCTTAAATCATGACACTACCCTTCTGGATTTGGAAGATCACAACTGAGCACAAGACCCACTGAGAAGAGACTGAAAATTGTGTTTGAATCTGGTTCTTGCAGAGATAAGGTTGTGATGTTGCAACACTTTATGTGCCACCTTTAGTTTTCCCAGAAACCTTTTCCTATTCAGTACCTCACTTTTGCTGTCCAGCTTTGCTCTTGTGAGCCCTCTTCCATTTTAAGTAGTGATCTTAGTCTATGGAGTCATAAACAGGAAATAGAAGTACTGTCCCTTCTGGGCATCAAAATTTGCAATGTGTGAATATTCACTGAGCTCTACCATACTGTTTCCAAGCCATGGAACATTCTTTGAGTGCAAACTAGAGCTGTTAGTGTGTACCGTTCTTATTAAATGTTAGACTTGGAAGAACCACCTGTGTCACATAAAGTACATGATGAGCAGAAACCTTATGCTCATTTCCCTGCAGGTACTTTTCCAGCTCTGTGCATGTGTGTAAAAATAGGTTATGTACTTCAATAATGCATAGAAGTCATCCATAAATAGCCTTATTTGGTTAAGAAAGATCCCTCATGCAATATACTCATCTCATTTTTGCATATAGGTTTTGCAATTTGTGTCTTGTGTCTTATCCTATACCTGATTTTAATGGGTACCTTTTAGATTAAATATCTTCCTTGCTTCATTATTTCTCGCCATGCTTTAACTTTTCTGCAAGGTAAGTTTTTCTCTCCCAGGCACAATCTTTAACTATCTCCATTATAGCTGAAAGTCTCTGTCTTTCAGTTCTTGTGGTTATCTTTTTTTAGTCTTCAGATAATGTGCTTTGTGCTTTGTGTATGCTAAGCAGCCAGTCTGATGAAAAACACGATCCCCAAACAAACTGGTACTTAGAAGCAGGAAAATAAATGTTGCATCTAGTTTTCTGTACTCTCACTTAACCCTATCTGATATTCTGTTAGGTTTTGTTCCAAGCTTCCAGCAAATTGGTATGCACCCCAGGAAACAATTAGAGAGTAATACTGCATCTTTTTCCACAATGAAAATATAACCTCGTCGTTGCAAAACAGAATTGCTTACTATTGGTATTCCATCTTGGCAGATGAAAAGAATGCTCAGTTCCATTAGACAAAAGTCAATATGCTCTGAAGTGTCTGAAGTCCAGTACCTTAGAAAGACATTTTACAGGGGAGAAGCTAGTCAATGATATATGTTTTTTGCCTTTCCTTATACAAACTTATTGAACAGTAGTAGAAAAAAGATAAGAGAGGGAATATCGCTGTGGTATCCTAAAGATAACTCAGGTCAAATTTAGATGTAACAAATTGAACTGTTCTTTCTGCATAGAAATCAGCAGCAAAGTTTCCAATGGGATCTTGAGGCAAAGCAGCTGAGTCGCTTACTGCAAGCCATAACCCTTGGGAAAATAAGAGAGCTCAGACTATGACATTGTCCCATGACTAAATATAGGGAAAAGCTAAGCCTTTCTGTCTTGTTTGTACTATTGCAGAGTTGTGAAATTCTCAGAGGATGAAAAGGACAGATCCGAGTGTGAAAGCGCGTGATATCTTCTGAGCGATGTTAGTTTTATGGATCTAAATATAGAAGGTGGCCAGGCTGCATAACAGTCACAAACTCCTAAACTCAGTGTGAGAGAATTATAATTACCAGGAGTGTAAAACTGCAGTTTGTGTCATGTCAGAGTCCTGACCTGCTCCAGAAAGAAAGGAACCAGCATTTTCAGGAGGATTTGTTATTCACTGATGGGAGCTCCTAATGCAGGCAAAGGATGTGTCCTGTCCTGTGAGAATGGATTTCTGACACTGAAGGTAGATAAGTATACAAAAGGAGATTATGAGAATGTGTAACTTTTTTGAGGACTCAGGATTCAAAGGATTGGCTGCAGAAACGGTGTAAACAACCACAACTCCGCTCTGTAATTGTCTTTATGCAAAAAGCCAGGTTGTATTCCAGAGCCTTTTAGACTTTGACTTTTCTTCTTCACATGCATTTGCTAATACTGGGAAACTTAGAGCGAATTCATCTTCTTTTCCTCTTCCTCTTCTTCAGAACAAGAATTAGTCTGCATGCAGTTCTGTTATTTTATGCTGCCTCCTTCATCCCCTCGGATGTTATTTGTTTCACACTGAATGTTTTAGTAAAGCTTGGGTGGGTTTTCTGTGAGAGTTTTATGGGAGGCATTGGCCTTGTGATTACGAAGATTTACAGCTGCCAGTAAAGAAGGGAGATGTACTGTAACTTTGCACAACTTCTTACCCAGGGAAGACTATGCAGATGGTCGCAGAATGAGAAGCGAAGAGTGTGAGAAACTCCCTTTCAGTCTAGGGGGAGGGCGGTTACTTCACACACTAGTGGTCTTCCCTTTCCTGCTGCCAACAGCTATTTCTCTTCTATTGACAAGAGAGAGAAACTAGGACTGCTCTTACACTTAGTGCTATCCCCATTCATTTGTTCATCGTCTGGGGAATCAGGCAAGAAGGAGCTCTTGTTCCTCCTGTTAAATGCAGAATTTATCTGCCTGCGAGTGAGTGTGGTGGGTGATGCTGCATTGAACATATCCCCCTGCACTGATCCATTGCACTCAGGGAGGGCTGTTGAATCACGTGCCTTTGAAATAAACCTTCTGTACCCTCTGAACTGCTAGGATTTTTATCCAGCTCCAGCAGCATGGATTGCTGGTGGGTTTGGTGCAAGTTCCTAGTTAGGAAACAGTTAGAGAGAATTACTTACTTGGAAGGGAACTCAATTAAAACGACTGTCAAACCAAAAAGCTGTGTCTGTTCCTCAGCCCTTTTTTAATTTGCTTTTTTTGCTTTGGTCATTAAACAACTGATGAAAAGCTAAAGAGGAAATGTTGAAATGGTGAAGAGATTGTAAAGAAAACGATTTGATGGCTGTAATGAGTCATAGCACTGCCTCACTTACCAGCTTTTCCAGTTTCTCATTAGCAGCCAAATGGACATACACACAGGCGCATTTCCTCGCACTGCCTTACAGCAGAGCTGTAGTTTCAGCTGCTTATGATCTCTCAGTCAGTCATTTCCTCTGCCTTTGCATAAGTGACTCCTCAGGACGCTATTGCAATGCTTGGGTATTTGGCCATTTCCAAAAATAATCCCCTCTGAATGTCCCCGAGTTTTAGAATGAATCATTTCAGTCTCTGAATCACTGAGATGCGATAACAGGGGAAAACAATAGCCCCAATCAGCCATAGTTCAATTTACAACTAAAAAGCTGTAAACCCAAGGCTTGTAGAAGTAGGTGTTTAATTTGGTGAAATACCCCAAACCCAAGACACAGAGTGAGGGCAGCAGCTGCCTCTGAGCAGCTTCTTGTCAAGCTGCATAAGCTGTTGTCTGTGGTTCAGAGAGTTGAGCTGCAAAGCTGTCTGTCCTGTGTTGTTCTTAGGACATGAGAGTTTCCAGCCTCCTCTCCCACCCAGTGCTTAGCAGAGGAAAGATGGGCCTTTCATGTTTCCTGGGAATCATTCAGATCCTGCTGAATTCCCTGCAGATGTAACCAATAATGACACTGGTGGTCGTGATGGTGATGTGTATTTCCGGCATGGTCTAATGTGGCATCACCTGCTAGTATTGCCTGGCATAGCTGCAGTGCCTAATTTGCCCTAATTAAGGCAAATGAGAAATTACATCTCCAAAAGAAGGCTCTTTTGCACTCCTCCATGAGTTGGTAACATCAGCTACAACCTAGTAATGTTAGTTGGAATGGAACGAGATTGTTGACATCTTCAAATGGAAAAATACAGTAAAATAGCTCTTTTGGCTACAGAAAGTGGTATGATTTATGCCAAGCAGCTCAGTAGGCCCCAAGGCTGTGGCAGAGCACTTAGAATTCTGCTATACACTACTGTTCTTCAGCTTCACCATTGAATTGCAGGTAAAGGAAGGGAAATGTTATCCTTATTAATGATTACTCTGTATGTGTATGTGTTTTTCTCAGGAGGAGCACATTATGGTGTACTTGCACATTGAGCCAGGATGTGAAAGGGTTTGTAATCCTTTTTATATCCTCTTCTTTAGATCACAAAAAAGCATGCTTACACATTAATTGTCCGTATTATGTTCCTAATCCTTTCTTATCTCCTCCCAGGCATAGTGGGACTACCTCCCCTGTTCCTAACTCTTTTATTAACCAGCTACATTTCTGTACATTGCTCCCTACAGGTTGTTTTGGGGGCTTTCCCAGCATTGTAATTCTGTAGGAGTGGATTTCTTTTCTGCCCTGGTATTCTGCAGACCTTCTTAAAATGCTCCTAAATGACACCTCCACATTTTTCAAGTACACAGAACGTGCACAGAATGTTAAGTGTGGGCATTTGTCTATACGCATATTTTATAAATACATTACTGTGCATGAAGAAGTGTTTTTTCTTCCATGTTTACACAGTTTTCATATATGACATGGCATTCCGTTTAGAGGACCTGAGGGCCCAGTGTGTTGAAGCCTGTTAGAGTAAGCTACTAATTTCTTAGGAATGTGCAATCAGAAAAGAGCAAAGCTTTTAGTACACTTTATATAAATGAGTGGTTGCTGAAATACGTGTGATTTAGTTGAGTGCAATTACTACTCGATTGAGTGACATATCTGATGGTAGGCTGAGTACATGTTAAGAAATCTGGAAAGTCACCTGTGAAATGAGGTTGGGATAGCTGACAAAATCAAATGTAATGTTAGATGTCGGCGAAAGCTTCAGCTGCATTGGTTACCAGCTGACAAATCAATTTCTGCATGACCTGAACAATCTCCCAGTGGGGAATTAAGTTCAGAAGAAAAAATTCCTTTGGGAAAACTAAGGACCTTGTCACAACATTCCTTTTTATAGTTCATGCAGCATTTTCAACGTGGAAACATTTTCTCTCTTGAAATCCATGTTTTAGATTCTAATAAATGAAATGAAAATTTAGGGAAGCGATGACCAATGCCAACGGGAAAGTGCAGCCTGGAATCCTAAAACATGGTCTTGCTTTTTTTAGGCTAGTGAGAAGTTGGAGGAGGAAGCATTCCAGGTCAGAGCACCTCATCCAAATAAGGTTTTGTTTATTGTGGGCTGGTAGATGGCTTCAGGCACTAACCCCAAATAATCGATTATTTCTGCAGTTCTATCTCTCCAAGTGCTGTGCTGAAAAATAGCTGAAAGGTTTTGAGACTTTCATTAATTATTCCTGCAGCTATGGACTTTTGCCTTCATCCAGAACTTGTGAAACAGCAGAAGGAAAGCTGGCTGCCTTGCTCTTATGTCTGGGACTAGAAGGAGGTCTAAGAAACTCATGAGATGACCTAGTTTCCTGAGCTTCCCCCCCTTTTAAGATTCTGCCAATCTTCGATGAACAGGTTTCATTTAAGCAAAAATAACCTTCTCCCCTCTCCTCTTCCCAAAAGGAATTGACTGTAGGGAAGAATATAAATTGTTAGCACTCAATTTTTTTTGGCCAGGAGTTCAGATTAAATTTTTCCTGTGTTTTATCGCATCCTTAGAAAAAGAAATGCCATTTTAGAAATGTGTTCTTGACTCTGAAGTGCTACAAAATTTGCTATAATAGCACGTCTGTTTCTTAAAACTTCTTTTGTGTTTTTTGTCCTAGTAACTGTGCTGTTTTGGCTACTTCAAGAGAAAAGCAGGGGGAAAAAACCCAATAATAAGAATTCATCACACCATTTGTTTGTCAATCTAGTTGGAAATTAGCTGTCAGCTTGAAACAAACAAAAAGAGGATAAAATACCCCAACGTGCGTTCATGCTAGCACAGAATAATACAGAACACTAGAATAGCTTATCTGTGACCTTGTTATTCATCCTTCTGGCTGTGAATCTGTGCAAGCAGAAAGCATTTTAATGTTTCATGGTAGTGGTTGTGTCTATGTAGTCCTGAAAAGACATCCTCAGCAGCAAGTTCAAAGCTGAGCATCTTAACTTGAGAAACCTTGGACCTTACCACCTTTTGCTTTACTGGGCACCCCCCAGGGCTGTGGGAACACCAGGTTTTCTGCTAGAGCCATTCCTTTGCCCTCCTCATGGGAAAAACATGTCCCATCTACACATATCACCTGAACTTGCTTTGCGGCTACTGTCCATGAGCGATAAACTACCCTAAAGAACTCATCATTTGCAAAGGCAACGGGCACATCTCTGAAGGCCTTATTTTCTATGCAGGTTGCCTTTACAGAGGGGTCATAATTTTTGTGTGTTCCCAGGGTGACATCGGCCACCCCCCTGTGCCTTTCTGCACGTGTGCTTGTGCACCTTATATTACCTTGGGCCTGTTCAAATTCTTTGCATGGCCACGGCTGCTGTCATCTCAGCCTTGCTTCTCCCTCTTCCCATCTTCAGCAGCAAACCCCAATCCAACAGTCTTAATAGTTTTTGAACAGGTATGAGCGTTTTGCTTGCGGCAACTATGGAAAAGTTTAAACATTATGGTCTTCTCTGATGTGCACCAGTCCCTCTTCGCCTAAATCAGGTTATGTTCATCTGCTCCACTTCTCTAAGGTGCTACAGCCTTCTGCTAGCAGACATAAAGCTCTTTCACATTCTTTGTAATCACAGTGCCAAGAAAATCTCCTTCCACCTCGTGGGATTGAAGCCAAGTGAGTGGATTGAGTCCTTCCTTTAAGCCATGCTCTGAAGAAGCAGGGAAACAGACATTCGCTATAAGGCCAGCTTTCTACCCCAAATCTGGTTGGGTTTATGATGTTAATTGATTTTACAAGTGCTTGCATCTATTGCCTTTTATAGGCAATGGTTCTGAAGTCATTTGCCTTTGGGAATGTGATCTGAAGAAAAGTTAGGTGGTCCTCACATTCTAGGCCAGATTTTGCAAATGTATTTAACTCACAGCAAGCATTTAGGCACCAGGCGAAGAGGCTGGGTTTTCAAAGGGGCTCAAGAAGTTGGATGTGTAGATGCTTAAGAATTCCACCACAACTGCTGCAGCAGGGAGACGTTGGAAGTTCTTTAGTTTTGAAAACAAGCACACAAAAACTGAATGTTTTAGTAAGGGAAGAGATAATTTGAAAAATCCTCCTATATTTGCAGACACTAATCCCTGGAAATGGTACTGCAAATACTCTTGGATTGATTGTTTAATATGCTTGCTGAAAACCTGGTTCTTCGTATCACAAATAGAGAATTGCAAGTCTTTTGTGTTCTGACAGCAGAGAAAGCTTATATGCCTTTGTTGCCAAGTTTTCTGGATTTTATTTTTCAGGCTTTAAACCAAACTTATTTTGCAATCCAAATAAGTGTTCAGGTCAGTACTTTTTCACTTCTAGTTTAACTGGAATGCAGTGTGTCCGGCTGGCTTTGTTTGTTTGATGGGGTTATCAGTTCCTCGAGGTTACAGTGGTTAGTTTTGTCTTTTATTTGTAAGCACTTAGAGGCACAGCCAGCATTCAAGCTTTTTTTCTGGCCTCTTTATTTTAGTAGAAAGCTGCCATGTTCCTAAAGGAGTCAGTGTCACACAGCAAAGTCACCCCTGTTTTCTTCCTTCCTTATTTCGTCTTCAAAGTCCCCTTCTCTTTCCACATATTCTGCTTGCGCTGAACTGTTGCTGGTGCTCAAAAATAGTGAGGTTGGCCTACAGGGTGGGTAGGATGCATCTCCAAGTCACCAGAGCATGAGATCTGCACTTGGGATCACAGGCCAGAAGGGTGCTGGCAGGCTACAAGGTTAAGGAAAAGCAGTGCCCGTGTGAATGTTGGCTGGAAATGGTGACTGGATTCTTTCCAAGCATGATGCACCACAGTATTATGTTCTTGTGGAGGATTTCCTGAGAGTCCCCTTGATGGTGGATTTCCCTTATTGACTCAAGTCATCTACTGCTCATGCATCACTACATGGATATGATGCCAACCCTAAAATAAAAATGAAGAGAGTGGCTCTTCAAATCCGCTTCCAGGCAGGGGAACGGTTTCAGGTTTGTGTTGAGGAAATGTATTGCTTCCACAAAGTGATAGCATTAAGAAAGCATCTCCACCAAGCCACTGAAATATCCTATATGAAGCTGGGAAGGAATGAGGACTGGGGAAATGGGGAGGAAGTATAGAAAATTGAATCAGAAGACTGTAAGACCAGAACTCAGTGCCATTTTAGTTCCTTTTTGATACTTTAAAGAGACAATTCTGAACCCCCCACTCCTTTCCTCTTACAAGAATGTGTTCTTCTCACATGCCCAGTTAGAGACTTTGTTCTGTTTCTTTGTAATCTCTGGCACATTCAGGATCCTTGCCTTCAGTTCTTATGGCTGGTATTAACAGCCCTTTTCCAGGCAGCTTTCTGTAGAGACATCCTCATAGACACACTCTAAGAAGTCCACTGCTCAGGAGAGCATTATCAAGCAGCAAGAGCAGCACAGCAGGCAAGGATTTCCAAACGGAGTCAAACCTGTAGGGAAACATTTGCCTCAAATTAAACTAAGTCAGGTGGATTAGAACTGAAGCAATTTTATGGTGCAGACACATGCCAAGTAGATGTCCTGTTGTTATTTTATCCTAAAGTCTTCCACGCTTCCTTGTGTAACATAAAAAAAGGTATCAGCTGCTCAACACTATCGTTCTATTCTCTCTCACGGTGGATTAACACCATGTACTAGCCCAGGGCTCCCCAGGTATCATTTAGGTCCGCAGACATACAAAGTCACTCAGAGTGAACCCAGCACATGCTGGATTTATCACACATACTGTTCATATGGAAGTTGATTCTCCTTGTGAATGAATCTGTGTTTCTATTTGGGACTGGAATTTAGTCTATTAGGTGGACATTTAGGTTATATACAGTTGTCCTGGGGCAAGTCTGTCCAGGCTCTGTACATGTGTAAGATGCATGTGGCTGATGCCTGCAGAAAGGCTTTCCAGACCACTGGATGAAGGACAAGAGATCATGCCAGGAACAAAATCAGACTCATGGTAGTTTTATCCTGTGAGAAACAGGTTCATAATTGAACATACCCACATTCTGTATTGTCACTTTCTAACTCCAGAAGCATTTTGGTTTTCTTTTTTTAAGTTCTGCTGCCTTCTTTCTCTCCCCTGTTTGTTTTTAACTAAAAATGGGAATTTTGGCCACAGAGCCCAGCAGGTCACCACGGGTGAAACATGCTGAGCTTGGGCTGAAATTAATAAGGCAGCTTTCTGTAGCAGCAGGAATCCTGGCGTGCTTGTGTGGCTTCATGTAGGAGCCTGCGAGCTGGATGCTGTCTTTTAAGCCAGAGCCTTGGTGTCTAGCTCCTCGCAAGTCAAGGTCAAGTGCAATCTTTTTCTCTCCCTTAGAAGTGCTCAGCTTGTACTGTGTGTGGACCTGTTGTATGGGTACTTGAAAGGAAGCTCTGTCACTTCTTCAGACTTCCTTGGGCATCCTGCTTCCCCTCAGTGAGGGCAAAAGTGAAGGAAATAGTTTCTGAGTGACCTAAAAGACGGGGACTGCACTTTTTGGCTGACCGCCTCAACTGGCTGCTTGAAGGGAGGGAAAGTTTGCAACTGAGAGATGTCAGAAGGGTACCTGAAGTTGGTTTTGGTTTTGTTGTTGGCAATATAGAGGCATAATGGGACTTGAGCATGTATCTTTCTGGACGACATTTAAAAGCATCATCACCAGTTAGCCCTGGAGAGAAGGACTTGTACAGTCTTGCTATAATGTATACATATTCTTTCTGCCTGGCAGATGAGGACAATCATTTGTTTTAATTGTGCAGAAAGGAGGAAGAACTATGCATAAACACATACTTTTACTACCTTTAACCCTCCTGACCGTATATAAGGAGATGCTAGCATTTGAGAACAATTGAACTTGTTCTGGTCACACTCATATACAAGAGTAGTAGTCATTTTTAAGATTCCCATTCTTAAATGTTACAGCAGGGTTTGAAATTACTCAAAGTACAGTGTAAATGTTATGTGCTGGCTGCTCTGTGTTGATATTACCGTGGCAGATTTTCCAGTAGCAAAGTAAATAATTAGCGCATGGGAAGAGATTATTTTGTTAATAAGCAGCACACAGTGCCAGTGTTCATCCAATATAGACTTATTGCATTTGTCTGTCTAGACAGCACATATACTCCATAGAGCCATGGCTTCATAAACTGTAATAATCTGGCCAGGGTAAGGATGGTTGTTAAGTGGCTGGAAACCTGGAACAATGCAGGAAGAAATGATTCAATAGTTGTGCTTCTTCCTCAGGTTCACCCATGATCCAAAGTAGCTGTAGGGGATGCTCTGCTGCCTCTGGACGTCTTGCCAGATTAATGACATTTAAAACAAGGGCCCTTATGAACAACAGACATAACATAAGTCTCATATGCTTGCCACTGGAGTGGAGTTTCCTATCCATCCTAGCGGGGATGCCTGTCTCAAGTTCTCCTTTCAATCAAACTGAACATGATGCAGTGTCACTGCCTGTGTGACTTGGAGCAGACCTACTCATGTCACATGGGAAAAGGCAGTTTAATTCAGCAGAGGATGCACTTAGAAAAGGTCTCCTAGCAAATCCTGTAGTACAGGTGGATGTGTGACCTCCTTGAGAAGAGGGGGTGAGGACCTAGCTTTTCATACAAGCGTCACTGAAAGAAGGAGCTGAAGCCTAGAGCCCACCTGCCTGGGAGGGCCATTACACGATTTCACTTGGTGAGTGCAAGGAGGGAGACCTTATCTTCGCAAATGGGGTAATGAGCCCTTTTAAATCAGTTCACAGTGACCCAGACATTAACAGAGATGTTTCAGCCCCTGAACTTCTCCCTACTTAATAATGAAAGGAACAAAAGCGCAAAAAAGACTTGGAGAGCATCCAGAGCCCAAAGAGCACGCGTTTTGAGTTGGCATTTACCTGAATGTGGGAGATGAAGAGGGAGGGAGTGTGTAATGGGCTGGCAGTGAGGTTCAAAAGACAGACGTAAATTAAGTGGCTCCTGTCCTCATAGGAGCAATGGGGGTGAGTTTGAGGTGGTTTTTTTGAAGAAGCAGCTTTCCAAAACCTGTGACACTCTCTTGGGCTGTGGCTTGGGGTGCTGAGGCGCTGGCACAGGGTGCCCAGGGAAGCTGTGGCTGCCCCATCCCTGGCAGTGTTCAAGGCCAGGTTGGACACAGGGGCTTGGAGCAAGCTGCTCTAGTGGAAGGTGTCTGTGCCCGTGGCAGGGGTTGGAACTGGATGAGCTTTAAGGTCCCTTCCAACCCAAACCATTTTGTGATTCTTTTTACTTCCATCTCCCTTGCAGTCATCAGATGAAAGCATAGTTGCCACCAGCTTGAAAGTGAAGCTTCCCTTATCTTGAAAGCACTATTTCTCACTCCACTTTGTCATGTTTTGAATCACTGTGACAAGCAAAGCTGCTAACATTAGCTCTCCTCCTCCTAATTAGAAAACTGCATTAAAACTCTTTATTAATGCCGACCCTCCTGGGTGGTTGCAGATATATATATATACTTTCACAGAGTAATTGCTTTCTGGCCCTCATTTTAATTGGAGTCAGTGGGGGGCCTGTGGAATTCCACTGTCTTCATCTCCTGTGGGCTCATTGTGCCTGTGACACAAATTTAGAAGCAGGGAAGTACTTTAGAGATCTGCATCTGAAAGAATGTGTGAGGGAAGGAAAAACCGCAACAGCAACGCTGAGATTTAAGAGGAATTGACAAAGTCTTTCATTTTGGTTCCTTCTTTTATTGGGAGGGTTAAAAAAAAAGGGGTGAGAATTGGTGAAAAAGCTTTCTAACATTTCTGGTTTGGCTTTTGTCTCATGTGGTGCAGGTTGTAAGTAGGTTAGCTGGATCCTGAAGGAGCTTAAAGGCTGTTTGAGGCTAAGATTACATGTTAGCTAAGGTTACAACTATTCTGCAGAAATGACCCTCAGTTTTCTGGGTCCTTGGAGTGTCCAACGAAGTGTGTAGGGAATGATAACAGAATTCCAAACCCAAACATGAAGGCACTGCTTCTCCTCACTCAGGGTTTGTCAACTTCAGCTTCAGAAAATTGTCCTTGTTTTACTGCGCATTCATATTTCATTGGAAATTGACCCTTTCTGAGGAGAGGAAAGAAACCATTTGCCAGAAGAAACCATTTCAGCCAAAGCACCTCCAACAAACCAAGAGGTTGGAAGGAGAATCTGTCCACGTTTGATCACACAAAATATAGTTGGGGGGGGATGTGTTATGCTGAGGTAGAATATAAGTTTTTGAGATATGTTTTAGCTAGGTATTTAAAGTGAAATGAGTAGTAGTGAGGTGGTAATGTTATTATCAGTCTTCAGAGTTAATATATGCTAAAGTGGATGAAGTTATTCGTATCCATCCAAGTCATTGTTTCAGACAGTGACTGCAGACACTTCTACGCTCTGTAGTGTTCCAATTAATGTTTTCTAAATTATAGTCATAATTATAAGGGTTAGAAACTATAATTTCTCAAAAAAATGTGCAGCTATGACAGCATGAAAAGAAATTCTGTCTCTTATTTCAACACTTTAAAATAAGAAGCTTCATTCAATTCTTTTTATATTAAAGCAGCAATAACCATAAAATTGTAGGAATATAATTGCTTCTTTTGGAGCTTTCTTTTTTCCCCCAACATCTCACATTTTTGACAGTTTGTAATTAATTCTGCTAGACCTTACACCAATCCTTCATTTTCCTCTTTCCCCTTTCCAAGTATAAGGCTAGCTCCTGGAGCACAGTTTCATGCCAACCTAGACATTCCCTGGTGTCACATACACAGATGTACAAGGCTTTGCACCTGAGTATATTGGTGGTGATTGCAGTGCTGGTGTTTTGCTTCTGGTCTCTGATAAAACGCTGATTACTGTTGCCAGCTCTATGCATAGTTGGGGGTTTCTAAAGAGGACAGTAGCTCCTCATCACATCTGTCTAATTAGGCTGATTGGTTCACAGCACCCAGCCAACCTGATTGAGAGGTGCGCTTGGCTCGGTGTCCTTATTTCTGACTCCTTTTGCCTTGTGTTAAATGAACCTTTGCAGAGGCTCTTCAGGAGCCGCTCTTCTAGCTAGAAGCGAAGACGCATGACCAATGTACTGCTGAAGAATTAAAACCTGTCCTGCTGATGTGCTGTGGGTAAGATATGCCATGAATACACTCAGGTGTTAGTTTTGATTTGTGGTTGCCTTGAGTGAGAAAAAAACCGCTGGGAGGTTTGCAGATTGAGGACTTGGGAGGACCTTCACATAGCAGTGATCTATACATGGAGATCAGCATAGGTTGATTAATCTGGCTTTCCATTTAAAGGTAGTTCAGCCATCCCTGACGGTTTTAAATCTGCACCGCAGAAGGTAAAAACAAAATACCTGAAAAGATTGTGCGTGTTTCAGAGGCTGTGGGGCTACAGCACATGGGTTGGGGCCCTGCTTTTGCAGCCCTTTCATAATTCAGTGCTCCTATTCAATTCCGTAGGGACTGAGACACTTGCTCAGGACCACTAACCTCAGAAATGCAGCTTCCAGTAGTGTGTAAAAACTAGACTGTGCAGTAGCAGCAGCATAAAAACACATGAAGAGGGTACACTTGATGAGCAAGATGAATGGGGTAGTGTTGTGACTGGAATGAGCTGTCTGACTTCTGAGCTGTAAAACCAAGAAGGAAATGGAGGAGAGGAGGAGGAGGCGGCTTCATAGTGTGAAGCAGGACTCAGATTTTGGTTTGTCTTTTAAATCCCAAATTTTGAGATGTTTGGATTAGTGCAATTTATTCACTCCATAGTAGTAGCCTAAGAGCTAAGTCTCTACTGGTTTTAATTCTTGCAATCAAAACAATTAGTAGAGCACACCATGCCCAGAAAAGCAGTTGCAGCATTCATGTATAAATGTATATATGATGTATAGTTTTTATATAATATATAATTAGATATATATTCATATAAATATATGAATATATTTAAATAATTGGGTTTTGATCTATCTCCTAAACATGTGATTGCTCTACTCACAAAGAAAATGTGGCTCTTACATTGCAGCCTTTAAATTATCCATTGACTTTGACAAGCAGTCACAGGAATGCTGTGGTAACATTGAATTTCATATGGGCAAATGTTCTCTTTTGTTGACCCTCATGAGGAAAATGGTTCTAAATGTCTGACAACCTAAACCTCACAGGCGCTGTACTGGGTTTAAGTTCTGTAGCAATTAAATCTTAGTTAATGTCAAGTGCATCAAAATTTGCAGAATTCATTTTCCTCTAACACCGATGAACCACCTGACAGATTTACATCAAAATCACAGACACATTTTGCAGCTTCGTTTAACTGCATGTAAGAGCATTTCATAACCTGATATTCTGCTGTGTAATTTTAGTGTGCTGCCATTAGCTTCGAAATCACTGCAGTGAATCCCACCATCCATGTATCTGGCCCAGCAAAACTAAACCCAAATCCTACTTTCTTGACAAGACCTGAAGTCTTAACATTCTGTTATTTTACCTTTATTTATTCTTAAGGGATCATAAAGAAGAAATACCATTATTTTTTTCCATTTTGGAAGATAAGGAAGCTGATTCAGCTGCAGTACTGTGCGGCATTGGATCCATTTTCCATTTCAAATATGTATTGGTATGTACAGCTAACATCCAAGAAGAATTTTACGTTCAGAATGAAGAGCCCATTTGAACACAGTATACCTGGTACATTCCCTCCTTTTAGAGAAAGACCAGCGCTCATGAGCAGTTGCCTAGAAAAAGGCTTACTTCAGGCACACAACAGATAAGAAAGGCTTTTCCACTCACACTCCTTCTGGTTTGAAAGGCTTTGTCCATGCCATAGACGATAAACACTGGAGAGATTTGCTTGAAGAGACAAGCTATGAACAACTATTCCAATCAAAAGCCAAGGTAGAATGTAGGTGAGAGAGAGTAGTTTGCACTGGTCTGAGAGCAAGGGAATTAGGAGATACTTTTGAGGGGTTTGACAAGTAGATATAGGCATTAACCTTCAGTATATTGCCTATTGTCTTCATGCTATGACCAAGACAGTGCAGCTGAAAAGCTGGGCTTAAGAAAGGCTCAACAGTCATTGATAGGATACTTCACACTGTTTTAGAATTTCAAGGAGTGGGGAAAAAAACCCCTCACCTATTCCTCTTTAGTTTGAATGGCAGATTTTCAAGCCAGGGCAGCAAGTAAGTCTATGGTGGATAGGTCTTCATTTCTGATAGATAGGAAGCAGTTATTTGTCTTACCTCTTCTAAGGAGGCAGCAAATCAGTGACCAAATCCTAGCTTTCCCCAAACGCGTTCTGAAACATGCCTGCAGTCCATTCCTGCGTCCGCATAGTGTAAACGCAGGCACATGTTTTGTGTAGACAAATCACTGTATAACCCTGTGATTTTTCATTTTCCGCCTGGAGAAGAAGGGAAGATCCTCTGGCCACTACTCAAAGCGACATGCTTACAAACATTCAGAACCTATACCCCAAGAAGCCTTAAGTGTTGATGGCTTACTATGAGGTCTGTGATGAGTCTTTAATAAAGGCCAAGATACCAGCAGTGCTCTCACTGAGCAGCAATTTACCTCCTCCATGTTGGGAAAAACTATCCAGCTGATTACCATACTGCTTAAGCTGACCTTACCTCTTCTCTGCATCTGCCAATAAATCCCAATGGAGATCTGTAGTAGCAGTATTCTCTGAGTGAAGAACAGTAGGTTGAATTTGTTGGAGAGCCCTGACAAACTGTTAGGTAAGGCCCCCATTATCAAAGCTAGCCTTATGGGGGATACATAAATTGTTTACATGTCCTGGAATGATAGTGGAATATGAGCTGATTATTAAGGTGACTAATGAAAGCTGAAAATCCTTGTTTCCTGAACTAGCATTTGGAGGGAATTAATAGGAGCCCTTTAGGCTGAAACAGGGACATGGCTTTTAAACTGTGCTGAAATGAGTTGGAATAGTTACACTTTTTTGTGAGACAGAAAATAGGAGTGTGTGCTAAAAGCAGTGATTGTCCTTCCTGACCAGGAACATCTGCCAGCTGAGGCGAATTGGTTCAGCTTTGTCATTTAAAATAATGACTGATATTTTATCAAGTTGCTCCCTCATGGGCAGGCTCTTACAAAATGAGAGCGATGATTCCATTAATTTGTGTCTCTTCTGCGGTCCCAGGTGATGTAGTTAATATAGTTCGTGAAATGTCAAGTTAATACTTATTCCTCCTTTTGGTGCATTCTTCTATAAGTTTGCCCTCAGCTCATACCCTCTGATAGTAGAGAAGTTGAAAGTTGAGAATGGAGACTTCAGGCTTGATGTAAAGAGAAGCAGATAAAAGCTATCAAAATGAAGCTTTCTGCAAGTGTCTTCAGCTGCAGCTTAGCTCCTGGCTTACCCACTTTGTGTTTTTAACCCCATTCGTGTAAAGTAACACAGCTCCCTAAATTCAGTTCAGCTATGGATATGGTTTAGTGGTGGATTTGACAGCCCTGGGCTAAAGGTTGGACTTGATGATCTTAAAGGTCTTTCCAACCTAATTGATTCTGTGATTCTACTGCTGTTTAACCCAGCTGAATACCACCAATATCAAACTAACCCAATACCTGGACAGTTCACAGAATTTTCTGTCTTCTTGCCTTGACCTTTGTTTTCGCTTTCATTTTGGGGTAGTTTTGTTTGGGGTTTTTGTGGGGTTGATTTTGTTGTTTCCTGTTTTTTTTGTGCTGAATCTTTAAAAGAAAGAAGTGTGCGGAGCACTGCCCCATAGCATCTTGAGAATGAGAAGGTATTTCAGCAGGAAGCCTTGGGACAAAGTTGCCAAATGCAAACCTGCACTTGACTTGGATAATGCTTCCCAAGAGTCCTGGAGAAAGGCAGGTCCTCAGTCCAGGGAACCTCTGAGTGGAAGATGGAAAGGAACCTGATAACACTGCTCATGAGCAGATCTATTCATTTCTTGAATTAGGTGAAACAAGCCAAACACCTATGTTGTGAAAGGAAGGAATTTCACCTAAACTCTAATTTCTGGTTTATGTATCGATCACACTTGATAAGCTTAAATAGTTAACAGGGCAGTTCTTGACATTCTTCATAGCTCTAAGGATTTGTGAGTGGTTTGTTCAGAGATGAAATGAGCACTGGTGTAAAACTCTATTTCACCAAGTCACTTTGTGTGTTTCCAGGGATGCCTCTCACAGTGGCTAAAGGAAAAGAACCACCTGGGTAATTTGCTACAGTGAGATGGTGCAAGAAGTGTAAAAAGGGAAGCAATTGAATGTGATAAACCTCAGGATTGCTTTTAGCCTTTTTCATTTCACTTGGTGGGAGGACAGGGACGGGACACAACAACAACCCGCCAAAAAACCAGTTAAACCATAGTCAAAACGTACACTGATCTCTCAGGCCAGCATTGTCTTCAGTGAAAACTTCAGGGAAGTTTGGCTTTTTTCCAGTTCTGTGCTCTTTTAGGAATTGTAATTTTTTCTTGGATAATTAGATCTCTGACATTAGACGCATATAATTAACTGGGAAAATGGCTTGCATGCTGACTATAATAGCACTGTCTGATCTCTTTGCCAGATAACCGTTATGGCCTGGTTTTTTGGCATCATTTTATTTCCACAGATAGCAGGAAATGTGCCTAACTGGAGCCACCTGGATTTGTCTCCAGGGATGGAATCCCGGGACCCTTTACTGATCTGGCATGCGTCCTCAAAGCTTTCCTTCAAGACAATCCTGTTTCAAAGTATTTATTTCTTTTGATAGCTGAATGTGAATGACTCCCCCTTGTCAATAGAATAATAGGACTGAAACCTCATAGCAGCCTTCCGGTATCTGAAGGGGGCCTATAAGGATGCTGGCGAGGGACTCTTCGTTAGGGACTGTAGTGATAGGACAATGGGTAATGGGTTAAAACTTAAACAAGAGAAGTTTAGATTGGATATGAGGAAGAAATTCTTCACTGTAAGGGTGCTGAGGCACTGGAATGGGTTGCCCAGGGAAGTTGTGAGTGCTCCATCACTGGCGGTGTTCAAGGCCAGGTTGGACAGAGCCTTGGGTGGCATGGTTTAGTGGGAGATGTTCCTGCCCATGGCAGGGGGGTTGGAACTTGGTGATCTTTAGGTCCTTTCCCACCCTAACTATTCTATGATTCTATGATTCATGTGTATTGCTTCATGTGTATTGCTCAGGGAAGATGTTTTTTTAGATTGGCACAGAAGCTTTCACTGTGGTTTTCAAACTGTGAGTCTCTGGGAGGGACTGAGATGTGTCTGTAAACTAAAAATGAGCTTTAGCTCTCTTTTGTTAACCAGAGTTCAGCACTGTGGTATCATATATGCCTTTTGTCCCCAAGTCTTTTTTAATAGCCTATTTACCAGCTGCTAAGCAAACACCTAAACATAAAGATCAGGGGAAAAATGGTGCCTGTTATCATGTATTTTATGCTACTTACAACTTTTTGCATTTAGATCAGATAAAGTTTGTTTCTCTAGAATAAAGCTTTCAGTCCTGAGTTCTTAGGGAGTAAAAAGATGGGCATGAGATGAGTGAAGCAGCACCAAGTTACTTTCATTTTTGTTTCTGAGCATGGGCTCCAGGACTAATATATAGTCCTGTAATAATAAATAATAAAAACATAATAATAACAAGGAAAATAGGCTTAAGCTGTCTTGGACCAAAGTGGGGTTAGGATTTTCAAACTAAGTGCTCGATTATGGTCCAGCTTTTCTGTCCAGGTGAAAGGAGGGCAGCTTTCACGTCAGTGAAAGAAGAAAAAGGTCCATGAAGCTTTTTTGGAATACCCCATGGTGATCTGAGCACGCTGTATTTCAGCCCATGGAGAAATAGCTTTTAAAGCATGTTGCAAGCAGCCTTATAACTCCACTGGGTGCAGTGGGGTTAAGAAAAGTGTCCCAAAGAAGTCAAAACCTTTAGCAGCCATCTGCAGTTAATGCCCTTCATTCCCAGCTCTGCACTTTCTCTGCTTTTCTATGTGAAAGATAAAAATAGATTTCCTTCACAAAGCTCTCATCGGGGGTCACACAAATTCACAGCAGACATTTTTTTTTCTATCAGATCCTTCTCTGCACTACTTCTTTTGATGTATGGAGTCTTTACTGCAGTGAGCTTTCCCCTGTCTTTCCTGAGCATCGCTGCCTACTGTTATCTATCATTCAGCGTGGTTACAACATATGAAGCCATCACTGTGCTAAGTACGTAGCACATGAACATAAATCTGTGTGTATATATATAAAACTACTGTTTAGCTTCTTGAGCAGACACATATCTACCTTTTAAAATGCTTATTTGTTGGGCTTACTGTAATACCTAAGACTGGACAGAAAGCAAAACTAGCTGCTGTAGAAGCTCTAAGTAAAGGGTAAATACCTCGCCTGAAGAGCTCACAATTTAGATATAAGCTTTCTGAGTTTGCAGGAGTTCCTGTCTGAGGGCTGGTCACATCCCCTTGGAAAGACAATCTCACTTCATGTGTTCAAGCTTGACTACCAGTGCTTTTTGTATTTTTTCTCATGAATCACAGCGGTTTTCTTTGACTGAAGTTATATCTTCCCAATGACTGCATCTCTTGAATGTTGTGATTGTGGGGACTGCCACATCTGCTGGATTTCCTGGATTTTCTGAGATCCCAGAGGAGTGCTGCAGTTTGAATCAGTGCCTAGCATTCTGAGATGATGGCTGTCCTTTCTGCCATAAACTGCTTTCTTTCATTGCTGGTCCACTGACTTTACATGTGACCTGTGCTCAGCTTTGTTAGGCTCATAGTTCAGCTTTTGACTAAATTAAAGCATCCCAAATATTAGTCCACCCTAGGAATTTGTAGTCACTTGCTTTGCCTCCAGATTTCAGCCATCCTGATGCTCATTGCTCGGTAGTCTTTTCTTTCCTCATTAAAAAAACCCTAGCAATACAGAAGTATCACAGACTACAAAATGAATATAGAGTTTTAAAATCATGCAAGTTATATTAGTTACATCATCTTTCATGTCAACTTAATTCTCTGTTATCAGAACTAATTTGACCAAGTATACGGGTAAATCTACAGCTTCAGTACCCTGTTTGCTCAAAGTCTGAAACCATTGGACTCAGTTATTACACATCTGAATTTGAGATAACTCATTCCATAGAAACAACAGGAGAGGTCTGGCTTTTACTGGCCTGATGGACAATGCCTTTCTACCTGAACACTTCAGACACCCTGAGGCATTAGAACGGCAATTTTAGAGGGGTAACACTGCAGGTGATATGACTAACAAACATCAGGGAACCTGAAGAGATTGTTTTTCCCCATAAATCCAAAGAATAGAAATAGTTCTGCATGTGGAAGGTGAAGGCGCTCATACTTTGAACCATTTTCCCCTAATTTTTCTTTTATTTCTCTTCTGATATTTGTACTTCTAAAAATCTCGGCTATCTTTGCTAGTGAAATTGTTTGCTCTTGCAGCTGAGCTTGACCCCTTTGAATAATGAGAGGCAGTGGTTTGTATTCGTCAAAAGAAGCAGTGACTCCAGAAGGCTCTGTGTTCAGGTTTCAAATGGGAGTGATCATATTCTTATTGCTTTAAGCAACAAAATATAACAGTTGTGCGCACTGGAGCACTTTGAAAAAATGCGTGTTATTTCCATGAAGAAATGTTATTGGAAAGGTTCACAACTACAGCGCTCAGTGGTTTTATCGCTGCTTGCGCTCTTAATAGTACAGTCTGGGGTTTTATATTATAAATTGACCTGAATCCTTTTTAAAAGGTACTGATTGTATTTGATAGGCTCATAGAATAGTGATAGTTTTGTCTTTGCCAAGAAGACAAACTTGTCTTTCTATTATTATTTTGCATTGGGCTCCAAGGCTTCCATTGCTTTAAATGAAATAACAGAAATCATTATAGATAACCTCTTGCAGTGTTTTTAAGGTTTACCTTTATTTTTTGCTCAATCTAAATTTTACTTCCCATTTTTAGTTTGAATTGGTAGATATGTAGGGAGGCAACAACCCAGCTACTATCAGTATCTGTCAAATTTTGCCTTGCATGAAGATTTGAGGGACAAACCCGATGTATGTGGGCTGAAACGTGTTCTCTTTCCCATCAGATTTATAGGGTGCTGAACACTTCATTATTGTCTGAGGGCTGTAACAGATCATTTAAAGTTAAGTAATTGTATGGCACCCTCATCATACACACTTCTATTCTGGTTGACATATGCCCTAATCTGATAGAGTGGAATGTTAATCTTGGTAATGATAACTCCTGCTATTTCTACAAAAACCTTTCATCCTGCAGGCTCTGAAGGCATTTATGAGACTTGCTGTGCATAACCGAGTTCTGCTACACCCTGTGGAAAAGCCCCACTTTCCTGACAGAGGTCATTGGCGTGCTGAGAATCCTTTATATTTCCAGGTCAAAATATGAGAGCACAACTGTTGCAGGTTTGCAGTTGACAGCGAGGTTCATTTTGCATTCAGCATGCATGTCTGTGCCTAAATATTGCAGTGACAGGCGTGCTGTAACTACCTAAGACAGGAAACACCCTGCATACACAGCCTTCCAAAAACCGGTGCATAGCCATAAGATATGTGTATGAAAAGAAAAAGGAATGCATATACATATCCTTGTGTTCACCAGCAGCTCTGCTGGGAATGTTTGCCAGGTCTTATTTTGGATTCTATTTACAGTTTGAGCAAAATGTTGCTCTCGATGCATTTTCACTGACATGAGTGAAGAAATAGCTCATGCTGACGGGATTCAATACCACAGCGAATGGAGAAAACAGGAACCTGAGACAAATCCAGTAAAGCCCTGTGAGCGGTAACAGCTAGCTCACACCTGGAAAGGCTAACAACCAGACAAGGGAATTTAAGGGGCAGTTCAGGTCAGGGAAGGTCTGAGAAAGAAAGTGGTGATTGAAAGCTCACTTCTAACAAAAACCCTTTCAGAAAATGAAAAGAAGCTCAAGATCCAGTTTGCTGACCTGTGTGTGTGTGTGGGGGGGGATTCCTCCCATCCCACTCTGGAAAAGGCTGAGGAAAAGAGGTAGTATCTGGCTGAGATGGTGTGATTGTATGAGACCCTTCTGAGTGATACTGACAGCGATCAGGGAGAGTCTTAATTCCTATCCAAGGAAATAAAAGTGAGGTTAAAGCAGAGTCCAGAAAGAGTGGAGGAGATTATATTAATTATCACATCTTTGTTATCTCTTTAGATACCTGGAGCATGGATACCCTGACAGGATTTAATACACAGCTAAATCCCCGCTGCAGCAACCTGCAGGACATTCCTGCTACAGTCATATTGGTCCAAGTCAGTAAATGGTTATTAAATGGCAGGAATTTCAAGGAGCATCTGTGAGTTGCAGGAAATGGTGATACTGATTCCATGGGCCTCTTCTTTTTATATCGCATTCCTATAAAAAGTGAGAAGGAATCATATTGCCAGCAGAGATGTAAAATCAGGTCGGGACTGTCGCTGGTTATTTAAAGTTATTGCAATGCTTTTTGTAAGACTGAACATATTACATGCTGTATCTTGGCTAAATTCCATCTCTTATAATTACATCCTCTTCTCCCTTTCTCAAACATTTCTTGCTATCAGAAGAGAAGAGAATGCAGTGTTCTTCTTTCTCCTGGTCTAGATATCTGGGTAGCGGTGTTTCAGTCTCATCATCATCTCTCTGAAAGATAGATTCAAGCTGCCCAAGATGCAGCATGATCTCTGCATCACTTCCTGTGGCGTTGCTGTGGATGGAGAGAGAGAGGGGTTTGAAATTAATGCTCAGGCAGAGGTTCTGTTTTTCTCCGAGCTTAAGTACAAGCACAAATCTGTTGGCTTGGCTTCCTCCGCCATTGCTCGTTTGCTGCAGCAGAATCACTCCCTGGAGCAGTGGGAGGCTTAATACTCAAACTCTAAAAAGGACTTTGAGATTGTTTTAGTCAAACTGCAAGCCAGCAGTATCCCTTTAGAACTGGGAATGTTTTCAGAGCATAGACCAGCTTCTGCTTCCAGCTCGATGAACTGCTAATTGTAGCCCTTAGATGGCATTTTGATAAGTGGAATCCAGGGGGGGCTGTTACTATGTTAGCTGCTCGATGAACCGTCAGGATTGTTCTGAAAGCAAACATGGGCCGTGTGACTATAAACAAAAACCCAGCCACCTGACGCTACTTTAATATCCTTTTCTCTGTGACTACAATGTTTGCTGGTGAGAAGTGCCCACAAGCCTGTTACTTGGAAACACAGGCAGATACTCCACTAGAGCAATGGTCTGGTCTTTGTAGTCACTTAGACAGCTGTGGACAGCAGCAGATATTTGAGAGAAGAGCCTAGTGAAGATGTCCACCAGTTCACCTGGCCAAATGCACGATGCCAACAGTAAAATTCCCACCACAAATGGCACTAGAAGGGTATCCTGCTGCCAGTTTCCTCAAAGACAAAACTGAATTGACTGAGAAATGACACTACTGTTTCTCACCTGGAACACTCAGAAATTGGACTGAGGAACTTGGGAAGAGGCTGACCAAGTTTCACTGCAAGTGCCAGAACTCCAGCCTTTTTTCTGTGTCGAGCAGTTTACTGTGGCGCTCAGTCTGCATCCTCTTGGGAGTTGGATGTAGTTCAGGAAACGTAATTCCTCTTTCCTTCGAGGGCCCTGCTTCAGTGGCAACCAGCCTGATTCCTCATTGCTCTGTACATTTCTAGAGAGCAGCACGTACTCTTTTAAACCAATGGCATTTATCAGTAGTGTCATCTCTATATGCTCTCTTATATCCTCTATATGCTCAGTAGCATGGGATGGTTTATGCAGCAGGCAGTGAATGATGACACCTATAGCTCCCTCTCTGCTTTTTACTTCTGCTTTTTCTCTAGTAAATACATGAGGGTCTAAACAGTAAGCATGGAATCACAGAATGGTTTGGGTTGGAAAGGACCTAGTTCCTACCCCCTGCCATGGGCAGGGACACCTTCCACTGGAGCAGGTTGTTCCAAGCCCCTGTGTCCAACCTGGCCTTGAACAGTTCCAGGAATGGGACATTCACAACTTCTTTGGCAACCTGTTCCAGTGCCTCACTACTCTCACAATAAAGAATTTATTCTTATATCCAGCCTAAATCTCCCCTGTTTCAGTTTGAACCCATCACCCCTTGTTCTATCACTACAGTCCCTCATGAATAGTCCCTCTCTAGCATCCTTGTAGGCCTCCTTCAGATACTGGATATTATAACCGGTGTTATTCAGAAGAATAACATCTTTTAATAAGCACTGATTTGGTAGCTTCCCTTTGGTGAAATCCAGCTCTGCTCCTGTACCTCTTTCACAGAAGGATGCTCAAATATTTCAAAGCAATACCTATACCAGAAGAAAAGAAAGCAAAAGAATATGACATGTGCCAAACCCCCTACGTCAGCTTAATCTTGCCGCTGTGGAGCTCTACAGCAGTGTGTGTATATTCCTGGTGTCAGGATCCTCTGGGATGCTGTTATTGTGCTGGCTGCAGTCAGAGCTTAAGAAGCGCTGGAGCCCCAGCATAGAGGAATGCTCTGCATCGCACCTTGTTGCCTTTGTGTGAGGTGGACCAGAGGGCAGGAGGGATGGGCAAAGTGTAGCACCCATGCAGTCAGCCTTGGAGCACCCCGCCAGGCCATGCTTGGAGGTGATTCCAGGCAGCATCCAAGTGCCTTCATATGGTGCAACAACTTCAGCTGGGGGCTGAGCATCGGCTCTCATGTTTTATTCATCCAGACTGCCTTTCCCCACTCCAGAAATCTCCGTTTGTCTCTTCACTGGAGAATCTGTTCAATTTCCTCGTTTAGCACCGTGCTGCAGTGCTCACATTTCCACCAAGTACCTTCGCTTAGAGACTGATGGGCAGCAATCACAAGTCCGGCTTCTCAAGACTGAAGCGTGGGAGAGAGAGGCAGATGTAGGTTCTAAGCGATCAGACTATTTTGCTATCCAGGAGATCTGATTTGCAAGAGCCTCTGAAAGGAAATGAAAACGGACAAAATCCAGTTTCTTTTCTCTTTTGCTTTTTTGGTAAGATTTTAGGTTTGACTCATCTTTCCCAGGCTAATTGTCAAGAAGCTGACAGATCAGTGGTGGTTGACAAGTGAGTAATTGGGAGAAAAGAGGGAGTGCAGCAGGTGTCAGTACTAATTTGGTAAAACAACCAAAAAAAAGAGTGGAGGGTGGTATGATAGTCACTTACACAGTCATGACGCTACAAGCTTTTCATACAAAACATGTGCAGGATTTTACAACACGTAGAGCATTAACCATTAACAAGCCACTCCAGGGCTATTTCTAAGGTAACCTAAAAGTTCACCAGAAGAAGATGGGTTTTGAGGCTCTTAACAAGACTGGTTCACAACACTGCTGGGGAACAGGACCAAAGTGAGTTTTGTGCTTCTCGTCTGCCCCATTGCTGGGCATGTGGAACAGTCCTTGCAAGGGGCAGAGCGCCAGGCCCTGGCCCTGACTTGGCTGTGCGAGGCTGGACCATCAGGGAAGGGTACCACTGCCAGAGCTGGAGCATCCATCGTTATCACTCTGCCAAGATCTCCACTGCCCACAGCTGCCCTGATTTTCCCAAACTGGGACTCTGCCCAGTCCCTGCTCATTGCTAAGAGGCTGATTTTAGAGCAAAGCCCAAATCTCACTTGCTGAGAGGAAGAAATGAGCTTTGCACCTGGAGATACCTCTGGCTCTTAAGAGAACAGTCTAAGACTTTTAAAGAATTTCTTTCTAATGTCTAATCCCATTCTCCCCTCTGGCAGGTTAAAGCCATTCCCCCTTGTCCTGTCCCTACAGGCACTTGTCCAAAGCCCCTCTCCAGATTTCTTGTCAGCCCCTTTAGGCACTGTAAGCTCCCCTAAGGTCTCCTCAGAGCCTTCTCCAGACTGAGCAAGCCCAACTCTCTCATCCTTTCTCCATAGCAGAGGTGTTCCAGCCCTCGCGGGCTCTTTGTAGCCTCCCCTGGATTTGCTCTAACAGATCCTATAGCACATCCATTCAGCTTTTTCCAATACAGACTGTAATTCAGCAGGGAAGAGACCTGACAGGCACTGTTGCGGCAGATTTAAATCAGGCAAAACCTCGAGCAAGAGAAAGCAGTCAGAGCCAGCCAGCAAAGTCGAGCTGACCTTCTGCTGGTGCTGCCACAGCCCCAGGCATGACTCCGGGTGCCACATCCTCGGGAATGACAGCACTGGGGAAGCCAGAGGGCCCTTCCCGATGGCTGCCTCTGCTCAGTCTGCCGGATGGAGTGTTATCACTATGACAACCCAAGGGTATAGGATGTGTGCAGCAGCAGGAGCACCAGCTGACCTGGATTGCATGTATCTGGCTCGGAGCTGGGCTTCCCTGGCTGGGAGGGGAGCAAGGAACACGTGGAAGCACAGGTGACTCTCTCCTGACTCTGTCCCACCACTTGCTAACAAGTTTGGGATGTAAGGTAAATGTAAGGCAAGGTGGGAGCTTTAGGGACACGGAGTAGTTAGGGTTTTAAATCATCTTCTCTGGGACAAGGTAAGGGAAGACTCATTTTCTCCTCTGTTTCTAGAGCCCTTCTTCAGGAAAGGACTTGTAAGGATATAAAGCTACCTTTCAAACTCTGCCTTCTCCAGCCTATTAAAAGGTAAAATGCTTCCAAACCTCATACACACCGCCTGTCCCGCTGCCCGCCTGTGTGTGCATGCATGCAAGCCTTACTTTCCTTCACTACTATGACAGCACATGCTCCTCTAAAGCAATTCCCAGCACTGGAAATACAACTCCTCCCTCCAGTGCCCCGCGTGTGTGTGCGTGGCTTGGGCTTTCTGCTTCAGCTCACTCCGCTGGGATCACAGGGCTGGCGGGCACGACTCTGCTCCACACGGAGGGGAGGATTCGGGAAAACACAGGAGCAGGCACACAGCTGACCTACGGAGCCACCAGTAACTTATTCCCCTCGCAGCAGAATTGCATAGGGGAGGGGAGGGAGGAAGGAGGGAGAGGAGAAAGAGGGGGAGGAGGAGGAGGAGGGGGAAAAAAAAAGAAAATCCAGAGAATTCCAGTCTCGCAAATGTAGTGAAGCCTGGCAGCCGGAGTTCATTTGCTCTAGAGGAGCAGAGAAGCAAGGGGACATTCAATGAAAAAGAGCCGGCAAGGTCTGTAGCTTTCTTCCTGACAGTAGCAGTGATTTAGAGGTAAAATGATTCCTCCGAGCAGCATGACTGAAGTCGGCGTGGATAGTGTGGAGAAAGAGAATGAAGTGGAGAGCACAGAGCAGCCCCCCTCTCCAGCATCAACTACCAGCCAGGAATCAAAGGTACTCACACGATGAGATCTTTTCCTTTTTGTTTTTACTCTTTCTTTGTTCTGAAGAGAGGTTTGCTCTGGTTTTGATGCAGAGCCCTGTGCCAGGATCAGCGGTGGAGTGCTACGAGCCGCCTCTGATTGCGGTGCCTGCTCTGACACTCCTACTTCTGAATTCTCCCTGTCACCTGGGCAGCTCAGGAGGCTGCACTGGGAAAGTACCTGCCTTTGAGATGTTTGGTTTGGGGACGTTTGCTTGTGTTTTTTCCTCCCTATACAGTAAGGTCTTTGGGGAGTGCTGGGGCTCAAGGAGGGGATCGGTGTCAATAGATGGTTTTAGCTATTTTCACACCATGCATCAGATCACTTACAGTGGTTTGTTCACGGTTGGAAAGATTGATTTTTTACACAGGTGAAGAGAATCTTGCCTGGGGACTTGGGGGCTTTCACCTGCTATAGCCTCCCTGGCAGACTCACCAGTGAACTTTCACTGTTTAACCACTCGGCATTGAAACAGGATGCGACAGTTTGGGCACAATAATCCTTATGCATACCACCCAGAAGAGAACTTCTTCTTTTCCTGCAGCCTTTGTCCCTTACTTGTTAGTTTTTAAATGTGGTTCAATTTACTTTACTGGAAACCAACTTCCAGCTCAAATGGCATGGCCTCTGAATCTTTAACTGACTTGTATAGGAAAAGTTTTCTGCTTGCCAGTATGTCACTTGGAAGATAGAGAGGTAAAGGGAGAAAAGTAGTAACCTTGCATAATGATGATCTTAAAGGTCTTTTCCAACCTAGTTGATTCTATGAAGTTCTTTGCAACATACCTGGATAATGTGCTTTTACTGATCTTCTGCTACTTACTTATGATGGGTATTATGATAACACCTGACTGATCTCCCTGTGAACTTCATAGTGATGCTCTGAGCTGTGTAAACACGTAAAAACAGGGAGGTCCTTGTTACTAGGAGCTGGGTAGAACCTTAGGAGGCAGTATACGAACAAAACAGCCACTTGACAGGGAAGGTTTGTTCCAGCTGGAGTTTAAAGGCAGAGGCTGCCTGGCTCTAATGTAGGAAGACGGCTCCGTTATTCCGCAGTTACAGCTATAGCTGTGAGTTGAAATTATCTGTCTGTGTGGGTAGTTCTGACGTGGGCTATGGGATTTATTATTTCTTTGCTATTAGATGCTATACTCCAAGGAGAGCTGAGGTATTCCCTGTGTAAAACAGCCTCTGAAAGAAAAGAGCTCTCTCCATAGCAATAATATACACTGTTAACTATACACATGCAGCACTACTGGGATGCTGCTGTAGTCTTCCTGGTTAATGGGAAATGAAAAGTAAATGGGTCATCAGCTCAACCCCAGGCTCTAAAAGGATCCATTTGGTTGGTACCTATATCTCCCCTGAGGCCACTTCTCCGGAATTGCTGATTTCCTATTTGGCCAGTGGGAAGCTTAGTGAGGTCCCCAAAGGAACTGGAGACTGCACTGCATTTGCCAGGAGCAGCTCTTCATGTACATTGGGCAGTGCACAGGGCCTGATGCTCCCTGTTCTCCCAGCTACGGTCCTCATTCAGTGCTGGGCAAGTGGTTATGGAGCTCGAGGTGCCACTCACATGTCCAGGGACTTCTTTACAATGGCGCTTTGAGGGACTTTTTCACTGGGTCACAAAGTGCTGTTCCCAAACCAAACTAACCAGCATGAATCCAAAACTGAGGGAAAGTGAAGTGCTGCATGTAGGGCTCCTCCTTGCTTCTCCTCCTTGTGCATCTATCCATGCTTTTGCAAGGATGACAACAGGAATTAGGCACATCTGGACAGAGAACAAATAAGCTGCAAGCTGGTTTGTAATTGAACACTATCATCATTTTGAAGCGATACTCTGGAATATGCAAGAGCCATGACTGTGCAGTTGATGCTGTAACAGATATTTTTAGTAGACATGTAATCTGTGTATTTACATTGTAGAACTGCAGAACCCATCAGAAAGCATGTTGTGTTGTCATTTCAGTCGATGGAGTAAGAGGAACCTCCTGATCACTGGGGTAATGAGATAAGCTTTGTTTTTTTGGTCCTAGCAGACAGCAGGATGCAAAGATTCTCAGTGGTTTCATAAAGATGATGTTTGTGCGTGTTTTTTTCTAAGAGAATTGATGCATTTCAGAACCTAAAGACTGACAAAAGCATAAACCAGTGCGTGCCAAGGGCCTGTGTGCAGCCTTTTATCCTGCGGTGTCCACTGCTGAGGGAGCTATCCTGGCATTCCCAGAAGGCTAAGCTTTCTTCAGGTACTCTGTTGCATAGGTTAACAAGTTCACATCTGCTGCAGCTACTGCAGAACAGTTTGTGCAGTATCTAATTACCCCACAATGACTTGTTTCTGTGGCAAAACACTGTTACGAATGCAATTATGGGAATGGAAACAACATGGATAATAGCATCCTTCAAAATGCATTTGAACACATTCAGCAGAAAGGCAGTTTTGATAAACTAATATAGAACTAGCGTAGCAAGCTTGCTTCTAGTCCTACGTAATCATAGGCAACGTGGCACAGAGTCCCTTCTAGTACCACACTGCAGACTGTGCTCTGACGTGGAGGAGATACTGCAGTTCCTGACTAGTGTGCGTTTGAGAGGAAGAACTTCAGGCTGCTGCCCAGTAGCTCAAATTTAGAAGAATGACTCTCCTGTGTCACTCACTCACCCCTGTCCCAGAAAGGCAGCTCGCTCTGTAATAAACGCCAAAGCCTCCCACTGTTGTCCCAAAAGTGTATGTCGCCACCACCTTTTCCTATGGATTAGGAGCATATTGTCAGGTGAGCGCACCCAGATGTTGAAAGGCTACACTGTCCTCCTCATCATGAGCCCCTTAGCACCTTCAGTATAACCACTCAGAATGAGGAAATTCAAATGTGCTTTCAAGCCCTGGGCCCTAACAGCAAACCCGTTTGTATGTTTTAAGCACGTTTGCCTTACTGCATAGTCCATATATTTGTAAATAGCATGACTGTCTTTTGGATTACATATCCTCAAGTACTTTACACACAGCAACTCCAGTGTACTCTGTCATTAATGTAACTTCAAATAGGTGTTCAAAGGGTGGCAAACATGCTGTAGCTGATCCAGCCTGTAGCACTTTATATACTGCTACTGTGCTAACACCCCCAAAGCTTGAATGGTTAGGAATGTTGCAAAGCTACTAATTAATTTATGAAATTATTGGCTCTTGAAAGCATTTACTTCACACTTAAGTATGGCTTGAGTGGATACTTACAGTTTACTAGGAGAATACCTTCAGGAGGGTACCATGCAAATGCATGTAATTGCTACATTTATTACGTTCATATGTTTGTAGTTATGGCTCCCACCTATTTGGCTTCCAAGAAGGCAAATTGCGAGTTTGCCAAAGGCTTTTGTAGATTTACAACTCGGGAAAGAATCCTGAAGGGAAATTTCTTCCTGGTGGGTAGCAATTACAGACACACTGCACACTTGTACAGTCACTAACTTAGCAACATAAGCCGCATTCTAGTGGCAGCGGTCAGAGATCATGTTTCTGGTGTATCTTATGTAAAGATTCCTTGGAATTTAGTAAAGAAAACTGAAATGTGAAGGAATATCTGTCTAAAGAAAAAATTCCTACACCTGGCAGTATTTCTTTATGTTTTGGCATAGTTTGGCACATAATTCTGTTAGGTTTATCCTTCTTATATTTAACTGACATTTTTATATGAAAAGAAAAGAGCCCATCTGCTGATTTCTTTAGGTGTGAGTCAAGTCATTATCACTGCATTGTGAATAATGGCTGAGGGTATTCATAGGCAAGAAAGTATATCTTAGAAAATTCCCTTGCCAGTTTAAAGTTTTAGGGGGGGGGCTGAGCATCTGGGGTGTTTGAGCTAGTACCAGCAGGGTTGATCAGCGCTGCTGATCTTCAGGCTATTAGCCTGGACTATGTACTTCCCAAAATAAATGAATCTGTCTCAGCCTAGGCTTTCCATACGTGGACTATCCAGTGGCCAGTATTCAGGGAAACGCAGAGCCATCATCTTCAAATTCAGGTATGGCAGTTCAGGAGACGTAGCACAATTACTCAAACACTAACTAACCTAGTACATGATGTGTACATGTGTATGTCCGTTTTATGGACTACACATCATATATATATGTGTAGTACGTAAAATGGAAGTTGCTGAAGAATAATAAGCCAAGAAAAAGAGTTAGCATTGAAGTCTGAGATTAGACTTCATTTATGTACATCCCCATATTGGTCAAGAAAATTGAACTTACTTTCCCCTGACCTGTTGATCTAACAAAGCAATGGAGCTTACGTGAGGTTTCAAACCCAGGTGTTAATATTAGATACTGAACTAACATAAACAGCTTGGAACTCTTTGGATTTTAATAGGATTGCGTGGGATTTAATCATGTAGGATTTGTGCTATGCTGTTCGGCAGATATCTTCCCCGCTTAAAGAGTTAATACTTTATGAGGCTGCATAGATTGTTACTCATCAATTAATATTTTAAGAGGGTAGGGAGTTTGGTGTACAGTTAGTGTTTCACCTTCCATAGCAGTGATAAATATCCAACATAAACTACTGCTGTGGTCTTCAAAGGAATACCAAACAGCTTCAAAAAATCCTGTAAAAAGGGAAGGAAAAACCTGTTCTCCTTAACCTTACCTCTGTGCCTCTGCTTAAAATGGTGAGTACATGCTCTGTAGGTAAGACTGAGGGAAAGAAATGAGCTTAAATATATTAATGTCTTCTGATGCAGTGTTAGAACGAATTATGTACAGGAAGATTTCATTAAGAACAGGAAATAATACTCTACCTTATCAATAATTTCTCGAGCAGACTTGTTCTTGTATTTACATTTTTTTTTGCTTGTCTTTCTTATTCTTCTTCTAATTAAAACAATTTTGTATTGGTTTTGCTTGGATAGATGATGTCTGATATATAGTTCTGATCAGTCTGAACTGGTGTCAGATCAGTTCCTAGGGACACTGAGATGTCTAAGGCAAAATAGAAATGTGATCAGTTCATTCTCTTCTATCCACACTTCCAGTGTTGCCAGAATGGCGAAAATGCCTGTTGCCTTTCAACAGCTGATGATGACTTGTCTGATCTACTAAAAAGTGCAAATTTTCACTGCAACAGAAGTTGTTTTCAAAGTTGGAAAAGAGTCCAAACCCATCGCCTCAGTTTCCTTTGCTGTATTCTCGTTCTGAAAGTAATCCTGTTGAATTCATTTTTAACCACTACTTTTAAAAGGCTCTCACAACATCTGGATGCTCTAATGTTTAAGGGATACCCTCTGCCCCTCGCCCCTTCCTAATTCCCTGTCCAAGTTTATTTCTGGCCAGCTTGTGTGCCGTTGTAATTTTCATAACTTAGCTTTAGTCTGAACACCTCTTTTTCCTGTCATGGGGCAGGTTTCCATCATGTAAGAATACACTTTTACATCTTTTCCCAGCCTTTTATTTCCTATACTAAACAAGTCAGGCTCACATGAGATAAACTCTTCATTCTTCATCTCATTCTTGTAACAGATCCATGCACCAGTTTCACTCTTGAATAACCATGAAAATGGGTGGCTGAATCTGTGCATGGTATTCTACATGAGATCTTGAACAGTATCACTAATGCTTCCCTCACTTTCCCAGAAACTGTGCTCCTGATGCTTGTGTCTCCTCATCTCCCCTTGGTCAACCAGAAGTCTCCATTCTATCTCTCTGTAGTTCCTGGTGGATCCAGGATACATTTGTCTGTTCTCATCTGGCATGATTTGGATCAGGTCTCAGGTGTACAAGCTTGCATTTCCAAAGCTGAACTTCATCACATTTCCTTAAGTCCTAGGCCTCTGCAGTTTTGACAGTGGTTCCAAAATCATGTCAAATATAAATGGCCTATGTCATGCCTAATTTTTGCATCAAATTCAGTAAGAAAAATACAGAGAACAAGATTGATCCTCACACCATGCCAGTGTTGTTCTTTGAAGAACTCTACCTTCCTTCAACCTAGCACTTCTTTTGACAAGAACCGTCTCTCATTAAACTTAAATGTTCTTCACTACTTCACAGATTCATAGAATGGTTTGAGTAGAATGGGACCCCAAAGCTCCCATGGACAGGGACACCTTCCTTTAAAGCAGGTTGCTCCAAGCTCCATCCAACCTGGCCTTGAACACTGTCAGGGATGAGGCAGCCACAGCTTCTCTGGGCTCCCTGTGCAGGCACCTCAGCACCCTCACAGGGAAGAATTTCTTCCTAATGTTTAATCTAAATCTCTCAAAGTACTCTGGTTCTTTTTTACCTAAAGGGAATTCAGTTCTCTTCCTGGCATAAGCTTTTCAAAGAGCCGAAGAAGTGTATCTCTGTGGTCTACTGTATTCTGCTCTGTTCCCTTCTTTTCAGTCTTGGGTAATAGATTTTGGTAGCATACTCAATAATTTTAATGAAATCCAAACAGACAGAATCTACCTTTGACCTGAAACTTTTTCTTTGTCTAGAAAATTGTTCATCTTATCCAAGACAAGCAGTCTGGGAGGATCCACCTTTTCTTTTTCCCTTTTTGTCAAGCAATATCGAGGTCAGATCTACAAATCTGTATTTGCTGGGGTTGCTTTTCCTGCTTCTTTTGAAACAGAATTACTTTTTCTCTTCGTAGCATTTCTGCCTTCATAAATCTTGTTAAGAAAACTTGTTCCTAGTCTTCCAAAGGAAAATTTTGCAAGGAGATTAACTGGTTTCTTTTCTCCTTTTCGCCTCAGCTGGTACATTGAACTGCTCTTTTAATGTCATACCATCCATTTCTCCAACCTCTTGCCTATTATTTTACCCCATTGTTCCAGGAAAAAAGTAAGATGAAGTATTTGCTGAAGTTTTGAGCCAGCCTTTTATCCCATCCTTACTGTACCACAGCCTGTTTCTTCTTTTTCTTTCCCTAGCCCAAATCAACCCATTGACATTTCCTTAAATGCCTTTTGCAAGGACTCACTCAGCTTCTCTTGACAATTAACATTCTTAAACCTCAAGAGCTCTGCTTGAAAGCTCTGGTTTCATTTGCACACTAGGTTTTTCCCCGCTTTTTCTTGTTCCCCTCCCCACCATTCTTTGCGGACTCTTTGCTTATTCCAGTTTCCCTTTTGAGGTGACTATTTTTATGCAGTCTGCCTGGAGAACATTCACAGAATCTTTTTATTTCTTTTCATTTCATATTCCAGGTAGTATTAACAGGTTTGCTTTGAAGAAAATCTAAGCCTCTTGCACGTGCAAGCACAGCCAAGTATCTGACCATTTCTGATCAGTGTTTGTCCATTAAACATGTCTCTAGCCTGATACCTCAAGGCTAGCAGAGGCCAAGGTGTTTTCACAACCTATGACCATCTGGGTTCATCAGCATTCAGTACTTGCTGAGAGCCAGCATGGGTTAGAAAACAGAGTTACCCGCTTTCATGGCTGTGCTGCTTTCCAGACCACTGCTTCATCGTCATACCTTCAGAGAGAGACTAGTTTGGGTCCTTCTGTGTCACACTCCAAACTGTGATGTGATCTCAAATATATCCATAGGTATCTGAGAGTGCTGAGGCTTGGAATTTCTTCTAGGGAGCATAGCACATTAAAGGCAATCCTCTTGAAATCCAAAACATGTCTTAGAGGCTCGTTTTCCCCTTACACTTTATTTAATTTAGATGGGAGTAAATCATAATCACCTGACAGAAACCTCTAATTTCTTGTATGATGAGCATGTCTCCTATTGCCTACCCAAGCCATTGCTGCATACTCTTGACAGGTAGAAGACTGCATATTTGATGAATTTGTGCTCATGTTTGTCAGGCAGAAGACTGATCTTTCAGATGTGAGCACAAGTTGAACACTCTTAACACAGTTTTCAGACCGGCACACCTTCCAGTTACAAAGGAAAATGATCATTCAATGTTAAATGAGCGCTGGCTTTGCCAGACAAGTGGATGTCTGTATTCTAGCTGAAGCATAAGCAAACTTTGCATGTTCATTAGCAAAGAGCACCAGCTGTGAAAATGAGAAATCTAAGTGTGAATGACTGAAATAACTTGATCTTTTTTTTTTTCCCTTTGGCATATGCCTCTGCTTCAGGGAGCTCCCTTGATTCAGTAGGCCAACTGATAGAATATATGCTCCTTGTCAGGGATTTCAACTCGTATGTAAAACATATTTACAAGGGATGTCTGCAAAGCAGACTTCTTGTGTCTTCGGTATCAGCAGTTAACTACAGCAAATGGCTTGCATATCTTATATATTTAGAAGAAATAAGTCTTATGTCTGTAGTCTTGCATAAAGATGGAAGTGTTACCAATCAGGAGCGGCTCTGGTGACTTAAAAATACCATAGCATAAATGATTGTGAAAGAGAGGTTTTTCCCAGGCACAGGAGGCTGCAAGTTCAATATGGAATTGCAGACAGTCCTTTAGGGGGGTAACAGGGACAACATGAATGCTTTTGTTTTCTGTAGGCATCATATGCTTTGTTTCTGAGTGCCATTCGAAAGCTTGATTAAAATGCCACACATGCACTGCTTTATTAATAAAGATCATTTTAGCAATCTAGTGTTCTGAAAAGAAAAATGCAGTTGACCTATAGTAACTGATGATTAGGTTTAATTCAGAACGAAGCAAAATAGAAGAAACTGGGATTCACAAAGCTATTGAAAACAGTGTTCAGTTTAAACAGTTAAAAAACACTTTTTTATCCCAGCTTATTCATCAGAGTAAGACAAGAAATGTATGCTATGGAGGACCAGCTCAGGTGAGAGACAGAAGTCAGCCTGGCAGGTTGTTACAGCAAACACTGTTGTATATGAGCTTAGAGATCAACTTGCATCTCCATTATCCCAATATTCATCTGGTTTTTACAAGAAGTACTCTTGCACAGTGAAGGGACACATCAGCTTTTCTTGGCTGAGAGTCAGATTACTGGCACGATGCATACAAACGTCACATATATAGGTGTATTATTCAGTATTGATTTTGTTTCCCCTGCCAGTTTAAATGCTGTGGTAGCCATTCTCAAAACCAAAATATCTTTGGATTGAGCCAAGAGGCTGAAAACCTTGACACAACCTCCTCAGTCTTTATGCATACACACGGTGAGGAATGGCCTTGGAGTGGGCATCTCTGTCCTCACAAGTAACCAAAGTAGACTGGGCAAAATTCAACATGGAAAACTTGGCCATGCACCACTCACTTCTGTGGCTTTAAGTTATTAAGATGCTCAGGTCCGTACGCACAAAGGCGCCCACTGTTAATCTTTCAGCCAGTATCAATCAGCTCAAGGATCTGGCACATCCAATTTTTATTGTACTTCTTAGTGTACTTATTTATATTATTTATAAGTGAATGTACCTCATGTTTCACATTTCACACATCCTCTTTTAATTGAAATTATCTAAGGAATCATTTTCAAATAAACATAAGGTGACTTACACTGATTTGCCAAACATTTCTGTTAATGGATGTTCCAGTGAAATGTGTGCTAGTCAAGTTGGGGGTTTTTTCATATCAAAACTTCTGGTTTTGAGGAAATTTTCCATTTTCTTGATGGGATAAACTTTTGTCAGGAAAAACACTTTTGTCAGGTGAAATTTCCGGTCAAAAGAGGAGAAAACCTCATTGTACAACCTCACTTGTAATTAGAGACCAGCTTTAGGCCGTTAAGTTAGTAGTTCAGTCTCCCTGTGCTATAAAGGGAGCGCAGACTGAAATTGTTTTATCAAAGGTGATTTAGAGGAAAAGCCTGCCTTGTGTGCTCTAAATTAGCCTCTCTGAGGGGAAACCTTTTTTCATGAACCATAGTAGGCAGCTACAGCTGAGTTAAAAGCTTGAATTTAACTATGGTGAACACCACTGTGTATCTATCAGAGCAAGGTCTTGAACCTTGAACTGGCCAGTTCTAGCTCCCCTGGCAGGTTAGCCTGTCTGACTTTCCACTCTTCTGCCCACAGCTTGCTTAAAGACCTTTTGACAGGCTACAGCTGTTTCTTATGCCAACGTGGAACAAAATCATTCAAACTTTGAAAATCTGTGCTAAGTGGAACTGCTGTTTTCCAGCCAGCCCTATAATGGAAAGTTATGCACCTATGACAAAAAGAAAGACAAATGCGAGCCTACCCAGCCTTCAAAATGTGAGGTGCTGCTATTAAACTGTAGCCACAAGATGAATCATGTTCCAGTTTCATGAAGTATGGGCACACAGGTGTCTTTGGCAGGTTCACAGCAGTTAGATCTATCTCCTGTAGTTGTAATGACAAATGGACTTAATCCTCCTGGCTGCTAAAGATCCAGTTGAACAGTTAACTTTTTTTGCTAGATCATCTACTCACTCTCTGCCTTTCAGTGTTTCTCCCTCTGTTCCTATTCTCACCCAAGTGCTTTAATCCAGGACCAGGCACTCTGATACAACAAGCCAATGCAAGGTCTGTCTTCAGAGGAAAAGCTTCCAGGTTTCCAAGCTTAACCAAGTTTAAAGATTCCTGTTAAGAAAATGGGTGGTGGTTCTTCTGTTAGGGAGAGGGACCTTTTATAAACACAGCGCACACTCTGGCACTTGTGCTGTAAGTGGACTTGGAAAAAAAACAAGCCCTACATTTTGCACTTTCCCTTTCATCTCTACCCAAGCCATGCTTGTTTTATTCACAAGCAATGCCTTAAGTTGCATTTCAGTTTCCTTACGTTGTCTGACATTACGTGGTCTGTTTCCTGCATGTGGATGCCCATTCACCTCTTAACATGATGCAACCTTATGTTTTCTTTATATGCATATGCAGGAAACTATACATAAATTTAAAACCTAAGCAAAGAGGTAATAGAAAACATTCCTTATGCAGAAGAAATGAAACCTTCTTAGTCTCCTTTATGGATAGGTAGTTGAGGACCAATGCAAATCGGGAGATTCCTTTTCAACCTCACTGCCGGCGGAGGGCTTTTGAGCTCCTGCTTCCCCAAGCAACTTAGGCTCCCACAGACTTCCCTGTGCCATAATTCTGTGCTCTGACAATGCTGGCTTTTTCAGCATTTCCTACCTGATACCGAGGAAAAATGCTGTGGACATATGATTCCTTAGAGATTATCCAAGCTAAAATGAATGCCAACAGCTCTAAGGGACCTACTTGCATCCTGCTAGAATGTAGATAAATCAAAAGCATTTCACAAATGTGACATCCAAGTCTTAAAATAAAAACCTTAATAACATGATTTGACTCTAAGGAGAACTCGGCTGTGACCGAATGCTGGCCATGAGCAGTGTAGTCAGCCAGCCTGATGAAAAAGTCAGGCCTTTTCTAACAAGATGAGAAGGCTAGCCTGTTTTTATTGCCCGCCTATTTTATTGTCGAGAGCACACTGCAGTAAATGCCATATTCCTGAAGTAGCAGTAATGTCATTTGGTGTTTACTACCTGCTGCTGAGTTCTGGAAAAAAATTTCCTTTCCGTGAGTTATTGTGCCTTTAGTACGGTCATACTTGCAGCCACTACTGCATGTAGAATAAAGCAGGTACTGCACTTGCTCTTCAGTTCAGCAGAGATCAGTAGCTCTGATTTCTGGTGTAATACGTCATGTTCCTCATAAGTCAGTACTATTCTGCTGATACCAGGAATTATGCCTACTCGGACAGTAGGGACTAAACAAAGCGAGGCACTTCATGGAATTGCCTCTTCTTACACAGAATTCATATTTATATTCTTTAAAACCCTCTCTGCCCTAGCTTGACTTTGCTTTCCTCTATTTCCTTCTTCTACTCCCCTGCTCTCCTGTCTGCCTGAATCCCTCTTGCAGCCCCATGCAACACATTGCTCCCGTCGGAGTCACTGATATTATCTTTGTCAGACAAGGCTTCACAGATCCTTTTACTGCTTCAAGATCCCTAGCTCTCCTATCAAATAAGTAACCCCTACTAAATCTATTGTTATCCTATGTCAATACCAACAGCTCTTTTCTCTCTCAATACCAAAAAGATGAAGTTTGGATATACTTTATTTATTAGATGAGCACAAGCTTCTGACAGCTTTTTTCTTTGTTTATTATTAGCTGTTTGTGTGAAGGCTTTCATTAGCAACAGTTTAACTTTAGGGGGTTCTGAGGGACTTAAGATCTTTTTTAACATTCAGAAGAAATCACAGTTATTCTTCAGAAAGAGCTATAGCCTTGAATTTTGTACCTTTCTGTTTGTGGCATTCTGTATGTAACCATCCTTTTACACGAAGTTAGCTATCACAGTATGAAAGCACATTTCTGCAGTTCAGTCAGTTTAATCGTGAGACTTTGATAGAGGTAATTTGAAGAGGAAAGCTGTGCAGCTGGTGAGGATAAAAATAAAATGGTTTTGTTTTGCAGGGTTGATCTTGCAACAATAGCTGGTGAAATATGCTCAGCAGCTTGCAGCTCTCGGAAAACAATATGAAAGAAATGGAATAGCCTGAGGCCAAAGGAGTCAAGCACGTGTGATAGATCCCATACATAACAATTCTTGCCAATTACCATCTCCGAATACATGTATTTACATTGTCAACTTCTTGAAGCAGTGTTTAGGCTTTTAAACCAGAAAGTGCCAAGTAACCGTATGTCATATATACGACAATATCATCACCAAGTTAAACAGATTCTTTGTGTGGAGAGCTGGCCTATTCTTTATGCAGGACACTGAAGGCAGTTTCTGCTGGGCATGACTGGTATGTAATAACAAGAAGACAAACGACAGAGTGAGATATAGAAACTTTCTGTACTAATATCAGGCTCCTTGAAACTGGCAATACAGGAGTAATTTTCCCAAAAATTATCTGGCAGTGCTTTTGGGAATTAGAAAATGGCTGGAGCAGATGTGTTGAAAGGGATAAATGTGTGCCGTAAGTTACACTTTGAGTAGAGCTTTAGTGAAAAATGTGCCAGATCTGGGCTGGATCTGGAAATACAGAGATCTCTGTTGTGGTGGACAGGAGGGGAAGTAGTGCAGAATGAGTAGCAAGGTGTTACCAAGGTAGGTAAAAAATATGATTGGCACAGCATTTGTAATGTATTTGAAAGCTGCTGTAGGACATTAGAACTGGAAATGTGAGATGAAGGAAACTGATGGGGTCCTAGGTGAAGCATAGAAAAGCCCAGAGGAATTAATTGCTTTGCGCCAACTCTGCTTTCAGCTCTTCCCCCAGATCCCGGGCTTCAGGGCAGGGTGGAGCCGGGGCAGCAGCAACAGGACCATATGGATCCTGTTGGATTTGTACTGTCAGAACAGGCAGTGCCAGGGCAGCTGCACTCTGACCTCCAGAGTGGCTGGCAAGAAGCAGTGTTCACAGGATGGGACGGTGTCACTTTTCAGGAGGGATGAAAAGAAGATGAAAGGCAGTAAATTTGTGCCAGATTGCAAAGATATGCACAAGAAGGGGAAGGAAACTGTGAAAAAGGAAAATTGGAAATGCACCAACAAACACTGCTAATATTCTGTAAGGCAGAAGTTCCTACGCCATCTCCCACTGAGATGGGCTTGAAATGGAAAGATGGAAGCACACTGTATAACTTGAAACTGTATCTCTGTGAACAGGTAGGGAGGGCAGAAACCTGTGGGATCAAATAAGCCAAAATATCAGAGTTTAGGGGCTTGTTTTAAGCCAATAGACCATATAGCACCCAAAATCTGGCCCTCTGTTTCTGGCCTTTTCATTCTTTGGAAAATGATGTAGCATCATCTCTGGGCTGAAACACAGCAGCTAAGTGAGACGTTTGGGCAGAATTAATTCACACAAAGTATGAGCTTGAAACAAGTGCCTAGAAAAGACCAAAGAAGCGAGAAGCATAGGTGCCCCCCTGGATCAATCTGTGGTTATGGAGGAGTGGAGGTTGACAGAGAAGGGTTGAATGAAGTCAGCTGGGTAACAGGATGCCAAATGTGGCCAGGTGTGTTTTTGTGCTGCATGCATGCAGAAAGCCTTTGGGTTTAATGCGTAGTGTAAAACAATATTAAAACCAGAAAGTTTAATTTCAAAACAAAAAACCCAACCACCCAGCCAAGCCCCAAGCCTTTAATCAGTAAACATGCTCGCTGAAGTCAGCGGGAGTTAACAGTAAGGAAAGACCTTAGGATTTGGCCTAGTGACAATAACTTTGCTGTAGAGCTGAGCACTTGCATGTTTTCATTGCAAAGCAATTTGAACAGTGTAAGTTTGAACCCCACAATTAGGAGTGGAAACACTGACAGAATATTAACTATAACAAGTCCCAGTAGATCTCAGTCTTCTTTTTGTTTTGAGATGGTACAAATGTGGTTATCCATTACACAGGATCTGGTGCTGATGCTAATTTGCTCTCGGTTAATATTGGCCTCCCTGTCAGATGTATTTCCACATTTGCTTCAAGAGTCATACTACCATTTAAAGTAGTATAAAACAGCTCTGTTAAAAAAAAAACCAGAAAGAAAGATAAATATAAGAGGAAAAAAACAAATGGATAAAATAAATCAGTGCAAACTATTGCTGTAGGTACAGCAGCACTTTTTAGCAGAATGCTAATGGTCCAAGGGGGTCGTATTGAGCTTTAATTTCTCATAAGATCAATAGTGGCAAATAATGATGCACGTTTCATAGATGGACAGAGACAAAATACAATCAAGGATGATTAATCTTGCATTCGCAATCACATCCACTGCAGAATATTCATGACAGGGAAAAGCAGCAAAATGCAAGCTCTATTATTGTTATTGAAGACTCTCAGTGGGTAGATCCCAGCGTAGCTTCCTTCACCTCAGCACGGCTGCCTGGATTTGCATTACTCTGAAATCCAGCCTTTTAATCTCCAACTTTCATTATGTTACTTCCACAACAGCAGAGATTGGTAAATCTGGAGTTACTGCAGGGAAATCGTGGCTCCATTTAGAAGCTGAAATGGAAAAGACCTATTCACAAAGGGCAGCAAAATGTGGGATTCCCAGAAGGAACCTCAGAGGTAGCAGTTCAGATTCCTTCTATGTCAAGAAGCAAGAGATTACCCTGTGTCACCCATCCTAATGGGGACAAAGTATGGAGATGACCGGCTGCTTAGCAACCAGATGCCTGTGGTGAAACCCAGAGCACGTTGCAAACGTATACCCATATTGAAACTGAAAATATAGGGATATTTTTTGTGTTTTAAAAACAATTGACAGACTTTTCCTGACTATCTCCTGCTTTCTTCATGAGCTTTCCTGTTGGTTTCAGGAGGAAAGGACTCAGACAACTCAGTTGCTAGACTATGAAAGAGAGATAGGACAGGACCCACCCAGAAGTTTGCAGCTGGTTATTCCACCAGACACCTTTCATAAACGGGATTATAAAAGATGTCTCACAGCTGGTGCCACCCGTGTTGGAACAGCTATTTAGCAGCAGGGAGGATATAATCCTGGATATAAACACAGGATTTGTTGTTTTTCCCTCTGCTCCCGAGAGGTGCAGCTCTTCTTTTGCCAGGTTAAGCAGGAGAGATCAAAGAGACAAAACATCTTTCAACCCTGACATAAAACGAGCAACAAACTTAGTATTGTCTGAAGCGTTGCTCAGTTTGATTTCTGATGTGCTTTGATTTATGCACATATTCAGAGGGAGGGAGGGGAGAATTGATAATCATTGAGCTCAACGAAATGAACTCAGCAGATCTGAGGATTGTTAATCTGATTTCCATGAACCAGATGATAAACTTCAGAAAGCTACAATGAAGCTTCTCTGAAAGATATTGTTTGTCGTTAGCTTGAAATGCAGCAAACTTGAGAGTCTGTTTTTCCTCTCTGTTAGAAGCAGACTGAACATGAACCTCGGGTTAGTGTTATGGCAAGCATTTTCCCCAAGCTGAACTTGAATCCAATCTGTTAGGAAGCTTGAAGAGATATCACTAGAGACTAGATCTGTCACAAAGAGAAATGTTAAATGAAATCTTTTCTTTCTACATTACTCTTTCTAATATAAACTGTTTGAAAGAAAGCAGTGGAATACACCAAAATAGGGCTGTTCAAAAACACAACAGCAAAAATGCTGTTCCATGTCGAATTTGAGAGTTCTGGCTAAATATATAAGTTTATTACGTGTGTTGGGGTGGGATTTTACTTATCATTAAAATTTGCTGGGTTTGACATGCATACAAGTATCACTATATTTATTTTGCATATGCTTCCTCCTTTTTACAAGCTGTTTTAAAGTGTTTAAATGACTGAGTCTTTTGAAGTTAGTATGAATATACAGTTGGCAGAGAGGGTAAAATGAGCTCAGGGCAAGTCACAACTGCAGAATATCTGACCCAGAGTTTACTCTTTTTATGCCTTAAGACTAAGTAGGCTATTCTGAATTTACTGGAGAAAAAGGATTTCCCTGAGATTAGATGCCAGTTGTTATAGTTAATAAATTGTTTGTGTTTTCTCAAATCTAGCACTCCCCACACTGCATTACTTTCTCCTGACACCTTCTCTGCTCGATTTTGAAGATATATAAAGGAATTTGGAGCACAAGTGGGACTTTTTCATCTTTTTCAGGCCTTATAACTTTCAACGCTATTTCACATTTTTCTCACGTATTTGCTGATCCTGGTTCCTTGCATTATGAGAAGAAAATGTACCCAAAACTGTAGGATGATTTCAAACCAACTGCAGGAACAACTGTTGAGAACTATATTAATTGTTCAGCTTGGTTTAAACCAAACCAGAGAGTTGTACAGAATGAGCAGGTCTGCTAAGCCAACACGCTGTCTGGCTCCATGTGCAGGCTGTACCTCTTGGTAATTTAGAGGTCAGACAATTAGAGATGCAAACGCACAGCTGCCAGCGATGTAGTACATCAGGGAAGGGCTGAGGACGTGTGATTCGCAGTGACATTCGTAGGAGCAGTGACAACTGAGCATCCCTTCAGATTTCATGCTTTCAAACCCTAAGGCTCTCTCAGGAGCTTTGCTGTTAGGCTCTGCATGCCAATCAGGGCATTTCATTGTAGTTAGGTCTCTACATGTGAAACAAAATCACAGGAAGAGCCCTGCCTGAAAAGGTTTCTATCCTAAATAGGTTTGAGGGTCAGTGAGTTTCAAAAGCAATATAAGGCAGGGAGGAGAATCTGAGGATGGCGATCAGAGCAGCAAGAGCCAACCAGAGTAGTTGGAAGTACCCAATAAATCAGGAACAATGTTATTGTTAGGTATGATGGAAAGTGTCTCTCCTCTGACTATTCCAACACAGTGTTCAAGCAGACAGTTTGATTTATTTACTTTTACAACAATAGCAAACATACTTGTTCCCATGCCAGCTATGCAATCTGTTTGGAAAACACACAGATATAATACGTAGCAGATTCTGCAATAATGAACACTCCTGCTTTGTCTGTAGTGGATTAAAATGATACAGCTTCCAAGAAAGCTGGGTAGAGCAGGCACAAATGCATGCTAGGGCCAGATTCTCAGACTGTATAAATAAGCTACAATTGAAGTCAGTTCAGCTAATTCAATTTGTATCAGTAGAGTATTTGTACTATTTATTATTTAGAAAGAAGGTAGAAAAGGAATCAGCCTTGCTAACAAATTTTATCATGGGTGCTTTGCCAAGAAACAATAGCAACCCCTTAAGTGTTTGAAATGTCCTTTTATCCTGTTAATACTATAAGACATGGTACTTCTTTCATCAGCAGGCAAACATACGTATGACTTATGAAATGCTGTACTGGCTTTGGGCATGTCGTAAGCTTATTTTTGCTCATTAAAATACCAAGGCAGTGCATTTTCAAATCAAATCCAGGAATAAAACCCACCCTTGTCTGTGCCCAAAAATAACTTACTTTTGTATCCCTCAATCCTAAGAAGAAAATCATCAGCCTTCATGCTTGCAAAAAATAAGCACTTCTGTTTGAGCTGGTTCCTTGTTTGCTCTTAAGCATAGTTAGCTGAAACCCAGCAATGCTGCCAGGCTAGCTTACACCCTGGTAACATCCAGTCCTTCAACAAATCTAGTTAACATCTGAAGTATGTTCTGAGGGTTACTAATGTCGATTGAATGCTCCTTGCCCCAGAAAATGGACTGTGCTCAGTAGAAGAGATGCCATGATGCCATTCATCAAGACTCTTGTTCTTTCCCTTATTTGAAAGGCTTTTGGTCTGAGTCCCCTTGGGTAATATCCCATGTACCTGATGTGCTCTGTAGTGAATCAACACAGCATCCTCAAGGCCCTCTGTGTTTCAAGTCCTTCCTTTATAACAATGTAAAAGTCAAACAATTTGGAAACTTGCTGTAAGGAAGAAGCAGCAGCTCCTTACAGAAGGTGGATGCTTATCTCACAGCAGAATGAAATATGCTGGCAGAGCATTTTCAGGCTGCATAGCTAAACAAAATAGCTGCATTTTATAAAGATTGCAGGAATCAAACTGGCTTGATGGCTCATTCCAACTCTCTTAATACCCTATATTAGTTGTAATCCATCTAATCATATTATTAACACTAGTGTGAAGAAAGGGATAGAGAAGAGCAAGCAGTGTCTCTTTTTTTATTGCTACCACAATAGCAATGCAGCAGACAGATGGTGCCTGAGAATGAGGGCTTGGTTATATGGTCTGTCAATGAAGTGCAGTTGATAAGCCTAGTTCACTTAAAGGTCTTTTCCTATCTAGTTGATTCTGTGATTCATTTGTTCATTTCTCCTGGAAGATAGTTAAGAGTGCAAATGTATAATCTCCCTGTTGTCCCCACACTACACAGGAGCCTCTGCTGCTAACAATGATAAGTAACAGTGGTTGAGAAGGGAACAAGACCAAGCACATGAGCTGAAGTGGACAGGCTCTGTGAGGGTTGCTCTGAACACCAAAGCGTTTGGCCCCAGCAAACGTAGCAAACATAAAATAGCATACTTAATGTAACATAACATGAGGTGCAGTTTGTCCTCCTGGTAATCACCATTCACCCTGAGAACATTATGGAGGGAGCTTCAGGAAGGGTGGCGAAGTGTTTGTGTGTGGGATGTGGAGAGAGTGAGGCTTTCCTTGAACTTTTTTGAATGGTGTGAAGATGTGATGAAGAAGTTGTGCTAGAGAAGTGGTGAAGGCCTAGGGGCACCTACCTTTGCATTTTAGTTTGATCTGGGAGCGTGGTTTCAAAGCAAATCTCCCAGTTGTTGCTGCTCACTCCACTTTAGTCTTTGTTTTGGTGCGTACAGCACAGGCTGCATCACTTGGGGGTTTGCTTGTGCTCCAGGTTTGTACCTAATGCACAGCAGGACTAACTGGCTGGGCTGGTTCAGAGTACTCTGTGCCCTGAAACATGTAGGGTCTGCATGCTGGGTCCTCAACAGCCCCCGGTTCGCTCTCCAGGTCTGCTTCTACTGAGCCATGCTGACTGCTAATGTAGATAAAATGGAGAGGCAAGGGAAAAAGAGTTTCTAGATAACAGGGAGCAGTTAGGAGCTTGGATAAATTACTCTATAAGGTGGATAATTACCTTTTGGAATTGCAGAGCTAGGGAATATAAAACAGCTCAAATCACTGATATCTTCCCAACTTCCATGGGAAGTTCTTAAATCAAAATTGTAGAAGAGTTGTGTGCTTCCAAGGTTTATGTGAAATAAAGTCTTAGTGAAGGCAGGTGCAGTTCCCACTCAAGTCAAAAGCAGTGTCACCTAGTTAACACTAGGAATGATTTTCAATAGCTGTCCTTTTTCTGCCTGCTATTCTCTGATTTTAGCAGCTAAAGAGTTTGAGTATAGGGGAATTAGGAACAGAGGAGGTGCAGATAAGCTGTGATTTGTCAGAGCTTCCTCATTCCTTGAAGCCTGAATTTTCAATGTCTCGGATGAAGATGGAGATTGCAGAAGATACCGAGAAGAAAAGGTCAGCCAAGCTCTGAGGTAGAGCTATTGCACTTATCTCTACCTCGCCTGCGGGGTGAGCGCGTGCAATCACTGTGAGGCTGTGTGACTGATAAAATGCTTTTAACGAGAGACAAACATTTTTTCCCTGGCTCTAATTTCAAACCATAGGAGCATCCTGGGTTTCCTATCCAGGGTTCACGTTTCTGAAGCGTCAATGTTGTGAAGCCTTGCGATGCTATCACAAGTCCAGAAAAGCCCTTGTGCTTATGAGAATCTAATTTGTATTTAAATGAAAGCCAATCTGTGGCCTTCCTTGCAGAGGAGAAAATTTGGAAAGCTTATATTTATCTCAAGTATGTTTCTTACAGCCTTTTTGTGCTTGGTTTAGGGGTTTTTTCTTCAGTCCCAATACATGATTTTTGACTGAAGTGTTGAGGGAGGTATTGAGTGCAGAACAACCCTGGTTTATCCAAAGGTTGGTGGTATTTCTTCTTAAGATTCAATGTCGGACTCATGCACTCTGCAGAAAGAAATGATAGATAGTAGACTTTGCTTACTTTCCTCTCTATCAAAAGAGCTGATTCCTGCCTCAGGTGATGCCATAGCAGCTCTATTAGGAGCCAGCGGAATCACATTATATCACTTTACAACCGACCAAAATCAGGCACAGATTACATGCCTGTTATTACATTTGAAATCTTCCAATGAAAGAACAGGAATAGACCATAGCAAACTTCCAAATGAGGAGCTGGTGATATTTAAATAAGTGAGGTGATGCTTAATTGACTGCAACAGAATCATAACTTAAACTTTCATGGTTTGACAATTTCCACTATCTACACAAATTCCCTCATGAGCCTGTATGAGAAATGAAGTTTGGATCAGATTTTAAGACCTGATGCCTATCTTCCATTGCCCTGTGTACTCTCACTGATGCAAGGTAGGTGTAAACCATTCTGATCTGAGAGGTGCTTTTTAACAGCACTGAGCAAAGTACATAATTAGCTATGCAAAATGCTAAACATTGCTGTTGTTCTGTAGTTTGACATCATAGTCACTTCTGTACACATGTAGCCTATTTGGGATATAATAGCTGCAGGTTCCATTGGTGTTCTAGGGATGCAGTGCAAGCCGAACATGTAGGTGTCTTCTAGCCTGACTGCGAATGCAAATGAGTATAATATCTGCATTTGGGTAACAACAAGAATTCCTACCTTGTCTGGAAATTATTTAACCACATTAACATAGGACTCAGGGAATCTCAGGACTATCAGCTTGTGCAGAGATGCCTACCAAATCTGTGAATGTAACTTGGTCAACTTGTTCTTTAGTATGTGTCCTGCTCTGAATATTGGTGTTGGTGATGCATGGGGTATGCACAGTTGCATGCTCAGCTTGGTGAGCATGAATGTGTTTGGACATGCATAGCCTGAATGCTGGACTAACCTTTGGAAAACTGTTGACTTTTCTGCCTGGGGGAGGGAAAGCTGCTGGTGCATCCCTTGACTGGCAAATGTCTGTGCAAATGAGAACAGGATGAGGGTAGTAAATGCAGAGCTCCTTATGATACACTGCATGCATTGTCCAAACTAGGACAGTTGTTTCATGATAAAACAAATCCTGTGTTGCACAACTTAGTCGTCCTTCTGTGGCAGAAGCAGTGTTTTGAAGCGTAATTAGCTTCCTATGGCACTATGGAAATGGATGGCCAATCAATAATGAATGTCAATTCAGTTACCTTGGGGCGGTGTAATTCTCTGTGTTTTGCTACACTAATTAGGCCTGACTTCAGTGAGGAGGGAAGGGGAAGAATTATTGTGAGGTTCCTGGCTGTCACCAGACAGATGAAGTAACCTCGGTACTGAGTAACCTCAGTGATTTCAGGGGCCAGTGACTTTAACATCCAAGCAGAAGAGAACTAGATGATCTTAAGGTCCTTTCCAACCCTAACTATTCTAAGATTCTAAGAAAAGACCTCACATGTTATTGATGCAGTAATGCCGTGAGTTTTAGGCTCAGCCAGTCCATGACTTTGGCTTCAGCTGAAAGAGCTTCAGAAGCTGCTCTTACCTTGTAGTTGGCATATAATAACTTAATTGCTCTTATTTGCACACTCCCCCAGAGACTGAGAGTCTCTTGCAAATAGGTATTTCCTTCTGGATCCCTTGAACCCCAAGAGAGTTGTGGGTGAGAGTGGTGCACGTTGGATGGCCTCTGGTCTCCCCCTACTCCCAAAGTCACTAAGGAGAAACAGATCAGGAGCAGAATGCAATTTGCTTCCATGTAGCAAACCCAAACACTGCTAACTGGAGGCAATGGCAGCTCTTTGCCTGTTTATTGGACTTGAAGAGCTTGTTATGAAACATGGGGAATTGAGCTGGAGTGTCTGCTTTCTCCAAGAACAAGCTGCTTGTGTCTGAAGGTGGAAGAGAGGCTTCCCCTTGGGATTCCTTCAGGCTGCTGTCTGACATCGTGCTTTTGGCTGCATCATGGGGCAAACAAATGGATCGGGAATAGAACCTAGGGAGTTCTGCTCTCACAAGCCCTCTGAGGCAACTCAGTCAGTGTGACAGAGCAGTGCCATGCTTTTTTTAGGAAAGCATGTGAACTGCTTCCCTTTCTATTAGTGTGAATTATGATTCCCAATCATCATTGCTCCTAACATAAACAGTTTCTAATATAAACCATTCCTGCTGGATACCACAGACAGCCTGGTGGCATGGAAAATTTTGGTTGTTACATCACAGTTGCCCAGAGAATTGCAGCAGTGATTGAAAGGATTGTGCAGTGGTCGGAATAATGCTGAGTGAAAGGTGATACAGTGGTATTAGGCTCCAGAGACAGCAAACATGAAGGCGATACAGAGCTGGCTTTTCTTTTACCTGGCCTCTACTTGTGGGCCATTGGAGTTGACAGACCCACAAATACATGCAGCTGATATCCTGATAGCTTCTATGCCTCACCTTGTACCCTTCTCAGCCTTACATAAACTTGGTTTTGGGGGGAAGGATGAGAGGATCTCTACAGCGCAAGGCTGTTTACAGGTAAAGAGTCTGAGTTAACAAATATAAGTCAATAATGCCTTATTGCAGTCCTCAATAGTCTGACAATCAAGGCACAATACATGTGTATATATATGTTCACATATGTATTCTATATGTACACAAGAATATATGTGAATGTGTGTTAACTGGTATTAAGTAATGCATTACCCATCAGTTAGCTAGTTAATGACACTGCTACTGCTCCTTAACCTTCTTTCATTTAAAGAGAACTAAAAGAAAACAAGAATTTCTGTCAAAACTGCACAAAATCTCTGTTTCTGTCAAATTCAAGAAATACAAGTGTATCAAATATCTTTACTGAAGTCATTCCTCTTGTACTGGGTTTTTTTTAACAGAGGATCCTGAAAGGGCTTTACAGGCTGCTTAAGGACCATGCAAGGATGAATAACGCTCATCAGGTGTTATAAGGATATATCCTCCAATGTGTACAACTCTCTGCAGTACCTCTTTGCTCTCATACCTGAAAGAAAAGCCCAATAGAAGCATTCATCAGGGCTTTATTGTCTATCAGAAAGCATGCGTAGAATATTTCTTTTCTCTTTGGGATGTGTTTTCTTTGCTCTGAAATTGCTGGTTAAATTCTACAGTCAATTTTATAGTTCAGGTGGTTCAGGGTCTGCCAATGGCTCCCAGGTTCGCTTGCCAGCAGCACACCCCAAACGCAGGAGCCTTGCCTTGCAGGTGGAGAGGAAAGAGCTGTAATTGTAACTGGCTTCTCTGTTGCAGCTGCAGAAACTGAAACGATCGCTTTCCTTCAAGACCAAAAGCTTACGGAGTAAAAGTGCGGACAATTTCTTCCAGAGGACTAATAGTGATGTGAAACTGCAAGTGGACTTGATGCCTGAGGTGAGCACGAGCACCGGGCAGCTCCCCAGCTCTGAGAGCCAGGCGTCCTCCCCAACCAGAGTCCAGCAGCTGGCAGAAAACAACAAGGCTCACATCTTCCAGGAGCACATCTTCAAAAAGCCCACCTTCTGCGATGTCTGCAACCACATGATTGTTGGTAAGGAGCGATCGGTGTTTAATCTGTGCTAGAGCTCACAGGGTGACCTTTCCATAACTTAGGTGAGCCAGGATGTCTGCTTGAGAATATCCATGCCGAAAGGACCCAGACTCCTGTCACATCTGCACTGGTTAATACAAGTTCTATATTTGTTGACACATCTCTTACCTTGTAGACACATAATGTTATCACAAATTACAGGTGAGGGTTTCAGCTGGAGTCAAATTCCTCTCTCGTTCAGGTTATACTGAGCACCAAGCACAAATATTGTTGTAGGTTACACTAGAAACAGCAGAAATACATCTTGCAAATATGTGTGCTATCCTAACTCTTTTGCCCAACAGTAATTCTAACTCTCTCGCAACCTGTGTCTGCCCGCACACCCTGCACTTCCTCCAATTTATATTCACCTGTGGTGACCACAGATCTCAGGGTAGACCTTGAACAGTATTCCAATACCTAAAGGGCTGACAAGAAACCTGGAGAGGGGCTTTGGACAAGGGACTATAGGGACAGGACAAGGGGAATGACTTTAACGTGCCAGAGGGGAGACTGGGATAAGCTCTTAGGCAGAAGCTCTTCCCTGTGAGGGTGCTGAGGCGCTGGCACAGGGTGCCCAGAGAAGCTGTGGCTGCCCCATCCCTGCAGTGTTCAAGCCTATACTGAGCCCTGCTTGTAAGGTTAAGATGCTTGAAGATGCTGCAGATTACCTATGGGGCTGTGCAAGGAGAGGTCAGGAAAGAAGTGGTGGCTGGTGGCTGGAGGGGTAGAACGTGCATGGTTACCACTGTGGGAAGCTGCAGGAGTTGCTCTTCAGAAGTCTGGTCCTAGAAACTCATGTTGTTTTGGCTAGTGTGTTATGTACACATAACTTGGTGTTCTTGCTACTTATCATCTAGTTGTCCCAGTACAGTAGATCTGGAATAATTCGGTGGCAGTGTACTGGTGTGAAAGTGAGTGACACACTGTACAGGTTTTTAGACAGGATAAGGAGTAAAACACTAGCTTTATGTAGAAGTAGAGCAGGTCTTTGAGCACAAACTATTGTCTGTGGTTTATCTACACTGTAGTGTATCTACAGTTTCTCACTGTAAGAAACTCATGTCCTTTGGTGTGGAAGTCACTGCCCTTCAGATAACAGTATGGTAAAAGTTCTTGAAAGATGCTGATAGGATTGCTCAACCTTTTTTAGAGAATGGTACCTCCTTTTCCACATAAGAGTGCTCAGTGTACCCTGCTTCTGTGCATGGGAAAAGGCAGATGTCTGCAGAACATTAAAGCTCGTGCAAGACAATCCTGCCTCCATGAAGTGAAGAATTAAACACAAGGCTCGATTGCATCCTCTATGCACCACAGCTCTGCTGAATCAAGGGAAAGAGAGAACCTCCCAGATTTTTGGTGTTATTTTCCTGTCTTTTAAGCTTTTTTCTACTTTAAGTGATAGAACAAGTCAAAGGGAGAAGGAGTAAAGCATCAGTATCAGGGAAGTTCATAGACCAGATACTGAAAGGGTGTCTGGAAGATAGAATATAGGCAGTTAGCTGGAATAACCTGTTTGTGGAAGCAGGCCCAGAACTTGTCTTCCTCTGTAATGTGGATGGACATTTCATCAAGGCTTAGTTTCACAAATATATGCTGCATATATAAGTCCTTTGCATTTCTGGCAGCTTTCCATGACGTTGTATGGAGATCAGTATCATCACAGATCTGCACGACTCAGCAATACTGTTTCAAAACACTGCTGCTTAAAATGGATTATTACTGGCAGCAAACTTTGCAGGGAGTAATGCCAGCTCGTAAACACCCATGCCCTTCTCCTTTGCTGGGCAATCTGGGATAGGAAAGTCCTGAAGCATAGCTGTGAGCTTCAAAATATCAGTTTTAACCCCACCTGCCTTCTGAACTTGCTCCATTCTTTTCTGTCCTCTGAGGACGTCCCTTTTCTGTTCTGTATCGTAGCTACTTCATTAAAGAAAGAAGCCTTTTGCAGTCGCTGAAGAAGCTAATGCAGCCTGGTTTGTCTGATGGCAGGCTGAGTCAGGTGAATTGCTTTCACCTCCTCCAGCTCATCTTTGCCTGGAGGTGCAGCAGAAAAGATGATGAGAGTTTTACCTTATAATGCCTTAGAGTCTAGATGCTCTGGTTCCAAATAGACATCTTTCTTCGTGTAATTCTGTCCTTTTAATCCTTATTGCAGTCATGCCTGATTTTGCTGTATTGTATTTTATGAAGCATGGGGGATCTGGATGTTACTGTTTGCAGCTCAGTTAATCCATATAACTTTTGCAGCTGATGAGGGAGCAAAACAGGCAGATTCCCAGGAGCACATGTCCAGCCTGCTCCCAAAGACAGACTGGAACAAATTCACTTCTGTGCAGGGACTCTGAATTTGCACTTGCAGCATGGAGCCTCTTTGTTCTCTCTATTTGCATTTTTCATGGGCAGTGACATTGGAGAGTAATGAGTCTATGGCTTTAAATTCCTTATTGATGAGAATAAAGGCAAAGACAGATAGATGTTTTGAAGACTGGGGGAAAGAGTCCAGGAAAATCCCAGCTTGACTTTAGATGGCTTCGGTTCTGTCACCAAGGATGTTTCCAGGTTCACCTTAAATGGCTCTCTGATCCATGAACTGAGCAGCTCTGTTTGGTACAGGGCAGCATGATGAACTGTGCATAGCATGAACGTGCAGTACGTACTTCAGCCTCACTGGTGTGGCAGAATCTGTCCGTAGCTTCAGAGTGAGCAGAACACTGGGAGCAGAGGCAGCAGGCTCCTTGGGCTGCTCTTTTCAAGGCAAAATTAAAGCAAAGGGATGTGACACATTATCTTCCTACAAAAAATATGTGCATCATCTCTCCTTGATTGCGAGGCACTATGAGCCAAATGTTGCTTTTGGGATGCAGCAAGTGTTCATTTGACAGAGGTAGAGTCATCAGATAATGGCCAAGTACATGTAATCGATTTCAGCGTTCAGAGGAAGATGTTTACTAGGATCAGTGTAATGCAAATTTTACTCATTCAAATGCTTTTCATGCATCCCAGAGTGCAATGCAACATATTCAAAAGAAACTCTATTGGTTTGAGTTCAAAAAAGACAGCCAGTATTACAAGCGTACTTCATACCTCATGTTAAAGACAGGAGTTGAAGTGTTCCTACTGACTGTTCTGGACTGGGGAAGGTTCCGCCTCGGTAAACAGAAGGAAAATTTGATATAGAAGCATAGTTTCTGCCAAGTGACATAAGGGAAAAAACTTCAGATCCAGGGGGAGCTCTGATTTTACATTAATGGAGCCTTCTTGCAGCATCAAATACTCCAATGCCATTGCCAGTTCTAATACCGAAGTCAGCAGTAATAATTAATGTAATTTCAGAGCAAATCAACAGCGTGTTGGAGCAGGCTCTCTCCTCCTTCCTGCCACTCACTGTTCTGCTGCTGTGAGCTCCAAGCATTGGTTAGTTTAGGACTGAGGTTTCACCTCCATGGTGGGCTACATCTTTTGCTAACTGTATCAGCCAATGGACATTCTTCACAGTAAAGACTCTGAGACACCCATTTATCTGCTGTTCTTACTACTAGTACTTGTCACTCTTTTAATAACCCCCACAAGGGAAAAGACTGATAATCAAAGCATCTTGTGGAACATACCACTAGATCAGTATTTAGAAGACATCGGTTTGCTTATATCACTGTGAAAAGAAAATCAAAACCCTTTGAGTTTGCTTTGTGTTGTCTACTATTTTCTGTGTTCAGCAAGAATGTGGCAAACTTTGGCGATGCCCATAAGGGTAGGCAAAACTGCCTGGCACCAGGAAAGATAGAAACTGTTAATGTTGCATCAGGTTAGAGTCTTAAACTATGCTGAGCAGAAGCAAGTTCTTGCTCTTCTTCAGCCTCTGGTGTGTCATCATTCATCTCTGTGATACTCTTGAAGAAAGCATGATGTCAATGCTCTACTCTTGAAAAACATTGTGTATTTAGAAAAACTCCATCTGGAGACTTCTCAACATTTTACTCATTTGCAGTTCATTTCCTGTGCTGACTCACATGGAAAAAATGTTCTTTTCCACACATTCCGAGCATATTACATGCAATTAACGTATTCCCATCCAAGTCAGATATAAGTAGTGTAGCAAAAAATAAGCCCCTTTGCTTATAAAAATAGCTGACTTTAAAGTTAAACCTTTAAAGCTGTGTTTTAATGAAAGAGGTGCTTATTTATAACAACACTGGTGTTTCAAAAGCATATTTAGCAGTTTCCTTCCATGCTTAACCTTAACTCGGATGCAGAATTTTCACCAACCACCTTTTTTAGTGACACATGGTGCAGTATCTTTGCCTGGAAAGACATGCTAGAGGGCCACAAACTTTCAGGAAGACCCAACAGGATTGTGGTCTGGAATGTCCAGTAATAGTCAAAACCAGGTTCTTCTGGATCATGCCATCAGTAGCTTATGTACCTGAGATAGACTCATCTATAGTTGGTCTCTGGGCAATCAAGTTTCTGGTCTGCATGAAGATTCTTCAGGCCTTTGCAGTTCTGGAGGTAAATAACTTAGTACCTGCCTTCTCAGGGAAGTAACTAGGTTCCAGTCAGAGAAACAGTATAAAACATAGCAGCATGTGAGGAAGTAATACCAGTAATAAGCCTCTAACACAGTTTACTTCTTGTCTACTCATGAACAGTGCTTAAGCAGTGAAATTGTGATATCCCTGTAGTATTGACTGGCTCCTGCCACTGCCTGTTCTGGTTTAGCCACCAACAAAGTGCCATGTGGCCATTCCTTCTGGCCACATCATTTAGAAGCAGCCTTTGTTCCTTTATTTCTCTGTGTTACTGCGGTTACTAGAACATTCAGCCATTTTCATCCCCAGGCCTGTAATGCAACATCCTCCATAAAGCTAGGATCAAAGTTAATAAACTGGCCCAGCTTTTCAAATGCAGGAATGAATGAGAGAGAGAGGTCTCAATTGCAGCTGTGGTCTCCTGTTTTCCTTAGTCACTACATCTGAACCTCTTCTCTTAAACTATCAGTAACTGCGACTAGTAAGTAATGGAAAAACTCTGTAGTTTGAGGAAGTGTTTATGTAACTAATTTATGTGGATGCTTATTAAATATAGCAAAATTTCACAGGAACTGTGACACAGTGCTTTCTGCCTCCAGTCTGATCAGCTCCCTCATAAAGAATATTCTTGACTTTTTTTAGGCTTGCTGCCTAGCTCCATTAAGTAGGCATTCTGCTTTGATCCACACCTACCTGTATTCAGCATTATCCAGGTAGACTCGGGTCTGGTAAACATGTTGATCACCCCTGCTGGGCAGCTAGACAAAGTAAAAGGGCTCCTGGGAAGCATGACAGTAGCTGCAGCTCTGTTTCCAAGGCTATAGTAGTTTGGAGGACTCTAACGAATCTAAATATAAAAAAGGCATTTTTATTTACTGAGGCTTTTCTTGGAGAATAAAGGCGAAATAACGTTATCCAGCCTTTCCTCCACTCAGCCCCTCTAGCGTCTCCCAGCCCGCATGACCCTGTGGCAAAAGATTTGTGTTGCCACTGCATCAGCATGGGAGTTGTCCCCTATAGAGCAGGGTAAAGAGCTGCCAGTGAGGAGGAGATGCCCCTGGAGCAGCTTGTGGAGGCGGCTTTGTGTCCACCTCTCTAATGGGTTTGTGCAGTCACAATTGAGCCTTCCCAGATCTATTTTCTGGATGATAGACCCCCTACAGTATAACACTGTGTGAATGTTGTTTATTATTAATGTAAGAGGACAAAGAGATTTTCTATGGAAAGAGGTTTCCAAAAGACTCCTTTGGTTGTGATTGTGAGGAAAAGGGGCAGTTGTGTAACCTTGTCAATGACTCAGTGGTACCAGGAGCCATCCCATATGTTTAATAACACATGACCTGGAGTCCCTGTCTCTTTCTCCTCCTTCTCTCCAGTAAATCCACACCTGGATTTAGCAGACTTTGGTTCTCACTCCCCTTGATGGACACCTAAATCTTATAGCACTTTTAAGAATCAGTACGAGTGAGAATGATTTCAGTCCTCTCTGACCTGCTGTGGTAGGGTTTAAGGCAGACAAAAGCATTGTAAATTTTAGCATACATCTGCAAAAAATTGATGCAAGGTAATAATATTTATATATATATTTGTTTGAAATTGAACTCAATTTGTCCTATGATTTCTTTCTTGAGATAATAACTCTCCATAAGCACAGATTGTTGCTCTTTAGAGAGAAGCCCTGTAAGAGGAGCTAAACAAAAGCCTCCTGGAAATAGGAAGTTAAGTGCTGCAGTAACCAAACTGTACTGTATGCAGTTAACTGTTAGCTGTAGACTAGTCAGGTACAGATAATGTCATCGGTACTCTGCACAGTTTCCGGAAAGTGGATGGTTTGTCTATTGAAATACATAAAGTGGGGATGACAGATGGAAAGAGGTAGAAATACTTATGGTACACGCAGTATAGGTGTGCTCCATCAATATGACTCCTATGTTTAATATGCATGACAAAAAGTATCCAATTCATGCAGCCTCACATTTGCAAAGTGGCTACTGAGGGTCACGCAGCATCCCTACATTAAATTAGTATTGTTCTTTGGTAATAAAGAGTTAAACAGACTTTAAAGCAAATATTGAAAAGCAAATATTTAGTCTGTTTATCCCTGGGGAGGGCTTCCTCCTCTGGGGTGAGACAAGAATGTTATCAGTAAATGGGATAATCAGCGACTGCTTAGCTGAGAAAGGAGTGTGGAGATTGATTTTAAAAAGGGGGTGGAAATATATTTTAAATTCTAATTTGTCCTTGAACAGCACCAAGCGTGTTTCACATTTGTAACCAGATCATTTTCAAGCTCACTGTCATTTGGTGGAAATTGCTATTAACATGAAGCTGCAGTTAATCTCCAGTGAAAAGAGACATTAAAGATCTTGACCGTTTGCTGCCTAACTAGATGGAAAACAGTAATTGTTCCCAGCACATCTACAAGCAGTATATTAATGTGATGTTAGCCAAGATGCTTTTTGACCAGAAACTACATTGAGAAATACCAAACACCTTACCCAGTAGTGGCAATTTCTTCTGAGATCAGCCCAAGTGAGGAACATAATGGTAAGTTTAAGGTTTGTTAAAGACCTAGGGATGAAGCAGAATATAATATTCCTTTCTTTTATGTCCTGCTCTGTACTTTCCTGAGCTCATACGGGACATGTGGTGTTTTCAGATAAGCAAATTAAATGCATCTTCTGTGAAGCTGACCACCTAGTCATGACATTATTCTTCTACTTTGGAGTCTTTGTCTACCAGAGTATCGCTGTTATGTGGATAATTACATTGCCACATAGCTGACAAAAGCATCATCCAGAAGGGAAATTACTGGCAGCTTCACCTTACTATGAGTTGCAGAAACTATAAAATGAGGCAATTAGCAGAAATGCTTTTGCAAGTAATAGAGCATTGTCATTGTGTAGAGTAAAATGCCTACCCACGGTTGCTTGTCGCTGTCCTTAATATAGAAGGATGTCTCAGAAAGTGATGATCCTTACGGCTTACATGGAACATTGCATACTCTTTCTGCTTAAGTAATATGAATGCAAGTAAATGCAACTTCAGCAATCTTCTCTAAACTGCCCAAGTTTTAGCTTTACCCCCAGGCACGTAATACTCTTTCTGCATTGCTGAACTGGAGAAACTTCTGTACAGCCATTTGACAGAAGATTTTCTTATTCATAGAATCACGGAATAGTTAGAGTTGGAAAGGACCTTAAGATCATGCAGTTCCAACCCCCTGCCATGGGCAGGGACACCTCCCACTAAACCATGTCACCCAAGGCTCTGTCCAACCTGGCCTTGAGCACCACCAGGGATGGAGCATTCACAACTTCCCTGGGCAACCCATTCCAGTGCCTCACCACCCTTACAGTAAAGAACTTCCTCCTTATATCCAATTTAAACAGTAATTGATGCCATGTGGAAGTGTACTTGTAGGTGTGCTTTAGACCAGTGCTGGTGTGTGTCAAGTACTAAATTCTCTCAGGTTGAAAGCTGAGATTGCCCCTTTGAGCAGATGACAATAGTGAACAGCAGTGGGTTTCTGCCCAGCTCGTGGCATTTCACTGAAATCAGTAACTGTTTCTGAAAAAAACAAAGAAATTTGAAAAGGTTCAGCTTGGGCTGAAAGGTTTCATTTGAATATTTTTCCACATTTACAATTTCACTTCTTGTTTTCAAAATCACTGTGGAAAGAGAAACTAAAACTAAACCATGGTTACAGAATGCGATTGTAAGATTATGTAAAGAAGCAACACATTGTGACTAACTGTGAAAATAACTGCCTGAAAACTGATCCCACCCAGCTGGTACAACTGCCCAGCTACTCACAGTGGTGCCCTGAATCATCTCTAGTGCGAGCAAATCATGCTGCCACTCACACAGGTGGTGCAGCTGAGGGAGCGTTTTTTGCTATGGGAGGAAAGAGCCAAAAACCTCAGTAAGTTTGAAACAGCAGAAAACCACAGAGCAACTGACCCTTCACATAGCAGGGTTGGGGTTTCTTTAAGTAAACCTTTTATAGTCCTAATTAATTGTTAATCTTCTGGCACTATCAGAGCACCTCTCATACAGCAATAGCAGCCTTTCATTTCAAGCCTATTGATGGCAGAGCTCTGTGAGCAACAGGCAATGTTAAAAATCCATTAGCAATCAGAGAGGATATTAAATCCCATAGCTGAGGACAGACTCTTCTTTTGTTCTACAAGTCTTCTCCCACATTTTCAGCAAGACTAGAGTCCTGCTCTTCATTTTGCAGCATGGCTTCCATTCAGATACTGGGTTTGGTTTTGTTTTCCAACTTCTCCTTAATGGTACAATGTCCTTGAAGGATCAGCACATATAAATGGCCCTACAAAATTCAACTGGCTTTTCAAAGCATTTCAAAGCACACACACAAAAAAAGCTTTTCATTTCAACACATGCAAGAACACGGGTACAAATAACCTGAGCCTGCCAACATGGAGATCTTGTTTGAAATCTGAGTTTCTCCATCCTCTTCTTAAGAAGAGTTATTGAACACACTACGTTTACTAATATTGGTGAGGCCAAGATCAGCCACTGATCGCTGCTTGTCCTCCTCTGGGACATGATACCAGGTTTAATTTCTCCATGTTCAGTTCAGGCTTGGTACTACCATCATCTCTGGGGAAGTTTGCCATCACCTCCCATAGGCAGTCATGGGAGCAAGGATAAGTATATGCTTATCTTCTTTGAGCTATTTTCCTTCTCAGCAGTGCAACACAGTGCACAGGCTCAGTAGTCTAGAAAGTCATCTAGAGAAGTAGGTATTGAGATATCAGGGTGTGTTTAGAACAAAGAAGGTTAAATATGATTTATCTTGTTTGGTTTTTAGACTGGGACTGTTTCTTTCGATAATATCTAGATGCTAGTTTACTTATCATGACGTTCCAGCATCTTAATTAACATTTAGATGATCAAAGACCTGAGATGATAATTTAAGAAGTATGGAGGTGGATATTTCCTTTCAGGGACAGACATTTATAGCAAAGCTGCTGAATATGTGAAAAGTGCCTTGCAAGAAAACCTTTTGTGGACAATTTTTTCTTCTTCTGATCACCAGACATCAAGAATGAGAATCACTTTTGCACTCTAAGACAGGAAAAGCTTATTTGCATTTTAAGTAAGTCTCATTGTTCTTGAACCACATAATAGAAGGTCTGGCACCATTGGAAGTTCTTTGTCAAGGAGCTACAGAGTTGATTTGCAAGAGGAATAAAGGCATTTCCTCTTGCTGCTATGTATGATTAAAAGCCATGAAGTTAGTACTTTATTTTAGTAGGGATATTTTTCTTCTCTGTAACAGCCTTGAAGAAAAACCTGCCTATTACTGCCTCAGTTTTTTCTCAGCATGTTGTTTCTAAAGAAAACTATGTCACTAGGAAGTCAGTTCTAATTTTATGCACTGTTTTGTAGCCTGCCTACAGGCAAGGCAACTTTTTTTGCTGTTGAAACATTGGATATAGTTATGGGGAAATTGGGTGGGGTAGACACTCACAGACCCACACTTCTTAGTGACATGTAATCTAGCATTTATCCATTTGGCAGGAGAGGTACCATGGCTGGATATCAAGTCCTGTTCTACAGAACATAAATATAGAAGTCCCAGCTTCTCCCCACACCCCATTTGGTTTAGGCTGGTACAAGGTGGACTCAGGGGAATGGGCCACTCCATCAGTCAAAGTGTCAGGTCCAGGCCTGGCAGCTTGGTCCCAAATGGGGAAGTTCCCGCTCTAGTTCCCACATGTTGTTGGATGTCTCTGTAGAGTGTACCCACGTCCCAGGGAGCTAATGCTTTAACCTACCCACAACTCTACATGCTTTGAACTCACAGATCCACATGCTTCGAACTCACAGATTTAACTGTAGAAAAAAGGAGACCAATGCAAAACCATGTCTCACTAAAGAGTAACCCCTGGAATTCAATCCCATGCTGCCATTATTCATGAAAAAAAAAAGCCTAAATAAAGATTTTTGCCTAGTTTTATCTGTGCACTTTGAACTTTTTCATCCTACACATCAGCTATGCATGCATAGAGTGCCTTTGCCATAGTGTTCAAGTGACTACCTAGTCGGGTCAAAAGAGAAGGTATCCATGAAGCGCAGTTTCATCTCTTAAAAAAGGAAAATTGATCCTTTAGAGTCATCAAAATGACAATGGCAAGAGCTGCCATAATGCATTTATCTGGGGGCCATTTAGGAACAACACAGAGCAGACCACAAAATTATGTCATCTTTTTATTACTTTTCTAAACAATCCGCTCAGTCCTGTATTTAGCAGTGGAAAGCACAATGGGAGGGTTGCTAATAGTACTGCTAATTTCATGTGAGGTGAATATTTGTGTATCAGTCAGCACACCCAGCAACTGTGTGTCCAGCAACTTGTATTATCAGTCTGGCATTAGATGGCAATGACTTCCAGCAGTCAGCTATCTAGGGTGGCTCGGGAAATCTGGGTTCAGGCTTTGATTTATAGCTCTCCTGATGACCAGCTGAGGATCTGGGCCTCTGTCCTCTCCACTATGTCAGCAGGGAAAGGCAATGGGGTCCCAGCATCTGTTAAGAAAATGAAGCAGAAGGATGCCAGGTATTAGGGCAGATGAAGGGGGCAATTCCCAAGGTGGCAGGAGGCTGAAGGCCAAAGAAGGTCATGCAAAGGGATGCCCAGCTCATCCTTACAAACCTAATGATTTGGGGGAATGAGGCTCAAGAGTGTTAACTTTAAAGGGGTGAATGTTCTGCAGAGAAAGTGCCATTCTCTGGTCTACCCACAGCTCTCAACTGAGGTGGAGCAGGGGATGGGAGAGGGTGAGCAGTAGCCAAGCAGCCGCCAGCTCTAGGGCAGGAAATAGCCATAGAGGAGTTTTTAAAACCAATCTCCCTTTGAGCATCAGAGATTTTGTGCAAAAACAATCAACTTAAAATGAAGAAGGGGATGGGACAGGAGGTCGTGCAAAGGCTTGGTGGTGACTACAAGAGCACTCAGGGACTTTTCTTTCTCCTTCTAAGGTGACATCCAAAACCTTTCCCTGCTACCATACTGGCCCCAGCTTGCTTAAAATTCTCCTTTTCCCACCAGTTCTGGCATGGAAACAGCTTTCTGGTGACAATTGCAAATGTGCTTGGGGAGAAAGGGGCAAGGCACTCATTATTTTTATCAGCCTCCCACAGCAGAAGTTAAAGTTGTATGGAAAATATGTAATTTTACATGCATTTATTTATGTAAGTTTTAAATCAAAACAATTTCTGACTGGCGCGTTCCTCTTAGCTGGAACGCTAAAAAATAGTTGTTGGGTCATAGCTGGATTAGCTGGAGGTGACAGTCTCTCTCTGTGTCTCTTTGCTCTCTCCTTTCTCTCTTTTACAGACTGGAATCTTTTTGTCCTCTCTTTCATTTTTTCCCACTTTAATACAATTATCTCTATATAGGCAGCATAATGTCATGTTGTTACCAACATTTGCAGTGTTCTTTCACATTTCTCCCGGCTGTAGGGCTTTTTATCCATCTCTAGCTATTAATCTTACGTTAAGTCTTAAAACAGGCAGAAAGCAGCCAACTGTGCCTCGGCCATAGCCGTGCTGACCAAGAGGATGATAAAGGTTCACTTTGTGTGTGAGTGACAAATATAATTCTCATTTGCATTCTTAGGATAAATGTCACTTTCCTGAAATGCAGCTTGGTTACTAAATTACTTTTATAGGAGAGACAGACATAAAGACTTAGGATTAAATTCTGCCCTGTCTCCTCTGTCTCTCTCTCGATCTTTCCATCCACCTATATTGAGGCGTTCTGTTTCCATTTAGCCTTCCTCCGAAGAAAGCTTAGCTTTACAAAAGTGATGCAGTGCGTCCTTTTGGTGGTATTTGAGGTCAGATTATCAGAACAGTTTAAGATTCAATTTTCCATGGCTGCCCTGGAAAACCTAGCCACTGGTTTGGATATTCAAATGGGAGCTGACCCAGTCATAGAGTATTTCTAGCGAGGCATTATTAAACATGACCTGCTTCTCAAAATGCTGTTTCCTTCCAGGGCCGAGTGTCTGGATGTATTAGCTGGTATCTGAAGAAAATGGCTGTAGAAGAACCTCATTTTTAAGTTTATTAAGAGCTAGTCAGGTATCTTGACATGAAAGTTCCTCATTTGCATGCAGTGAAACACTGTTCTCTCAGCTTTTTCCCCCATTTCAAACTACCAGGGTGCCTTCCAGAACCAGTCCCATTCAGGCAACTGCAAAGTCAAAAAGCTTGCTTACATGGGAGGATGAAAACTGATGCAGCAGGTCAAACCCTGGTCTCATTTGCACCTATACAGAATGTGGATCTGTTTTTTGCAATGTGGGCTGTGGCTGTGCCTCAGTTCTGAATCTCAGGAACTTCTGGGTCTGATGCATTGCCAATATGTAGTTGTCTAATCTCTGGTATGCAGTTTTGAAATAGCTTGGCTATGGTTCTCTGGGGAGATTTGATTTACTGTGATTGAGATCAGAAATTGAAGAAGAAAGAATTATCCTGGGGAAAAATGAAAATCTGTCTTGTAGAAATGCCATTTTCAGAGCTTGGGGATATGGTAGTTAAGTGTAAATACAGAATAAATGCTTCTTCTTTAAGCCCTTTAGTTATTCTTCAGTGGGAGACTGGGAGATATATGCAAATTATTTCCAAGCTGCCTAATCCCACGGTAAACCCAAGTAGTTAGAAATGACAGTGAATTAAAGATTGAAGCTTTTGGTAGTTACAGGCAATTTCATTTTGATTTACAAAGTCTTCCTGTAGGCTCGGGAGTGTGACTGAAATACTTTTGCTCTCTTTGAAGCCCCTATTTACCTGCCCACTGCTAACAAATGGCATTCAGCAATAGAAATATAGTGTTGCTCTTCTTGTAATTTATGGTCTTGCTGATTTTCACATGATCACAGGTTTCTGTTCTGGAGAAGCTGCGTCTTGGTTTTTGAAAGAACGGATACTTTGCATTCATTTTGCACATCATTCGGGTGCACATTTATATAGACAGATGTGTATCTTCTGTGATCACATGGTTATAACACGTAATGGCAAATACACCCCTTGAAACGTTAACACTGAAATGGCTGGAAGAGTGTAACACAGCCAGTAGAAAGGTCTGTGAGACTGACTCCCTTTTCAGGTGAATCTCAGGAGTAACTTAGTAAAGCAGGTAAGAGTTATGTTGGTACAGACCAGCATGACCCAGTCTAAACACTGACACTAAATACATGTTGTGTAGGCAAAGCACAATGCCATTTACTTTGTTTTTCATTCCACCTTACAAATATAATTTAAAAAGCCCTGTTTTCTCACTGTGTCAGCTGTTGTCCATCAGAAAAGGTGATTCAGCATTTCATCATCCGTCATAAAAGCACAAAGCCACAGCCATCAATATTGGTTTGAGCATTTGCTATTGAAAAGAAACTAACTGAAAACCAGCACAGTAATCCAAGTGCAATCACACAGGGAAAAAAAACCAATCAAAACCCACAGGGATGTGTTCTTCTAGTAAATCCTGTGTTTACCAGGAAAAAAGACCCCAGGAATGAGGGTAGGTGTTTGCACATACCAAGAAGGGGCTGAGAGGGACCAAGTAGGCAACGAGCTGGGAGCAGGCACTGACCCCACTCTGTACAAGTCCCTGGGGTGCACCCCACACTCAAGTGCATCCATTCCCCATCTCTCCAGCAGTCTCAGTAGGAGGGAGGGGAGGATGTCAGTTCCCTGTCCTACAGGTGAAACATCTGAGCTTTGCTCACTGCTACCTCCCCCAGCTCCTCCAGCCTGGCTGTATCTGTTTTGAAAGTGGCCACCTCAGGGACCTCTACCACTGAAAGCAGTCCAGTCAAGGCTTGGGTTTTGTCAGCACCTTGATGAGACCTTCCCTGAAGTGCTTCTTTCAGACACAGGGTTTCACTAAATAAAGTGAGCAGCACGCACATGGCGTTGACTACTCAAATAACCAAGAGCTACATGAGCACTTTCCGATGCAGCATCCCTCTGACTAATATTCCTATCGTGTCTGACTAATGAGGGTGGGTTAAAATGTCAAGAGTTTTTTAGAGGTTTTTCTACTACGTTGTTTCTTACTCTCGCAGTAGATGATAATGAACTGACATGCTGCTTACTCATTGCATTTATACAGTCCTGTAGGGATAAAAGAGTTCTTTCAGTTTAACTGCTTCTGCAGAGTTGAGGAAGTCTTATGGGTGTACGAATATGAATGACTGTTCCTGCCTGGAAGCACACAGACTTGGCTCTGTCATTTGGGAGTAGGTCCGTGTTGAAGATAATGCAGAGCTACTGTTGCCCAAGTGGGAGAAGCCTGCTTCTGTGTGGCAAAATTTCTCCTGGAGCTACGTTAGCTGTGATGCTGGTCTTTTCCACTGCCAGTGAATCAGAGCAAGGTCAGACCCATGATATCACACAGGGACATGCGAGGAGCCCTTTCTGCAGCCTTTGAACATTGGTCCAGGACGATGAGAGCAGCACCCCCTGGGTGAATGTGTGAGCACTGGTAAGGGAGCCGGTTTAGCCCCTGCACCCCTGGAGCTACCACAAAACCTTGTCCTTCACTGATGGCCTGGATCCCCAGGGCAGCTCCAGAACCTGAGTGTTTCTTCAGCAGCTCCCACAGCCATGCACAGCTCTCATGTCAAGCCCTTTCAAAACAGCAAAGGGATTTTGCTTGATGTTTATGAGGTAGAGACATCACAGAGAAGACTCTCATACAGCAGAGCATCATCTGATATATACCTGTAAAGGCGATAATAGCCTGGGAAAGAGCCTGGGGGAGAAATGCTTAAAATAGGCTGTAAAGAAAATGTGTGTATAAATGTATATTAAGAAAAGCAGGTGAGGCGAATAGTGCTGTTAATTTTACTGTAGTGTAAGTGACCTCCCTGTCAGTTCTTTCAGGTCATTCATTAAATGCATGGAAACTATCAATTTTGTCTGAATAAATCATTTCCCTGCGTTTCACAGGGACAACCGCTAAGCACGGACTGCGCTGCAAGGCTTGTAAGATGAGCATCCACCACAAGTGTGCAGACAGCATTGGACAACAGCGCTGCATGGGCAAGCTGGTAAGTGCGGTGCGAAGCACTACTGACTCTGTGCGCCTGACCTCCCGGCTGGCGTTTAGCTGGTGTGTGAACAAACTGACACCAGGTCACTTTACTGAAGAGAGAGAAGGAAAGCCAGATGGTCACCATAGTACCAATTTGGGTAATTGCTGTTATTCATAAACCTGAACCAAAATGAAACACAAATCTGGTCTGTTTGTGGATGTGAAAATGCAGTTCCGTAATCCAAATTTAGCTAAATAACAGAATTAATTCGCTTGGTTTAAACTGTGCTGCGTGTAGTGTTGTCCTGGGTTCAGCAGCAGCAGTCATTTTTCTCCTTCTTTGTAGCTGGTGCAGTGCTGTGTTTTTGACTTTCAGCCTGGGAACAGCGCTGATAACACCGATGGTTTTAGTTACTGTTCAAATGTTTAGCCTGACCAAGGACTTTTTGAGCCTCATGCTCTGCCAGGGAGGAGGGGAAGCCAGAAGGAAGCAGAGACAGGACACCTGACCCAACTGACCAAAGAGGTATTCCATGCCACAGAACGTCATGCCCAGGGTGTAAAAACTGGGGCAGTTACCCGGAAGAGTCAGTTCGCTGCTTGGTCAGGCTGGGTGTCAGTCGGTGGGTGGTGAGCGGTTGTATCCTCTTCCCTTGTTATTTCCCTTGTCATTATTATTGGTGGCAGCAGCAATGGTTTGTGTTATACCTCAGTTATGAACTGTTCTTATCTCAACCCGTGGGAGTTACATTCTGTCCATTCTCCTCCCCATCCCTCCAGGAGTGGGGGGAGGGAAGCTATCGAACTGTGTGGCTGATTTACGGCTGGGCTTAAACCACGACAAGTGTAAATCTCACAAGGAATGCTAGAAATCAGTGAATACTCCAACGGAGTTTAATGAAAAATCCTTCAAATTATGTTTTATTGTTTTTTCCACTGTTAGGGCTTGAGAAAAACCCAAAATTCATCTTAAAGAGAAAACCAAAGGCTATTTCACTGTGGGACGCTACAGAGTTTGAAGCAATCTCTCAGTAGGAGAGGCTGGGAGGAGGCTTCCTCCCATATGGACCCGTGCCTGGCTCACCTTCTGAGCAGCAAATTCTCATTATTGGCAAAGGCAGGTCATTGTGTGTGAGACAGTTCTAACCCAGCTTGATGACTCTAATGGGAATATGGTTCTTTTGGAAAAAGGACTTGGAAAAATGACCATTTAGAATACCAAAACTGAATAGACATATTCACGTTTCACATGTTCTCAGGTTTGTTGCCACCTGAAGGTACCTGAGACAAATATAAGCTAAACCTGAGCAGTTTCACTGTGTTAAATGATGAAAAATAAATGCAAGTATTGACTTCAGAAGGCAGGAAACCTCCCTTTCGCTGGAAAGGTCTTTTCTCTCCAGGAGTATTCAGTAAAAGCTATTGTTGTTCATACACATGAGGCAAATCTTTATGCATTTAAACCACAACTATAGCCTAGTGTGAGGCATTCTGATATAGGAAGTTGGTCTGTGAAGAGCTGAATTGTGCCATTGCAAGCCCTGGACAAGTCAAATATTAAATCACATTACTTATTTGTGGTCATTAGTTTTCAACAGCAGAAAAGTAGAGGTCAAATTGACATCAGGAAGACATCCAGCAAAGCTACTGGATTTTTATGAGCTCGTATTATGTCTGAATCTAGTCTAGGGTTAAACCATGGATCTGGAATTTATTACTCTATGAAACCAAATTTATCAGTCTTCTCATTCCTTCTTAATCTATACCGCAGCTCATTAGCGAAAGAACTAGTTGCCTATCATTTTTGATGTATACTGAACGTAGGATATGGCAGATATGCACATCTCCTTGGGGCTTTTCCACTTCTCACTGTGACTGGAAGTTCTCGAGCCTGTGAAAGTTAGAAATCTGAGAGACCATTTGTGAATCCTTATTACCTTGAAGGGTCTTTCCAATGCCTTAGATATTAGCACCTTCATTTTGGGTCCTCAGCCTTTGACTGAGGTATTTGCTAGCTGAGATAGTAAATAGAGAGGTAACAGGAAACGTTTGACCTTCTAAGAATTGTTTCATGAGTGGTATAGGGCACAGTTATTTGCCATATTGTGGTCTTCAGTGGTATAGCTTGAGTTGTTACAGTGCATTTCTCTACAAAAGGGCATTGAGGGGATATCTGGGACAACTTGGGAAGTTTTTTGTCCTTACAAGACAAAAAGACAATGGAAGCTCCAGTCAGTCAGCGGCAAACCTCAGAAAAATCCATAGAAAGGCTCTAAATTCCTTGGGCTTCACAGTGCCTAAGTGGGAACATGAGGATTTGGTGTTAGGGCAGGGAAGCATAGTCCCATGTTTAGCAAGTGCAAAACAATGCAAATTCACTTTACATAAAGAGAGAGGGAGAGGGGGAACTTCCCAGAACCTGTAATGATTCAGCACTTCTGCTGCAGTTGATTAGTGCTGCTTTTGTGTAAGACAAAAGAAAAAGGGGAGCTGAAAATGAGCCCCTCCTTCCACATAACTATGGGAAATTGGTTTTTTCCAGGGGATAAATCTAATTAATCCCTGATCTCTAAACCCTATGGTGAGTCAACATCAGGAGGCATGTTTCCAGCCTCACCCCACTGTTATGTCATTAGTGCAGGAGCTGAGGTTATTTCTGCTGCGTGGATCATGGGAGCAGTGCATTTCACTTGTCTTTGCTTTCTCTCCCTCCAGCCAAAGGGATTTCGACGGTACTACAGCTCGCCACTACTCATTCATGAACAGTTTGGCTGCATCAAAGAAGTCATGCCTATTGGTAGGTTTTGATTGCTTTTCTGTTCAGTCTCCCTTGGGCAGTGCTCTGCAGCAGCGGCAGACTTCCAGCCATGGTATTTGCCCTCAGCAGCCTTCCAGCTCCTTTTGGTGACTGGATGTCCTTCTGCCATCTCAGGAAAGGACCACTTCAAAGATACAAAACTGGAAGAGGAGAGGGTGTGTTTATTGTGCGTTTCACTCAACCCCACATACATACAACCTCGTAGCAATCACCTTGTTTATAATAAGCACTAGCTGAGATCAAGGTCAGAGCTTATAAGGGAGGAAACACTGGTGAAGGCCTGAGCTGGGAAGAAACAGATAAAAGGGAGATCAAAACAGCAGGAGACATTCAAACCACTGGTCTGGCTTTTGAGGGACATTGCTCGGTTCCTGTTTGATTCTCTCCACGTGTCTTACCTTCCTCATGTTCTTCCTTACTAACCGTGTCTACACACCGCCTGAGCATTGCAGAGACCAGATTTTGCTCACTGTGATACCAAACTCCTGAAAAGAAACATTCTGAAGTGGAGAAGTCGAGTTGATTCTAGGAAATATTTCTGCCCCCAGTTCCCTGGCCAGGCACAGCTGGCAGTGCAAAACATGAGAGCCAAAACTAGTCAGTCAGTTTACAGTTACGTCTCTGAGGACATTTGCTTTGTTGTTTTCAGCAGTTTAAAAATAAGGGGGGGTTAAATTAAAGAATTAAATGGATTTCATCTCAGTTTCTTTCTAAAAAATATTGTCATTTTTGTCAGAAATAATAGAAACGTTTTGAACAAACTCTGGCTAAAACTGACGTGTGCTTTGCTCTTATCAGAGTTCAAAATCCCATGCGTTTTCTCAGTATATTGGCGAGAATTTCCCTCCTTCTACACAGTGCTACACGTGTAATGTAGTGTACATGTCTACTGCTTTGTACCACAAAGCAGGCTGAGGACTATTATGTATGTAGAAAAGGATTTTAACTGAATTTGTTTGTGCTAATTGAAGACATCCATTTCTCTGCATGGGAAATGACTTTTAGAGGCAGCTATGAGGGACAGTGGCAATGAGAACTGAAGAGACATATACCAGTGGGGAGTGGTGTCCTTTCTAGTTACTCCTAGGCTGAGCTGAGCAACTTGGAGCACATTCCCTACAGCAGGTACCTACTCATGCCTGCCTCCAGACCTCATGGCCCCACAGTGGGGATGTCAGTGTCTTTCAAGGAATATCCAGGCTATCCTGTTTATCCTCATTAGCCAAGTAGGAGTGCTGAACACAGATGGATAGAGGAGTTGGTCCACCCATACCACAAGGATGCTCAGGAACCATACAGGGTTTTTCCCTTTAAGCGTCTACTGTTGAGAGCAATCCAAGAGGTCGGTGGTGGGAACAGACAGCAAACATGGATCGGAGTCACTGGCACTTTGTCTTCTTTACCTCAGCGTAGGCAGCATTAGTGGTGATTACAGAAGGGGGATGGCAGGTGAAGAGAGACAAGGCAATGGCCAGGAGCTGAAGAGCCTGTATGAGAGGAGGGTGATCTTTATGGGAGAAGAGAAGCAGCAGGAAATTGATAGCAAAAGCCAATTCCACCAGGTTTATCCAGCACTTTGTATCAGGATAATCTATCAGCTTGTGTCTAAGCATACACCCCAGCATGCTGGCAGAGGCAGGTATTTCTCCAGGTGGAGAGGAACATGACCAGAACTGTCTCCAAGGGATTGATGCATGTTTTGCTCCTTCTGTTGCAGCCTGTGGAAATAAGGTTGATCCTGTGTATGAAACTCTCCGCTTTGGGACCTCCTTAGCCCAGAAAACCAAAAAGGGCAGCTCTGGAAGTGGGTCTGATTCTCCAAACAGAAATTCTGTGAGTATCCCACATCTTTGTTCCATTCTCTTTCTGGAGGAGCAACAGTTACCCACAGGAGTTTGTATCAGAGTTCACAAAACTTGTATTTCAAACTGTAAAACACTAATCTCACGCTGAGCTTCCAAAATGAGAGCAGAAATCACTTTACTTTTGCAAACTCCGGTTTGAAATATCATTTAGATGACTCCTGAGAAAAAGGGGGAAATACAAATTAAATGAATAATCTTGTTTTGTCAGATTGGAAAAGGGAATTGTGTTCTTTTGATTATGCATATCTGTGTAAAAGTGGAACAGAGATATTTAACTGTCATGCTGGAGTAGATGCTTACTGCCTGCGGTTGATGGTGGGCATATACCTTCCATACAAGTGATGGCAATGAGTTGGAGTCCTCAGAGCCTACATTAAAAAGGCCAAAGCTCCACAATACAAACCCAGACAAAATTAAGCCACTGTGACAAGGCAGCGGGCTGGCACTTTCACTCCTGCTCAGTATAGACTCAGCCTCACAGATCTGGATTCCCCTCCAAATCCAAACTCCAGGCAGGTGTATACAGCTTGTTCCATCCAGACAAGGAGATTTTCACCTTCGTGTTAATCTTTGTCATTCACTTTCTTCTGTCATAAAAGACCATGGCAGAAAACTGGAGAAGGAGAACAAGAGAAACAATAGTTCCTTTAGCCCTGCTTTTGCTCCCTGCTTGGTCTCCAAGCCCCAGAGCAAACACGTCTATGTTTAATTTGAAGTTGTGCTAGTATCTGTTTATGTTTAGTACAACATCTCCCTGGCACTTCAATGTAAGCTCACTGAATTGTAAGGTTAGGTGGTACAGGTGGCCACTCAACAGACATCCATTCATGTCAGATGGGAAAGAAAACAGACAAATTTAAACAAGAACTAAGTGAAATCTGCAAGGAAGTTATTGAACAACATGTTCTTTATCCACCCTTGTTTGTGCCTTAACAGAGGTTTTGTAATTCCCATTCTTCTTGAAAGCCCAAAATAACACAACCACCTCTCACATTGTGGTTCCATTTCTTTCAGTTATTTAATTTGCTTTGCAAAAGGAGTTCTACAAATGTAATTATTGCTTTCTAAATCCATAAAGAGCTCTGTTGAATTATGAATGACAACTCCAGCGTAGAAATCACGAACGCTGCATCAGCTCGCCCTAGGGAGCTGATCACATCTAGGTGGGGTGTGGGTGGAGGAATGAGGAATGCAAGTTCATTATGGGGATTTCTCCAGGGTGTTGAGGCTGAGAGAGAATATAGCACGTGTCAGCATACAGAAAATAGAAAACATTAGAGAACTGAATAAACAGACGTGTGAAACCATAGCTTGTGCCAGTGCAAGCTTGTGGATTGAGACAACCAGGGGCAGATACAAGCCTGATCCAAGTGACGGATCTTTACAACTGCTATGTGTGGCAGGCATTGACCAGCGACCGCAGCAGGGACATGACACAGAGCCCTTAGAGCAGAGGTAAAAATGCACCAGAGCCCATGAGCTAGCAGCACATGTGCAGTTAATACCACAGGTACTGAGTTCTTTCCCCAGTGGTCCACACTTCTGTGTTGCTTCACTCCTCTCCAAGCAGAAGCAGCCATGTGAGGCTCACAGCAGCACAGAGGCTTTGCAGCATGCTTTGCCTCTACAGTCATAAAGCTCCCAGGACTGCAGTTCATGACTAGGCAGAGTAGAGAACTAGCCATGGTATTTTTAACATGAGTGAGCAGTGTGGACGCACCCACTGTGATTTTTCAGCCCGGATTCTACATTTCCCATAAAGGAAAGTGGCCATATGCTCCAGATTTACTACCTACTGCTTCCTTAAAGCTGTGCTGCTGCAACCCACATTTATACAGAAAGTCACTCGAGGTGATGTAAACGTGATTCCAGTTCTTGTTAGCTTTTCGTAGCTCAGCTCCTCTCAAAAGCAGCATTGTACCTCTATCATTTCTATTTGACCATTTGTCATAGAGCTCTTGACTGTAAAATCATTAAAGGTAACTGGAGTTACTTCAGGAGGTTTTGAATGAGGTATGTACTGAAGAGACAGTCACTGAACATCCCATATGCAGTAGTACCCCACAAAATACGAAGCTAATACACTGTCTCCATGCTATTGCATATTGCACTCATTGCTATTGCAGTGCCTTCTCATCTGGGGTGAGCCATTTGCCCAAGATGCAGGAGAAACATGACCTGCTCCAAAAGGCTGAGTCTAAAAGTAAGGCAGAACAGAGCAATAAAGTAGAAGGCTCTTAAACTGCAGGGGAAGCAACATAACCACAGGATACCTTAGGCATAAATCTACTTTTAACCTCTTTGTTCGTTAGTACCCTTGGATGGAGAAGTAGCTGCGAATGTACTAGATACGGAAAATTAAATTGTCAAAGTACTTTCTAGAGCGGCCTTGTTTTACTTGTGGTCAACACTGGTAAAACAAACCCCAAAAACCCCATCAAAATCTCTAAAGCAACTCGGATTTTGTGCTCCCCGAACAAAAGCAGTGAATGGTCCTCATTTGGCTTCTCTTCCTGTAAGAAGGCAAAGGTCTGCAAAGCAATGGACGGAGCATTTGTGTACAGTACAGTTGCAAAGTGTCACGGAAAACTGAAGTTACATCCTTCCATGTGTCCTACAATCCTGTTAACAAGAAACAAGCAAAGCTTAGGAGAGCATCAGGGTTCAGTTTTTCAGATTAGAGAGAGAGCACCTGACTCAAGTTCAGCATTTGGGTTTTTTGCAGTTATCAAAGATGTTTTACCCAATAGAAGTCACATATTGTTTAGTGGGAGGTGTCCCTGCCCATGGCAGGGGGGTTGGAACTGGATGATCTTGAGGTTCTTTCCAACCCTAACTATTCTATGTTTCTATATGGAAAGTTCAGAAACTGGAGTTCCATAAGGTCAGATTCAGAGCTGTTTGGAGCAGCTCCTGGTTCCTGTCAGGCTATAGATGGAGAAGCTGACTACCCAACTGAGGAATCCAGTGCCTTATGTGGAGTATACTTCTGAGGCTTGAGGTTATTTCATCCCATGTTTTCCTACACTCTAGAACAATGGGTCCCTAACCATGATTGACGTTAATATGGTGCAAATAAGAAATCATAGTAATTCTAACAGCACTTGGGTTTCATTTTTCCCTAACCGTACCAACCAAATGACTGTTTAAAAAGAACGTGAGGGCAGATATTTAAAGACTGACTTCACCAACTCTGTCACACTCCAGCTCCTTCTTTCACAGCATGTTAACAGAACTAAAATCAATACATTACAGTTATTTTACTGAATAATGGATTCGCAGTTCATAAATCAATAATCACTAATTTCAATTAATATCCTTGGTAGATAGCTATTTAGTATACCTGCAGGATCTACAAATCCCCCCAAGCTCCTTCTATTTTATACGGAGAACCACATAGTTTAACATAATCCTTTGTTCCTTAATTTTCATTTCACTTTATACTGCAGAAATCCTTTGTGCTCCAGGCTGTCAGTTTGGTCTGGAGTTCTTTCTGGGCTTTCACTGCTCCCTGTGAAGTAGGTATTTGTTGTGCACCACCAGGTACAATGTTTTCTGTAATCCCATCAGGCTGACTTGCTCTGCTCCGGTAACACCTAAGTGCTGCATTCCCCAAAGGCTCTTCTGTGGTCTTCTGTCTCCTCAGCACCCACTTCTGGCTCATCACATCTCATTTGCTCTTTCTGTCCCTGCAGACGGCTGACCTGGCAGAAGTTCCTGAGGAAGGTGGTAGCACTGCAGGAACCCTTGACGTAAGCAGGAAGCGCAGCAACAGTGGTGAGTGCTGCCAGGCCAGGAGAGCATCTTCAGATGTATAGGCCTGCACATAACCTGTTTCAGATGGGGGTTTTATGGCATGTCCATATTTTAGCAGCATCCTGGCTTTCAGGGGGGAGTTGAGTGGGGGACGCAGTTGGTGCAAGAATTTGTGGAATGCTTTTTGCCATTCAGCTGAAATCCAAGCCACCATTTTCATAAGTTTTTGTGTCCAGACCTGTCACTGGCCAGGGTTCAGGTCCATTCCCTCTCTCCCACACTTCAGGAACATGGCTGTAGACTATCGCTTAACATGCTTCAGTTCCACATTGGCTAAGTGAAACATAACCAATTCTTTCTTTTCCCTATGTTGGACTTGTTTACATGTCTTTGTATACCATAACCTCTTTGGGACAGGAAATGAATCATAATATCGATATGTCCATGAAATATTGAACACAATGAATCCTGATCGTAATTGCAGCTCAGAGCAGATACAGTATGTGCTCAGTAATATTAATAGCCTAATTTCTTTGTCTGCTTTGCAGTACAAGAGTAATGTTTTTACATCATTGGTGTGATGGGTTTTCAAGGCCATCATACCCATAGAGAGCTTAGTAATGACATCTTAGTCAACGAAATTGGTGTTTGTGACACTGTTCTTGAATTCAGTGAGGGAAGAAATAAGTGCAGAAGGGTTTGGGACACCAGGCAAAACTTCAGGTCCAAACCATCAGGGCAACTTCTCTGGCAGCACCTGAAGGCTTCTTTGCTAAATCTCAGGTGCTGCTAAAGAAGTTGCTCTGATAGTTTAGCATGTATCTCATATGCTACTAAAATCACCGTGAGCATCCCGTTCTTCTTCATAGCATCCCCAGTGCCCCTTACATGCTGCTGGCTATACATGTAGGTAAAATGACAGCTTCAACCGTCTATTCCCATTTTGTGCTACCTCTTTATCCCTTTCCTCCCCTCCTGGTCCTATCACTTCTCCTCACTGTGTTCAGTCATTTCCTCCCTCTCACTTTGTGAACATACCATCTACGTTACCTGCTTTCTCCCGACAATACATTTGGGTTTTCTGTTTTGCAAGTGCGAGTTGACCTGACCTGGTTAAAGAATTCAGTCTGCTTCACATTGTTTAATCCTGCCCACCAGAGATTAATTTGTCCCTGTCTGAGCTTCCAGATAACTTTTCATTTCACTGTCAATCGGTAGTTTCATTTCTGACACCCAAAGAAACTGTTTTCTTTGAGATCTGTATTCACCGAATGCATTGAGAGGCATTCAAGGAACTTACTCATAGAGATTAGTTTAAAAACTCAGTATGTGTCAAACCTGCAAATAACTTCCGCAGCCCATTAGCGATTCCTTTGATCAGCACTGGCTTTTTCACAATCCATCCTTCAGAGGCTCAGGGTATAAATTATGCATCAGTCACTCCAAAAGTTTCCCCTCGGTAGGTGCCTGCACTGTTTGCCCAAGCGGTGGAAATGGCAAAATCCTCCTCACGCTGGAAAAATCCTTCCTTTTTCTTTGCCTTCTTTTTTTGGCTGCTGCTACAGCAAGCAAACATGAAAATAAATGGATTTTTGTTGTGCAGAGAAGTGGACCACATACCCATATGGCATTCAGTAAGAGCCACTCACCATGAGCTAAACAGAGATTAAACATTAAAGGAAGTACATTGAATGTATTATTGCACGGTGATTCTCCACTCCATCTCCCTCAGCTGTCCCCTGCCCCTTCAGCAGGCCACAGCAATGCCTTGGTGAATCAACTCTGTTCCACTTTTCTCCTTTTTAAGTAAAAAAGCATCTTCTGCAAATAAGATTTTTAGGGAAATTTACTTTTGAGACTCTTGCCTGAAAGGGAAAGTATGGAAAAGGCACAGCCTGCAGAGGGGTGAAAGAACCCAGCACGTGTGGCCATGTAATCACTCCTACAGACTGCTCTGACAGCAACTTCAAAGGGAGGCTTTTTCATTCAGGAAATGAAGCAAGGCTTCCTAGTTTACAACTGTAAGGTGGCATACCTGATTTCCAACCCTTTGGCCTCCTCTAAGCCAGTTATACTCCTTCACTGCTGTGAATTGCCATCTGTAGCAGAAGTCCCGCAAGCCAAAATGTGATTCAAGTAACATGTATGAATCTGTTAGCAACAGGGATTTGAGCGCTTTCCCCTCAAGTGAACTATGGGATGTCTTTCCTATAAACCCAGGATGTATTTTAGCTCCCTCTCCACCTTCTGGGTTAGCTCCACAGCTTATGAGGCGGTACATTAGCCTCATAATGTACACAATACATTAGCTTTCAGCTTTATTTTCTGTCACCAAGCAGAAGTCACTCCAAACATGATGCTGAAGTGCTTCTACTTTGTCTGGTGAATGACTTTCTGCAAGTCCAAAATATTCCTGGCTACCCAAATTCATTATTAACTGTAACTTCTTCTATCTGTCTCCATAACTTCTCTTCCTCTGGACACAAAAAATCAAGCAGCCACTTGAGCAGGACTTAAACACTGCCAGCTTGCAACAGCAGCATTTTACACCCCTTCCTACAGATGTCAGGTATACATACACCCCTATACTAGAAGATAAAAGGACATTAATTTTGGGTTTAAGGTTTTCCCTCTGGTGCTGGTGGCAGTTTGACAGTTTGCAGGGTCAGGTCTCTCTACAAAAGGACTTCGCAGATACAGATTGAGGCCCCCAGGTCAGTGTGGTCAGACCACGTGGATGGACACAGCGTGGGGCATTTTCAGGTTGATGGCTGCAGATACCAGCTCACATGCTGTCTTCACATTCACACATTGAGCTTTACGACTACAGTATTACGGCATTTTATCAGAGAATATGTGTTTGTGTGTGCTCATGGATACATATTACTTTGCACAAGATCTTGTGCATGCTGTTGCTGCCGTTTCGGCTCTTTGTTACAAGAACACTATGTTTTTTCAATGTCTAGACACAACTCCCTACTATCAAGAAACCTCACAATTTCACTCATGAAACTTCAAAGTTGTTGTTTATAGTGACACATTTGCAGGTGCTTTTAAACAGAAATACTGCTCATCCTGAACATGGAAATCCAGCATTCAGTGGGAGGAAGAGGCTGATGGACTTCAGTTAGTAATGCAGTCAGGGGACCTAGGTTCTACTCCCAGAGCTGTACTTGTGTATATTCACCTGAAATTCTTCAGGACAGATTATTTTGTGCTGTATGCCAGTGGTGTATGTGGTTTTGTTGGGGGGGTAGAAGGGCTCAGAGAAGAACACAACGGATCAGGGAAATTAAGGGGGAAAGGAAACAGATTAACACAATGAAAATGATCCTGATGAGGTGAAGAGTCTTAAACTACCCCTAATGTGTTGTGTGGTTTCTTTATTTCAGTGTTTACATACTCCGAAAATGGCACAGAACACTTTGGAGAAGAACCAAAAAGTATACATTCCCTGGTATGGGCATACGTTTTGTGAGAATGCAATGGGAATGGGGATGGGAAGTCATATTAAGTCTTGGTTTTATAGATAGCTGAGGCCCTTGAGTAGATCTGCTGGGGCTCTATTCTGGAGAAGCATTGGTATCTGACTGTCATGTTCCTACACCATTTCTGGGCCACTGTCTTCAGTTGTAAGCAATATACAGGACTGGATGGCTCTTTGGTTTACCATTACATTCTGTTTATTACAAATTGATATTGTGAACATAAAAGATCCAGTGTGGAGGCCATGTCATTACAACAGAACTCCAGAAACAGATCACAGATATGGTTTGGAAAATCATTTGGGGTTTGGTTTAGGTGCTTTTTTTTCCCTCCAGAATACCAGTGGAGAAAGTGAGGAGAGAGAGTAGCCAGGGGGGAAGCCCAGCACAAGCAGCTTTCAGTTTAAGGGGTTTTCCAACCCTGGCTCTTGGAGCTGTGTATGTATAGCTGTACCTCCATCCATAACAAGGCCAGCATAATAAACATGTAATGGGAGTGATACACTACTGGGCTCATAAGAGTCATGCATTAACAGAGAGCAAAAGGCAGACTCATTTTTAAGATCGCACCCAAAAGACCTACTTGTGCAGATTTCTGCTTGTATTCTTTGGAAGCCTGGAATTTGACCTTGGGGTTCTCAGAGTCTTATTTCTAAGGGAAGATAGTTGCTGCCTTAGTGGTTCGCAATATATCTGGACCATAGTTCTCCAAGGTGTGAAAGGAATAAGATGATTCTGGCTCATTTCTTGGAAGATCAGGCCCTGGTTTCTCAGTCTCTAACAAAGTGAACCATGTGGGCAGGACAGATATTGAAATTTCTCTTTCTCTTCTTTCTTCAAGGGACCATTTTATAAAAGCACATTACAAATGAACACCTATGTTGCCTTGTACAAATTTGTACCACAAGAAAATGAAGACTTGGAGATGAGGTAACGAAACACTTGTTAGTTGTTTTGGCCTATGTGAACAGAGGGCCATACTGCTGTATATGACTTTGGATGGGGAAGATTTCATTCCGATATTCGTACTAAACATTTTTTATAGACACATCACTTGTAGCTACAAAGATATTCTCATAGATAAAAAGCTGGTAACACAATTGATAAAAGGTTTCAAAGCCACTTACATCGCTTCAGGAGCACAATGGCTTTCAGCTAGGAAATACAGTTCTCAGTTGCTTTGGTTTTTCAACCAGGATTTTTCAACTAGGAATTCCTCACCAGCTCTCATGCAGATTTTAGCAGCTTCCTTTCTCACCTCAGCAACATCTAATTATTCCAAACACATTGGAACAGCTTCCCAAGAAGGGCTTGAGAAAAAAAGCAACCCTGTTGTCCTAGTGACAGCACCTTTCTGAGAAAGCTGGAAAACACTGATTCGGGTGGTGCGGTGTTGGAAGACTGAATGCCTGTTTCTCCACTTGGAAAGTAAACCAAAGAGGCCCACTACTGTACCCGCATCCAGCTACACCCTGGACAGGGCCACGTCTTCTATGTGTGCTCTGCAAGAGCCCATGAAACTGGACCCATCTCCATCCAGGTGTATTTGCAAGCTTTTGTGCTGATACCTCAACAATACAATGAGCCTAACAAGGAATGCAGGGAAAGCTGAATAATTAAGGGTCAAGCATTAATTTTATTAAGATCAAAGAAATGCCTGTTATCAAGCAGACAGAGCTTTCTGGCATTAATCTGTTTGGAAATGGGCTGCCACTTACTTTGTACAATGCAGTGCTATTTTAATAACATGCTAATGTTGATGAAGTGCTTCCAGCAGGGAAGGAGGTCAAGTAACTGTTCAACTACCTGCATACAATCAGCTCAGCACATTTTGCTTATTAGCATTTCCAGCCAAATTATTCTCCTCGCTCTGCTGTGGAACCAGTCAGCTGGATGCTGATACTTAGCAATTACCACCCTGTACCACACATTATAAAGGTAAATATGTCCCATTGAAATCAAAAATACTTTCTTGGGCAGAATTATATCCCTGCTGACTAATTGCCTTTGTCAGTTAAATAGAACTATTTTCCTGCTGCCTTCCTTCTGCAATCACAGCTTGAAAACACAGATGATAAAGTGGTGTGTCCCAACAATGTGAAATGTCTTCAAGTAATAAGATAATACCTGTAAGAAATAGGGGCTGTATTTTAAAGAGTTTGTTATTAAACAGAAAGCAAAAATTCCTGTTCACAGATGTCTCAAAATAAGGATCCAACCCAAACATACAAAGGTTCTCTTTCTGCATTGCTGTGCGTGATTGAAGTAAGCCTTGCTGCCTCATTGAATCTACCTGCAGCGAATGCTCAGATACATCGACCAGGACAAGACCTCCTTCTTATTAGAAGGCAATTGTGGAAGCTGATGCAACATAACAATTAAGACTCAACCACTATTCATTTTCTAATTACAGGCCAGGGGATATGATCACTCTCCTGGAAGACTCCAATGAAGACTGGTGGAAGGTGCGTGCATATTATTTTTGACCTGTTTCCTTTCAAAGGGAAAAATATGTTCTTTCCAATACTGAACTTGTATGCAGGCTACTTATGTTAACAATCTTCTTTTGCCTATATGTTTTCTCCACAGGGGAAAATTGATGACAGAACTGGATTTTTTCCTGCTAACTTTGTTCAAAGAGTGCAACACAACGAGAAGATTTACAGGTGTATCAGGACATTCATTGGCTGCAAGGAACAGGGACAGATAACACTGAAAGAGAACCAGGTAAGTTCCCCTGTGCCGGATCCCCACTGGACTTGAGCATCCAGCAGTCTGACTGATGACTGGAGGGACTGTTGTGCAAGATGAGCACAGGCAGATGCTGTTCACTCCAGTTTTACTGCAGCATTTATTATTTGTACAGTAAGTGTCTAGTAGCCGGTTAAGAGCAGTGTTGGCCTTGTGCAAATGCATGCACCCTTCCTAATGTAGCCAAATTTTTCAGACTCCCAGACATTCATAAAGGTACTTTGCATTTTATGTACTCTGCTATTGACTTCGGAGGGACAGCTTGAAGAGCACGCAGTCTTCTAGAGATAGACCATGTGTGCTTGATAAATGATTTGGGTTTCTACTCAACTATTAGAGCTAACCTAAAAGACAGTGGCTCCCTCCCCAGGCCTTAACTTACCGAAAGATGTGAACACAGCTCATTGGTCTGTCTCCAATAGGAACTGAGTTAGGACAACACCAAACCAACCTGCAAATCTTAGATTTCACTCTCGTTCACCAGTTGCAAAGTGTCTTTAATCATTGACTGCTTGTGTCACCACTTACACACCCTCTCTACAGGCTGTAATTTATTCTAAACTAGAAGTGCTGCTGTGCATGAAAGTGCATCATGTACAGCGAGGCCTCGCTGGGTCCATTCACCCTGGCATGCTCCCAGCAGCTCCTTCAGTTGGGTTCACTAGGCGAAAGCCACTGCCACCACTGTGAGATTTGTCTTCGATCTGATTTTAAACGTGATTTTTAACATTTAAAACATCCAAGTGTCAAGTCTTGTGATGCTGCTATAAATGCTTGCTGGGGTAAAGTGAGAAAAGAGTGGGGCTCAAAACCTGCATTAAGGGACAGCCAGGTTTCTGGTGTAAGCTCATTAATTAGGAGGATGGCTGAGTGAGGGTGAAGCACAGCTTTAGCACTCTGACACCTGGATGAAATAGGTGGATTGTTCTCACTGCATCTTGTGAAGGCTCGTGTTCTTCCACCTTACCAAGTATTTCTTTCCCTTTGGCAATTGATGTCATATCAATTTTTCCACACAGAAATTCTATAACACTTCTTTTGTGGAGAAAGTTAACTTACACCTTTGCTGCTGCTGTCTTGTGGCATAGCAAGCCATACAAGTGCCAACAACCCTTAAGTTTACACAGCTTTTTTAAGGAAGGCACAGCAGTACAGTGACCAGAATACATTTTAATTGTCTCTGTGCACATAGTAAATGGGGCAGCCCTGAAGTTGCTAGAAAGAGAGAACAGTGCTTGATTATTTCCTTTTTCTGACTCAGCACCTCTTTTGATGGTTTATATATGTGCACACAGAGGAAAAAAAATGTTACCAATGCAGAACAAGAGATTTTGCACCCTTTGTGCTCTAGAATAAGCAATACACAAGAGCAAAGCTTAGGGAAATAGCAGTGTGGGAATATGGCATACCAGCATGGGGGAATGCTCAGGGTCTGAGTCCCTTCTCATCAGTGGACATCCCAGATCCTCTTTGTTAGTGTAGCTGCTGCTGCAGACAGTCAGAACCCAGCTTCTTGCCTCATTTCTCAAACTGACAGTTTCCAAGTGGGCAGATCTGGCAGCCTCATCTAAACACAAGGTTTTCCTATTGTCCCTATTTCATAATAGGCTCACAAGAGACCTTGCAGTCAGGGTGCACCATTGTCTGTGGTAGGGCATGAGGTAAAGAAGGGGATGAACACATCCTGCCTGTCTGTTCTATTTCCTCTGTTTCAGTGAACTTATTCAGCTCTATCTCAAACCCCTGCAAATGCTGGGGTTGAATGTGAACGCTGCCAGGTGCTTATTCCATGTGAGAGAGGCTTCGGAGGAATAAAGAAATATTTGGCGTTAAACAGTAGGGCAGACAAACAAATGAAGAGACATCAGAGGAAAGGAGCGGAACTAACAGATCCCACTCCACCCTTGTACAAATCATCCAAAAGGAGGCATCTAAGTAACTGTCCCTCCAGACAGGTTTTGAGCATCCCATGATAGCTGGCAGCATGCACATGACCAGTATGTAGCAGTGGGACAAGGACAGGAGCACAGGGTCTCCTGACCCTAACCTGTGGAATGTCTGTCTGCAGTGGAGATCACCGTCTCAATGGCCCAATTCTTTTGTCTCTGTTTTTAACAGAACAACTTTGCCTTCGCTGTGGGAAATCTCCGATTGCAAAAACCATTCTGATATCGAGAGGTTTTGGTTTTTTACTTCCAAAAATTATTTTGTATTTCCAAAGTGAAATTTTCTTTCTTCAGCCGTTTCTCTTGTATTTAGTCCTTTATTTCCCCATTGTTTTCCTTGTGAAGCAGAGAGATGGATGTGAAAGGGAAGGCATAAAAAGAAGAAAAGTCATCTGAATGGGATTTCTGGGAAAAGCTTGGCAGAATTTTGTTTGTTTGACTGGTTTGTTCTATTTGGGATGTCTGTGGGATATAACCACCCATTTTAGCTGTCTCTGATCATGGTGTCCAAAGCGCTGTGAATGCAGTGTAAGTACTATGTGCATAGCACTGGCTTATTCCAGGTTAGCAAGCAGGGGAGGTTATTTATTGCTACCAATTGATGTCAAGTCTCACTTTAGCTAGAAAACCTCATTAACTGGTCTAATAAGTTCTTATTACTGTAGGATGGCAAATTGTCTTAATTTTATACTGTTAATTCTGGGAATCAGATTCTGCAAGGTCTAACAAGATCCCAGAGCCATTCTGACACCAGAGGCAAGGATGACATGCCAGAAGATGGGAGATTGAGATGAGCTCTTAGGCAGAAGCTCTTCCCTGTGAGGGTGCTGAGGTGCTGGCACAGGGTGCCCAGAGAAGCTGTGGCTGCCCCATCCCTGGCGGTGTTCAAGGCCAGGTTGGACACAGGGGCTTGGAGCAACCTGCTCTATGGAAGGTGTCCCTGCCCATGGCAGGGATTGGAACTGGATGAGCTTTAGGGTCCCTTCCAACCCAAACCAGTCTGGGATTCCATGATTGATTGTACTGCTTGATGCCCTCCGTGGCTTACCCTGCAGGTCTGTATCCCTTTTGTGCTTTAGATGAATGTTCCCAGGTAGAGTCTATTCTTCTAAGGCAAAAGGAACTCACATCAACAAAGCCACAGGACTACCATAAGAAAAGCCATTTCAGGCAAGCAGAGATATTTTCTAAGTTTGAAGCTCAGTGGGTGAGGCTTTCTTCTGGAATCACTGGGCAGTTTCATGCCCTGGGAATAACGTTTTGAGCTTCATCTTCATGCAAACCTTCCTGGCAAAGCCAATACTGCAGGACAGGGCTGAGGGAAAAACAACACAATTTGCTCTCTCATCTTGAGCAATCTTGTCTTCCCAAAGTATCCCTTGGAAAGTTCATTATGAAATGTGAAACCCAGCCTGAGGGGGAATGAGAGCCATGCTTCAGACAGCAACCTCTCAGGGTTTAGGGTTCACTGACAGATTTGTGGGTCCTGAAACCATTTCAGAAGCTGACTGGGGACCACAGGGCTCAATCAGGATCTGTGGGAGAGAGGCAGACATAGGCCCTGACATCCATAAAGTAAGATTATTAACAGGGCGACCGAACCCAGCCAATTTCTGTGGCTTTCCACTCTTCTAAGCTGTTTCACACACAACGCTGGCTGCATAATTTCCAACTCGGATTGCTTGTACCATCACTTGGAAATATAATGTTTTCTCCAGCCTGTAACTTCTGCTCTAGCCTACCCGAATTCATTACCACATATGATACAAATGCTTCTTTGCTTGACTACAGGCTCAGATTCGACCTCTTTTCACGAGAGTCACCACATCTAATACATCACCAGTGTTTGGAAACGCGTCTCTTAAAATGCCTCTAGCCTTTCTGGTCGTCTTTGTGTTTAAAGTAGTCATAATAATCTATTGTTTGAATGTCTGGGTTTACTCCTTTTATGACATCCTACTTAAATAAAGGAAGTAGCTTCTTTAAAACCAAGCTACTCCTGCCCTTCTCTGGCTGCCTCTGATGTCCAGAGTGACACTAATACAGACCACTTTGGAGTGGGGCTTTTTGCGATTAAGTAACACAATTGACTTTAAATTGCACAAGTCATCTTGTGCAATAGAAATGACCCCAAACCGCAACATTTGTAACAGGACTGTCAATCAGAAACTCTCTGCCTCATCTAGATATGTATTGTGAGTTTACATAAGGGTCAGCGCAACAGATCCATTTTGAGATGGTAAATGTCACTGATGGAAACTAGACCTGTTACCGAAAGCATCACCCAGCCAGAGTCTGCCATAGCTGCAGATAGGCCACTGCTGTGGTGGTGGCCACAACCTCTGAACCAGAGCTGTCAGCCTTGCTGTCCCCTTGGCACCACAGCCCAAGGGACAAACTTCCTTCCTGACCCCAGCACCCATCACATGGATTTTGAGAAGCCATATGTATGTTAGCAGCTGTGTGCAGATATGATCCAGCCACTCCAGGAGAGCCTGGGAATGGGCTTAAACATATCCATGAGGCTGGGCTTAACAAGGCAGGATTCCAGCCCATGTCTATAGCCCTGGGGGGTCCGCCTGTCTCAGGTCTCCTCCTGATGAGACTGGATGCTTTGTCCCTACCTGGTTTTTCACCTCACTGCCCAGGAATTCCTTTATGTCCCCACATCTTTCATCTGTGATACTCTAAAAGGAGCTGAGCTTCTCAGAGCATGACTCAGCCACCTTTGAAAATCAGTTCCATTACGGTGGCTTATGCATTTGGACTGAGTCACATAAAGCACAAACCCAGTGCAGAAGGCGAGGCTGCAGCTCTTCACGTGCTCCCCAGCTATAACTGCTGCACTTCACAGCGAGGCTTAAGGGGAAAAGTGTCTTTTTCCTGCTGCCTCTGATTTTCATTGACGTCAGTCTCGCTGAACAGGGAGGGGTGTCCTCATTCATTCATCCAGTTCAGTCCAGGTCATATTTAAAGCCCTAAATAAGTGCTGTAGGTAAAACAAGCTGGTGTTCTCCTTCAAAAAGCTGATGAAACAACTGATATAAACCCTGTCATCATTGTTTTCACTATGACTAGATGGGTATGAAAACTGAACTACTTATTTTTCCATCCACAAAGCTCACATAAGCAAGAACTTCAGCACAGATGTAGAAACTCACGGTGACCCTGCGCTATCATTCTTACAGACAAACAGAAGACTTGAGCTTTCAGAGCACTTCACCTGGTCTTCAGGCTCCAGGACAGCTCTTGCAACTGCACTGTCATTACAACCAAATCCCTGCTTGATCAGAACCAGACTGTTGCTGACAGTTGCATTAAATATATAAGAGAGAGAAGATAAGAAAAAGATAGCAGCAGAAAAATTAGAGCAAGTTCAAAATTACTCCTGGACAAAGAGAATTTGCCACTTGAGGCCACATTCGAAGCACAGGACATAGAAGAACAGGAGAGCATTAATGACCTTGCGGCTTAAAGGATCATTTCCTAATTGCTCATCTCCCCCATCTGCTCCAGTCTGGCTGCTGGGTAAAACAATCCTCAGGGCAGATGCTGACAAGTTCAGACAGCAGTCATGGTCTGAATGGTTTGGGTTTAGTGTTTTGGGTTTGGGGGTTTTTAAGTGAGATGAAGGAATTGAGAATTGACTTTCTATAACATTAGATCTCACTTTCTGCTAGTTCTGATGACTGCGAAACAGCCCGAGATACAATTTCTTACCCTGGGGCTTACTCCACTACCCACCTTTTGAGCTGGGTGCAGGGAAAAAACCCAACAGTTTATCTCCATTTGCGTTGCTACCAAATTTACTGGAGAGCTGCTCAGTGGCTCCCTTGCCTGGCCAGGCCTGCAGCCTTGCCCCCAGGACATGCCAGCCTGAGCAGTTGCCATTTTATTAGGTAGTTTCCACTGTGACACAGAAAATCATGTGTGGCACAGAAACAAGCTGCGGCACCTTGTGCTGTCACAGCCATCAAGTTTGGCATCTGTCACCAGGGCAACAGCTCCATCCGGTGGAGTCCAAAACCCTGGATAATGTGGCATGTTGTGGGCAAGCTTGTTCTGCCCTCCACACATCTCCTTCTCTGGGAAGGAGTGGGATAATCCTCTGCCCTCTGACCACTGGCACACGCAAGTGTATTAGGGTGGGAGAATTTCCGTTGGAATTTGGGAGAATTCAGATCAATGCGTTTGCATGTACAGAGACAAGTTCTTACAGAATGCCTTGTACTTCTCCTGCCCAGTGAAGATCTGAAGTTATTGCTATAGCAGAAGACACCCACTGATAGATCAAGGAGTTCTTACACCAGCAACAGAACCGAAAAACCCCCTCTAAACGAAAGACCAAATCTGCCATCCTTTTCCACTCCAAAGATAAAGGAAACCAGTGCTCAGAAAGCTCACTTCTTGTCTTTTGTCTGCAAATGATTCTGCTGACAGTACCTGACATCAGGGGAAAACTCTGATCTCACAGTATGTTCTGCACAGCAACAGAGGGTTAAGCAAGAAATGCACTGTGGCAGAAGGCAGTGCAGATCTCCTTCTGGAGATCTATTCTGGGGATTCTTTGGCCCATGCAGAAACCAGGGGTCTTGCAGACCCCTTGGGTTAAGAAGAAAGCACAGTGATGGAGTCAGGCATTCTTTTTAACCGAAAAAAAGGCTGCAAAGGCTCATTTTCCCACACAGCATCAGGGATCAGCTGAGAAGGGGCATCTTTCAACCAAGATGCTCTTTCCCAGTGTTGAATACTCTGCCACGCTCAGCCACCCTTAGTCTCATGCTTCTTTGCAGGCTTTTTCTCTCCCTATTGAAGTTCCCATAGTCTTTCTTAGGGACACAGACCAACATCTATCAGAGGTCAGAGACACCTTTCTGTGTGTATGTGCTTCAAATGGTGATGCGACTGCAGAGGGGGCAGCTGCTGTGCTAGGGAATCACGCACAAATGGGCTGGGCTGCTTTACAACACAGCCTAAACTAAATGGCATCAATTCCACACCTCCCACGCTTTCCATATGATTTAGCCCAAACAACAATACATCATCTTATTTCATTGCATGTCAGCTCTGTTGGTGTGCTCAGTCATTCTGCCACAGGGATCCAGTTCACTTAGTGTTCAGTAGGTAGCTTAAGTAAGAAAATTAATGAGTCCATTTGCTTTCCAAACATTTATTTGCAGGTACAAAGATGCACCTGAGAATTTCTTAATGCTGAAGGCAGCAAATATGAAGCAGCTTCACCTCCTTCTTATGACCTTTCATTTCCCTCTGGCAGCATCACTGCTGACAGTAAATGCTGTGCATGTAACAACAGGAGGACAAGCTGGCCCAGACTTCAGATGTGGTGTTTAGGTGTCACTGTACAAACCATAGCAGTCATGCTGAAATGGATTTAGCCAGGAGTACTCTAGGGTCATTTTTATTTCATTTCATACCCTCTGAATTATTGTAATTAAACACTGTAAATGCCTACAGACAGAGCCTTTGTGAGTGTTAGTCCAGGCAGAGGGCTTTAAAGACCTGGCACTGACATCATGAGAAATCAGTGAGTTGGTCTCAAAAGGACCATCAGTTTTCTGGCTATTTTTCAGCCTTGTTTGATCAGTAGGAACTATGCAGCTTTTTGGCAGAGATGTCTGAAAACAATTCTTTATTCTGTGTGGCTCTGTGCTGAACTGCCCAGGCTAAAGTACCGGTGCCACTGGGCTTTCAAATGAAACGTTTGGCCATTACTGCAAGTGTCTCAGAAAGGGCCCTAAGGTGGAAATACCTGAGATCAAAGATATAAAATACAAGATCAAAGATATGAAATGCCATTAAAAGATACAAAAATACCAAGAAGACAAAGGCCTTCAGGAAATGCAAACCTTTACCACAATGTGATATTTGTGCTATTGGAAAGGCCATATGGTTTCACAACAACTGCCTTCATTTGGAGTAGGTGTGATGCAAACACACTCACAGAGCTGGATTCAGATCACGTACTTTGGTGTCCAAAACAGGTACCTGTAGGTGCAAGGGCTGTGTAAATAACATAACCCACTGCTCATCTGAGGAGTACCTGAGCTCCTTGAACATGCAAAAGAGAATATGCTTGCATTCAGATCAGCTGCTGCAAGTGACCCACTTGGTGTCACGATTGAGTGATGATGATGAGGGTGGTGGGATGCTGGCACAGGGTACCCAGAAACGCTGTGGCTGCCCTATCCCTGGCAGTGTTCAAAGCCAGGTTGGACACAGGGGCTTGGAGCATCCTGCTCTAATGGAAGGTGTCCCTGCCTGTAGCAGGGGTTGGAACTGGATGAGCTTTAGGGTCCCTTCTGACACAAACCAGTCTGGGATCCTAATTACTTTTCACCAGCAACTGTTGAGGGAGCCAGATAGCTCATGATCTGAAATACCCATTCCTCTTGTACAGAAACAACTAAATCACATCATTACAGTAGGCTGAAGACACAATTCAAGTTTCAAAATCTTTGATCCAGCACAAATTTCTTAATGATGTTAATGTTTCTGACACAAATGTGGCACTTGGAGGACTCCCTGAATGTATGAGTTTGAGTTTCTTATCAAAGTCGGGAGACTCCAAAAGGGATTGTTCTACTTATAACTAGCAGGATGTCTAACCCACCTGATAAATAGCCTGGAATAATTTGTTGCTTTGATCATGGCAAAGAGTTTTTTAGTTTATTTTCATACTCTCTTTGCATTCAGATTTGTGTGACTTCTGAAAAGGAACACGATGGCTTTATCAAAGTATACAGCGGGAAGAAGAAAGGCTTTGTCCCCATAGACGTCTTAGAAAACATCTGATTTCAACAACCCACTTGCTGCAGTAGGAGCCCTTTGTTGGCAATGCCTGTCTGCCTCATCTCACACTGTGTCAACCCAGATGGGCTGTCTTGCAGATGTTCAGGGAAATAGTGAGAAAACTGCAACTACGAGAAGAAAAAGACATTTAGACTGCCACAGCAACACTGAGAAATAAGAAAAGTGGAATGTTTGACAGAAAATACAGTCAGAAAGCAACGGGGAAATGAGAGGTCCTTGGATACTAACAAGAATAAGGTAAGGAAAAGAAGTCTGGGCTGATTTCTGGTGCAAGATGGCTGCTACACCGTGATGGAGACAGACAGTTTGTTCTGAAGGACTAAACCTACGTCCTGTTCTTGTGTCTTAGAAAACTGTTGGGCTGCTTTCTTGTTGAAGTGTGTGTTTAGGGGGGAGGGGGGAAAACTGCCTTTCAAACTGTCCTCATACTACAGTCCAATGCCTGTAGGAAGTGTGGCTGTGGTTCTACAGTTTTGTCCCATTATCAACCGATCAGTTTAAATCCTGGTGTTTAGTCCCATAACAGCGGTTTGCAGACACCATGTGAACCATGTCAGTTCGAGAAATGCACTGTGCCCTGAGAGTTGGCAGCTTTCTCTTTCTGTGCAATCTTCCTATATGAAAGAGTAGCGAACTTGTGTGTCCTTTTCTCTGTATACAAACAAAAGCTCTCGACGTGGTTTGGGTGTGATGGCTGCTCTCATAGCTCACAACAATAGCTGGTCCTCTGATGCTCAAACCTGCTCAGAAGCATCCTTCTGTGTTTCCTGCACCTTGATCAGGTGATACAGAAATGCTGGGAGAGAGCCACAGGCTTGAAATGTTTTCTATTTTTCTGTGTTTATTGCACTTAAAAGATTTTATATATTAATCCTATTTATAAAAAAAATAAAACAATTAACTCACCCCCGGAAGACTGAAAATGCTAGGGAGGGGCAGACTGCACATGGAAGTGAAGTCTGTGATTGCTGAAATCCAGAACTTGTGATAGAAAGGCACTGTCTGAGTATTGTGTTCACACGCCAAAGGCATCTTCTTCATTTGCTGAACAGAAGTTTTGCAGATTCAGCAATAAATACACTGTCATGAATTCCTCCTTGGTATAAACCACCATGAACATCCTGTAAATCTTTTCCATCTCCGCAAGACTGTGCAGACAGCTCTGTTTTGTCCATGTGAACCTCCATCTTCAAACATGTTTTGGGCATATGAACATTTTGGTACCCAGGAAGCAGCCAGTGGGACCTGTGGATCTTGACCAAACTGTACAAGTCAGCCAGTGCCAATCCTGTTGTAGAGCAGGGGCCTTATGATAACTCAAGACAGGGAGCATAATTTCCAAGTATTTAATTGGATGTAATTGCACCACACACACTTGAACAGCTTAGCATGTATTATGACGTGGAGATTAAGTCCTATCCTGAAGCTCCCTCCTGAATTCATGCCTTATTTGACCAGATTGAGATTGAATTCGAGTCTTTACTGAGATTAACCCCAAAATGATGTCCTAAATCCTGATACCACAAGAAGAAATTCACAAGCTGCCAGGAGAGTGTAACCCTTTGCAAAGATGACGCTATTTCTAAAGCCAAGCTGTCCATCCTGCTTCCATGTACTGAGGCAGTTTGAATCTCCAGTGCACAACCCATGTCTCAATAGTTGCCCTATTTGAATAGCTGATCTTACACAAAGCCTTATGAAAACTGGTGCAGCTCTACACAAGGCCAGAAGTTCACAGAACAGATCGGTCTTCAACCTTTCAGAGATGCATTTTGCAGCTCTTATGTATCACTTAATTGCAGAGGAGGAAGTTGCAGGGGTGGCAACTGCTGAAATGTGGTCCCTCATAACATAAGTTATCATAATTGGTCTATGTATCTGATTTCATATCTTTTGTGGCAATATCAGCAATTCATAAATGTTAAGGGTCTTTTTTTTTCAGTTCAAACAATGAACATTTGCTCTACTCATTTTCCTAAGTAAGTAACCAACAAACTCAGTGCAAGGACAAAGGATTCTGTTAAGCCTTAAAGAACAAGAGGAAAAGCAGCAGAGATGTAGTAATCTGCTCTGCTTTGTAAGGTATATTTTTTAATATTCACCCATTCAAAATGAGAACTCAAGGTTTGTTAGAATTAAAATATTTGCTATTTTTGATCAGACCTGTTACATGGGCAAAGGAATTCTGTATTAATCTCTACATATGTGCTGTTGTTTACATGATTGTGTCATACTGTGATTCCCTCCTCTTTCAGTCTTCTATGATTTCAGTTTATCCCTACAATGTGCATCATACTATTGAAAGAATTATATGAATATTACCTACAACTCACAATGGCCTTTAATCAATGTCAGTTTGATTCCTTTTGATACTGAGCAATAAATAATAAAGTGACTGAGTCAAAACAAACAGACCTTATGTGGACTGTATTACATCTGAGAAAGCATTGCTTCTGAACCAAAGCTTTCATGGTTATCTTTGTGGGTTTTGTCTTTTTACTGAGCTATTGCTGCCGTTTGATATGTAGAATGCCTAATTTAGCAAGAAGCACATACATGAGTCTTACTTTAAGCATGTGATTCATTGGCTATTTGCATGCTTAAAGCTAAAGCACTTTGCTGAATTAAGGTAATTTTCCTTGAATTTATTTTGGATGCCTTACTCTGAATTCAGACGAGTATCCCGTCATTTTTTCCTACCACATGCAGTTCACCGCAGGTACTGCATTAGCAAGCAGTTAAAGTCAGACAGAAAATGAACCTTATCTGACGTGTGCTCAGAAAAATTGAATTTTAGGAGATAAATGCTGTTCAGATTTAATTTATTCTGCTTAATAAAAACTATGTGATGGTTGGAAGGAGAATAGAAGTGTATGTTTCTTGGCTTCTTTGCATTGAACTATATCATATTCAGTTATTCACCTTCAAGAACCTTCACTAAACCCATCATCATCAGATGTTACTGAGCATTCCCATTTAAGATCTACAGCACTTGTATTTGCCACGTTTAGCAAACCATTTCTGAAGCAGCTCTTCTGCAATGTATTCACCATGTGTAGACTCGGGGTGAAGTTCTGCGGTGGGTCCATCTTGAACATTTGTTTCTGGCACATGAGAATGTGTTTTAGCCACTTCACATCTCACCACAGCATAAAACCAGTACAGAATACTTTCATAAGTGCTAGGAAGAGCTGATCAACAGAAGTTGAGGATGAACTGCCTGAATCACCACCATCTCCTCCCGTCCGTAAATAACACAGCATCTCAGCTCATTATCATTTCTCTACACTTGGCCATTTTGACTTCCTTCAGAGTCAGATGCTGCAGTGCACAGTGAGCTGCGGATTCATCACCCCAGGGAAACTAAGACACTTCTGCAAAGATTTTGTATCTTTAGCACTGCTCACAGACCTTTTCTTCTAATTATTTGCTGATATTCAATTGACTAAATATAGCACCCAGAGCCATCAGAGGAACCTGCATAGAGCCCGCAGTGACACTGGAGATTTGGAAGAACGTTGACCTTCTAAAGAAGCCACCGGAGACCATGTAGGCTGTCTAAACTGGCCCTAGACAGATGTCTGTGCAAAACGAACTTACCTCATTTATTTTAAATATGTGCCACCAAGGCTGATTTATTCAGCCTTTAAATTACATCTTTCTTTCCCTAAAGGCCACTGAATAAATGCAGCCAGCCATAGCAATCTTATCCCATTGAAAACCACAGCGAAGTGAATCCTTGAATGCCACAAGGACTGGAGGCCAGCTGTTGTCTTGGGAAAGGCTAGTCAATGTTATGTTCTCCCCAAAATCTATGACGTCATTTGTCTGATCTAACTGTAAATGTCTACATCTAAGTGAGTAAACCGATTTGCTCTCACGCTTCCCAGGAAAGAGAGTAACATGCACTTCAGTACTGTGGTTCACCTGAGCAACTGAAGACTTTTGCTTTTGCATGAGCTAGATTGTGCCTCACAAGTGCTCGTTTCTACCCATCAACAACCAAGGGATTGTTGGACACCTGGGTCAGATGTAGATGCAACATCTCTCTCAAGGCAGAAGAATTTCTAGCCCTAATTACTGGATATGTAGACGCAGCATGTATGTGTCTATAACAGCTACACCTGACTACCATGTGTCTTGTACTTTCTACAGTGTCTGTGAATTTGCCAGTCATGCTTGTTAGAAATGAGAAACAAAGTGCATTTTTTCCCCCATTTTCCTTCTATAGAATTTCCTTTACTGGCTGGTGGATAAGGGTGGCTTCCTAAGTGAAACATTCTGCATTTAAATACAAACATAACTTAAATATCATATAGAATTGATCCTATTTAAGGACATTTTAATTTGAACAGGAAGAATATTAGCATGACCCTATCCCTGCCTGCAAAAATACTGATTGTCCATAAGTTCCAAGAACAGAAGCAAGAAGGCACAAGAACAGAAGCATGCACTTACCCTATGCTTAGGGCAATAGCTTTGTGTGTGGTTCATTTTCTACTGACATTTCACAATGTTTCTCCTGGACAACATTCTGGGATGCTCCGGTCCACCAACGTGAATAGCATTGGCCTGGGCAAGGGAGGGCTTTGCTTTGCTTATTCATATATAAAAAGGAAAAAAGCAGATATGTATTTTCTATTCACTGGTGATACACTTATCAAATAGCTTATCAAATAGAAGTGAAAATAAGTCCAAAAGAAAGTGAACAATTACAAAGGATGTCAGGTTGTGTTTAAAATACAAGGAGGGAGGAGTGTGAAGGATATTCCCATGCATACTACTTCTGTACTTTGCTCTATTACAAATAAGGTCAGAACAACACAAGTCTTCAATTTCAAATTTGAGACATTTCCTAAACCATGTAGTCCCAAATTATCATGCAGATTGTGCAAAGCAAGGAGAATAAATATGTTTCCCAGTGGGAATACATGTCATCACAACATTGAGTGTTCCATGGCTAAAAACATCTAAATCTAAAAGGTGCATGGGAGTTATTTTTAAACCCGTTCTTTATACAGAAAATTGTTATGTGCCTGGGGAATGAACACTTGGCAGGGTCTTCACAAAGGAGGCCCAGAAAAACTATGGTAGGATTGCTTCAGGTCAGCGTGTATGTCCGTCTTCTGTGTGGTTCAGGGAACTCAGTACAACACCTACCTAAACTAATGTCATTTGGTCAATCAATCACATTAATTTCCTATTTTATATACAAACATACAGGCTATACATAAACATATATACATACATATGTATATCTTATATTAATTAACATCAACCCAAAGGCAAGAACACAAGCCCTTAAAAATCTGGCCTGACTAATCTTTTCCTTATCTTAAAGTGCTCAGCACCTAAACAGAATCATAATTGGTGCCTGATAAGTACTGAGACAGATAACTACACAGAGAAATCCAGCCCTGACAAGTTTCACCTGTGTTAAAGCATATAACGCATAAACCGAGAGTTACAGGCAGTTGAACTGTGAATATGCAGTACATTGAGTGCAGTCAAGATACTCTCTGCTCCAAAATGCATGTCATTTATCATGTGAAGGTAGGACTGCACACTGCATACAAATTGGCAGCCTGAAAACGTTGTCGGAACATTTAAATCTTACCTCTTTGACCTGGCTGCCTCACAGTAATGAGATAGTGAAAACAGAGCATCACAAAGCTGAAACTACCACTGCTGCTGATCCTGCCATGGCTGGGAAGCCTCTTAGGCCCATCCAGTGCATCCACTCTGTAAAATGTTTGCTGTCAAGAAAGTGGCCCCCAAAAAGGCAAGGCTGGCATTGACCCTGGCTCAGCAGCCCTTCCACATGGGCATCTTCTGGAAACCCTCATTCAGAGGGACTGCTGTGAGCCTCATCCCATCAGCATGAGGGATGAAGGGATCTACCCTATGGCATCAAGGACTGAAGGGGAAAAAACAGGTACTACTTTACTTTGATCCTTTGGGAGAAGTCTGTATCTCTAAGGCTCAAGTATCACATGAATCATACTAAACGTGGGAGAACAGCTTCTGTTTTCAGCCCATTCACTTTATTTATTACATTCTGTCTCCACATTTTGGCTCAAGAAATACAAAGCAAATGCAAATCTCTCCTGCTCTCTTCTTCACTCACCCCACATACAAATCAGCTGTGCTCAGTCTTGCAAAGGTTTCCCCTCCCTGGCTTTTCTTCTCCTGCCAAAGTCCATGCTTCCTGTGGATATTAACAAGGTACAGTGAGAAATTCCCCCCTGCAGGACAGTGGGGCCAGGCTTTTCCAAGCTGACGGTCCATGTGGGATGTATTACTTACTTAAGCACAGCTATCCACATCACTAAGTATTGCCTGAATTGACTATGTCATTTGAAGCTCAGTCCTGTCAGGAATGAGGTGTCAGCTGCACAGGGAAGAAGTAAGCCCAGGCTATTATAGTGTCAAGAGCAGGTTACCCCATAAAAATAGTACCTAGATCCCATATGCTCAGTTTCTTCTTTAACCATGGAGAAGGTTCTGATGGCACTGGAGCTAAAACCAAAGCTAATACTGTGATGGGACAGACTAAAAAAACAGTAGAACATATACTTTTTTTTAGTATTTATATAGTTTGCAGCATTTTACCATGTAAATAAAATGGTGAATACATTATTAGCTTACCCCTATCCATCATCTTATGCATGCAGCTTCTAAACCATCTGCTGCAGTTTTTCTGTAGAGATGTGTATGGCCTGTGGCCTCTAGAGGCTACTGTCATATGAATTATAAGTACAAATGGCAGGCATATTGGCTTTACTGACATTCTGACACTAGCTCACAGGTGCTCTATAGAAAGAACAGAAAATCAGTTTAATTCCTGTACATAAATCTTCATTGGTCACTAAGACATTTCCTACTGAAAGGAAGGGTGAAAGGTCCCACATGTCGAGACTGGAAGAGACAGATTTCTTCTTGGAGATTGTAGCACCAAGACTATTGCTATTCTTCACACAGCTTGTAAGGCTCTGGTCTTGAAAGACCTCAGAGAACCACAAAGAACCTGTGCTGGACCTCCACGCCAACACCAGCAGTGCAGTGGAACATGCAAGCCTGCACACAATGTTAACTGGGACAATCTGTATCCTGCAAACTTACATGCATTTTGTGCAAAGCAAAAGAGGTGGCACCCTGGACATGGCTGTATCTAGAGCGTGCTCCATGCAGACGCTATGAAGCTTTGGCTGTAGCAGTGCCACTGGAGCAGTGGGTGAATGCTAGGTGCTCAGAAAACACCACCTCCCAGGCTGTGTCCAGGCAGTGTCTGCCTGGATTTGGCCATAATGGTTTCATAAGTCACGATGCTCTAGCTTGATTTCTCCAAAATCCCAGCAGCCTTTATGTTGGCTTGTGTGACTTTAGTAAGGGCTGTAAAAATCTCTGCATACTATCACCCCCCAACCCCAATTAACATAAGGCAAGAGCTGAGGGATCACACAGTGGAGCAGACGCACAGTTCTTCATCTGACAGTACTGTACTTACCCCTTAGACTCTGGTTACACAAAACCTGCTAATTGAGAAGGAGGTGCCAAAATTTCTGGAGTTTAAGAGCTCTTTAAGAGCTCTTTCTGCTTCAGTGTCCCAGTTAACCCCCTCATAGATTTAACACACTAGTCACAGTTAACACTAGCAATTAATGAAACAGTCTGCAGCAGGCCAGAGGTATCAAAGCAGCCTCTTGCCTGCAATGCTGTCTCTGTAACTGAACTCCTCTGCCCACCAGACCAGTGCAGCCACGGGTAGTGGAGGAAACAGGAATGGTCTTTTTGACTCTTGTTCCTGTAGGGCAATTCCACGTCCAGGCTCAGCCAGGTCATCCTCAGACCAGAGTCGTTTCTGCAGTCAGGCATCACCATGGGCTTTGCGTGTAATACCACTCTCATAGCCAGCTTTCTAAGATTTGCCCTCTTACAAGGGCATCACTTTAAAGGGCATGCTCTCTTTTAAGCAGCATCACTGTGGCTTTAGTCTCAGAGCAGTCAAGGAAAGACCTGATGCGTAGATGGAGCAGCATCTAATGAAATGTTGCAGCCTCTGAGTCTCTTCACTGAAGATGAAGATTCAGCACCTGCTTAGTGGAAATCCAAACACAGATGGGCAAGTGCCTTTCCCCCACTGTCTTGGGAGCAAGGGATGGAAGAACTGTCAGTACTAATGAGATATAGAGCAGGTGATGTAATTATTATCTGAGAGCCTGAGTAGGATGAGACAGATGTTGCTTTCAGGGTTCATTACTTTATTAGCTACACCAGGTAACCAGCTTACATGATACCCCCCAGCCACCCCTGATGATACAGCCATATAAAATGAACTGCTTTAGGTAAAACCAAAACACTCTAGGTAATATCAAAGCCATACTCAAGGCTGCCTTTAAACAGTGGAAGTCCCACCAAGAACTGAAAATAGGGCTATAAGTTACTCTTAAATAAAGTAAATTCCTGCTTCCTGAGAACTGGTCTCCAACCTTGTAGCCCACCACAGGTCCCTTCTTCCCAAACCAGAATCATCAGCTCTGCACAGAGCTCCAGAGGAATGGTGACTCTCTACTGATCTGCAGGCTGAGAAATAAGCTAGTTAACCATGGGTCTGAGGCTGTTGTAGGAAGGAGGGTCCAGCTGACATTCACCTGATCACATTCAAGTGGTGCTGAGAAATGGAGGCAGCTCCCACCATGGTGTAAGTGGCACAGGGAGACTTGAAGTATGCAAAAACCCACTGTTGTGGGTTGAATCACAGTCAAGCACTTGCAATAAGGTCTGACATGACAGATCAGCACTCAAGTAGGCAGGATGTCTTAGGAAACTCGGTTTTGCCATAGGGAAGATGAAGGGAAGTGGGAAGACTTTGTGATCTGTTCAAACCCCTGAAGCTGAATGCAGTGGCATAATAACAATGGTATGCATGTGATGCTTGGATCCATGTTTATCCTTGATACTAAGGACTAAGAACAAGTAGACAAGGGTGATGATAGAAATCCATTAAACAAGGGACAAGGTGTTTTAAGACTCACCACGCATCTTGTACCACTGAATCCCGAGGTGCCACCACAACACAAACCTCTGGCAGGAACTGGTGCTGTATAAGCCACTGTAGATTGAATCAAGATCAATTCCAAGGCCACAGGTGCAATATGTCTAAAATCGCACCCATGAAATGTGTTGCTCTTGCTCTTTGGCTTGGCAAGACAGAGGGCAGCAACATAAAGACCTTACTCAAAGAAAGAAGGTGTTAACAGTGTCAGCAGGCACTATTTTTGCCACCAGCCCAACTTGACAAGAGAAAAGGAGCTTTTCTTTTCAAGTTGGGTTCACTCATTCCAATGTTTTTCAGGTGCTTAACACTGGGCACCCACAGAGCTGATGTTCCTTGAAAAAGAGTGAAACATTTCTTACTCTTCTTGTCTTCCTTCCTGTCATGATTGAGGTGAAAGAAAGGTTAGCAGGAGAGTCTTTTCTGGGTTGTCTTATTCCTTTTTTGTCTTTCACGTTGGTTCCAGGAATGGAAAGTCATTAATCACCTATCAAGACAGCAGGTAAGAGTTGCCTTGGGGTTAGAGAGGATTGGAAAAGATCATTTAAGCATGGCAATTAATTGAAATGAGTAATATAGGGACAGATTCTTTATTCAGAAGTAAGTAGCAGGTGATAGGCAACAGATTTGGACTGATATTAAGAAAAATTGAGTGAGGAATCTTGGTTGACAAAGACAAAAAGTAGAAAATGAGTTATCAGGTAAAAAGAGAAAGCAGTAAATGAATGGAGGAAAAGGTTTATAGTGATAATCCCAGTTTATTTATTGTCTTAAATTATTCATCTGGAAACCTCTGGCTGCGCCTTTGCTCTTAATTATGTTAGCCATGTCAGTACTACACAGAGCAGTGCAAGCCAAACATCAGCCGCCTTTGAGGCTCCAGAAGAATGCCTCAGACAGTGATTGCATTATGCACCTCTGTGACCAAGTTTCTCTCCCAATTAGACTCCAGGAGCACCACACGGATATATCCTGGGAGGCTGCAGCCACTGAGTTGCACAAGCTCTCATTATATCTTTGATATGATTTGATCCACGTGCAATCTTTTAACAACAGTTAACAGATGGGTTACTTCTACCTCTTTGTTAAGTTCAATATATTCTCTAATAAAGAAATTTGTTGTCGCGTACCCATGCAAAAAAATTTCTGGGTGGCATATTCAGAGATGGAATTTCATCAATAAAATCCCAAATCAACAGATTTCTACAACTTGCCATTCCCATGAGAAAAGGGCATTAGGGAAAATTTAACATTGCAATGGGTGCAATGCTGCTTCTTATATACTAAGGTGTTGTAAAGATGCAGATGGGCTACAGGTGCTGCGGTGTCTACTGGCAGGCTCTTCCATCCTTCCCTCTTGAGCCTATTTGGATTTTCAGCCAAGGTCTGGTGCAACGTGGTAAAAACACACCACAGAGCAGGCAGAATCCCAGTTTGCCATTGGAGCAGCTGTCAAAGAAAGCTTTGAGCTCATAGAAAACCTGAAGAAGGGAAAGGTTTCCAGAAGGAAAAATGAATTAAATTCACTTTTATCATCAGCTGGGTATGAATTGTTACTCTCTTGAAGGAAGGAGGAAATGGGACAAAATTGCATATCAGAGACAGTCTTACTTTTAGAAGCCAAAATTTATATCCTGGCTGTTACTGAACAACTCAAAGTCTTTAAATTGGGGCAGAGGCAGCCAGGACTGAGTTTTCAGCTTCTCTGTGCCAAGAATTACCATTTTCTAGCGAATCCTGATATGCAAACACCAAAGGTTGAAGTCTTTCAGATGTTACCCCTTGGAAAAGACATTTGTCCTAGAATGGTGGCTTCCAGATAAATTAGCAGCCTCTCAGTCATCACTCTCCCTTTCACCTTCCTCACCCTTCCCAAAAGAAAAGGTAGTTTTGCAAGGGTTTGTGATAGGTGGTAAATGAAATAGCATCACCTCCTGGAACAGACAACCAATGCCTGTGCCACATGGAGAAGCATCCAGTTATGACTTTTTCATTGCTGCTGAATAAAAGGCCAATTTTAATAAATCTCAGATGCCTTCAAATCAAAGTTTAGTATTCGGTGCAATAATTTTTATGGGTTTTTTTGCATAAATACCCTGTTCAGCTGCTGGCTGGAGCACCCAGGAGCAGGTTGATCTAAAGCACTGTTCTAAAGCATCGATCTAAAACATCAATCTTGGGGAAATTGGAGGAGTTTTTAATAAGCTCTCAGTCACATTTGCAATGCAAGATTAACACCATTTCTGCATGACTTTGTTCAGTCTAAGTCCTGAAAGACTGATAACACCCAGAGCAGCTGTGGCTGAAGTTCATACACTGGCCTGTCATTTAATGGACATTATACTAATTACAGTCCCATCGGCTACAGAGAAGAATTGTTCTGCTGGCTTTTAGGACACTAAAGCTGTTGTAATCACATGGATTGAGAGCAAATCTCAAAAAATAATTGAGAATAAATCTGAAAGGAAGAAAATAAGAAAAGGTTCAGGTGCAGCTTCATGAAAATTGCAAACTTGAAACCAGCTCTGCTGCAAAAGGGCAGATCCAGCTTTCCAAAAATGATGTTTTCTTCAGTTAGGCTGGCTGGGACAATCCTCTTTGCATGCAGCATGCTTTACTATTCAGTATATGGGGCATGACTCATGATACATTACGACACGGAGTGATAGCTAGAGAAAATTGAGCTTCTGAAAACTGAGATTAAAGGGGGAAAGGCACAGGAATAAATAACACAATAGACAGGGCTGGAGCATACAAATGAGATGTCTCAGAAGATGTTTTGGCCTGTCATAGAGGCAGTGGGTTATGGACATGCTTTATCTTCCTATCTCCCTAAAGGAAGTGTGCGATAAATAACAGAAGTGAAGCATGAGGCCTTCTGCTACCAAGTCCAGGTGTCCTGGTACTTGAGGGACAGAGGTTTGTGTATTTTCCAGTATTCCCTTGGTTTTAGTCCTGTGATAAAGAGGAATGAAAATTTCAGACTTGAAAATTTATCTTGCAGTTCTTCCTATGTGTTTTGTATTTGTCAGCTGGTGTCTTTTATGGTGCCACATGATTTCAAGAGCTAGTTTTAACTAGCAAATCTTTTTTGCTTTGGTTTAAGGAAAAGTGTACATGTTCCTTCCAGTATTTCATGCCCCTCCATACCTACAAATGCACATGCTGAGCCTAGTGCACGGGCTGAGCAAAGCACAAGTTACCAGCTCCACTGCTTCCTTTTGGGAACAGAAAAGATGGCATGTGTGGCAACTGGAAGGAAAACAGAGAGGGGAGAGAGAGGTATCAGAGAGCAAGGAGAAAGACCAGTCCTCTAAAATCAATCATCTCTTGCTGCTGTTCTGGCTATGGAGATAAACCCATGTTTAATTTAATTATTGGGCCTTTCCCCAACCCCCAGATGAACATCTCAGTAGTAACATGCAGAGGCTGATGTTCTAAAAGGGAGGATGGTTTTAAATTGCATTAAAAGAAGACAATAACTTCATAATGGCTTTCCCAGAACATAAGCGTCCTTCCAGCAAAAAATTAATGTGATGTTATTATAAGAGGTGATAAGCTTCCAGACCCAAATTGCCACAACATTACAAACTAAATCCATGCAACCCATGGTTGTTATTCTTAGCCTTACTAGCCTTGCACTGTGCATGCCACTTGCCCTTTTGTTCTGCCTTTCCAGATTCAGAGGCAAGCAGCTGAAATACTTCTCAGAAATGCTGGTACATACGTGCCCAGGAAAGTCATCTTGTATTGGCTCATCCTCCCACTTGACAGACCACAGAAAAGCCAACAGAAGAGATGATGTCATTCTTTGTGATTGATAGTGCATATAGCACTTCTGAGTCAATCACCCTTGAAACATCTGGGAGCAAGATGACACTGCCAATGGCCTCTATTTTCCTGAAGAAAACAGTGGAATCCTAGAGGAGTAAATGAAACATCTATGCTTCATCCTTGCTTTTAAATGATAGCTTTTATTCCCAGTGAAGAGGGAGAAAAGGAAGGGGCAGAGATTGATGTATTTGGGAGAAAAACTAAATTTCAAGGCAACAAGTGATACATGACTGAAATATATTTGTTAATAATTAGAAATTTTAAGTTGAATGCCAACATACGTATTCCTTAAAGAAAAACATACTGGATCCAGTGAAGGTCATCTATGCCCCACCTAAGGAGATGCTACACCCAGGGTGAGGATAATGCCGTACAGACTGTCAGTAGAGAAGAATGAGTTTCCAAGTCACTTCTGAGTGAGATGATACAGCCTGCAGGCTAGCCCAAAGACACAATCAAATCCCTGTCTCTGTCTATGGAGTTGCACTCTTCTAGCTCAACAATGTGAAAACAACAGTGTTAAACACTCTCTCTGGTTCTCCAATAAGGGATGCAATTGTTGATACTGAAGACAAGAAAGAGAAGTAGGAAATGATGAAATTAATATAGAATAAAAAAAATAAGATGCTTAAAATGGATTCTGGATTTTTCCTTAATGTCTTAGTTAACTTTTTTTTGTGTTCTACACTGCAAAGCTTGGAGCTCATGCTGAGGGTAGCAAGGAAAGATCTAGGGCTGCCAGGACTGAGAGAGAGGAGTTTTCAGTGTATGTTCAGTACAGCAGAAGTTGTGTTAAGAGCTGCCAATGTCAATGTTGAGGTTCCAGTTCAGCACTAGACAAACACAGCTGCAATCTTTCGGGAAAGTCGTGACAAAAGGTGCTCACAAAGACCTGACCCATTCAAACACACTGTGTGCTGGCACCTGCAGACGCAAGATCTCTTCCAAATGATGCAGAGAGACAGTTTTTCCTCTAAGGCAAAGAAACCACAGACCTTCAGATCCGGACAGGCACATCCTGAAACTCACTGAAAAGGATATAAGCTCTGCAGGTTTCCCACCAGTGCAAAAGCAGCTTCAGTTGTAGGGATTTAAAAAGAAAAAGATCTTCAGATACTTTAAAAAGAAAAGAAATATGTGGCCTACTGTAAGGGAGGTTGTATTAACTGCGCAGGCAACATGGATAAGATGAACACCAGCTACAGAACTAGTTGTCAGTCTTGATGCTGAAAAACACGGTGCTGGAAAAGGCATCAAAAATGATGCCAGACACATAAAAAATGCCTTCTAGGGAGGTAGTTAATCAGAAGCTCATCAAGAGGATGGTTTCTGAGCAATTTGTTCACCTGGTGTTATTACTTTCAGAGAGCAAGGCCAAGGGCAGCGACAAGCTCTTTCATCTAAGGAAGACATAAAAAAGCACCAAGGACTCAACGATGAATGAGACAAACTCAGATCAGAAATAAAGCCCATGTTTTGAGGAGCAAGGGTAAGTGACCGATTGGAAAAGACACCAGAGGAATGGCAGAGTTTCAGCCTGAGAAGGAAATTACTTACTTAGAAAATAATCCTCATTCTGCACTGAAGCTGCTAGCCTCAAGACAGCAGTAACCCTGCAAGACCAGGAATAACCCAGGAAATGTGGGAGATGATGGTGTAAAGGTCGTGTCTGACCTTACCCTCTCTGAACTGTTATTGAAAATCATTGTTATTAACCTGAAACATAAAATGGGAATGAATCACTGGAAATCTTTGAGTGGCCTTTCATTATAAGTATCCTTGCACCAAGTTACTGCGAGTACTTCAAAGAAACAAAAAGGTGCAATTGTGCTATCCCGGAGCAAGGAGTGGAAATGATTTAAGCTTTAAAAATGGCCCTTATTTTTTCCATAAGTGTTGCTCAAGTGTTTGCAGCATTAGTCAGAGTTTTTAACTGCCTAATCACAGTTAATCTCAGCCTCAAAACTAGTTATTACTTAGACAGCCACTGGGAAGGGAAGGGGAAGGTGTTGGTGTCAAACAGATGTCAATGCAAAGCAATCCTAATGAAACCAGGGGAATCACAAGAATGTAAACTACATATATAATGTAAAACACATAAATGCTAACTCTGGGGATTGCACCCATGCCAACATGACTGGTACATGTGAAGCATCCCTGTATGCAGATACATGCCTGCTCAACCAGCCCTGAAACATGCAAAGAACTTCCCCAAAAGCCACTCTCCTAGATGGCGAGGGGCAGCAAGCACTTGCAAAAGCAGCATGGAAGGGAAGTACCAAAACTTAACCAATAGCCACTTGTGCTCTCCTGTACCCTGAGGCGCTGGTTTTATGGTGGAAAAGAGACGGTGGGCTTAGGCATGTCCCCTTGCTTCTTCACACAAAGAAGTCTGACCCTGGTTCTTCCAGAGACAAATTTGCCATCCGGGGGGAAGGTTGGAAAAGAAGTCATTTTGAAGAACTACACCATGAAGTCCCATCCGTTTCTTACAGGCGGATAGTTTATGTGTGAGCAGAAGACGTGCTGGTGTGCGTCTGCTGGGAATGACACAGAACATCCCTGATCAGTGCTCTGAAAGCGGCTTTTCCCCTCTTCTACGTAACTAAGTAATCTTTTAACATGATTCTGGGAATTATCCTTTTTCCAGCACCCCATTTGACTTTGTTGTTGATGTCATGGAAAAAAAACAGTCAGTTGTTTACCAGAGCATTCGATTTCTTATCAGCAGATCTGGCTATGAATAATGATGCCACATATTAATACCATAGTAAGCCAGCTAATGGGCTACAGACGCCTAACAAACAACAGGATGAGAGAAGAAAGGGCAGATTGGCAGGAGGCTGTTTGCTTTTGCGAGGGTTGAATTATAGAACTGGCCAGGCTTCAAAACTATGAATCATTAAGAACATGCACACAGCAGTTTTACATCAGTGAGCTCTATTGACTGTAGAGGAGCTAATATTGATCTACTAAACATATGGAGTGGGGAAGCAGGTCCCACATAGTTAAAAACGTGGTTTAATGTCTGTCCTTTGAATTGTGTTGGTTCCCTGAACACCCATGCATTTCTGACTTCATAACCAGACCTTTATTCAAAGCCTTTGAAATGAGAGATGTTTCCTTTCAGGTTCACAGCGACAGAAATCTTTGAAACACAGCTGAAAACAACATGACCGTGAGTTAACATCCTTATCATAGCTTGTATCTCCCTTATCATGTTAATGCAGTTCATAATACCTTTTATTAACTTGCCCTTGCTTAGTAGGAGGGCTTTGTCTTTATGGTGCAAATGGAGCAAAACTATTTCCTTGCTGCTCTGCAGGCATAGCCACTGTAAACTCTGACCTGAGCACAAGGAGCCACTGTTCTTCACTCCTGCAAGGAAGCAAGAGTGAACATTGCAGACTATGAAGCTCTGCTGACCCCAGGGAAGGCAGGTCAGGCTATGAATGCTTTTCTACCCATAAATAAACTTCACTGTCTGTTATAGGAAACAGAACAAATTAGCCCCGTGGCTATTAGAGGCTACTTCACAGGGCAGCAAGAAAAACCTTTAGCAGAAATTACACTTAGCCTGTTTTATTCATCAGACTTTGAGACCCCCAGACTAACATCAGTCAGACCGTGACCATGTGGGCTTTGATCAGAGTGTTTTATCACACGTTTGCATGCAAATGACAAATACACAGCTGGCATGTAGCAGGCAAGCACTGAATTTAGGACCTTGATTATAATAAATGATTTTTCTTTATGTGTGCAGTTCATGCTGCTGTGGATGGATTTTTATTATGTATTTGGAATAAATCATGGATCTTCATTACATATTTGGAATAAATCATGGATCTTCATTACATATTTGCATCTCTCACCAAATCTGAATGTTTTCTTGAATTTGTTCACAAGATCTCTCAGCAGCACCGCCTGCCATCCCCAGTTGCTAACAACTTCTGACTTCATTCTTCCAAACATCCCAGTTACATTGCTGTCACTGTGAACACAGGCCTAAAAAAATGGAAGCTGAACACAGTCCTCCTCTTTCATTCTGGCATGCAGGCACCCATCCACTAACACTTAATCATATTGGCAGCCTCCAGTAGTAATAATCAGACCTGCAATACAGAGAAGAATCTCTCTTCAGGGTAGTGTTACGTGAAATACAAGACATTCTTCAATTCAAATACTGATTTTCCATCTCTCAACTGTGAAGAAGCAGCAGACGTGCGACACGCATCTGTTTTGAGGAAAAGACTGTTTGCAGCATGATCTCCACACACCGCTGCCTGTGCATCAGTAAACAAAGTAGGCATGATGGAAAGCTGTTGTTTCAGGTGTGGCTATTGAGAACCAAGGATAGGTGTGATCTTATTTTCAGCTGTTTATGAAGAGGATGAACAAAGCACAGAGCTCTTTCATTTCTCCCGTTAATCTAACCCGCCTCATAGAGAACCTGAGCTGAAGCTCTTTGTCATCCTTTTCCTTTGCTTTTATGGAAGAGAAATTGAGGGAGACCAGAGGAAATTACAGAAGTAAGGGAGATGAAGCGATGTCTCAAATGACCAAGACAATGAAAAAAGCCTGGCGACTCACCTTCAAGTTTCCAAGTCTCCAGTTTCCCAGACCCTTGCAGGGAGCCAAACACACCATTATTGGCCTCTTCTACTTCAGGGGAAGCACATGTGGTTTAAAACAATGAGGGGCAAATAAATATTTGCTCAAAGATTAATCTTGACAAGCCAGATCTCAGGGCAGGACCAATTTAGGGCTGATTGGCTGCCTCCCTTGCATGAATATTTGGTGATTTAAAACTTGGTCACTTTAAGTCACTCAGTCACAACCAAACTTCAGATCAAATTGCAAACTTTATTTCCCTGAAATAAGTTGTGAATACTTGGATCTTAAGGAAATTTGACTGCTTCCAACAGCTGAAAGTTATTTATTGTACTTCTGCAATGATCAGATTCACACATTTTGCTTTATGACACATTTTTGAATATTGATAATTCAAACCCATTAATTAAAATGGTTAAAAATGATTAAAAAGCAATCTTTGGTATAGGGCGAATTCATTTCTTCTGCATGGGGCTTCCAATAATCCTAATTATTATTGTAATAATCCTGACCTCCATTACGAGCCCTCCCTTTCAATTTCACATTCTTCAGCTCAGGCAAAATCCTGGTAAAGCTTTCACACAGAGTCTTCTCGAGCATTGTGGCTGTTGGATTTAAACCACTGCATTGCACTGTACACCCTGTTCAACAGGTCTTGCACCTGCTGGACCCTGAGTAAACCTATAGAGGAAGCCAATCAAATCCAATGGGAAAAGGGAACTTGCTCTGCCTGGGGCCGTGAGTTGTCTTCTTCCACAGTGCAGAAACTTGGCTTGCTGGATTGGAAGAACTGACCTTCAGGAATGGTGGGCAGAAAGCAGAAGAAAGCAGATCTTCCCTGTTTTCCTGCACATGGCAATGCAGCCCTTTAATAACCGCAGGGTTGGAGAAGACTCACTTCAAAAAGGATACCAGATTTTAGGCTGAAAGAGAAACCAAGAATTTGAGTGGTCATGAGGACGTGAGAGAAAACAAGGCAAGACACTTGCTCTGCCCCATCCGAACACTGGAGACCATGGGGCCACTTCAAATGGGTGAAGTTTCGTGTTTCTCACCATCAGCCAATGTATTCAATGCTATTTGAAGTAGTGCAGTCCAGTGAAACAATATATCCCCACCGCTCCTTTCCCCGGTGATCTTGCACTCTGCTTAGAGCTTTGATTTTCAAGGCGCTAGGTGACAGACCACATTACTTGCAGTTTACACTGGAGAACCCAGAGAGTTAACTGAGGCTCACATCATTTCACAACCCTCATTTCAATAGGATGTTAAAGTGAACATATTTTTCAGCGTTGTCATTCACTGGCCCATCTCCACCTCCCAAGAGTTTTGTCCATGAAGGGGGCTGCAGAATGGATATAGCAATAGCTAAGGGGTTTCCCCCCTAGTTGTCATTGTGCTCCTGGGGATCAGGCCCCAGGGTTTACACTACAGTTTACAGACATGGCCCTGACATGAAATCAACTTCGGATCACTGTCTGCTGGTTGGGGTTCAGGGCAACCACAGGCCCACTGTAACCAGGCACTGAAACCACACATACAGCTCATAGTGGTACAAACAGACCTGCTCTGGAGGCATGATCCGCACACACTTATTCTGTGGTAGCTCTAATTAGACTGAAACCAACCCAAGAAACAATAACAGCTGTCTCCCCTGAACGTCACAGCTCCCAGGCATAGTACGCATCATTCACAAACATCTGGTGCAGCATTTAGAGCTGTTGCAGCACACTTGCCTGTGGGTAGTTTAGCTCTGCTGGTATCACAGCATCACATCTTAGTTCTGTAACTGGCAATATCCGGATTTTTGTCTACTCTTTGGAAAAATAACATTTGGAAATGCCCCAACATTGGGAGTGGCAAGGAAACAGGCTCTTTAGGCAGGTTGTCTGATCACCTTTCCATAAAGCCATAGGGAATCACCCAGAAGCTGCATAGACACACTCTGGTGGCAAGGGCTTTTCTCTACCTCCTGCCTGGGTCACAGCTTACTGGAGCACCTCTCCCTTTCCAGGTCAGCCTCACACTTTCCTGCCAAGCCTCATGGGTGTGTTTCTTGCTACCTCTGCTGTGCCTTCCTTCTCCATCACTGCAGTTCATCAGGATTGGTTTCAGCGCACATTGTCCTCCTTGCCCCAGGATGTGGGATGGGATGTGTTGATGAGAGTAGGTGCCGCTTTTCCAGCTTCAACGACTTCCCATCACACTGGAAGAAATCCTCCTGGCTGTGTTCTTCCATACGTTCTCACTGTAGGAGCAAGGAACAGAAATAGAGAGAAAGAAGAAATTAATTCCAGCTTGACTTCAGTGCACTTGTTAGGAGTGCTCCCTGCCTGCCAAATAACAGCACCATGGTAACAGCCACAAGCAAATTAATGAATTAGAAAACACTGATCTCTGCAAATTGTAGCTTTAGCCACAAAGCCCCATACAAGGGAAAGAACATACCAAATCAGAGGCTCACAACACACATCTAACTGCTCCCATGCCCAGCCAGAGAAGGGTGCCAAATCACAGCCATAAGCAGGGATCTGAAGGACTGGTTTCAGATGGGGGACCGGTATTTTGTCCACTCTCATTTTGCTGATGTTGCCATTGGACTCTTGCCACAGAAGTCTGATGGGGAAGAATTAAATCTATTGTTGTTCTAACAACAGTAGGTGAATTCAGAGTGAAAATCATAGGACCGCTCTCCATGCCAAATCACACTGCTCTTAAAGGTGCCAGCTTCTTGCTCAAATAGCAATACAAGCACATTTCAGAAAAAGTCTTAATAACCTAAGCCTCAGCTTGGAAAAGCAAGCACAAGCAATGGATATTTTAGGTATTCATGAAGAGTTTGATATTTCTTATTGAAGGATTTTTTGGCCACCCATCAAAAGGGGTTTTTTGGGGAATTCAACAAAACATCAGAAATCACTTTTTCTGGATGCTTCAGGAGGATTGTCTGAATGTGAAGAAGCAAAGGACAAGCAGAAGCCTGCTTGGAAAAACATAAGAAATGGGCAACCTGAAGAACAGCAGTGCTGCTCCAAAAGAGGGAGAGGTTGTTGATTAACAGCTAAGGGCTGCGTTGAAAGATGAGCAGCTGAGTTTCAGGTTTCTTGAACTGGAGCTGGGGATGACACATCAAGAGGAAATGCCAGGCAGACAGGCTGAGGTTTCATTTGGACACAAGCAGATGGGTCTGGAACAGAGAGATTGATATACGGCTTGTCCATATAAAGAAAGTAATTAACTTTGTACCTACAGATGAGTCAGGTACACAAGAAAAGAGAAGGAAATCACAGGAAAACTGCTCTGCAGGGCTCAAAATGTGAGCTAATATTTTCCTTCCCTGTTTCCACGCCTGTGTAATAATGTGTGCACTTCCACGTCACTTGCTTCAGTGACTTCTTATTTTAACACAGAAATCAGATTTTCCACAGCCCTAAGCCTCCAGAGGCATCCTGCAATACAAAAACACAGCACTGGAAGCAGCACATGTTTTCAGAAAGCCAAGATGCATTTCAGTTGTGGGAATCTAAAGGGTTACGGACATCTGTACAAACAATGCGTTAGGTAAGTAACATAACATTTACCTGTAAGTATTGCAGGTAAGTAACACACATTTTATATGGCACTGGAGTAGAGATAAATGAGTTCTCACTGGTGTACCTGGCTGGCAGATAGAAGCTACCCATCTTCCTTTCTACTGACCAGATCTGCGACATGACCTGAAAGTTTCCTCTGGAGCCTGACAAGAGGGCATCAGGCTGGTTTAGATGACAGAGGGTAATTTCTTTCAATGAAGGACTTGCACATGGGACATAGAGGTTCTTTGACTCCTGTGGATGCTCAGGGAAGGCTCATCCGTCACCAGATGGGGTCTGGAGTGCTCTGTGATAAGCTCACCTTCACAAAAACACTGCTGCTTCAATGTTGTTCCCAACAGGATGTGAAAGATGTGGACATACTTCATTCTCACAGTAGGACACCCTGACTGCTGCTTGAGCCAAGACCTACAGCCTGTAAGTGATGCTTCACACTTGCCTCACTCACTGGTCAAAATCAGTGCTGCAAAAGCCCTTCTTGGACAGCACAAAGACTGTCTTTAGGTTGGTGCTTGGAAATGCAGATATTACAATACCTCTAAAATTCAATACCTCTGAAATTACAATGCCTCTAAAATTCTGCCCTCTGTCAGAAAGAGGCATATTCATGTCAGATCTTACCATTTCATTGTAAGCTTCTGGCTGCTTCATGTTCTTTCTAAAGCCCCAACATCTGCTAACACAGCCCTCAAGTGCTGTCCTTGGTAGCAAGCAGCTAGTCAACACCAAGGAATATTCTCATTGCTGCCATCCTCTTCAGTGCTTCTTTCATCTGCAACATCTGCAGATGAAGGCAACAATGGTGCATGGATTTGGTGCCCAGATCCTTGTGCAGATGTGCACAGCACACATGTACTGGCTGCTATCCAGCCATAATGACTAAGAAGACACTGAGGCTATATGATGGATAAGGGTATAGGTGTGTGGGTGCACCTCTGTAGACAGCTTGGAAGGGAGATTCTGCTGCATGTGAATTTTTCAATGCAGGGTCATGTCTTCTGAATAAACACCATTTTTACCAGATCTAAATTAAGCATATATTGCTAATTTAGTTTGCCATTAAGCACATTTTGCATTAATCTTCACTAGGATATGAGACATTCTTTTGGCTAAATGTAGATCTTTTCACTCAAGTACCAGAATTTTCTTCAGCTTCATCTCCACTTTTCTCTTCAGGTCATTTGATGATTGGCAGCTCAATCTACTGCAAGAACATTGAAGGGTAAGAGATTACAGTGTGCTGCAGTCAGAAGGTCCACGCTGCATAGAAATGTATTCTATTCATTATTACCTATTTGACAAAGATTTAAGAGGGTTTTGCAGCTGAGGGTCACGTATAAAAAACCATACAGATCATTTCCTAAAGACAAATTGCAGAAGTCCTGGGTAATTTACAGAGAGATGTACTCACCTGTATGAAAGAGTTGATGAAAGTACATTTTCAGGATGCACCAGTGGTGCATACCGCCTCATGGGAAGGAAACTGGAAATAGCAGGCAGCAGCACAGCTGGCTGAAAATTCCAGGAATTACATATTTTTCCGCTGCAAAATGGGACTTTGTTGAACTGGGAAACAATGAAATCTCCAATGTTTGTTTGTGTCTCTGTGCATTTCACTATTACCAAAAGGAAAGGTGTATACTGTGCGTGCAGCTGCGTGAAAAGGAAAATCTGCTGCTTTTCAACTGCTAAGGAGCACTGCTGGAGCTCATCTCCCCATTGCTCTCAGTTTCCCAGTGGGTCCAGAACCACAGCTGGATCAGAGATCCCTGGAGCCACATCAGCCTTGCCAGAGATGCTGCTGATGCAGAGAGACAAGGGTAAAAATGTGGCATTGGAGGCACAACGCATCTGCTGCAGGTGTGAAACACAGCCTCCCACCCTGCTCTTATCTTCTCGCCTTCACACCCTGGTGCTGGGTTTGAGTGCTTGTAATTCATGGTAGATATCATCCTGCACGGCACAGCCTGAGAAGCAGTGCTTGGCCAGAGAGCAGGGGAACAGCAGGGAAGAGAGCCAGGGAGCTGCCTGTCCCATGAGGGTAGTTCAGGCAGATGGAGGAACTAATGACAGCTCATAATGTTCAAAGCACTCAGAGAGAAAGCCAGCTTTACATTCTTGTGTGTTGATCCAGATTATGGGAACCCACATTAATCCTGCATTTAATACATGACTGTGCTGCAGTACAGGCCATCAGGAGCCTCACATGCTCCCCGGTTCATCTATATAATCCAAAGATGCTGGTAGTGATCTTTGATGACCAGAAAGGTCACAGAGATACTAACCCAATATGTAGTAAATCACCTTATGTTTTAAAAGAAAGGTAAAATCAGCTGATTGGTGAACAGTCAGATAACAGAGGCAAGAAGGTGCCATCAACAAGCTTCTGAATTCAAGCTGATCCTGCTGATACACACATCTTAGTCTGTGGGTTCCTTTGCAGAGAGCTGTACAAGGGTTGTGTTACTTTAGCCAATGCTTGCTTTGTTTTCAGTGTTTGGTTTTGAACAGCACTGAAAATGTGTGCTTTCATCTTTGCCACTTTGCAACACCAAAACCAAAACAAGTACTATCACCAATATTATGTGCAAATGCAGAAGAAAATAAGAATCTCATTAGGAAATTCCCTCTCTTGTCTCAGTCGCAATGATTCCCTTCTAAAAGTAATTCCCATTTACAGGGCTTCCAGCATCTCTTTCCCTTTCTGATGCCTGTGTAAAAGGTAAGCTTGTGCTTACTGCCTCTTCCCTGTGGATGCACCTCTCTTCTTCATGCATGCGTACTTTCATAAACCTCTTATGAAATCTGAGTCTTTGAGACAGATACACCTTTGTCAGGTATGACTGCTGCTGGCAAAGCTTGGGGGCACATACTCCGAGAGCGTGATCACAGCCTCATTTCCACAGGGAACCAAACTGAAGAGGAAAAGCCGTCAAATGGAAGGCACTTGCAGCCAGGCTGCGATGCCATCCCATCAGGCTGCATACCTGAACATGGTAAACCGCTTGGGGAACCCACAGAATATGTAATAAAGGGGCGGAAAATACTGAGGAGGCAGAAGGAGCAATGATTTGTTTGCTTTTGCAGTCACTGAGTAACTTGGATGTCCTCATCCCACAGAGGACCCAGCTCAACTCCTTCCTAAGTCACAGGGAAGGCTGTCATGCTCTGATCCCCTTCTTGTTTGCTTAGCAAGCTACACCTCTGTAGCCTGGTTACAAGTATTTCCCTTCTGTAGGCTTTTAGAAGCTCCTTTATCATCCTGAATTCAAGTCAACAAGAGACAGACTTATCCAGACCTTCTAGAAGTGCTATCCCACAGCTCTGCAGCTGTAGGACAAACATCTATAAGGTCCACTGAGCAGGTTTCTATCTTTCTCACATGGGCTGTGTCTTTCTGCCTCAGAATGCAATCCTGTCCTGCCCTTTCCCCTTCCCAAAGAGGTGCAAGTAAACAAGAGTGGAGTGTTTGTTTTGTTGGCAGGAGGGAAAGCCCATGTTGTCTGTGAGCCACCAAACCCAGTGAACTTGTCAAAAAAACCCCAACAACTCCAAATTTAGTAAGTGTCAGAGCATTGCTTACGCAGTGCTCAGCTGATGGATGGGATGCTGAAAGCAGAGCAAACCTCAGTGCCACTCTGAATACCATCTGCTGAATAAACGACTCACATCATCAGCATCAGTAAACAGCTGCATTAATGACAGTGTCTTGCCTTGCTTAAATGAGGGCCAAGCTTTAGTCAAGAAGGGGCAGGAGGAGAGATTACAGCCTGAAGATGCTATAGCTTGGAGCCAGAGCCCAACACAATAGCCTTACAATGCAATGAAGCAGTAACCTCCTCGCTCCATCCCAGGCTCAGCAAAACCATGCTCTAAATTGAATTTCTGTGATCCTGGGCTAATCTTGACAGGACTATTTCACACAGGCAAAGGACCAGACTAATGCAGCTATATTTGCTCTGTTGTTGGAGCATATAATGAGTGCTGTGTAGAACAAACCTTGACTTAAACAGGCCTGAGTACTCAATCACTGCATCAGAAGGAAATGTGGAGTTCTTTCTGCACCCACATTACTGTTTCTTCCTTTGAATGCAGAATTGGTAACAGAAAGTACAGACATTGATTTGGGTCCAGTTAAAGAAGTATTGAGACTTACTTATCTTTTGTCATTCCTTCTCCACCATCTTTGCTGGATTTTGGGTTCCATGGAGTGCTGCGGACACATTGGCCTAATGGTCCCTCTGGATAGCTCTAAGAAGTTCCTTGTTCAGTGCACAAATGAGTCCCCTGAGCTGGTTTCCCAAGGGTATCAGATGCTCTGCAACAGAAAAACATGGCTGATCTTTGGCTTCTGGTAGGAATGAGCAAGATAGAAATGCCATGTAAGACCATGCCACGTAAGACCATGCAGGCAGGCTGGAAGGATGTAACAGAGGCTCAGACACTGTTAGAGCAACAATCAATATCTTGTCTATGTTGTTTCACATTGTCACATACTCTGGATCTGCAGCCCTGTTACCAGAGTGGGTTTTTCTATCATTACAAACCAAAAGGAAATCTTGTAAAGCTTTTGACTTTGCTGAGAGGATAAGAATAAAATCAAATGGTGTTAAAGAGTCCTACTGACAACCTCAACAGAGGGTGCAGAGTAGGCATTCAAGTTAATCCAGCAGTGAGTTAGGATGATTGGTGGGAATTGGTTCACTTTGCTGCTGATGGTACCAAAATTGTCAGAGCATGTGCTTGACCAAACATCCTTGTCCAGGGCTTTCCTGGACGGCTCCATTCATGTACCGGAAAAAGTGAAGAGCTGGAATAAGGCGGAAACCAGAAGACTCACTTAGGAGAGGAGTCAAGAATACAAACGGTACCACAGCAGTGCTCTCCATTGCCTAGATGACAGAAGAGGATCCTTGGTAAAGGGAGAGTTTTTAAACTGTGTCAGAGAGCGTGAATGCCAGGTTCTGTTTGTTGGAAGCCTTCAAGTCTCATCAGAAAACAGTTCATTAGAAATTCCTCTGCAGCTAGTACAAAATGTCTGCTCCAAATGACTTGAGTATCCTTTAACCTTATTACTAAGTTCCAGTATAAGCACAGGGCGACTAGAGTTGCAGTGCCAGACATAATAGTTATTACAGTGCATATGGGATCTGCTTAACAGCAGATATTGTGATGTTAGTACTTAACCAGAGTGCTGCTGGTGATGAAGACAATGTGATGGTTTGAAGTTTGGTACTCCTAGAGAGAAATTCATCTTTTTGATAGACACGTAGGATACCAGCATCAAAACAAGGTATCAGCTAAAAACATCACTGTGAGTTAAATGGTGATGAAGTTTAATGCTCTTAAAACCAAGTTAAACTTTAGCAGATGTCTTCTTCATTTGTCCTTTTGCAATGAAAATAGTGAGGAGTAACCTCCACAGGACGGCACTGATATAATTCTCCTCCAGATTAACTTCTGCCTTATCATATTTTTGCGTTTGTTTTCAGTCAAATGCAATACAAGGACTCCCACACAGGTATCTTCATGCATTACGGCTTACAAAATCAGATCCTGTTGTCATTCATTTTATCTTTCCTTTTTAAAGGGAAAAACACAAGCAAGAAGTTGCTATGGTTAAGGGTAGAAAGAGTTGCTAATTCCTTGCAAAGAACATTTTTTACACTGCATTCTGACTTCTGTCTGCAGCAATTTCCTTAAGATTAGCAAATACCTGTTTTCAATGGAAATTCATAGAATGGTTTGTGTTGAAAGGGACCTCAAAGCTCATCCAGTTCCAACCCCTCCCACGGGCAGGAACACCTTCCACTAGAGCAGCTTGCTCCAAGCCCCTGTGTCCAACCTGGCATTGAACACCACCAGGGATGGGGCAGCCGCAGCTTCTCTGGGCACCCTGGGCCAGTGCCTCAGCACCCTCACAGGGAAGAGCTTCTGCCTAAGAGCTCATCTCAGTCTCCCTTCTGGCAGGTTAAAGCCATTCCCCTGTCCTGTCCCTGCAGGCCCTTGTCCAAAGCCCCTCTCCAGGTTTCCTGCAGCCCCTTTAGGCACTGGAGCTGCTCTAAGGTCTCCCCTTCAGGAGCCTTCTCTTCTCCAGGCTGCCCCAGCCCAGCTCTCTCAGCCTGGCTCCAGAGCAGAGCTGCTCCAGCCCTCACAGCATCTTCCTGACTTCCCCTGGGCTCACTCTAACAGGTCATCTCATCAACCCCCAGAAAATTAAATGCGTACTTACTGCCCAAAGATACAGGTCATAGAGTCAAACATCTCCTCTGCTCTAGCTAGTCACTATCTGACAATCAGGAGTCACAGCATCAAATCTGAGGCTAAAACTTGTGACATACCTGGAACACCCAATGCTTATTTCCTCCCTCTAGACAGGGCAACAGCAACATCACAGCCTTAGCAGCTTTCACATGTTGCTGGTCTCCATGCCCCATATTCCAGTGAGCTCTGAACAAGATGATGCCTGTGCAATGGGACATCAGACATCCACTTTTTTTATTGGAAGTGTATTCATCCTCCATTTCAAATTATCTCTTAAATATAAACATTGTATATTTTGTCTTCATCACTCATCTCTAGGTGACTAGATTAGTAGAGAGAAGATACAACAACCATAATTTCTGTAACATTTATGGAGACCACCGGGTAAGTTTTACTCCTAAATGTGAGAATTATCACACCAAACACTGGAAAATCCAGGAAATAATAGGATAAAACTCCTGTGAATGGCAGCTACATGACCATTGTTTAGACCAAGACATGTGGAGGAAATTGGATATGAATGAAGCTCCAGGGGATGTTAAATGTGGATGGGGTGCCTTGAAAGAGAAAAGACAAGATGATGTGTCACAGCCTTAAAAAATGCACTGGGTTGAAAGATCTGCTGTTACTAAAGGCCAGTACAATTAGAAACCTGCTGCATTACCTTGTGAGGCATAGACAGACAGTCCTTTGACAAATTTCAGGCAAGACCTATTCATTCTGAAAGGGTGAAGCCAAAAAAGGATAAAACAAAAAGCCAACCCAAAATTCAAAACCAACCTGGAGAGCTTTTTTCGGTGCTTGCCATTTCAGAATGATGACAGTTAATTATAGCAACTGCTCTCATTATGGGTGACCTCTGCTCACAGTGAGTGGTTCCTTATTACTGGATCGAGCCAGAGAAATGAATTCAAGTCCTCATCCTTCCCAAGCACAGCAGAATCTACTTAGCTATGCAGTCATCCTGCCCCCAAAGATTTCCATGAGAAAGGACTTAGAGCTGCAATGGAAAATAGGCAGCAACACATCTCTGTGTGGGCTATCCATGACCTATCTGAGGTCTGAAAAACCCAAACAAAAGAGATCAACATGCCCGTGGTCTTCCTTCATGTCAGGGATGCACTCTTGGTTGCTTTTCCTTTAATGTGCTAATACTTAAAGGAATATCTGTCTTCCCAGCTTGTTTTCGTCTCCATGAATAAATCCATGTCACAGACAGCTTAGTTACCTGGCTACTCACAGACATCAAAGGGGACATGAAGCTTTGAAGTGGGGATGAGACATCACTGTGAAAGGTGGGCAAGAGATATTTCTCTTGCATCTTTGCTAAATGGTCATGGGAATAAAATTAAACCAAGTTATCTATCTCATTTCTGGACAGAGAACGAAAGTTGTTCCTACCTCCCAGTAAGCTAAGTATTATCACCCTTCCATGTTGTTTTATCTCTACTGACATGGCTTAGTGGTGGTCTTGGCAGTCCTGGGGTAAAGGTTGGACTTGATGATCTTTAAAGTCTCTTCCAACCTGGTTGATTCTATGACTCTATGATGCTATTTAGACATGGCATTTCTTTCTTGATTTTTTTTTTCCAGATAAAAATGTTTCATCTCTGCTGCAATTTTCCCACAGTCCCTTTTGGCCTCCATTCATTTTTTTCCCCCATAAGAATCTCCATTGAGCTCTGGGCTTTACTTTCTTATTCTAAGTCAAATTAACTGAATCATGGTGCGGACCTGAAGCTCTTCTTCAATGTGGCAAAGGACTATGATGAAGCTAAAGCAATTTGAATCCCATGCTACTGTAGACCAAATTACCTCATTAGCAGAGAGGAGTTCACAGGCTGTACAAACACAGACTTCTTTAATTTCTGGAATTGCTGAGGAGCTTTGTGCAATGTTCAATATCTGCCTTCATTGACAAAATACTCAAATATGTTGATGCACACATGAACGTCTAAAACAGTTTCAAAGCTTTGATGGAGCACTTCTTGCTTATAAGACTGTGTGTAAGCAATAGAAGGGTTAAAACTCTACCAATTTGATCAAAAAGAACAAGAATGCTTTTGTATTTTCGGTGCTCACAAGAAAGCAACGTGTCTTCTCTTCTAGAAGGGCTGTAGGCAATATGTTCAGAAAATATTCGTAATGCTATCACCCCAAAAGGTCAAGAGAAGGATTTACTTATCTGTAATGATTTATGGAACTGACAAGACAGTGTACAAATGGGGCTCGGAAATGCATGGGCAGAAAATCTTAGAAGGAAATCATTGTGAGAGGGCACTGAGCAGATAGATTCTTTCAGTAATGAAACAAGTATTCTGTTTCATAAATCATGTTTGCTAGGAATATATAAAAACGGAATCAAAGTTGGTACCTTCTGTCTTTATCACTGAGCAGAAAGATTCTCTCCCTGGACCAAAACAGAGAAGGAAGCTTTATTTGTTGACCTACTCCAGCAAGGCATTCTGAGTGATGTTTTCCAGCTTTGTGTGCTGTTTGTGCTATATATTATCAATATTGGCTGCTGATGCCAAGGTCTCAGTTGTCACCTAAGTTCTCTGCTGTGACTTGGGTTTTAAGCAGCAAATTGTCAATGTCCCTCCATGAGATGGACACTGCAGTAAAACCTGTCATTTACTTTAATGGCCCAGGTGTCAGAAAGAAGTTTTGTCATGGCAGATGAAGCTGTCTGTTAATCCTGATGGGATTGCTATGCTCACCCATCTAGCGAAGCTCCTCACATAAATTAGCCCAAGCAATTTCTCAAAGTGTAATAAATAAGCATCGACCTCTCGCTGACATTCACTGGATGGCATTACAGATGAGGTGTATCCAAGGACATATTACTTTGGTTTAGCAAAGTTCGGCCTTGAGGCAAGAGCAATACTTGACACAATGCAAGGACTGAGCAGAACTTCCCAGATAGATCCAGGGTAACCATGCTTTCGGCGGCATACTCTTTACGTGTTGTAAACTGTAGTATTGACGCAGCCTAGATCTTGGAACAGTGCTAGATCTTCCCCTGCCATCAAAAACAAAGAGCAGCTGATACATGACTCTACAAGAAGGTGTCATCTCTCCTAACTTTTAAGATCTAAAATTTAGGGACCTATTTTAAGGCAGCTCTCTTGTCACCCACCATTGTGGACAGAGTCGTCTCCACATTGCAGTTCATGTCATCTGTTTTAGACATTTATCCCAGAGTGTTCTTCGAAGGTGCCTCCTTTTTACCTTTAAGGAGGAAAGAACAAAGATTCTGGGTCAGTCAAAAAGGGGAAGGGAGCAGGTGTGGTTCTGCCTTTTTTTAACTATCAGTTGAAATGCCACACAATGCCTAGGGGAAACCTGTGCTTTGGATGCCTTGCACCCTTACTTTCTCTTATGCTGTTACTATCAAGCTGCAGCTCCCCTGGTTCACTACAGTATTTCTTTCTGGTCTAGGGAGACTTGGGATCATAGCAATTGCACAGCAGCTTTGGGAGACAGAGAACAACCATGGTGCTGGAGAGGAGTTTGGAGTGATGATGGCTCTAATGTAGGAGAGCAGCATTACAGAAATGCTTTGAGTTTAGGCTGAAGCATTTCAGTTTGGAAACACGAAATGCACATACATGATTTTTAACCTTCAGTTGCCCCATTTGCTGAGTAAATGAAAGGCACTGAATGACATCCATGGAACATTTCAGTGGTAAATGTAGCATTAAAACCCCATAGGAGTGATCTCCAGCTCCCACTCACCTGCAGTAGCACTGGTCATCCCTAGTGCAGAGCACACCCATTAAAGTGAAACAGTACTATTTATTCTCCACAGTTTTCATGACACAGAATGCAGTAAGATTACATCTAACACCAAGTTTCCATTCATAAACTGTTAAAATCACCTACAGACCTTCTAAAGAGTTGTTTCAGTAACATATCTGTTACTACTGCACAGTTAAAAGGCAAGTTTACAAGCAATCCATGGAGTTACCCTTATTAAACTATCACTTCCTGACACTTTAGCAGCAGGGTTTTCTATGAAATGATGAAAACCAACCTGTTGGACACATGGCTTATCTGGGGAATTCTGGAAAATATGGTTGCACAAACTAGTGAAAGTTTAGAAATGCTGATAAAAAAATCTGGTTTAGGGAAAATTCTCTTGCTTCAGTACTCAAAAATATGATTTTCAAGGATATTTCATTGAAACTGGAGGTTTTTTAGACAATCTAATGGCGCTTCTGGCCTTCTAATCTGTGAATCAGAACTGGGAGTAGCTAAGAAATTCATTGGAAAGCAAGAGGAAGAAATCCAACCAAATGTAACTGTTCAGCAGGTTAGAAAGCACTGTTCTCACCTGGGGTTTGGGATGGTGATGCTGTCATCTCACGTTTTTCCAACTGGTTAGCCATTAATACACACAGTAAAATTAAACCTGAACTGTCAGGAAATAATGCAGGACACCGGATGGAGCACTGTTGGAAGCAAGTGGCTGTGCTCCCTCTGAGATTCCTGAGAAGGCACAGAAGCCATCAGACAAAACCAAGACTAAAAATAAAGAGGCCCAGCTCAGAATTACCAGATCAGAGATTATTTTCTTGCTGAGCTCAGATATTATAAGCAGAGCAAAGCATCCTTTAAAGGAGGGTCATGCTGCTTTTGGCCATAAGTAGCACCACACGAGCTTTGGATGCACCCTGCAGGGTGATGGAAGAGCACTGCAGCACACTTGGTTGTAAGAACTCCTTTAGTCTTCCTACTCAACCCATTTTTCCCCCTTCTCTCCTCTTTTGTGCGATCAGCCACTTTTCACACACACACCCCAGCACCCCCAAGCCAGCTGTGGGAAGGGGGGTAGGAGCTAGATGATCCTTAAGGTCTCTTCCATCCCAAACGATGCTGTGATTCTATAATTCTATGGTTTAACTGCATTGGCTTGTTCAGATTTGTGCCAAGCAAAGCCAGGAAAATCCAGGGCTGGACAAACATCAGCAAGGAAGCAATGACTGCAGATTTTTCCTAACCATCAACAGAAATACATCGGCTTCTTAAATGAACATTGAGGGATATGTTGTTGCTCTGCAGCCCATGAGGTAAATATGATTTTGGTGTTTAACACACATGTAGACAACTTGCTGAGAGCAGCACCACATTTGCTGGGCATGAATTAGGTCCCTCCAGAGTTTTTCTTTGTAATTTTGTGTTTGTTCAAATAATGAGAAAGGTTATAACCTTCGTAATAATTATCTCAAACAGAGACATTAATGAATCATTCATCAAATGAAAGGGAACAAGTGCTATATAAAATGCTTTAGAAAACTTGCCTTTGTTCCTGTAATTCAGCAGCTGGCAGCTGCCTCATCTTCATGCACACACACAGAGGGATTAAAGCAACAGGAGAAAAATGCGGCTTAAAGCTAGCACAGCCAAAGGCCAGAGGGTAAGGCTTTCAAAAGACCCTGTGTGATTTATGCACTCACCTCCTACCCAAGAGCACAAGCTTTGAATTTCCACAACACTTCTCCTGCAAAGCCATTATGCAGAAACCCTGGTGATGCTGCAGCCCCAAGGCACAAAGGCAAAGGGACATCCACACTCACAACCATACTGCACCAGCACCTAGAAGTGCTCCTCAGAGGGCTGGGCTCTTCTCAGAGACTGGGGAGGTAAATCAGTGTGAGCAGGACACCCTATGCCCACTGCTGTCTCTGCATGCTGAGTGTGGGAGCTCTCTTGGGCATGCTCCAATCAACTACTGCAGCTCAAGTGTTCCTTCTGCCAACGGGTCAAACCTGCCCACTCAGACAGGCATCATACATGTGCTGTTATCCTTTGCTGCTTCAACAGAAGGCAGATGGCTGCCATTGAGCAAGGTCAGGGATTTTTCCATTTCTCTCCTTAGTGTGATGGGTAGCATGTTATTGAAGAAACAGACAAGCCAGATCCTGGGAAAGGTCAGGATTTATTATGAGTAAGAGGAAACAACTTATCCCCCACATGCATATAATTGGGCCTGACTTCCATTAACACAAGGCAAACAGGCAGCTTCCGACTGGGAACCTCAAGGGAGCGTTATAAATATAGCTGCAGGCTCAACCAAGTTTAGCCAGACAGGAGTGCAGACTGGCATGACAGCTAACAGGGAACCACAGAAGAGATTAGAAAGGGTCACAAAGGAGACTGCAGGTGACTGTTTGCTCCCCAGACAAATATTCTGATCCATTCGTTGTGAAACCCTCAGCTTGGTCTGGAAAAGACAAAACAGGGAATCTTTCCAAGTACTTTCACTGCATCTCTTGTGAAGATCCGATGCTAAAGTGACACTGCTTCTTCTGGCTAATACTCATGTGGTTTTGACCTTGTTTTTCCCCTGCTGGAAGTTTTCAGCCAGGCAGAGTCCAACTCTGTAGTTGTTATCCCAGGAAGATCAGTCAGTTGGATACCTATTGGTTTAGGAAAACGGGAGTGTTAGCATCGTCCAACCTTCCACATTGCTTGGATCAAGGCAATTGGAACTGATGCCTCCAAAATGTTAATTGAAGTCTTGTGATGACCCTGGTGAAGATAGGTGTCGTGGTTTAACCCCAGCCAGCAACTAAGCCCCACACAGCCACCCGCTTTGTCCCCCACTGCAGGATGGGGGAGAGAACCGGAAAGGTAAAAGGGAGAAAACTTCTGAGTCGAGATAAAAACATTCTTATAGGTAAACCAAAAGCCATGCAGACAAGCAAAGCAAAACAAGGAATTAATTTACCCCTTCCCATGGGCAGGCAGGTGCGCAGCCATCTCCAGGAAAGCCTTGTGCCAGCTACTAAGAAGAAAATTAACTCTGCCCCATCCAAAACCAGCACAGTAGTGAAAGCAGGGTTTCATCAGCATATATCTGCTTTGAATTGAGACAAAAGGCAGAGAGCCTGCATTGATGTGCCCAAATCCCATTCAGATCAGGCTAATTGCACTGTTGGAACTTCAGGATAAGCAGCAGCACCTGCTTAACCTGACTGAAGTGAACATTCCTCAGTGGATGTTTCTAAGCAGCGCAAGCACTCGGTGTAGTCAGCACAGCCTGGCTTTGTACCAACACATCAGAACCCTTCTCACACAGAGGTGGTGGGTTCAGCACATCAGGTGGTATGACCTGAGAGTCTCACCTTGCTGCTTTGGGAACCACCACCAAGAGCTCAGAACCCAGACACAAACCATGTCCTGTGCACAGCCACAGCAGGCAGCCAAGACACCATCACCTCCCTGCAGCCATGGGGATGGAGCAACTCTGTTAAGCATCTGTCACCTCCTCGCACTTATAGGATGGGGCTGCCTTTTGCCTTCAGTTGTCCTGAGATGTAGCAATCTCCAGTTCACACCACAATGTTTTTAAGCAGATCACACATTCCAATGGAGGACCACACTTGGCTTTACTCACCTCTTGCATAGGTTTTTATCCCGGTGCTAAGTAGAGGTGCTGCCACAGAATCCAGAAGCTAAATTCTTATGAAGAACAATTTATAAACCCCTATGTTTTATATATGAAAATGCAAATAAAAATGTGTATAAAAATGTAGGTAGTTTGATAAAATTCAGTTTAAGAAAAAGCGGAAGACAGACAGGTTTAATGAAAAACCTCTAAACTCCTTTCAGATGAGATCAATGAATAGAAATCAGTACCAAATGTAGTAAAACAGAGGCATTACGGAACAAGAAGTGGAAGGTCAACCTATACTTGAATGGGACACACACACATAGATGTTGCACCCGTCATGAAAATCACACAATGTATGAGACCTCCTGTCTGGAAAAGTTAATGTAACCTTCAGTAACAATGCCTTCACTATGAAAGTTTTCAAATGAAAATATGGGCTCTTTAGGATATAGGTATGTGATAATACACGGTATTTTTCAGCCTAATTTGTCCCAAATCTGAAGCGAGGCAACTGCAGAGTGAAAGCCCGGTAGAGTCACTTAATCTTCTCTTCTTAACTCATGTGCTCATTTTGAGCAATCCGCACCTAACTAAGCAAAAAGCAAGGCAAAGCAATGTAATTGCTGTAAGCTGCCTGTGTTGGGCAGTGAAGACTCTGCCCAAGAACAGTCAAGCTGCACTAGTCACTCCCTTTGCTGACAGCAAGAATTTTCAGATGCAAAATTGCTTCCTTCTTGCTATTCCAGACCCATGAAATTTCCATGCTGGTGGAAAGGGCTGGAAATGCCATCTAACTGTGACAAGGAAAGTAAAGAACTGCCTTTAATACGCAATCATTAACCAGCTCCTCCATGCGAGGTGCTAGCATCCCGCTTCCCTCCTAGGCATATTACAAAGAAATAAAGGAGAAATTACACTGCTGTCATTTACTTGTGGGAGGACAGAAGAACTCGGTGTCAAAGGCCTGGGCTTTTGCTGCCATCCTCCAAACTTCATCTGCCTTTCCACTGACTTAATTTGGACAAGGACAAATGCACAAGGCTGTTTTTCCTCTGCATGGGCCAGCTATCTTGCTGTGATGCTGTGGGAACTGCAGGTACTCCAAGCTTACCCACTTCCCCTGCTTCTCCTAGCAGAGGCAAGCATTAATTGGTAAGACTGGCTTGGTAAAATGGGTGGTAAAAGTGGGACTAAAGAACACCACTAGTAGTGCGAACACGTGCAACCAGGGTGAGCAAGGTCCTCCCAAATGAAGATGGGTATGACTACTATGGCTTGGACAGGTAGAAAATATCATTTGCTCCTTTCAGCTTAGCAGAGAAAGGGATTAAAAGGCTTTTTGTATCTTTAGTTCTTTGTGAACAATGTGGCTAATGCTTTCAAATGAACAGGAGCATCCCTGAAATACAATAAAGGCCCTGACTGTCATCTTAGCTTAGCTACTACAAGGAAGATTCTCAACATTGAAACACCCTGGTCAGAGTTTCCTACAGGTCTCTCACTGACAACAAAAACTGATAGGGAATAAATAAATATGTATATACCTTACTAAACTATCATAAGAAGTGCAACATGGTATTTTGTCAATGAGAAGTGATTAGACATTGCTCTGCCCTCCAAAACACTTTGGCAACTCTCCCAAAAGAGATGTGATTTATTTTTGTTAATCTCTAATGACTCCCAAGCCACGCAACAGGCAGTTCATGTAATTCAGTCAGCTACATTGCCTCTTCCCTTGCCAGCAGCAAGCAGAAAAACACAGGCTTGCCCTTGCACCGTTTCTGTGCCTATTGATTATATCATTAGGTAAGCAAATTGGTTACCTCACTTCAGACTCAGTGCTAAATTACCGTCACTAAGGTTTGTCATCACCTTAATAGGGTATCGACTGCCATGAAAAGAATACATTGAGAATCCCTGTCTCCCAGGGGAAGCAATCATGAAGGAGCATTCCCAGCTCAGGTATACTCCCCCATTGTAATAAATTATGATTTACAGCAAGGTCAAAATTCAAGCCACTACATGTGCTGCAAGTGCTCATTTTAACAGATCAAGTAAATAGGCTATCCAACAAATACAGATTTCCCTACCAGTTACATTGCTCTGTCAATGGGCAGCAAGATGCCATTGCAGCAGACAGAAGTACTCATGATGTGTTAGCAATGGCTAAACTCCCAAGGGGACAGAGAAAGGGTGGATTTCTGAGAGCCTCCCACAGCAGGGATGCTTATCTGGTCCTGCAGGTCCAACTGCTGGGGTTTATCTCTGGCTCTGCCACTCATTTTACTGAGGACTGTGGGCTCTGCTGCTCTCTGCCCTGGTGAGAAAAGGGAATTGTACTGCTTTTATCCACCTATGAAACAGTCCTGATTGGGGGAAAAAATGGACAAAGATATGACTAAACTTCACCAGATACAGGTGTAGCCTAACCTCTTGTCTGACTCTTGCTTCACACAGAGTGCGTGCTTTGAGTAAGAACTACAGCCAGCAAATAATCTACTCCAGCCTGCTCTTAAACCCACTTTCTTCTTAAAGCACAGATATAATGAGAGTGTTTTCTTTCTAGGCAGGTCAGCTTAAAATCCTCTAAGAGCCCCAGAAAGCTGTACTGAGTCAGTGCTGACAGCACATTGTGACTTCAGCTGCAGGGAAAACATGTTATCACCCCTCACCCAGCCTGCATTAAAGGGGCTATGTCACAAGGCAGGTTTATTTAGGTCCTGAAAGGAGAAGGATGGGCAGAGATGGCTCTTGCTGTGGTCAGGGAAGATACCAGGCACCCCGGGGATAAGGTCTCCATCCCACAGCAGCCCATGCAAGCACAACCTCATTTCTTCTGGGCTACTGATGAGTGAAAAAGTAGACACAGTCTTCTGGAAGGACCTCTCCGTTAGCAACAGGAAACGTTCATTGATTTCCGTGGGCTTTTAGATTAGGCTCTTAATTGCTTCTAACTTAGACTGGGGGGGGGGGGCAAAGCAACTTAGCAGCAAAAAGGCTGCCACATACTTGAGCTGCTCACTCACTCCGCCAGTCACCATCTTCAGGCTCTGTCCAGGCTCAGGATGGACATGCTGGTTCCCACCTACTCAATACAGACAAAACAGATGGTCTGCTTTTCGGATTTATGCTGCATCTCACATGTATCAGCGTTCCTGCCCCAATCCCATGTAACACTTTCCATGGGATTCTCCTAGAAAAGAGAATTAGCCAGCAAGTTCTTTGTATTTCCCAAGCAGCATCATTACCAGTGCGCGACACCCCTGCCCACAGTGCTGCAATTACAATGCACCCCAGAAGGCTGCGTAAGCAGATCCTACAATGCCAATCCCACAGCAAGACACTGGGAAGGGATAGGAGGAAATGGAGAAGGTCTTTGCGCAGTTGGAGGGAAACAGCCCCTCTGCCATTCATGAGGATCTGAGCTCTTATTGTACCTAAGAAAGAAGTGGAGCTGTGCACTTCGCTCTGCAATGGGAAAAGCAAAGGTTTAAGATGAAGCACAAGGAGCTCCCTCCATGGGAGAGGCCATGGGTCTAAGGCAGGACGAGAAAACATTGAAACCAGGGAAGTTTCTCATCCTCTGCAGCTCCCCTCTGAGCTCTGAACAGACATTATGAGAAACTATCATTAGGAAGGGCCTTATCACACCTACATAACACCACATAGTGCCAGAACAGTTCATTGCAGGATAAATATAGCCGTGATGTACAGCTCTCTGGACCGCAGCAACTGGATGATTTCAGTTGGGTTTCTTTGTGAAGATATTAAGGAAGCTTATCATCATCTCAGGCATGGACTGAAGAAAAGGATTCACTCAAGCACACACAAAAACCTAAGCAGCTCCAAAGCAAATAGATAACTGGGAAAGCCTGAACTGTACCACATGAATTAAAGAGTCTGAGGCACATTTATTCATGGAATATACACTCCCTTAAGAGCAGCCTGATGTTTATTGAACCAGAGACTAAATACCTTTATCAATACTGGGTCTTTCTAATAGGTATCTTCTATGATTTGTCTGGAGCAGAAACACTGGACTTGCACGCAAGCACCCATGGATATTCTCAGAGAACAGTTATGTGCAGCAAGCCGACACAGAGCAGATGTACTCATTCCCTGCCACTTGAATCTGAAAGGAAATTCAGGTTTTATGGTCCCTGTTTTGTTTGTTTCTGCATTCTTCAGCAGCTGAATCACACACTGCACCAGGGCTGAAGAGTTCACAGCATTTTTCAGTCAAGGTGCTCTTTGCTGCAAGGGCCCTTAGAAAAATCACAGTGCACAGTTCTCAATAGCACCTTGGGAACCTGAGTCCCAGATTCACAAAGTGATACAGTTTGGTGTCTGAGCCACTCTGGTGCTTTAAAATACTCCATCAACAGATGTTTTTTAACTTTCAATTCTATGAAGAAGCAGAAATGAACAGCGACATGGGGGTACCTGTACCTGGATAACACGGGATGGTGTCGGAGGGATGCAGGAGTCAACACTGCTTGCAAATGAAGGCCTGAGACATAGCTGCTGATAGGGTCCCAAAATCCACATTGCCAGAAGGCAATTAGCAAAGGCACAGTTTACCTTAGAGAATGATCAGATGGATTAAACAGAAATAGATAGGGAATTCCCAGGAGGCTTGAGGAAAGGTGTCAGCTTGGGAACAAGAGTAAACGATGCCTGAAAACTTGCAGCAGTGGAGAGAAAAGTGGTAGCATCAGCAGACAAACCTCAGTCCAGCGCTGCCAGAAAGTTAGGAGGGTTAGTTATAACAGGGAATTTAGGCACTTACAGGCATTAGATCATACCTTGTATCTAGTCCCATGGTTTACCTGTCGTATTGCTAATACTAATACTGAGCATGCAGTTCACCACTTGCTGGTTTATCAGATGTCCATAATGAATCAACAAAGTGCTTTAATCCTGATTTGATTTAAGCCATGTGAGTCAAGCAGTTTTCCCCTGCAACACACCAGAAGTTTTCCTAACTGAAGGGGAGAACATAAGAAGAGGATCAGGCTTATGGATCCAAATCCTAAATCCTCCCCTTATCTCTACAAAGACGACTCACACAGCAGTAATGGTCCCCATCATCTGGAAGTTTAGAGCAGCATCTTAGTGCTCCATTCAGGGCTTTGAGATAAAAGGTGCCATATAAAAATAGTTTAACACTTTGATGGGTGTCACATCTCATAAAGGATAATCAGAGACACAGAGGGGACAACACATTACAACTTATCTTATGAATCAACCCCAGCAGAGCTTAAGGGCTTATCCAGCAAATCAGAAAGAGCACAACCAGAAACCACCAGGAGGATTTTTGTCCTTAAATGTTGTATTTGACCCCCTTTCAAACCCATTTTGCTATATTATATTTTTAAGAGGTGGAACAAGTCAGACTAGAGTGGATTTTGAAACTGTGGTGCCATTTCAAATGGGAACAGATAAACTCAGAGCCCAACATTTAAAGCCTACCTAAACCTTAGGGCTTTCTGTAGTTTCAAGCAGAGCCATGTCACCATTTGTGCTCCATTCAAGGCAAGACAGATGCAGCCCTAAGCCCATATGTGCTTGGATAATGAAGATGCCTGCTGTAAGCCAGGCATTTTCTGAACTCGTGCAGTCATCTGAGTCTCTAACAGAGACAATTTAGCAGCCTTTGCTTTCCCCACAACAGCTTTATATCTACAGATTAAAGGACCCGATCCTGAAGTTTTTATTCTCGTGAACTTGTGTGGCTGATCTCAACCCTCGTGATCATGTGTGGAGACCTTTTTCCAGCAGTAAGTTCCATGCACCCACTGTGGCTTGGTTGGTTTGGTTTTCCAAGGGACTTATAAAGCTAAAGTTAAGGAAAAAGCCCAGGCAAACAGAGATTTGCACACATAGGCCAAGTGTTTGTACACATAGGCCAAGTGTTTGTACACACGGGCCAAGTGTTTGTACACACAGGCCAAGTGTTTGTACACACAGGCCAGTGTATCAACTCAGTATCCACCAGTACTTGAAATATAATAGGATTCAGCAAGATTCCAACCCAAACCATTCTATGATTCCATGATTTGGAGCTTATTTCTATATAGGAAGCAAACTGCAGGAGAAATTTAGCTCAAAGCAGTGCCTGTAGAACAGGGATGGGAAGAGAGGCTGAGGAAGCAGAGGAGTCTCCAATTTGTCTTCTGAAGTTCCTCTGTGTTCTCCAAGGGTGTAAGCAGGCTCCAGGGAATGGACCAGAGCAAAACGTGTTTATTCCCAAGACTCTTTCTTAAACAATCTAAGGAAAACCACATCATCCCTGCCCCTCATCACTGGCACAGTGGTCCTGACACAAGGATGTGATTGATGCCTCACAGCTACCAATGGACCTCCAGGAGCTGCAGTGACCTAACTTTAAGTAAAACTTGCACAGCAGGTCTAGGAAATTCACCCTCATCATTCTCTTGGCTCGAGCATCAAGACCAGGCAGAAACCGCCTGAGCACAAACACATGTATTTCCTTCATGGTTTGGTAGAGCTCTGGGGCCACTTTCACCTTAAGGTGTGCAAAGCAAATCACACGTCACGCACAGCCTTCTTTCCTTAAGCAGTGCACGTGCAGACCTTCTGTGACTGTTTCAGGAGCATCAGCACAGCACTGTTTCTCATTAAAAGTGTGCTTGAGACAAGAAATTCCTTTTAAACTTCCCAATCCCAGACTGGTTTGGGCTGAAGGGAACTTAAAGCTCATCCAGTCCCAACTCTAGCCACAGGCAGGGAGACCTCCCACTAGAACAGCTTGCTCCAAGCCCCTGTGTCCAACCTGGCCTTGAACACTGCCAGGAATGGGGCAGCCACAGCTTCTCTGGGCAATTAATTAATTCCCATTCTACTCGTTATGTTCATAGAATTCTGTGTCCCCTCACCTACATCTTATCTTTGTGAGGACCATTTTCAGGAGAACGAGGACTACTTGTGAGGAGCTTCACAAGTCATGGTCCACCTCAGGCCACAGATCTCTGCCTCTGACTTCATCACTCCCACAACAGCCCCATGCAGGGTCTTCACCAGAAATGCTGATGGTTCAGGGCCTTGGGTCCTGCTTTCGGGCACATGCTACATCTAGTAATGATACACATGGAAGAGATGCACAGGAAAAGCCAGCGCTGGTTACAGCCCATGGTAGTTTGAGCTCTGCGGATCCAGCAATACAGTTTCTCAGGGCAAGCTTCTGAGAATAAAATAAGCATTTCCAATCAGAGTTTTCAGTTGCAACTGAGCAGTGCATTCAAGCTCAAGGACCAGCAAGTGCTGATCTGCTCGAAGGAGATCAATACCAGATCCCACAACCTATTTCCTGTCCAAGCACAATCACTTTCATTCCATTTGATTTTAAACACTACAAATTCTATCGATACATGTTGCTAAAAGGGATTGGCTATGATAACCAAATCAAGGTCAGAGGGATGTGTGTCTCAGCATCAGTGACCACCTCCTTTGCTGCCGTTTTAAGTATCCAAAGCATCAATAAGTAAGTCATAGCTGCATCTTTCGTTAGCAAATTCATCTCGCTCGAGCTGTGGCAGACGACAGAGACCTCTTGTGGAAGAATTATGTACTGCAAGCACACATACGCCACCTCCTAGATACCTTCCTTGTCTTGTCCCTCTTTCTATACTAAAGGGCTCCTTAGTGAACATCCATCCCCATTTGATCTTCCCCATGGATTTCATCTCAGGCAGCAGCACCATGGTGGAAAGAAAACATCCAAGCACCTGGAAGTTCATCTTTCCTAAGTTTTGGCTCCTAAAAAAGCAACAATGCAAGATTGCAAATAATTCAGAGCCAGTGAAGGAAAACACAGCTGCTGTGACACAACAGACAACAAAAATGCAAACATGATGCATAAAAACTTATTTTTCTCTAAAATGAGAAGCTTTTCTGCACCTATGGCTCCATTTGGTTGCTTGCAGTGTTGGGTAAATTCCACACTAACAGTGAAAAGTGGTTGAAACAGAGTACAGGCATATCTGTGAATGTGGCTTCTGCGGAGGATCTCTACACACACACACTTCGTAACTAGGACAGTAAATAGGATGCTGTGACAACATCAGGAGGGGTGTCTGTGCCTTGGTGCTCAAAGAGCTTGTGTGCCCTGACACACCTCTAAGAACAGCTCATTCTCACCAGAGCCTTCCTCTTCAGAAAGCACTCCAAGGCACGGCTAATTCAACAACAGTGATCACAATGAACTCCCAGGCTCAGCCCCAGCAGCCAGTGGGCACAAGGACCTGCAGTCAATGCCGCACTGCTGCCTCGCTGGGGTGGCAGCAGCACTGGGAAGGCTCAGACCCATCACTTGACAGGTCAGGACTCTAAACTTGGACTGAAGATAACCCCAGCAGAATACCTGCCATGACCCAAAGAGTCAGGGACCGGAGGTGGCTGCAGCTGTTTCCCTGGCCATTGCTCTGGTGTCGGCTCATTTACAGCGGTAGCATCAGTGATCAGTGTTTTTCTATATGAGGGCAGCTGCTTCCAGGCAGTAACTTGGAAAGGTCAGCACCTGAGTTGTGTCTGACATGAAAGCCACTGAGGGACCACCTACCAGGCTGCTGCCTCCTGTGGTGGGGAGGGAATTGCCCACTAGCACCTCAAAGGCTTTTTCTCTGCCAGGTGCCTCATCTTCCCATGAGGATGCTGAAGTCTATGGGGGAAAGCCAGGCCTGGGAACTTGAAGAAGCAGAAAGAAGACATCAGGGAAAAACCCTGGGGAAAGAAAGGTTCTGAGATCCAAGTCCCCCTCTGAGACCCTGCCTGGGGACAAACCCCCCTTTCAGCTGCCTCTTGCCTACCCCAGTCGTTTTGGCTGCTTGGGAATGGCTGGTGCAGGACCATGGTGTCCAAGCTCCAGCAGCACAGGTCAGCACAGGACACAGCTCCTCAGCTCTGACCCAGAGAAAACAGCCCACATTGCTTAATAAGATACAGCACAAAATAACACGTTTCATCACTGGCATCTCCATCCATTTATCACTCAGGGACACAAGTCTGTCTGAACCATCCTTGCTGTCTGATAGTGTCAGATGCCACGCCGCTGGCAGCTCTTCTGCTCATCTCAGGCACAGCAGCAGGCACAAATCCACGTGCTTATCTCTAGAACAGACAGGAGGGGGCAAGGGAAAAGCAGTGGCCAAAACAGCCAAGCCCTCAGACTGTAAAAAACCACAAGGTGTTGTTTGCTGCTTGCTACAGGAACTGTTTGCATCACTGAGATCATAGATCCCAGACTGGATTGGGTTGGAAGAGACCTTAAATCTCCTCCAGCTCCAACCCCTGCCCCAGGCAGGGACACCTCCCACTAGAGCAGCTTGCTCCAAGCCCCTGTGTCCAACCTGGCCTTGAACACTGCCAGGGATGGGGCAGCCACAGCTTCTCTGGGCGCCCCGTGGATGCCCACATTAGCTCCTTATGTGGAGCTAACTCCCTTGCAGAGCAGCGCCCACAGTCCCCCCATTCCTGTGCCAAGAGCTCCACCCGGTGGCCTCCCCAGCCGTGACTTTCTCCCTTAGAAACCACCATAAAACTGAAATACAAGAGGAAGCAAAGCAAATCAGAAGCTTGGGGCTGTGCCGAGAGCTGTACGGACAAAGCTGGGCGAAACCCCTGTTTCTGGGATGAAACCCAGCCACTACAGGAACAATGTCGAAATCCTGTGTTACAGATGTCCCATGGAAGAGGGAAGAGTTGCTGGGACCAGGCTGAATGTGCAGAGCTGCAGAGGCTTTGAGAGAGCAAGCTCTGATCCCACGTATGACAGGCATTTGCTTTCTCTTGTCCATCACCTCACCTCCCAGGAGAGCACCCTTGCTGCTCCTGGTGGGCAAGTGCCACCATCCCAAAGGGGCTGTGCTGCACAGCAGGGTACCATCCGCAAACCAAGGCTGGTCCAGTACTGCTGGCCTGCGCAGTGATGGGCACTCACCTCCCCGTTTGAACCCTCCCTTCACTCTTGATGCCCATCTACACAGGGTGTTTCACAAGCTCACTGCAGCTCTCACTGAAGCTTTGAAGACCTTGAGGCCTGAAACTGAGCTTATTGTGTGTTTCTCACATACCGCTCCCATGCTTTGGCTGGAGTTGTGCGTTCATTGGGTTCCCTGGGGCATGCTCACCAGAGAAGACATTCCTGAGCACCGTGGGGCTTCTGGGTGTATCTATCTTCCATCTGCCTGAAGCAGGAATACATTAAACAATACAGTCCCAGCAAGTGAAATGGCCCTATGGGGTATCATTTACACAGATTTCATTGGCTGTTAGTGGAAATCTCTGGGAAGGAAAGAAAATGCACACTTCCATTGAGATGAAAATGAAGTGTGTCCATCTGATTCCCTGTAGCTGTGCAATGAGACCCACGTGCCAAGGGTCAGAAAGCTCCAAAGTGCTCAGTGTAGTGCTCTGAGGATTTTCCATAAGCCGAATGGATCCAAGGGAAACCCCAAATGAGTACAAGCAAGCCATGCTCTGGCACAGGAGACCCCATCAAACAAACAAGTGACTTCGTTTGGAGTAATGATAAATACAAAGATCTCACATGAGTATGCACATGGAGGAGGAAAGGGTTGGGCAGGGTTACTTTGGGAGTGAGCACCCTGCATCGAACACCCGCGTGCTCAGCCTGGCAGCACAGCACCGAGTCACACAACGTGCCTTAGCTTGCAACGCACAGCTTAATGCTCAGCTTGAGCATTCAGTCGGCTTATGCAACCCTTCATCTCTCTTTTCCCCCCTCTCATTTCTCTTTCCGCTTCCATTTTCCTTATGAGTTCCCCATCCCTGGCAGTGTTCAAGGCCAGGTTGGACACAAGGGCTTGGAGCAAGCTGCTCTAGTGGAAGGGGTCCCTGCCTGTGGCAGCGGGTTGGAACTGGATGAGCTTTAAGGTCCCTTCCAACCCAACCCAGTCTGGGATTCTGTGATTCTATGAGTTTAGAGAAGATGGTTTCTATAGCCTGTGAGCAGCCCAGCTGTCCGGTCATGCAGCCCCAGCATGACAAGCACTACAAATGCCTGATAAGCCCATCCAGCATGCCCTTGTCTTGTTTATCTCCTGGATGTCACTTTGCCTGAACACAACCACCTCACAAGAAACCTGGGTTTTTTCTGCTAAAATACCAAAGGTGCTTTAGTAAAGATAGAATTACCTAAAAGCCTCTTCACTTCAAGAGGCACTTCAGGACACGGCGGCTCTGTAAACTTCCATCATTTTAGTTAATTGAAAAATCCTCTCCAGTGCTTGGTACCAGGAGCAGTTTAGCTTCTGGAGCAAGGCAGTACCACTGGTAAATATAGTTAGGTACACACACATACAATCATTAGTACAAACACATACAATCATTAATACAAACACATGCGATCGTTAGTACAAACACATATGATCATTAGAGTCAACACACACAGCATGCTCCTGTTGCATAACAAAATGTAGTGTCGAGCTTTAGTTCCCTAAGAATGCAAGGGCCCAATTTTATAGTGAGACACTGAAAAGAGAAGCCTGCACTGACTTGAAACAGAGAGTAGTATGACCTGAGTACAGGCTTTTTCCAGGTTTTAGCAGCCTTTCAATGAGCATCAGCATAGAAATCTCATCAGAATACAAAACCAAAAGGATGAACCCCAAATTACCCGTCTCATGCTCAAAGCTCTTTGGGAATTGATTCAGATGTTTCTGTTTCAAACCACCATTCCTTTGTCCACAAGAAATGGGTGATCACAACAGCAGCATTTGCTTTTAAAACACAGAAACATGATTGGATTTTCCTTTGACGTAAATGTTCTTGATGTCACCATACGTAAAGCAACATTTTCAACAGGTTACTGCAGTTTCCCCAGCCATATGCTTTCTCATGTTGTCATTTTTCCCCTCTGAGATACATAGCATGCTGTAACACTTGTCAGCTTGAAGCCACAGCCACATCTGCTTTCCAAAGCCAAGTTTGCAGATTCCAGCAAAGGATACAGGCAAGAAGATGGGTTCTCTGCAGCAACTGCAAAAACATGACTTGCTGCTCCCTTTCCCTGGGAATTTCCATAGGGATTGCTTTCAGTAGCAATATTCTGAAGAGAGGCATAGGATTTGTTTGTGAGCTGCTGTTTACACCCTTCTTACACTTCCACTGGTGCAACAAGAGTCCACCCTGGAGGGTCTCTGGATGCTACCACACAGAGGGTATTTTAAGCAGCCTTTGTAGACCTCCTTTTCCTTAAAGCTCACAATAGTGACCTATGTACTTAAAGTCTTCACATAAAGTGCCACTAAATCTCAGCTCTTAAAAGTATTTCTCCAGCTGCAAGTCCCCAGCTATAAAGGTCTGTGTGTGCTATGGCCACACATAAGGGAATGAGACTGGTGCAAACCCAACCTGGAAAGTGCTTATAGCTTACACACAGCACAGGGTGTAGACAGTGAAATCAGCTGAAACATGTACTTAAGCATGGATATTGATCCCACCATAGGCTTGATAAGCCTAAGGTGTTGATACCTGAGAAAACGACAGCAAGCCTATTGGAGATCAGGCCTGAGAATGCCAAAGCTTCTACCCATCTCCAAAGCATTTTCTGCTCAGCTGAAGGCATGGGCCAGCCCTGTCCCATCTCCAGAGGAGTGACTGTGCAGTGAGCAACCTTGAGGTGCAAAAAGAGAAAGGGAATAAGCTGCTCTTCAAACCCACCCTGGCCAGGAGCAGAAGCAATGAGCTAAGGTTTTGGCAGGAGAGACTCACTTGGCAAGAGGGAAAATTAGGAAACACTTACTGGCAATAAGCAGAGCAAAATCCTATTGCAGATTGCCTGGAAAGCAAACAAGATCCTTTTGTTTGAGCTTGGGATCTTTTTCTTCAAGCTTTCAAAGAAAGGGCTAGCCAGCATGAATCAGGAATGCCACAGGCATCTTACCTGGGAAGAAATGGAGTGGTGACATCCTGAAATGCCTTCTAGCTCGCTGGAGAGTCATGAGGGGAGACTGCAGCAGATAACCCAGCTCTTAGCTACCCCTTTGAGCCTGGGGTGTTCACTTCCCAGCTCAGGTCTCCCATTTGTGACCTTTATCCCCTGCTCCACAGCCCCGTGCTGTGACCTGGGCCTGCAGCATCGTGTGGGTGTGCAGATTACAGCCCTGGCTATGGCAGCACAAAGGAGGGAGCCGAGTACTCGAGACCCACGCTCCTTGCACGGAGTCTGATGAATCTGATCAGTAAAGAGGCCTTCTGACCTGAGCTCACCACTGTACCTGGAGGGCCAGGAAGATGAGTAATAATCACATCTGTCCACTGTCGTCATACACATCATGCTTATAATATGCATTACTGTATGTGGTCATAATTGAAAAATGCCACTTATGCTTAATCTCCAACTGCATTTAAACTGACTGAGTCCCAGACAGAAGATATTTCATCTTTTGGTTACCTTCTACCGGCACTTCAGATATGAATTACCATTCAAGGCCACAGTAAGAAATGTTTGTGTGAGAATCACAGAATGGTTTAGGTCAGAAGGGACCTTAAAGATAATCTAGTTCCAACCTGCCAGCCTCAAGCAGCTTACACGCTGGCCTCCTGTAAGACGTGAGGGGAAGCTGTCATTATCTAGCAGAACTAAAGCCCAGATGAGAGACCCTGAACCCAGGCTTACTCATAAAGCAGCCTCCCTCAGTCACTTGCTTCTCTTCCTGCTCCTCCTCACTGCTACTAGGGTTTTACTCTTTGCATTTCTCCTGTTGAAGCAAACCCAGGTGTGAGGACTGACTTTTTGAACCCAAGTTAGTTCAAGCCTCTTCGAAGATACTTTGCAGCAATCACAAAACAGCTTCTTTCTCCCTGACTGCTCCCAAACCCATCACTGACAGCCTCCCTAACCTTTCCCTGCCTGAGGATTTCCTCTTGTGTTCTGTTTCTCTCCACTGCATAATTCACCTCCCCAGGCTAACACCTTTTAAACTGAACTTACTTGGAGGAATCTAACCAATTAGACATGTAAGTCAATTAGGCTGATTGACAGCAGGATTATGCCTAGCATAATCTTAATTGTGAATGCAAACACTGGAATAAATACCAGCCTCGTAAGGACTTCCTGAGGCTTAATTAGTTAATGTTTGTGGAGAGCTTTGAACACACAAAGTGCTGCATGAACACTAGGTGCTATCCTCACCATTCCTAGTAATGGAGGCTTCAAAGTTGGATATGGCAAAGATGAGAGGGTTTCAAGGACAGAAGTAACCCTGACCAAGGCTGCTGGGGACCACAGTTGCAGGAGCGAGAGGACAGATGGATGTCTGTCCCATCCTGGGATGCCCCATTCCTGACAGTGGATGGTGCTTGAAGCAGCCTGCGCTAGTGGAAGGTGCCCCTGCCCGTGGCAGGGTTTGGAACTGGGTGAGCTTTAAGTTCCCTTCCATCCCAAATCATTCCATGATCCTATGGCAGGCAAGGCCCTGCTCTAACTAAACACCCTTCTGCACTCTTGAAGCCCCTCTTGCCCCTCAGCAGGATGGCAGCAGCCCCTGACCCCCAGTTCTCCACAGCAGCCCTTTCCCTTTCCACACCAGCATCAGCTCAGCTGGCAGAATAGGAATGAATCCTGGAATCCAGCTGTCCTGCACCCTGTGCTCCAGCATCCCTCCCAGGAAGGAATTCAGGCGCTGTGCTTTTATAGAAAGCCTATTGCAAAGGCATTCACTGAAGCACCAGGCTCTAATGCCTAACAAACTATCAAGAGCTCAAGTTCATTAAGGCATCTGAGGATCTCCAGAAGCATCACTGTTATGAACAGTTAACGCAGATATAGCAAAGGTATAAAACTTACAAGCTGTATTTTTTCACTGAAAAAGACCACACCTGAAACCCAATAAAATAAGCATAATGCTGATATACCAAGGAGAATAAAGATTGCTTCTTTCAGCCCACACTGAACCAGTCTATTCAAAATTGCAAACGCATCTGCATATGTGCCCCAAAAAGCTTCTAGTTCAGGACACACTAAACATAGGTTTGAACTGGCACGAAGAAAATATTCCACAGAATCCAAACCCTTGTAGCCTGCGAACAAGGAGGCTTCCGCTTCCAAAAACTAAGCTGTCCCATCCCTATCCTTCCCTCTGTCAGCCCATTTGATGTTGAAAACAAATTGAATGACAGCAAATCCATGTTCCTTACCAGAACGAAGCTGCTGAATGTTTGCTTATTCTCTTCCTATAATCCATCATACAGGATCTGTCCAAGAGTTTACCCAAAGTATCCTCCTGGTAAAGGCTCTGTAGTTGTTGGTAAAATTTATAGCAACCCCATCACTGCTTCATTAGGACAATGACCTGACAACAGTATTTTTGATAGCATTTTAAGTATTCCTTTTGGAAGGCGTTTGTGAAGGAGACTTTGCTGACAGCACGTACATAGAGGGGAAAGCTTAATGTCAGAGAAATCTGTTTTTCTCAGTAACTGGATTAGCAACAAACAAAGTATTTTAAATGAAGGGTGGGATTTTCAAAGCCGATTGCTGCAGAAGCATCAATTGTACTCATCGTTTCACAGAAGGGGATAAACTAAACCTCTGGTTTATGGCTTTTAACATCCAACCCTCAGAGCTTCGAATTAATGAAAGAAATATTTCACCAAAAGGGAAACACAGGATCATTTTCAGTGACCATCGTACTCAGTGGTCTGCTTTGGCAACTACAGAACATACTCCTTTTCCTGCTTACAAAGGTCTTACCTGCATATCTTTGTTCAAGCTTTCTCCACATTTCTGGCAACCTTTCCCCAGGTGAACTGTGCACCTAAACACAGGCTTTGGAAGCTTCTGATTTTACAACCTTACCAGTCATTTGCTATTAATTTATGCGAGGTTTCATCTGTCAAGAGGGAGTTACTACTGTCACATTCTAACATCCAGCTCCAACTGCTTGTTCCTTGAACTGCATGGGTTATAAAAGCATTTAAAAGTGATCTTCCATCAAATTCCTGCAGCTGAATAATTGCTCAGTTATTTATACTGTGCAGCAGTTTTGCTTTAATGTCTTTTAAGGGATTCTTCTCCTGCCCTGTTGTTATGGAATTAGGATCCAGATGGGATAATGCTAGTCATCGCTATAGTATCTGCTTGCAATCTCCAGACACAGAGGAATAACTGGGGAACCATCATAGGAATGTTACACACCAGTAAAGGAGGAGCTACTAGTTTTATTTCACTCAAAAAACTTCGTTAGATTTGTCCACAGCAATGATTTATTCCAGAAAATAAAGCATTTTGGGAAAAGTTACATTTTTTTCAGCTTTTCCTCCTCTTTTTTTCATTTTCCCCCCACTTTTTTCTTTCATACCCTTTTTTCTTTCCAGTGGGGAGGGGTTATTCACACAGCATCTCTCTTTGTTTAAAGCACATAGAAATAAGACCCTGTCAGGAAAAGTGTTGGCCTTCAACCAAACAGCCAACACGCTCAAGTATTGAAGGACGCACCATTAATTTCCATTTGGAATACCGGTCAGTAACACAGCTTTCACACATCAGGCACCATCTGAACATTATTTTGGCCAGTATGTTTCCAGCCAAGCTGAAATGAAAACCAAGTTTTCAGCCAATTTAGCTCCATCCTTGCACTGGGCACACAGGTTTCTTCTCAGCCTGGTAAATAAGAAGGTTATATGCTGAAGCATTGCAGTGTCATTAACTGCCAACTTTGCAAGCTGGGCGGTTGCAAATGCTTCAAAGAGTGCAATTTTGTGATCTGAAAATCCAGCAATAAGGGTTTCCTGACATCTTTCCACAGCAGCTAACAACCACACACTTCAATTTTGCAGACAAATTGTCTTCATTGCTGAAATCCTTGACATTAAACATCACCTAAAATGTTTTAGGCTGAGACTCTTTGTGATAAGTGCCTTCTTACAATACAGTGGCTGCCACTGAAATCTAGAAAGCTCTACCAACTAACACAGCAAAGGCAACACAGGAATAACTTTCTGTCCATGATGCACCACTGTTTCACACTGGTTAAGAGTACCACTTATTCAGTCCTGCACTTTATCCAACACAGCAACCTCAAACACCCCAGAAGTTGACTCTTGTGGCACCTATTTATCCCTAGCAATGTACCGCATGGCTCAGTGTACTTGCCATCAAATGTCATGTCATGAAATGTGTTGGGTTGAAAAGAACCTTAAAGCTCATCCAGTTCCAACCCCTGCCACGGGCAGGGACACCTTCCACCGGAGCAGCTTGCTCCAAGCCCGTGTCCAACCTGGCCTTGAACATTGCCAGGGATGGGGCAGCCACAGCTTCTCTGGGCACCCTGTGCCAGCACCTCAGCACCCTCACTGTAAATATTCTTATTGCTTGAATTGCTGAAGCACCTTCTACAGGACCAATCCTGCATTGCTCTAAACTTTCAGATGGTTCCAGCTTTTTGTTTCAGAAAACTCAATACACATCCAGTGACAGCTTAAGGTATCAGCTCTAGTTTTCTATTTTGTCTTTCTCCAATTGCTACGTTATCAAAACAGCCCTAACTTAAAATGATAAAATTCTGCAGGAATACAACATTTGTCTCTAGCTCAAGGCAACAGAATAAATCAGCAAGCTGAATGATACGTGGGGTCATCTTTTCTAAAGGAACAGCATGTAGCAGTGACAACCTTAATGGCCCATCTCTTAAAAAATCATTGCTGGACTCTGGCTTCAACTACCAGTGATAAAGGAAACACGAGTGAATCCCACTCCTACCAGCAAAGCATTAAATCCGTTTAATTCCCTGCATATACGTACCATTGAAATACAATGCAATAAATTTGTGTGATTATCATAAAACCTGTTTGTTTCTAACAGTTATTCTAGCAGTAGTGAGGAGGCTGAGGTCTCCTTAAGCACCAATAAATGAGAGTCTGTACTGATCCACACTAGCAGCCACTTTATCACATGTGCTTGCATCCAGAGAAAGTAGCTTCTTCGAAAACATCATCAACAGATAAGATGCAGTTTGATTTCCACTGCTACAGCTGATACTGCAGGGAAACACTGGGTTTAATAACAGAACTGAAATATACACAAGCTCCTAATACACTGTGTCCTTTGAAAAGCCAATTCTGGAATCAATTAATTTTCAATGCCTGCTTCCACAAACAAAGCAAACCTTTTTCTAAACAAACTTGGATTTTACAGGGTAAGAATTAACGATGGGAGAATTCAGTTTGGTGTGCATTAAGCTTCAATGAAGCTAGCTCTGCTCGTCACAATTACTTTAACATCATAGCAGACAATGCAGTACAAGGAGAAAAACGGTGTCAGAATGAGTACTAGCTTTGGTCTTTCATAGTGTTGTTTTTAATAGGATCACACAGCAGCGAAGAAGAACACATCTGTAAGTGTTCAAAGGACTGCTGCACTAGGACAGGTCTATGTGAAAATGAAGGTACACACAATACTTAATGCAAACCTTCTAAGACGAGCATTTCCCAAATAGTTAAATTGCCAGGAAAACCTCATTTTTAAATAAAATGGCAAAATGCAACACAATCGTTTCCCAGTTTATTGGAAAGAACATTGAAATATAACTTCCATCATAGAGTTTGCCTCTACTGAGGGGACAGACAGAACAACCCCTTTCCTGCTGAAGTCCATCATGTATTCTAATTTAGAAAAGGACACCTTCAGCCTAGTTGCAAACAAACCTCATTGCAGAACAAGAAGTGCCAATACACACTGTCAGCCCAGTTAAAACCCCCATATTCCGTTCAGGAGCAAGAATGTCAATACTAAAGAATAGTTCGGGGGGGCTCAGAGCACAGAAAAACGCATGCTCAGCAACATAAAAAGCATTTTCCACACGTTGCTTAAATTAAGAGAAATCTAGGCAACAGAAGAAATGGTAGGAGAAAGATTTCAGACTGATATTTACTTGTCGCTGGGAAGATCAGTTCAGAAGCACAGCAAATTTACTATATTCTCAGCTAGGCTGAATGCTGCCCCAAAATGTGGATACTCACACAGAAGCAAGCAGTCAGCTCCAGTAATTTCTTGCTGCTACTACTGGCATGGTAGGACCACAACCCAAAAGGCCCAAGCTCAGAGGACAACATCCCACTATCCCTCTTTCACCCTACAGCCAAAGATTTCAGTAATAGAGATATGGGAAACCCACTTATAATGTCGGTCAGAACAGAGATGGCAGACTTAATGGGGTTTGGATTAAGCTATTCCACAGAGTACCTAAACAATCTTCAATGGAGGAGTCCCTGAATAAAAGAATTAAAGTGTCTGTGTCTCAGGGGAAACAGAGTCTCTGCTGTATTGCCAAGTTTCAATCACAAGTCTCTTGAGCACACAGGTTTAAATATTAGGGGACTAAAGATATACAGAAGTACCAAATTCCTGTTGCTTCAAGCAATGACTGGGGACCTGAACTCCTTAGGGTAATATAAAAGCAGAGCAAGAACACCGGAAGCAATGAGAGAAAAGAAGGAATATCTATGTAATAAAGAAAAAGAAAGAGGAAAAACCCTGAGAAGCACCTGGAAGCTTTGTCAGCCTCCAACCTGAAGAAAGAGGGCCTAAAGCCACACATCTATTAGTAATGCCTACATAGAAGTTCCTCAGTGCTGCCAGAGCAGTGTCTGTACTTACAAGCAAATTCTCTACTTTTGCACTATAAGGCTGTAGACAGCTCTTAGAGGGGAAAAGGCAACTCAACCTCAAAACTGGCAGATTCGTGGCTGATAAAATATTCTATTTTTGTCACTTCAAACTTTACTCCTAAATTAATACATTAAAAATAATTACAAAATATAATGTTGCAAGTCAGAGGCTATTTGCCTCTGTTTCCTATCCAAAATATGCTTAACAGAGAAGTTATTACTAGTACTCAAAGACCACGTAATGCTCTTAGAATATGAGGTTGCACATAGCCTTAACTCAGGAAAGCACTTAAATCTATTCTTGTTTTCAGGAAAAGGGAAAATATTCCCATCTCGGGGCCTCCAAAGCAGAGGTATGACACATTGTACAGATACTGCTTGGGCATAGAGCAGAGATTTGCCTGGTTTGTTTCACAAATCCTTGAATTCCACAGCAAGTCTTAGTCCAGTGTGTATTAAAAATAAGCCAGTTCAACTGAAAGTGCAATTCTCGTTTAAGAGCCAAGTTGTCCCTACACTCACACATCATTCTTGCAGCAAAACAGTCACGAATTGAAACAGAAATACGATGACAGTGTCCCACACTCTGGGGTAATTCAGAAAGTTCACACAAATTATTAGCACTCACCAAAAATAACATCCTGGCTCATACAGTTATGAAAATGTTCTACTGATTCCAAAATGCTTCTGACACTTCCATTGTGAAATACCTAGGCAGAGCAGCAGCTCTGCAAATAGAAAATACCCTCAGTTATTTCTACAAACTATGAATTCAATGCTTATATTACTGATATTTTAACATCAATATTATTTGCCAGCACATGGAACTCACGGACAACGCACTATAAAATGGACAACTCAAGTGCTTTTTGGATTTGATCAGTTAACCAAAAATCTTGACCCTCAAACGCTGCTCCAGGCCATGGACCTTCTCAGGACTGGAATCTTTCCCCCACAGGATTTCTTTAAAACTGCGTCAAATCACATTATAAAAACACATGCAGCAAAGCATCTGACGCTTCCCCTGGGAGACCTTCCCATGGCCAACAAGCTGTTGTTTTTCCCCAAGCTGCATTTTAATGTAACTTCATCCCATTGCCCATTCTCATGGGAGTGAGGAGAAAAAGTCCCCAGGGAAGAAAACCCAAACAATTGCTAACCTACACTGAAAAAGCATGTAAAACTGATTCAGCTGTGAAGTGTGTTGATGAAAAGGGGAACCATGAAGGCAATGGCTAACTTAAGTCACAAAAGCAGCTTCCCAGCTTTCTCTTCTCCATCAACATGGAAGAACGACAGATGTATGAGGATGGCTTCTCCTATGGGTTATCATTCCGTAAATACATCTTTGGGAAAAGAATCAAAGCTCCCTTAGAGTTGCTCAACTTCTGACTTCCTAGAACAGAAAGAAAAGCTCTTTGAAAGTTATTATTACAGTCATGAGAAGGTATCGGTCAAGAGATCTTCCCACTTCTTCTCCTAACCAAATGAAACTACCACATTACACAGCACCACCATTGTTTAGCACAAACATTGTACCATCTATTAACCTATCCCAAGAACATCCAATTAAAGATGTTGCTGAGGGATATATCATTAAAGCATCTGATTTAATCTAGAAGGCTTTTTCTTCCCTCACAGCTTAATAAATAGTATCTTGCTGCTTATTTAACATATCCTACAGCTAAAGAATAGATTTACTTCTTTTTTATTCCTTCACCTTCTCCATTGCTAATAGGAATTGGTGAAAAGACAGATGATAGAATTAGTGCAGGAGGTGTATGCAGACAGCTATTTTGAAAACATTACAAACACAGAACATTAAACATGAAAGTCCTGGAAGATACCATACAAAAAGAGACAAGAACAGAGTCATCACTAGTGTCAGCCTCAGAAGCAAACATTTGTCTTCTACAACAGGTAGTATATTTTGTAATGTAAAAGCCCAAATCAGTAAAGAAAACTATTAGATACCCTCGAGGAAATATCCGGTCTCCACTGCTGCCAATAGAGAGACTCACAAATAATATGAGAGGGAGATGGATGCAATCAACGTCTGTCCTTCAGAACCTCAGAACCACAAAACCCAAAGGCATGGTGATAGCCAACAACAGCTATACACTAAAGGCCCAATTCATTTAGAAAAGAAAACATAAATGATTGCTTAATCATAAAAAGAAGACTAAAGAAGCTTGAAGAGATTTCATGTGTCCTCATCAGCAACTTCCCTCCGGCGCTGGGCCCGGAAATGACGCTCAATATTTATTGTCACTTCCTTCTGCAAATTCCTGCTGTTGGTTTTCCCAGCTGTTCTGATCCAAGGGTGCTGAAGTACTTGTCGTGCTGTGTAGCGCTTCTGGGGATCCACTATCAACAGCCTGGTTATGAGGTCTTTTGCTGCTATTGTGAAAGAAAGAAAAGGAGAGAGGGAGAAAAGAACAGTGATGTGCTGATGCTGACAGCTATACCCATGCAAAACATCCATCTTATTTTGATTTATTATATTACCAGAATGGCTTTTGTGACTATCCCCAAGAGATATTCTAAGAACTGGATTTAGAGTTAGTGCCATGAGATGTTAGAACTCCAGCATGTGTTTTACAGATTTCATTCTCCCCTTCAGAAAGGGAGGGGAAAGCGAAGCAAATTTCAATTTGAAAGTATGCTGCAGGCATCATATTCACAGGAATTAGCATTTCGTACCTCATCCCTCAAGAAGCATAAAAGTCCTAGAGTGCTGTTGAGCATGTTCTTTAGAAGACTGTATATGGAGAGAGGAGGTTTAGGGTTTCTGGTTTTCAAGAGTGCACGGAAGACATTGTGCTAGCCTGCAAGAAGGAGAAAACTACAACGTGCAGACCCCACTGATCTCATGAGGAAATCCACACCGTGCTCTGCAGAGCAAGGATTTCATTTGCAGCTTTTGAGAGGTCTGTGTTCATCTTTACAATCTAACAGAAACCTGGAGATTCTTTCGGTACCTTTTTCTTCACCTTGTAAGCAAGGTTAAGTAGATGCTTGCTCTTACCTCAGAAAGGGAGCAATCCATTAAATCAATCAGACCTAATATTCAGATTCACAGTCATTGATAGTAACAGCAGACTAATCCCCACTTAAAGCAAACACAGGATCACACAAAAGACCTATAAGACACCCCCAGTGTTCATTGAGCTCACTGTCCTGAACAAAAGGGAGTTCTCACTGCTGGGATGAAGTCTGTCACTTCTCAGATCTGCTCTCCATGCTGAGTCTTACCTGCAGAAATATTGTCCCAGTACGGGGAAAGGAACTCATAGTGACCCAGCTGTATGATCTGGAACAGCTCCTCTTGGTCACGGTCCTGACTGCGAAAAGGGGGAAAACCGCAGAGCAGAATGTAAAGGATCACACCAGCTGCCCACATATCTACTTCCAGCCCATAGCCTAAGGAAGAAAAGACAAACCAAAAGGCCTGGTTTAGAAAGAAAACTCACAACTGAAGGGAGCTGTTTCTTCTTCATTCTGTTTTCCAAGGAACACAGAATCTGTGCTCAGTTTCTCAAAAGGATGAGGTCAGCAGAAGAGTGGTGGCTGGTGCACCGTGCTTGCAAAATGAGCTGCTCTGCCTGGCAATAATTACAGCTTTCACAAAGTGCCTCTTCTTCTTCCTCATGTTTCACAAACAGTGTCTCACAAGGCCAGTGTCAACTGGAAACTAACTGAGAAAACACAGCGTATATTCCTAAAACAGTCCTCCTCAGATTCCCTTCAAAAAAGCACTGAGAGAGTGCCAAGTTTCCATTGACACTGGGTATAACTGGAGATGTGCAACCCAGCTCCACAGAACAAAAGACAGAAATAGCTTTGCTTTAAATCATCAACAAAACTGACTCCTTTGCAGGTCTGAATCGTTTCAGGTAGGAAATCTCCAAAATACCTTCTAATGGGAAATATGTTTTAGCTTGTTATCCAAGTTTAACATACACAAAATGTTTTCGCATCATTAGGGGCCTTGAAAGGTTGTTGGGGTACAGCCATGCTATAGGGCTGACTACCCTCAGGTTGCAACATGAACTTTAGCTCACTTCCTAAATTCAGCAATTACCATCTATGATATTTTATGGCTTCTCTGTTTGGAAATCTGTGTTATGCTATCATGGACGTTAATAATGCAAACATGGCTGATGTCATGCTTGTGTCTGTCATAAGCTGAAAGGTTTGCTTTCACCAACCTCCTACCCTGCAAAGACAGATCAGTAGGTTGAAACACTTTGGATTATTTCCAGGATTAGGAAGTTCAGACCAACTGCATTATTTAGGGGAAATTATCAGTCTATACACTTACCTTTCTCAGCAAGGATTTCAGGAGCAACATAAGTCGGTGTTCCACACACAGTAAATATGGGTTTCGTCACCTGCTTTGCAAGGCCAAAATCTGCTAGTTTCAGTGTAGTAGATTTATCTGCATTATGCTGAACCTACACTCAACAAAAAATGCACAGCTTTAGTCCAGATGCATTTTAAGACAGAAGAAGATTGAGTAGTTAATAATAAACAGGAAGAGTTCATAGAAGGGTTTATAAAGGTTGTAAGAGTTATAAAAGTTCTAATAATAGTGCCTTCAAGTACGGCAACATCACATGGAAACAGTATTCAGGTAAACAGTGTTCAGAAAGTGGCTTTTCCCCCCATATTCCAAGAGGGTTCGTATATTTAAGAGAACAAGCAATCATGAGAAAAGGAAGCTTTGCTCTACAAAGCCTGGAATGCTGCAGTTTGCAAGGAATGAAAAGGAGGAAGGGAAAATAATCAAGAGTCAATTAAATGGTGTCATTTTTTCTTGGGAAACTGCTCTGGGAGTTCTGGGAAAGCAACGAAGAACACTGTGGGCATACGTTAGAGCCTGCTAATCCCTTTTTATCTTCTTGATAGAAAATATAAGCAGCCTTCTACTGCTGATTAAGCAAACCAGTGGGGGGTGTCTGTTTTTGTAAGAAAAAGCATTTTTCAGCGTGAAGCTGAAAATCAAGTTCACTACAAACATTCAGTCGAAACGTCTGCAGGAGACAGCAGAAACGCCACAGCCATTTTCCCTATGACATTAGCCGACTTCACGATGATGTTCTGCCACAATGCACTGTGGGCACAACAGCTGACAGAAAGGAAAATTCAATTGCAAAGTTACCAGTTACTTTTAAGAGCAGCATCTATGTCTGACAATCAAGGTAATAGTGCTATGATGCTATGACACCTCACAAGTGAAATGCTCAATTTTATATGACTGAGCGTATGAAACAGGAGCATTACTGTATTTTCCTTTTTTATAAATAAAACTTTTACAATTATATAAGAAAATTATGTCACATGGAATTTCAATCAATACCCTGCGTGCTACTGTACTAACACTAAAATTACTGGCTTGGACAAGGCTTGGAGCAACCTGGTCTCTGCTCATGGCAGGGGGTTGGAACTAGATGAGCTTTAAGGTCCCTTTCCAAGCCATTCTCTTCCGTGCCAGGCCCCTAATCTCTCGTCACAGCACAAGGTGGCAACACTGCACCATCTGTTCTTCCAGGACAAACCCACTGAGCTTTCATGCCATATTAACGGGATAGGTAGGAACAGCATGCACTGAGGGTGCGTTTTCACAGCTTTGTAACAATCATTTTAAAGACAGCATGCAACCTGTCAGCACACCTGAAAGCGTCAGCCCAGAACTCCTCAGCATCCTCACTAACACTATGCTCAGAACAACTCAAAGTCAGCTCAGGCAGAGTGAGCATTCCTTTATCCTCAACTTGCTACTCTCCAGTCTACCTTCCCATCACTTGGCATCACCTTGAGCATACAAATATACTTCACTATAGAAACCAAAGCTTCCTCAGCTTTCTGAAGCCAGGCTAATCACTCATAGCACTATCACAGAAACATACAACCTGTTCCAGAGAAATCTAGCCTCTGACATCTACAGTATGTGCTCTGTGAATCTGGGAGAACAAAGGGAAAACAGGAACATTAAACAAACATGTTTAATGAATGTTTAATAACATGCCTTACTGTAACACCTACAAGACAGCTTTTTCTGTGTCTACATTCAAGACTAAAAAGAATGGCTCCAAAAGTCCATTTAAAACTATTGCCTTGTCTTAGCTGCCTGTAGATAATTGAGATAAGAGCAGTATTCAGTACACTTTCTGTAGCCAGCCAACTTGGGCCATACAACTACCCATGTCCTTCAGCTGCAGGAGAAGCCAGTATCTGGTAGTCTTGGACTAAAGGCAGTCAGAATTGCTCACTGCTCTCTCCAAGACAGATTGCCACAGAAGGATGTCAGAATATTGCCTGAGGATTTCTAGCTATCCAACCCATACATCCAGAAGATGATAATACACTAGTACAAAGCCAAGTTAATCTTCAAAGAAAGGACAAATTGAACTCCTTTTATATGCTGATGACTTCCAGTACTTCATGTTCCTGTTTGATTTCATATCTACTTTGTGAAATCCATCAGATTTCAGTAGATCATGCTGATCAGCAGATGCTAATTTATAGCATTAATACTTCTGTGTATGCACATATATATGGTAGTGCAGGTTCTTCTTAGAACAAGTTAGCCCATGGGTTGTTTTGGATATTAGAAATACACAGTGCTTAAGAAAAGGTACTGTTTACATGTCTAAGTTTCAGACATCCCTTGCTGCTAGCTGGAAGGATCTCTATCAGACTGAAAGCTCCTGATGGGTAACTAGCAAACTAGTTTAACAGAAATGTACTCAGAAACCTCTGACAGTGCTTTGTGCAGACATAAATAGTGTCACAACAGCAAAGTTAAAGGACAAAAAGGATGTACTTGAAGTTCTCATACATATATGAGAACTTAGAAAAGGGAAGAGTGGAAACTCAAACACATAAAAAGGTATAACACTTATTTATGAACCCAAGTGTTAAACAACTGCCATGTAAGTATGTTTCAGAAGCCTACAAAGAGATGAACACAAGACACAAATAAAACCGTGCCCCTTCCCCCTGCAATGGAGCAAGGAGGTGACTTTGTGTCATTTACATCCCATAACCTGCAAAAACACCGCTAGACTTTGAAATTAATTTCTCACAAGTCAAGGAATGCCAGAACCTGCAGAATTAAACATCCCTTCTACAAAAACCTTGCCAGCAAATTCTGCTCCTCTGGGTAGCATTAAAGAAATGACTGGCTTCTTTTGTGGGACCAAAATCACCCATTGCTCATCCTTGGTGCCAAAATTCTCCCTGCTGAACACCCAGCCCTAAATGATGTGATTCTGTTAACAGACAGGAGGGAGTCGGTGCAGCTGTCTTCACACCAGCAGTCAAACAGGTTTTGGTCTTGCAGTGCAAGTCACCATCCTTCTGTTTCACAGCAATGCTGCGACCACTCTGATTACTATGGGCAGACAGCAGTAAAAGAGGGATGGAGGAAAACTAAAAAGAATGATGATGGACTGCTACAGAAGTTTAGACTAGAGGACAGTCCCGTAAGAGGAGCAGTAGTGCAGTGAACCAATAATTACTCCTGGTTTCCAACTCTCTCCTGTATCAATAATTTTATTGGACATCAAAGTGCATTTGCACCTTTTCTTCTGCATGGATAGAAATGGTTTGTCTTCTTCCCCCAGCTTTCATTTTCCCCAGTTTGCTGCTTCTCTGGCAACTCGGATGGAGATGAGCCATTTGCCATGGAAATTACCACGTTCAAATGTCATTATGAACAGGGTTGGATTCTCACACAAAGCAGGTTTACAGTAGATAAACTCATTTCCTGTTTTCTTCCATTTCCCATTTGCTGGAAAGAGGGAGAAAACCGTGGACCACAAATATAAAGGACAAGGTTCATCTGACAAAAAGATCTCAAAGCAGGACAAACAACTCAGCAGCCCAAACCTACATCCCTATTTCTGTCCTCTCTGTACAGAGAAAGTCTAGGAGACTAATTCAGACTTAAACATCTGCAGTGCAGGAATCTGAAGTGAAGCAAGAGGTATCCCACACCCAAGGACATCCCTGCAGGACATCCCACACTTGCAGCACTGTGCTTCCTCTCCAGAAGGCTCCCCCCAGCCCCTGACCCACCAACAGCAGCAGATCAACCCCTGAAACTTGCTTCAATACTGTTTGTTATTGCGGAGCACTGGCTGATGTTAAAAATGGGCGGCAGATCTCCTTCCTACTCTGCAGTTACTGGTCCAGTTGCTCAGGAGTCAGAGGGAGCACATTGAAAAGCCAGAAAAGGCAGAATCTTACCCAAATGGCCTGTTTTAGACAGCACATCAGCTATCCAACACTCTCAAGAGCTTATAAACTCTTTTGGCTTGTCGAAATAGGCAGCAAAACATCAGACTCACTAACAAGCAGCAAAGGTGAAACCAGAACAGGTACAATTTCCCTGCCCACAGTGAAAGTGGAACCAGTGTTTGGGAAACACTGGTCTCCTATGACAAAATACCTACAGGCTTGGGGCCAGCCTGTCCTTGACAAGTGCTTTCTGACTGTCAGAACAGGCAACATGATTATTTCAGTGCTACACAACATTGCCAGTGACCAGCAAGCTCGGGTTTGCAGTGCTGTGAACTGAATGTGAAAACAACCAGAATGGACCTGTATCTTGCTTCTCTTTGCTTGCCTGCATCACCGCAATGATTACTTATTATAGAGGGAAAAGAAACATCTGGTTTCAGGTGTTTCAAAGGCACTGGCTTACTTTCAACAAATAGGAAGGAGCAGAGGCTGGTTCATAATGGAAAAATTAGCTTCTGGAGAAAGCCCTGTGGTTTTAATTGAAGTTTTGGCAAAACAAGGCATGAAAGCAGGGCCTACAATCCTACTTTTTCCTGGAAATCAGCCATTTGCACTCCCCAGCTCTTATTTACACACACTCCACATACCAAGGATTGCCATCAGACTAGGCAGGATACGCAGCAAGGCCTAGTATAGGTGCAACTGCTTAGTCAGTTCTGAGAGTAAGTTGAGGTCCTCGTGCAACCTCTGCATGCCCTAGAGGCTACACTTGTTAGAGACTGGCAAATACTTGGTATCTATCAGGAAATCTGGAACCCTCTAACACACAGTTAGCAAGGGATAGCCGCTTACTGTTACGGCTCTACAATGAGTGTCTTGTCAAGCACCAGCGCTGCAAACATTTCGTTGCGTGTTCACACATGTGAATAATTCTATTGACTTCAGTGCCGGATGCAGAGAATGCAGCCTCAGAAATGTGATGGAAAAAAGAACTTTTCTCTTTGGCATGAAGCTAGTATTTGAGCTGACTTTAGTTCTGGTTTGCACCAAAACACGTTATGGTTTATTTTCATCAACTGCAGTGTACTTCTGCTCCTAAGAAAAGAAATGGTCACAAGATAAAAATCACCGCAGTCGTGGACAAGAAAAGTCTACCAATAATTTAATATATATAATTTAGCTGATGCTAAATTAACAATTGTGATGCATTTTGGTCAGCAAGGCCTCATGATTCAGTGGGTGCTTCATACAAGAAAAATCATCCTTCACACCTGAAACCAGATTTCCAGAAAGATACAAATGCTCACTACCCCTGAAAGCGAGGCCATTTTCATTTGCATTTCCATCTGCAAGCACTGCTATCTGCAACGCACAGGAGAGCTACATGAGGTGAACTGTAAAGGTAATTTCACTTCAAAATTATACCTGTTTTTCCAAACAGACCTGCACCAGCACATTCTCTCTACAAAGTATTTGCTTCAAAGTAGTTGAAGATCCGCAACTAAAAGGGAAATGAATTCAACTCCTCCTCACATGGAATGTGTTTGCCAATACTTACCAAAAGATTCTCTGGTTTGAGGTCCCTGTGGACAATGTTCTTGCTGTGGATATAAACCAGTGCTTCACACAGGTCAGTGATCATGACAGCAGCATCATGCTCTGTGAATTTCACACTTTCTATGATGGCATCAAATAAGTCCCCTCCTGGAACATACTCTAGGATTAGGTAGATCTCAGCTTCTGTCTCATACACTTCAATTAAGCTTACTATATTGGGATGAGAGAGACTCCTGATGATCAGAATTTCACTCTCCATCATGTCCTCTTTCCCCTTCAACTTGGATTTATCAACAATTTTCATGGCATAGATCTGGTTGGAGTCACAGTGGCGACATTCCTTCACCACTGCAAAGTTCCCATCCCCAATAGTTCTGCCAATCTCATAGTGTTTTTCCACATCAGTTCTGTTTTTAATGGCATGCCTCCGGCTTGTGCCTTCCAACCCCTGAGCCTTGCTTTCTTCTTTATTGACTCTGCGCTCCCCTGTTTTCTCTCGTCGCGTCATGTCACTGTCTCTACACACAATATTCACCTCTCTTCTGGCACCCTCCTCTTTAGCCCTTTGTCCCTCTCTGCCCTCCCTATGTGTTTTAGATGGTTTCTCAGCATCCCTTGGAGAGTCTTTCTTCAGCCAACCACTTTGGTTCATTACACAGCTACTTGCACTCTCTTCCTTCGCTTCCCGAGTTAGCTGCAGTGCTTCTACAGCATTCTTCTTGATTTTCACTACTTCCTTCCCATGGCTTTCATGTTTCTCCACATCCCTTTCCTTCTCGATGCTCCTTTTTTGCTTCTCCAGCCCTTCACTAACATTCCTAAGCAGGGGCTTCCATGTCCTCCTACAGCTATTATCCTTCCAACCAACTTCCTCACCTTCCAGACAAGTTTCTGAGGATTTCCGGCAATTCCTGATTTTTGCATTTCTTTCTATGTGGTACCTCTGACACGCACCCGTGGTCAGGTCTCTGTTCTCTAATGAGGCCTCAGCCCGCCTTTCCCTTTCTAACTTCTGTCTGGCCTGCCTTTCCTGTTCACACTTCTCACATCTCACCACCTCCTCCGAACTCTCTTCTAACCCATCCTCAGGGCTCCTCTCACGGCTGAAGTACCTCTCGCTTTCTCGGATCTTCCTAGAAGGCTTCACTCCTTGCTCTCCATCCCAGCTCTCCCTAGTCCACTTCTTTTTTGTTCTCATTTTTTCCTCTTGCTTTGTCTTGGCTTGGCTTTTTCCTTTATGTCCAGCTACCAGTTTGGGAGACATGCCATTGCTGCAGTTCTTGGCAATTTCTGTTTCATCAAAGCCGCTGTCCACTTTGGAAGCCTTGTCATACAGCCTGCTCATCAGCTTTTGGGACTGCTCCTCATTCTGCTGAATGGCAGCACTGGCAGCGTATGGATTTTCAGGATAAAGCTCTTGTAGTACCACTTCCAGGTCCTTCAAAGTGAGGGGCTCTCTCCCCATCGCTATGAATGCATCACCTTCCCTGAAGAAGTCAGAAACACTTTGGATTTCTCTGCCTCTCAGATTGTAAAGTTTTCTCACACGGTCATTCTTCCAGCGTGGAAATCCCAGAGCCTCTGAAATGTCATCCATCAGCTGTTCAAAAGTCTGGACCGATCTCCTGTTGAGAAGCAAGGTTATCCTTCTGAGTGTGTGGCCACCAGGTTTCACCACTGTAATAATCCTTGGCTTCACAGGACTGTGCTCTGAATGTAAAGTGTGAAATCCATTACGGGGATTAAAAAGTGGGGATCTCTGACTGCTTTCATGCAAACATGCTTTTCCATAGCTTCCACGACCAAGAGGAGGACAAGTCCCTTGTAGCTTCCTCTCTTTTACTTTTGAGCTTGAGTTGTGTGACGAATGGTCAAACAAGGCCCGGCGTCCTAAAGCAAACAAACAGCAGGCATATCATTCATTTTGCATCATCAGATCTTTCTACATGTCAATGCATGTGACCAAAAAGAGTAGGGATACGTGCATTCAATGCTTATAAAGAACTTGAACTGCCACTAAGGAGCAACTCCACATACACGCAACTACAAACAGGTTCAAGTTTGTGAGAAAATGAAGATGCACTTTGTCTTTGTGACAGAGAAATGCTATTTAAAGGCATTAATACTGGAAACAAATCCTTCTCCCAAATCCTTCCCAACTTCCAGAAATCCTCAAAAACAATGGGGTTACTTGTGCCAGGATTGCATCTGGATTGTTTAGCATTCTCTTACAAATCCACCTACCATGAACACACTTGATTCCCTTCCGAACCCAATTACAATTTTGGCCTCTGTAAACCCTGCAGCAACAAGTTCCACAATTGCATTGCATGAAGTAAAAGAAATGAATTACTTCTGGTTCAAAATTGCTACCAGATGGCAACGTCTGTGCAATCTTATATTCCTATAAATAACTACCTCCCTCCACTTTCCTTGGACCATTCATTAATTTTCTAGACTTCTATAACAAATTAAGTACATGAGATTCTTTTTAAAAAGCATTACTTTTGCTCTAATTTTACAGGAATTTTATAGCACATTTAATAGTGATGTAGTTTCTTTTTTTTTCCCCTTAAAGGAAGGACATCCTTTTCTTTTTTTTTTTTTTTCTTTGGTAATTGGAGCCCAATATCTTGGTTTGGCTTTTTTAGTCTAAAAATTATGTAAAATGACACAAAGTCCTGAATGCTTTCTAGGGACACTAAACATTTTCCATCCAATATTTCATCTTAGAACACCAACCAAAGAAAACAGCATCATTTGTTACTTGTAATTCTGAAAAGAACTGAGAACGTCACATATTGTTATGGACAAACCAAGCTTTAACATAATTCACTGTCTATAATGCAACAATAAGGTAGGAATAAAAATGTCCCCTTAAATACTCTGATTTCTTGTACTTTCTAAGGTTAAAACCTGATTACATGGTTTAGTGTGAGGTGTCCCTGCTCATGGCAGGGGGGTAGAACTGGATGATCTTAAGGTCCTTTCCAACCCTAACTATTCTATGATGCTATGACAATGCAGTTCTTTTCAGCCTTGAGAAACAAACTTTCAGGTTGAGATCACAGAGTGCTTCCAACTCCACTTAACAGTCTTGGAGTTCTGTTAGGAACAAAATTTCATAGGTATGAACAGGATCAAGACAAAAGAAAGCAGCTAGAATGATTACCGAACCATTACAAGGTAATTCCCATAACAAACGGCTTATCTCCCAAAGAATCCCACCCATTTTGGTACATTGCTATGAATACATAGTCACAGTGCAGTGGACAAAGCCGCAAAGGAAAATCTGCACATATGAGCCTTCCCCTGGCCACTCGGCTTAACACAGAAGGTTCAAGCATTCTGGCAAGCTTAAGCCTACCACAGCTTGGATTTCAGCAGCTGAAAAGCTATTTTCAGTATTTCAAGCTATGCCTTTTTATTTGTCCTTTTCACCTAGGCATAATAGAATGAAGAGGAAATACACCTCCTCACCTAGAAAAACAAACAAGGGGGAAAACATAACAAATATTGCAGCATTCACTCAAGCTGCTGCCAAAAAAAGCATATCCAAAAGGCCAGTGGCTGAGTGGGGAAGGCACATAAGAAGACACCACTACACACCTGCGTCAAGCTCTGGGACCACAAACACAAGACGGATGTGGACCTGCTCAAACAAGTCCAGAGGAGGCCAAAGAGATGCTGCAAGGGCTGGAGCAGCTCTGCTCTGGAGCCAGGCTGAGAGAGCTGGGCTGGGGCAGCCTGGAGAAGAGAAGGCTCCTGAAGGGGAGACCTGAGAGCAGCTCCAGTGCCTAAAGGGGCTGCAGGAAACCTGGAGAGGGGCTTTGGACAAGGGCCTGTAGGGACGGGACAAGGGAATGGCTTTAACCTGCCAGAGGGGAGACTCATACGAGCTCTTAGTCACAAGTTCTTCCCCGTGAGGCTGTTGAAGCTCTGGCACAGGGTGCCCAGAGAAGCTGTGTGAGATTTCAAATCCCTTCCAACACAAACCATTCTGTGATTCTATGATGGATGCTTCTTAGTTGTAATATTCTCTCCAGCTCAGCGCTGTGTGCCCCCAGTATGTTCTTTAACTCTTGGCTTCATTCTATTCCCCTGCCAAGTGAGAGAGAGAGTTCTCTCCAAATAAATATTATGAAGAAGCCCAAGTGCCAGCACAGGGATTGAAGACGTAAGCATTATATAAAAGCCACATGTGACTAATACTTTGTGGTTGTACAAGTTATTTCTGTCTTCATTCTGCTTTTTGAGGATGATCTCCTTGTTATCAAAAGATGACTGCATGCGTGCTAGTGATTCTTCTGCAGATTTTTACATTCTATCCAGAATAAAGCCTATTGTGAATGGGGTGGTAAAAAAATATTTCGATTAATGATAGTCCTCTGAAATCTGAATCAACTCCAGAACATTCCTGGTTACAGGAACTGCTGAAGCCCTGAATTTAATCAACATTTCCGGGCTCTTGCATGCCCACTGTCACCAAAGCACCATCTTGCTTACCGAAACAGCACATGACAGCTGTACTGCTCACAATCTCGGTACAACATAAAACCTATGCTGCACTAATAACGATTTCTCCCAGGGATTATGTTTCTCCTAGCCATTATCACACCTTGCTATAAACCATTCATTTTAAGTGCCTGGCTGCACTGCTGTTTGTTTCAATTACCCAAACATCAATTATGTTTTCTTTCTTCACTAAATGGGCTAAGCTTTAAACAGAAACCAAATTTAGTTATTAATTCTATAATTAATGGAATAGGAGCAGGTTTGTGTAATTATTAAGAACAACACAGGAATATGGTTTTGTCCTTTTCAAATTGGCCAAATTCCTAGCCAAGAAAAAGTTTGACACAAGCCATAAGTGCATCTGTAATCATTTTAGGAATAATAATAATAATATTGCATATTTTTCCAAGATGAAAGAGGAAGTTACATGAATGCTTAAGTCCATGTGGAAAGGAATCTCCTTTTCCTGAGAAAGGGGAAGTGTCAGATCCTGTTAAAGTGGTGGCCACAATGACTATATATTACATAGGATTTGTGTTATTTTGCACTTATGCTATATTTAATTTAACTGATTCCCATCAAGTAAGCCTCAATCTGTCAGGAAAGTGCACACCCTTAAAGCAGTAACAAGCATTTCTAGAAAGCCTTCAGAGGTCACACACATACACAAATGCTCCAGCTACAGTTTATATTGCTTCAAAATGTTGCTTCCATATTTATATACAAGTGGGAGAGGGAGGTGGGATCAGGAACACACTTCAATGAGTCTAAGTCCTAGCAAATTATACATCAGAGAATAAAATGTGTTTATTCTTTTACTGTCTTCCTGAAAGCTAATCATAGAACGGTTTGAGTTAAAGGGAGCTTAAAGCTCACCCAGCTCCAATCCCCTACCATGGGCAGGGACATCTTCTGCTAGAGGAGGTTGCTCCAAGCCCCATCCAACCTGGCCTTGAACACTGCCGGAGATGGGGCAGCCACAGCACAGCTGGTCAAGGACACCATGCATGCCATTTAAGCTGCGCACTTGGGCACCCAAACAGAACAAAACCGGGATTTACAGAGTGATACAGAGCTCCAGATGGTAAAGATGTGACGGTCTTGTGAGGTAAATGATCATATCATGTCCCTAGGAAGCAGGAAGGATGGGACAATCAGGGATCTGGGGACTTAAACAGGAAGCAAGAACATGAAATTTAGCATCTTCTGACCAAAACATCAGTGGTCCTTGGAGAGAAAAGGGTTGCTGCATGGAGGACAGCTTTTGTGGCTCATTTTCAAAAGCCAATTCACAAACCATGTGTGATTGTGCAATAGTCACAGTCAGTCCCACTGGAGGGAGGAGGAAGGCATAGCGGGGAAACAGCAAAAATTCCTCAAGAAGACCTCTCCTTGTAGGGTTTGGCTCATACTCTGGACCTGGAGTAAAATAAAGGGAACTGAGAAGACTTAAGGTCTGAATAAGGTGTGCATAGACTTCAACCAACCTACATCTTCAGGAATTGCCTTGCTATCCCCCCTACACCACCAGAATAACAGGGTTTCGCAGAGGTGACCTATTCTCGCAATTAAAAATGGACTGCTGCCAATTGTCCTTCAAAGCTTATCCCTTCCCTCGACCAGTTTTTGTTCATTAATTAAAACACTGCTGCTCATCCTGCATTCCTTCTTGGCTCTCCTGCGTGAGATCGCAGTCTCAGTAATTAACCGAATGGTTTATCCAGCAGCCAATTCCGCTATCAAGTCACAGGTTGCAGCGGAATTAAACTTTTACAAGGAGTATTCCTAAGCAATTTAAACCAGAAGGCAACACTAAAATAGGATCTGGTTATAGCATTGCTTTCTGTGAATAAGATGGTGCTATTTGAGCCCTGCAGTTTCTTTAGAGGACCCTGGATCGATAAGAAAGCCTCCGCTCGCAAAAGCAAGGGTGAGAACTCCCCAGGACATCAGCAGCATTCTTCACGCAACTAAAGTTGCACATGACAGAAACTGTATCTGGGAGGGTTCTTTACATACTGGCGCCCTTACAGGACAAACAGAACACTGTTTCAAAAGGGAAGGAAGAGAAGGGGACTGAAAGTGTCCTGTTTTGCCTTAGCCCAGCAATTTCTGCTGAGGGCATGCAAAATAATCACCACAGGGAATAAAAATAACCTTAATTGGAACCCAAACCATTCAATTTGTGCCAAAGTTATCAACGAGTATCTTAAAGTTGAGGGTGAAGAACACATCTGGCCTTTAACTCAGAGCAGCCAAGTGTGTAGCTCGCACACACTTGGTTACCAGTGTGCATCAGCAGCTCTGTCCAGGGTGCAGTCTGGGTCCTCTACTTACATGGAAACAAAATATGATCACAGGTATCCTTTTACAGCAAGTAAATTTTGCATGAGCATTATTTACAGCGCCACTGTTGGAAAACACCACTGGTGAACTTCTCTTTCAAGAGCTGTAGGACCCTCTCCTTCCTTCCCTACTGCTCATCCTTGCCTCCCACCATGCTTGACAGCATTTTACTGCACAGATTTGCATAGAATGGTTTGGGTTGGAAGGGACTTCAAAGCTCATCCAGCTCCAACCCCTGCCATGGGCAGGGACACCTTCCACTAGAGCACAGTGCTCCAAGCCCCTGTGTCCAACCTGGCCTTGAACACTGCCAGGGATGGGGCAGCCACAGCTTCTCTGGGCACCCTGTGCCAGCGCCTCAGCACCCTCACAGGGAAGAGCTTCTGCCTAAGAGCTCATCTCAGTCTCCCCTCTGGCAGGTTAAAGCCATTCCCCTTGTCCAAAGCCCCTCTCCTGGTTTCTTGGTTGAAATGCTTTGGTTGAGTCAGGACTGGTTATTTCAGCAACAACAAAAGGCACTCAGACTGCATCAGCTTTGCCCAGATAAAACCCTGACTAGAAAGTCAAATTTCACAAGGACTGGATTGAGACAGTGATGAACATAGCAGGACAGTCCTTGCTAGTTCCAGCCTAAGCCAACTCCAAAGGCTCACACAGAGGTAACAGCCTCAAGCTGCACCAGGGCAGGTTTAGATGGAGCTGAGGAACAATTCCTTCCCCACAGGGTGCTCAGGCACTGGAACAGGCTGCCCAGGGCAGTGCTGGAGTCACCGTCCCTGCAAGTGTTCACGCACCTTGGAGATGAGGCCCTCAGTGCCATGTGTTAGTGGTGGCCTTGGCAGTGCTGGGAATGGTTGGACTGGATGAGCTTAAAGATCTTTTCCAACTGAGCTGATTCTGTCATTCTATGGTCTGCTCCTTTGCTGTTCTTCACAAAGGAAACCTACTTGATTTTGTTGTCTCCATATCAGTTCACCTTGATTTTTTTTTAAGAACAGGAAATACTACATGGACATGACCAGGTGACTACGGCAGAACACCACCAAGGTCATCATCAAGACAAGACAAAATCAGAAGTTAGCAGCATGACTCGAATTCAATTCCTCCCTGCATACAAGGTAGTTTAGAAGTGCATACAATTTTTCTTGTGTCTATACCAAGGTACAGTGGAGCCTCTTTTTACAGATAAACTGGGGTCAGGACTGTGCCATAAAAAATCTGTACTTGGGAGAGCTGAAAAGTGGGCAGTGAAAGAATATAGGAAGAAGAATAATTTCTCTGCATCTCTTCTCTGAAGAACTGGATTTTCTCTCAACCAATTCCACACGGTTTCAAAGCAGTCAATCTGTATTTCTCAGAGAGGATTACATGCTGGTGGCCAAAACAATATCTTAAGACCTGATTTGCAAACCTGTTCAGTGCTCACAACTGCAAGATGTTGTACTGGAAGAGGTACTTCAGACACAAGGCGATACAACACAACACAAAGATCCTCCCAAAAGTCAGGACCTGGGCACCTCAAGTTACATTCTTCCCCAAGTCAAAGTACTTTTGACTTTATTTTTTAGACCTGGACTCCCACTGAATGCAGTTCATGCGCTCTCTTTACAGGTATCCCAGAGATGCTAATCCATGTTTGTTGCTCTAGCAATAACCATGACAGAAAAGGCCATGAGTTAATAAGCCTCTGTTAACAGGAGGGTTCAGAAAGCATGCCTGGAAGGCCAGGAGCAACCAGGGTAAACAGTAAGTAGATGCTCATTAGGTAAGCTTTGTCCATCATATGCACTGATGGAGCCAGAGACCCTGGGAGAAAAAAGCAGCATCTGATAGTGTAATTAAAGTTCATACATTAATGTACAGGAACATGCACTGGGGGGACAGTGCTGCTAATCAATAGTCTTAAAGGCCCGAGTTTGTAACCTGAATAATGTTAGGTTATAAGTACCTGGCCTCATAGAAATGCAGTTTTTAATACATTAAACAAAAACATTGAACAAATTTTATGCGGTTAGAATAGATTTGATGGCAAGGCAGCTATAAAACATACTATGCAATAAAATACTAATGTAAGCCATGTGGTATTATAACTATTGCTAAACAAAATGAAATAAGCACAATCCAAGTATTTTTAGAAGACCAAAGTGTATTTTATCCAATTACATTAAAAAACATTATGGTATTTGCAAGAATTTTTATCTGCATTAGCTAATGGTGCAGATGGCAAACCAAAGCATCACCTAAGAACAGTTTTAACACTGTCACAAGGAGGGGGGAGATCAGTTTGATTTCTATAACATTATCTCTGCTACCGTACTGGCATCTCCAGCCATACTGGAGACTCCAAGTTCATTATCATTCACAATTTCACATCAAGAAAGCTTAAAGGGAAAAATAACATTGCATGTGAATCTAACTGTGAGCCCTGCAAACTCAACTGCGTGTCAAGTTCTGTTCCTTCTGTCCCACAGGTCATCAACAGGACTAAAGTTTCTCCTGGTCAAATGTGTCTGGTCTCATTAAGTGGGTGCCAAAGCATCAGCTGTGAGGAAAGAAAATGTCTTTAGTGGCTTCTTCTAGAGTACAGGAGTACAGCAGGTACACACCTTTGTACCCACTTTGTGCCCTCACAAAGGCAGGCAAGAAGACTTCACAGCTTTGCATCATGCACCATATCTTCAACATACCTGCTTTTTATTTTAAGACTAAAATAAGCATGTATTTTATCATGGAAACTGGAGATCTCCAAATTCTTTCAGTTCTGCAATTGCCCATGGCCATTCTCCCCCAGTCTTTCATTGCAGAAGGAAAGAAAAAGGGTCTCGACTCTCTTCTCCCTGCCTATTTCTCTTGCTCCCTTTTCACTGCCAGTTTTGGGACATAGACCTCTGAGTGTATGGGAGATCCTAGAGGGCAAATAGTACCGGAGCAGCTGAAAGGCAGGCAGAAGAGCAGTACTGTCTGGAGGGACAGCCTGGGTGGAAAACTGGCTGGACTTCAGCAGAGGGCAGGAGCCTACGGGATGCCCACACTGGATCCTCTGCTACGGACCAATAAACTCTGGATTTTTCCATCTGAGGATGTATGGCACCTCTGTGTCACCCCCAGCTCCACAGTGGGTGCCATCCTGCAGTGAGATGCATGTAGGACTCTCACCACGTAGCAACACTTGACATTATCTACTGTATGAAAACCATGAGGGATAAATGACATTTAGCAGCCCCCTTTCCTTCTTTCTCCTCAAAGATAAACCCTGGGTTTTCTTTGCCTCTTTTCTTCACCATTTTCCTTTGTTTCATGTTCAGAGCCCCGCCGCAGCCTGCCCTGGCCCTCTCATGTCCATGGATGAAGCAGCAGGATCTGGACTGCTGCAAGGCAGCCTGTTTTCCTTTGTCAATGTTACACTCCTTTTTCCAAACTGGCAACAGTGGTTGGGCAAAAATTACCTTCTCAGGAGCTCACCTCCCTCCCCTGTGGGCCCACAGCCACCCCACTGCACGGTTTAAATTCTTCTAAATCAAGCCATTTGTAATTAAAAAATACAATATTTACAGCAAACACAGATGGCTATTGCCATGTGGTAGCGTTCAACTGAGCTGGATCACCCCCAGAGCAGCAGATGAAGGTAAAGCTTTTATGTAGTCTGGTAATGAGTCACAAGTGTCATCACTTTTACTTCTTGTGGGTTTTTTTAAGAGCAGAACCCCACTTTCATTATCTTCTGACATTTTAAGGGCAGCAAAAAGCGAGCATAAAGAAAGCCCTCTGAAGAAGTATACAGATGCATAATCTGTAAAGACTAAGCGCAATGTAAGAGTGCACGTGAAATGAATCAGTGCCTTTGGAGGTGTGAGGCTCAGTTTTAAGTTGTTACCCTGCATAAAACCAAAAAAAGGGTATTATGAAACTGCTCATTTGTTTCATTTCTTTCAAAGATGACAGCCTGTGTGTTTTGTTGGGAACAGCCATGTCTGCTTTCTGCAGTGTGACAGCTTCAGGGTCTGCCCCAGCAACCAGGGAAGCGAGCTTGTCAGTCCGGGACCTTCCATCAACAATCCTTCAGGAGACGGACAGAACTGACAGAAGGAAACAAAAACATCTTACACAACTATGATATTTGCCATGATCCATCTGGCAAAGTCCTCCGTGTGTTTCTCCAGGCTCAGTGTACACTGTCACGTTGATGCTCTTGACTCCTGAACTACCATACATTTCAGATTAATTATTCATGATTCAGCACAAAGTTAGCTTTCACTGCTTTTCAACCCCGTTAGCCAACGTTGCCTCAGTCAAAGGAGCAGGAGTCTGTTTCTTCTTGTGGGAGATTTTATTTGCATTGCTTCCCAAATCTCAGCTTGATGACTAATCAGTTGCAACTGAGCAAACCCACTGAAAATAAGAGAGCTTGCAGAGGTGTCACTGAGGGTTTAATTAGGCTTTCAGAACCTTTATTACCAATAAACTTGTTGCATAACTGAAGGCCCAGCCAGAGTCTGACTCTCCATCTGGTTTGCAAAAAGGGGCAACTACCTCAAAGTTTTCTGTGGAAATTTAGTACATTGAAGAGACGTTAACTCAGATAAAAATGTAGAATTCCCAACCCATTATTACAGAACCACTTTTGCAGAAGAGATCGCGTATTAAAGTCTACATGGCAAAATAACTTGTTTTGCAGAACTTATAAAGGAAAACGGGTTTCTCGGGGAAAACTTTAAGCCAGTGCTAATTAGGCTTAAAAGCACAATGACAAGTGCAAAGATCAGGGTTTTCACATCACCAGACATTTCGCAGCGTCTCCATTAACTACACTATTTGGGGTGACAAGTGGAAAATTGGAGTGTGTGTGCAGGCTAGCAATACTGATTGAGTGGGAGAGGGTGTTCTCAGAATGATTGCTGAGTGCTTCTTCTGAGAATATCTGACATAAATACTTGTTTTGCATTCTTACAATAATTAGACTGAGCAAATTATACCAGCAACAGAGGGAAGACAGCAAAGGAGCCTGACTTTCATTTGCAGCGAAGACAAACTACTGCGAGCTGAGACGGACAATTTGCAAGCATTACCAAAACTCCAAATTTACATAAGAGCCAATCAAGGCAGTAGCTCCCTTTCCTTTTTTTCATTGCTTCCAGTATCTATCCAGTGCTCTGAAAGGACAGACCCCATACCCTGAAAATGAGGAAAACCTGGAAAACAGAATACTGTTAAGTGTCACCTTCACCTCTTTCAGCTACCACTTTTTCAGCTCTGAACCGGGCTGCGCTGAAGCTAGTTAAACGATTCACATTACTTTCATCGAGATCTGGATCTGATCTAACAGAGGCTGCTACAGTCACCATAATGTTCTGATGCTAATTATATTGACAAGAAAATCCATATAACCCTGATTTCCAATGTTGTTAAATGGTCAGGAATCAAGTCAAAGGAAAGGAGGAAAAGCAGCGACAGAAACCAACCCCAGTTCACGCTGGAGCTGCTGGAAGAGAAGGAAGGACCACCAGCTTCCCGATTTCTACACAACTATAGCTATTTCTGCAAGAAAAAACAAACTAAGCCAAGCAATCTTAGAAATGGGGAAATGAATCCCACACAACTTCCCTTCGTCACCACATGCTGAAAGTCCCACAGATGCCAGAACTGTGACGCTCTGCAGAACATGAATAGAAAAAGCAGCAGTGCAGACAGATACAAAGCACACAGTGACACTACCAGGTGAAGATACAGTCAAAACTCAGGTTAGCGTGCCCCAGGTAATTACCTTGAGTATAAATCCCCCCTCAAAAAAACCCCACAATAAAGACAAGGTAAGTTTAGCACAGCTGAAATTCACAGGCTTGAACTGCTGCCAATACCTTGAATTAAAACCAAGTTATCTTTGCTGACAGTTTAAGTCCGATTAACCAATTCAGGTTAATGAACCACAGATGAGATTTCCTAGAAGCAGCTCTCAGCTGATGTGCCCTAACATCCTACACAAGGGCCATGCCTTTTCACCACACCCATTACCCTACAAGAAAGAGACTGTAAGCCTGCAATATCCATTTTATCCAGAGAGCTGCAGGATGCCTCCCTGAGACACAAAACTCAGCCACCTCCTGAGAAGAGCATGACGGAGTTGCTATAATAACTGCCCTCCTACCACATCACGTAGCTGTAATATGTTTTGTAAGCTCGGTTTCACTTGCTGGCTGTTTCGGGACTCTGCTGATTCTCAGCATTTCAAAGAGTCAAAACTGCATTTAGACCATATAAAAAATACAACAAGCCAAGAAGTGTCAAGAGGAAAGAGGGTGGCTATAGAAAAAGGAGACCGGGAGGTGGGAAGACAGGCTTGCACGCAAACAAGCATAGATGTAGATTTCTATTTCTGTATAAAGCTAGCACGCATGATTCACTGCAAGGTTTGGCAATAAACTCTTTGATTATCCCCTCACACAACGCAGGTTGTAACCCAAATGCTCAGGAAGGAAGGAAGGAAGGCAGAGTTTTGTTATACGGTTGCAAAGGGTTGGCTTGTTTTAAAAGGAAACCTTTCAGTACAGAGGGCAGCAAAAGTTTCGGTTTATACGTCCAAACAGCATCTGACAACCTGAAAACCGTCCCATTAAGCTCAAAACAGTCACCTGCCCAGTCCTCCTGACATTGTGCACTGAATGTCCCCTTAGGAAGGCAGAAAATAAGGCTGTGCAGTGAAAAGTTAGGGAACAGCTTTCCTGTAAGTATCTGCTCTTAAATAGGAGTGAACATAAGCAGTGTAACTACAGAAGCCGGGGGATACAAGGGCACAAACAGCATTTTCCCACAGAGAGGCTTGGCTACCATCATCCTCATGGGACCCTGAGTCCCAGCCCTACCCGCGTAGTTCCAGCTGTAGTAATTTCCCAGCTGAAGGAAAATTCACCTCCTTTAAGTGTGTTTAACACACGGCTGCGCAACTCCTTAAGCCCCTTACATCGTGTGCTATTTACTTTCTTTGCAGAGCATCGGTGCTCTCCGAGCAGCACAACGAGCATCCGTTCCAAGCGGTCCATGCTCGCACCGACTACACCAAGAGTGCAAGTTACTTCTAACCTTCAATGGATAATTGCAAGCGACACTGCGCGTGCCTTCCGGGGTAACAAACACCGCCTGCACCCTCGGGCTTCGCAGCTTGCTCTCGTGTACCTCGCAGGGCTGCCGAGGTGGAAAGGAGCACAGGCAGCCCGGCCGAGCCTCCCAAACCCTATTCCCACCGGGAACCGCTCCTCTCCCCGTCCCTCCCCCCCCGCATCTCAAGCCCAAACGCCACCAGAAGCTCGCTCCGCTCACCTCAACCGACACACACGCAACGACAGGAGGGGAATAAGTTTCGCCGCAGGAGCCGCCTCACTCCCCCCTTCGCCCCCAATGAGACCCCTTTAAAGAAGCGGGCGTCGAGGGACGAGCACTTACCCGCGCAGTGGCCATAGGGGCAGCAGGAGCCCGCGGCGGGGTGCAGCGGCGGTGGCGCGGCTGCCGGCATGGCTCAGGGCTCGGGGCTCGGCTCGGGGGCTGCCCGCACCGCGCCCCACCGCAGGCGCGGTGTGTCCGCGCCGCCTCCCGGCTGCCAGGGCAGTGAGCGGGCGGGGAGGCGGCGCCGCGGAGCGGCCCCCCCAGCGGTCACACCCCCTCCACAGCCCGCCCAGCCCCGGGCAGCGCCGAAGGACGGCGCCTCTCCGCCGCCGTCGCCAGCCTGGCCCCGGGCCCCCCTTCAGTCGGCTCCCCCGCAGGAGTCCCCGTGTCGCCGTCAGCCGGGGGTTGGTTGTGTGCTGGGGCTTCATGGACCCCGGGCGCGGGGAGGTGGGACCCAGCCGCAGTGAGCGCGCCCGCCCGTGCTAAGTCCTGTGATTGGTAAATCACAGGATCAGACAGCTGGGAAAAAACCTTCAAGATCATCGAATCCAACCATTGACCTCACACCACCGAGGCCACCACTGACCCATGGCATTGAGGGCCTCGTCTCCACGGTGTGTGCGCACTTGCAGGGATGGTGACTCCAGCACTGCCCTGGGCAGCCTGTTCCAATGCCTGAGCACCCTGTGGGGAAGGAATTGTTCCTCATCTCCATCTAACCCTGCCCTGGTGCAGCTTGAGGCCGTTTCCTCTTGTCCCATCCCTTGTTCCTTGGGAGCAGAGCGCAGCCCCCTCCTGGCTCCATCCTCCTCTCAGGCAGTTGTAGAGAGCGATCAAGTCCCCCTGAGCCTTCTCTTCTCCATCAGAACCCCCCAGGTCCCTCAGCCCTTCCCCATCACACTGTGCTCCAGGCCCTGCACCAGCTCCATTGCCCTTCTCTGGCCCCGCTCCAGTACCTCAATGTCTCTCTTGTAGTGAGGTGCCCAGAGCTGAACACAGGATTCGAGGTGCAGCCTCACCAGTGCCCAGTGCGGGGGCACAATCAGTGCCTTCCCCTGCTGCCACACTGGTGCTGAGCCAGGCCACGATGCTGCAGTTCCTTCAGGAGAATGCTGAGTGAATGAAATCATTCAGTTTGTCTTGGATTAAAAAAGAGATAAACAAAGCACACGTTGGGCACATGAACAACTGTTTTCCCAATGTCTTTGTAAAGTGTGAGAAGGAAAGGAGGCATGAGGAGTTCATTTTATCTTCCCCATGCTGCAGCGTCCAGGCTGCCCATGGGATGCTGGCTACACAACTGGCACACATAGGAGGAACACATTGAAAAAGATGTGAGAGTGAAGTGTCAAGGCACAGAGCTGGTTGAAGGATTGCATGACAAGAAGTCAGACTGCTCACCATACTACAGAGGAGATGCCATTTGGAGAAATTCAAATTATAACTGTTATCAATGGAAGTGAGGGATCATTGGCACAAATGATGGAGGGAAAGTGTGTTTTATTCTCTGGAAATCTCCAAATAAAACAGGATGTCTTTGTGGAAAATGTACTGTATCCCAATAGAAGTAGTTGGGCTTACCATGGGCATAATGGAACAAAATCTTGTGGCCAGGGATACGTAGAAAGTCAGACTAAAAGAGCCGGTGTTCCATCATTCTGTCCTCAAACTGTATAAACAGGACAAAGCAGAACATGCTAAACATATCTGTTATACTCTGATTTCTGTCATTTACCAATAGCTTTGCCCATTTAACTAACTTGTCTTCTATGATTTCACTTCCAGAGTACTTCATCACTTTTCAGGCAACACCGTCTGAAACCTTCCAGTTTGTTTAAAATTTCAAAACTCTGTAATTCCACATTTATTTCCCTATTTTTGCCTCACCCCGTTGTGTAGAGCTTGTACATCCTACAGTCATCATTATCCATTTGCCCGACGTTGTGTTCATAGGTTTTCGGGATTAGAGCTGCCTGGAGGAGCACAACTGAAGTCATTTTTACCACGTGCAGCTTGTATGGTATAAAAGGCTACTGCTTCTATCACACTCACTGCCCATGTGAAATCTCAGCTTCACTGAAGTCAGTGGAAGGCATCTTCTGCTATACCCCATCCTTCACATGCTCCTTAATTAATGCTGAAACTAATTCCTGCAGTTCTTGGCATCTTGGTGACTTAACACGGTCTTAAGAATTAAGGTACTGTGTGTGGTTCCTGTCTCTGTGACTCCTCTGTCAGGTTATTCCACATTTCTGTGTGTGACCTTTTCCACCTGTGAAATGTGGATAATGACACCAATTAAAGGGATTTGCTGTCTACAGATGCAAAACCCTTAGAAGAGCTAAGTATCAACCCTGATTATCTGGTATTACTCCCTGCAGTTGGTTTCCAAAATAGAAGGTAACACGATTCAAAAGTCAACACTAAATTGGTAGTACTCACATCTCTTACCGTCGAATGAAAAACAGATGAAGAGTGAATACAGACATCTGAAGACAGCTCATTCCTACTTGCCTCTGGAAATCTGTCACCTCTCTTTTAAACAGTGAGTGAAGCTGGTTTCCCTTTAATCCACTTTTCCACCAGCCGGTGATCTCAGCCATCCCATTCCTGCACTTAACCATCTGCAACTTCCTTCCTATTTCTTAATGAGCACAAACAAGAACCACAAGACTTGCTTCTCAATAATAGCCTTTAAATCTGTGAGAACTCTTGATTTCACAGCCTGAAATCACAGGCTAATCACTAATTAGTGGAGAGTTGTCAGATACACATCTCCATGTATTGCACACCTAGGTCAAAAGTAGTATCTACATATGCCTACAGCTGACAAGAGGTATGTTGGTACACTGTTGGAAATGAATGCTCAGCGTCTTGTAGGAAGAAACCTTCATTTCTTCTGACCTTGTCCTAAACTCAGTGACTTCTTTCTGCCTTAGAAATCCCCTGTTCTTTCTCTTCCTTTCCCCTTCCCTTGAGACCCAAGATTCTGCTGGCTCCTGCTTGCTTTCAAGGGCTGTACTTATATTAAAGGAGATGTGTAGAACAAAAGATCCTACTGATACTGTTGAGGAATTATTCTCTGTAGATGATCATGCACAACACAGGTTGCATTTTGTGTGCTTCTTGTCACATTCTTTAGAACATATCATGAAAATAAAATCCACATTTTCTCAGGGTGGATCTATGAAGGTGTACTGCAGGTATAACCGTCCCTTCCAATGCCACAACATGTGGTGTTGAAAATGATTAATCACCTGTACACATTTACCGCATCAAGTGAGGGAAAAGTAGCAAGAGCAGGGGAACAGCTAAGCTATATTTGTTTGCCTCTGTTTTACATAAAAGACATTATGATTGCCCATTGACAAGAAATAAACTGCTACTTTAACCTTCATCAGCTTCTTCACAAAGTCTGATAAGAGCTGTCTTCCTAATGTCCAGAAATATAATCTAGAATATTGAAGAAATGTGCATAAAGGTAGCAGTTGTATAATGTGGTTTCAATAACAAAAATGTTAGCTCGTCATTTGTATGTGGAAGTCGTTCATATCCAGTGAGTTTAGAGCTTGCTCACAGTCCTTGAGGAGGCAAATTAGGTTTAAAGTCTCAAAGCCCAGCACTATAACATAATCTGTCCTTAGTCTATAAAGAGAAGTGAGTGTCCATTTCAGATGAATCTGGATACCCCACGTCACTGGGAAATTGCAAGCACTGGTACTGTAAATAAGACAGCACTTAATATGGCTCCCTTTAAAAAAAGAAACCGAATGCATTCAATATAGAAATAAAGACAAAACTCCTGACCTTTACAGAGGACTAAAAATAAGACTGAGTTCTCTCCAAGCCATGTTTCTTTCCCATGTTCTATGGCTTGAGTATATGAAATACCAGGGGAAAAAGATTAAGGAATTAATCTGAATAAAGGTAATAGTAGGTAACAGTCAGCTGCTGCTGGAACTCCAGAAGGAAATGTTTCAGACCGCCTCAAAAAGAAGGCAAAAGCCATCAGTAAAATAAAAATGTCAGGCATTATTCAAACCATTATTCAAAGGACAAATTTAGATCTAAAAAACCTACTATAGTTTTACTGGGGTAAGTTGTGTTATCTTCCTCTAACATGCTGCCTTTTTTCAGTTTCTAAGCCATAAATGCACTTAATCAGTGTCAAATTCAGATAATTAGAAGCTGCAGTGGAAAAGGGCATTGATAATAGGTGCATTATAAATGGCAATGTTTGGGTGGCGTGCAATAATTCTTAACAACTTGGTTTAGCCTGTTAATGTATTATTTTAAGAGGCACTCATTGGTATCCAATAACTAGAAATGATGATTGTCTGATAGCCCCTCACATGCCATATTTATGCTTTACCTGTGCTAAAGTAATACACAGGTATTTGTATTCCTTTACGACTCTTGCCTTCTAGGAAGACTCACAGAAGGGAATGTTTGTCATTAAGACATTCATCAAAGGAGACTTTTTATATATTAATATAAATTATATTAATTATGCCTTTCATATAAATTATATTGATCTTAATATATTAATATTACCTTTCATTCAAGTATCTCAAAGCTCATCAAAATTCAGTGAAATCTCACGCAACAGTCTAAGGCACATAGGAACTTCATGAGGAGGTGACCAGATCAAAACCTAGAGCTGGAGAAAAACCAGTTAATGTACATAAACTTCATTTTATTTCAGTAGCTTATATAAATATTAGAAGTGAGGAGATCGGGGCACAGAGAGACTCAATAAGAGTCACACAGCAAGTCACAGAAGTAGAAATAGGAATACAAATAGAAATAGAATCCAGACTTCAACCTGGACTTATTTACCGTTGATATTACAATATTTGATGCTGGGTGCCTTTCTTGAAAGTAGCTTAGTTATTCAGACACCTATATACGCACATAAGCTCCTTGTGGATTTTTAAGGAACTAAATTCCCTAGTTGACAGCATAGCTTTAAATATATGCTCCCTTCCTTCCTTCCTTCAATGCTTTGAACATTCTCCCTGCTGTGAAAACTTCTATTCGCTACGCATCAGCTTATTTCATGCATCATGTAAAGTGAATAGGAACCTTAGCTGATGGGAGACACCTATTTGCATTGCCAGTAATGGCTCAGACAACAGAGAATTTAACTGCAAACAGTGTGAGACCTCAAGGTCATTTAATCTAACACAGGTCAGTACTAATGAACAAGCCTGGCTTCTGAGTGCTGCCAGAGCAAGGCAGCTGCTGCTGACAAGGGAAGAGGAGCATCACTGATTTCTGGGTGCCTTTTCAGGTAACTCAATGAGCAATATGTGTTTCTCTCCCCATGTTCAGCAGCTAAATAAATTCAACTCCTCACTGCTGTATTGAATGAAAAGGCTGGAACAAGGAAAGTGAACAGGACTAAATTGCCCAACCTCTGCTGCATCTTTGGGGTCTAAGGCCACAGCCTCTCATGTTCATACATGCAAAAAGAAGGGACACATTGACTGAGTCAGACTTCTGAGGACCTTAAATTTATTCTCGCTTAAAGCTTACCTTTTGTGATGAGGATTTGCCACACGGACAATGCCTTGGTTTATGGCTGGTGGGAAAAGCAGGACTTTGAAAAATGAAGATTTGATCTGAGAAACCTCCTAAATAATACAAAACTTGGGGTTTAGCATCATCACAAGAAACACCCCATCTTCTGTGCCTTCATTAAGAACACCTGAAACCCCTCCTTTGCTCAAGATCCAGTCTAAAACATAAGCGATGATTTAGATTATGATTCTTAGGGAAGAGGCATGAGGAATCCACATTTTTCACCTCACACATGAATGCATTCCACTGCAGTTAAAATGCAGAGAGCAAACAGGGCGCTATCATGATTGCTTTGTGCTTGCTTGCAATAGCATTTTGCCATTTCTTCTCCAGGACGGAACTTGCTGCTTCCCTGTGTTTTTGCAGTGCTGACCACAATGGAATTCCTGATGGCCTTCTCCATAAGCAGCATGTATGACACAAAGGGAACCTAGGCACACAGGGATCCAGCATTTTGCCACCTCCCCCCAAGGAGAATACAAGGGATAAGCCTACACAGGCAGCGACCTGAGTGGGACTCCTCAGCAATCATATCAGGCAGGTCAAGCCATCTGGGAAGGCAGACTATGGGACCAGCCTGCTGTTACTTTATCCTCACGAGGGTTGGAAAGATCCAGATCTTTCCACAGAAAGATGAAACTCCTGCAACAGGAGGTTATCTGTTGCTTTGTACCCAATAGGGAGGAGAATTCAGAGCATGTATCTTACCTTTGCTCGTACTACCCTTACCCCCAAAAGATTACCAGTTACTGAATCCTTTCACAGTACAGTAATACTGAAAAGCAATGATGTAATGTGGCCTATCTTTGCACCTGAAATTACATAAATGCTTTGTGATACACAGGTCTACCAGTCTCATGAACCGGGTCCAAAATTAAGCTTTAATTAAGCGTGGTTTGACAATTATAATAGGAAAAAAGGACAAGGTTAAAGCATATGGAATGAGAATGTTTCTAATGGATCACAACCCACACAAGAAGTTAACATATTTTTGTTTGTGTGACTCATACAAACCTTCCCTTTATATCCACAGGAGTCTGCGTTTAGCTATTTAGTCCAGAAGAAAAGGGAAATAGAGACCATTTGGGATCCAAGTCAGTGACAAAGAAAGAAAAGTCCTACAACAGAGAAAAGTCTATTAAATAAAAGAATGTTGTGGGGAAGAATATTGTACCGCATTGAGAAGGCCAAGAGACAAGACAAGCCTGTGCGTGGCAACAGCATGGAGTGTTCCTGCATTCATGCTAAAGATAATGTAAACACAAGTCTATTTATAGGGAATAGAATTCTCATGACCATTCATGAGTGTCTGAAAAGCCTGTGATGAAACCTTGAAACCAGCTCAGGTTTTTTCCCCCTTTTTAGCCCTTGTCTCAATCAGGATTTTAACAAGCTTGCATGAAAGTGAATGAATGCTGCCCAGCAATACGCCCAGACACAGTGAACAAAAAGTGTTTTGCACAGTTTCCTCTATTTATGAAGTATTTATAATGTTGCCTTAAAACTTTGGAGTTTCGTAACACCATATTAAAAAAGCAATCTTTTATTTGGGACCCTGGGATATGGCCAGGGAGTTCAGGGAAGAGATTCCAATGGGCAGGCAGGAGACTGAGCTCTATTCTCAGCACAGACAGCACTGATCTGCTGGGGAGCCAGGCACAAGCCAGCTCATTTTATGGCGCCAGTCCTTCCTCTTCCACTCTTTGCTATGATATTTTGGTGGGAAGGGATGGAGGGGAACTGGGGACAGGATTATCTGCTACAGCATGTAGACAGAAAACATAGCAACTTCAGGCTCCACTTTCGGCTCGATATTACTGGAGTATGAATAATAATATTACATTGCCAAACACCCTCTAATATTTAGAGGAAGATGGTGTGTAAAAACGGTCACCAGCTGTTCCTTTTCTGCGTGCTTAGGACAACTGGTGCCACTCCATAACTTTTGGGAGCCCTGGTTAGAATGAACTATTTGTACTGGACTTTGATAGACAAGACACCAAATCAGCAAGAGAGCCAAAATGGGAGAACCTGTTCTGGCAACTTTGGTTTTATTCTTTTTAAAGTTAATCTCACAACGCAACAGTGATTTTTTGAAGCCCTAGTTAGAGTTATATGAGAATTTGTGCTGCCGTAAGAGAGCACTCAGTCCTGCTGATGGAGAAAGAGTGATCTTGAAGCTATCAACCTTACAGGCTGAAGAAGGAGCAGACAAGTATGCAATAAACTGCTTCAAGCCTGAATTCCCAAGCAAGAAAGACCAATAATCTTGCCTAGTAATTTTGAAACCACGGCCTAATTTCTACCAAAACTGACAAGAGGGTGGGCATTTGAAGTATAACTCTCTTGTATAGAAAGCTTAAAGCACACAAGAAGCCAAACTATTTTCCCTCATGAGGGCAAAGCAGCTAGGATGGAACTGCTTTTGACATATGCAACTGATGACAACCAACTGGCAGTCGAACACGGGTAGTCATCCGTGGATAGCTTCACATTAGCCCTGTTTTTCAGGGCTGACATCAGTAGCTGCTGCTGCAACAGCCCATGGTGGGGAGCTGACATTGCTAAAATTGGAAGAATGTGCAAAGGGGCAGATAAAAAAGCTGGAGGCAAAGGACAAGTCATAGGAAACCAGGAGGACTTGCTTAAATATCACTGACTTTAACACAGGGGCCACAGCACAGACACTGTCAGTTTTAAAAGAACACGGTGTAATGAGCACATGGCATTCATTTTGACCCCTCAGGGAAGCACTTGAAAAGTCTTGCCACCTTTTTGTGACAGCACTTCCCTTTGCTTCCTGTGCCAATATGCAGTATTACATTGTTTGCAAGCTTTTGAGCTCTTCAGGCATTGATTTCATTGCTTTCCTGACTTAGCCTTGCAAAACCAGAGTGCAAGAGATGCGCGTAACTGAGCACGGCAAAAAATCACGAGACAATATGTGGTTTTCCACTGGCCCTGATGAACTGTGCTCAACCCCAGGGAACACAAGGGGAAGCTGAAGTGCTGGAAGTGCTTCTACACAGCTGCCAATCTACCTCTACCCAAGTGAAGGAGAAAGCTGTAAAAGGCAAGAGCAGGCAATTAAGTGCTTTATTAGGATTTTGATGGAGATGGTATTTCAGCACACAGCCACGTGTCAGCAAGCCACTTATTTTCTGGTTTTGCCCTTCACTTCATGGTGTGGTGAGAGAAAAGGGAGAAGTGGAGGGGCCTCCTAATCCATGGCTACTCAGTCAAGAGGAATGTGCCTAGTATAGCCTTTCCTCTGCTATGTCCTTCAGAGACAGCAACAAGCTCCTCTAGAGGGAAACGATCTCCTTTCCCTGCTTCTACCCATTTATGTTACACATCAAATGGTATGGGCACAATCCCTCATTACCCCTCCCATCTCAGTCAGATCATGGATGAAGTATTGAGTTTACAGACGATGCTATTCACGTTACAGAGACTGATGACTACAGCCTTTCGTTTAGACTTCTCTCATTTGCCAGTATTCCCCACAGTCTCTATCTAAACGGAGGAAAACCAGCCTTGGCATCTCAATGGTGAAAAGGTGAGAAAAGAAAAGCAAGTGGCAGTTTCAAAGGTTGCTCTCTTCAAACCCATCTTAAATCCATTGCAGATCCACTCCCTCAAACCCCATGTATGTGCCTGGAAAATAAGGCACCCAAAAACATAAGCTCACTTCGAAAAATGCCGCCTGCAAACAGCACTTTCGCCTCCTTTAAATGATCCATGAATTAATCTCAGGTAAGGAAGCAGGAGCAAAACAGCTCAAAGTAAGCAAATGGTTTCTAATCCCTCTACACTTGTTAGGAACAGGCCTGAGCGGACTACTTGCTTACAGCCTGGGAGCTTGGGGACGATACTTTGCTACCCAGGCAACTCACTCACATCATCGGTAAAGCCCTGTGGATAGTGTCTGCAAACTAATCTGAAAGAACAGTCCTGCATCTCCACAGCTATGTCAGCTATTTACTTAACAAGGTACAAATACAGCAGCTGTCTGGTGGTTTCTGTAAAGAAAGGGGTGAAGTTTACAATGATAACTTGATCGGGGTTGTTAGCCAGTGCTTTATCCTCCCGTGCCTATGATAAAGATCACCATAAGAGTGTCAAACTCACTCCAATGATGCATTTCCCTTAGGTGAAGCTGGTGCTGAAATGTGGCATTCCTTAGACCTGTGTAAAACTGAAGATGTAATTCAAAACACCATCTTTGTACCAGAGAGTAATCAGAATGACCTCTTGAGTTTTGCCAGCAAAGATGAACAGAAGAGCGAGTCAGCCTTAACTAAAGCTATAAAACCTCCTAGTCCCTTTGCTGAAACCAAGCATATGAGATGCTTTGATAGGTAACTTTGCTCATTTAGGGGCAAACACAAAGACTCCACTCTTTAAAGAGAAAATGGGTGCTCTCTGTACAGGTTTCACCTACTTCAAGTAATTGACTGGAGCTATCTGGAGTTTCAGGTATTTTTAAATACCAAATGTATTAAATACATAGGTCATACATGTGACAATGCGCGTTGGTCATGCATCGATACTGTCCAGTGTGTAACAAAGTGCCCAGAATAGGAGCTGAGGAATTGCATGCAGTCTGCTCAGAGCTGTCTTGAACAGTATGCTCTGAGAAGGGTGCAGCTTTGCTGTTCCTTGCCCTTTCCACTGGGAGATCTAAGGAGGCTGCACTCCTTATTTTGCTCTACTCAGGGCTTAATGTCCTGCTGTAAAAGCATGAACTGAACTTGAAAATTGAGCCTGTAACCAAAGATGACTTCTCCAACCAGCTGATAAGGGAAGGAAAAGCACCATATGAAGAGATTCTTGCTCTAAACTTCTCTTTTTAAGGCAGGAATGGGAATTAACTTGGTTTAGACATTTAAAAGAATAAACCTCCAGCGAATTTCTGTGTTATAGTAATGCATGCGTCGTCAGCGCAAGGGCATAGGAAATACCTGGAGGCAAGATTAGCAGCTTATCTGTTTTGAGTGTTCAGTGAGCGCTCCAAAGGAGGACAATTTGGAGAGAATCATGCTGTGGTAAATACTGTCAGTTTTCGAACAGAATTCGTTCAGAACAGAGCCTGCCTGAGCCTTGTTTAGTTTTCTATGGCTACTTTTCCAGGGGAGAATTCAAAGGGAAGCTGAATCTCTCTGTTATGAATTCAAGGAGTGGGTGCTGTTAATAACTCCAGTAGGCTGGGGATGACTGCACATGACTTACAGCTTTGTTTATTCACTGCGTATTCCTTTAACTGACATGGCATAAATCCAAAGGGAAACAATTAGTATCCATGTACTGAGAGACGAGCAGTGCTGGCTCTTTCACTCCTGAGCTCTCGGAGGAGTGACCAAGAGCTAGATTTAAGGAAGAGTTTAAAGCCACGCAAGTGAGACTTCAGTTCACCAAACCACATTCACATTCTTGAGCATGTCACCTTCCTCTTGCCCACCTCTAAATGCTCTCTGTGCTTTCGTTTTATCCAGAAGGTATTTAGTGTGCAATGCATAACAATTGAGAGGCGAGCAGGCTTTATCACCTGGTGACCCCACTGTTAGGCTGCGAGATCTTGGTCCCTGTACCACCTCCCTTTTTCACTCAATAGAGTGAAATTTCTTAATGACTGTTTGCATGAAAGGGCCAGATCCAAGAGGGAACCTTGCCTCCAGCTCAGCTTTGTGTCATGGTCTCAAAGTGGGAGAGGCTGGTCTGAATATTCTGGATAAGGAAGAAACTGACTGTGGTCCCATTCTGTGTCCAAATGCTCCCATCATTTCAGTGTTGTCTTCAGGGGGGAGCTTCAGGAAACACTTTGGAGGGATGGATCTCATGCAGACATCACCAGGGCACCTCAGAGAGAGACTCATCCTTCTCTCTGTTATTTCCATATGCCTGGCTTGAGGCAGCTGCACATTTGAGCTGATCTCATAAATCAGTGTAATGGCTGCACTGGATAACATCCCAGAGAGTTTTATTCTCTACATGAACTGCATGTATTTCTGAACGGAGGATTTTGTATTTCAGTGGGGAGACAGGCATCTTGTATTGCATATGAGTGCATAACACATTTACTGGACACATTTGCTTTAATGTGCTTTCACTAAATAGAAGGGAGAGAAAGATGTACCTTTGAGGTCACCACATAATTTGAGGCCATCTATTAATTGTTTATTACTCAACTGGTACCAGAAAGGAAAGCTAAAGAGAAAATCAAATTTGCAAACACAGCTATCAGCAAATGCACTCAAAGACTCCAAGAGCTCAAAGAGAAAGGTAACATATGGGTAAGGCTGGAAAAGCTAATTTTAACATGCTTTAGTTCAGCAAAGAACACATCCTGATTCAAAATGTAGCTTTATTCTTATCTCACATTTGTTATACTTAGTTATTCTTCTGGAGATTGAGCCTCGCTTTTAGCAGTTATTAAGACATGCTGTTTTGCAAGTAAGTGAGGTGGGTTTACTAAATCTGGTACTTTTGCTTTGGGAACCAGCAGAACGTATAATGAGGTTACTGAATTTTTAGACTATTCTATTAGAAAAACACAGATAACGTTGCTTGTTTCTAAGGGGATTCCTTTTAGTCATGATTGGAGTTAAGCTAATTTGGATAGAAATTTCAATTACATATAAAAGGCAAACACTTGATACGCTTTAATCAATTAAACATAATTACAGGGAATACTCTGAGTAATAACAAAACATTTAACCTGGAGTTAAAACTATTTGACTCAGGAGTTCTATATGGCCATCTCTCTGTCTTTCAAGATACCTGGAAGCAGAGGAGGTTGAAGTCCTCCTCTTCCAGGTTTTGTCATCAGCTCGTACATTTTCTTCACCCAGGTCATTGACGAGTATTTCGTACCTAAATCTGATCTGCAGTGTACATTCCCATGGCAAGAGTCAGGTCAGAAGCTGTAAATGCATTTTAGTAGGAAACATTCCTGACAGTGAGCCCAGTTGTGTATCTTTTTTGAAGCCATCATTGTTTTATTCTGTTGATTCACACAGCAAAATAAACCATCAAACTTGCATGTTAGCTTCTTTGTCCGTCTCCCCCTAAGTTAGTCTAGAAATGGGTCACTTCATGCTCTGGCATTCTGCTTAAGACACTTTTCTTCTAAAGGAGCACAAGAGTTCTCCAGCTTTGCTTATAAAGCTGGTTTTGCTCAAGGCTCTTGATGCCTTCCTATCAATCAGCCAAGACTAACACGTGTGACAGAAAGTAGGACAGAGATCCCCGAAGAGGGACAAAGAAGACAAATTACAAAGCAGCTGTAGAAGACGCAGGGTCATTTCCCTCCCAGCTCCAGTGCAATACCTTGCTTTATGAGTCAGCACTGAAGACACAAATAATCTGCAATTATAAAAATAGCTAAATGATGAACGCCAGATCCTTACAGAATGTGTTTTGCTGCCTGGTTTAGCACAGCAGGAACAAACAGGACTGATTGGTCTGAGATACCACCGTTAAAAAGCACAAACCCAGGAGATGAATCGATGGCTTGGATCCCTGATCAGGCACCCAGAACACCTCACAAAGAGCAGCCAAGAAGCCCAGCATTCCAGAACCTTGGCTCCAGCAGTCCTCCCAGCCACAGAAACAAACACTTCCTAGAACCCGAGAGGGAAAGCAAGAGGTACAGTGCCCTGTAGCCTTCACCAGCAGCTCAGTGCTACCATCATGCAGTTGAACTGCCCAAAGAACAGCCTTTCTTCGATTTCCTACTGGGCGAACAAGTCCGAGGAGTTCAGGAGGCCCCCTTGAACTCAGCTTGCACATTGAGACCTGCCTGCACTGCAGTAAGAACTGAAGAATCTGACTTTGGTTTTGCGCGGTTTCCTTTTATACCAATGAAATTAATCTGATTTTTACCAGATTTATTTCCTTTTCCCATATGGATAAAGATTTAAATGTTTCTTGAGACATTTATGCTGGGTGCAGATATACTCACAAACTTACTTGCAGGGCATGGACAGCAGGACTTACAGATCTCTGTGAGCTCATGTTTAAAGACCTCACCCAAGTACCTTCATGCAAGCATGGCTTTAAACCAGCAACCCCTTTCTGAGGAGATGTGGGAAGCTCATGTATTTATATTGCAAGAAATCATCAGAGATGATTCTTTTCTCATTTAAAGGCAAATATTGAGGTAATTACTTCATAAGGGAGGTTTTGCAGGTGGAAGCAGATGCTCTCATTTTGTGATCCTTTCCCTGCCATTCTCAGATGAGAAATTTTCCAGGTGAGCTTTAAATTTGATTGGTTCTAATGGAAGCGACAGGTAAATTAATCCTGACCAGGGAAAGTACATGACAGTGTATTCCAGGGGAAGGCTGGGTCAGGCCTGTATGGGATTATCCATGTTAATGCCAAGGAGCTAGTCCAAGTCTGAACAACATATAGGGACTGTGAGCAGAAGATGCTGGTAGCATCAATTCCAGCCCTACAAGCAATATTCTTCATCATGCACTCTCTCTTCCTGAATTTCCCCATCTCTAAACAGGAATGATCAATACATGTCCACTGGGCGATCACAAAGCTCAGCTGCCTAATGTTTGCACAGCATTCTGACAGTCCCAGATGGAAGCTGCTCCATGGAGAGTTGCCTCTACCTCCTCGATGCACTTTTTAATCCACCCTCTGTTGTCGACTGGTATTTGGTGCTCCCTCCCTTGCAGCCGAAGCAGAAATGACAACGTGCGCTTCCAAACCTCCCTCCCACTCCCCTCTCCTCCATCTGTCGGAGGGAGGGATTTTATTTGCTGCACAAGTGCTGTCTGGCTAAAAATGTGAGCACTTTTTACAGCGCGATCCCACTCTCTCCTCCACGCACACCCACTGCCCAAGTGCTTCATGCTGAGCTATGACATCTCCTCTTCACTACCACCCTGTGTAAGAAGAAGATTCTACAGCGCTCTTCATTAGGCGCTGACTAAAAGGCTGCCTCAAAATCCCATGTGGTGCTCACTGCTGATCACTTCCACCCCGACTCTTGGGGATGGAATGGAACAGGGGATATCCGACACTAAAGACTGATTCTCTTTCCCCTGTCACAAGCAGTCCAACTCCGCCATATTCCCTAATTTTGAGGTTTAATCCCAAGTCTCGTGACCAAGTGGCATTTCCCTTTCATACCTGGCTCCTAGAAAGAAGTGCTCACTTGAGATTTGCTGTCTCTTTGCAAGTCAAGCACTGCTGGCTTGGGAGGGAAATCAGGTTTTGCTGAAGACACTCTAAAAGACTCAGGAAATAAAGGCAGAAAGCATCAAAAATCATTAAACACACAATGCAATCTTTTGGTTTTAAGCCAGTGTGCAACACTTCTACATCTGTCGAACAAGCACTATGAGGAGCAGGGAAAGCTTGTGCTCATGAATACAAGACTGCCCACCGCATGGAACTAAAGGGATCATAAAAACCTGGGTTCAGACAGTATTCTAGGCCAGATCTCAAGGTCTGGGCTTGAGATACTGCTTGAAGAGAAAGCACAAGAGTAATGAGATGAAAAAGGGAGCTATTGCCTCATTTATCATTGAGGCAAAACCTCCCAACTTTGTTCTTATTCTGAATATTGAAGTTTTCATAAAGAGAAAGGTTTGCACAGTCTGGGACTTAACTTTGAGCCTGCAGGGTTAAAAGAGGTCACTTCCCCAGCTTGTGTAACTGTCAAAATAGGCACAGGGATGATCTTATTCCAATTCTCACCTAACTTGTCGGTAATCTTTGGAGAATGAGTACAAACCAGGGATGGCCGCAAGATGAGCATCAGACAAGAAGTGCCATATTCTCTTCTCTCACCCAGATTTTGGTTAGCAAGAATATAGCAATGGAGGTCCATACCACAGCTTTGAATCAGGAAGCATTATGTCCCTTCTTCCATAAGGATGCAACTTCTTCAGGTTGTGCTCTGGGAATTCCTAGCAAAAGGCTTCAACCAGAAAAGCAGATGCATCACTGGTGTCAGTTAAAGGCCCAGGCTATGTAACGCTGTGTGACTGCAGTTCATGTCAAAAGCTCACTGCATCTAGAAGGAAATGTTCTGTGGCTGGGGAATGTGACTTGTCCCAGGCAGTGACCCCAGCCTTGGACAAGCTCCAGTCAATCCTGACAGCTGCCCAAGAGGGTTGGAGCTTCTCCTGGCCAAAGGGGGTTGTTTCTAACCAAGGTCCCCAGAACACTCTTTGTGCAGATTCAGCATCTTCGTCCTGATGATTCATGAGCCACAAGAGCTTCAAAATGATCTACCAGCAAAAATAGGTGGAGATGGTCATTTCTGAACCTAGGCAACATGAAGTGGGCAAGGTGAGGGGATGAAGGACTTACGCCCTTAGGGCTGGTGGGGGAAATAGGCAACAACCTCCCCTCCACACCCATGTTCACTGTTCAGTAACAAACAGCTAATTTTAATCTATTAAAATCTAATCTTCATTCCCGACACAAAAACGATTCCACAGAGCAATCAGTCTTTTCTCTCCCTCTACCTCCAGACTGTTGCAGAGCAGGGAGCTATAAATGCCCCATGTCGCAGGTACAGCTCATGGCACTCGAAGTTTACCCCTTTGTTAAACATCAGACTCCTCCAGCCAAAGTAAAGAGAGGCGAGCAACTGAATGTAACATTGGGCAATTCCTTCCCATGAGGCGGTGTTTAATCTTGTGTTAGCAGCATTCGATTGAAGAGCAGACACATTCGGAGCGACAAGGTCAGGAAGAAGTGAGGTTCCCAACGCATGTTATTTAGAGACAAGCAAAGCAGCTTGGAAGCTGACAGCTTTTTCTGTTACTTACTCATTCACTTCAGCTTGACGTCTCTCTTCTTTATGCAGGTCTCCAGCCAAGAGCTCCTTGTTAAGTGCTCCAAGTGTATCTTTGAGGAAACCTGACCATGTATTATGTAAGAGCTGTGGAAAACGTGGTTCTGAATGATTTGGTCACGTGCTTAAATGCTCTTTGTATGTGCCCAACAATCATGGTTCAAATAAATACAACAGCACTGCTAACTCACCCCAGCACTGATTATCGTACAGTGCAGAATTATCACACAAGAACACAAAGCACCACTTGTCCTAAAATGTCCCAACTCTAAAAATGGATGGAGTTATCTAAGCAATACTGATACCTGCATTTGATGGACACAAGAGCAGAAGCAGCCTTATCAGCACAGGGGCAGCCTGGGAAACAGCATTCCTTGCCTTGAAGGTAATGTCACTTTGAACTTGACCGTCTAATTGAGCAGACTGGGGGAAGGAAGAGGCTTCAGAAGAAAATGGGTATGAATAGCAGCAACTGGCCAAAACCAAGATACCTGGCTGCACCACCCCTGGTCTGACCCACTATCTGTTTATCTCTGCTGTCCACTCAGAACTGCTGTATTTTGACACGCTTGAGCAGCTCAGTGTGTTACCTACCTGTGAGTCCAACCAGGATCCAGAGAATAGGCAGCTCTTTCTCTTAGTGAGGCCAGAGGAGGCCATGGAGGTGCTGCAAGGGCTGGAGCAGCTCTGCTCTGGAGCCAGGCTGAGAGAGCTGGGCTGGGGCAGCCTGGAGAAGAGAAGGCTCCTGAAGGGGAGACCTTAGAGCAGCTCCAGTGCCTGAAGGGGCTGCAGGAAACCTGGAGAGGGGCTTTGGACAAGGGCCTGTAGGGACAGGCCAAGGGGAATGGCTTTAACCTGCCAGAGGGGAGACTGAGATGAGCTCTTAGGCAGAAGCTCTTCCCTGTGAGGGTGCTGAGGCGCTGGCCCAGGGTGCCCAGAGAAGCTGTGGCTGCCCCATCCCTGGCAGTGTTCAAGGCCAGGTTGGACACAGGGGCTTGGAGCAAGCTGCTCTAGTGGAAGGTGTCCCTGCCTGTGGCAGGGATTTGGAAGTGGATGAACTTTAAGGTCCCTTCAACCCAAAACCCCTCTGTGATTCTATGACGATCTACCTTAGTCCAGTAAAGCACTCCCCAGGGTTCTTGCACACCACGGGCATCTCCATAGAGTGCACTCTCTGGCTGAGACATTCACTAAGTGCAGGTGTGAAGGTTTTCATCAAAACTCAATGCTCCAACAGCAAAGGTAGAATCTCTGCAGCAACAGCCGTGGACCCCTTTCATATAGGGAAGGGTGCTTCAAAACTGGCTGTCACCAAATCATGTCATGGGGATCGCTGGCAGGAAAACCTTTGTTTTATTTACACTGAGACAAGAGAATTTCTTCCCTCCTGTTTTCAGTGAGCACCAAGACCAAAGGCTTCCCTTTAGGAATGAAAGCAAATACTTAAAAACCAGCAAGTGTTAAAATGTTTTGCTGGGTCAGTGTGGAACAGCGCATTGTTAGGGAAGCATTCTGGAATCAAAGTGGGCAGTATTACGAAACAATGCTGTTAAGAGGAGCAAGGGTGAAGAGGTGGAAAACACCCATCACTTACCCCCACCACTTACCACGCAGTCCTCCATATTAATAGGAGGATCAAGCATCTTTTAGAGCACATCCCCGTCTTCCAACTACAGCAAATTGTTCAGTCTTCTTTTGCATTTAGATGTCACTTTAGTACCACCAGGGAGAGAGATTTTGTCACCAGTTCCTGTGATTTTGAAGCCTCTTCTTAGTTCCTTTCAACTCAGCATGGCTTAGACAGGCAGAAGTGGGTGGATGGGCTTGACAGCCTGCAGCCGCCACTACTCAGTTCCAAGGCCTCAGTGCAATACGCATCTCACATGTACCAAGGCTCTTAAGCCCTTCGAGTCAAAGGTTCTGCCTGTGCCAGAACACTGGAGCTTCCACCAGGGTCAGAAAGGTTTTTAAACAAACACAAAAGCACTCCCAAGGGTGTATCTGGGCAACCCCTTCTTGCTAAATAAATATTCCAATAGGATTAATGCACACAGAGCGTTAGTATCCAAAGAGATTGCCATGGAAAAGAGAGGTTTATGTTTATTTATGGGTATCAGGATACGGGAAAAAAAACTTTAAGTACTGATATTGGACTGGAGATCCAACTAGAGTTCCCATTTCATAGAATCCCAGACTGGTTTGTGTTGGAAGGGACCTCAAAGCTCACCCAGTTCTAACCCCTGCCACGGGCAGGGACACCTTCCACTAGAGCAGCTTGCCCCAAGCCCCTGTGTCCAACCTGGCCTTGAACACTGCCAGAGATGGGGCAGCCACAGCTTTTTGGGGCTCTCAGTGCCTTCCAGTCAACCCCCCGCTTCCAGTTTCTATACTGAAATGATGTTCTATGATATGAAATATCCCTTTGGGTAGCTGGGGTCAGCTGTGCTGGCTGTGCTCCCTCTTGGCTGCTTGGGAAGAGCATGAGAGACTGAAAAGTCCTCGATCAGGATAAACACCAACCAGCAACAACTACAAACATAGCTGTGTTATCAGCATCACTCCCATACTAAATCCCAAACACAGCACTGTACCAGCTACAAGGAAGAAAATGAAGTCTATCCCAGCCCAAACCAGGATACTCCATTATGCTGGAGCCACCAAAATCCCAGAAGTAAACCAGCATCAGTATGATGTGATACTCTGGATCCAACCTGTGCGCTCACTGATGCAGGCAGTCACATACAGCTTTCAGGAAGCATTCAAAACATCAGACAAGATTAAAGTGATTCCAAAAATCTTACAAGTTTTATAAAAACATTATTATACATTACAAAAAGCCTTTTATCAATTAAACCTTAGAAAACACTTAAAATGCCAATATTCTTTTAAAGACAGATTATCTGTATTTCAATATATACAGGAAACAGATTATATCAAAACTTGATGAAATAGAGGACAATCCGTAACATTCATACTAAGCCAGTTAGAAGTATGTACACTGACAAAAATAGGAATGTGTTAAGAAATTACTGGTTTTGCCTATAAAAATAGAAGAGAGATACTGCAAGTATCTCACCTGAAGACTCAAGAGTTTCCAAACATAGAAAGACTCAGAACACAGCTGGTTTACAATGGTAACCTAAAAACACTGATTAAAACCTCTTAAAATCAGAGAAACTATCCTATTGTTCTGAGTGTTCCAACTCAGAAGAATGATGATGTAAAGTAAGAGGGAAGAAGGAAAAGAAGACAGAGTGGGAAAACACCCTGAGGTAAGGCAGAAACGTTCTTATTTCTTCCTACTTGCTTCTTCTTTGGCTTTTCGCTACTTTCAAGCTACCATAGAGGTTTGAAAGGAAATGTCTTAACAACTACACCATCAGCATATAGGTAATTATTCTGACAGAATACAAGTGACATAAACACAATAGCATAAATTGCTCTTTTTTTTCAGACTCTTCCCATTTCTGGCTCCATCCCTCTATTTTGCTTTTAATTCTAACACTAGACTGTTAGGAGGACAGAACAGCCACCTGCATGTTGCTTCTCATCACCATTTCCCACATCTTCCTTTTTTTCTGGAGGGTTTCTTAGAGACAAGTTCTTCAAAAGCCATGCTTTCATCTTCCACTTCATTTTCCAAGTCTCTATCATGCACAAAGCCTATATTAAAAACAAGAAAGGAATGAAGCATGGGAAGCCCCAACACCTTTTCCTCTTGATAGCATGCCAAGCTATGTCATTCCTCTTTTATGTCGGCAATATAGCTTCATATATATTGTATAATCATGTTGAAGAAGTATTGGGCTAAATACGACAAGTATTTAAGAGCTCTGCCAGGAAGCAGGGACTGCCAAGCCACTTGCTGCACTAGTAATTAATTTTTACATAGAAAATCTGTTGGAAACCTGTGTAATTTGAAAACATACCTTCTTCTTTTATCTGATGAGAGTCCATTTTCTTCAGCCACTTATGCGCTTCGTCCATGGTGGCAACCAATTTGCTGGTGTGTTTGGTTATTGTTTCTTCAGCTGAAATGGAGCATAATTAACATTGTGTAAGAACTAGCCAAGAGATGGACAGCAGCTAAAAGCCAAGCACAAAACAAAGTTACTCAGAGCTGTCTTTGTGATGCTGCTGCAAAGCAAGAAGTCTCAGTGATCTCACGTGCAGGGAAATTCACTAGAGGGGATGAAGGTGCTGGATGTATTCCTCCCCATTCCAATTAACCTTACTAGCACTAGCAGAGGAGAAGCTCTGCATCCTTGTGTTGTCCCTTTTAAGGTACACCTGAAACTCCTGAAAATATCCTGGTTTATCTGTTTTGGGGGTATTAAAGTACCTGGTTTTCATTACCCTTCTGAAATTACACAAGTCAAAGGCAAATGTCGCCCCAAGATGCTGCAGCCTTTCCTTAACTGCACCATCAGGGACTTGAAAAATGCTTGTTATAAAGTGAGGAAAAAGTAACCTCAAAGGCAAATAATTGCTGTAAATGTATTTCCACCAGGTGGAAGAACAAGGTAACATTCATCAAGCAATTGTCATAACAAAATCAACTGTTACTTAATTAAGCTTACTACATCCATCATATTTGTCACTAGTGTGGTTCACTGACCAGAAAGCCAACTAAATAATAAGCAAAACTTTCTGGAATTCATCCATATGGTAAAGCTTTCCACTAGGAGTAAAGGTAAAGCTTACACATGAAGATCACAACCAAACGCTTAGGTACAAATTTACCACGGCTCACTAATCACAGCTGATGAACGTATCAAATATTACAGCTTTTCACTCCTGTCAGACATCACAGGCAAAGTGATAACGTGATGGGGTTGGTAGATTTCTACAACTAAAGCCAGTAACAATGTTTTGATTTTAGATGTCACTTTCCTACAGCAAATACTCCAAACAATTGTGCTCCGAGGCTGCTCAGTCAGTCATTCAATTCTGCCTGCAAAAATCAGCTTAGATTAATGCTCAAGTATATGGGTGAAAAAAAGATACTCAAAATGTGTATCTCCTGAGTACCATAATTGACTGGACTGAATACCAGGGTTGCCTTTGAGTGTCCGACAGCCCACAGACCTGTAGTCAAGAACCCACTTCTGTTCAGCCCTAGCAAAATTACAAGTCCAAGGGCAGACTAGTCAGAGGTACCCTTCACCAAAGACTCCAAGTACTCCCAACGCTCTGCCCCTGCATATCCCAATTACTATGGCTGGCAGAACAAAGAAAGTAGAAAACAGTAGAAAAATCAGCAAAGATTACCTGGACTAATGTAACCCACTGCTGTAAGGCTGGATAAATCCAGAGGACATGGCACATCTGCTCATGCAGTAAAACTCACTTTACTAAAATTCATCGCTATTCACTTGACTTGTACTATGCGATGAATTACTTCGTGTTTGGAAGAGGTCAGAATGTATTTGATATATTCAACTGACTCAGTTCTTTTCCTCAGCTACCTGAAATACCTTTCTCTTGACCACATTAAGATCCCCAAATGGAGCTTTGCCAGGTCTAGAAGTTTGGCCACAAATGACACATCAAAGTTCCTACCTTTAGCCCAGGCTTTTCCCTCATAGATTTCCTCTACTGCATCTGAAATCTTCTTAATATTCTCTTTGATTTTTCTCTGGCGTAAGTTGGAACCTTCTTTATATGCCAAATGGCCTTGGGTGTAACTCCTTTCCATAATGGCCTCCACTACATCCAGTCCATCACGTATTATCGGATCTACCTTCCTCCTGAAAAAGTCAGCGTAGTATTTGTAGGCAGCACTGTTACTCCTGTGTTTCTCTGTGTTTCTGTGCTCTATGTAAGCCTCACTGGCCACAGAACTCGCATCTCCTTCTGCATGCAGCTTTTCTTCTCCACTGATCTCTGTTGGTGTCACAGGTTCAGAAGTGTCTGCCTCCATGCTTTCTGACCGGCTGAAATAGCTCTCGTTGCTCTGGTTAAACCTGACCCCGCAGAGGTCACACTGGGTTTGGTCGATATCTGCTTTTTTAAAGATCTCTGATAAAAATTCCTCCCCTTCCATTGCAACAGGCGCAGCTTTGGAGCAGGCCTTCCTCTTCCACTTCACACACAGGTAAATGATATGGAACACACGACGCAGCTGACGCTGAGCAGACGCTTTCTGCTCCTGCTTCTGCTGCTTGCTGAGTGCAATGACTTCCAGGGGATCCTTTTGGTCCTCTAGGCAATGAACACTTTCAAGTTCTTTTTCTAGCTCATCAGCATACTCCGTCTTATCCAAAGAGGTCGCAAACCTGTCGAGGTTTATGTTTTCGTACAGGATGCCCCGTATGGGTGGATGCCCCTGGGTGTATGCAGAGTCCCACCTCCATCGGCAGTCCACCAAGTACTCTTCATCTCGCTCTGTCAGCAGCTCTTGCAGGCCCACAGCGATTTCTCTGACATGTGTAGCATCACTCACTTGTTCCACAATCCTCAGCAATCTTTTAGGCACTTTAGAGGGGGAGAGCTGAGATTTCAGCATCGCCTTGATTTCAGGGAAGTGGCGGTGTAAAAGGGATTTGTACTTCAAGCTCTGCACCTGGTCAGCATTCAGTAGCATCACTAAGCATAGCACTACAGTCCGCTCAGCCTCCCCTGAAGTTATACAGTCAGGGTCCTCAAAAGCATCCAGAAGGACATTGAACCTTCCATGAACTCCACATAAAACCTCTGCCAGATAATAGAGATGAAACAAGAACTTCTGTACAGCCACATAGGTGTCCTTTGGCCTGTACTCCTGTATAATAGAAAATGTGTCTCTAGGTTCTTTGTTACGGTCCTTGCTTTTGAAGAAGAACTCCCAGTAATAAAGGAGAGCAATGTAGCTCTTTGGAAAGCAGAGAGTAATGTTCTTGGAGAGACGCATCAGGACAGCGCAACAGAGAATATACTGAAATTCCAACAACATCACCGTGTTTCCTATGCTTGGAATCAGGTATCTCGTGCACTTCTTGACCAGGACGTTCATAAACCGGAAAAAAAACCTTTTACAGTTTTCCGGGTTCTTGTGGACGTAGAATTGCTCCAGTGAGTTTTCAAGGAGGCGAATGAAGCACAAGTGTGTTCTTCCTCCGTTCTCAGCATTTTTGTCAGGTAGCAACATACCGTATCTGCCCTCTATACCTTTGGCCTTTCCTCCTTGGCCTTTCCCTTTTGGGGAGTTTTTTGCCTTTGCCAAAGCAAGGTTGAGCTCTTTGTTATAATCATCCTCTTCCTTAAAAAGAAGTTTCTCAAACTCCTCAGGATATCCCGAGGACAAGATGAGGACTTGCATGATGTGTAACCACAAGTCAGTCGATTCTCTTCTGGCTGCAGTCTCTTCATTTTTAAACTTAAACATGAGGTATGCCTTCAACATTGCTCTACAGGGTTTGGAAATAATGTTACTGAACTCCAGTATTTCTTTGCATGCCTTTGGGTTCTCAGACAGTATTCTCAAATGGAAATGGCTAGGAAAAAACATATCCAGGAGGGCTTTACACGACGCATATTTGTCAGCAGTCAAAATGTCTGCAAAGCCTTTGTACTGATTAAGTAGCTCTTTAGGGAAAACACACGTGGCTTCCAATAGCAGGCCATTTATTGCCACCAGATGCATTTTACACTGAATTATTGTCTTTGCTTCATGGCGCAACAAGGGCTTATGGTAATCCTTACAGGATTTATCTTCACAGTTCAAGCCAACAAGGAACTTCAGACAAATATCAGGGTAATGCTTGTTCAGCAACTCATGGGTGATTGAGCACAATCTGCTTAACAAGTGCCACTTCAAAGCTGATTTTACCTCCTCTGTGCTTACTGAGAAGCCACCTTTTGTCTTCGTCTCTTTTAGACATGGTTTGCCTAACAAAAACCTGAGAATGGGTTCACCTTCATTTTGGGACACCAGGCAACTATCACCTGTTGGGACAATCCCAAAGTAAGCAAAGCATAACTTCACCATATCTTTCTCTGCATTGGTGGCTGCTTTCTTCAAACTCCTGACCAGATTCAGAAGAGCCATCAAGCCACGTGTTGCCATAAAGAGGATGCTCTGGCAAGGGGCGCTGCAGCGAGATAACGCAAAGAGAGCTTCCACGGCACCAGCGGCATGATTCAGAGACAGGAACTGACCGTAGGCGCTGCTCAGCTTTGTGAAGTCTCCCTTCAGAACCCCCTGCAAGAACACAGCCTCGGCAATGCCTGACGTCTGCTTAGTTTGCTCATTAAGTTCGAGGGCTTCTTTTAGGATGAGCTCTATTCCCACCGGGTCCGATTCCGAACAGCGAGCGATACCAGCACGAGCTGCAGCAAGCAAACACGATGCACGGAACTCTTTTATAGCCGTGAGGTTAGCTGCTTCCAGAGCAAAGCCATGCTGCTTCATTAACTTGGCAGCTTCCTCCTCTCGACCTTCCCTTTTCAGTAAGTCTGCTGTTTGGCGCAGGCAGCCACGAGACTTCAGGAACTCGAGCTGATCCTCTACGTCAAGTTTTGAGAGGACTCGCATCATTTCCTCAGTTCTGTTCATACTCAGGTACTTCGCAGCTGCTTCCAAATACAACTGATTTGCTGTACATGTGAGTTTGGAAACCATCTGTCCTTTTGCGTTCAACATCTCTTCATATCTGAAATAACAGGTACATCAATTTACTACCATGGATGACTAACCTAGGCAAAAAAAAACCCACTTCAGTCTTAAAAAGCCCCTGAAGCATTAAACAGTCACCGTCCCTGGAGGTATTTAAAAGACTTGTAGACATGGCACTTAGGGACACGGTTTAGTGGTGGCCCTGGCAGTGCTGGGTTAACAGTTGGACCCAACGATCTTAAAGGCCTTTTCCAACCTCAGCCATTCTATGATGCTATGAAATAGCTGTCCCCAAAAGCTCTTTCTTCCAAAAGGCCAAGTATTTTAAGTGATGTCTGTCATGCAAGAAAAACAATCACATCATCTTAAAAGATCTACTGAATGAATCAAGTTACAACATAAGGCTGTCTGAAGCAAGATCATGACAACTTCTGGTGCAAAGGGGATCACGAGGTTTTTACAGCATCAGGGAATCTTTCTCCATGTTGTCAAATCACTGTACAAAATATTTTAACTACATTTTGCCAGTGGTAACCTTCTGTTTATGAAAGTAAACCTCAATCTAGAATGGCTGTTTAAAGGAGCAAAAGCCAGAATGAATACATGCAAATTTCAATGGATTCCCCAAGGCCAGTATAGATAATAGTCTGTAAAATTTACATAAGCCACTCAGTTTAGAGGACTCTTTCAATTCTGTCACACGTACCTATATACACTGTGCTGCTTATCGAGTGCCTGAGCAAAGTACCTGGCTTGCATCTCTCAAAACAAGCACTTTAAACCACTCAGTTCTTATCACTGGCTGCTGTGAAATTATTAAGATATCCCCTAAGCCATTCTTGCAAGACTATTTTCTCCTGCATGCTGAGAATGAGTAATTTTTCTCCTGATGGGTGAGTAAATTATCATTAGCCTTTCATTATCATATTTTCATGACGAATGTGGGAGTGCAAATTTTGGTACCTTTGCTGATGAATTTGCAGGAATGATTTGGGGAGGCTGATTTAAAACATGGTTATTTGGTGCCTTTAATGCTTGAATTTTTGGATCAAACTGTCTCTACATATTAAACAAGCTTTAATCCTTCAAAAACCAGCAGTCATTATTAAAAGGACATCACAAAGGATTTCGGGGAAGGGGCGCAACTACACGCCTTGCTAGAATTCTAATTGGTGTATATAGGCTTTAAAAGTGCAATTGAGGTGGAATTAATGAGAGGTGCAGCCAATAAATGAACCATTTATGCAAGAATGTGCTAACAAGGTCACAGGGACGGTGCCAGATGCAAAATTCTGTCAAAGAGATACTAATAAAATCAGTTTATCAAGCACAGTGAGAGGCAGTTCTTAACTGCCCTAGGCCAGCACAGCGGAGATGGTATGGAAAAGTTCATCTCAGAGGCTGGGACCAAGGATGTGTCAGACAGGCAGCCCAAGCTGCTCATTTAAATTACTGTTCTCTGCTCTCTACATGGATTTTGATAGACAAATAGTTCATTTGCCACAACAACTGCTGCATTATATACCATACATCTAATGGTTTATACTGCCTAAGTGGCAGTAGGTGGCACTAAGCTAAATCTGTTACTATTTCAGTCTTAAAAGGGAAGTGTTTAATACTTCTAATCAATGTGTTTGCTGCATTTAACATAAGAACCTAGTTCAGAGTATTGGCTGAAGGAGAACTTGCACAACTAGTAAATAGAGACTGGAAAGAAATCCCAGGGAAATGAAGCTAGTCACTGCTCCACCTGTGGATCCAGCAGAATGCTGCAGTAGAATGCAGTGGATGCTCCCACTGTGTTATCATTACCCAAGTGAGAATCCTGACCAAGTTAATTTAACTTCATACACCACAAAGTCACCAGCCAAAACTCTTGTGACAATCTGAGGTGAGCCAACTGTGTCATCCGGAATTTGGAAATGGAAAAGAGAATTGTATTCCAATACCAATGAGCAAGACATACCTCTCGACTGCCTTTGCTGCTTCTTCATAGAGTTCTTCCTGACAATACATTTTAATTGCCAGATCAAACTCCTCAATTTGTTCATAACATTCGGATGCCTCTTTGTAGCACTGGCATTTCTGATAGTAAAGTGCAGCATCTTTCATCTGCAATGCAGAAGTCAATAATGAAACTGAAGTGCTCTAAGTAGTGAAAACTACACAAATAGAATGAATTTACTAATTCCATCATGTAGGTTTCTCATGAAGAAACACACTTTCACAAAATGCAATTTAAGTATCTGAATGTAACCAAATACACATTAAAGTAATGATCACTAAACCTGAACTGAAACCTTCAAAATACCTGTGTCTGAAAAAAACCACAATGGAAAATTAAAGGTATTATACAAGATTTCCAAAGTCCTTTTCATCCACCCAGCTCTGCCTGTTGTTAAAAACACCACATATGCTTCTGTTGACTTGCAACTTACTCAGAACCACCAGGATTAAGCTGAAACAGCTATGGATGCAGAACCAACTTTGGTTCTGAAACTTTACATACTTGGGAACAATCACTTCACTTCCTTTCAGCAGAAATGCACTGCAAATAAAAACGTTAAATATCTCCCGCACTTGGAAAATTATTGCTCGCCCTTACAAGAGTCACGACTCCATGGAGACGGCTGTAATCAGTGAAGTTTCACTATCGTCACTGTCTTGGAGGAAGTAACGGGTTAGCTCTTCACAGTTTCATAAAATCAGTCACTAATTAACTTTCGACTGCAAAGCAGAAGTGACTGATGGTGACATTTGAGGAAAGCTGAAGAAATAAACCTCGACTGTGTAAGTGCATCCTTGTCCTCTTCATTCCTCTTCTGGCTATCCTGCGACAAGTGCTTTCCCTTGAGCAGTCCTGCTTAAAGACCCGGTTTAATTCAACTACTACCATGTCACAGCAAAATACTATTACCTTGTGAGTAATATGAGAGGAAAAAGGCTGTAAGAAAAGGAAAGGGATAAGGAGAGGATAGTTTAGAGCACTTCATACCTTTCCTAGCTTTTTACACAGTTCTGCACAAAGCCGGAACTCCTTTGATTGAAACAGACATTTTAGTGATAATTTTGGCTCTCCACATTCCAAGTATGTTTTAGCCAATGTCATATATTCCATCTGCTTTTCCCTGTGGAAAATAAAGAGAAAATCACTAATTACATCCCAATTACATTTAGGAACACACGATCTGTCACTGAATCCAACCAACACTGACATCATGCGCTCTTTTCATACATAAAGTGATGAGGTACAACCTTACGATTAGTTGCATTTTGGGCTGTCACTGTTCTGTCCAGAAGTCAGTTCCAGAATCTCACTGCTCTGACAGTAGAGAGCTTTGAATTCCCAAATTTAGGTACACTTAGTGTGGTTCTGTGCTGCTTCTCTTTTCTACCTGAACTTGCTTCTTCTTCCTATCTGCTCTTTAGCCCCAGTGCCATTAAAGACAACAATCAAATATGTTCTTAAGCCCATCCTTTCTGCTATCATTGCCAGACCAAGTCTGAATTCATCATCCTTGAGCCTGGAGTATCAGAACTGTACAGAGCATTTAATATTATACAGCTCACAGGAATCTTACCTATGCTTCGTACACCAGCATTAATACCTCTACTAAAGAAAGCCTCCACTTTCACAGCTTCATTATGACGTATGTTCTGCCAACTTAACCCATTTCTTCTCCTCAGATTGTATCCAGCTGACAAGCACCCCAGTTTACAGCCAAGTGAAGTTTTTTTTCAATGCCATCAACAAATTCTCTATGATCATGAAATTCTATGGATATCCTACTTATAGCCAGGACCACTAATACAAAACAGGCAATTAAAAAAGGCAAACCTTTCATTTTATCCAGTAATAACGTTTCTCCAGACCTTCCCCCTTCTCCCTTCAGTGCTAGCTTGCTCTGCTCTAGTTATTCCTGATATCACTGCTAGTTTTCAGCCTCCCCAGCATGAAAAGGAATTACTTCACTTACAGTCCTCCCCATGAAGTGTTTTCCTGCCCTATTTGATACAAGTCCCATGCAGTTTTTCAGGCTCTTCAGAAAACTGCAAACTTTCTCCTCCGTCAAACCCTTGAGCTGTTTTGCATGAACTAAATGATTCATTTCAAAATCTGCCCCTCTGGTTCAGACCTAGTCCTGCTTGTTTAGTTCAGATTGACTCTAACATGAATTTTACCTCAAAGCCCACTTTTTGTTAGTGGAAGCAATGTACTACACCATTCCCTCTTCTTTGTTAAATGAATATGCAGTGGGATTAACTGGAGTTGTGCACTGCTAATGGCATACACTCTTCTATCTATGTCTAAGAATATAAAGCCTCTTGAGGCAATGCAAAACCTGTTGCTTTTCTCTCATATAACCAGTAAGCCCTTTCAAAACCCCTTTTGCTTTGGACATCCTATGGTGTACAACTGCTTTCAGTACTCCCCAAAGGGAGCAGTGCCCTAGGTCCTGTTGGAGCTATGCTAGACTTCCCAATGTCTTTCATCTCTTTTGCAACCCACAGACACAGCTGTGGAGACACCTCACCTGCATGGTTCCCCAATGTCTCCAGTGTGGTCCCACAACCGTGGTGGGAGTCTCTCCATGAGGTCTGGCAGTGCAGAGCAGGACTCGCCTCTGCAGTGACACTTACCTGGGGCTGCTTTTCTTGGAGTGCACTTTGAGAACAGCATCGTGTGCCAGGGCCAATTTTGACTTCTCGGCTGCTCCTCCCTTTTGGTAACATTTGGCTGCCACCTGGGGTGAAATCATACACAGCATTCACATCCCAGCATCCAGCCCATGGCTTAGCACATAAAAGTAAGCCTTAATTTTACAGTCACTGTGATGGAAAACAGAAAGACTAGCAGGGTGCCTGGAGGATGAAAAGGGTAAAACACTGCAGCTCATTTGCAGGACAAAAAGAAAAGCTTTGAAGTCAGTTCACAAGTGACCATCACAATTAGAGTTTTAATTAAAAGGCTTTATATGGAGGTAGTGAAAGCAACACTCTGGAAGGTCGACAGAAGAAACAGCACATGCAATATGAATGATGCCATCAACCATTAACTGCGAAGTCACCAGGCACCTACCATATGAATTCTATTACTAATAGGAGAACCAATTCAACGTTCAACCGAAAAGCATGGACCCTTTATTCATGCTTTTACCATACCAGGCCCTTTCTGTGATAAGCTAAAGGGAAAGAGCAGGAGCTACCATGTTCCTAGCAAGGTTTGTTTCCTTACCACCTCACTCATTCTGCAACACCATTATTTCTCTAATCTATCCATTGATTTAGTACTTGCTTCTGTTTGGAAATTGCACACTGCAAACCAGTTTCTTCTTAATGTAGCAACGATAAGCAAAGATGAGGGTTATGAAGGAAACAAAATAGCAGATAATATAGCTAAAGCATTTCAGATTACAAGATAAGATTTTTCCAGCTGTGTGGTTTTTATCTAAACACTCCGCTGTCCATTTAGGAAATTGCCTTTTTTCCAAGGGGAGATAAAGACTGTACAGTGGCAGCTGATTGTTTTGATTTTTGCCTTGTGATAACTAACTGGTTTCCATCCAAAAAACCTCACGTTGCCACCAGCAAAAATGGAACCTTTCCTTCTGCCACAACCAAAAAAAGTGTCAAAATTTGATTTCATAGGATCATAGAGTATCTCAAACTGGAGGGGACTCATAAGGATCATTGAGGCCAGCTCCTCAGGGAGGAGTAAGAGCATCACCCAGACTCTTCTTTAACTCTGACAGATGTGGCGCTGTGACCACTTCCCTGGGGAGCCTGTTCCTGCAATCAACCGCTCTATTAGTGAAGAACCATTTTCTAAGGCCCAATCTTAACTTTGCACATGGTTTAGAGTCACAAATTCCAGTCAATTCCAGTTGTTGCTAACAACGGCGGGTTTTCAACCATCTTTCATTTGCGCACATTAAGATGTTTTCCCCTCACTGAACTGCAGATTTCTGTGAATTCAACATAACAGACAACATGCTCGCTGTCCCTGCTTACTTCTTGCCATTTGTTTACGAGTAGTCTGTAGACACCTACACAACTACAAAGCACAAACTGAGATAGGCTGCTACGAGCAACTGAAGGTGTAGAGACAATTTTAGAGATGGAAAGGAAAAGCCCAGAATGTTTCAGAATAGGCAATAACCATTATTTCAGATTAACATTTGCTCCTACCTCCCAGAACTGATGTTTAGCGTAGTAGTCTCCTTGTGCAATCCATTCTTCTGGAGTTGAAGTCTTAGCAAACATGCTGTCATCTAAGTCTAGAAGGTCAGGGGTAATCACTTTATGTTAGAATGGGTAACCCACAGAAACCACCTATCATGTCCCAAAACTAAGAATTAACATCACACCAGTAATGATAACCATATCAAATGAATGCTTTCATTTGATAAACCTCTCTTAGCTAGGATGGTTTTCTGCGAACAGCCTTCACTCCTGTGCAGGTGCGATGGACGCACTCCTGTTTGAACTAACTGAGCTCTGGTCCAGGCAGATGCTCATCCAGTAGGCCTCACTGAAGTAAATCCTGTTGTGTGAGGTCATCAGTGAGAACACAGCCCCAAACCCAAAACAACCAACAGTTTGCCTGAAGACTGGGCTGGCAAGTGGCTGAAACTGTACAAACACAGCAGAAACCTGACTACAAACCAATCAGTTTATGCAATACATATCTGTAGCCATCAGGGTCTGTTGAGCTCTCCCTGCACAGCAGTGGATCTGGAGGCTATCTCCCCTTGATCAGGGATGCCTCTCAGGGTTACCCCTTGAGGATGAGAGATTCCCTACCTGACACCAGATATCGATGGGCTGGTAAGGGGCACTTTTTCGTGCATGTAACATTTCAGATCAGTACAGCAAGCTTAAGCAATTATCTTTGCATCCCATACTATCATTAAGTGTAGTAAATAGCACTGACCACCAATCCATCTGTACCCATTAAATATTTTACATACCTAAATTGACTGGTTAGAACTCAAAAAGACCTAATTACTAGGTCAGACCTGTCTGAGTGAACTCTGACTTCTCCTCTGACAGCAGGAAAACTCATACTAATGAATGAGCAATGAAGTTACATATTAACAAATATGATCGATCTTTAGAGCCAAAGTAAATCAGTGGAAATTTGCAAGGGCTGCTAGCAATGAGTACTTTAGAGGGACCAAGGAATTTAACCTACTTTATTACATAGCCTCAAAGTAAGAAAGCATGAGCTGGCTGCGTTCTGTTTGACAGCCTCTTAAAGAAAGCTTTAAGAAAACTTTACCTTTCTTTTCATCTGTTTTGACAACCTGAACAAATTCTCTTTTGATGAAATACTTAAAAGCTGGAGCCCGTTTATCACTGTCTTCATCGAAGATCCAAAGATTGACTCTGGCTCTTGTGATGGCAGTATACAACTGCTTCAGCTCTCCATTCAGCATCTGAAGCAGAACCAAACAAAAGGCAGCATACCAACTAAAATCAATTCAATGCCAGATGAGCTAAACCACTACAAAGAAATGTACTTTGCAGTTATAAGAAAACTGCGCATAGATATAATTAATAACCAAGAAGAAAGTTTCTTCAAGTAAGTCTAAATGTTAAATATGGGTTTTTTTCAATTACATAAGCAATTGTCCAGGTAATTTGCATGAAAGTACAGCTACTGCAGTTGAGGAAGCTGTAGGTGTGACAGTCCGTTCTCCTCCTAAACACCTGCACACACAATTATTCATTCTCAGGACTGCATGGTAAAAAATACCTGACTCATTCAACTCTAAGAAGTTTCCTTAATTTGAAGGCAGTGACACTGATCTGAAACCAGACTAAACCAATAACACTGGCAAGCTGATCTGCCATTTGCTTTAACCACAGCTGCTCTGTAAATACACCTGAAAGTCTCTTACCCATAGTTTTCCTTCTCTTATCAAATTGCATTTGCAAAACACCTCGTCTTTTAAAATCAAGACTGCATTATACAAATGTGAACACCTACCAAAAAAAATGAACCTCAATAACACATGGAAACACAGGAGGAAAGGATTTCTTGAAGAAATCCTCTTACTTCTAAGATTTAAAAACCGAGTTTACCTTTCCTAATCCCAATGGTCACAAAAAACTCACCTTGTACATTTCTACATTAAAAGGAGCTCTTTTCTGCATACCAGCAGCATCCTCTAAAGGCATTTCGATTAGCAATTTGTTTCCTACTTGCACATCCAAACCAGGAGTATAAGAAGAAATTATCTTCCACTCTTTGCTAGCCTAAAATGTCAAGAGAATGAGGTTTACTTGTATGCAGCAATCAGTACTCTCCACATATGCAAAGGGCAAGGGTGAGGCCCTGGCAAAAGGTGCCCTGAGAAGCTGTGGCTGCCCCATCCCTGGCAGTGTTCAAGGCCAGGTTGGACACAGGGGCTTGGAGCAAGCTGCTCTAGTGGAAGGTGTCCCTGCCTGTGGCAGGGGTTGGAGCTGGAGGAGCTTTACGGTCTCTTCCAACCCAACCCAGTCTGGGATTCTGTGATTCTCTGATGTGATTGACAAATTCACCCCCACAACTGAAGAAGGCTCAGAGAAGAGTGGGGGGAAAAAGGTATCTCTGGGAAGAATGTAAAGAACAATCAATTTTCCAAGAAAGCTGAACTTCACCTCAATGCAAACAGGGTTGGAGGGTAACCTTTTCTTGAGGTACATGTCTGCACCAGGCTGTGATCAAGCCGAACAAACCACTTTTCCCCAGATAGCTAGAAGAGTAATGGCACTCTGAGCCACCCAGACCAGCCTGGGGGAAAGCGAACACATGGCTCAGCCCAAGAGTGGCCAAAAACTGAGCAGCAAATCATCCTAATGTGGAAGAGTGCAACTGGCTTGAGGTGGCTTCAACCTTCATATTACTTATCCGAGGCCATTCTATGGGCGATGGTCTCCACTATAGACTGTGAGACATTCCTGAGTTTCCTGAGAACTCCTGAGCTAAACCAGAATGAGTCTTCTGGAGCTAAGCTGTGGATGGCTACAAAGCATCCCCCTTCCTGCCCCCCTCAAACACATACACGCTATTTGATTCTAAACATAATTGTTTTACAATTCTGTGGCAATGCAAAGCGCGGGATCTCAGGTGCTTTTTGGGGACCCAGAACCCCAGTATAAGGTAAAGAGTATGAGCAGCTGATGGAGTGTCCGTTCACCACCTGCCCTGACCTGAACAGGGAGCAGCCAGAAGGGACATGCTGCAAGCTAGCAGAGTACTCTCAGTACACAGCAGAAGTGTGTGTGTGCATGCACTGCTGTGCTGTGGTAACCCCAAAGCTCGCCCTTGAATTGCAACAGCCAATCTGAAGGAAAATGCAGCACTAAGGGAAAATGGTCTCAATTCCTAAACCTGTTTTCTGCTGTAGTGAAACCACCCATCTTCAGAGGTAAGAGGGAGTCCTTCCCCAGCTGGAAAGCCAATTGGACCATGTGCAAAATGCAGACTTAAGAAAAATGCAGAAACTGGATAAGAATTAAATACCTCTGAATCAGTGAAAAAGTTGTAAAGAAGAACATCATCAAATTCCAAGCCCTTTGCTTCATAAACTGTCAGCACAAGTGCTAAACTAAGCTCCTCGGGTATCTTCTCTTTTGCAGTCTCATTTGCCACTAAAACCACCTGCCATAAAATACAGTAACAAGAAGAACATATTAGTAAGGAAACATAAAATAGGTAGTAGCTGCATAGAGAAAGCACACAGATATGTCATGACAATGCAAGAGCCTTCTCAAAACCAGGCAACATTTAACACAGACATTCAAGCACAAGCTCACAAAGCTGCCACTAGAAGACTGACAGATACATGGTATGCACAAGCAGTTGTAGATCTGGTATAAGAAAATGTGGAATTAGAAAGGAACAGGACAGGCAAGCCCTGGTGCAAAAAATAACAGAAAAAGCCAGGCGTATTAAGAAGAAACAGAAGCCAACACAATAAAGGTTTCTAAGTTCAAAGTGCACAATTTATCAGCGAGATAAAAGGGATTAAACTGAGGTAGGAGTCCATAAGGGATAACTCAGCATCAGAGCTGGAAAAATCTGCAAAAACCCGTATACCTAAGAAAAGCAAACCTGATGTGCTCCAAATTCAATGGGTTGTGTTTTCCTTTTGTTGCCCCTCAGCAAAATTGCCAGGTCACTGACACTGCAGGACTCCAACACCGTAGGCTTTGGTCCATCAAAGAGACCGCAGTCCTTCGGAAGCCGATCAAAAGATTCCGGGAAATAATGCTGAAGCAAATCAACCACTCCGGATGCTAAACGGAGAATACCTGTCACAAGCAGAGCACAGGTTGTAAACCTCAGTCTGTCGCATACTCTCTCACAAACACACTTTTAAAAGACTTTTTTAGAAGCTTGGAAACAAGACACGTCTTGTCAGAATTTGCATGTGAGAAAGATGACCTCTTAACAACAGGCTGCCTGAAGATGGTTGGAATTGGCCACCAGAAACCTTCAATTGTTAATGACACCTGAAGAGCAAAGACTCAGATCATAAATACATTTGTTACTCTACCTGAATGGGACCTGTAGTTCTGGTACAACTGGTAGATCCTTTTTGGCTTTCTAACACGCTGCTTCTTGCTGATGGAGTTCTTGCTTGCGTAATGGAACAGGGACCTCAGATCACTAAACCGAAAAGCAACTCCTTTCATGATGCTCTGGGCAGTGTCACCAGTTAGAAACATGGCATTAGGGTCATTGATACATTTCATTAACAGTGCCAGCTCAGCTTGGGTGAAATCTTGTATCTCATCACCATAAAACTCATGGATGGACCAAGGCAGCTCCCTGAGCTTTGAGAGTCTTTGAGATATATTATAGAGCAAATCTTCTTCATCGAAGTAACCTCTCTGCGATCGTATCTGCTGGTAAAGACAGAAGAGGTGATAGATCTCGCTCCTGTCTTCTGTGAAGTTCGGTGATCTCTTTCGGCCTAGCTTTTTGTACTGCTCCTCGGTAAGTTTACCCCCAAAGCAGCTCAGGGCCTCAAAAGACCCTTTCAGAAACGATTTGATTTCTTTCCAGACCAGCGCTGGATTGTACAAGCTTTTACCTTTTATCATTTTTGGCCATATTTCATTCGCAAATACATCGTAAGTCACAAAAGTGCGAGGATCACTTTCCTTAGAGTACGCATCTCCAGCTCCTTCCTCATCACCATGTTCTGCTTCAACATTACCTTCTTCATCCTCGTCTTGCCAATTTGGTACAACCACGTCTTCCTGAGGACTCCAACCAACAATGATTCTCTTAAGGCTCCCATCTTCATTCCTTGGGAAAAATGGGTCAGGCATGGATGCATCCAGTAACAGCAACAACTGCTTGGAGGTGACGAACAGTGGGAAATTCTCATCTTTAACATCCTGTAGCTTGTGAACATTTGGCTCCAGAGGCCTGAAGTGACTGGTGACCTTGGAAGACTTGCTAAGCTCAATGAAATTCTTCTGAACTTCCTGGCACAAGACAGGATTTTTTGTCACAAAGATCTGGTGCAGGTGCTCCAGCCGGTTCGATGCTTCCGTGCTATGCATTTGGTCTCCTTCATGGTCACCACATGAATCCACCTCTGCACCAGCTGTGCCTGCAGGAACAGTTTCATCCTCGCTGTCCTGGTCTTGCTCGTCGCTCACCTGCTCCTCACTTGAATCATCACTATCCTGTTTTAGCTCACTTTCTTCCTTCTCTAACCTCGCCTTTTCAGCCTCGCTGCACTGTCTTTGCTGCCATGTTTGCCTCTCCAGAAGAGGACCATCTGCCAAGGTGGATTTTTCCCAGTAGGAATAGAATTTCTTCCAAAGCCTATATAAGCAGCAAGTCGTCTTCCCTGTCCCACTTCGTCCAATTAAAATGATTGGCTCCATGGGCTTTGGATTGAGATCAATCACTGCATACTCCAACTCCCCAACTCGGAAAGGGTATTCAACAGAAGAATGGACATCATTTATAATGTTAAGTGCCATGTTAGTACTGAAGCTGTGGAATTTCATGATATTGTATTCCAGTTCTGCTGCGCTGGCTGGAGGGAAATACTCAGGTATGGTATGTTCTTTGGACCTTTCTGCCTCTAGGTCTTCAATGTAACAACGTGGGACACGCTTCTGCGTTGTCACATTGTGGTTCTGATGCCCTTCGTTTATGCCCTTGAGCTTCTTCCTCAAGATGCAGGATAAACCACGATTGTAGGAAATACATATATTATCCAAGACACGGTTCAGCTTGCAGTGGTCAAGAACAATGGCCCAAATTCTGATTATTTCTGTGTAAACTCTACCTGATTTTTCTGGAAGACTTTTTGCCTGTTCTGTCTCCATGATCTTTTCCGCACTTTCGCTGCAACGAGGAGAAAAGTCAATTGCAAGTTCCCACAGCATTCTGGCACCTTTACCCAACTTGGCTTCATACAGCTGGATATCAGCTTTCAAGTGTTTCAGTGGCTTCTGAAGTCCCCTGGTCCATTCTCCATTGCCGAGCTGCTTAATTGTCATGATAGTTTTAGTTTTCAGATAATGAGGCACAGCTTTGCTGCCCAATGTCTTCAGCATCTCAGGAGTGCACTCTATTTCCCAGGTCATGTTGTCAAACTCCTGCACATATGCCTCAATATCCAGAATCTTCCCCTTCTCTTCCTCTGGCTCTTCCTTCTCTCCATTAGGCAGGGCTGTACTAAAATCTCCTACTCCCTTGTTTTTCTCCCAGTCATTCCCTTTTCCTTCAGGATAAGCTATGTTACCACAAGGTTGCAAGAACTTACTTCTTCCCTCTTCCAAATTAGTTTGGGCTGAAGATGGCTTTTGCACCAGAGGATGATCCTTTCTCAGGGTGTCACCCCATTTCAGCTGCTGAATCAGAGTTGTGATTGCCTGCACTAGACTCTCCTGGAGCGTTAAGGGGCTATCTATTCTTTCTGTTTCCTGCTTTGCCAACTGATCTTTTTTCGCCTTCACAGAACACGGGGTTTTTAAATCATTATGCACCATGTTGCCAGAGGGTGCCTTTATTGAGGACCCACATGAAGAACGCCCTGTGCTCTTCGGCTGTGAAACCTCAGAGGCTGGAACAAGCTTGGATGCTTTAACCGACTGCCCTGCTATATCCTGGCGGTGTTTCTTCTTCTCCAGCGCAGCACTATTCCAGGCAAGCAGCAGTGGGTCATTTTTTTTAATTCTATGCCTCACATCTCTTCCTAATTTGTTTTTTATATTGAAGTTGACATCAAATTTTGCCAACGACTCCATTATTTTCTTAGTCTGTTTTGAAAAGCCTCTCTGAAAAACAACATGCATCACTGTATTTCCATTCTCATCTTGTATGTTTGGATTAAGATATGGGAAGTCGGAAGGTCTTGATGCAAAGAGGTCCAGGAGGTAGTTCAGGATGTTTAAACCAGTGCCATCTGAAAGCGAGAGAACAACCGAAACCATCACTTGCGTTACAAGACTGCTTTGTAGGCCAACAATTGTTAATACTTTTTTTCTGCAGCTATTAAATGAAAATCAATTTGTTTCCTAAGAACAAAAAAAATACACTTTATATTTGTAAAACTTGCTCATTTGAGATGGTTCAAAACTGAGCTGTTGTAGCACTCAGGGAAAACAACACTACAGCAGCAAAGCTTTAGAAATCCCTAGTGCTGCAACTGTTCCTAAAGCAACTTCCTATGAAATAGCATTAGTCCAATACCTCCTTGGGGGGAAAAAAAGAGAAAAGACATTCTACAGCTTTCTGGATTTAAACCCAGGTAATAGATGAGATTTAAACTGGATAATGTACGTGAAACATTTCCTTCCAAATGGTAAAACAGTGGCACACCAAAATCATTGTAAAGAGTAGTGCGAGGCACCCCTGCCCACTGCAGGAGGGTTGGAACTGGATGATCTTAAGGTCCTTTCCAACCCAAACCCTTCTATGATTCCACGTATTCACGAAACAGTAACTGGTGGGGACATTCCAGCTGCTTGATTCCCCCTGGTCACCTGAACAGCAGCAGAAGGGGCAGTTGGATGGACAGGTAAGAAATGGAGATGTTTCCAACAGTTGTTGTAAAAATGAACAGTGCGCATCTGCTGGAGCTTTCTGCGTTCCCCAAGCCCAGGCACACAAGAGCCTTACCTTTATTATCTAAACAGATGGAAACTGCAGCGTGCAAAGGAGTATCTCCACGTGCAATGGAGACTTTTTGAGGATCTGCACCTTTGCTCAGCAGCAAATATACCAGTTCAAAATAATTCTTTTTGAGGCATATCTGCAGTGGTATTTCAGAGTTGGTTCCAATCCCATCCGGCAGAGCTGGGGTGAAGAACACGAAAATAAAGGGGTTAAATGATATACCAGATCTGTAAACTACAGAAAGCTGTAAACAGATGAAGGCTCATGCTGATTGCTGAGCAGGTGACATCTTTCTGCCAGCTTTTTACATATTAAAGAGCTTTTGACTAAGAAAATCTCCAAGCTCTCCTGTTCTCTCCCATTAAGCTGAGCAAGCAGTCCTGCTGTCGTGACGGGAAAGGCCAGAACATACCTTCTTCAAGTCAGTCTGTCACTGACCAAACCAAGAAGCCTCCTTGCATTGCTGGCACCCACAAGGCTAGAGGAGGACTGTGTGCCCATAATTTATAGGAAACATCAAGTTATAAACTGAAATGAAAATTGACAGAGTAATCCTAGAAATAAACCTCATCCAAAACGAGAAAAATGATGGTGTCTGTACTAGCTAAAAAAAGAAAGATATCTGGTCATGCCTTTAAAATCACTGAAGTAGTCAATGACTTGTAACAGACTAAACCCAAAGACTGTGGCTTGCAGTTTCTATCAGGATAATATTGTGCCTAAAGACAGAGGAATTAAAACCCAAAGAAACTACAAACAAAGGAGCAACAATACTCTTTGGCCTTTCAACCCTAACAGCCAAATTCCAGTTGAGAAAACATCTTCTATCCCATATAGCTTTACTGGCCTCTCCATGTCACACACAGCGGATGCAGGCATCGGAGCCAATGCCCTCCAACAAGCTGCTGCACATACAGAGAACCACAAACCCCATGTGATGGTAACTCTGAAACTACATTGCTCCAAACATGCCAAATAAAATACCGGATCTTTCATAACAGATTCATATTGCACAGTGTTTCACCTCCTCGTTCGATCAAGCATCTTATGAGATGCACTTGCTTATCCCATCTGTCGCACCGCTGGATAACATCGCCAATGTCAACATCTGCAAGACAGCAGCTCCTGAAGAGTCCTTCCCCTGATGGCTCTTCCCCACTGGCTTTCCCTGTCAGCAGCAGCAAAACTTTATGCCACATTTGCTTCTCCAGCAACTGCTTTATGAAGCTGCTAGCACAGGCCTGGGAGATGTTGCAAACCACCCCTTCAGGGATTTCTGCAAGACAGTGAAGACAACATCACTCACGCAAAGCCATATAATAAAATCCACCACACTGTAAACTGCTTTCAGAATAATGAGCCCATTAAACTCAAAGTACAAAATGCAACACTCGCATCTTTCTGTCCTTATGCTAGCCACTAAATAAGCTTGAACACTTTGATTCACCACACTGAATTTTTGTGTGTATTGTGGTGGTTCTAAGTGCAAAACAGAACAGAAAAATAAGTAAAAGCCCATTCTGTTCCAGTAGCATCAGGCGCAGAAACAGGGAAGAGAAGGAAGGGCAAAACCCGCATGGTAGCATCAAACACGCTTTTCTCAGCAATTAGGTTTTGTGAAGAGGAGAAATGGGAACTCACTGTACCTTTCACAGAAGACAGCAGTTTCAGAAACCGCTTAACTGCATCCTCCTTCAATACATTCTTATGATGTGCTCCATCTTCTAACCTGTAGAACTGGACAAACTGTTCAAGAACATCCAGGAGAGAATCTGTGTCAGCTACGGCTCTGCTCTCACTCCCCCCTGCAAAACAGTTTAGAAATTGAAAATCCAGCTCCTTGCTGGTATGTTTGCAGGGCAGGACTGGAAAACGTCAAATCTCGGGCCTCTAAGAAATGTGCAGTGGCAGGTTAAAATCGGATGGCTGAAACTCTTAGGGCAAAAGCTAGACCTGTGGTGGATTTCAAATCCTCCAGGATATTGGGAGCCCTCATCAAATACACTCTTTACTGAAATACACTAGGTTGGAAACTGTAATAGTTCACAAGTTGATCTGCACACAGGCAGAACACTGCTGCCTTGCAGTGATTATAATCCGGGAATAGTTTGGGTTGGAAGGGACCTTAAAGCTCACCCAGTTCCAACTCCCTGCCATGGACAGGGACATAGATCAAAGATGGCTAAACCCTTGTGGACAGAGCTCTGACTACAATTTGGTTTTTTAAGTATCAGCAACTTTTCACTCACATTTTCGCCATTTCAGATCTTCTCCTTTTTTGGTCAATATTTTTTGTTATAAAATATTCTAAATAAGCCACCAATATTTTATCACTCATTTTACAAAAACCGTGAAGATAAATACTTAAGACTGAAAAAGCATCAAAAAGAAGCAGTTGCTATGGCAGAGGGAGCCTCATATTAAGGGTAAGGAATAAAAACCAGCGGCTTATAGCAACTTTAAGCAACTTGTAGTTACTTATTGGACGATATACTAAGATCATCAGCTGAACAACAGTCACCTTCAGGCAAGGACAAAGTCTTCATCACTGAGTGATAGGAGATCAGGATGACAACTTATAAGAAATGTTGCACAAAACTATTCCCCACGTAAATTTGTATCTAGAGGATGCCATTTTAAACCAGGAAAAGCACACAGTCCATGTAGTGCATCCATGCAGTACCTGTCTGTTTCTCAGAGGAAGCGCGTTTCTCAATGTGATTGCTGACTGCTTTTACAGCATCGAAGTTTTTGTTCTTCTTCAAGATATCTATGACATATCTTGACCGTGCATCTGGAACAGTGGGATCAGCCCCAAAATTCAGGAGCATTATCACATCTTCTGTTTGGCCTAAAACATTGCACGAATAAACATCAGAGGAGGAAGAGTTCTCATTGTTCAGGGGTTTTGCTCTGTTTTCCCTTTGTATTTTTAATTTCCTGGCACAATCTCTAGCATAATTTCAATATAAACCTGTATTTTTCTAGTGTCAAAAGAAGGAGGAATTGTTGGATGTTCTTCCCCCAGAAGAAACCCCTTCAAAACATTAAAACACTTCTCTTCATTCTAACTGATTGGGAAATGGAAGCACACGAAGTAGTAAGCACCAGGGCTTCAAACTTTCTTCCATTACTCATTTTTCTATATGAAAACAAACCAGCACACACAGAGAAGAAAATAATCATTGTATTTACTGCGTTTCTGGGAATATTCACTGGAAGATGCCACAACATGCAAGAGGGTGCATCCATCTCTGTCCTTCTGGTTGATGCGATCCTTCAAGTCCGGCCTCTGAGTCAGTAACCACCTGAAGAGATGGTTCTTTCCTGAAACGATAAAACCCCCACTTGCTATAAACGGCAAACAGAGATACAGCAGAAACAGATCGTGGGTTTTTCCTCTATGGAGTGGCAAGATGCATCTGTATGAAACCTCTTCTGCAAGACAGGGAGGAGGAAAAGGAAGAAACCATGGTAAGAGCTAGCTGCACTGTGGGAGACAGGATGCTATGTCCTCGCTGACCATCAGCAAGCACAAATTTGAGATTGACTCACGACTCTTTAGCACATATAGACAGAATCATAAAATCTCAGACTGGTTTGGGTTGAAGGGACCTTAAAGCTCATCCAGCTCTAACCCCTGCCACTACAGCAGGTTGCTCCAAGCCCCTGTGTCCAACCCGGCCTTAAACACTGCCAGGGATGGGGCAGCCACAGCTTCTCTGGGCACCCTGTGCCAGCGCCTCAGCACCCTCACAGGGAAGAGCTTCTGCCTAAGAGCTCATCTCAGTCTCTCAAAATACTCTGGCTCATTTATTCCTTCTTTGATGAAGGCCGTCATTGGGTTTTTTTAGCTGTGGATGTCACTCACTTGCTTTGATGCACAGTCTGATAACAGCATGAAGTAGACACGCTCCAATGGTTTCCACTTTCGCCCCCATGGAGATTAGCCACTTGACTAATTCCGCTACTTCTTGCATCTTCTCACCATGGCCATACAATTCAGAAGTCTGATAACAAAGAGAACAATTATAACGTATTATCTTTACATACAAAAAGAGCATTGCTTTTTTAATCCTATTTTCATGTCTTTTATGACAAGAATCAGTGGAACAGTAAGTCATGTCCCCTGTAAAATGGAACACTTATATATCTAACAATTCCCATAGAAGCTCAAAACAAAATACCCTTCTTCTATGAGTTCTTCATGAATCTTAAAAGCATCTTGTCCCGTTCTGAAGAGCACTGAACCTAAAGTCTATTTTACAATACATATTTCTATAGCTCTTTGCTGTAATTGACTGCAACTTTCTGCCTTACAGTTGTCTATTAAATATACTGCACCTGAGTGCGCATATTGCTGTGGCTGGATATTGTGCCTTTTAAGCTTTGATGAGGCAGCTTTTGCAGGCAGTTGCCCCAAAGCAACAAAAGACTGGCGAAATACTTGAAACTGGGAAAAGGGAGTTAGAGATTGAAAGAAAGGTATAGGAAACTCGGGTAACCAGCCCTTTTACAGCTCAGGAACCCCTTGGGTGGAGAGAAGGGCAAAGCCCTACTCTCATGCAGCTAAGGAAGCCTCTGGCGTTATCAGGACAACACTGATAATACAACTGCCCCCACAAAGTAAAGGTGTTAAACCTTGGGAGACAGATTTCTGGGCAGCTAAATTCCTCGAAGGTGATCAGATAAAAGCAGGACATTCACAGGGAAGTTTACAGACCCGCATTAAAAGCACGCAGCCTGAGCAGAAAGCAGCTGAACTGAAAAAGGATGTTCTAACAAGGACTTAACGAACACGAAGCACAGCCTGCAAGGGGTACCGCAGTCTGGGTAACGGGAGGTGGGCAGAGGAAGCTCAGAGGGAAACTGAGACAATATGCCAGGAGGATCAGGACATGAGGGGGTGGTCGGAAGCAGCGTTCAGACATAATTTCTCCATTTGTGCCAGTCATCTTTTAAAATAGCAGCCTTCACACATGCTTCTAGCATCCACAGATACATTCTTTATTCTAACACCTCGTGCCAGATTTTGACTGGCAAGGACTACTGTTTGCGCACAGACACAGACTCGAAACACAACAGATTACAGGGAGAATGCACTGGCAGCACAGCAAGGAGAAGAAGAGAACAAGTCTCAGAAGAACACCATAAAGATCTGCTGTCTGCAGCTGCCACCATCTCAGTGAAAGGCATTAGGACCTGTGGCTACTTGGTCTACAACTGCCTGTTTGCATCTTGCCAAAATCCTCTCTGTCATTTGGAAGGTGTCAAAGCCTTCAGGGAGAAAGTTTAGCAGTTGCTGCCCAGGTATAAAGCAACCTACCAAAAACGTGGGGCATTGAGGGAAGGGAAAATGCCAACATTGCATCCGGCTCAGCTCCTCATAATCATGCGCAGCACCAGAAAGCAGTCCAGAGACATGCTAGCAAAGTATAAAAATACTGTATCCCATGTACATCGTAAGTTCTCCTTGGCTGGAAAACGTATCCAGCTTAACTGATGTCAGTCATTTTTCAGCATTAAATTGTCTGGCTACAAGTGTGACACGAACAGCTTTCTGTACTTGAGAGGAAGATGTCTTCTTTTGATCAAATTAAAGGAAATCTTGAATTACATACAGAAATTCTGCAGAATCAGGATGTTTCAATTTTCACACGAAAAGGCACAGAACAGCTGATTTAACAGAATCACACAAGGTACATATATTATTTCCCATTTCATTTTTTGTTAATGTGTTTTAGCCTTGAACACAAGATGGCAAAATCCCTCTCACTAAAGCGAACAGGAAGCAATAGACACAAGACAAACAGAAAGAAGGATGCTACTTTACCTCAAAGAGGCTCTTCAGTGAGACCTGGCTGACCGTGAGATTGGTGGGCAACGCTTTCTTCTCAGACAACAGCAACAGACAAGACTGGGAAAAAGCCCAAAATGTTGGTGATCTTCTAAGCATCACTCAGAAAGTTCATAAAAAGAAACCCCCAATTCCTAAATTCATCAGTTTCACTCAGAAACTTTGTTTTTCACTGCCTCAGCAGACCTTGTAGGGAAGCAAATGAGGGCCAACAACATCACAGATCTTTGCTTAAGACTGTAACAAAATACTGACTCTCCCTTTCCACTTTTCAACTGAATGAATGTAATAAACACCGGGCTGTGGGAAGCTATGACTGATGGACGTTCCCTCCAAAATAAAAACCATGTAGAAAGGTCAGACCCCAGAAGTCTCTCCAATACACCTTGAAAGCGGTCCTTCGCTTTAGGAATGGACCTTTGCGTTCACGGGGATGAGACTCCCCAGCTACACTGAGCAGAAAGCTAGAAATGCACACCATATCTTTATCTGTTTTATCAGCTTCCTTAAAAACTCGACTTTTCTCCTTGAAAATTCACACAGCTTAACCAGAGGACAAGGGAAGAACACAGATATCATCTATCTGGACTTCTGTAAGGCCTTCGATACAGTCTCCCCCAACATTCTTAGCTCTAATTTGGAAAGATATGGGTTTGATGAATGGAGAAGGAATTGGCTGGATGGCTGCATCCAAAGAGTTACAGACAACAGCTCACTATCCAAGTGGAAACCAATAATGAGTGCTGTCTCCCAAGGGTCCGTACTGGCACCGGTACTATTTAATATCTTCATCAATGACATAAGACAGTGGGATTGTACCCAGCAAGTCTGCAGACAGCAACAACCTGTGTGGTGCAGTTGATGCCCTTGAGGAAAGGTGATGACTGAGATGCTCCTTTATTTGGGTATCTTTCACAGACAGCTTCAAAAATCCAGCTTTGTACACAGGAGCAAAAAGCAAAAGGGACCACAAATAAACATGTATTGTTTTCCCCTCCGACTTCTTCTAACAATGACTCTAGATGGCACCACAATTACAAGAGAGATAACAGCAAGAGACAAGTGGGATTTCAGGTTCATTGTAGGCAATGCAGAGACAGACTTACCCACCACTTCCCTTTCTGGGCCAACCTTTCTATCACTGCTTGCCAAATCAGTGCATCAAACCTTGCGCTGAAAATATAGTCATATGCAGGGGAGAAAGTTGGTGGAAAGACCCGGTCATCTGCAAGAATACGCAATCGAGAAAACCATTCAGTATACACAGCCCTTTAAAGTTGGGGTCTCCAACTAAAGGACTTCATTGCACAGTGACAATTTTAGCAGTGATTTACCCAGAGCAATGCCAAATGGAGGGTTAAGTATCCCTTCCACCCAACTGATACAGCACCTTGTTATCCGTGGCCCATCTTCTTTAAACAAGGTGAAAAGATATTAATCCCTGCCCTCAAGAAACACCTCCAAGTCCCAAGATGTTGTGCATCTTGTGGCAGTTCTTCCACTTGAGGGCGAGCCCAGCTACAGACACTGCTAAAGCTAAGTAAGGTCCTTACCACGGGGCTACAAGTTCAAGTAAATGCACCAGGGGCACAACCCGGAATCTCCTGGCATGGCTGCAGGCCCCATCATACAAAGGCTGTGAACCGGACAAAATGCAAATAGAAAGTGGAACTGAGGAGAGGTCAGGGGAGGTAAAACCCACCACACTGGGCTCAAAACAACCCACCACACAATGCCACAGAAAAGCCAAATTCCCTCTTTCTGTTGCTGGCCATTAGCAGCTGAGGGAAGAACCCCACACTGGAATACACTGGGCTGTAAAATCATGTTTAAGCTGAGTATTTTCTCATGAGTTTTAAATCCACCTAGCTAAAAGAGAAGCAGAGCGGCTTGGGCAAAAACCACTGAAAAGCCTCTTGGGTCTGGAGCTCCAGATATGCAATCCTGTCTCCCTGGCTCTGAATTTCAACCTTTTCTACCTATTCCACAACTGATGTGTTCTTATGAGACAACACACTCCCCTGCACAGCGCTCTGTGATTGCTGGCATCTGCTGTATACAAACTGGACCATACTGACCGCATGCTTTTGGTCAGGCCACTTGACATGGTCCTCATCTTCAAACACACCTGGGGCACTAAGGACTAAATGATCTCATGAAGGACGTCCAAGGACTTGTGATCACTACTGAAAGTAGAAAAACCAAGCTCCTGAGCTGAGTTTACCATTGACACTTATGAAGATTCCTGCTATGAAATCGGCAATCTGAGTGCGATCTGCAGAAGTACTCAGGAGAATCAAACCTTTATGAAACATAGAAATTGCCTCATAAGAGTTTGATAACATGATCAGTGAGTGGCCAGCTCTGTAGTAAGCCTGAGGAAAAAAAGAACAGAACAAAAAAGACCACTGTTGAGAAAACATTCAGAGACCTTTATCACAAAAGACTGCAACTCTTTCCTAAATTCTCTATGTTAGAAAAATGACATTGGCTGTTTTTACAGCTTCTTATGCACAGTTCTAAAGCAAAGTGCAATAAACATCCCTTGCAATTCACAGTATGCTACTGATGTGATCACAGCTACTACAAGTGGTAAATTCTGACACAAAATCTGGAAAATAACTACAAGCTGATAGGCATATCATTAGTAACTCTATCTTAACCTCCTCACAAAGTCTAGAATATACACTTATGTCCCTATGTCACTGCATTTTGCAGTATTTACCACAATGCATCTATTCTTCAGTCAGTGGCACCTGAACATGTTTCTATTCACCACTGAATTCGGTTGAGTCTGAGCCATTGAACTGTCTCAGAGTCACAGTGGACTCTATTTGTTCAACTAACTCATGCTGCAACACAGCACAAGTTAAATTGGCATTTGCATGCTATTTGACTGTATTTAAACCAAATGCCTTCTCCTGAAGTCTCTGGGATGCTGTAGTTGTTGGTCCAGAAGACTATTGCACATAAAAGCCAATCCAAGTGTATGCCTCTGTATCATAAACACTGCATCATAAACACTGCTTACTTCTAACAGATGAATATTTGAGTCAATGTGTAACTTAGGGTAACTTAATCCATGCATACTTGATCACAAGAGTATGTGTAGTGCATTGTTCTGTCCACTGGAAATACAATATGACCTGGATCACCACACGCTGCTCCCAGGAACCTCAGGCTTATCAACATGTAAAGAATATCAGGGCACAGTGCCCGAGGGAGACTTCAAAGCTAAGTCCCCATCTCAGACCTGACTGCTCTCAGTGACTGATGAATCTCTACTGTGAGCCAGGCTCTGTAAGACAGAGCTGGTGAACCTCACCATGGACGGTGCCATGGCCTGGCCAGAGACCTGCATCATGCCTGGGTCTCCAGCATCACAAGGGTACATAAGATTTTATTACTATCACCTTGTCTGGGATATTAACAAAATAGTTCTCTTTCTTGAAAGCATTGGTGCCTCTCTTGTTGCGACCCAGAAAGAACCAGCATCTCCTGGTGCCAAAGACAGTGACTTCATTCTATTGAAAGTACTATCACAATAATAATCCTGCTGCTTTTGTGCAGTCAGACACTCATTCTGGACTTTTACGCTGTATTTGCTTATCACTCCTCAAAACTAAAACACAACAAAAAGCAGATATTGACACTTGTTTTACAAAGTAAGTCATGCAAAAACTGCCATCTTAAACATCTCAATACCTTAACATACTCCGGATCACAATGTAAGCTCTGGTAAGCTGAAAACACTGCTTCCCTCCATTTACCAAGATTGTACAAGGCAGTCGATCTGTTGCAATACAACACAGCAATGTCCCTGGAACACCTAAAAATACATTTTTAGCATAACTGTTTATTCACTTGAAAAAGGACACATTGTACTTTATACTTAGAAACAAGAAATAAAGCCTACCTCACCCACTTAACAAAGTTAGAGGTAAAAATGGAGTTGTAGAAAATAAAGATCATTTGAACACCAGCTTCTAAGACACTGTAAATGTTATCTTGGTGCTATCGTGGTCTCTTCCGAAGCAGAAAGCCAACTCACTGGAATAACTCAGTATGAGGAGTTACAAAGGGTTGAGACCCCTTCGACACACCTAGATAAGGCTTGGTGAAAGCCAGTGGCCAATAATGGGAGAAAATAGGCACAAAAATGGAAGCTACTAGAAGGGAAGAATGCTAAACACATTCTGGTCATCAATAAACAACTTAAATGCATTTTACTGTATCACCAGGTAATGAAGTGAACAGAATTATCCACATTTACATCAGCTAAGAAATAAAGAAATGTCTTTTCCATAAGAGAATATACTGAAGTATATAAAGCATCTGCTGGGTCTAGGAAAGGTTGTGGATAGAAGCTGCACACAAATTAGAAACTACAGTCCACAAGGCAGTGAATCACAGAATACCAGGTTGGAAGGGACCTCAAAGATCATCTGGTCCAACCTTTCTAGGCAATCATGACCTAGACTAGATGGCCCAGCATCCCATCCAGCTGCATCTTAGAAGCAGTCTACGCTGGGAAGTCCACCAGGGAAGATTATTCCAATGGCTGGTTGTTCTCACTGTGAAAGCTCTTCCTCTAGTGTCCAACCATAATCTGCTGGGGGATTTTACTGGGGAGCCTGGAAAGCCTGTCTTGCCTGAGCTCACACAAATAGCACACACCACAATGCTGCATCCTTCACCTTATTCTTATCTACTGATTTACACTCAAGAAAGCTGTTTCAACTCCAGTGAATATGCTCAGAGCACTCTCTTGCATGCAAGCAAATCCTGATGAGGTGACTGACAGCAAGGGGAAAAGAGATGCTCAGGAGCAGAACCCTGCAATACGATGAAGGGATCAGGCAAGGGGCAGGCGCTGGAGGTAGCCTTCTGACATCTGTCCTTGCTCCTTCCTACTCCCATGCTCCAGACTTACTTTACTACTTGGTATAAATGGCTAAGGGTAAAAATAAACTGAAAGCTGATGTGAAATTAGGTTAACAGCAGTTGTAATACATGGTAGTAAGGAATGTTTAATAGTTAGTATAATACCCAACCATTTAATCGTTAGTAGCATTAGCAGCAGATGCTAACTGATGAAATCAAGCACTTAACATTTAGAAAGAAAAGACCAAAAAACCTTTTTGCTGAAGAATTATTTTTAACAAATCAAAGAACACTAAAAAAGACCAAAAAAAGTGAACAAAGTAACTTGCATGAATCATCTTCAAGAAAATCAGACGATCCATGTAACAACCGGTTTACGTCTTGTAATTCAAGAGTACTTACGGGACCCACTGCATTAAACAACCGAGCATATGGAGAGCTTGATCATACTTTTTGATGGCCATAGAGTAATTTCCATTTTTGAAATCCTGATTCCCAGCTTGCCTCATGAGCTGCGCATATTCCATGGCATCCATGCTAATGAAGAGGGGAGAAAAAAATCAATTCATCAAACAAAAGCATTGATTTATGAGACACTTCTTTCCCCAAAATCCACTTAAGTTTTCACCTTAGTTTTTGCATCTTTGAAAAGGAGGACAAAAAAGCACTTTTTTATTGTTGGAATAGTAAAATATACCTCAGGTGAAAGCCTCATCTTTGCTGTTGATGCCCCAATTTCCCATCTATGTTTTAATGAACCAGATCTACCGCTGGTATGTTTTTTTCCCCAGCTTTCTTCCTCAAGTCTTAAACCTTCTAATCAAGATCCCAAATGATTTAAATGTGTGCACACACACTAAATGCAGAGGGAAATATCGGAGAGAACAAACAGAATCCGTATGCTTAAGAAATACATGAAGCTATTAATTAATCAAACACAAAACTTGCTTTTTATTCATGACTTTTTTTGCCCAGCCTGTCTGCCCAGACCTTCAAGAATCCAGTGTGCACAAAACACCTCTGAAACTTGATTACTGCATGACAATAGTGTAACCTAAGTATATTAGCAGGGCATGAGAACCTTGAATCAGATTTAGAACAGCTATGAAAATGAACATAAGAAAACCGAGGTGGAAAGAGGCATTGACTGAAACAGATTGAAGGAACAGAAATATTTCATCACTGAAATTGTAAATTCAGGTTTGTTACATCAAATTAATCACCTGGCGAAGCAGCTAGATAAAGGGAACAAACACAAGAGGAAAACGCAGCCAAATGTATGTTGAGAAACAGCACATCAAAATCATTAAGGAGAAAAAAATCCAGTGCTCAAGCCTTGCGCAGAATTACTCTTCACAGATGGGTTTTTATGATCAAAACCCACTTCCATTACCTGCAAAAACCTGCATGAGTCTCACAAATCTCAGCACTATTAAGTGATGGTAAGTCGCCCCAAAGGAATGCACAGATTTACTCATCATCCCGGTATTAGTAGGGCTGGAAGAAAACCAGAACAATCTGTAAACTTCACAACCTGCCAACAGAACATCATGGTTTAACCCGGCAGGCAGCTAAACCAGTGTGTCACCAAGAGTATTCTCATCTTAAAGATAAAACATAGCACTGTACCAGCAACTAGGTACAGTACAGGAAGAACATTAACAATATCCCATCCCAGGACCACTTCACGACAGAGCAAATTAGGTATTTTTGAGTCTATGAACCTCCAGACAAACCAAGAAACATTACTGATGTATTTACTGTGTAGTATTCCTCACAATGAACCTGAAACACCGAGAATCAGGATTGTATTGCGACCACAGAGGTACGAAGAGGCACACTATGCATGGCAGTGCCTCCCCCGTTTATCCAGTGATACCTGCACCAAGCACAGAGGAAAGCAGCAGCCCACAGCCATGAAGAGGCAACAGCAGGACCAGGCACTCACATCCCGACTCCTTTGGGCTGGCTGGGAAAAGGCCTGTCGGAAGTTGTATCTTCTTTAATTAAGCAGACAGCCCGGTGAAGTCTGCAACCCAAACATCACCTCGCTAATTCCAGGGAAGCGCCAAAACCAGATGGAATTCCTGGTTATAAACTAAACAGAATGAAAATAGCTCCCACCTACACAGGAAAGTTCAACGATCAGTCACATTTGAGGAGTAATTATGACTTCTACTCCAGGCAAATGAAATCATCACTTCACTGAGCAATGTGCGTACAGTATGTGCTTTAAAACCACTACTTCTCCAGGCAGCAAATCAAGTGTACTTGTAGCGCAAGCTCTTACACTGCATAGTATGAGCACTAGTGAGGAGAAGGCAAGGAGAAAACAGCAACAAAGCAAAGAATAAGAAGCAGGTGCTAAGAGACGGTTCTACCTCATTGTTTTGTACTTCTCCAGCTTTCAACTTTGTGGCTTCAGAAGGTTTGATGAATTATTTTCACCAAGAATAACACCCAACCAGTTCAACTACTCAGCAGTTGCTTCAGGTAGGAATGCACGTGAACCTGTGGCTTTCTAAATCACAGCTGAATTCCGAGCTTTTTCCTTCTGTTAAGATGGCTATGCCTCCACTGAAGGTGACATTGTTACCCAGAACTGTATCCACCTTACTTCTTGGATTGTGCTGAAAGCATAACTACAAATAAAAGGTATTTACAAGATATCTGATGGACAATACAGCAAAAGGCCCCCACTTACAACATAAGTTTTAAAACGACTTTCAAACGTGTCCTGTGTTGAGAGATGTTGGAACTGAGCTCCGTTTGTGCTCAGGAGGTGGCATTCCCCTCCTGCTCCAGGCAGCAGAACACAAACCCCTACCCTTTCCCAGCACTGCAGTTTCCAATCCAAAACTCCAAACTATAGGTCATTTAAATACCAGGATGCCTGCTGCAAGCTTTAGCAACTACACCCAAGTCTGCAGACCCAGGAGATGCACAGGCATGCAAATCTAAGTTCATGATCCAAGAGAAACTGCTGTGCTAACTCAGCACAGCACGTCTTGCTATTGCCCAACATCCCCCTGAAGAGTAAACAGCTTTAACCCCAAACCAGGGCATTAACTGAAGATATATAAAGTCCACTGGGCATGGAGAGCATTAAACAATGCTGTTGTCTGTTACTATCAGTGGGCTCAGGTAAAGGTCACAACCGCATCTGAATATAACTAAAGGAAGGTTTGGTTGTGATGAGTGCTGTGCGTTAACCCCTACTTCCTGGGGGACAGGGAAAGAGGAAGACTAAAAGCAAGAAAACTTGTGTGTGAAGATAAGAACTGTTTAATAAGTGAGAGAGAAGTGGAAGAAGAGAGAAGTGAAAACAAGAGGTGCCAAGGCACCATCCACCATGTCCCACATGTAGGCAAAGCTCCCAAGCCCCATCCTCTCCTTTCTGATTGCTGAGCACATTACATGACATGGACCATCCCTTGGGTCAGTGTTGGTCATCTGCCCCGTTGTGCCCTCTCCAAACCCCTTGTGCGCTCCCAATCTACTCACTGGGGGGGCAGAGTGAGAAGCAGAGAAGGCACCGATGCTGTGCAAACACAACTCAGGCACAGAAGCATTGGTGTGTTATCAGGGTTGTTTTGGTCACTGATCTAAACCACAGCACCCTTTAAACCGCTATGAAGAAAATGAGCTCCATCCCAGCCACACACAGTAAAGAGAGGCTCTCCTCAGACACTGAGTGATGGAGTCCATGAAACACACAAACGTGTGTGGGTACCCTGAGGACCAGGAGACCCTTCCAGTGCATTGCTGAGACCTTGTGCTTCAAAGACAACACAACAAAGAAAACCAAAGACAGGATGGAGTCCTCTGCTCAAGGTTTATGGCTCCTGAAGCCACCAGCATGACCACAACAGCAGAATGAAGCATACTAATTTCTACTCCAGGAACTAAAACAAAAGATGATAGAGTTAAGTCAGAAACAATCAGATCCTACCCCTGCTGCTGCCAGTGAGCAACATTCCCATTTACTTTACATGTTGCCAAGTCTTATGTTACTGCAATGGTCAGCGTCCCACTGGACTGCTTCAGTCAGACCATCCAAGCAGGGCAGTTCTGGAGGTTTAAAGGGCTAAGTTTCGATTCCTCTCGCCTCAGCAGATAAGCTGGTGCTTTCTGAGCATCTGAAGTTGGCCTTACTGGAAACTTCCTACACCCAAGCAGCTGGTTTGTTCTGTCTGCATCTGGTTCACATATTTTAGAAGAGAAACCAGGTGACACTGCTTACTCACAGAGAAAAATCAGATGGTCTACACAGCCATGCTTTTAATTATTGCTGATAATGAGAACTAAGCTTTGAGGTTCTGTCCCTGTGGCATTGCTCAGCAGAAGAATAATGATTTTATTCTTGAGGCACTGTAGCTTTCCATAATGCACGTAACAAATGAAGTACAGCAATCTGCGGAGCTCTGTATCTGAATTAAAACAGAGGTGAAAAATGAGCATCCTCCTATTTCCAGGAAATCTGATTTCTAAAGACTATGCACTCCTTATTCCTATTAAGCAAAGGAATAGATAATCTTTCCTTCTCCCTCCTTAATCTAACAGGCAAACATTACCAACTGGTAACAGGCTGGTGCAGAAAAAGCCCACCAGTGCACCTGAACTGTGGCTGAGTGACAACTGCATACATTTCATCAACATTTGAATAAGTCTTATTTCCTCACCAGGAAGCCCCTGTGCTCTCATTAGCTCTTGTTCAAGAGTGTGGTACCACCAAGAAGGAATTGCCATGCCACCCCGAGCCACTACATCAGAGGGACCCCTCCAGCCACATGCCCACCACTGGCACCATCCGACCGGGCAGTCCTGCAACCACCCAGCAAAAGGACACTGCAGACAAGCCTTCTCAATGACACCTTCAGCATGTCCTGGGGTAGGTGCATGTGAATGTCAGGCAGGCCCAAGAGGGAAAACATAGGATGAGAAGGCTCTAGCAGACCACAACTTGAAGAGGCAACGCTCTGCCTGCTAGTCAGTTTTATTTGCTTTCCTGACAACAACAACAGCTACCAAAGACATATTTACAGAACACAGCCTCATTTGAATGCGTATCAGGAAACCCATGACAGGAAAAGTGTCCTGGGCTCAGCAGCAGCAGTCATTTTTCTCCTTCTTGGTAGCTGGTGCAGTGCTGTGGTTTTGACTTTCGGCCTGGGAACAGTGCGGATAACACCGATGTTTTCAGTTACAGCTTAGAACGTTTTGGTCTGACCAAGGACTTTCTGAGCCTCATGCTCTGCCAGGAGGAGGGGGAGCCGGGAGGAAGCAGGGACAGGACACCTGACCCAAACTGACCAAAGAGGTTATTCCATGCCACAGCACATCATGCCCAGGGACCCGGAAGGGTGGTGATTTGCTGCTGGGTCAGGCTGGGTATAGGTGGTGAGCGATTGTATTCTTTCCTTGTATTTGCCTTGTCATTATTATTATTGGTGGTAGCAGCAGGGGCCTTGTGCTATACTTTAGTTACTGAACTGTTCTTATCTCAACCTGTGGGAGTTGCATTTTTTCGATTCTCCTCCCCGTTCCCCTGGGAGCGGGGGGAAGAAAGAGGGGGGAGCGAGTGAGCAACTGCGTGAGGGGCTTAAACCACGACAGAAAGGCAGGAAAAAAGTGTTACTTCTTTCAGCAGCTTTGCTTTTCCATTGAATGCTGAAATGACGAATGAAAAATCTCGGCATCACCCCTACTTTCAGAGGTGTTGGAGAAAGAGCAAGGACAAAAACACAAGTTCTGCCGTCAGCATGAACGGGCTATAACTAACCAGGCCATAAGTAGTCAGATTAGGAAATCTCATGCAGCAGAGGGGAAGGAAGTTGAGATTTAGACTTGGTCATCCTCAAGGATCTGTTTAGTCTGGTAAAAGTCTCAGCGGTATTTGTGATTATGGGATCATTTAATTGAATGTTCAGCCAGTATCTCATGAGGAATGTGTTCAGCCCTTGTAAAATGTGTCAACTCACCCTGGAGAAGCTGGTCAACTCAAATGAAAAGGCTATCATCTACATAGCTTCTCACAAGACGCCCCTGTTGTTATGGATATATTCAGATAGGTAGGGATAGCCTATCGTTAGACTCTCATTCTGCCCTACGAAACAAAACCATAGAATCACAGAATAGTTAGGGTTGGAAAGGACCTTAAGATCACCAAGTTCCAACCCCCCTGCCAGGGGCAGGGACACCTCCCACTAAACCATGCCACCCAAGGCTCTGTCCAACCTGGCCTTGAACACCACCAGTGATGGAGCATTCGTAACTTCCCTGGGCAACCCATTCCAGTGCCTCACCACCCTTACAGTGAAGAATTTCTTCCTCATACCCAATCTAAACTTCCCCTGTTTAAGTTTGAACCCGTTACCCCTTGTCCTATCACTACAGTCCCTGATGAAGGGTCCTTCCCCAGCATCCTATAGGCCCCCTTCCCCAAATAGCTCAGTTACAAGTCACCTTGCCAGATTCATACCACAGCTTGGGGGTGCCAAAAGACCTTTTGCTCCGAGTAAAAGCCAGCCCCATTTGAAAATGAAGAATGAGATTCTAGAGCAAATTTGAAACAGATTAGGGCAAGAAAAGGAGCACAGCGATAGCTTCTTATCAGTGTATGTTGCCCTAAGCTTGGCACGAATTGGACCAAATTAAGTTCCTTTATTGATTCTGGGCTCTACGCCAGCCAGTGTCCTATATATCACAGTACTCCAGAGGTGGAGACAGCATGCATCTTCACAGCTGTGCTTGCCTCTAGAAGGATGGAGACACCAATTTCCTAGGTAAATGAACAGAGAGAAAACTACCAGGTTGTTTCAGTCTAGAGACCTGAACACAACCTCTGGAGCTAGAAACAAACAGCCCTGAACACCATTTACAGAGTTTTGCTTCTCCAGATACCTTTTCCTCCTAAGTGTTCTGCCAGAACTACTACCAAGGGAACTCAGCCTACTTCTTCATAGCTCCACCAGTGCAGCACCATGCTGGATCAGTGCATCTCACCAGCACAGAGCACATCTCACTCCCGAGCTGTGATATGTACCTGCACTGGTTCTCCTGTGCAAACACTACATTTGTATTTTGAAAGTCAGCTGTGAGACGTCTCAGTTCTGAATGGCCTCCCAAGGTCCTCCTTCTGCAGGTTACCACAGTACATTGCTTTCTACTTATACAAACTGCTACAAAGCAGTTATATAGCCCAGCTGCCCTACGTACCAAACTTACGTAGCTGACACTGCTAGCAGCTTATCCTGGTTTGGGCTGGGATAGAGTTAATTCTCTTCCCAGCAGCTGGTGCAGTGCTGTGTTTTGGCTTTAGCCTGAGAACAACACCGATATCACATCGATGGTTTAGTTGTTGCTAAGTAGCACTTGCCCTGATCAAGGCTGTTCAGTCTCATGCTCTGCCAATAAGGAGGGGTACAGGAAGCCAGGAGGGAGCAGGGACAGGACGCCTGACCTGAACTAGCCAAAGGGGTATTCCATACCACAGCATGTCACGCCCAGTACAGAAACTGGGAGAGGGGGATGGCCGGGAGAAAGTAAATAACAAGGAGATATAAAACAAAAAGGAAGAGAAAACCCCAAACAAACCACAAACAACAGTGATGAAATTGCTCACCCCTTGCCAACCCATTCCCAGCCAGCTCCTGAGCAGCGACCCCTGACCAGCTTTCCCCCTGCTCTATATATCTAGCATGACATTTTAAGGTATGGAATGGCCCTGCAGCTTGGGTCAGCTCTCCTGGCTGTGCCTCCTCCCAGCTTTTCCCTCCCATCACTCCCAGCTCCTGGAAGTCCTTGACTTTGTGTAAACACCGCTTAGCAACACTGAACCCACAGTGTGTTATCAGCCTTGCTCTCAGGCTAAAGCCAAAACACGGCACTGCATCAGCTGCTGGGAAGAACATTAACCATCCCAGCTGGAACCAGGATAGGTGGCATCTCGGAACACCCTTCTTCCTCCCCTTGCCAGCTGAACTTACACTGCCGTTCAACAAAAGCTTTTGTTGGAGGCTGCTTCACAGCCTGCACCACTGATACCTATGGCCTCCTTCCCCAGCACATCCTGTTCCCCTAAGTGAAACCAAACAGCCTTTTATTGCCTTCAGTTTCGAACCTTCATTTGTAACCTACCAGTAACAGGCTACGCATAGGACAACAGATGGTTAACGCAAGCATGGAGTCACATGAGTGCCACTTGCGTCCCAACCCTCCAGGATTACAACCAAAACCAGATAGGAAGCATTACGTACATGCATACAGCTGTATTCACCTACGAGCAAGGTCTGCATGGAGAAACTACCCCGGCAGCACACAGTGGACACTGCAGAATGATGACTGCTCACACTGGGCGACTCCCTACTAAGGAGCACTGAGGAGCCTGACAGGCAGTGCTGCCTCCCTGGAGCTACGGTCCGAGATGTCGCCGAGAGGGCTCTGCAGCTTGTCAAGAGCACAGATTACGACTGCCCACTGCTACTCTTCCATTATGGAATCACGGAACGGTTTGTGTTGGAAGGGACCTTAAAGCTCATCCAGTTCCTAAGGTCTAATCTCAGCCTCCCCTCTGGCAGGTTAAAACCATTCCCCTTGGCCCGTCCCTCCATCCCTCGTCCAAAGCCCCTCTCCAGGTTTCCTGCAGCCCCTTCAGGCACTGGAGCTGCTCTAAGGTCTCCCCTTAAGGAGCCTTCTCTTCCCCAGGCTGCCCCAGCCCAGCTCGCTCAGCCTGGCTCCAGAGCAGAGCTGCTCCAGCCCTCGCAGCATCTCCGTGGCCTCCTCTGGGCTCCCCCAGTGAGGTCCATGCTCACAGGTGCACAAATGATATCACATGCCGGAACCTGGGCAAATCAAAGAAGACTGCAAAGCCCTGGGGGCGCAAGTGAAAGACACTGGTGCCAAAGTGATCTTTTCCTCTTTACCAGTTAGAGGGAAGGGGGCAGCCAGAAATAGACATATTTTACAAATGAACTACTGGTGCCATCATGAGGGTTCTGGCTTTCATAACAGGACACTTTTGATGACTATAGCCTGTTAGGGAGGGATGGGATCCACCTTTCCTTGTCTAAAAGGAGCAAGGGAATCTTTGGCAGCAGACTGGCCAAACCGATGAGGTGGCTTTAAACTGGAGGGCTTGCAGGGTGGGATCCAAAGTGGCTTTGCTTCCACCATTGCAACTAATTGGGGAACAAGCCAGGCCAACCACAGCAGCCTCAAATGCTCCATAACTGCCTCCCAAGATGAAAGGCAGAAGGCCAGTCACCTCAACCGTATGTGCACTAATGCAACTGGACACAAACAGGAGGAACTGGGGCTCTGTGCTCAGTCAGAAAGCTGTGATATCATAGCAATAACTGAAACATGGTGGGATAACCGCCATGACTGGGTTTGTCCACCTGGGAGAAAAGGAGGGGCAAGGGAGGAGGCCTTATCACCATGTGCCAGTTAAAGGATGGCTACAAAGAAGATAGAGACTCTTTTTACATGGAGGCACATGGAGAAGACAAGGGGTGATGGGCACGAGTCACTCCTGGGGAGACTGACTGGACACAAGAGGGAATTTTTTCCCAATGATAACAATCAGCCATTGGAATAATCTCCCCTGGGAAGTGGTGGGATCCCCGACATTGGATACTTCTAAATTCAGTGGGCCAGGGTGCTGGGACACCTAGAAAGATGATCCCTGAGATCCCTTCCAACCTGGAACTCCACTATTCCATGATACATATACTTACGATTTCCAGTAAACTAAGACAGGACTTGCATCTCCCGTGTTAGATATGATGCAAAACCATGTTCAATATCCCATCTACAGTGTCATTACTGCTTTACAACTCAAAAAAACCCAACCCAAAACTTCATAAAAGAGCAGGAAAAGGTTAACCTTGTTTCCTCTGAACCAACAACCATCTGTAAATCCCTGTCCTGCTCAGCCATACAAGAGCTGGCTCGGCTCAAGGGGAAGATGTTTACACTGCTGCAGTTGTTTGCTCAGCCTTGTCATCAGAGAGGGCTGGCCGGGTAGGAAGGCCATGCTGACAAACTGCCTCGGTACTTCCTTTACTGTAGAGGTGAGCTCAAGACGGTTCTTGCATCTGAAACACAACAGCACAAACAACCCCACACCAGGAAGGCTTTCAAGGCTGCGCAGTTGGCAGCCAGCGCTCGACAAGATTAACTGCGTGTTGATAAAAACACTGGTAGGAAACGCTCCCTCTCGCATGTGCTCATGGGGAAGGGAAGCCTCTTCCCCTCTGCAACAAACCCCACCAGCCTGGAGTTTATTTATGTAAACTGGAACCAAACACGATGGGTGACGAGAGCTCTTTTTGCCTTTCTTCCCCCTGAAGCTGCGCCCAAGCCCACTTCCGAATGCCCTGTTTTGTCAAGTGATCACTCCACGGCCTCGCACAGTAGTTTCGGTTTCCAGGGAAAGGATCCAAGCCCCGCTGCAGACACTGCTCAGCTCGGCGCTGTGCCAAAGGAGTTCTCTTTCTTCTCTACAAGCGCTCTTCCACCCCAGCTCCCCCGTGCAAACCGTACCAGGGCAACACACGCTCCCAGCTGCCTGGCAGAGCAGGAATGCACTCTGCTGCTCCTCCCTCAACTTCCCTGGCAGCTTCCCAGCCAGCACAGCCACCCTCAGGGCCAAACACCTCGCACCCCGACACCAGCACTCCTGACAGGGGGAGCGGGACTGCGGGAACCTCCTGCTCCTGCCCACAGGGAGCTGAGGAGAGCTCGCCCCAGGTGGGAAACCACCCCAAAGGGCCGCACCTCCCACGGCAGTGCTGTGCAGATGTGCAGAACCATGCAGAGCCGTGCAGATGTGCAGAACAACACATAGCACCGCGCGAATGCGCAGAACTGCACACAGATTCGTGCAGATGTGCAGATCCACGCAGACTACGGTGCAGAGAGCAGTGCAGATGTGCAGAACCGCGCACAGATCCGAGCAGGTGTGCAGCCCCGCACACAGATCCCTGCAGATGTGCAGAACCGCGCACAGAGCCACGCAGATGTGCAGCCCCGCACATAGATCCCTGCAGATGTGCAGCCCCGCGCACAGATCCGTGCAGATATGCAGAACCGCGCACAGAGCCGCGCAGATGTGCAGCCCCGCACATAGATCCGCAGAGATGTGCAGAACCGTGCACAGATCCCTGCAGATGTGCAGAACCGCGCACAGAGCCGCGCAGATGCGCAGCCCCGCGCACAGACCCCTGCAGATGTGCAGCCCCGCACATAGATCCGCGCAGATGCGCAGCCCCGCGCACAGAGCCGCGCAGATGTGCAGAACCGCGCACAGAGCCCTGCAGATGCGCAGCGCCGCGCACAGACCCCTGCAGATGCGCAGCCCCGCACAGCGCATGGCGCGGACCCCCGCAGAACCGCGCAGCCCGGGCAGCTCCCGCCGCCGCGAACGGGGGGGGGGGGGGGGGGGGGGGGGGGGGGAAGGCGCCGGCAAACACCGCGACCGCGATCCGCTCAGACACCCCCCCCCCCCCCGCAAACCCCGCGCTCCGCACGCGCGCTCCCGCGGGCCGGCGCCCCCAGACGCGCGCACCCACCTGCCCGCCGGGACCCCGCCGTCCGCGCCGCCGCCGCCGCCGCCGCCGCCCCTTAAGACCGCGGGCGCGGGCTCCGCCCCCCCCCGCGCGCGCCCCCGCCGCGTCACCGCGGGAGCGCGGGGAATCGAAACCGGGGCCGCCCCGTCCCCCGTGTCCCGGATGGGGCGGGGGTTCCGGGCAGCCGCGCTTCCAGCCCCCTGTCGGGCGGGAGGACCGTCCGCCGCCGCCGCCCCCGAGTGGGGGGGGCTGAGGGGTTGCATGGAGCGGCCGTGGGGCAGCGGCGGTCCCCCCGAGCGGACACCGCGCTGTCTGCGGGGGGAAGGGAGCCGCGGGGCTCCGCGGGGTGAGGGAGGGCGCGGGAGCTGCGGCGCTTCCCGGGGGCTCCCGTGGGCAGCCACAAGCCGGGGGTTAATGGGCAACGAAGAGCGGGCGAGGGACTGCGCGCCCGCCTGCGGAGCATCGGGAGCTGGGGGGGCTCACAGCGGATGAATCTGCGTCCCGTCCCGGGTCTGAACTCCGGGGAGGGACGCGGTCGATGCGGTTTCGGCGGCCTTGGGCAGTCTGCCCTGAGCGGCTGGTGACCGGGCTGGGGAGGCAGAAGGTGCCTGCTGGACCCGGGGGCAGAGCGCCTTCTGTCCCTTCCTCGCCCGTGTCGTTGCTGACGCCTGTTTGCACTGCCAGCATCCAGGGGGAAATTTCCGCCTTTTATCGCTTACACCTGCGTTACAGCCTGTGTCACACAGATGGGGTCATCTTACCGGGTGTCGCTCGCGCGAAGCTTTAAAACCATGCGTGGTCTGTGCCCAGCTCCTCATTTCCGTGTTGAAGCTGACATGAATCAGTCTGCTTCTCTGTTTGGCTGCAGGTAGCCATCAAAAGACTCTCATATTTGCTCCCAGGGGAGGTCAGCCCTGCCTGGTCATACCCTACGAGCTTTGCTCTGACACTCTCAAACTGAGGGGTTTTGGGTGATTAAAGAAGGGAAACATCAGGAACAACTTAATCCCTAGAAATAATGCAGCAGAGACATAGGTGTCACTGTAAATACACAGAAAAGTGGTGAGTTTTCCCCTTGGAGACATTGAAAACCAATTAGTTGAAAAGAAATAAAAGAGTCTTACCAAACTCTTCCTCGCTGCTGAGATGGCCCAAGTGCCACCGAACGAGTTTTGAATTCTTTGATTTTTATAATCTTTGGATCTTTTTAATACACAGATTTGCCTAGTTTTGGGTCTGATAACCTCCTATAGTGAATACCAGTTTCAAGTCTTATGCACTTACCTGCGGCATGTACTTACTGTTCCAACTCGAATGTATTAAGCCCATGAAACAGTTTTTAAGCTTAGTTGTAATGTGTCAGTGACCCATTCAAAGTCAACAATCGCTTTATTTGCCTTGAGCAATTAAAAAGAGAGTATTTAGAAAGAGTAAATAGGGTTTAAGAAATAATTGGAAGGTGGTTTTCCTGTAGAAAACAAGAACCAGACACCATACCCTGTGACATGAGGCAAGGCTACAAAGGCAAAGGCCGGCTACAATGGGGAAAACACCGAAGAGTGAGGAAGGTTAAAATTACTGGGGTGTTAGGCTGCAGCTCCAGCAGAACAGCGATGTGAAAGGTGGGGATTGCTTGAGAAAAAGAGCCTGTATTTTCTGCTTGTTATTAAGAAGAAGCAAGTTAAGCAGCATTCCGGTACGTAACTGGCTTTTTCCTACACTAGCGCTATTATAGACCTCCTTGTAAGGAACAGCATTGTCATAGCTGATACAGCAGTCTCTGCAAATGTCTTCTCATTTACCCTTAGATAAGCCTCCTTGATATGCGTGTTGATGGGAAATGGTATCTTTCACCCTCCTTACAGTTTTCACTGCCAAACAGCAGCAAAGTTTAGGACCGTTTCTCCAAACTGTCTCCAGTTGGTTTGAAGGAGATAGCCGAAAGAACGCAGACCACAGAACCTAGGCTCACAGACCTCTGCTGCTTTTCAGCTTGTCCTGCCAAGCACCCACGGTGTCTGTGCGGTCCTTGGAACCCTTATGATGGCTGAATGCAGACCCTGCTGGTCTGGCAGTGAATTTCATGCTGCTTTAGGATGCTGAAGAAAATGCTAACATGAAATCTGTGCTTCAATGGCTGGCTATGTATCGACAGCAGAAGCAATAGCACTGCTGGTACCAATATATTGCTAAACTTATTTGCAGAGAAGGAGCTGCTTTAAGTTAATGCAGTGTCTACCTAAAGAAAAACCCCAAGTGACACAAAACCTCCTATCCCAAAACACGAAAAGCATTGGATTGATGTTCCAGTGAAATCAAATTATCCCATATCAGAAGGGGCCTACAAGGATGCTGGAGAGGGACTCTTTGTCAGTGACTGCAGCAATAGGACAAGGGGTGATGGGTTCAAACTGAAACAGGGGAGGTTCAGGTTGGATATGAGGAAGAAGTTCTTTACTGTGAGGGTGCTGAGACGTTGGAACAGGCTGCCCAAGGAAGTGCAAAATGCTCCATCGCTGGCGGTGTTCAAGGCCACGTCGGGCAGAGGCTTGGGTGACGTGGTCTAGGGTGAGGTGTCCCTGCTCGTGGAAGGGGGGTTGGAACTGGATGATCTTAAGGTCCTTTCCAGCCCAAACCATTCTATGATTCTATGATCTATAATTCAAGACAGTTACTGCTGCTCACCTGATGCAGGATCACTTGTGAAGCTGCAGTAGTGATATTCTGAGTCAGTATCTCACAGTCCAGGGCTAGCTGAAAATGTGCTTCTGCAAGTAGAAGAGTTGCTCAAGATCAGGCATCCATAGCCTCAGGCAGTTGCAGATTGCAAGAGGAGTTTTCGATAGAAAATATTGCCCCAATTAAGATTCTTCACCCTAGTTTATAGTGCATTTTTATGAGTTCTGAAGGAAAGCAGGTTCTGAAAGCTCAGGATGGGAAAATAACTTTGAAGTCCACGTGCTAGGTATTCCCCTCATCGTACCCTGTGTGTGCAGAACTGTCAAGTAAGGAATTAAGTCCACTTTATAGGACCCTGGAGCACCTAGATGAGCAGGATGATTGGTGCAAGGCCTGTGGGACATACCTGCCAGAATTTGGAACCAGCGTTCATTCTTCTTGCCAGTATGTTAATCAGAACATCACTTGTCTGCCTGAAATGCAGGCATTTATTTATATGGACCTTAAAATGTCCATAGTTGCATTTCCTAGGGACAAAATACATTGCTGTACAAGGTGAAGACTTGTTACACTCCAAGGATGCTGGGGTTGGGGTCCTTTCCTTCTTGGTCTTGGGGACTGCCCACCTTTGTTCTTATATATTCTCTTAATGCAACCTGTGTATGTGAACTTGTTCTTCTTTGGTTCTCAGTGGCTCAGTTATCTGTTCTTTCCTTTCTACCTGAACTGGTTTAACAAGATTATCCTCCTGTGATGACCACTGCGCTTTGTGTTCCTGTCCTGGGGCCTCTGGTACCATCCTGGTTTTGAATCTTGTGGCTCCTGTTCTGTTCTAGGATAACAACACAGTCAACAAAGATACAACTGCATCTTGTCACTATAAACTAAAGCTAATCTAAACCCAGCCTAACCTCTAGATAATGACTATCACTGGTAAAATAAGGCAAAATCAGCTTAGGCCAACATAACCCAGACAAGTGCTGAGGCTCTGCATTGTCAAGCTACTTCAAGTCCTTCAGCCTTTCACTTGCAGTGCAAAAATGGTATTTACTTGGCTGCAGACTAAATCCTGGTTCTTGGGGAGGGCACTGCCGTAGGTGAGGCCTTCCATAGTCATCCTTTGCAAACATACCACAACCTTACTTGTTATGTCTTCTTCTCATCTGCCATAAAACCCTGTCACAAGCAGAACGCTTATGTAAATGAGTCACACACTGTTGTGGAGGCAGCGTTCTCCATGTTCCCAAAATGATACAAAGATGGAATTTATGAGATCAAATTTATGCCAACTTCGTTTTTCTCCCCATTTACAGTAACTGCGTCCTTCCACAGTGTTCGGAGTTTTCCAAGCTCCTGTTCACGATGATGCTGGTTTTTCTGACAGCCTGCTTATCTTTTCCTTTGGAACAAAAAACCTTCTTGGCCGGTTGGGAAGCGTGAAACAAAAGCCCTCATTTTCTCCTTCATTTTTGTAACTTTCTGTGTGACTGTGTGTTCTGCAGAATGTAAGACTTTATCTTTATAAAGGATCCTGTGAGCTCTGGCTGGTAACTCCTGTATGATGGTGTAATACCACTGCAGGGCATTGCTTATATCTGTCACTGCGGCTTTTCCCATGGGATTTAGTATATTCTGAAAGATCGGTTCTTTTGGCACAGTCTCAGTTAGCTGAAGCTTAAGAGAAACTTAAAAGTACTTAATTAGCTATAGACAGTTATTATATATTCATGGAAGTAAACTGAAGAATAAACACTTTAAATTATATACAGTTGTCCTCATCTTGATACGTAATAAAGAAGTCCTCTATGGTGAGAACAGTCAATCACTGCAAAAAGCTCCTCAGGGATGCACCAAAGCCCCCAGTCCCTGGAGGTTTCCAAGATAATCTTATCTAGGCTCCCTTTCCCACCAAAGGTTGGACCAGAGGATCACAGCAGGATCCTCGGAGGCTCCTCCCAACCTGGGCTCCACTATGTTTCTGTGATTACTGCATGATTGGACCTTACAAGAATGGGCAAGGTACATACGCTGACGTTTCGATACCTTAACCTTTCCTTTAGGTGAAGTAGCTCTTGGGGGGCATCTGAGCCTTGAGCCAATGACCTCTACATTCCTGAGCTTTCTAAGGTGAAATAAATGAAGCCACATTTTACTGAATATGTGACTGCTCAGTTATTATTCTTCACCTTTCTCATTCTTCCTTTGTCCTCACTCAGCTGTTCTGCCTCCAAAACAAACAGGCTGAGGTGGCGGGTGCAGAAGGAGAACGTCTCCTTGCCCTGGTCATGCCTATTGCTTTCCCAGCCCGTTCTTCCTCGCTGGCTTGGCTCAGCCCCTGCCTCCTGTAAGGCTGTTTGAACTGCTCTCACAGCAGAGGCTGCACTTCATGTGAACAGTCTTGAACTGGCTGGGTCACTCCAAATTGTTTAGCAGCCATAGAAGGAGATAGCAAAGGAAGGTAACTACTTGGGCGATACTAAATGGGTGTCATGCCTCTGCAGCTGTAATGCTGCTATCAATAGCTGGGTTAAAGTCTAGCTAAGGGACATCCCTAGGGCAGTCCTGTGGAGGTGTAAAAGATTACATTGCTTTCCTGACAACAAGCACAGTGCTCGCTGTCACAGGGCTCCAGCCGCCACTCGGGACGCACTGTGCCACAGCTGGTTTAGGTGTATAAAGAATGCCATTACAAAATGGTTGTGCTGATAGCAAACACAGGAGAAACAAAGAGCTTTGTCCTGGAAAGAGCGCCAGAGATTGCGTGTAGATTGCTGACAACTGCTTGTGCCGTGGTACAGGACTCTTCTTGGAGGGCTAGAAGGTGCCTTAATAGATGTTCAGGTGGTTTACAAACATACTAGCCCATATGATGACATAGGCTAGGTTAAGAGGTTGGGCTTTAAGGAAAGGGAACAACAGGAAAGAGTAACAGGCAAGAAACATTAGACAGGAAAGATGTGAAGGGACTTTCGAGCATTAGGGCAATGAGAAGCAAAATAATAAAGCAGAGACATATTTGCCATTAGTCACAGTGCATTCCCCTTTACTTACTATGTGCTTAAGATTCCATTTAACATTCTTTTAAAGCTCTTGTTCTGGAGCACTGATTTCTCTGGGACCTGTTTGTTGACCTCAGAAACAAACTGTGGTAAACAGAAGTTCACCACCAGCACTACTACGTCAGCTTGGAGATCCGCTTTTAAAGTCAAGCAAACATCCTGGAATGGTCATCCTGATAGAAACGGCAGCTCCAATGCCTCCTGGAAGCCACACCTCCACCACCAACTTCTGCCCTCGGAGCTGGAATAGCTGGAGACATCATTTATGGCCAGCGTCATTTCTTTTACTCATTCTCTCATGTGGGGAGAGTTGGATAAGTGCTGGGGAGGGGAGCCAGGGTCAAACACAGCCCCTAGAACGCCAGGCCCATGGGATGGGGTACGATCCAGGTGAGGTTGGTCAGGCCCTTGAGCCTAGTTGGTTTCTCCTGACATATGGTATAGTTCGGGTCCTCAAGGGACAGAGGAAAACGTGTGTGTCCCACGTGTCAGTGTCAGGTGCGTGTTGGCATCACAACAGATACGCTGCCTTCAGTTTGGTGCTGAGTCTGCATCCCATTAGGTGCAGGTCCGCGGGAAGATGCAGCAGTATCTGACCCAGGTTTGGGGCTGTACTCTCAGGAGCCAGGAGAAGATGATGGCTGCTCAGGAAAGCAAGAGCTTCAGGTGGAGTAGTTCGCACAAGCTCAGCACGGCTTGTGATATGCATTATGGATGTGTTACAGAGGATGTTCTTCCCCACAAACGGAGGTTTTCCCATCAGTGAAAAAGGAGCAGAGCTAAAAGGCATGATTTCCAGCATGTGCCAAGGCCCATCGCTTCCGTGCAATGGATGCACCTCCATCCTGAGCTGTGACGTGTGGGTTCACGTGTGAGTGACAAGGAAGTGCTGGGACCTGTTTTCGCTCTCCCATCCAAGAGGAGTATTTTCCCTTGGAAACGAACCCACACCAATGCCTCTACAGCTGCAACAGAAGAGGTGCGGGAGCTACGTCGAAAGGGCTTTATCCATCACTCCGTGCTGCCCTACCGGTCCCTATGAGCACCTCCGCCCTGTGCTCCTTCGCCGGAGCAGCCAGCACTGCTGACCTCGCCGCGCTGCCTGCACAAGCGGGCTCACCCTCTCCGGGTCCTGCTCCTCCTCCCCGGCTCACACCGGAGGCTCAGTGGGGAGGCGGTGCAGGAGCCGGAGCTCCCCAGGCACCAGGGTTGGGCTCTGCAGATGGGTTCGGGAGCCCCAAAGCTTCATTCCTGCCCCGTTGGACGAACGCAGCTGTGACGCGCAAACGGGCGCAGCAGTGACCCTCGTGCCCGTGGCCCGGGCAGAGTCCCTTCCAAGCCAGAAAGCAGCGTCCTCCGCTCCCTGCGCCCGAGCCGAGGCGGTGTCCTCGGCGTCTGCGCTGCAGGGACACCCCTAAACAGCGGAGACAGAGGGTTCCGAGGTTACGCGGCGTTCTGCCATCCCTCCCAGCACTGCGCTCTGCTGATTCACACAGATACTCGTGCCTGGGTACGACGCATCCCACCCATGGACTTTGGCTCGTTCAAGTCACGGGGTCGCCTTTCCCATCTTGCATCGATAGAGCTCCAACGCAGCGCAGCTGTGGCTGTGCTTTTGGCAACGCTTTGGTCTTTTAGAGTGGCTTTTCCCTGTTATTGGGATGCAGTGATAAAAGCGATGAAACGCCCTAAGGTCAACATTATTCCATTCTCCGACCCAAAGTGGGCAGCAGGATAAGAAATGTGAACACTCAGTGCAGAGGTGGGTGCTCCTTGGCTCTGTATGAGAGGCGTGGATTTAAAGGATGGATAAGGAAGTGCCTGGATGGTTGCTGGTGGCCAACAGCTCCATGTCCAAGTGCAGACAGGGGTGTGTGGTATTGGGAGAGTGGGGAGAGGCTGAGAGAGCTGCGCTGGGGCAGCCTGGAGAAGAGAAGGCTCCTGAAGGGGAGACCTTAGAGCAGCTCCAGTGCCTGAAGGGGCTGCAGGAAACCTGGAGAGGGGCTTTGGACAAGGGATGTAGGGACAGGACAGGGGGAATGGCTTTAACCTGCCAGAGGGGAGACTGAGATGAGCTCTTAGGCAGAAGCTCTTCCCTGTGAGGGTGCTGAGGCGCCGTCACGCGTGCGGCGCAGCCTCCCACCACTAGGAGGCGCTCTCCTCCCGCAGCCAGGGGGCGCTCTCAGCCCGCCGGCAGGGGGCGCTCTCAGCCCGCCGGCAGGGGGCGCTCTCCTCCCGCAGCCAGGGGGCGCTCTCAGCCCGCCGGCAGGGGGCGCCCTCCTCCCGCCGGCAGGGGGCGCTCTCCTCCCGCAGCCAGGGGGCGCTCTCCTCCCGCAGCCAGGGGGCGCTCTCCTCCCGCAGCCAGGGGGCGCCCTCAGCCCGCCTCCCTTCCCCGCAGCCAATCGCAGTGGCGCCTCGCACCGCCTTCCGGCCCCGCCTCCGCGCTGACGTTTTGTCCTCGTGACGGCTCTCTCAGCCAATCAGAGAGCGGCCTTGCCGAGGGGCGGGGCCCTGCTGCCGTCGCTCCCCGCTCCGCTCCTCCCCCGGCTCCTCCGCGCTGTTCCCCCGGCGGTGCCGCCCCCCCTCCGTTCTGCTCCTCCCGCTCCGCTCCCGGCGGAGCCCCCCGCGGGGCCCCCCCCTTCTCCTCCCGCTCCGCTGCGCTCCCGGCGGAGCCCCTCTCGGTGCCGCTCCCGCTGCCGCCGCGGCGCCCATGGCCGCTGGCACCATCCGGCGGTTGGACGAGGCCGTGGTGAACCGCATCGCGGCCGGGGAGGTCATCCAGAGGCCGGCGAACGCCGTCAAGGAGATGATCGAGAACTGGTACCGGGGGTGCCCCGCGCGGGGCGGGGGGAGCGCGGTGCAGCCGCTCGGTACCGCGCCGGAGAGCCGCGGCCCCGACGGGACCGTGATGGGTGCCCGGGGTCGGTGCGCTGCTGCCTGAGGCTGTGACCCGCAGCGGTCAGGGGCCGTTAAGGGCTCTCCTCGCACAGAAGGGCCGCCTGGCGCCGGCACGGCCGCTCCTTCCATGGCGGGAGGGCTCTGCGGGGCGATCGGTAGCGAGGGTTGTTCGTGACCGCTGCGGTGCTCACAGCGGCTGCAGGGAGAAGGGGGAGCGATCGGGCGTGAAGGTTTGGCTGCAGCAGGATCGACTCTGACATCGCTGTGAGGGTGCTGAGGCGCTGGCACAGGGTGCCCAGAGAAGCTGTGGCTGCCCCATCCCTGGCAGTGTTCAAGGCCAGGTTGGACACAGGGGCTTGGAGCAAGCTGCTCCATGGAAGGTGTCCCTGCCCGTGGCAGGGGTTGGGGCTGGAGGAGCTTTGAGGTCCCTCCAACACAAACCATGCTGTGGTTCTGGGTGCCGAGCAGGAATAAGTTATCCCTTGTGCGAGGCGAACTGTGTATCCACGCCACGCAGCCCTGCGCTCTCGAGAGTCACTGCTTTCTGGAATGCTTTCTTGTTCCCTGCAGTTTGGATGCGAAATGCACGAGTATCCACGTGATAGTGAAAGAAGGTGGCCTGAAGCTCATCCAGGTGCAAGATAATGGCTGTGGCATCAGAGTGAGTACACAAAGCTGACAGCCACGTGCTGATGTTTAATCCTGTCCTTTGAAATGTATTTCAGTTTACAGATGTGACTGCTGCTTGTCCCTCCCTTGTAGAAGGAAGATCTGGCCATCGTGTGTGAGAGGTTTACTACGAGTAAACTGCAGAAATTTGAAGACTTGGCTAGTATTTCCACCTATGGCTTTAGGGGTGAGGTGAGCTCTTCATCGAGTCTTGACACTGTTCACTGGTGGTTGTTACGCTGTTGTAGTGGGGTTTACACATCCTATTTCTTTCCCAATGGTGTTTGCTGAAGCTTCTGCTTTCTGAGGGAGTCTGCCACATGAATACAGGTTAAGGTACATTTCTATGTCTTTACGGATGACTGGGGAGAGGTGTATATTCTTTTTGCTTTCTGGAGTAAGAGTTGGTTGGTTTTGTGGTGGTGTGGGTTTTAATGGAAACAAGGCCTGTATTCTGAAACCTGCAAGTTTCAGTGACAATGGAAGATTTGAGTGGAAGGTGACTCTCACATGTCAGACGTTTGTCTAAATATCATATGTAAAGCTCAGCGTTTGAAATGTACGTTTGTCTCACTTTGCTTTTGGTGTTAGTCAAAGTTAGTATCTGATCCCTGGGAGATCTCCACATTCTCCTAGGCTGTATCTAAACTTGTCTGAAAGGACAATCCGGGATGAGTTCTGCTTTCCCCTTCAGATGGACAATGAGATGTTTAAGTGTGCTGCCTGTGCTAGGATACATAGATCCTTGTATGCTACAGGGAATGGACTGATGAGCCCTCTTCTCACACAATTCCAACATAATCATCTCCACAACCAGTGGACCCTGGTCCTCAGGCTGTGTAGGCACGTCCATTGAGTCTTCCAGGAAAACCACTGTAACCAAGCTTTGTAATCTTACATACGGTCAGGAGATGAATTTGGGCAGGGATAAGGAAGTAACAGCTAAAACCTTCCAGTTTTTTGTTAATGTGAAAGAAAGGGCGCAGCTGTAATAGCTTTGCAGATTTCCTTTAGTCAAGCTACATGCTTGGCTGCTTGTGTTGGCAGAGATAAGGGAATGTTAGAACAGCCAAAAGAAGGTCCTGGATTAAAGTCACTGTTACATGTACTAAAAGTTATTAAAGCTTTACTGATCTGCACTTCCCGGTGGCCAGAGGAAGGTTTACAAAGGTGCTTTCTCTTTCTCCAGGCATTGGCTAGCATCAGTCATGTTGCCCATGTTACAGTAACAACTAAAACAGCTGATGCAAAGTGTGCGTACAGGTAGGCTGCCTGTTGATTTTCCGCCTGACTGCTGTGATCATGAGCAGATGCAGTTAATTCTCTTCGGTGCTCTTAGTAAGGAGGGACAGATGTAGTTAATTGTCTTTTCAGTGACCTTCGTAAGGAGGAGGGTGGGGTGAGGAGTTAAGTGGTTCTGGGGTAATGACAAGAAAGACACAGAATGTGAGAAAACACAGTTTGAGTGATGGTTTTGTTCTGTTTCACTTATTCTAGATTGTAAAGGTAAGCTTTAGCTAAACAGTGTGTAACTTGCTGAAAGACCTGTGTGTCTCCTGTGCTCAAAATCCTGTCAAAAAGGAAACATGTAAAGTCAAGAATTGCTCATAGCTGAAGTGTAAAGCGTAGTGGAAGGACGTTTATTAGTCCAGGTCTAGCTATTAAAGATAAAATGCAATAATCCTGCCTTTATGGGAAAAGGCTCAGTAACACAATTTCAGAACCCCTTTTTCTTTGCTGTTATTCTCACTCTTCCGCTGCCCCTCTGGGTCCCAAGGTCAATGAAGAGTTTTCCTCCAGCACAAAGGCGGGGGGGAGGGATTGCAACCAATTGTCAGTGTCCCAAGTTCCTTGCTGGGAGGAGTGCGGTGATGATGTGATTTCTTTTGTCTTCTCCCTTTCGCCATCCTGGCTCTGTCTGCCCACTGTAAACCTGGGTGTCTGACACCTTCTTGTGTTCATTTTTCTGCCTAGAGCTACTTACAGTGATGGAAAAATTAAAGCTCCTCCAAAGCCCTGTGCTGGGAACCAAGGAACTCAGATCACGGTAGGGTTTTGTGCCTGTTCTCTCTTATCCCTTTTCTGTTCCCCATTGGTATGTGTTACATTGTCAGGTACATGACAGCATCACTTTGTAGAATATTTTCCAAGTGGTGATGTGTCATCTGTTGGGGGCTTGGTTTTGTTTCCTTCACTGAAGAGAGCAGGGTGGATGTCGGAAGCTGCTGGGGTGTTTTAGTTGGTTGGTTCTGGTGGGTTTTTTCCTTCCTTCTGAGGATAACATTGTTATTTGTTCTGAAGTATTTTATTGTTCAGTTGTATCTTTCCTATATCTTCCCAAGATTTTAATGAAGGTTGGGATAAGGGTTGACATTATGATTAAGAGGAATAAGGAGCTCAGAATGGGAAGGAGCATGTGTGTTGCACAGTGCAGGGTGGGAAGTGGAGGTCTGTCCTTGGAGTCTGCAGTGGAGTGTGCACCAGCCAGCTTCCCACGTCAGCCTTTAGGGTGATGTGTCTTGAAAAAGAAACTGAGCTTTAAACTTCTGCCTTTCTCAGTATAGCAGAGACGTAATTTGCACATTGCTTAAATAAATAGTGCAAATGAACAGTTTAAGCTGCTGGTTTAATGACACTAACAGCCTCGACTGCAGCAATTGTTTTCATGTTTACTTGCATTTCATTAGAACACACTGTAATCTTAATCTGTTGTCAAAGAAGCTGTGGCTGCCCCATCCCTGGCAGCGTTCAGGGCCAGGCTGGACGGGGCTTGGAGCAAGCTGCTCTAGTGGAACATGTCCCTGCCTGTGGCAGTGGTTGGACCTGGATGTTTTAGTTGTTGCTGAGCGGTGCTTACCCTGATTAAGGACTGTTCAGTCTCTGGTGCTTTGTCAGCGGTACTCAATTGCCAGCTGGGGTTAAACCACAACACTTGCATAGCAAGAGAAGATTTTGAAAGTCAGTTTCAATTGTGATCTTTTCCTCCGTAGGTTGAGGATCTCTTTTACAATGTACTGACAAGGAGAAAAGCTTTAAAAAACCGAAATGAAGAATATGCAAAAATACTTGAAGTTTGTGGCAGGTAAATTGAAATGGGAGTTCCCAGTTCTTTAATCTGCCCTGGGGAATGCTGGGGATTGGCATGTGTGTGCTTGTCATTTTTCGAGGGAAGTAACCTTCTCCTTCATATACTGCAGTCTTTGGCTTTAAGCTGACAAAGGGGAGTTTTAGGTTGGATATAAGGAAGAAACAATTCCCTGTGAGGGTGCTGAGGCGCTGGCACAGGGTGCCCAGAAGCTGTGGCTGCCCCATCCCTGGCAGTGCTCAAGGCCAGGTTGGACACAGGGGCTTGGAGCAAGCTGCTCTATGGAAGGTGTCCCTGCCTGTGGCAGGGATTGGAGCTGGAGGAGCTTTAAAGTCTCTTCCAACACAAACCATTCCATGATTCCTTGTTTTTCAGGTATGCCATCCATAACTCAGGCATCAGCTTTTCAGTTAAAAAGGTATGAAAATAAGTCTTTATAATTTTACTCTGTGTCTGTATATGTGTATGTGTATGTATATGTGTCTGACAATGCCAGGAAATGTGCACTGCATTTTCTGTGTGGGGGTAGCATATAGAACCTTCCCTCGTATTGAAATGCTGAAGCGTATTTGATGCAGTTTGGATAAGGAAGCACATCAGTTAAAAGCAAACAAGGCACATATATATTTGTCAAGAGCTTGGTTGTTTTCCTGTGTGGCCAACACTTTATTTTGTTGTGGCTTTGTGAGCTGTTTTAGCTTCTTTTGGGAGTCTGGTCACTAATGGCCGTATGAGAGAGGATGGGGTCGAGAACCTTCTGTGGCATTGTTGTTTGTTTGCTGAGCTGCTTATGTTCCTTGCTTTCAAACTGATTTTGATTGAATTGATGATTCTCATTTCTGCTCCCTTCAGCAAGGTGAAACTGTGTCAGATGTTAGAACCTTATCAAACGCCTCAACAGTGGACAATATCAGATCCATCTTTGGGAATGCTGTTAGCAGGTATGTTGATGCCGTGTTTCATTCTGACATTTTCTAGTAAATCATAGAACCCTAGAATGGGATACAAATCTCCTTCCCCTTTCTCTCTTGAAGAACATGGGCTGTGCTACCTTCTGCTTCCTTCAAGGTGAATTGCAGGAAAGGAGTGTTGCAGTACCAGAACTCTCCCCAGTCTTGCAGAATGTGGGACATTCCTTCAGGATGTCAGAAGGAAAGAGAGAGGTTGCAAAGCTGTTCCTCTGAGGCACTAAAAGAGAACCATTTGCCTTAACTTTGTGTGCTCATTTAAAATGAGCAAGCTGTAGCTGTGTTCTCTGCAAGCTCCTGACTCCTTTCCTGTGCCAGGAAAATCCTAAGCTTTCCAGTTCTCACTATAGTGCTGTGTGATGTGTTCTGAGGTTCACTCAGATTCACTTTTCTGGATTCCTGTGGTTTGCTATGCTGACGAAAGCTGCGTTAGCTGAGGCTGAGCAAACAAGGCAAAGCATTTTAAACCAAATACGTTTTCAAGAGATGATTGGTTTTATTTACCACGTTAGGGAAAATTCTCTTTCTAAGACTTTCAGCTGTGAAGGATCCATTGAGTGGACCTGTAGAATGGATTTGTCCCATGAATACATGGTGTCAGTTCGATTCAGTTACTAGAGTCTCACTTGTAGGGAATGTAGCTTTTAATACAGGGAAGCACCGTTATGAGACAGCAAACTAGAGAGGCTGTTTAGTGACAAGGTTTGCAGTGTCTGTGTTTCTTTCTTATGCGTTTGGTTTTTGTCTACTACTAATGCTTGTTGGATACTGGTTTTCCTTTGTCCATTTCAGTGTGAATGTTTTGATCAAATGTTTTCAAGCAACACTTTCATTGTGTTGAGCCTGGCTTGTTGTTTTGAATTACAAAATGAAAGCAGATGAAAGTGGCACTCAGCAGATACAGAGGCTGAATTGGAAATAAGTATCCTGTTAACCTTAATGCCTTGCCATAGAGCTGTGCCCACAAACTGCCAGAGTGCATTTCCTTGACTAATGAATCATGAAAATCATAAAAACTATTATGACAATGATTTCTGTGGCTCAGCAATGAATGTTTGAGCTCTCAAATCATTCCTGAGGGTTTCATGGTGCAGTCACGTGAGATGAACACAGAAGAGTACATTGCTACTCGTGAGGACTGCTTGGGATGTGCATCAGCAGAAGAAGTCATTATTTGTATGTGCCTCTGTGAATAGGGAACTGATAGAAGTGGACTGCGAGGACACGAGCCTGGCCTTTAAAATGAAAGGCTACATCACAAATGCAAACTACTCTGTGAAGAAATGCATATTTCTGCTCTTCATAAACCGTAAGTTTTAAACAAAGAGGCAGTGTTTTGTACGTTCACAGGTGGCTCAGATAATCATCTGAGGAGCTACAGAGTGTATGAGCCTTCCTAAAAACATGGAGCAATAAGTGTTACAGTTCATTGTAGTTCCAAAGGTGGTTCTGTTTGTAGTGTGCATCGTGCTTTGCATTCTGAATAGTGGGAAGCAGCTAAGGCTGGGCCTAAAGACACTGAAGCTTCTGGAGTGTCAAGGTTGTGACTGTGTCCTGCGGCTTACATGGGTTGGTTCCTCCATTCTGTAGCCGTGTTGGCATGGGGTGCAGCAGACCATGACTGCGTGGAGTACCAAAAAGGTGGTCTGGTTATTTTAGTATTTGTGGAAAAAACTACTTCCAAATATAAAGCATCGTAGGCAGATACTGCCTATTCCTGGGTTTACATAAAGAATAAATAGGCCTCGGGGGAAAACCACATGTACCGGGTGTCCTCTGAAGATGGGAAGCGTGAAGATGTTGCTCTGGAGGAGCAGCGGGGTGCTGTGTGTCAGTGGGGTTCTTTAGAGCAGTGCTGTGTTGTGTGTTTCAGATCGGTTGGTGGAGTCGGCCGCTCTGCGGAAAGCCATAGAGACTGTATATGCTGCTTACCTGCCAAAAGGCACGCATCCCTTCCTGTACTTAAGGTAAAGTAGCAGGGAGAAGTAGCCTTTTCATCCCACCTTGTAGGATGTAGCTGGGGTGATTTGGTGTAGAAGGGCATTTGTGGTCCTGATAGTAGTGTTAAGCATTGCACCGAGGTAATTAATTGCCAGACAGGAGATAAGTAAATCACATTAAAGAAATCTTTAGAGAGGCCTTGTTTTCAGAGGTAGTGAGTGTCTGTAGTTTCAGGTTAAGTCCCCTCATATTAAATCATGAGACACTGCAAGTAAAAGACACTTTTGAAACCTCTTTTTAGTCATAGTACAGTGGAGAGATTGGTTTGAGCTTCAGTGTAACTTCAGGAGGTTTCAGGACCATTTTGACATCTTTGTTATGGAGTAACAGCACCACCTTTTGTACTGAATCACTCTGTGCTCCCTCTGATTAGATGAACTTCTTTTCCAATGTTTTCCAGCCTGGAAATAGCCCCCCAGAACGTAGATGTGAATGTGCACCCTACGAAACACGAGGTCCATTTTCTTCACGAAGACAGTATTCTAGAGCATGTACAGCAGCACATAGAGAGCAGGTTACTGGGCTCTAATTCCTCAAGGATGTACTTCACTCAGGTGAGAGCATGTTTCGAGTGACCATGGCTCTGTGCTGTTTGAACTGTGGTGGATACATTTACTCTGTTGAATAGCACAATCTATGCAGTGATTGACAGTCATCAGCCTTATACTGGTTGCTCCAGATCTTTGTGTCTTGGGGATTAAACTGATTTAATAAGCCAATGTTAATGTGGCAAAGGAGAGAAAAAGTGTACAAAAGCATTGTCAGTACCTTCCTGTCAGGTATCTGATCAGTGGGTTTGGTTTTACAAGTGTATTAGCCTTGATATGTGGTAAATTGGGGTTTTTCCTGCCCTGGTTCATGTGAAAGGTGTGACTGAGGAGACGGTTGGGCGCGTTTGACAGCACATTGGGCTTAATCAAACCAGAGGAAAAAGCAGGAAGATTCTCTGGTCTCTCTTTATGTAGAGCATAGTGTAGGAATTACAGCTATTTAAAAACACAGACCTCCTTGTGATTTTGTTACAGTAAAGATTTTCCCTTTGAGGCAAAGGAATGCCAACGAACCATTTTGTTAACAGCCCAGCCAGCCACGTTCCCATTACGTGGACTGCAGGTGCAGGGCTGGTGGCCTGTTCCAGCAGCAGACACTGTGTCTGTGGGGTGTGAAAGCTCCTACCCCTGAGCAGTGCTGTGAGAAGCGTGGCTGATCTTTGTGTCCTCTTTCCTTCCAAGACCTTGCTTCCCAGGGCTGACTGCTCGTCCAGCGAGGTTCTGAAACCAGCAGCAAACTCCTCGGCGGCGCCCAAAGGAACCAGTGACAAAGTGCAGGCGCATCAGATGGTGCGCACCGATTCCCGGGAGCAGAAGCTGGATGCTTTCCTCCAGCCAGCAAACAACCCCCTGAGCACCGCCCCCAGGGAAGCACCAGCCCAGGGCAGTGCCAGGCCCATGGAGGGGGCAGCGGGGCCGCAGGATGCTGAGATGGCAGATGTCAGTGCTCCAGTGGAAAGAGCCGCCCGTGTTCAGGACACAGCGGTGCCTGGGGGGCTGAGGGACAGCAGACACTTGTCTCCTGAGGCAGCACCGCCTCGGTAAGTGTCACCTTTCCTGAGGGAATACCCATTTATTTCATGGCACGGCCCTGAAACTGAGGAGTTTGGGACTTTCTCAGAAGGAAGACTTTTCCTAGAATTAACTCCATGGCATTTTGTGGACAAACTGAACTCCAGCTGTGAATGGCAAATCACACGAGTTGTGATGGAGTTTTGTACCTGGGATGTGTGCGCATGCTGAAAGGCAGGAAGCTGTGTTAGTCCAGGGAGGTCTTTGGAGGCCCTCCCTTTTGGGGGGTGTAGAAACTCCATCCCTGAATTTGGCAGACACTGCCCTAGCAAAGATAAAAGTGCTGGAAGGTTTCCATAGCTCCTGCTGTTAGGCTATGCCAGAATCTTCCCAGGGAACCTGGTGTCAGTGCCTCCAGTGTGATCATTAAAACTGAGAATGGGGAAGAATCATTGAAAACATCAACATTTTCTTTGATGTGACTTTAGGGCCCAGCTTGTTTTGTGCTGCAACAGGTGCCTGTGATTGGTGTTAGAGAGTCAGGAATTCTCTTAAGAATTACCTTTTCCTATGGAATCATGCCCAGGAAGTAAAAGAAAACAGGCTTTCTTCCTGGGAAGCTTTTCGTGTTAAGGCACAGCATGTGAATTGAGCATCCCATCTGTTGGTGTGGTAGAAGAATTAACATAAGGTCCTTTTGGTTTGCTATTGCAGGAAGAGACCACGGGAAGACGCGGACGTAGAAATGGAGGAAGATGACAGCGGGAAGGACATGACTGCTGCCTGCACCCCTCGAAGAAGAATCGTCAACCTGACCAGTGTGTTGACTCTGCAGGACGAAATCAGTAGCCAGGCACATGCACGTAAGCAAGGCTTCTGCTGCTCTGGATTAGTGTTGTTTCACCAACTGTGTTTGAACTGCTGAGGAAAAAGGTGTTCAAGAGGTGGCCCACTCAGCTCCACTGTGCTCCTGAGTGAGCTTGTAACTGAGATGTGTCTTAACTACCAAGGGCCAGAAGTGGTGTCCAGCCTGGAGAAGAGAAGGCTCCTTAAGGGGAGGCCTTAGAGCAGCTCCAGTGCCTAAAGGGGCTGCAGGAAACCTGGAGAGGGGCTTTCGACAAGGGCCTGGAGGGACAGGCCACGGGGAATGGCTTTAACCTGTCAGAAGGGAGACTGAGATGAGCTCTTAGGCAGAAGCTCTTCCCTGTGAGGGTGCTGAGGCGCTGGCCCAGGGAGCCCAGAGAAGCTGTGGCTGCCCCATCCCGGGCAGTGTTCAAGGCCAGGTTGGGCACAGGGGCTTGGAGCAACCTAATCTCCTGTGGCTGGAAATGAATTCTGGAAGTCTGTTCAAGTCAGACCCTGGGATTTATTTAATGTTTAATTTGCACTGTGGGTTAAATGTTGTGTGACATCATAAGTGAGAAGAACTATGTATGGTCATGCACACAACTGAGCAACACTTCAAAACGTGGGTAGTTGCTAGTACGGACCAGTCAGCAGCAGCAGGGCTGTAGCAGTGACTGAACAGTCATCGGAGACTAATGCCAAAACTCCACAATCAACTCAGGTAAATAAACTAGGGCAGTGTTGCAAATATGAAATTATACTCTATTGTTTCTTCCCCCGCTCCCCTCCATTGTTTCAGGTCTTCAGGAGATGCTAAGGGACCACTCTTTTGTGGGCTGCGTCAGTCCTCAATGGGCACTGGCCCAGTATCAGACAAAACTGTATCTTCTCAATACAACAAAGCTCAGGTAAAGCACATGTCAGACTTGTCAGTTGAAGTAAATACCAGTTATTAACCTAATTAGAAGAAGGAAGGAAATAGTGGGGAAAACAACATTGTTTACTTGTTGCCTGTCTGAAAAGTCATGAGGGGAAAGATGGAGCAGGAAGTTCAGAACAGTGGGAAACGAGCCTGGTGTGCTGGGGAAAAGTGACAGGGAATCAGTGGAACTGCCATAGCAGCTGTACTGTGTGCTCACGGGCTGGGGAAGGGAAAGATGTTGTATGAGTAAAGGGGTTGAAATACAGGGCATCAGGATTAGTGGATAATGGCTGCATGTGTGAGCGGGTACCAGTCTGGCCCATGTCAGAAACCAAGAACCAAGATTTAATTGTCAGCATCTGGATAGTGCATGTGAGTCTTTAACTAAACGGTTCAAGCCTGTGTTACTGGATGTGTACATCTGGTGTTTCCAAGAGGAGCCTTACTTTTCCCCTTTTAATAATGGGAACTGGTTGAGATGTGATCCTGTCCATATAACTGACTTTTGTACTTCTAATTTAGCCAAGAACTCTTCTACCAGATCCTTATTTATGACTTCGCAAACTTCGGAGTCTTAAGGCTGTCTGTAAGTACAATTTTACATTCTATCCTGTGTAAAATGATTTTAAAAGCATTTCTGTACAAGAAGCCTCTCCTCTCGGGGAAGTGCATGGTTTCACACCTTGGGTTTTGTCTACTCCAAGACTGAAGCTGCATTTCTTCTACAGTAAGAATAAAACGTAGAATTACTAGTCTGCTTTGGAGCTTGGCTGTGATAAACAGAACTGTTTGCTCTGCAGGCTGGAGATGGTAAATGACAATTAGCTCTGTGTGTAAGAAGCAGCTGCAGATTTCCAGTAGAGCATGTTGATCATTAACAAGTTTTGCCTCCTCCATTTTTAGGAGCCAGCTCCTGTATATGAACTTTCAATGCTTGCTTTAGAGGACCCTGAAAGTGGCTGGACAGAAGAAGATGGCCCAAAAGAAGGGCTCGCTGAGTACATTGTGGAGTTCCTCAAAAAGAAGACTGAAATGTTGAAAGAATATTTTTCTCTTGAAATTGATGAGGTAACTGCTGCTCTTACTGCTAACAGTAACTGAAAGCTGGCCTCGGCAGTGCTGGCTTTATGGTTGGACTCCATCTTAAAGGTCTTTTCCAACGTAAACGACTCAATGCTTCTACATTTGGGTAGATACCTGCAGTAGTCTGCTTGCAGTATCACCAAGAACTGTCAGGATTGAAGCTGTTCTTAGAAGGCTGCTACACGAAGTAGTTTTACATTCAGTTAGTTACCAAATCAAGTACTTTAGTCGTTGCTTCCATAACTAGGATGCAGATCTCTTATCCAACAAGATGTGCAGCTGGTTACAGCATCCCCATTGCTCTCAATGTGCCTTGCCTTTGGCCTAATGCATCCTTTATACAAAACTGCATTGCTTCATCGAGGGTCACAGGACCCAGACACTTCACCTGGATTTTGGTGCAGTTACTGGAAGAAAGAACATTTGGGTTTTTTGCTGAAGCAGCAGTGTTTTTTTTTACAGGAAGGAAACCTCATTGGGTTGCCGCTTTTGATAGACAGCTATGTTCCGCCATTGGAAGGACTGCCCATGTTCATCCTTCGTTTGGCCACAGAGGTATGTTCTCTTCATGGTTTTATTCATTCACAAATGACTTTGTCAGTTTAGGGAAGAATGAAGTGAATCAGATTAATTCATTAGAAGCTGCCAAGGCAAGGCTGGAGTTGGTTAAACACACTGGTTCATGCTCCAGCCACTTCTGCTGTGGTTACTGATGAGCTGTGCTTTGCCTCTGCATTCACTACGGATGGAATGAGCATGTATTGCAAGTTGAAAGCCTGCGTTGCTACATTTCTTTGTTCTATACTTTTACCTTGTCAGCACAAAAGTGGCCAAGACATTATGATGACTTTTACATATTAACAGTCTTTATCAGGTCTCTGTCTGCTGCCCAGATTCTATTCAATGACTTCTTTTTCTTGTATCAGGTAAACTGGGATGAAGAAAAACCATGTTTTGAAAGCCTGAGCAAAGAACTAGCACTGTTCTACTCCATTAGAAAGCAATATGTAACAGATGAAGCCAACCCAACAAACTCTCAGGTACATGAACATGTAACTAGTCCTGTGAACATGTAACACCACACAGGAAACTCCTCCTCTTTCAGCCCTGGACTTCTGGTCCCAACACTGCTTTTAGTGAAGTGAATCAAGCAGTAGTGTGGCAAGATGAATGTGGCTTACATTTGTGATTATATGTATTAAAAGAACTTTTTACCTCTGGGTATTGCAGGGTACTTGGCATTACAACAGTTCTTGGCCTCTGAGTTGGGCTGTATGTTTTAATCTGCTGAGCCATAATAGATCTCTATAGAAGAATAAGGATGCATAGAAGTTATAAATACAGCTTGCTTCTGTCTAAGTATCTGCTTAGTCATTCAGTAAGTGACTGTATACAACGAACTTCTCTAGTACAAGGAAGAATTATACCATCATGGTAGTCATATGTAATAAAGGCTTTTAAGGAGTGCTCTCCTCTCCTCAGTTCAATTGCTTGTCTTTTTTCCCCCTGTGTTGCAGACTGAAGGTTCTGACTCTGGTTCAGCAAAGTGGAAATGGACTGTGGAACATGTACTTTACAAAGCTTTCAGGACTCATCTTTTACCTCCTAAACACTTCGCAGAAGATGGCAGCATTTTGCAGCTCGCTAACCTGCCTGACCTGTATAAAGTTTTTGAGAGATGTTGAACAGACTGGGGCATATCAGAAACCACTCATGCTGCATTCTGCTCTACTGCATAGAGGAGAAACCTGGAAACTCCATGGAGGAAAGAAGAAGGGATTTAATCTCATACTGACAGGATAGCAAATGCTCTGTTTTCCATCTGTTGATTAAAGAAGGAAAAGAATTGTTTTAGCCATGTGTAAACCCAGCTGTAGTGCTTAAAATCAAATCCACTTACACTCAGTATCACTGTTAGGCAGTTATGTTAACAGAATACAACTCTTTCACTGGGTAAAGTAACTGAAAAGAGACAGATCTTAAATGTGAGTGCTTCAACTTTGCTTCTTGAAAACAATACAGGTTATCTGCCTCCTTTTGGTTTATGCGTGTCTGTTGTGTGACAGTTCCTACCCTGTGGACATACATGCAAAGCCCTTAAAATCAGCTCTTGCTGCAGGAGCTTGCCCTGTTAGTATTTCAGACCTCTTGCTGAAATAGGGCAAATCCCTCCCCATTAAATCAAGGAGTCAGCGTGCACACAGGACACGGGTGCAAAAGGAGCTACAGGAAAGAATGCTTGAGCTTGAATTTCACCACTTACCTTCCCCAAAACCATCCCCTTGTGGGTATTTGAGAGAAACTGGATTGCACAGTGCCACGTTTCTGGCACAGAATGAAAACTATTCACCATAAAGCTGAAACAGATTTGGGTTTTTTATGTGTATATACACACACTACATTATACATAGTATGTAGTATATATACTGTTTATAGGTCTATTAAATATATATGTATATAGTAAAACTAAAAAGATAATTAGTGTCATTATATAATAGAATGTGTATCATCTATTACAATATATAAACAAAATATATAAAAACATATACTTACATATAAGTATATGCTTTTTCTATAAGTTTATATTATGCATTTTTTAGGATATATCAATTTAAAATATAAGGGGTGTTCATATAAATGCATAGATTATACATAATTTTTAATATCTGTGTACTAATATATATATTATATATAAGTACAATAAATATTAAACATTTATATTAATATAAATATATTAACGATTAATAATATTGATATAAATAAGTATATTAAATATTTTATATATATAGTAATAGTATATATACTTAGTGTGTGTATACATACACTATACTTGTATATAATACACATTATATGCTATACTATTAGTATATTATATAAAAATATATACTAATATATTAGTATATTATATAGAATATACTAATATGATATATATTATATATTATACATAATATATAATATATAAAATTTATGTAAGATAGAATATATATTACATACTATACTATTATATACTATACACACACTAAAATATAGTATATGTAGAATATGACATATGCTATATTAATATATACTGTATATTATTATAGTATATATTATTTATATGAATACATATAGTTCCAAGTTTTCAACAATCTTAAGAGAAGGAATTTGCAGTACAGGAGGGGGAATGAAGTTATGTCAAAGAGCTCCTTACATCCTTTTGACACCAGGTATGTACCACTGCATCCCAGCCAGCAGCCACCCAGCACTAGCCCACCTTGTGCACAGGGTCCTCGCAAACCAGACTCCTCATGACCCTCCAAGAACTCAAGGAGTGGTGCATGTTGCTGTTCAGCTGATAAAGCAACAAACTCGCACCACGCATCGCCCTTATTTTAACAGCTTTATTTTAGAAAGTGGACATGTCTGTTAAAAAATCAAATGTGGAGTTAAAAAAAGCAAACATAAAACTAATGACAAATTAGCAATAACATAAAATAACGTTACTAATGAGTCCCAACAATCATTAAATAGACCTCGACCATAGAGAAGTTTTACTTCATTATATTACCAGTCTCTTGATTAGGTACACAAAACAACACGGTCCAGTAATTACCTAGTCAGTAGAAGATCAACTTCAGGAATCACTGAATAATAAAATACATCATGGACAAATATTTTCATGCCACCTGGGAGGCAACCTAATATACATCTGTCACCAAGGTACACCTTTGTGAGGTATTACAGTACATGGAAACCGTTCCCTTTGCTTTCTAAGGAATAAATCCTGGCAGCAGCTCCATCAGCAAGTCAGTCACAGACTCTGTTGCCAGTTTCCAAACCCCAACAACTTCCCTCAGAGATTTTCTTTCTGTAACAGATGACTCAAGTCAGGGTAAAGGAAGATGCAAGTCAAAGAAACAGATACAAGGAAAAGGTTTTCCACTCTTCCAGAGGAGCATTAGAAGGTTTCAGATCAGAAGCTTCAGCTTCTCAAGAACATGCAATATCTCCCCTAGCTTGAGCTTTACCATGTGTATTAAACAGACTGAAGAGGGGAAAGATCAAGGCAGTTTTGTCCATGCATGTCTTCAAAGTGAGAATATTTGTCCTAGACCTAAGCTAAAAGAAAATCTCTTCCTCGCACTCCTGCATTGCCATCTCCTGAGGAGCATCTCCCCCCACATCCAGAAAAAGGAGCTTTTACACATGCAGTCCACCACTGCTCTTCTCAGCACAGCCAACAAAGAAATGCTGGAGGGGTTCTGTCCCTAGCCTGCAGCCTTTACACCCTGCTCCCTACAGCACTCTCAGCCCCTTAGGCCTGGGTTAACAAGAACTCAACCCCAGGCTCTCAAGAGTCTGGCAGGATTTCCTGCCTGAAGGTTGCTCAGACAGTCTGCCTTCAAGGTGATGAACTCCTAAGAGGTACCCACTGCTTAACTGATTTGGGAAGGAACTCAGAAGAAAGATATTCTTAGGAATATCCAGGCTGTATGCAAAGGAACTGACCTGTTTTTTCCTGTCTGCTATACAACCGGTTTTTCACTGTCTTGTTTTTCTTCAGAATCTTCATCAGATCCTGAAAAGGAAGACAAAAATGCTATTAGAGCACTGGAAAGAAGAAAAGAGGGGGGAAAAAAAGGAAGGGGGGAACAAAAAGCAGACTCCCACTGGTAATGCTTATTAAAAGGGAAGTCAAAGCAAGGATTTCCCATGTCCTAATGCTCAACCCTAGGTGGGGCTCTAAGCCATGCATTAATGCCAAGGTGCTCAACAACGAGAGACAGCCATCAAAGTATCACGAATATATACAACTCCATAATGCAAGACAGGCAAACGTATCTCTGGCCATTAGCAGCTATTCATACTTTCAATGTATTGCATAATACAGCACAGCTCTACAGAAGAAATTTGCATGTTAGGGTACAAAAGACTGCCACAGTATTTGGGGGTTCATGCTACATCCTCTAGTAACTCAAAACCACTCAACCCGGAAATGAACCCCTTGTTTCCTTGAAGTTCCTGCAAACACAGTCTTAAGTCTTGCTGTATTTACATTTATTTGTGGGCTTATTTGGCTTATACCTCAACTACAGCAAAGCACACGACATGCAGAGTTGAGATGCAATTAGCACTGGCCCTCAGTTTAATACACCCTCAGAACCAGCCTTTTTGTACAGAGGGCTTTTTGTTATGAGAGAAAAATGCTTGCTTTAAAGCAGGTTCAGGTTCACTGTCCATCCTAAGATACTGTAAAGCTCCAAGTTTAGGCTAGATTAAATAGTGCACTGCTGCAGAAACACTACTGCCAGCAGGTAAGAAGAGATCACAGAATATCTCAAGCTGGAAGGGACCCTTCCCCTGCCTTACCCTCTGAAGGGGTCGGAGATGCAGGACTTCAACATCAATATGAAAACTCATTCACTACATGAACATAATACCTGCTACAGATTCAGGAGGAGAATAGAACTGCCCATCAGAGAGGACTCCGGGGTGAAGAAGAGCTGCTCGTTCAGAAGCATCCTGTGCTATCAAAAACCCTAAGAGGAAAAAAACACCCAAACAAATCAATCCTCAATGCTATCACAGAGCATCTTCCAGGTCAACCTTGAAGACTGATAGGTTATCCTCACATTCCTAACGAGTTGCTTTTATAGATAAAACTCAGGAAGAAAGAAAACTGTTCATTTAACATTTCTGATATCTTGATCACATCAGGCAGGTAAGGAGATCCTGGACACAGGAACGGAGGAATCCTTCCCTCTGCTACACTCAATGCCATGTGTGAGTTCACCAACATTCTCCAGCTTATTAAAGCTCTGAAATCTATTTTTAATGATCAGGGAGCTGCTACACATCACCAAATCATTGTCTCCTTTTGCCACTGAGAGACTCCTCTTCAATGGCTGGCTTCCACCTGCCTGTGTCAACATACTGAGTTATTCCAACATTCAACTCCTTTTGGCTCAGTTTCCTCTGAAACCAGAAAAATGATCTGGAAATGACATGGGGCTATTCCAGTGTGTCTAATACAGGATAAACCCAAAAGGGGTTGGGAGAGAAGCTAATTCATCCTCACTACCATCAACAGGTCTGGTTATAACTGGGCAAAGACAGTATTTTAGGTCAACATAAGGGGACTGAACTTCCATCCCTTACTCTCTGCCACATGGAGACTGATGGGGGTATAAGAAGACACTCCTGATGTTTTACTGAATCAGGAGAGCTACCAGAGGTGGTCACTGATTAACAATAAATAAATCCCTTTCCAACTCAAACTATTTCCACATCCCAATTCATCCTATTAACCAGTTAAAGTCTCTGTTTGACTTGCTCAAAGAGGAAGATCAGTCTCTACACTTACAATGAGTCACAAGATACTACAAGACACACAGTGGTTGGACTTTAGCTTTAAATCCTGCTCACAGAAGGAAACTTTCAGAGCTGGAAATCAGCTTCAGTGGAAGAAGTCAGGTTTGCCTTTTTTTTCTTCTTTATTTGTGAAGTTACAGACAAAACATCTCCAATTTATGAGCACTGCTGCATTAGGCAGAAAACTGCTGGGGGGGGGTTTGGTTGGTTGGGATGGAATAAGTCAGCTTCTACCCTCACTAGAGATAGGAGGGAAAAATACTTGGTGAAAAAGCAAGAACTGCTAAAATCAGTTTTCATCATCTGCCTCAGATTTACAAGCAAATGAAGCACTTTGTATATAGCACCACTCAACACAATCCAAATGTGCCTGTCATTTGCCTGACTTAATTGCTTCAAATCAGCGTTTTCCAGTGAAACCCCATCTTTTTTGGAAATAGCATCTATTTCTGCACAAATGCCACCTATTTCAAGCACAGAAGGAATGAAGGACAAGAAAGTATCTTTTAATTCCACAGGGGTTTAGAAATATAATCTCAATTTTATCAACAGGATCAAGTATTTACATGTGCATGTATCCCATACCTTGTCTATGAATATTCAGGATAATAAAAACACAAACATCTCTGAACTGGTTACATTTCTTACTTGTTGAGATAGAAGTGTAGAGCAGCTGCATTTCCTCATCCCCTCAAAAGAGGAATAAAATTACCCTCAGTTTCTCTTTCTCTAGGCAGAACCCAGTGCATGCTATTAACCAACTTCTTTCTTGGAGTGGTAAAAAAGAAGAGGGAAAGGATCTAAATAGAAAGACTGCATTTTAGAGCACTAAAAAACCCAAAGGAGACATCCAAGCCCACCTAAAGTTTTTGGTTTTACCTAATAGGCCAACATACCCTTGCAGCAGAGCTTTAGACTCTAACTCTAATGAAACGGCTCATTACAGTTCACTGTATAATTATTCTCCTGCTGCTGAAACTAACAAAACACTTGTAGCAGAAATCCAGGCTTTGTTTTCTTCACCACTCAAGCAATACTCTCAACTAAATCAACTGGTTTCCTCCATTCAGCTGAATACACAGCATGTCAGGTGCCCTGCTGCCTCATGGTCACGAGGCTGCAATTCACCATTGCTCTGGTCTCACTCTGCCTGTGCATGAAGCAGTCTTTCCACAATACTTTGCTTTCCCTTTTCCACCTCAGTGACACTGACTTGGTCATTCTGTCTGCTCTTCCTGAAAGAGGAACCACAGATATATTCAAAGCATTACTCAAAATAAAATTTTACAAGCCCAAGTCCACTGAATTTTCAGATCTTAAGCATAAAAATGATGTATGTTCCTAAGTGCTTGACAAACTGCTGATCCAATCCTTGTAACTTCTCACTTTGCCTCCTTAAACTAATGAAACCCCCACTTCTGTGAGGGCACGTGCTCCTTCACAGAAAGATTGTCCCATGTGATTTAATCCTTCGCACAGCTCTTCAAGTTCTGAGAATCCCAGACTGGTTTGTGTTGGAAGGGACCTTTAAGCTCATCCAGTTCCAATCCCCTCACAGAGAAGAGCTTCTGCCTAAGAGCTCATCTCAATCTCCCCTCTGGAAGGTTAAAGCCATTCCCCTTGTCCTGTCCCTGCAGGCCCTTGTCCAAAGCCCTTCTCCAGGTTTCCTGGAGCCCCCTTAAGCACTGGAGCTGCTCTAAGGTCTCCCCTTAAAGAGCCTTCTCTTCTCCAGGCTGAACCAGCCCAGCTCTCTCAGCCTGTCTTCATATGAGAATCTGAAAGAAGCATTCTTCTGCCAGATAACATGGGATCAAACACTGCCAAAATGAGGGGAAATAGCAAAAGCTTACTGTTTTCTTCTTCAGCTTCCTGCGGTAACACTTTGAAGTCCAAGAACCAAGTTTCAATCCAGGCAAGTATGAAGGATATGATGGGCAGCACGTAGCCAAAAGCACCCTGTGAGAACAGCTTGAAGGGAAGAAAACCACACAACATTACAGAAGTTACTCTGAAGAATTTTACTTTCAAGAAAACAACAAAGTAAACCAAACAGTTGAGTAGAATATATACCTGTGAAATAATTACTTTTGCTAATAAAAAGGCACTGGTCACTGCTGTTGTAAACTGAAAGAGACAGGGTAAGAACAGTTAAAGCTAATAAATGGATTTACTTTCTCATTTCTGCCATTATCTATCAGTTGCAACTTTAAATATTTACCAACAACAGCAAGATCATAGACTAATAAGACATAACGTACAATACAAATAAAGTGCTACTAAAATAACCTCCTTCCTAAAGGTAACTTTTTATACTGACATCTCCAAATGTTAATTGCCACACAGCAATTCGGCAGTTTAGATGCTGAGCTATATAAACTGTGATCTTCCTGTATAATGAAGATTCAGTATTTTATTCACAAAGTCCCTTTAGAAACTTGCTATGTATTTGGGAAAAAGCAAACAGCAATTGCTCCAAATGCTTCTTACGCTACCATGTAAATCAAAGTACCTATTTCAGGTAAAAGATCTTTACAGGAGTAAATCCGAATTCATAGTTTAATCCATATACCGATATAGTGAAAAATTAATTCCCTTGAAGACTTGATAGTCCCTGCCATAAGAAATGGCAGCCTGCAAAAACAAAAGCAGCAGTGGGCAAGTACTGCTCACTTAGGGAAGGCTTATAACTCTTGCTAGTGAATTTGGGTCCAGCAACTCTTTAAATAACAGCAGAACCCAGCTACCTTTTGGTAAAGCACAGGTAGGAATTTAAGATTAACAGCTCCTGCAACACCTTCAGTGAAGCTTTATATATCTGACTGCTTGCTACCACGACAGCTTCACCCCCACCACCTCACAACTGCATCAAGCTGAAGGATGCCACTGGAAGCACTCTTAAGCTACACAACCAACAGTAAGAGATTTTGAGAGGCATGCACTTAAAAATAAACACAGCGCAGCAGTGGCTATTGTGTGTGGTTGTGCCATGCTGATAATCTTAAGAGATCATGGCATGTACTCTCAGACTACTGAACAAACTGCATGTTAATCACGATACATGAACTTGTTCTACATGCACTTACCACAGTGTAAGGGAAAATAAGATTTACAGTGCACCAAGCCAGAAACATGTCTATTGTTTATAGCACTGACTGGTGCAAGTACGGATTAGCATCAAGTTTTGCATTCTCTCTCATCTACACAGTAGAGCTGCACACTCATTGTGCTGTTAAATTCTTGTCTTTAGGCTGAAAATCTTCCAGAACAGAAGTTTTTAATCTGTTACTGTACAGCAAACTTTAAGATGATTAATTATATGGAGATGATTTCATATATCAAGATGAATCAAGATGATTCTTAACATACAAGTGTTAAGAGACATCTAAAATTCTGTCCATTTGATCCATTCTAGTTAAAACTCCATTATGCTTGGCTACTACTCACAGCTATTGCCCACCAATGGCGCAGTCTGCACATTGCATATGCAAGTATTAACACCTTAAATCGAAAGACTGCCAGTAGCTATAGAGAAAGGAAAAAAATAAGTTGTTGGTTAATGCAGAACACAGCAGAACCACAAGATTCTCAGCTCACTGAAAATACTCATTTCTTACAAAACTTAGGACAATCCAAGCTCTGTTACTGAGAAACAAATTTGAACGTGTGCTTATAAAACAGAACATTATTTCCCATTTGGAAAGCAAACGGCACCACTTATATACCTACGCAGGCTCTAATATGCAAGCATGTGCAATTACACAAGTAAGCTAGAAACATAAGAATGCTACATAAAGTATGTTCATGACCATTTTACCTGTCTGGAATCTAAGCAGTTAAATCTAGGTGCAGTTAATCCAGCAAATACTTTGAGCATCGCTGCACATCTCACTGATCTTAGTGGTGCAGCACCGGTCAAGAGTAGCATTAAAAACTGTAAGTACTTCACAAATGCAATCAGAAAAGGGGAAGAATTGTTTTAAACTATCTTCTACTTACTAAAGTTTAAGTATTTATTGCAATATTAGCATTGCAACAATCATTTCTTCTTTATGGAGGAGCCTGCAATAGCAAGCTGTTCCAAATACTCTGCAGTAAATAAAGGGAAGTTATGGTATTTCTGGGCCAGAAAATTCAATCAATAGCAGACAAGATTTCTGACTCAGGGGTGCTAACCCTCAATTTCCCTGTTTATTCTCCACTATTGGATTTCTTCCAACTTGCTTTAAAAGATGCATTCAGAATCTAGAAAAACGTGAAACAAATGCTTAAAAATTCAGAGACATCAAGGACAGGCATGGCCAGAGGTGTGACGAACCCATTTAATCTTATGCAAATACATATGTTTCAGTGTTGTGTGGCAGAAACAGAAGAAATCCTGTATAAGCTCATAAATCATTTTGCAGAATTCAGTGACCTCATCCTTTCCCAAGGAATAAAAGTCTATTATCTTGCATTACATGTTTTTAACCCTTGGTTAAACTGGAGGGCAAAATCATTTCCAGAGCATCAACTTTCTGTATCAACTGCTTTCTGTAGTAAAGTGTATCATAAAGAACCTGCCAGCAAAGTAACAAGAAAGGGGGAAGCAGCACAGTTTGCTAGCTTATGGCATTTTTGTATCTGGTACCTCATTCCATACCATTCCATGGTACCTCCATTTCAAAGACAGATTCTGGATATATTATAGTAGATACCAAACCAACTCATCTCTGCCAGGCAAACAAGATCTGGTAGTATTAATGACCTTGGAGGAACATCAGGCCTTTGGGAATGGGAACATTGGAAGAACCATAAGGGAACAGCTTTTACTTTGAGATCAGTAACTCAGTCCATGCAGTGCAAAATGCATTGCAACTACAGAGCTACAGCATGGCTGAAAGAGGAATTTCTTGATGCAGCAGTATTCCTCTCATGTGCTTTAGGTGCTTACAAGGAGAATCAAACTTAGCGTCATCTCTTTTTAGTGCAGTGTTAAAAAAACCTGTTGGAGTTAAAACATAGAAATCTGAAAAACCATCTGACCAGGCCAACCTGGGAACAAGCGTCTCCTCACTGCAACCCACTTACTTCTGTGGAAGGACAAAAACACTGGTTTAAACAACCTGATTTTACAGCCGGAAGGCTATTGGTCTACTTACTAAGTTAGCTCTAGCCAGGTGAAATTTGGCACGAGTCCTTCCAGTTTAAAGCATCAAGAAAAGATCGTCCCTTTCACAGGACTCAACCTAGTGAACATGTGTGGAAGGAGGAATATGGGAAAACTACACTTGTGCTGCTTTTTCTCCTTTTTCTTTGTTTCAAGAACACTTACAAATATATCAAAATATGAAGACGAGTAGTCATATTGTAGGACTTCTTTCTCTAAGGTGGTCTCAATGCCTCCTTTTACCTACAAAGAAACAACACACACCACTTTAGAACAGAAGTTAGTGAACCCAAAATACATACCACTCTGAAGGGTGAAATTAATAGCTCCCCACTGATGTACAAAAAGATCACTAAACTAAGTACAGAGGACATATAGCCTACAAATATCAATTTCAAGATTAGTGCCCTTATTTGTTTTGCATGATGATACACAATTTCAAAAATGAAAACATTTAGGATTATCACCTGGCCTATGCAAGCTGTATTTCAGACTGTCCCAAAATAAAAGCAAACCAATTGTTGAGGGAAGAAGATATGATTAAAGGCGAGGTCTGTTACACACATACATAAAGCATTTTATGTCTCCTGAGGAGAATCAAAATAGCTGATCAAAAAGCCCTCAGACATTAGCTGGTCTTAGTCACATGTTAGCAAACAGGAAACAAAACAGTTACAGAAGCCACACTCCAGATCTTGTCTTTAGCAGCACACACACTATTGGAGAGAGCTGATAAAAAAACCCCAACCTGTAAAACACACAGAAGCTGCGACTAGACCATTTCCCCACAACTAACACCCAAGTTAAATCTTTCATTTGCTTGAGGGGATTCAAAATTACATCCTCCTTAGCCACCATGTTTCCTTCCAGTGGGAGTATCCGTCACTTTCCTGATCAAACTGGGTTAGTAAGAAAGTCATTCAGGATGTATTGCATCAGAGAGTGAGAGGAGTATGTATCCCAGCTGGAAACAAAGCCCCTTAGTGTCCATATCCTACTGCTGTTAATTTCAACAATTAGGCACTTCAGGAAAAATGTAAAGCACTGGAAAACACAGCCAACATTAGACTCAAATATTGAGTTTGACTACTTTGTCATCCTTTAAAGAAAGGATGCTAAGGAACATCAACAGCATATGCTCACCATCTCACAGCAATGCAATCTAGACACTTCCACATTCAGCCCAACTATACTGCTGGGCAGTTTCCATAGAATGATGTGGGCTGGAAAGGGACCTTAAAGCTCATCCAGCTCTAACCCCCTGCCATGGGCAGGGACACCTTCCGCTAGAGCAGCTTGCTCCAAGCGTCATCCAACCTGGCCTGGAAAACTGCCAGGGATGGGGCAGCCACAACTTTTATAGGCATCCTGCGCTAGCGCCTCAGCACCCTCACAGTTTTCCTGAGCCTATTCACTCCAGCTCCAAATTTCTCCTCTCCCCTTCCTCAATGGCTACCTGGCAACCTTCTAAACAGAGCTTCCCCTTGGTTGCTCTACTGCATCAAGTGTGATCATCTCTCTTCAGCACAAATAAGGAAGGTCAGCTTCCCCCCCTCCAAGCTGTTTAATACATGGCTGCATGAGCACTGTGTTAATGTAAGGATGAACAGTGGAGGTTTGCTCAGCCTGCCATGGAGCTACTCCCAGAAGTGTTTAAAAATAAATTACATGTAAGCACACTGGATAATGGTGACAAAGGGAAAACAATACTTACAGCACCTCTGGCAGCAATTCTGAAGTCCCACTACTTAGGCACCAGTGGCAGACAGTCCTAACATAGTGCTGACTGCCCAAAGAACACAATTCAAAACAACAGAACAAAAGAACCTAATCGTGTGTGAGATCCCAGATATCAAATGATGGCTTCTAATATTACGACTTCCAAAGACAAAAACCTGGACTGCAGTTTTGCTCACACTGGGCTGTATAGGACTCTGGTTCATAATATGTTCTCCTTAAAACAAAGCTTTTTCACTAGGATCTTGAGGCCCCTTAACACTGCAGCATTCAAAATGAAACATTATGAGTTTGTAGCATTTTCTATAAAGAATATTAAACATTCTGTGGGCCCCAATATGAAAATCTGTACTGTGAGTCCTCAACAAGTGATACAAACCCAGACTCCCGCTCTCAGCTGAGCAGTCTGCTTTCTCAAATTAAAGTGTTATTTTTCACTGTAACAATGAACTACTTGAACAGTCAGCACCTGAAACTTCAGAATGCCAACTCAATAACCGAGGTTATTTATCCTGTAAAGGAATCCTGACAAAAAAAGTTTACGTAAGATCCTTCTTGTCTAGAAAAGGGATTCCTCCCATTTTTCCTGTGTCCTTCATTTAATACATACTCCTTTAGATCATAGCTTAAAATGCAGCTCAAGAACTAGGTTGTTACTTATGAAATGATAATAACTCAGCTGTCCTACTGCTTTCTGGCAATTTCAGGAGACCCGTCTCATTTTCTAAATTACAAATGCTGGAATTAAAATATGGCAACTATGGGACTCCGTGTTGTTTAAATGCGCCCTGCCATACACAATGTACAGCATACTAAGTTTGTCTCAAAGAAAATACACCACAGCAAACAACAAGGGTTTGGTCACTGGAAGTCTTTCCAGGGACTAACACCTAAAAACTCTCAAATCCTGTTAAAATTCACACTTGCCAAATGCAAAGACGTACAGTAACACTTCTGGTTATTTGCTGCCTGAAAAGTTCACTGGATTTCCAGTGGTTTCTGATTCACAGACTACAGAACATCAAAAGTTTTAATGATAAGATGATAACAAGTCAGGTAGCCTAATGAATAAAGTAGATGCAGCTGAGTAGATACTATGTCCACGAAAGCTGTTCTAATTTAAATAGATAAAACCAGCATATTATTTGGGATAGAAAAGAGCAACATATTAACCACTCCTGAAGTGAACAAATAAATTAATACAGTCTAAGGGTACTAAAAAGACAACTCACATTTAATTCTATTATCCACAGCAAGGTTATGAATAAGAGATCAAACGTAACAAACAAACAGAAAGTCCTTCTGACATCAGATATGCCCTTCTTCTCTCTGCCTTCATATGACTCAATCCTTGCCATCAGCTGTGCTGGGTTGATGGAATGGACATCCCGCAAGGAAGGACAGGATTCCACGCTGCTACTGTGAGCATTGTCTGTATCACCTGGCACTCGATTCATCCTGGGTTTGCTTAGAGTGGTCTTCTTCCAGTTTCACCATCACTAGAAGGCTGATCCATAGAGGAAGAAACTCTAAACAAACAAACAAACAAAACCAGAACATTAGTCACCAAAGCCCCAGAATTCCCATAGGTATTTTCACCGAATGATGTCAGTTCTCTTTGTGCTCAGCTGACAACTAATCGAATTTGGCAAGTAGGATCTAAAACTTGTTTCTGAAATGAGATCTATCCAGGCTCTCTTCACCTCTCATGGGATTTGTGAAACAAGAAAATGAATGTTCAATTAGACTGGTGGGAATAACGGAGCACTGTCTAGATTGAGAAGACCCCATCCTCCACGATGTTAGAGTGAAGCCATTAAAGAGGAACGAATGACAAGCACAACGCTGTGCATCTTTCAGGTTTCCAATTCTGATTTAAACACTCTCAACAGAGGCCAACTTAAAGGAATTTCCACATACCTGAAAAACGGCACCATTAACTACCAGCACATGCAGAGCTGACACAACCACAAGATTAAAAGTCCTTTAAAACCCCTGTACACTGTAGCAATCATTCTATAAAGCAAATACATTGCTGTTTGTTCTGCTATAGAGAAATTCAGCTGCTTTGACAAATGGCACTGGTAGACAAGGGGTCTCTGAAAAAAACCGTATGCAACTCAGTGGCTAAGGTAATGCAGCCACCATAAATCTCTTCTGACTGCAAGACTTCCATAAAAATCAGGTTAAATTTCCTATAAAAGTGGAGCAGTCTGATGTACAGTTCACTCCACTGCTCCATGAGAAACTTTTTCCAATTAAAGCTTCTAGAAAGTGTCAACTAAGGAGGTCACAGAAAACTTCATCTTCTGCAAAATGCTCAGAAGATGAATCGATGCCTCCTGCAATGCCAATCCCATCAGACAAGCTTCTGTAACACTGGGGGAATACTTTCTGAAATCCAAGAACAAAACTCTTTGTCTCCTCCTGTGTGGGCTGTCTTTCAGTAACAGGAAAAACCTTGGCCACCCTTCTACTCCAACAATGTTCCAATTCCAAGCCTGCAAGGACACAGTCAAAGCACAACAGGAAAATCAGACAGGGGATGTGTAACACACCACGAAGCAAACATGAGGATACAAGGACACAGGAAAAGAAAAGGGTAGGCAAGAAGATGCCAGTGCACCCACACTGCAGTCAAGGAAGAGGCAGGCCAGCCAGCAGTGGCCAATGTCTAGATCAAGTAATACATTAACAGCCTTCAAGTAGCTCAAAGCCTGCTTTTCTTGAGCTATGTGATGAGAACGGTAACAGACCCACACGGAGAGAAACTACCCTGCAGCTGAGTCTCCGCCTGCAGGGAACAACTGATCAGAGACACCATCAATCACCATCTCACTCTGGGACATGGCTATGAGCCAAACCAAGCACAGTCACAGGCAGGCTACTGCCATCCTGGCTCCTGCCTGGCAATCATCCCAGGATGTTCCTGCCCATGGCTTTCCAAAGACAACACAAGACATATGTCTTCTGGTTCTCAGTTGTAAGCCACGGGACCAAGAAACATAACAGACCTTTTGCTGGGCCTAATCTCTTTTGAAGAGGTGTAGCAGAGCACACATGAGCAGAGAAGTTAAGAAGTGGGAATGTGAGATTGAGATAGCCAATTTCATCATTAACCAGAACAAAAATAAAGACATTTTTGTACTGCACTCACTCCTGTTTCAAGATCTTTTCAAGCAGATTTACAACTGAGCATCTCCATTACTTCTCATTTTCACCCTCTTGTTTACCCTACTTGGGGTGAGAGGTCTCAGGATCTGTGCAGGTGAGAGTGGGAGAAAAACAGCAATAAAGAGCAAAGAAGTGAGACAAGACAAAATTAAGGTATGCTAACACAGTGGCTTTATCTTGAGTATTTAGATCTAGAGTAGCTCTGCTTGTCCCTGAAATAGCAGCTCTTCTGCATCCCTCAGGCCAAAAGAACATTTCTCATCCAACACGAAAGATGAATACACAGAATAGACCTGAGTACACCTTATACAGCGTACAAATTACTCTTATATTTATAATACAGAACTGATTCTATACTAATGAGTATAAATGAACCCTGAAATACCTTCTCACCAAGGTTTTGAAAGATACACCACCGAGCAGATGGCTAGATGTCAGACAAAAACAAAGCAAGAAGAGCAATGAACTTGCCATGATCAGAAAGTGAGTGGTAACACACTTTTGCTAGCAAATTAAGGTTGCTTTGCCTACTTCCTATAATTTCTTTCACATGGGGTTTAAGGTTTATTTGCTACAAAATGATCACACAACTGATTTCTGAAGTCAGGCTATTTATTCCTTGAGTAAGCACTGTACTTGGAAAATACTTCTTTCAGGAAAAGAAAAAACCAACAGCAGCAACAACAGAAGCAAATAAACAAACAACCCCCCCAAAACAACTGCTAGTTTGGGGGTTAAGTTTCCTTGGGAAAACGTGCTTCGTTTCCTTCGAAGAAAGTGCTGAAAAGTGCTGGACACAGTATGCAGGGTAAAAGGAGAAAGCAAAAAAGTAAGTCAGTATTTTGGGTCAGGAGGACACCTGAGAGAACAGCAACCTCACCTTCCCCTATCCTAAGGGTGAGAATCACAGATTCAAAACCCCCCATCAAACTGCTTCGACCTTGGACTCATTTTTCCCTGCACTGAAGAAGCCTTGCTCCTGAGCAGTGTCCTGCAGAATGCTGCTGTCCTTTCACAATCACTTCACTTCGTGTTCTACAGACCAAACAGCTTCTGAATTCGGTGTCTGCACTTCATTAATTTTATCTCCATTGTCACCTACCCCTCCGAGTTCCTTCTTAACAGCAGGGAAACAGCGTATCAAAGAACAGTACTTCAGAGCTAAACCAAAATGAGCTTGAAAATATACTCTATGCTGAATTTGTGACACGTGAAAACACACTTGCCAGAACTTCCAATGTGTGGAACTCCGATTTTATTTAATCAGGAGTGTGTGTTTTTAAATCCACAACTATATTCTAAGAACAATACAAAGAACTAACAAACAAAAAGGATGCACCATAACACTTCCAAAGGTGTGCCTCAGATCTCAGCTGCAGCAGTTAAGATACTTAACTATTGCAAGCGACAAAACTGAAATGTGTGGGGTTTATCACTGTTAAACCCTCAGAACACACAAGTATCTCAGTTATCTCACGGTATTCACTTATGTAATCAACTACCAAATTTAAGTTACTGTTTTACTTTTAAGGAAACATCTCCTCTCTCTTGGTTTAACCTGAAAATAAACGCAATCAGCTCTCCATAGTTCAATTAACAATGTATGCATACTGTATTTTTATACACTTCCTGTTCACGTATGCATGCCAGTAATATGCAATAGCTGCATGAAACAAAAAAAAAAACAGAAAGAAGAAAATCTAAGAAGCCATGATTTCTTGCAAAAGAGGGAGGGAGAAGCAGGCATAAAGGGGAAGTGGTACAAAGATAAAGATAATTAAAAAAACTTTGCCAAATTTGGTCTTAGCTCTTTTTCTCATCTATTCCCTTGTCTCTGAAGCCAGCTTTGTAGCCCAGCCAACAGCAGCTCAGAGAAATAAAGGTTTCACTGCAAATCTGACTCCACTAAGAACTGAATAAGCAACAAGGGCTTATAACCCAATTCAGTTTCTCAGTTTAAACAACTGCAGGCCAAATAAACTTTTCAGGTATCACATTAGCATTTCTCTAAATACACAATACAATTACTTAAAGAGCCCAAACATCCCAGTGATACCCTTGCACATCAAGCATGACAACAGTTTGTTACAATTTGTTTGTCTTCTCTAATTCAACAATATGCCCTGGGGCTGCTAGCCAGGTACTAGTGGAACAAGAAAAGCTCTTCTTTTGCTTGCACAGAACTGTGGGACTCTTCCTGAAATACATCATTTCCTTCATTTTATGTGTCTTATGTATATGCATAATATGCATTTATTCCCTCAGTGGGAAACACTCAGGATTCCAGCACCCCCTCAAAAACCATTCAACAAAAGCGTGCCAAAGGTTTCTCCAGGCAAACTCAAGCCCTGGAAATTCTTCAGAGATCTTAAGAAATACAGTATTTTAAAGAAGCTGACATCCATTTTAGAATGCAGGGTAAACTTTAGTTAGATTTTTCACTTTTAACTCTTATTTTATAGCTTTTGAAGATGCTTCAAAACAAAAGGACGTATCAGGGGTTTACCTCAATTTTTTCTTTATTACAAGGTTTAAAGAACATTGTAATGAAATAATTACCAGTTCAAGCAGCAGCAAAGAACATCTGAACCTTCAGCATAAAATACTTATTCTAACACCCCTGCACGTAACTTATCTAGATTTTCTATCAGTGCTAGATAGAAATTAACTCCTGATGTCTGAAGGGATGCTGTTTCAGGGCTTCAGCTGATGACCGAGTAGCTGATCTTAACATGAAAGTGTGATGGCACTATAAGATATTCGTTTGATTCTTTACCAAGATCATCTTTTTTGTTCAACCTTTCACGCTGAATCTTACTCCTAGCTGAACTTAACACAGCGAGGCAGAGGGGTAACATACAAGCTTCCTTTTAACACAATCCCCAAGTGTGTCAAATTCAGAACAGATTTTTAGAAGATACACTTAAATTAAGAGACCATTTAACAAGCCACACATGTGTGATCCTTTAAAGTGACACAGCTGAGGTGCTGGCTGCTGCTGGCTAACCACACCAATTCCCAGTTTCTGCTGTCACAAGTGTGAGTTACCATTACAGCATCACCAATCTCTTCTGCAAAAGCTCTGTTAATATTGTGGAGTGCTGACTTAATTCATGGAATAAAATCCATTCCTCCTGCTTAGCAGAAATTAGGTTTGGTGCTGTACGACATGTTTTAAAATACAGTTATTCAAACATACGTTTCAATAGGATGGTCTGATACAAGTTTAAAACTGTAAAGTCCAAACATATTACTTTGTGTGAATGAAGGCCCACAACTGTGCTAAATAGTTCACAGCAAAACACTTGAGAATGTTTGACAATTAGAATGTATCACCTCCCAAAACCCACATTCCAGCCCAAATGCACCAAAAGGAACACCTAATCCATCCGAATGATGGTTGGTACTTCACAAATTTCAGTACTGTTAACAAGGTTAGTTATTTCTTTCTCCACATACGAAGCCTATAAAGAACAACGCTCATCCTGAGAAACTCTAACACACAAATAACAGAAAAATACTTCACATTAAGGATCTGTGTTATGACAAGAGGACCACTGGTTGTCTTATGCAAAGTATCTGGCCCTGAATACTATTAACAAACAAACAAAACCCCAATCACTCTGCATCTGGCCTACTTGAAACTGCAAAGCCGATGAAAAACATCTACTAAAAATAATAAAACCCCTACTGGCTTATAAACAGAAACAAGCCCTCTCACAACGCTGCACTGACTAACAATCTCCCAAACCCCTAGGATTCCCAGGACAAAATGACAGCTCTCATAACAATTAATGTTCAGCACAATCCTACATCCCATTATAAATGCCAAGATGACAAACAGACATAATAAAATATACTGGCAACACTGTACAGCAATACTGTGATGGTCTTATGCCTCTAAGCTCACTAACATGCTTAAAACAAATACACACACATTGCATGTGTGGCGAAGTATTTTCCATGCCGAAGACAATCACTGTATCTACTTACACCTGACTACCACAAAACTGGGGGCTGATTCAATATTAGCCCTTCATCACTGAGTAACTTGAACTGCTACTGCAGATAAAAGTGCTGTAAGCTCAACCACCTTGCTCTGCAGTCATACCTGTGTAAACCTTCAGATATACCCACAACATTATAATTCAAGAATGAAAGACCTGCTTTTAACTTAGATGCTGAAATCTGGCAGTGCCTCTCCAAAAGTTGCCTAAATTCAGTCTGACACTAAAACTAAACCTCAGCACAGCATTTTCCTGTAACGAAAATCAAAGGTTTCACAGATTCACAGAGTGGTTTGGGTTGGAAGGGACCTTAAAGCTCATCCAGCTCCAGCCCCTGCCATGGGCAGGGACACCTTCCACTAGAGCAGCTTGCTCCAAGCCCCTGTGTCCAACCTGGCCTTGAACACTGCCAGGGATGGGGCAGCCACAGCTTCTCTGGGCACCCTGTGCCAGCGCCTCAGCACCCTCACAGGGAAGAGCTTCTGCCTAAGAGCTCATCTCAGTCTCTCCTCTGGCAGGTTAAAGCCATTCCCCTTGGCCTGTCCCTCCATCCCTTGTCCAAAGCCCCTCTCCAGGTTTCCTGCAGCCCCTTTAGGCACTGGAGCTGCTCTAAGGTCTCCTGGAGCCTCCTCCAGGCTGAACCCGCGCAGCTCCCTCAGACTGTTTCCTCAGGAGAGCTCTCTCACCCTGATTTGCTCACTCCGTTACCAGCAGGACAAACAGGTCACTGCGCCTCCGCCAAGATGTATTTACCGAACGGGACCTCAACAGGAGGGGAAAAGCCGCCATTCCCCCCGCGGGTCGTGCGGGCGGCCGGGGCGCAGAGGAGGGACCACGCGCGGCCCTTCCGCGGAGCATCCCCCGAGCCGCCGCAGGCACCCCCGGCCCGGAGAGGGCACCCGCACCCCGCCCGGCCAGCACCCCACCTCCTCCTCCTCTCCCCGCCTCCAACAAGCGCCGTTTCTGTCACCCCACTCCCGCTCCAACTCCCGCCCGTACCGGGGGGTCAAAGCGGCCCTGACAGAGCGGGCCCCGCTCCGCCGGGAGAGCGGCGGCACCGGCGGGGGAAGCAAACGGGAGGGGAAGAAGGCGGAGGGAGGAAGGGAGGGACGGCCGGGGGAGGAAGGGAAGGCAGGGAAGGGAAGGCAGGGCCGCAATGGCGGCCCCGCGCGCTGCCCCTCACACACCCGGCATGGGCCGCGCTCGCTCCGCTCCCCGCAGCCGCGGCCTCCCCGCCGGGCGCTGGCTCTCACCGGAGGCACGGCCAGGCCGCCCCCCGGCGCATCGCGCCCCGCGTCTCTCCCAGCGCTCTCCCTGCCCTCGCTCCCCGCCGCCGGACCGCGGGCAGCAGCGGCACTCACCCCAGGAGAGCCGCTCCGGCGCTGGAGGGGGCCCAGCACCCCGGCCCGAAACCGCCGCAGGCCCCGGGGACGGGCGGGGCGGGGCCTGATCCAGGGGGCGGGGTAGGAGCCGGAGGGGCGGGGTCTGGATAGGGGCGGGGCTTAGCTCTGTGCCCCCCCCCCCCCCCCCCCCCCCCCCTCCCCGCTCCATGTGTCACACTGCTGTTAGTGGGGTCTTCATTGCCCATCACCTCAGTGACACCCCGGTTTGGGTGTGTGGGTGCCTCCACTGCCCATCACCTCAGTGACACCCCGGTTTGGGTGTGTGGGTGCCTCCATTGCCCATCACCTCAGTGACACCCCGGTTTGGGTGTGTGGGTGCCTCCACTGCCCATCACCTCAGTGACACCCCGGTTTGGGGAGTGATCATCAACTTGTGCCTCTGGATAAGGCATTGAGAGACGAGTTCACAGTCAGCAACCACTCAGGTAGCTTCTATGCCATACAGAGGCACACACTCTACTATATAAGAATAGAGAAGTTGGCTTTGAAAGTCCTTATGAACAAATGTAACCAAGCAATCTTGTACCTGTGATGCTGTCCAAAGCAAGGGCATTTGCTGCAGGCTTGGAAAAAATTCACTGAGCTTATGGAGCTTTTCCGGGCTATGCAAGTGTTTTCCCAACCTTCTGAACATAGGAAAGGACAGACAATGTCAGACTGCAGCTTCTTTAATACTGCTCCACTAACAGAGGCATATCCCTCTGTCCTGACACTGAGGTGTGAGTGTCAGCAATTGAGCTTTGTGCACAGGTCATGGACTGCTTGCTCCACCTTCCAAAGGAGTGGAGCAGGTTCCACGTAGGTCTTGGACAACATTCCACCTGAATTGTTACTTAGCTCACGTGTGTCTGTGACAGCGCATTGAGGAAAGAGTGTCTGTAATCTTCTGGATGAAGGGAAATGGAAAGAAGCACAGGGTCAGGCCTCATAATTTGCATCCTAAAGTCTTCCTCATTTGGCTTTCCTCTGCTTCTATTTAAGTTCCTATTTTCAGTCTTTAGGTCTGCTCCCACTGTAAAAGTATCCCGCAGCAATAGGCTCTTTAGCAGAATAAGTAGTCAGTAACCAGGACAGGTTCATATTTGTGTGTTGTTCCCAATATACTTATTCTCAGCTTTCTATTCTCTCTTTCTGGGCAAGACCATTAGGGCTCAGTACTTCTCTGAGGGCTGAAGGAATCCTAATTCCATATTCAAGTTAATTTACCTATTAACAGTTAATAGGTAAAATCTAATTAAAGGCACTGGATGTAAACTGCTTTCTACAGAGGGATGCCAAAGGGAGGCAAATACACCTGAACTCTCCCTAATGCTGCTCTTTAGAAAGAGGATGCATCAGTCTGCAGTACCGGTGGAGGGGAGCTTGGGAAGAAGCAGGAAGGCCTTCTTGTCACTTGGCTTTAGCAGCGGATGGGGTGCAGTATACAGCTTCCTACCCTGGAACTGGAACATGGCTTGTGATTTGAGCATGGTCCCTCACCCAGGGCAATTTGCAGGTCTAAAGGCAGTGTCTCAGTTAAGGCAGGACACCACTTTGCTTTGGGACATTTGTTCTAATTGTCAATTGTTCTAATTCTCTAAGGTGAACTCTGAGTGCTGTAACAGTTCTCTCTAACATGCCTCATTACATCAAGCAGATGGATGTCAGATGAGCCCCTTTCTCATGTAAGAGTCCCAAGCATTTCTTCCTGCTTTTTCATGCTGGTAAACAGCCAAAATGAGTCGGACAGTTCCTGCAACACAAATGATCTTGTAGTTAAACACAGAGTCTAAAGATAGACATTAAGACATACAAAGCCATTCACCCCAAATTTGCTTTGAAATCTCCTTAAACACATTTGAGGACATGACGGGAGGTTCATATTCCTGTGTGTGACTGGTTCTCAAACCTCAAGCTGCAAACCCATGACCAAAGACTTCCCTGGCTAGCTGAGTTCATACCTTTGCTTCTCTAGCTGGTGAGCTCTTGATGTCTATTTCTCCTTCAAGAAACATGAAGCAGCTTGCACTGGGGGCAATCAGACTGCTGCTCCCAAGCAGATAACATGGGTAGGATCTGGTTAAGTATTTCTACAATAGAGCAGGAAGAAATTAAAACTCTCCTGACTAAGAAATTACGAAGCGAGTCTAGAGCTAGGATTCTCATGTAACTTACCCATTACACTTCAGTGTCAAAGCCGATGTTAAGGCTTTCTTCCATGATGCGGTTCAATTGAAGTGAATGAGCCACCCCGTGCAGGAGCTGTAAGCTCACCCTGTGGCAAGAAAATGACTAAGTGAAACCGAGAGCCAAACTCCAACCATGTGTCAGGCACTGAAATAAAACGCCTTCTTTTTCAGATCGGTTTGGCAGGATGACGTGATGGTATTAGTGCAAGCAGTAATTGCTGCTTAGGGTTCAGCTGAGCGGCACTGCTCAGCGTATTTCATAACAACGCTATATTAAAAGGCCAAAGTGCCACTTTTGCACGCCATGAGATCAGGATATGTGTCTGTGCTCCCACAAGCACATCTTTTCCCAAATGCCAAAAGCTCCCGGATTTCTAACGTGCTCCCAGGCCATTTCACAGCTGGTTTCTCATCTTTTGGCCAGTCACACTCATGCTCTATCTCTCTGCCATCTCTTTGTCTTTTCCACTTCTGCTGCCTTATCTTTCTAATGCACATTACAATGTTCTGTTCATTTTCTCTCACCAATTCCTCTCCATTCCATTTATAGACACCCTGTACCTATAAATGACTTTTCCAGACTGTGCTTCTTTTTCCTTTCTTAGTGAGTTTCTTTGCCCCAGGAAAAATGCTTTCACCCACAGTTAAACTTTATGAGTTTAACGAGAGAAAAAATGAGCAGTTTCAAACATTTAATGGAGTCTTTTACAGGGTTTTTTTCCTTAGAAACTGATGATAATCCCTCTACCTGCACTTAAAGCTATCTCGCTATCTTTATCAAACCCTTCTATATACAATCCCCATATGCATCAATAATTTGCCCTTTTTTGGCTATATTTTTGTGCAGAAACTATTATACGTACACTCGACCATTGATCTGCTTTATTTTCCTTTAATCTGGTTTTCTGTACTGGGTTTAACTGCGCGTGGCTTCCCCCTAAACAACTCCCTTTCTGTACAGAAATATATCTAGTAATGTTAGCCTTAGGAATGTGTGCATATGCTGGTAGGACCGAATAAACATCTGGTGGTTTCATGAAGCTTTAAGAGGAAGGCACTGTTTTTGCCATTCTGTCACCAGATTTAGTGAAACTAAAATGTTGAAGAGAAAAATGAGAACTAAAGATTGAAGCAGAAAGACAAAACCCATTGCCCAGGCCAGAGGTTTGAGGGGTGACCCTGTGATACATTTTCTTCTGCTAAAAGAGGCCATATGTCAAGATTACTGTACAGAAACTGCCCTGTAAGCAAGACAGGGTTTTAAAACCGGACTTTACCCAGGCAGTATCAATAGGGCTCATTCTGCAAAGCCTGAGACAGCAGACCAACAGAGCTAAGTACAGTTGCAACCTTCAATAAACAGATTTCCAGTTAGGGTGCTATCGGTATGGCTATCATCATTTCAGCAGACAGTCAATTCCTGTCAGCTTTTAGACTTAACAGGGTTAACAATGTAGTGCTAGCAAGATCCAACTGTTTCCTGTATAACCTGCATCTGTGCAAAGTCCTTTGCCTCCAGTTAGGTTCAGTAACATTTTCTGAACATAAATATACTGAACTCTAAGGAAATAATGTACACTTAAAGCACCATAATGCAAGAGAAGGCTTAGGGCAGACCTTGTAGCAGTCTGTCAATACCTAAAGGGGTACAAGAAACCTGGAGAGGGGCTTTGGACAAGGGCCTGCAGGGACAGGCCAAGGGGAATGGCTTTAACCTGCCAGAGGGCAGACTGAGATGAGCTCTTCTGCAGAAGCTCTTCCCTGTGAGGGTGCTGAGGCACTGGCACAGGGTGCCCAGAGAAGCTGTGGCTGCCCCATCCCTGGCAGTGCTCAAGGCCAGGTTGGACACAGGGGCTTGGAGCAAGCTGCTCTAGTGGAAGGTGTCCCTGTGCATGGCAGGGGCTGGAGCTGGATGAGCTTTAAGGTCCCTTCCAACACAAACCATGATGTGATCGTGTGATTCTATGATGATTCCACATTTCAAGCACCATCAGCTCTAGAAAGGTGGAAAATGCTGACATGCTGCTTCAGCAAGAGGGTTTCTTTGATGAAAGCTGTTCAAGCCCATTTGAAAGGGGCACTGAAATAGCTGCTGTCCACTTTGTTTCATCTTACGTGGCCTAAGAATGAGTTGAGTAGATGCCTTTACTCCTTATTTCCTCCTCCTTCTTCCTTCCCTGTCTTTTGCTTTAAGGCTGTTCTAACAGGAACACCGCTAATTCCAGAGATACTGTTCCTGCCTGAATGACAAATACATTTTTCCAAACAAACACGTGTTGGGAATTCCAAGCAAGTGAATGATAAAGCACAAAATCATGCAAAAACAGCCAAGCCAAGCAGAGCCCTGCAAGTGGTAAGGAAACCTGGAAACGTCAAATGGCTAAACATTGCACTTCATTGTTTCCTTCATGCTTTAGCACATGATCACATCAGTGGGTATCAGATCTGCAGCCCTTTCTCCCAAAACAATACACAGAAACCCAGAGGGATAAACTGCCAAATCCACCTTTGAGTTTTCTGTAAGTCTGCGTATTCTGTTCTTTCCACCCACTCCTGTCCGAAAGATGTCATGGATTCCTTCCCATCTCTTTTACTGGAGTTCCCTAGGGAATTCCCATGCAGTTTTGGGGTTTTTCTAACATCATACCCATGGACAATATGTTGGATGCCTTTTCACTTGAACCTGATTAGGTGAGTTGCTCCAAACCGAGATGCTCTTTTTGAAGCCACTGCTCAGGACCTGTGCTGACACAGCACTACCTCGGATCAGTCCCTTGCAAAGCCCCTTTTGGCTCGGACTGGGTACAGAGCGTAACAGAGCCACACTCAAGGTGCGCAGTAAGGATCGCCCAACCCGCTCAGGAACCGGGCGGCTCCTCACCCTGGATGGACACACCCGGGACCCGGCTCTTCACAGCTCTCCATCAGACGGCCGCAGACCAGAGGCTGAGTGACGGTCGCTGCCCCCTTTCCCTGTGCCCCCGGAGGCGCCGCTCCGCCTCTCCCGCAGAGCAGCGCCCGAGGCGCTGTCTCGGTGCCGGGGCTCCAGCCCCATCTGCTGGGCAGCCGGAGCACTGCACCTCCGGCTGCGGCCAGCACCGCGGGGGGGCGGCTGCGCGATTGAACCGCGGCGGTGGGCGCGTTCTCCGCACAGCTGGGCTGAGCAGCCACGCGTTTTACCTCGGAGGCATGGAATCAGAGTGGTCTGGGCTGGAAGGGACCTCAAAGCTCCTCCCGTTCCAACCCCTGACACGGGCAGCGACACCTTCCACTGGAGCAGCTTGCTCCAAGCCCCTGTGTCCAACCTGGCCTTGAGCACTGCCAGGGATGGGGCAGCCACAGCTTCTCTGGGCACCCTGGGCCAGCGCCTCAGCACCCTCACAGGGAAGAGCTTCTGCCTCAGAGCTCATCTCAGTCTCCCCTCTGGCAGGTTAAAGCCATTCCCCCTGTCCTGTCCCTCCATCCCTTGTCCAAAGCCCCTCTCCAGGTTTCCTGCAGCCCCTTTAGGCACTGGAGCTGCTCTAAGGTCTCCCCTTCAGGAGCCTTCTCTTCTCCAGGCTGCCCCAGCCCAGCTCTCTCAGCCTGGCTCCAGAGCAGAGCTGCTCCAGCCCTCGCAGCATCTCTGTAGCCTCCTCTGGACTCTCTCCAACAGCTCCAGGTCCCTCTTGTGCTGTTGCCCCAGAGCTGGATCAGGACTGGAGTATGTTTCTCTTGTCTGTGGTTGGAAGGGACTGTAAAAGACATCTGTGGCTCAGCACCATAATAAGAAGTAACTTGCAAATGAAACCAACCTCTGTCATCAAGCAAAAGATATCCTGGGAAGGGTGAAAGTCAGAAATCAAGTTCACCCTGAAAGCACAGAAGCTGGATGCTGGAGATGAAATGGAGCTGGGCAAGAACACCATCCACTGACAAAAGGCCTTCAGATGCATGAGATATCGGCAGCATGCAGTTGGCTGTCAGCCAGGCTAAAACACTGTGCTGTTCTTGTTCCTGGAGCTCAGGCTAGCGACCCTGAACTGTTGCACTGCAAAGAGAAGGCAAAAGGAATCAACAAAAATGTAAAGGACAGCATCTGGCCCATTACAGCTGCATTTGAGCTGCTTCTTCTAGAGGCTTTCAGAAAGAACAAGAAACTTGATTTGGGTTTTTCCAGGAAGGTTTCCTTCTTGATAGGCAATAACATGCTGCAAGGGAAACCCCTTGTTTTGTGCAGCCCACTTTTGATCAGCAAAGACATTTCATTGGCTGTGTAGCATGGACTGCAGCTTTCAGAAGACAGGGTGGGATGCAGTAAGTCAAGTTCACATGCATTACAGACATGGAAGGCTTCTTTAGTTAGTGAAATGTGGAAATGAAGCGTGTTACACTCATAATAATTTGTACCTGTGTAGATTAATTTGAGTAAAGAAATTATTTCATCAGTCATTGAGAGTATTCTATTCCTCCACACAGATAATGAAGAAAGATACTTTGTGTGTAAGAGCAGAGACCACATTTTATTCCTTTGCATGCCGAGGCTGCATTCAGCTGTAATTCACTTGCAATAAATGGTTCTGCATCTTTAAAATCATACCGATTTTTATAATGATGTGATTTATATAATCTCATACAGGTACATATCGACAGTAAGACAAGTGAGAGGACACCATTTGTGCAGACACTATATACATAGGAGAATGCAACTCACCATGACCATGGCAGTGCTGTTGCTTTTGAAGGGGGATCAGACTGCATCAGGTGTGCAGCAACACACTTGGGAGAATGGTAGCTATGAAAGTGCTGGTGAGATACAAAGTACAGAGAAAAAGATAAATCTCCAAGGGCTGCTGCTACTGCCAGAGCAAGATACTAAACCAATAGCTCAAAATCAGTTCATAACTGACTTACGGGCTTTTGAGTTGTATGGAGATCTGCCAGAGGTTACTGTTAAGATCGTTCTGATGTTAAGAATGAAGGCATCACAACAAATTTGTAATCTGTGCCCTAAACTCACAAGGCTAACAAATACAGCCAAGAGACTAGTTAAGGGTGGCAAGGCTGCCAGAAGTGCAGACAAAGCAGCAAATCAGTGGAGAAAAAATGATAGCATGCATAGATGGAAATGTGCCAGAAACTTTTCTATGTAATAGGTGCTTTAGAACAGGAATTCGACTAAGCATGGTTCATCAGACAGGTGCCATACAAAAGGACAGACAGGAAAGGAAGCTTTAAAAGAGATGGCCAAGTCAGAAAAGTATGTCCTGTTGATGTATGAGTAGAATCTACTGAAGCAGACTAAGCTAAGGAGGCCATGTGCTGGGGGAATTATGGCAGTGTTTTCATAGACTGTTTTGCTTATAAGCTAAAGAAAATAGACAAACCAATAAGAACTTGAAAATATTTGGTTTTACTGATCAAAATCCTGTGTATTGGGCACTAGCGCGGAGTTACGGTAAGCTTGAACTTTTCACATCTCATTCACAAGTGATGGGATGGGACAGAAAGCTGATGTTTCACTTGTGGCTTGGTTCTACTCTATTGTATTTTATTATAATTACACTGGTTGGAGAGTGAAATTACTGATGAAGTGGCGCATGATTCCCATGTCAACATAAAACCTCTACAAACAAGGATTTGGTCTCTAAAATACACACATCGTGACATACTATCCTATCATTTACATCTGACAAGACATATCCAGTGTTTTGGTTGGCCATCAAATCAAGCGAGCAGCCAAGTTTCCAATAGCCTCCCTTTCCAAACTTTAAATGAGACTCGAAAAGCTGTAGAAATGCAATACGGGGAGATGAAGTCCTATACATACAGCATCATATCTTTTGAGAAGGAAGAACTGTGGGTGCAATTATTGTTATGCTAACAGACATAGTTTCTGGAAATTGCTTGGGATTTGTTATGAAGGCTTTAAAAATATTTTCCATCTGTTCTTTCTCTGGGTTATTTTAGGGTGAATTTAGAGAAATATATCCACAATATATCGTGCCCACAATGCGTAGATGATATCTGAAATATGCATTTCCTCTATAAAGCTATGTTTAAAGTAATGTGAACACTGATTTCCTTAAAGAGGCATACAATATAATGCTAGGACTCCGTGACTGGAGAATCAGACTGATAGTCTTAGCTAAATAATAGTCTGAGGAAAGTAAAAATCATTTGGTCATTAGTCTCAGAAGAGTGAACGTTGTCTTCCTGTTCAATGCAGATCTCAAGCCTGGGAAAGGACTGAGTTTTTCTTCACACAGGCATGCCTCAGCAAAACAGGATCCAGTCCACGGAAATACCCATCCTGAGAAAACTGATCATCTACCCCACAAAAATTAGGAGGCTGCACATCCTGTGGTAAGAACAGGATAGTTATTACAGGTTAGTTATTAGCTAGCCAAGATGCTGACACTATGTAAAACACTCACTGCAGTAAGTCTTCAGCCATGGACCAGTTAAGTACATGTTTTCCTCATGCTGACTTGGTTATCTGAGAGATCAGGCACACCAGGCCTTTTCTTCAGCTGCTTTTCAGGATAGAATTGAGGTGAGGCGCAGGCACAGGCTGCCCAGAGAAGCTGTGGCTGCCCCATCCCTGGCAGTGTCCAAGGCCAGGTTGGACACAGGAGCCTGAGGCAAGGTGCTCTTGTGGAAGGTGTCCGTGCCTGTGGCAGGGGGTTGGAACTGAAGGAGCTTTAAGGTCTCTTCAACCCAAACCAGTCTTTGAGTCTATGATTCTGTGGTTCTATGAAGTGCTTATCATACTAACATGCAAGTGAGCCGTAGTGATTCAAGTTGCAGATGAAAAAAGTCCCCAGGGGACCAGAGCTCCAAGTCATGGTTTAGGCAGTAGCAATGCAAGACCCCTGGGCTGCAACTAAAGATGTCACCTTTAAGGGGAAGCAGTAGACCTCTTTCTGGAAGAGTTAAGCACTGAATTCTGCAAGCATTGCTAGCCCCCCTGACAAAACCTGTGCACCAGGATGAGGGTTGCTGCGGCCTTTGAAATGCTATAGCCTCAGCAGCAGGAAATCAACCTTGCGAGTGACTGGTGAAGGAGTCAAAAGTAGACACACTGAGCTGCTAGCTCTGTTCTTTTGTTTGTGTGTTTGGATGCTAGCCGTAAGTTTGTATCACAGAAGAAGGGGAAGTGGAAGGGTTTGAACCTGTTTGTTTTTTCCCCGTGATTAAAGGCATTTGTGCACTTATGAAGAGAGACATGCTTTTTCCCTCTGGGCTATGCCTAAAGTCTTAAAGAACCTTCATGTTCCCATGCACTGATAAAGCTCCTGCAGAGCTGTGGTGCCAAAGGACTATCTCCATGCCCTGGAGATATTTTCAGAGTAGGAGTGGCAAGTTGTCACAAGTCTTCCCCAGTCTATGGACAATGAACATCTCTCCACCTGCCTGGAGGGCTTGTACAAGTGAAGCAATAGTAACACGACTAGAAGCTGGCAGGATCTTGAAAACATAAATCCCATTCTAGCCTATCATGGTTTGCTGTTGCAAGAATGAAGAGCAAGTGAGGAGTTCAGCGGGAGGGTATGCTTCCAGCTGCATTTATGTTATGCTTACACAGACCTCAGCACCCACAGCACAACTAAGAAAAACCCCTGGAAGGTAAAGTTGAGCCCACCTGCATCATGAGACTGTCATCACAGAGGAGCAAACTGTTATCAGCACATTAGATATCAAAGAAATGCCAGCCGCCATCATCTTTTACCAGTCATGCTAATCACAGCATTAAATGCAGCATCATGTCTTGTGGAGGGTGACATGTCATTCTCAGAGAGCATCCAGGCTCAGCAAATGGCCCTTGGGCTGCTGAGCTCACTCCACCCCATTGGGCTGTGAATAAATAGCAGATGTGGAGGGAAAAGAATGAGGAGCTTTATTTGCTCACATCTCTTCCCACAGCTGGAAGGAGAAGCCCCATGGGACAGATAAGGACTAGAGGCTGCTACTATCAGTCTCTCTGAAGGAACTGAAGCACACAGAGTGTTGTTAATAAATTGCTGATGGTTTGAGATGCTTATTGTTGAAACTGACGGTGATGAAGCTTTTTTTCCTGAAGAATGTAGCAACCAAAGTAAGGCCTTTGTTCCTTTTGTGCCAGCCTGGGAACTCGCTAGTGGACTTCCCCAATGCATTCCCTAATCCTTATGTGTTTGTCCTTCTGGCACATCCATCAGGGTGGCTGGTAGAATTTAGGGACTTATGCTACCTGTGGATGCTGATGGGGTTGAAACCGATGTTTCTTGATGTGAGTGTGACTTCTAAAATAGAAATGCCTAGAAAAGAACACTGTAAGCCAAACCTGATCTCCACAAAGCTCTGATATTGACAGTCCTCAACGTTGCCTGTTGCCTGAGCTGCTATGGTATGTCTGGATGGGTGAGAGGTCAAACAAAGAGCATGGATCTGCTGATGAATAAGCTGGTGATGAATAAGCTGGTTGTGGAGTACTGGGGAGCAATGAGATAGAGACCATGTCTATGTGGTTAGTGACAGGCTGAAAAGGCAGCGTATAGGTACACAGTCACATGGGGAGCTTGGCAGGCACCAAGTAGTAGCTTTGAGAAGTGTTAGTAGGGGGGTGCAGAGGTAACAGGGTATTGTTACAATGATCAGGCATAAAATAAGTTCATTTGTTTTCCAATGGTCAGAAACATTATGTTATTTGTGTCTGAAAAATGTGTCTGAAAGGACTTTTGGTCACAAAGGAAGACTATGTACCCACATGGTTGGAATGGCCTGTATGTACAGTAGTGTGCAACATGAGCTTTTCCTTAGCTCATGCAAGTTTCTCATGCATAAAATGAGTTAATAGCTTTTAGTTTCATGGAATTTTAAAAGTGAAATGTAAGTAAGGATTGTGAATCCATTTCCTTGTCAAATGGCATGTAATTATTTTTACTGGGGTTTTTGTACCTTTTTTTCTACAAAAACGTATGCCAGGAATGAAATAGAATTATTTTGGGATTAATATAAAAGGCTTCTTTAACATTAAAAAGCCCAATGAGAATCGTTGTGATATTATGTTAAACCTTGCCCAACAGAAATTTTTGTATAATGAAATAATGCACTAACAAAGTTCTTTAGCAGGGTCATAGATGATAGGTGTGCAATTGACCTGTTGGAACATGTGCTGTGGATGATAGAAGCAGTATCCCAGAGAACTGCAGGGGAGCTTTCTGAAAGGGCTCGCTGAGAGAGCAGGGTTCAGGGATGGGGTGGGAAGACAGGCACTCATCATTGCATTTTAAGCAAAAGGCGGGTAAAATCTGTGGCTTTGCTGTCTTTGGAAATCACTGTTAACCCAGACTAGAGAACAGTGTGTTTTAGTTAAAATGAGAAGCTCCATTTCCCCTGGAGTTAGCAACTTGAATGGTCAGGCCAGGGTTTTAGACTGAATTTTGGCATAAACTGGAGGGGGACTTGAAGCTCCCTGTAGTAAAATTCTGTCGATAGGCACAGCTAAAATCCTGGGAAATAAAAGCATTAAAGTAGCTGATTAATTAGGATTAACCTTTTTAAACTAATCAGTATCATGTGTCTTCATAAGGTGTGTTCTGTGGACTGGATGTTGGGCTTTGACATCTTTGGCTACCCTTTGCTAAGGAAGTAATAGCTCAGGTTCCATGACTTTAGACTTCAAAGCCAATGGTCTGACCAAACAGCTTTGCTAACAAGGCGTTTTAAAAGGGTGTTTAAGAACTTCCTTGGGTAGTCTTGTAACCAGTGGCATGATATGTGGTGTTTACGCCATGCAGTGATTTTGCCATGTGTTCCTTGCTGCCAGAAGGCACTTCCTTTATTCAAAGTGTTCTCATAACAACGAAAACCTTGTAATTTGAAAAAATAAGTACTTGCACTGCAAAGCATCAGGGGTGCCAAATAGGAGATTCGGATCTGAAGCATACTACTGCTGCTAAGGCAAGGAACTGGCAACCAAGGAGAAAGAATAGAAACATTAGGAGAATTCATAGCCTGTAAGCACCAGAACTTGAAAGACCAAACAGCACAATGTATGGATGGACGTGGATTTAAACCTGACTTTCTTTCTGATGATCAGAGTTCTTGCTATAGCAAATGGAGGGAAAATATATTCCTCCCACCTTGCAGAGATGCATCAGCTGAGCCCACAAGGCTTATCCAACCTGCATGTACAGACTGCTGCAGGCGATTGACTGTGTCAGGCAGTGCTCCTGTGCTGCAGGCTATTGATACCAGCTGCTTCTAAGCTTTTCTATGGCAAGGTTCCCCCCTGGATGCTGCTTTTCACCATGAAAGCCCATTTTGCCCCTTGACACCTTTGCAGCTGGCTGGCTTGCTCTGCCCTCCTCTAGCTGCTTCCTCTAGCCATGCTGGTTGGGGTGGACCTTGTAGCAGCCTATTTCGGTAACTGATTTCTTTAAAGAGGGTGCAGTGGCATGCAAGATCCACACAGAGTCCTTGCCACATAAAAAATAAAGGCTTTCCTAAAGCAAAAACCCACTTTGCCCAACGTTTCGCCAGTCTATGGCTTTAGCCTCTAATTAGGGTGGCCATTCACTCCATTCATTTTGCATACAGTGGAGTTACCTCCAGTTTTCTTCATGGGGTGGTAAATATTTGTGTTTCTCCACCTTCAGGAACTCCATGATTTCTAAGTGAAGTATCCCAAAACACAGTAAGTGGGACATGACTTGGGTCTCTGTAGGGCTGCCCAGCAGTCTATGCACATCAGCTCCGCAGTGAGCCAGCCAGGGCTTTGATGGAGGCAGCCACCAGCCACCCTGGGCTCTCAGGGGGGGCTGCTCTTGTGCCAGGCCATCAGCCAGGCCTCTGCAAGGCAAAGAGTGATTGCTTAAGCCAGCTGTTCTGAAGATTACATGTTGCTGCTGGATGCATGGAGCTTAAAAACACATGTCGATATGTTTATGATTACGAAAGTGACAGCAACCATTGTCAAGCTGATTTTCGGTGGTGAAAGTACCAGCTCATGTCACTGCATGTCAGGCAAGAGGAATACCAAACTCACCTTTTGTTGTATTAGGGGAAACTCAAAGAACACTGGCACGTGTCCCACTATTTTTCCTCCTGTTGTTTCTGGGAGTCACAATAACCAACTGTAGTCCTCCACAAGTTCTGCTTCTTTAATGCATATTACCATGGCACCAGTAGTGGGTATTTTTACCCTATGTGCCTGCATAATTCTTCGCAATCCCCCAAAAACCCTTAGGGCTGCTTTAAAGCGTATATATGTATGCACGTCTATATGCAGACATGCAGAGAAACGCACAGTAACTTGTTTCCCAAGGAAATAGAGCATACCAAGGAAATGATTGGCTTTATTATTATTTTTCTTTTTTTTTTCTAATATAATATTCTTCAGTAAAAGTCTGAAGGCAAAAGCACTCCATGGTAAAGGCAGAGGAAGGGCGAGAGCAATGCAAACCTTGGACAACTGAGCTACAGGAATGGCTCTTGTGAAGCCAACAAGATGCAAAGACTGTAGACAACTTAATACCCCAATTTACTATGCTTGGTGAACATAACATGGGGACAAGGAAATCGGCAGATCCATGAGCTCACTCTGCTAAAAATGCAGTCACAGAAAATGGCCATAGAGATCATTGCATGGGAAGTAAAGAAGAACAAACCCACTCCTTTTGCAGAGCAGAATGAAAAGCAAGAACTTCAACATTTAATCTAAATCTTTGGTTTATGGGCTTTGGTCATAAGCGCAGACACCCTGACGGTTACTATGATTTTCCTTTTGGGAGGTGTGGAGGGTTGCGCATAGAGAATTTTGAGCCTAATCTTAGAAACGCTTATTGTCTTAGTGACCAGCGCGGCTGCTTCTCTGCTGTGTTTTTTGTTTTTGTAGAAGCTAAAAATAACTTAATTGGCTTGTGTTAGCAAGAAACGCTTGGTTTTTCTTCTGCGCTGCCATGTGGCATAGTCTGTGGGTTTTTAATGGCCCAAGTAGTTTGTGCTTTGTCCCCACAGTACCATCAACACCACATGCTCCAATGTACCCTTATGTTTGTACAAGAAAACGAAACCTCCAGGCACTGCAGCCTTTCTTTTAATAACTCTTCCACCTGCCAGACCTGAGTCAAAGTTAAAATACACAGCTTTCTAGTGTTGCACAATGCTTTGGCAGAAAACAGGCTTTAAAAACAACAGGGGTTGCTCCCAGGTGCCTTTGGTACCTGCAGTACCCTTTTGTGTTTCTGGTTTTCACTAGTACTTCAATACCCCTCATGCTGCACATCAGAGGTATCACCTTCACCTATTAAGAAGAAAATAATGAAGACATTCAGGTGGAGAACAAGGCTTCCAGTGCCTGAGTTTAAGCAGATTTATGGACAAAAGGAGCTGTGTGACCCTGGTGCCGAGTTATTGTTCCTTGCAAACAAAGAGCCTGAGAAATGGAACAAGGGTTGCTGGCTTATGCTGCTGCCTGTAAATCTGTTCACTTCTTGTAGTAGTACTTGAAGTTATATACCTGATGTCCCTAATCAGCTAAAACCTCTTGGACCCGGGAGGGAAGAAGGGCAGGGATGGGGAGGAAAGAGGGAAGACCCCTCACCTGGTAGTCATGTATTACCTGGCGTTTTTGTCCTGGTTAGTGGGAATCATCCTGTAGCACTATGTCAGACTTTGGAGGATGAGGCAGGATGTTTCTCATCCCACAATGGATGAAGACCCTTACTCTATCCCACTGGCTTCTGTTCCTCTTGATCAAGACAGATAGTGCTCTCATGTCTTAGTCTGTAGCATTCTGACTTCCAGCCTTCCCCAAGGGGCAATTATCTCTTCAGGAAGGAAACTGGGCCGTGTGGGAGCACCAGTCTTGTCACTCAGCTCTCGTGTGATGCTGTTTAGTATTAGAGCACTGTAGGAAAACCTCTTGCAAGAAAAGCACAGCTCATGATATGTTGCAAAACAAAACTCCCCCTTCAGCTGTATGGTTTGGATATATGGTGGGCAATTGGGATCTACAGAGTTTCTCAGTGAGAATGGTTTGAGCAGACTAAGTTTCTCCTTTCTGTTGCTTGTACCTTCCTTCCCCATCCAGATCACAGTAAAACTCACCTTGCAGAAAAGGATTTGCTGCTGTCTGGGACTCTTAAAGGAGCTTCTGCCTGATGCATTTAAACTTTTGTGTCCAGATTCCTGATGCTTACAGGCTTTCCTTGTGATCTAAATGAATAGAGAACAAGGCTTTTATTAGGGCTGGTCCATCCATGTGAAGTTCACTTGCTGATACCAAACTCCTTTAATGTTTTTCACTTACAAGTGAAAGAGCTCTAGCCATGTCTTTTCAAGGGGCATTTTAAGTCACGCTCCACTGATTTTATGTGCTGTGTGCGTTTAATTTACATGTGGGTTGGTGAATGATTTAAAAACTTTCTTTACCATTGATCAAAACTTGGACATCCCTATAAGAATGTCTCAATTTATTGTTCCTGAAATGAAAATGGATATTATGTCAAATGAATGAGAGAAAAAGTAATCAAATCCCTGTCTCTTCTTTATGGAGTAAAGCACAGATTTATGTGTGGATGCTCAAGAGCTCACGGAAGATTTTACTTTCCCCTTTATCTGTGGTGGTTGTCATCTGTCCCCACTGAGGAGGCAAAGCTATGGAGCTCCACTTCCACCCCCACAGCCAGACCACCTCTGCTAAGAAACATATGGATATTTAGCTGTAATTTCCCTGAAAATAGTTGTTTTGTTGTACTCTATCCAACACTTTAGAAGCTCTTGTAATAACATCCTTAATCAAAGCACATATTTCTTTTCAATCAGTCGTTCACCAGTATCCACGCTGAGTTTTCTCTCTGTTTATCCTAATTTTTGCTTTAGTGTTTTTAAGGGTATGTGTACAGTAACTGGGAGCAGGCAGAGTTGGCAGGGTACAAAACAGCTAGAGGAAACATTAAGCTACCATGATAAGACATGAACTGTGGATCTGACTCAGGGACCAAATTTATGAGTGAACGTTAGAATGTGGCTAGGAACTGGGGTATAAAAGCCACTGTAACCAGCCAGTTAATGCCATTGAATGATGAAAACCATGATAATTACATGGTTGTATTTGCCTTTACAGCCATAGGAAATTTGTGGTCAAGCACAAACTGAAAAGCCAGCACAAAAACACTATTAGCATCTCCAAACGTGTGTCAGATTTTTTACAAGAACGTAAAGAAGTAATTTTTCAAACCTCTTTTTTTTTTTTTATCTCCTTTTGTGTCCTAAAGAATAGGAAGGACAAAAGCTGTAGTTGATAAATCTGTGAGCAGCCCCTAAGATGCCCTGCTGTGAGGGGAGATGGGGAACTGCTGTCTGAGCTGCTAATGGGGACCAAAGAGCCCCTGGAAGTGCAGCCCAAACTGCTTGTTCCACTGAGACCTGGAGAGCATCAGTGTCAGCAGGAGCAGAGGGACAGGGCAGCAGCCACATGTCCTGTGGATGGCCCTGGAAGCAGGACGTTGCCTGCTTGGTCCCAGGGCAGGGTGCTGAGGCACAGCGTGGTCTTTCAGTTGTCCTAGAACATTGGCTCATCCTCCAGATTTTCTGAGTTCAGACAATTCTGCAGGCTTAGGCGTCCAGAAGAGGGGTTATGTAGTGCTCCTTGAGCTCTTTATGACCTTCCAGCTACACTCTCAGCTACATCATGTGTTCTATGGAAGCAAAGGAAGAGGGGAGGGTAAAGAGTTTGCTAAATAACCTGTGTTTTGTCTGCAGGTTGTTCTGGGGGTATCTGTGGCCATTTGCCTGGAGCTCAGTCCTTTTCCATACATGAAGAAAGGCTTGGGACGTGTTTGTGACTGCTTCCTTAAAATCCCCAACTTGGTGGAAGGTGCACCTTGGAAAGAAGGCGCAGCCGGAGTGGGAGGTGATGAAAGGTGACCCGCACTTGCTCTGCTCCCAGTCAGCCCTGGCTGTGTGCATCCAAAAGGAGCAGGAAAATTCCCTAAAATACCAGTGGTTTTTGCGGACAGACTGGTACCTTTACAGCAGGCAGGAATCCTTCCCATAACATATCGGGATGCTTTTATAGGACCTGTCTCCCTTCAGTGCTCTGGGCTGGGAGCTGATGTCTCATGAAGTTCCTAGCAGTGTTTTGTTTGGTTGCTGGGAGTTTGAAGCTTGGGGCGTGAAGACCGTGACCAGAGGCCCAAGGGATTCCCTGGGCTGCAGACGCAGCAGCAACCGTTTGTTTTCTTTTGACAGCCTGTGGGGCCCTGAAGGCAGCTCAAATCCACCAGTTCACTACAAGCTGCAAACCACAACCCCTCTCCACTGTTCTGGAGCATGTACCTGACGGGAATATAAGCTTTGGAGACCCTGGCTGTGCTTTCCCAGCTTCTCTCTTGCATTTCAAAGGAGGTTTTCTAACCAGGAGCTGCCTGAAGGAGCTTGCTTGCATTTTGGCATCCCTAGAGGTGATGGCAGCATCTCCAGCGCAGCCTTCTCCTCTGAGGTATCTAGAGGGAGAGGTTTTCAGAGGAGTGGGAAGTCTTTTGTACTCCTTTAAAGTAATTTGGGGACCATAAGAGGTCTTGGGTACCATAAGAGGCAGAAAATCTGTTTTCCCACCCCACAAGTGTCGAGAAAGAGTGCATGAGCCAGGTTGGGAAATGCTAGAAAGAGTGTTTAATCCCCGAAGCCATCTGTCAGGTTTCTGTTTTCACTTCCAAGAACACTTCCTAAAAAGCACAGCTAGAAGGAATTTTAGATAAATTTGAGCTGGAAGAAGACCATTTCTTCACTTTGTTCGGTGGAAAATTCTAGACCCCAATGGCGCATTCTGTCATCCCAGTAGGTTCAAGCAGAGAAAGGCTGAGTGGGCTGCAAGCACAGAGCCCATTGTCACACTGCTGCTAAAAGCTCTTTCTTTTCCCAAAACATGCAGGGAAAGTCATGAAACTCCTACAATAGGCAGATAACTATAATGGAGATGTGTTCTTGCAGTCATAGTGGATAGATGCTCTAACTGAAGAAACATCTCTCCCCCACATCCCCATTTTGGGTAGATTGAAACCTCATTGAAGAGAAATAAATAATAACACAAAACCCCTCCAACCCAATCATATGTGCCACCTGTGAAGATAGTTTGTAAAGCCCAGCACTTCTTTATGGATGTGGCCAGACGCCATGGATCCTGCCACATCTGATGTTTGACATCTCAATCTCTATGGAAGATTGGGATTTTTCCATAGGCTGCCCGCTAGACAGTAAACTCCCCAAAACTCAGCAGTCCAAAACCTGGGTCAGCAATGGTTTGCCTGTTCTACCAAAGGCTCTACTTAGCCTACACAGCCAGGCTGGAAGAATAGTTATTATTGTGCTGTGGTGGCCAGTAGGATGTTCTTTCCATCCACTCCATGATAAACTTACACAGGGGATGGATGAGCCCCACCTCAACTGTGATGCATGGTACCTTTCACTCTAAAACTCTTAGTAAACTGCTAAAGAGATCTAAATAGAGTTGCACATGTCAAATGAATGGTGGGTGTCCACACTCAGCCTGCTGCATGCCCTACCAAGGTCAGTAGAACATATCCTGCAAGGGGACAGAGGGGCAGAATGTGGCACAGCCCTTACTGAGGGATCAAACATGCCAAGTTCAGCAGGGGAAAAGAAAAAGACATTGCTTGTTGCTTATGGCTTGGGGCTCTATCATAAACAGGTAGGTCTGAAAACCATTTTCTAGCAGTGCACAGCTACAAACACAATATTATTTCTAGAAACCACCCATGGCCTCCGTGCTGAAAGATGCAGAGGGGCCTCAGCATGAGGAACGTCAAGTTCTCGTGTTCCAGACTGCGGTTTCCTTACACCTTTCCATTTTGGCATAAGCTTGCAAAGCCACTCTCCATTTTTAATATTTAAAGGTTAGCTGACGCACCGAGCATATTCCTGGGATATGGTGTAGCTGCAGTTCCGATAGCTGAAAGAGGGAAAGGAACGCGGTTGTATATCTCACAGCAAATGGGGCGACAAGCTGCACGAGCCAGGAAATCCATTTTTGCCTTGCCTAGGGAGCAAGTCTCACTTTTTGCTTCAGACTATAAAGGTGCTGGTTAAAATTAGACGATTCATGTTGATTCACTACAGGTTTAAAAACAAAAAGCCTCCCTGACCAAGTTCTTTGGTGAGCAGGAGAGTGTTCTTTGTTAAAAACAAAAAGCACAATGCACACACACATTCACACATGCTTAAAAGTTACTGTTTTTTCCCTGGAAAATGTGGTTTCTCTAATTGAGGGTTGTAAAAGAGAAAAAAACCTTTTCAAGCATCCCACTGGATTAGTCATTCCAGGGTGGGTCAGTCTTATCACATCACGTGATGTCCAGTAATGGTGATGCAATAAAACAGATGCTGTCCGAATTTCAAGCCATCAGTGAGCAGCAAAACTATGCAAATCAAACCACCGTCCCTTTCCAGAGATCCCAAAACATTCCGTCTCTCCCAGGCCCTGTGCTTCATCACCTTTCCCAGACAAACTAAGCACATGATCACTTCTTCAGCAGCACATGGCAAGAATGAGGCCCGGACTACTGGGAATACAGCCTGGTTGAAATCCTCCTCGTGTACACAGGCGTACTCCACCTTCTTGGAAGAAGGGGTGGGAAAAAAATAAGATTCCATAACTGGATTACAGGCTGGCAATCTACACTGTCTGGCAACCAGTACTGTATGCAAAATCTCACGCTGGGGCAGGATCAACCCACTTGGTCCTTCCAGGAAACCATATTATCCCTGGAAGATTTTTCCCAAGGGGAAACAGATGATGACAAAGTGGTATTAACTCTGTTTGTATTTTGAGCATTTCTCATCTAACTGATATGTGGATGCATAGAAAGAAAAGGTAATGTGCTGTACTGTAAAAGTTAATAGCTAATCTACATAGACACATTTCCATTGAGTAGCCATCCATGATAGAGAATGTGATTTCAAGTGACTAGTTATAATCAGCTTTTCCCCAATAAATGGCGGAAAGCCTAATAAAAGTGTTACACCCCAACATTTGTTATTGCCACAGAGTGAGACAGTGTTAACAACATATGAAGTAAAAAGGATGCAGTCAGAATGACCAGCACCAAGCAGAGCAGCCCCTATAAATCAAACAGACTGAATAAGTGATAAGGTATGATTTATATGTTAAATCTGGTTTTACTTGAAAAAGGACAGTATTTCTGCTAGAACATGAAGCCTGGAGGTTATTTATGACTGAAACTTCTTCATTCTCCAGCTGCCAACAAGAAATCTATGCCACCACTATCGCCTCCCTTGAGACACTTCCTTGAGACACATGTCCTGCCATGTTGTGGATGACTTTTCTACCTAATAAGTAAAGCGCTCTAAAAGCTTTTCTTTTGAAGCTACTTTGGGTATATCAGTAAATCCTAATGGGATTTTCCCTAGGGGGAAAATGTGCTTCATCTCCAACTGCACTTCTGAAATCCGTAGACAGGCTTTTTACAGCTAAAGAAGTGGTACCAGAGATTAATTTGATTGCTCAATTAATGCCTGAAGAATGAAAAGCAGGGTTTCAAAATACAAACCCAGCTGTAGTGAAAAGACAGGATGCAATAGGAGCAGCCACACAGCAAGCTGTCGTCTTGCTGGCCAGTGTGCCAGAAGAAGAGACAACCAGGGTCAATAAATACCTTCCTAAATCAAGCTCCAGAAAGGTGTGTTGCTATTCACGCCATAAGTTTGCTCAGCCATCACAGGACATACACATCAGAGAAGTCAACTGAGATAAACACGCTGCTGTGGCAGAGCCAAATTGTCCTAGGACTTACCATGTGTGCTTGAGTGTCTTCATAGTCTTCGTGCTGTGGGCAGCGATGGTGACCCTGTGAGGCTGAGGTGCCAGCAGCATACTGAGACAGTCCTGTGCCCTCCAGCCAGCCTGTGGTTTGTGGGAAACAGCTCAGGAATACAAGGCATTGTAAAGGGTCTCCCAGTGCTGGCCCAGGAGGAGGGCTTGGGACTGAGACTGGAAAGGGCCTGGGGTAAGATCCAGTGGTGACTAGCGGAGTTATCTACTCGGAGAAGTCAAGAGCAGGACAATATAGTGTTTGGCTTGAGTGAAAGAAACAGGGAAACAGACTTCTGGCAGGTTTTCAGTGGAGGACTAATGGAGGAAGCCTAATTTGCAACAGCCTTGCCGGGAAGTGTGCTTACGGACTGAAGGCTGGTGAAGGAAAGTGTAACTGAGACCTCTCAAATGAAGACTTAGAGAGACTGGAAATAGATCATTTCTCTTCAAACAAGAACTTTGAACCAAATATTTCAATACCCCTTATACAACAAATCGAGGTAACTTATTACAATCAGAAATAAATATGCAATTTTTATGCATTCACAGGCATGTGAGAGGCTTAAAAGCTCCATAACAGTCTACAGTCTTTACTGGAGATAGCAAAGACACACAATGGTGTGATATTTAGTTTGGGAAGGCAATGCGCTTTCTGGATCTTTTTTATTTGCATTTTGCATGAGGAAAATAGCCTATCCTCATTAAATATTTATGCCTCATGGAGGTACCAACATGAATTGTATGAAACCAATACAGAATAAGACATCAGCCATTCTGCTCAGAAGAGGCATTAACACGAGAGGTTTGGAACAAACCTAAGGAGTGTTGCAAATGCACTGTGTTGTAGTGATGTGCATTGCCTTTTGCTAGCAGGCTGCATGTTTATACAAGGGCCACTCACTGTACACACACCCTACCAGGCTTAGCTTTCTGACTGCACGACTGAATATAATGAAGGAATAATTCTAGGGTAATTTATTTAAGTGCTGCTGTGCCAAATTGATTAGGTAAATGATGAGCTTCAGAACTGACCATGCAGCATGTGCCATGAGCTTTTTGAAGAAGTCTGGAACCCAGAAACATTCTGTTGGGTATTTTGGCAGAGAACAATAGTAGTGTGAGGAAATAAAATGCTTTTCTCGGCTTAAAAATAGACAGTGTTAACAGGTCTCTAATCTTGCGCAGATCTGTTACTTGGGCAATGTAGTCATAAAATTGAGTACTGAACACTTGCATTATGATGTTTCCATTTCTTAATAATCCAAAGCGCTTGCCAAACATAAGGAAACTCAAATTCCAAGGATGCTCTGATGCTGTGTCAAAGAGGACTCAATCATTTTCCAATAGATGATGTCCAGGAGCAATGCCTGCCAGAATCCCAGTGGGGGGCTCTGAAGGCATATTTTCTATAACTATAGGTAGAGGCCAACTTATTTCACACAGCTTTTCAGCATGATGGTGTTTTCCAATGCCTGATACCTACTTTAGAGCAACCATGGCTGCTTCATCTTGCTTTCTATTTTTCCAGTGCTGGATCATCTACCTTCCTTCATCTCCAGCTCTCAGTTGGAGGGCTTGTTAGTGGCTAACACCTGAAAGCTTGTATTTATGAAGGATATGAGCCAGTGAGCTGGTCATGGATTAAATAGCCCATCTGTGTCTTCTGTGTGTGTGGACTCATAGGGTCCCTCAGGCAGGAAGGGACCTCAGGAGTTCTCTGATCCAAGAAGAGTCAGAGCTGAGTTCAGACCATGTTGCAAAAGGCCGTGTCCACAAGGCTATGTCCACTTGGGTCTTGAAATCCTCCAGGGTTATGACCTTATCTTGGTAACTTCCTCCTGCACCCCAGGAGGCCAGGCTGAGTTCCTGCACGTGATGCTGATGGGTTAGTATGGCCTAAGCAGCCAAGCCAGACAGTGCCATCCAACTGAAGGCTTGGGCAGCATTAGAGGACAGACATTCAAAGACTTCCCCTGCCTTTGGATCGTGCCTACCTCTGGTCTCACATCACTGTTACTCTTTACTGCCCAGGGGAAGGGTGTTTTCAGGAGGGTTAGTGGAGACCTATTGATTCTCCCTATTGACCTAAGGAGTTGTATTTAAGATGGCAAAGACATAGGAGAGTGCTAGCACACCATGGTCATGATGGTAGCACCGCGCACGTGAACCCCGTATGGGAATAAAAAAGGTTTCACAGAGCCAGAAATAAACACAACTTTCCTTACCCGTCTTCTGAAAGTGACTTGTCCTTATGTTTTCCGCTCCTAGAGCTGTGGACTTGGACAGGCAAAGGAGGAAACCTTCCTTTCCCAGAAATTTTAACCAAGCTGGATGAATTTCTGGGAGAGAGCTTAAGTGGCTGACACTGATGGGAAAGATAATCAGTGCTAGGGTGAATGCTTTGCTTCACTGACTCAGACATTGCCCGGTTAATGTTACGTTCAGTGCTTGCAAGATCCCAGCACAGCCCTTGTGGCTTTCCCCATGGGTTTACTTCAATGAATATCAATTCCTTGTAGGGCCAAAGTGGAAGCAGAAGGGATGCATGCACTGGCAGGCACAAGTAATATGGGCCCCCACAGCTGAGCTAGTGCTCTCTGATAAAATATAGCATGGGAGGATAAAGTAGTCATGAATAAATGCAAGTAGAAGGTGCCAGCTCTTGGAGCAGGGAGATCTTGCAACATCCTATTCATAGGAACAGCAGGAGGCAAACCAACATGATTATGTTAAAGATGGAGCAACCCTGTGCTTGGGAAAGGGAAGTGTGGTAACAAAAGGACCTGGCCTTGGTGCTCCAAGAAATCCTATGCTCCCTTGATCCATGGGAAAGGTGAGTTTAAGAAAGCTGCTTGTTCATATAGGGCAAAATAATTTCATTTTGCTACATTATAAAGGATGCCTGTGATGTGAATAAGTGAGGAAAGCACTTGTAGCTTCAAATACAGAGTGCTTCATCCAAGCAAGGAATGCAGCCTCTCTATCCACATTGACTTGTGGTTAATGAAGCCCTGGGAACGTTTTCTTTGCCCAACTGAGCATCAGTTATAGCCGAATGTTTGAAGAGAAGTGTCGTGTTTCTGGTCCTTTGGTTTTTTAGCAAAACTCCAGCAACAAAACCTTTCAAAACCAGATGTGTCTACTATTGGGTAAACAAGTCTTGGGTTCTGGGGTTTGGGGTTTCGTGACCTGTTTGTGCCACAACAGCTACCAGCATCTAAGACACTTCAAGTGGTTTCATTTTGGCTCAGGCACATGCATAAAATCCACAAATGTTAAAAATGTGACTGCCAGAGCACTTACCCTCTTCTCTCTCACTGCCAGCCCTGTCCCACTTCAAGATGTGCTGCAATAACCTCCTTGCATTTGTGTGTGAGTGTCCAAATGACCTTATTTATGCCTGGCTGATGGTCCACTGAGGGTGGTCTGCAGCCACTGAGCTGCAAATCAGCTACTTACTGTTAGGGTACATGACTGGAAATCAGTTTGCTTCCAATCTGACATAGCAGTCCAGATAGTCCTTCTGCAAAAGGTCTAACTGGTTGCTGTTCACCACAGCTATCCTGTATCTGCTCATAGTTGTCTGTCAAGCCAACTGAATTTCCTTTTGTCATAGGCTATGTGAGTGAAGCAAAAGCAGTAGGTGTCATACATCTTAACCATGTCTCATGTAACGCTCATAAATGAGCTGGGGAATGAAGAATGGTCAAGATGAAATAAGTATTTGGGAGAGGGGAACCTTCTAGAAAATGACATCACCCGCAAAGTCAGAGGGATGCAGTGAGCAGGGTTTCACAAGGGTTTAATCTGAGTCTGATACAAGGCAACGCTTCATGTGTGACCTGATGATAAAGTGTTGTATTGAACTTGCACATGACACCAAGCTGGAAAGGAGGGCAAGGTTAGAATTCAAGGAAATCTTGCCAAATTGGAGCTATATGACAGAAACAGAATGAAAACAAAGCCCTTTTCAACAGGGAAACGTGTGGGGTGTGCAGACACAGAGTAACAACCAGCTAGGCAGCACCTCAGTAGGAAATGGACTACAAGCTGAACATGAGTCAACAAAGTTGTAGAGCTACAAGAAAAGCAAAAACTGGGCTGGATAAACAAGAGAGTGACCTATAAGACACATGGATGGAAAAATCCAACCATTGTATTGCAGCACAGCCTCAGCTTAAGCTCTATGTCTAGCCGGGGGGACTGCACATTTAGAAGGACATAACTGCTTGGAAAGAGTCCAGAGAAGCAAATGACAAAGAGCAGAAGCAGAAAACACAGTCTTTGAAGACAGATTGAATTCAGTTGTGAAAAAGGGATGGCTAAGCAGGGACAGCACAGGTTTCCAAACCATGAGAGGCTGCTGCAGTGGTGAAGGGAATGATCATTTTTCAAAGCCCACAGGGTAAGACAAACGACTGTGGGCTACTCATCAGCTAGGACACTCCTAAGAGCAAGGGAAGCAAAGCAAGAAGTGAGGTCTTCAGTTTTGGAGGCTTTTAGGAGCAGCCTGCCTAACGCTGACCGGGAATAATGTGGATAGGGCTGACCCACCGTGGGGCAGCAGAGATGGGTTAGACAGCCCACCAAGGTACCATCCAGCCCTGAGATCTGGAAACTACTGACCCGGAAAAACAACACTAGGAAATATGGATGAGGGCTCTAAGCTGTTTTAAAAATGAGCCTGTGCCACATCAAAGCAACTATGGCTTCACAGCTCTTTTTCATGCCTGCCTGGAACTGCTGGGCAGTTGTGCTGTGTGGAGATGGGGCTGTACCATACCACTTGAAAGCAAAGGTTTAATTCTTACCAGCCAATGGTGGCAATAAAAGGTTTCTGCATTACAGTCTGGTTTGGTCTCTCCCTTCTCACCATTGCAACATAACCAGGAAAGCATTTATCCCACATGTCTTATGTTGCAGCATTTGACCTTAAGATCAAGAGGGAAGCAGTAAAAAGGGGATATGAAGTTTAGTTTGGGCTGGTTTATGTCTCAGAGTACATGCAAAATAAGTTATCCATGCCAAAAGGGCCCTGAAGTACCCGGAGATCACGTCCTTGAATAGCTTCAGAGGTCGCTATCAAGCATTGCCGCTACATTGGGTATATTTAGTGTGCTTGAGCTCCATTCAGGCCTCTCCTAACATCTGCATCAATCTGGGGGTTACGGGAAAAAAACTGCAGGCCCAAACCCAGCCCTGTGGATCCTGTGGTCAGCTGCTCCGGGTACCCATAGCTGGTCCCAGCACCACTTCCCGAAGTGGAGAGCTGCTGTTCCCAAAACAAGGGCCCTCTCACGATGGGACGGTACTGAGAAGGGGACACTTTTGTGAGTAAACCCCATCATGGCCCATGTTTATCTGATACGTGGCACATGGTGAAACAGCCTCTCTCAAAAAAACACATGTGTACAGGCATGTAACAGTGCCAGTGCTTATGGTGAAAGAGCTTTTGAGAATGCCTTGAGATAAAAGGCTGCGTCTAAAAACTGTGGGGAGTTGGTGTGCAGCATATGTCTAACGGCTTTTGGTTAAAAGTGCTCTGGTGCTACCAATACCCGTCAGTTTTTACACTGTTTTGATGAGATATTTCACTGAGGACTGGGATTGTGCCTTTATTGAACATTTACTATGAACGTCTGCTTACCAGGGTTTTACACGGAGTAGCGCTGAAGTTTACCCCCCATCGTGCCTATGAAAAGTCCTGAAAAGACAGAACCCAATCTGGGTGTCACAAAAAGTTGCACAAAGGTACAGGACAGGGAGGGCTGGAGGTTAACCGCAGAATTATATCATCCGCAGTCTTCCTCAGCAGGTTGCTGCAGCATGGATGAAAGAGATTTGCTACCTGCCCCTAGCTTTAGTCTCAGCAAATACAGCAAAGAAAATTCTGCAGGGGAAAGCATTGCTGAAGAGGTTTAGATAATGGAGATCTAACAAACAGACTTATGGGGTGCATAAGCAGGCTTTTACACAAGTTTTCTGGGCTGAAAAGACATGCAACCCCCTAGAATGCTTTCATTGCAACCAGATGGTACACAAGACGGGGGAAATGCGAGGTGGGAAACCATTAAGAAGGTCAAATATGAGCCACTGAGGCAGTAACATCTGGATGTTTAATAAGCCCCTGTAGGAAGAAATTCAGAAGTCTCTTAGAGGGAGTGCTTCATTTGCAAGTTAGAGAAGTGCATAGATGATGAAGAAACTTCTTTACTTCTTACACTAGCAAATTCAAGCCAATTTTTCTTGTCTGAATAGCAGTTCTTGTAATGATCAGCACCTTCTGTATTTGTGTCGAAATCTTCCATCTGCTGATGGTTAATGGAGGCTGACAAGTCTGTCTTTCAGCTCCATAACACACTGCATCACATAGACCATAATGTGGTGATCTCTTCTTTTCCTATACTTCCTTTTAGAACAGCGAAAGCAGAAAACTGATTGCCATAGTGGCAGAACTGAGTTCAATGAATTTACAACTGCTACTGGAAAGAAACCTTATTTCACAGGATTCTGTAAGCAGACATATGAGGCCATGTGAGTCATTCTGGTTGTGCATTTGCCCCAGTTGATATTGCTGCTGACAGTAATGACACCTTGACAGCCCTCACTCAGTGCTTGGAACTTGAGAACATTTTCACATATTGTATGACAATCACTGCTAAATTTACTCTTGTAACGTACAATCCCAGACTGGTTTGTGTCAGAAAGGACCTTAAAGCTCATCCAGTTCCAACTCCCTGCCACTGGCAGGGACACCTTCCACTAGAGCAGCTTGCTTCAAGCCCCGTCCAACCTGGCCTTGAACACTGCCAGGGATGGGACAGCCAAAGCTCCTCCGGGCACCCTGTGCTAGTACAACCACCCTAAGCATCATCACCTTGATGTTTGACAGTGATTACTCTTGAGTGTTAGACCAAAAAAGCTGGAAATGTGATGATCAGAAGTGTGTAGTCTTCCAGGTACATCTGTCACACTTCTATTTCATGTAACTTTCTGAACTTGCTGCAATGCGATTCCTCTGGGGAGTTCTCTATGCATGAACGACACATTTATTTTCCTTTTATCTTGAAATTAAAGGAAATAAATTACAAAGAATGTTGTCTTTTTTACCCTAAACCAGAGCTCACTCGCCTCATTTGTCATGGTGGGTTTGGGACGACACAAGGAGCTTGAGTCAGCCACTGAGGCCCCAAATTGTGTTTAGTTTTCTAACTTCCAGCTGAGCTCAATAGGAAATCAGTTCTCTAAATAATTGTTCTTAATTTCTCTCATAAAATCCCCACACTTTCTAAAAGCTACATTTTAGATAATGGAAGAATTACAAAAACGTTCTTTTATATTAACATGAAAACCCATCTGCAGAGAGCCAGCTACGATTATTTGCATAGCAGTAACACTATCAGGCAACAAATCCTTTGTTGCAATCTCAGTTAAATTCCCCCCCCCCCAGCCAATGCAAATGGATTGCTCAAAATAAAGAAATTCATCTCCGAGGCACAATTTTAATGGCTCACTTGGATATGCTACATTTCTCAATAGGTATTTGAAGCCCTTACATGTAACACATTGAAATGAATAGAAAGAGACAGACGAGACAGAATGATAGAAAGAGACAGTTGCTCTAAGTAGTTGGGAAGAGAAGGGTCAAGGGAGGAAACATTTTGTTGTCTCAAGGTTGGTTTGAAGCAGTTTGTGAAATGTTTTATGCTTTAATAGTATGGCTGGGGAAGTGGGGAGTTTTCTCCTAGAATAAAACTGGAAGAATGATTCACCACATGTCTGCAACCGTTCCTTGATCCCAGTTAAGTTTGACACCACTAACACCTATGAGTCAGCGGAGGCTCCTTGGGATGGGCTTTGCATGCCCTGTTTTGAGCCTGTTACAGTAGGATCTTTACCCAAGGCTGGAAAGTGGCTTCCAGCGTTGCATGTGTCAGTTTTTCCTACCCACTACCAAATACCACCAGCCTCCAGTAAGAGCAGGGATCTGTTACTACATCCCTTGATCTCTGCAATACAGCTGTGAGAGTCTATATTTCACTGTTTATGTCCAAGGCCTCTGTGCTGTTTATCATCTCTCTGTAGCCAAGATGACAGATTTTCCCATAGGTACTTGGTGACACGATGCTGAAGATAAACATCTGGACCGGTCGATATAGCCTAAGAAAGAATGGCTGTCCTAACCAGCAGGCAAGCTATGGGAGGGATTTGCACATCATGCTTGAGCATCCCTTGCTCTCCTTCAATTTTCATGTGCTCTGTGCTTACATTTAGGAAACAATTCTGCTCCTAAAAAGCTATGATGTAATTTTTGGATTTGACAAGGTAGAAAATAAAGGACCTCTTCCATACATGATGCGCTGTTTTTCACATCTTACAATACGTCTTTGTGTTATTTGGTTCCAAGATTGCTCAGCCTCCGAGCTGCTTCAGCTTTCTATCTTGACTTGGCCCACAACTCCCTACAGAACAGTTACAACACTTAAACTATTGGATGATGAATAGGCTTCTATCTTCTGGAGCCATTTTCCTAAAACTGTGATGAGCAAATGGCAATGGGAACACTTGGAAGCACGTTTATCCAGAGGTACTTGCTACATTTATCCAGAATTAGAAGATTTCACAGTAGTTCTCATGATTTCTTTCAGTTCTATACCTAAACCTACTTGTTTGTTGGTTTGGTTGCAGTTGTTTTTGGGGGGAGTATTGTTAATGAACATTGCACAAAACGTTACTCTCTATACTGCAGTAGAATGCACTGCTGGCTGTTCTGCAAAATGGAGTAATTCCTGAGACTCATTTTTCTCCAGGTTTGAGTATCAGCCCCCACCTCCCATCAAAATACCCATATGTGTATAAACACATATGCATCTGTGATATGCTATATACCCAGCACATAGGCGTCTTCTTAAATGATGAATGTTAGCAAACAATATTAACAAAACAATAAATGTGGAAGTAAAATCAGTTCATGCTGTTTGCCAGAAGTTACAGGGGTCAGCAACAGGTCTGAACCAGAAAACAGATGTTTTTATGTCAAAGCAAGTGTTGATGTATTTTCCAGATTTCATTTCAAAGTAACCATTGCAATGTGAACTGTTGGACAGTGTTAATGGATAGTCCAGATAAGAAAAACAACTTTTCAAGTACATCCCCATGTCTGTAGCGCTTGCTCTGCATGTATTGATTGCAACAAATTGACACCTAAACTGAGATCAGCTTTGGGAATAGAGAATAAGGTGTTTGGGATGCATTTGGCAGATGCTTAAACAATTCTGCAAGGCTCTACAGAGGGAAGATTATCTGCTAAATTTTACACTTTGCAGAAGGTGATGAGCAGTTTCCATGTCAGTCAGTCAAAGTAAGCAATGTCCATAGTGATGTCATAGAATCATAAATGGTTTGGGTTGGAAGGGACCTTAAAGCTCCTCCAGCTCCAGCCCCTGCCATGCACAGGGACTCCTTCCACTAGAGCAGCTTGCTCCAAGCCCCTGTGTCCAACCCGGCCTTGAACACTGCCAGGGATGGGGCAGCCACAGCTCCTCTGGGCACCCTGTGCCAGCGCCTCAGCACCCTCACAGGGAAGAGCTTCTGCCTAAGAGCTCATCTCAGTCTCCCCTCTGGCAGGTTAAAGCCATTCCCCCAGTCCTGTCCCTATAGGCCCTTGTCCAAAGCCCCTCTCCAGGTTTCCTGCAGCCCCTTCAGGCACTGGAGCTGCTCTAAGGTCTCCCCTTCAGGAGCCTTCTCTTCTCCAGGCTGCCCCAGCCCAGCTCTCTCAGCCTGGCTCCAGAGCAGAGCTGCTCCAGCCCTCGCAGCATCTCCATGGCCTCCTCTGGACTCGCTCCAGCAGCTCCAGGTCCCTCTTGTGCTGCTGCCCCAGAGCTGGATCAGGACTGCAGGGGGGGTCTCCCCAGATCGCAGCAGAGGGGCAGGATCCCCTCCCTGAGCTGCTGCTCACGCTCTGGGTGTGCAGCCCAGCACACGGGAGGGGGGGTTCTGGGCTTAAATGCTCACTGCAGGGTCATGGGGAGCTTCTCATCAACCAACAGCCCAAGTCCTAGAAAAGCAATGATTGGGGGGTTAGTTAACATCTATGTGAAGCATGCAAAGTAGTCTTTACTGTTGGTGATCACAGCTTTCTGGGGTAGAGGAATGGTTTTGTTTCTCATCTGTTAGCTTTGGACTGAATTACTGCATGTACTTCATTTACACCTGATGCTTTTCCTGAAGTGAAAAGCAGCTCAGGATTTAGGTCACAGCTTGGTACCGAAGGCTGCATCTTTCCATGGCACATATGATGGGAACTGAAACACTCGTTTGTTGAATGCTGAGTGGAGTTTTGTCATATCGGGTTTTGTTCATAAAGCCTTTAATGGGTTGTAGTTATTTCTCTTGGTCTCTGTCTCTTCCTGTGCCATGCGGTTTACAGTCATGGTCAGAGCTGGATTCCTGTTCACTGATAAATGATGTAGTTTTCTTTTGGAGACAGGGAAAACATCCACTGGTATTTGGTTTCTGGCTTTCCTGAAGGTACAGAGTTGTTGCCTCTGACTTGAGGCTATGCATTAATTTTTCAGCTGTTGTTTCTTTGATTTATTATTGACTGAGCAAACCCAGAATTTCTAGAATGTATTATTTATTTAAAAGCACAAATCAGCAGATAAAAGCGCATGTTTTTGAAATGCTTGGGTAAAAGCTTTATATTTGTTGCTTTTGATTGGCGTCAGAACTTGCAATCTTTAAGCCTGATGTTGAGCACATCCTGCCTGAACTTACACTGCCCTTGAACTTCCATGTCTTCAAAAAGGAGGGGAAAGTACATTGGCTCCTGCAATCATTGCTCCCTTTCATTCAACGGCTCAAACAAAAAATAGCTTTAAAATGAGAAATGCCCGGTTATTTAAAGAATGCACCCAGGAATGATGCCCGTCCTCCCTGCTCGTCACGTGTAAGACACAGCACTCTTAGCTTTAATTCTCTTTCCAAGCCCTGAGAATTCGACCTGTAAAAGGTTATTTCTTTACCAAAGCACGGTCTTACAAGAAAAAACGAGGTTAAATTCAGAAAAGCCAGTTCCTGTGCTGCAGTCTGGGATATTCAGACTTCCTCAAGCCTGGCCACCCATCTCTGCTCCTCTAGAGCTTCAAGAGGAGGAGATTGGAGCACACTGAGCTATTACCTTGGGATAAGGTCTTTTAAGCTTTAAGATAAGCTTTGCCAGTGCTGCAATGACTGTTCTTTAAGGTTGCACTATGCGATAACTTATTTGCAGGAAGTTTTGTATGCCTTTGTGTTAAAATATTGGTTTTGCTCCTACAAAAGACCTCATATGATTGCTAAATTCATAGGAAAAAAAATAACAAACTAACTGGTTTGTTTTCCGAGAGTATGTGAAAATAAAGTTACAATATTATCAAAGGGCTATTTGGGAGGAATTTCAAATGACTTCTGCCAAGAAAAATCCTTTTGGAAGCTGATGGCAAGGTCAATATTTGAAGTTTTTATCCTTTAACTTTCCTAACAAAGTTACCCTATCATTAGCCATCCACTCGGACTGCGCTGCTGCATTTTGTCTCTCATAACTCTGAAGAATGGTCATAAGTCTTCATGAAGGAAGGCAAAATTTTTATATGCCAAAAATGATATAAGTGAGCTGGAGGTGGAACATTTATTCCATTAGAGGGTCCTGGACTTTAAAAATAAATGGCCTTTTAAATGACGCACAAGAATTTCCCTCCAGACTGGTCTTGTGAAATGTAGTGGCTTTGTCTCTGTCGTGGTTTGGGTTGGAGGCCCTTTGTTAAATAATAGGTTTATTTTAGTTCTCATCCAATTATTCCTTCAGATGCAGTCTAATATCTGTCTAGGGTTCCTTCTAGGGCCACAATAATATTACAGTAAGTGCTCTATCTTCAGTGTAGACAAAAGGAAAGGATTTTAGGAAAAGAGATGCAGCTACGCCTAACTTTTGCTGTCAGTTAACCTGCAACTATTTTTCCCTCCAGAGTGGGCCAGCAAAAGGGCTTGTATTTTATCAGTCAGAAAATCCCCTTTGAATCCTGTTGACAGATACAGTCCTTGAAGGCAAGGACCAGCATCATTCTTCACATCCGGTATGGACTTTCTCCATCTGGGTCTTTTAAAAGGATGCTAAATACCCCAAGGCAAATCAGTAAATAACTATCCACTGCCATAGCACAAAACTGCATAAATACTGCTGTTGTACTGAAGGGTTTAAGTGCTATCTAGAAGATACCGCCATTTATGATAACATGATATGCCTAAGCATGAGCCTTAAGGTTCTGATGAGTAGCTATTTGTTTCTTGCCACCTGAGGATGACTGATCCGCCCTGGCTGGGAAGGTTAGGGCCAGAGCGATTGCCTTGTATTGTATGATATGGCAATTTGCGTCTGGAAACTTCTTAGGTCGCTGGAGGAAGTGAAAAATAAATTGGAGGAGAATGCTTGGTCTCCCTAATTATACACCCATGTGCTTTACTTAGTTCAGAGGTGGGTGAACACTCCACTGCAGCTAGAGCAAAATGCTTCTATATTAAATTATTGGTTATGTATTCAGAATGTGAATTTACATCAGCCACTGAGGTTATGTCTGGAGAAGCAGCTTAGGTTTAAAACTAAAATTTGCCTGACTTTTCCAAGTCTCTGTTCTCTATTCTTCTAGGATTTATACAGTGCTCTTTTGTTGTTGTTGGGTTTAAGTTATCCATGCGTTTTGACACTAATAAGCTAAGAGCAGTTCTTAAAGCTTTCATTTAGCCAAAGCTCTCAGTTGATTGAGGGAGATCTATTGAGGCACTGAGAAGCAGAGCAGCTCATCCCTGCGTATCAACCTCAGCATTATTTCATCTGTAACTGCTGTTGCTGTTAAAGCAGTAAATTGCTTTCTGCAGTCTAAGCCACAAACTTTTCTGCCTCACTGCATCAGAAATTGGAGTATTTGACACATGAAGCTGGAATTTCAGTTCTAGAGGAGGTTGCTCAGTCTCAGTGGCAGTGAAAACAAGTCAAATAAATTGAGGTTATTTTCTTCTGGGATCTGAAGGTGATCAACTCTAAGGACCACATTTGTGTTTTGTGGTATGCTGAAGATGTCTTTTGAATTTAGAAGACCTGGCTTTTTATTAATGTTTCTAAAATCATAGCTGGTACTATTCAAAATTGGTTCCAGGACAGTGTTATCAATAACAATGCTCTAATAGGAGACCATAAATTATTCTTCATTTTACAAAATAAGTCTGTCTAATATGTGGCTTACAATGCCATGTCTGGGGACTTCATCTGTTGCACGTCTCTTGGCACTGAGCCACTGACATGGGTCAATGCCTCTCATGTAATATATCCAAATAGACTAGAGGTGTAACGACCAGATAAAATGTTCTCACATCCTTTATAGGGATAAGGTGAGAGAAATGGCTTCAGAAGAAAGGTTGAGAATAGAAATCTTGTTCAGATTCCCAGGTTATAGAAAACACTCTGCAAAGTTCTCTCATGGATGCACTTCTTGCAAGATACAGTGAGAAATCAGTTGTCTTCTGACAGGCTGTAGCTCAAATCCTTCAGTCAGCAGCAAGCATAATAATAATCAATGTTAAGCAGCTGAAAACTGTTGTTGTCTGATGAATACCGATTCTGGAAGCTAACTCCTCTTCCAATTGCTCATAGCATTGCGGGTTTCATTTTCATTTAGGAGCAAGTTCTTACTAGAAGCCATTCGCCGCTCCTGTCATGGTGATATTATAATAAGTTTAATGAGTTTAATTTCCTAAAATCCTCAAAAATGTTCTTCCATATTTTTTCTCTGCAAACTTTTTCCAAAAGCAGCTCTGCCTTTATTGCCTTTGAGTGTCCTCTCCCTGAGAGAAAAAGAAACTGCAGTGAGACAGGAGGCAATAAAGCCATTCGTTAGTCAAGTGATGAGCTTCTTAAAGCTGAAAGTACTCTGAAAAGAAGACAGGTAGAACCCTTCCTAAACCATTGTGTAAACAAAACTATCACAGCCTTTAAATCTCATGGAACCATAAGGCTTTATGACCATCAGTTGAGGCTTTTTAGTCCACTGCTCTCTTTGCAAATACAAGTTATCATTTTCCTGAATTTAAAGTCCCACCTAGAAAGGAAGATCATGCTCAGTAAAACGACTGTTTAAATGCAAAATAAACCCCTGACTTTCTGAAGGAGTCCACAAGTAATGACTTTTTACACTGCTTAGGTTTAAAACTCCTCAGTAACAGCGGTTCAAATGTTTTAAGTGCTAAATTACAAGTTAGCTTCCCAAACTAATTGAAGTGGATGGTACAGTAGATTGCTAACCAAAGTCTGCATCTTTTCCTTGAGAGACTGGTCCAAAGCCAGTTGGAACTAACTGGAATCTTTCCAGTGAGTTCACTTTGGACTTTGGAAGATCAACAATATGTGTTTATGTCTTTTCAATCCCCTTCTGCTCCCATGCAGGGTATGCAAAGAAAGGGGAAACCAAGGAGTGGGTATAAGCTTCTGAGTGTTGGGCCTGAGGTGCAGTAGTGACGTGCTAAATATCCTGTTTCAGTGCTGTGGCAAGTAGTGTGCATAATCTGCAGATAAGCACTGGCAGCCACCTCTGTTACTGGATGCATGACCCAGCATTGGGTCATCCTCCACAAATGCAAAGCCCTTCCTTGGATCTGCCCCAAGGCTCCTGCAGCCCCTTACCCCCCGATTAAGAAACCTGCAATGTGCCTAGGGTTTAGCTTCTCTTACCTGTAGCTCTGGGTGTCCATGGACTGAGTTTGAGTTCTGTGCTTGGCATGTTCCCACTGTTAAGTCTGATCTCAGTATTTCCATATGCATAAAACGCAGTTTTACAGCTTACCATGGTGCGTGAAATACTTAACTCCACCTCACTCAGCCACCTGCAATGTGCAGCATGAAAGGCTACCTGAAACTAAAAGACATCTATGATGCTCATGTCTCATAGGTAATGGTATTATATGGCAATCAGCCAGTTTTGCATTTCTGTTTATGTCAAAGCAAATGGATCTTGAATGGGTAAAATCCTAAAGCATGAAGGGAAGCAGGACAGGAGCTCTGGAGAAGCCAGTTTGTTCATCCTGCTGCTGCTGCAAGCAGGGAGGAGAGGCAGAAGTGGGGTCTGCTGCTCTCAGGAGGCATCATCCACAGCCCAGGCTCTGGAACCCTGTTCAACCCTTTGTATTTACCCAGCATTTCACATCTGCAAGGAGTGGGGCTGTGTGTGCTTTAGATGGCAGGGCTTGCACCTGGTGAAGAATTTGCATCATCTCCCCTCCAAAACTGCTGTGTCCACTAATTGCCAGAGCCCTGTAGTGTTTAAAAGCGAATTACAGCTTCAAATAGTTTCATGGGGCTGGAGGCTACCAGATTCCGAGAACTTCAGAAAAAGAAAGAAAAAAGACAAAAAAGAACTAACGTTCTGCAATGCTGGACACTGTGGTGTATAATGGCACAACTGCGAGTGTGAACTGCTCCTGTCTGCTCTGTCTCCAAGTGATGGTGCACAAACCGGTAACAATGAGAGTGTTTCCCAGCACTGGGGATTTAGATGCAGTCTAGTGACAGCCTTGGCAATGGATGCTCTGACGCAGCGGAAAGCATCTGCTGTGAAATGATTAGCTAAGAATGGGAACGCACGACCTGATCATGCTGCTTCCATTAGAAGTGCTTGCACAGTCAAAGCTGAACACCCCCGATGCCCAGTGCTGAGCTCATTGTGCCTGCCTTGCATGACAAACTTCTCCCCTCTTTCTTAATGCCAAATCACTGATCTGGCTCCTTTTCCCCACTTGGTTCTTAGGTTCGAGGGCTGGGTGCAATCCTTTCGAGGTCCCCAGTGTGCATGCTCACTCTGAGTCAGATTTTGGTATGTTACCATCTGATTTGTATGTATAATCTCTAAATAGTATCTTGAGTCCTAGATGATTCTGAGGTCTTTTAACACAGTTATCATATTATCGTATGAAGCCTGAGCATAGCAACCTCAGCAGCAAAATAGCTCAGAACTTCCCTTCCCCAGCCCCCAAAACTTGCTCACTCCCTAATAAGCTCAGACACAGAGACTAGCACTCATGGGCAGACCTGGATAAAAACTGCCCGTGGGTGTAAAACAACATATACAATGAAAACTATGCAGTTTATAATTGTGTTGTTTCAAACAACTCTTTTCTATCTTAGCTGTTGGAGAGGTAGAGGAGCTAACTGTAGCTATAGCCTAGTTTTGCCTCGTATAAGGGGTTAAGGCATGGGACAGACACAAGACTAATGTGGAAAAGTGGGTCTGTAAGTTTCCTGGGTCTGGAAAGCCGTCCATAGCCAAGATGCTGTCTGGTCAAATAACTCTTACGAATTTCCTGTCCTTGGATTGAACAGCAAATCTAGATAAAAAGCTCCTGCTTGCTTCGGAAGCCTGCTTGTTTGCCCACAGGGGTTAGGCTGTCAGGATCGCATCCCCGCTGCTCATGCTGCTTGAGGGAGCTATGTGCAAATACCCTTCTGCTGCAGGGCAGGATCCAGATCTTGCTGTGCAGAGATTCGGTCCTCAGCAGTGCTTCCTTGCTCAAATATCATCTACCTGTCAGTCATGGTCATTGGAGCTGGCTTTCCAGGAAGATAAAAGTGCTGTATGGACCAAAGCAAAATCCGCAACCACTGACACTGGGCACATGGACAGAGGAATGCAGTCTGGGCAGAATACAAAAGGCAGCTATAAAACATCCTGCTGCTATGAAGCATTCCCATCCAGCCCGATGGAAACCAGCCTAGAGCCTGTCTGTGAAGGAGGTGGAAAATTTAACAAAGGGACTAAACTGTAAATCTATGTGAAGAATCAGGGTTCACCTTCCTGAGCACAGCAATAGGCAATAGCTTTGCCCTCATCTTATCCCACTGATGGGGACCACAGGGTGTCTTGCAGGATTTTCAGCACCCCACTGCAACAGGCAAGCCCAGGGAAAGCAGCCTCCCCTCAGGAAATGCTGTCCCCATTGGCATGCAGGAGAGTCCGACCATGAGCTGCAAAGAAACAATTGCACATCCTCTGGCAAACTCGCACGCTTTAATTTTAGGGGGTCCAAGCCACTCTCATTATATGTGGGTGCATTTTTCCTAATGGTTGGATGCTTGGGGCTGGCAAAACAGCCTCAGTGGATGATATTTGGCGCTCCATGTATTTTCCATGCAAGGTGAGCCAACAAGCCTGAGGCAGCTCTGGGGCTGGCCAAGTCCTCCTCCCTGTCGTACAGACTCATGACGTGCCAAGGAAGCCACACGAGTGGCTGCACGAAGGTGGGAAGGTAGTGGGGGGAGAGAAACCCTTGCCTGCTCTTCCAGTGACATCCAGGAAGAGAAACGAGAGGAGACCTCTCCCTGCATCCACAGCCTGGCTCGCAGGAGACCTTTCTACTCCGGCCCAACACGTGATGGTCCTTTATTTGGACACCGTTTCTCTCCCACCCCCTCACCGCTGGTGATGAAAACCCCCAAATTTGTCCCAGAAGCGGCGTACCTGGACGTGTGGAAAAGGACAACTGTCTGCTGTGGGAAGGGCACCAGATCGGGCTGTGGTTACTGACCCTGTCTGTGGCTGAGGGCTCTGACGATGGAGGAGCCCATACCCGGCCCTCAGCGATGCCTTCCAGAGGTGGCTGGCAGATGTTTGCTGGTGTCTTTGGCTGCCCCGAGTGTCCCTCGCTCAAGGCCTTGCACAGAATTCCCTCCTCTGCCAAGAAGTTGGAAAAAAAAGGAAAAAGCTAACAAAAAAAAAAAAAAAAAATTAGACTCATATTAAAAAAAAAAAAACACGACCCAGTTTGGAAAATATGTTGCTTAAAATCAACTCCCATTTAAAAAAATTAGTTCAAGATGTTGTCACTTCCCGAGCCAGGAGACATTGGGAGCACAATGCAGGAAGCCTGTCCAGCCCCCGCGTTCCCGTCCGACAGGGACGAGCTATTGTAGCATGGGCGAGATAAAAAGGGTTCTGAGCACCCAGACAAAATGTTCCTTGGGCTCTGCACAGCACACGTGTAACCCCAGCTGTGCCCTGCAGTGACCATGAGGATGGAAAAGAGGTTTAGGAGCCTTTTTTCAGCTATACTTCCGTGAACTCACTCAGGCACGTTTCAGTGGCATATACCCATGCAAAGCCTATTTCTGCCTGTCAGCAATGGGATGTGGCTAAAGAGGGCTGCCACCGACCCCTTCATCCCCCTTGCCACCCTCAGCTCAGGGCTGGGCAAGCTCCAGGCTAGTCCCTGGTGGTACCAGCAGCAGGTGAAACCTGCAATACAGCAATACAGTCCTGCAATGCAGTATGGAATTCAATAGGAATACCCCTGCCTGCACCTTGCTTCAAAGGCAAAAGAGCTGTCAGTGCTTGAGGCTCCATATTTGAGGCTATCTGAAAGTCAAAGCAAAGAGGAGGTCAAGCCATAGGACTGTCAGATGGAGATGCTGCAGGATGCTGATGCCGAGTAATGCACGAGGACAAAGAGCCAACCACGAGAGACATAGGAATAAATAAACCTTTTAAGTGAGCAGGAACACTGCACTCCATGAGTGTGACACACACCAAGAGCACTAAGGCGTGAGGATCACTATTTGTTACATACTATTCTGCTACCGCAGCGACCAGTGCAATCGCATTCACAATAGATTTTAAAGGGGGAAAGGAGAGAAGAGGAGGAACAGATTTTTTTCTCTACAACTTCAGGACCAGGTTTAAATACCTTTAATGCCAATGGGCATCTTTCCAGTACTTTCGTTAGGTTTCAGCACATATCCTGACAGCAGTAGGCAGGTAAATACACCAGCACCTTTACTTAGCAGCAAGTTTCAGCGTGAGAGAGAAATAACTCATATTTGAGAGTCAATAAATTGCCTATTAACCCTGTGGTTTCTTTCTTTCACCCTAAGGTTTTTCCTGCAGTGAGCCAGTGCTCAGTGTGTAGGAGATGGACTCCAAGGTGAATTTTTCAGTAAAACAGTTTTAAGGCAACTCAGATCTGATCGTTCTCCATTTTTTAGCATTGCAGCTCTTTTCAGTGTCTTGTAAATTAAAATGCATGGTATTGTAGTGGGAAATAAAGGCTTACGAGGCACAAGTGTGTCTTATAAGTGCAAGTTCCATTCTCAACACATATTTTAGTAGAGAGAACCATCCGCTCCTTCGCAGTGCTTAGGTTAACTGTTTTACTCAATAATCTTGAAGGTCTTTTCTTTTCCAACCTAAATGATTCTATGATGAACTTCAGGAACTGTGTCATTTAATAAGAAATTTTGATAGCAATTATAGAATGTACAGATTTGTTTTCTCAATGCAACCAGTGCGCATTTCTGAGGAATAACAAAAATGTCGTTTAAAGGGTCTAAAACATAGTCTGAAATAAATTCTGGAATATTATAGCCCTGAAGCTGGATCTCTCAGGTCCTCTGTAGAAAGCACTGTATTTCCTATTTCTAATGGTATCAAAGTCTTGGCTCTAATTTTTGACATTGCGTGTAAGAAGTTAGGTTTAAATTGAATTTATTAGCACTTGAAGTACCAATGTTTGGAGATTTTCTCAGGGATAAGCATTTAACAAACCATATTCTTTGATAGTCTCTTATAAATGCTTAAATATGAATTTAAATTCAAGAAATTAATTTTAAAATTCAAATTTAAAATTCAAATTGAATTTAAATTCAAGAAATGGAATTTTGAAAGCTGAGTATCATCTTTTTGGCTTCATTTAACAATATCTTTCAAAGATTGCTGTCTGTAAGCTAACGTTAAGATCCATACCTATACACTAACAGGGTTTAATTTCATAGCATGATTTGGACAAAGAACGAGAGGTATCACCCCCTCTTGCTTAAAGACGATACATCATGGAGATTAGAAAATACATGGTATTTGCCTCCTTAGGTCTTGGTAGAAGAGAAAACATTTCTTTTTTCATAGAAATGAAAGAAGTCCCATTTTATTCTCAGCTGTAGGGGTATTTGCTCCATGTTGAAGGCCTGGCTATAGACTACAAAGGTTGAATTTCAAATCAGACAATAATGATAATGATACCCCAAGAAATCAGTTAGATGATAAAGATGGATGAAAAAAAGATCTGGGAAATGAAGGGCTACACAATGTAAGATTTCTACCACTATCTAAATGGAAAATTATAGCAACTCTTGTTAAAATATGCACTATGAGGCAACAATACTCGCACACAAACAAGTCTTTGAGTGCCTAAATCTGGGTAAATTTCTTTAACAATAGTGGAAAACAGAGACAAGCTTCATCTGCTTCAAGGCAGGCGTTAACAAAGTCACCCATGTTGCAGCTATGTGAAGAGATCACTGTTTAGTCAATGGAGGTTATAAACAGGCGTTTTGATAAAACGATTTGTCTCCTCCTAAAGCAGACTTCTCACTCAGGTCTCATAGTTCCCTACATAGTGAACCTTTTCTGTTCATTGCTCAAAGGGGAACTGAGATTGCTCAGCCGGAGGTAGAGCTTCCCATGCTGGTACCTGAGATTGAGCGCAATGAATCCCACTGCCCAGACTGAACATATAACTTTGAAAATCAGAGTGATTTTTAACTGAGAAATCCTAAACTCAGACTTCTTTTTGTTGGTGGGGTTTTTTTACAGATACTGAGTTTGAAAATTCCTGTTGAACTGAAGTATTTTGTTTGTTTTCACTAGAAAGATATGAATTGAGTCACGAAGTCTTTGATCTAAATGTCTGCTTGTTTGCACAGGCTTCCTACAGAACACAGAACTAAATACTGTTGTGCTTTAGGTTATTTTTTCAACCTATGTTACTTTCCAACTTAAATGCAAAACAAATTTCTCCTCAGCTATGTATGTCTGCTACCTGTGGCTCCTTTGTCGTCTCTTTCATAAGCACATTTGCATTTCTCTCATCAAATGCAGACCTGCGCATTTCTCTCATCAAAATAGAAAGAACTCCTGCCCAAAGTTTCCTCTTGAATTGAAAATACAAGCAAAGAAGGTCAGAAGAGGTTAAGCATCATTTCTAACACTACAAACCCCTTCAAGCCATAAATAGCAAGGTGATTTGGTTTCTTAGTGTTTACCACGACATTAAAACTAGTTGTAAGGAGCCTCTCAGGCTGGTAAGTTGATTATTAAGGGTTGTGAATATAAACCAGAACTTAGAAATGGGGGTAGAAACCAGGCCAAAGCTGTGCTGGCTCTGAAGAAGTAATGGTTAGGAGCAAGACTGCCTGACTTTACGCCAGAGAAATTCTCATTTGAACAAATCATTCCACGGAATCCACTGCACCTTGTCTGTGTGCCAGCAGCTTTCACAGAGGCAAGGCAGCACACTAGGACATATTACGGCTCTCCCCATGCAGCCTGGTGCTGAGCACCAAGTAAGAGCAAACCATGCCATGTTTCAAGCCTCCAGTTCAGACTGAGACATTGCACTCTGGGTGCCACAGTGGCAAAAAAATGGACAGTCCTTGCCCAGGGAGGTAAGGCTTGCTCTGCAGTCCCCTTGATGGCTCTGGGTTAACCTTTGGGCTTGGCTTTGAAGGTGCCCATTAGCAGTCCTCCCGTTAGGGTTTGTGTCTTGATTTTAGTTCATTCACCTGGAACAGACGCATAGCTCGGTAACATCACATCTGGCATTAGCACCATGTCACACACTGGGTTTTTCAGTAGGTTATCTAATATTTGCTATGCTGGTTCAGGTCTTCTGCTGGCCGCCTTGCAAACATCCCTGTAGGAGAAGCTTGGGTCCTCTCAAGGCCCTGGTTATCCAGATTATTAACAGAAGATGCCATAAAGCACATTGTACACAAACCTCAAGCAACAAGGACCTCTTGGATTCACAGCATGCTTGCATGTGCACTACAGCTTGGGAGGCTGAACATTACCTTTTCTGTTTGTTGGATGGGGACTATATTCCATGGTGCTCCAGGTGCACACAGCTTAGACCCATGGGGTCTGTGCACCAAGCAGGACACCCAGGCAAAGTCACAGAGCCCATGAGCGATGCTGATGAGCACTGAGCTGAGTAAAGTAAACCCAGTTTGTGCAGAGCACCAGCTTGTAGCGGCTCCCAAACCTTGACCTTATGAAGTGCAGTTCTTGGCAGAAGGCTGCTGTTTGCTTCCGCTTTCCTTTTCTCTGGAGCCACGTCTTTAATCGCAGTGAGGGCCACCCCTGCGCACTCTGGCTTGTGCTCCTGGGGGATGCTGAGCTCCCGTCAGCCTCCTGCCAGGAGTTCATTAATTACAAGAACAGAAGAGCCGCCTGCGAGCTGTGCCAGCATGTGGCTTCCAGGTCTTTGATGGCGTGTGTTTATGCAACTGAGGACAGCGCTGGCGTCTGCTGTGCCTTGCGGGGTGACAAGGCAATGACAGTACATGCAAGGGTGAGCTCATCCACTGCTTACGTGAAAGCATCCTGCTTTCATCATGCCAGAGAGGGGCCAATGTCAGCACTCGATGTGATGAAGTCACTCCACCGGTGCCATGCCGTATGTCCCCTGGGGTAATTGCATGGACAGACTTAGCCAAGCTGAGGGGATTCATGTTTTGCTTGATACAGCTGACCAATATGCCACTGCTGATGTCAGTGAAAACAGAGATCAAACTGAGCTGGCTGTATAGAACCACAGACTCACAGAGTGGTTTGTGTTCAGGGGACCTTAAGGCTCATCCAATTCCAACCCCTGCCATGGGCAGGGACACCTTCCATAGAGCAGCTTGCTCCAAGCCCCTGTGTCCAACCTGGCCTTGAACACTGCCAGGGATGGGGCAGCCACAGCTCCTCTGGGCACTCTGTGCCAGCGCCTCAGCACCCTCCCAGGGAAGAGCTTCTGCCTAAGAGCTCATCTCAATCTCCCCTCTGGCAGGTCAAAGCCATTCCCCTTGTCCTTTCCCTACAGGCCCTTGGCCAAAGCCCCATGGAGCTCTCTTCATATGGCCTTCAGAGCTCCCTACCATCGCCAGCCCCAAAACAGATTTTTGCCTGCATTTCACAGGTAGCAAATGGTAGGTAAGAGTCAGCGGCTCGCTCAGCACCAGCCACCGTAGCTCCACTGGATGCTGTGGACTGACACCGGTTTGCACCCTACAAAGACTCAGTGCACGTTCTTTTGGGCCTCCTGATTGCTGTGAGTCATCCACATTCCAACTGAAAAATAACCCCATTTCAAGGCAGTTTAGAAATGTCAAAGTAGTGCTTAGTTTCTTGACTGCTAGCATCGAACCCAGCCAAGCAGCTATCTGCAGTTTTAGAATGTCTTGAGAAGATTTATAGATCCCATGAAAACACTATTCCATCTCCCTGGTGATTTAACCTTCCACTTGCGTTTTAACTTCAGTCCCTCTTTAGATCCTGTGGAAACAACACTAAAGCTAAACACAGAATGAGAATGAGCTCACACCATCTGCAAAGACTTCGCTCCTGGAGATGCCGTGTTTAAGTTAGGAAGACCCCTATCAGGGCAGCAGGAGTTCAAGTGAAAAGCTTTCTGTAATACAAGTGTTTTAAGGGTGCATACACTGAGCATCACATTTGCTGATAACCATGCCAGGATTTGCTACAAAGAATAGAACCAAAATAGGAATGAGTTTCATGAGCAGATGTCAACCTTTTTTAATGGTAGACTGAAACAAAGCTTTATAGGAAAATAGAGGAATAAGGTTGGAAAAACTGAAGATAATGATCACAGCACTGCTGGAAACTTCAAAACACGGTGTTACAACCATTGATGTAAGATGAACAGTCTTCTAAACAGTAACTTCTATGTGAATAACCCCAGTAATAATGATCAGTGCTTTCATACTTGGCAATTAACATATTATCCTTGTATCATACTTATATGCATAGCATGCATCTATAATCATAGAATCATAGAACGGTTTCTGTTGGAAGGGACCTTAAAGATCATCTGGTTCATGATGTAATGTGCTGTTAAAGAGTGAGGGTTGAGATGTTCTCACCTGCCATCTGAAAAAGGATCAAGTATTTTAGTACCATAAAAAGAGTGTTTGCAATATACCTATGAATGTTTTACAATACCCAAAACACTGGAAGCAGTGGGATGGAGTAACTGGAGAACCAAAGTGGTGTGAGAGAGCTTGAAGCAGAGCCCAACCATAGCATGTGTACAGAAGGAAGGACTGTTGACAGGAAAGTACAAGCTGGAACTTACAAGCTTGGATGGGTGGCAGCTGAGCTCTGCAACTGCTGCAGATAACTTGAACTAAAATACTAGGAACTGTAAAGCCAAGAGGCCTGTGCTCCTCCAAGAAGTGCATGAATTTAGGAGACTGCTTTTTCTTCTTAGAGTTTTCCAGTCTTCCAGAAAGATACTTCTTCTCCCTGGTACCCAGTGCCAGGACACACAGGGATGGCTCAAAGCTGCATCCATCAAGGGATGTTTGGATTTGATATGAGGAAGCACTTCTTTAGCAAGAAGGCAGTCAAACCCTGAAACAGGCTTTCTAGAGAGGTGTTTGATGCCCCAAGCTTGTCAGCATATGAGGCATTTGGGCAATGCCCTTAATACTGTGGTTTAGCTCTTGGTCAGCACTGAAATGGTCAGGCAGTTGGACTAGATGATGATTGTAGGTTCCTTCCAGCTGAACTGTACTGTTCAGTTCTGTTCCATTCTGTGCTATGCTATGCCATTCTGTTCTTTCTGTTCTGTTCTATTCTCCTAACAGTTCTATATTCGACTTGTCTTGAGTTGAATGACTATTAGACTCTTATTTGCCTGAAATGCCAAGGGTATTTTAGCTCCAAAACCACTTTGAAGGACACGTATCACGAAAGATACAAGTGACAACTTGATTTCATGTTTTAGTCTCTGTTTCAGGACAGATGTTCGCACGCATCAAGACAATGCACATGGGTAGCCAGAGGCAGGCTGATGCAACCCTCAGTTTAGTGTGAAAATTCATTTGAAGTCTGGCAAGGACAAGTTGGAGAGCTACAGAAAGTTGCAAACCCCCTACGTCTTGTGGAGAGCTGTGCCACTGACGCTGCATGGGGAATACTGATTTCTGGCTCACGTCTCTTGTGACGAGGAGTTAATGGCACAGGGATTATCCAGCATGGTTGCTATGAACGCCTCCTCTCCAGCCAAGTTTGCTCATAGAGTTTCTTGCAACATCATGAATTAGGGGCTGTTTATCTTCCTGGTGAATGTCCTTCACCCAGGCGTAGCAGGGAACGGACATGCCAGTTTCTGAACATCATTCCTCCATAGGACATACTTTAATTTGACCACACATTCTTCCTGAAGCCTGCCATGTAGAATAACCCAAACAATGGGACTGCCTGGAGCCAAAAGAAGGGGTGGCAGCTGAACCCAGCCTCCTACAAGTCAGAGGCAGACCCTGAGTCAACCCACAGATGGTACAACAATCCTGAAAATATGTAGCTGATACTGAAAAGACAAAACTCAATGATGAAATAGTGACCTTTGCCAGGAACAGGAAAGCAGACCTAGAGCAGTTGGGTCCATGGTCAATGCACAGGCAAAAAACAGCTCTTCTAAGCAGCACAAGTAGTGCATTGCTGCTATCACCATCACTTCCCCTTGTCCCTCTGAAACCAAGCTGTGCAGTTGGCCATGTTTGTATGGGATAAAAAAGTGCTTCAGCCACTGAGTACAACTTACACAGCTCTTTCGTGACCTGCACCTTTCTGAGAGCTATTTTCCTACCTTGATTTGTGGGAAGATGTTCAGTTCTCACCTAAAACCCTGACAAATCTCTTTTCCCTTTAGTATTTAGTAGTTTGAGTACTGAAAGAGTAAGGAAGGTATTGCTCTTGTCATTTTGTTGGTGTGTGCCAAAACTCTTATGTACATTCAGGCTATGTAAAGAAAAGAAAGAAGGGGGATAAGGGATTATACCCTATATATTTCTTTGGTTGTGGAGATGCCCAAGGTGGAAGAAAACAAACCGGTAGGCAGTGCATGTGAAGATCATGCTTTCCTCTTTGCAAAGGCCCCCCAGGGCAAATGAATGATGAACCAGCATGTCATGAAATAATTAGCTCTAGCTGAAGTAATTGCATTCCCATACTATGCTGGATCTAGCAATAATCCAGACTGGAAGTAACAATTTCCTATATAATTGGCACTAACTATCAACATCAAAAGAAAAAAGGCCGTGTCATTTAGCCAATGTAGATGGAAATTTGTGTGGAAGTGCAGGTGTTACTTGGCTTTTTTTCTTTCTTTAACAATTTCTTGGCTTTTCTTTTTTTAACTATGGCCATTGATGGCTTGATCTGAGGCGTGCATCCCATTACAAATGTTTTCCTACGCAAGGCACTTCAGTGTGAGGGTTTTCAGTATAAAGCAAGTGCTGTTTACAGCACATGAGTGCAGCGATTCTGCTCACACCCTCAGGTTCAGGTGGCCCAAAGTTCATTTTAGCACTTGAGACACCTGACCAAACACATGCCACTTGTCTTTCCTCCTCTAAAGCCCTTGGACAGCCGTGTTCCAAGCAGCTGCTGTAGAAATAAAGGAGGAAGCTTAGAGGATGTATTGTGCTTGGCTGCCCTTGCCTGGTGCTTTTGGCTGGCTGGGACACAACTCGCCATGTAGGCAACATCCAACATTTCCTTCTGCTCTTAAAAGAGATCCTCCAGAGAGGGAGATTTCTCTAGTGAGCAACACATTTGACATTGTGCTAATGCTTCTCTAATATAGATAATATCACTTCCAACCTTTGAAGCACAGCAGTGCTTTGCTTCCTTCCCCATTTCCCAAGTCCAGCTCTTGTAGTGGGAAAGGCAGCAGTGCACAGGAACATGTCCTGCCTCGGTTTGTACTGGACTTCTCCCTCTGATTATTCCCCCTAACGTTTCCCACCGTCTGCCCTTTTAATCCACATCTGTAAGAGTGAGACTGTTGGAACAAACCATCCTAAGGGCAATATCACTTTGGCAGCATGAGCCAGCACAAGGTGGAAATTAAATGGGAGAGAGCTGGGCACTTTCAATGTCCAAATTCAGCAGCTCAGTTAAGAAAACTTTTCTTGGAAAGGAAAGAACAGGGTCATAAGCACTGAATGTTGGTTTCCACCAGCTAGAGACAACTTCGCGCTCAATTTATCCCCTTCAGCAGGAGGTGCAAATGTTTGGTCCTTCCTTGAAGTGAACCTAAAAGGCCAAATCCATCCATATCCTCCTTCCGTCCGTGGGGCCCTCTACAGCCCTGAGCTGGTCCCCATGAGGGCCATTGGGTATGAGCCCACGTGAGCAAACCCAGTGGGTGCTCTGGCTGGCTGGTCAGGGCTTTCAGGGATTTGTATCACCTGAAAAGTAATGCTGATGTTTAGGAACCTTTAAATTTGAATTTGGTCCCCCCCGTCTTTTCTATATACCCATAAACAGGCTGAGAAGGGGCAGGCAAAGATGGTTCTCCACCACCTCCCTTCTTTTCCCTTTCATTTTTCCCTTTTATCTGGGATGTGTTGGCCGCTTTCTGGGCTACCACTCTGTTGGCATACTTTAATCTTGCCTCCTCTCACCTCTTGTTCTCACTCTTTCATTGCTGTTTTTCTCCCACTCTCACCTACATGGAACATGAATCTGATAGATTCCTGCATGGGTTTTCCACTCTAGGATGTCCCAGCAGTTTGAAACAGGGAAAACGGGCACCAGTTTGGGTAAGCTTTCTCTCCTGATAATGGACACTGCTGGTTGCTCACAGTCTGCTCTGTGCTCAAGCAAGCACATTCAACTGAAAGAGACCCAGGACAGATCCTGTGCTGGCATAAAACATCATCTTTCTTTGGACAGCTGCAGAGTACTGAGTGTCTGTAGGAAGAGGCACTACCGTTCATCAGCTCTAGTGGTATGGTTGGGAAAAGCAGCAATCTTTAGGCAGGATCCCCTCTTCAAGCCCACAACAGAAGCAGCTTCTTTGAAAGCTGAATGCCAGTTCAAAGCAGTTATTCAGAGTTCAGTCCTTCTGACAAGCTGCATTATTTATTTCCTTTAAAGCAGAAGTTCTAAGGAAGAAAAACTTTAGCTTAAAGCTACAGAATGCTTTATAGAGACAGCTTTTGTTTCCTTACAAGTCTCTGAACTTCATACATACCATTTATTTAATTCAAAAGTCAACACTTGCTGCCAATAACTAAGTTTTACATAATTTCTGCAGAAGCGTGCTGGGAGAAAACATCTGGTTTTCTGTCCCTCTATGAAGCAACATAGCGAGCTATGGTCACACATACAGTATTAGTACAGCATATTACTTTCATAAAGTCAATGCAACGCAGGCTGTCTAGCATAGCTCCTCTCTTTTGGAGAGATGTGGGATATTTCTTGGGGTAAAGTGTCAATATCCTCTTCAGAGCTCCCTCTGGTACTTGGTAGGCAGTTGGACCATCAGTAACAGAATCTCTGCTGTCTTTCGTCATTGCTTTCAGTATTTCCACTCCATGTGCTCTTACCACAAGCAGCAGTAAACTGCTGCCAGCATCAGAAATGTCTATTCCCATACAAGTTGCTGAGTATGAGATACTGCAGCAACAAACGAAGATCACTACCTGGCAAAACAACCGTGGCGAGAAGACCCAAGCTCAGCATCCCAATGAAAAATCACCCCATCAGATTAACAGAACCAACTCTGAAGCAATCACATAAAGAATGGCATGGCGGCGGTGGGACAAGAGGGAGGGCTTTCCCCACACCTTTGCAAGCCCCATAGGAAAGTGGAGAAGACCCACTAGCCCAATGTGTGGGGAGAGCAAGGAACCCGCTAAACCCTTGCTTGTCCTGGGGAGTGCGGGATGGAGAGGGGACAGTGGGGACAGACTGAGGAGCACTGTGGCTGCCCAAACAAATCCGTGCTGGCCAGGCTGGGATGGCAGCGAAGGGGGCGATGGGATCCTTTCTCTACCAAAAACTAAACCGTGTCCCTGGCCCGGCCTCAGGGATAATTTTAGTGCAGAGGGTGAAACCCAACCCCTTCAGTGTGACACGGGCTGTAACACAGAGCGGCCAACCCGGCTGTGCTGCTGCAGGAATGCCAAAGCTGTTTATCAGCACTAGGCAAGCATGGGAAAAACCCCAGCGGGGAGCAGGATGAGCCCAGCAGGCTTCCCTTGCCTTTCCTCTCCCTTCCTTTTGCTCCCGGGCCCCTTTGCATGGCGTCAGCAAAGCCTGAGCTGAGCCCAATTAATGGTGATGGCCGGGTGCTGAGCGCATGAGCAACAACCCCATGCACTGAGCGGGCCCGCAGGGGTGCAAAGGGTAAGCCCACACGTATAACACACACGCAGAAGTTGATTACATGTAAGGCAGAGGCTGGGAAACCTCTGTGACATCTGTGCTACTGCAGCAATGCCTCCAGGGCGCCGTGAGCCCCATCGGCTGAGGCAGTGATGTTGGCTGGGAGCTATCATGGTCAGGAAGGCAAGAGCAAGTGGAAAGCAGAATTATTGCTCCCACTATGCAGTGGGAAAGGAAGGAGACTGAAGCGGGTTCCCATGAATGGGATGGTGAGAAGAGAAATTCTGTCCTCCGACACGCTCAGAGGCAGCAGGCAGCGCCCTTCCTGAAAGGCACATCTATGCCTAGAGCTGAACAGGCAGGTCACCTGCAAAATGTGCCCTGCTGGGCTATTTGTCCTTCAAACAAAACATCATACTGTAACTATGTGCATCATTTCATTCAGTACACAGTTTCTATGGTTAAACAGCCATATCAAGCCATGTGGGTCTCCAGCCTGGAGCATGTTAAAGCAGTATGCACTTAAAGTAACAGCAGTAAAAACCAGTAAAGTTTGGAAATATACCCTAGCAGCTTCATAGCAGCAGTGTTACCCTACATATCTGTCACTGTTTTTTGACACTACTCATCGGATCAGTCTCTGATCATAATGAGACTCTGGATCTCATTATGATGAGTCTCACTGGATCATAAGCTTTTCTTCCTCTCCCCTCACAAAGCAGCAAACAATCAGAAGTGTTTGAAGAGCCTTTCAAGCTTGCTTCACTTGTTCTTATGCGTAAGTGCAGACATGAAGATGAAACCTGCATGTGCCCAAGTCCATGCTGTGCATGCAGCTTCGTGGAAAGGTAGCTCCTCTGGTTCTTCACAGCCAAGAACCTCTGTCTTTCATTGTGGCAATGTTCTTCTGAAATCTTTATTCCTCATGGCTAAGGAGCAGGCAACTACCTGATGATTTCCTGACATGCCTTTCCATCATGTGGGACGGTCCTGAAGCTTGTCTCCAGAACCAGTTTGTAGCCAAGGATGCAGGAGATGTGAGATGTGATGCAGGAGATGTGAGATGTGATGCAGTAGATGCAGGATGTGATGCAGGAGCTGTGCCAGGACGTCTCATTGATTGGAATTTCAAGGCACCAGCAACTGCACCTGAGCCAACGCTGCTTCTGCTGTTGCTCACTTATGCGTAGTTCATTGTATGTTGCTCACATTTGGTTATGCCTGGCACCACTCCTGCACTTGAGATAAGACTGCTGGCAAAATTAAGGAAGTCAGGTCCAGAGCAGATCCATCAGGTATTTAGGTGTTGAACTTCTACTGAAATAAATGGAAGTGAGGGCTGTATATGCTCTTCTGGAAGTGGGTTCCACAGGCATTAGGAAGCAAGGGGTGGTGGGAAAAGAGATGAAAGGTTGCAAGAAATAAGTGTGAGTACTAGAATGAAATGAACTTCAAGGTGGAAAACAAACCACTTCCATTAGAGCATCCCCAAATAAGAATACTGCATTGTTTAAGAGATTTCTTGGCTAAAACTTACTGTGACTATGGATTATTATATTTCTTCCTGCATTCTTCCTGAAAGTTGGCATGCCCTGGTAAATGGCAGCACTTCCATGGTGTGCAGCATGGCTTGAGGCAGCAAAATCTGGCCCTAATACTAGAGTTAAGCAAACTGTTAAAATAGGAACTGAACCAAATGCCCTGATCTCCTCCCCAAACTCAAACTAAACCTGTTTTGAGGTTCAGGAATGTTTGGTTAACTTGAAATAAAACAATGTTGTGCTTCTACACATCCTGCTTCCAGCAAAGCCTCCAAGCAGGAATACAAAACATGGCAGGCAGGGCTATGTTTGCACTATTTCTGGCCCAGCTGAAACTAGGAAGGACTGGAAATCTCACAAAACCAGCTTTGTCTCACAGGATACCCAGCTCCCTGGGTCTGCCACTGTTCCAGTACAATACAATTCATGTACAATATGTATTCAATATGGATTTACTATTAATTTTATACCAGATAACTGTGATAAACAAATTCCCCTGGGTACCAGACACATGAAAACCCCATTTTTACTTCACTGTGGCAGCATGTTATCTGGGTACTTTAAAGTACCTTTCATGCTCATCCTTATGGAGTCATTGGCATAGCTGCATAAAGACAAGACGTTTCTTGAGGTACATGACAACAAACAGCAGCAAATGATAACCAAGATAAGAAACCATGCGCATTTTGTGCTTCCTATTTGGTTCAGGGTAATCCCAAAATTTGCTGTTTGACATCTGAGAACTCTCTTTATTGAATTTGCAAAGCATAAATATGAAGAGAACAGGATTTTTTGGAGGTGCATACTTAGCTGTACGGAATTGCTCTGTTCTGTGTACCAGACTTTTGCAAATTCATATTAAAGGAACATTTAGTGTTATTGCTAAAAATGATATCACTGTCAGCAAAACATAAGACAAACACCCTGATTACTCAGCTATCTGCTGTACCACAACAAAGTCATCCCAAATGATGCAGTACCACAGCTTCATGTTTGCTAGCCAGATTTATTATGTTTTCCAGACTCCAACAAGACACAGATATTAAGAAATGTGTGTTAATCATTGTCCTAATGAGAACAATATGCAGTTAGCATTTAGGCTGTCACAAAAAATACAGAAGGCGAGCACAGACTAAATGCACTCTAATCCTAAGGAAACCCAATCCTTCTTTCTGCTAGCAAGTTTCAGTGGAACGGTCATGTCCAGGGGAAAAGTTCTAATCAGCTACCTAAATTTTAGCAGTTCTGTGCATATGCTTTCATCAGGCACAAGGCAAAGTAAAATGCCATTCTGACCACAGCTGTGAAAGCAAAGTAACCACTGTACCACTTGCTCATGTACAAGAAGCTATGAGCATATAAAGCACTAAAAGCCTTGCCCAGCATCTCCCCTCCTCAGACATCAAACCTCCTAGTGTGGCACTGGAACAACTTCTGGAGCAAACAAGTACCCTACACCTGTAAGAGGACAAGAATATGGCTTCAAACATACTTGCAAATAATAACTGAAAGGCATGCCAAGACTTAAAGAATAAGCCAATTTATTTCATTTGGTGAAAGGGCAAACCCCATCACCATTCCACACTGCTGAGGGCCTGAAGGTGCACAAAGATTTGGTTTGAGTTTTCTAAAGCAAAAGAAAACAAGCTTTTTTTTGTTATTTATTGATTCACCCTAAAGAAACTTTCACTCTGCCCAACAGAAGAGGATGCAGAGTTAATAAATGAGGTTCAAGATGCTGATGGAGCAGCAAATAAGGCAGGCATCAATGGAGTGGGAGCGAGAGGAAGCAAGATAGATTGCCATTTCTGCTTGGATTGCAGTAGCTTGCAGCCACACAGCTCAGGGGACACCCAAAACTTCTCCCTCTCCCTCCCATTCCTCCTCCCAGCTCCCCAGACTGATCGCACAGCTCCACCTTTCACTCCATCCGCATCACCAGGCACTGTGTGAACACTGATTTAGCCTTTACTAACTGCACACTAAGAACGGCTTTTTTTCACTTCTACCTGGAATTATGGAGGTGGTTTTATACCCCTTTGAGTATAGAAACTTTTAAGAATAGTCACAAAGCATTAAAGCCGTTTAGAACATGGTACCTCTCAATCTCTTTGCATAGGTTAAAACCAGAATTGTCTTGAAAAGTGAGTGCTGAAGTAAAATGTGACTGAGAAATGTCTCATCGCAACCTCCCGGAATACCAGAAATGTAAGAAAACTTTGGCTTCCTTTTTTGGGGGGTACCTTTCTCTCTTTCCCTCCCTTTCACACTGTTACCCCAAGAACCAGACAAGTGTTTTTTGCGTGTCAGCTAGCATTACATGAACAGTTACTCCAGTTTCTCTTCAGAGAGAAAGAAATAGCTCAACCATTGGACTACCAGCTTCCTGACAGGCAGAAAGTGAATAACAGAATGCAAAACTAAGCCAATAGAATGGATTTCCCCACTTTTGATATGCAATGTTTAAAACAGGGTGTTTTTCAGTTAGGGATAAGGTCTTACCCAAAGCGCGTTTCCCCTTCCCTCAAATCCCCAGAAGTAACAACAACAAAGTCTAGCTCTTCCTTCTAGATGCTCCCATTATTGCAGTCTGCTTACGCTTTGTCTTCTTGAAGAAATAGAATAACCAAACCTTTCTAAAAGGAAAATCAGCCACAGCTTAAATAAACACTATCTATAAATATTATCTTAGTGGTCACTCTACTGTGCAAGTGCATCACTGAACAGATTAATGTGATAAAAGAGAACTTTTGTGTTATACATTTTGCTCAGCTAAATGTGAAAACTTGTAATTCCCAGAAGAGCCACAATAAGCTTGAAAAATGAGGTTGGATGTCAGGAGCTATTAACAGACCATCCTCTTGGCTAATATGTGTTTGCAGCCAGAGTTCATCATCAGCATTCACCTTCCATCTTCCTCAGCTGGGCTGTCTGGCAGGTGCTGGGAGGGGTGAACACCGAGGGGTCAGCAATGCCCAACTGTAGATCAAAGAAGCGAGTGGAGGTCGTCACGCTGTAGTTCTTTGTGTAGGTTTCCTGTACAGGGTAACAGTCTGTCACTGTGTAAACGCCAACCCACGATTCCACTGTAACCAAGCAGAAATAGGACTACTTTAGATGACATGAAAGAAAGAAAGAAAGAAAGAATGAATAAATGAATGAAAGAAAGAAAGAAAGAATGAATGAATGAATGAATGAATGTGTCATGGCAATGTCAGTCAAAAAAGTGGCCGCTCCTCAAGCAAAGCCTATAGGCTGGACTGCCCATGCTTCTGTCCACATGCATGGCAACACCAACAAAGGCCACAAAACTGGTATAATTTGGATAGCACAAAGATCTTAAACCTGAACATGTTGGTGCCAAGTACATTTGAAATCACGGTATTGGAATGTCACCTTTAAGTATACCTCTCCTGAAGGACCGTCACTTCTGCTTAGTCCCAAGTTTAACCGAGTCCTGCAAAACTCTGACTCCTCTCGCCTCTCATGGCACTTTTATGTCAGCACTTACCCACTTCACCAGTAAAGCTACTCAAATGCTCTGTTTTCCCAGGAGATAAATTTTGGTGCCATCAGCTTGGGTATCACAGGGACATTTCACCTTACACTGTTGTTGACACCATTCTCACCTCAGCGAGTTTGGTTTTGAATATGCAGAAATGGAGGCTTATTGTCCTCAGCAAGTCTTCTATCAGAATTTTGAATGAAAAACTAAGGTAAAATCAAGGTAGCCCATATCTCCATTGAAAACTTCATCAGTTCAACAGAAATACAATTTCTAGAATCCAAGCCCATATTAGCTGAAAGGGGGATGACGAGACAACTTGAAGACGTTATTTTTATGAATGATCGTACAGAAAAGTGCTGGAGACACAAAATAGTACAGGATAAAAATCGCACATCGTTAACTGAATGTGTCTGGATACTAAGCTCCATAAAAGTTCCAAAAATACTGGATCTGAAAAACAAAATTCTTGGAGTAAGTGATAATTAGCCTCTTGTGGAATACCAGAGGACATACAGACCTAGTTACAAAGGTCTAATGATCTTATCCTTCATTTTCTACTTCATCCGTTCTATTTATAGTCAAGAAAAAAAACCTCTTCCCCTGCCTAAATGCTCAGGTTCAGTCTATACATTAGGTATCTATAACCATAAGTAATGCATTAGCTGAATAGTGCAGTTAATTTCATGTGGACTTTAAAAGTCTTCTTATAGTTGTCTGGGTCATCAGCAAACCACAGCTGAAACTGAAGCCGATGTGCTAAGACATTGCTATGCCTCCAAAATATGGTACCTATGGTACCTTGGAAAATTCAGGCTACTTTCTTTTATGATGCAGGTGTTCAGCTGCCAAGTGCTGATGTTTCTTACAAGTGTAGTGGATAACAAAACTTAGCTGAATGGATGTCCCACTGCTGTAGAACCATGTATTGGATGTATTCTACAGTAACACTTGATAGTAGTGTGTAGACAAACACTGACACCTGCTTTGTTTCTATTATGCCCACTCTAGTTTGAGTGTGCCCCTAATTACACTACCAATTCTTCTATAGATCAATTTTGGATGCAGGCTGCTGGATTCACATGCAAAACGATGCTGTTCCATGCCAAAATCTGCATGATACCAACTAAAATACATTCAAGTCCCTTGGGCATATTTGCTCCTGTTGAGATATAGAACACTCTCTTAATAAAAAACATTGATAATAAAATCATATGCTGTGCACAAGAGAGATTATTTCTTCCAGCAAGCATTACAGAAACACAGAGAGCTGGGGTGAGACATACATAGTTTTGTTTTTCCCTGGGTAGCAGAGACAATGACCATTATTCAGATGAAACAAACCCATGCACATACATTTCCTGGCTGGTTTTCTGTCAGACCATTCCTGTACCATAATTTTGTCTCCAGGTCCCCCAATGTAGTACTGATCTTCGTACGTTGAATTGGCAGGAATATCATACGGATCCCAGGGCTCTATCAGAGCAACCTTCGAGCAAAGCTTTGTAACTTGTTCAATCTGAAACATCACTGCATCTTTGTAGAGGAATATATACTCAAAGAATCTGAAACAGCAAAAAGAAAAAGCGGTCAACATACATAGTCTCTTTCTATACTAAGTAAGGAGCATTGCTGGTGAGCAAGCTTGCCATTGATTTCTCAGTTTAAGTCCATTCTCACTTGCATTAAACTCTGCCACTTGGAGGAAGGCTAACCAGTTGGGCTGAAGTTTCCCATGCTGAAAGTTTGCCTCAGCTGACTCTTTCCAAAACAAATAAACCAGGCTGAACTGGTTCAGCCATTTCTGAGAACAACAGAACAACTTTTCTGAGAACATCTGAGAGAAAAACATGTTATTATTCCCCGTTTTGTTATGGTTTTTAACAGCTGTTTCATTAAAGAGCTCTTGTGCCTCCATATTTTGGAGAAAGCACTTGAAATTTGGCAGGGGAAAAGTTTTTATTAAAAGTTGCCCAGATTTGGCCAAGTTATAAGCCTTTGAAAAAAATCTGCTTGCATAGGCTGCATAGGTTCAATTCCCTGTGATTGGGGTAGAGCCTTTCTCTGTGATGGTTAGATCTGGTATCTGCCATCCTCACAGATGCTCCTCCATGGCAACAAATGTAGCTTAGTGGGACATCCTGGTGATGGGGCAAGGACATGGACCAAGTGCAGGACTGACTTGCTCTCCCTCCTTAATGGCAAAGTTTCTCTCTGGAAGCCACCAAATTCCAGAAGCAGTGAAAGGAGAAAGCAGAGGAGCAAAACACAAAGGCAAACATAAGGAGATGTGTGGAGATCAGTGAGCCTCAGAGGCCAGAAGGGGAGGTCAACAAAGTGGGTAGTTAATAAGGATTTAAAAACCATCTTCTATAGAATATGAAGCGACCAAACCCTGCTCCATGAGGAGAGATAATAAACGTCTTCATGGACATCTTCATCTAGTTACTAGTTACAGTAATTGGGTGTACCACAAACACTGCGGCCTTGCTTCCATACCTATAAAGAGGAGATGGCATGGTCCCTACCTTATAACTGGTGACAGAAACATCCAAACTTAACAGAAGTATCAGCTGGTATCAGAACAGAAACACCACAAGCCTAACTTCTCCAGGGCACTTAGCATTATACATCAGATGGTGAGTAGTTCAAAGCACTACTCAAAACATCCTCATGTGTGCTCTGCACCTCTTGCAAAGGAGAGCCAGGAGTCACTCTCTAAACCCCCAAAACCTGAGCACTCTCTCTTAGAGGCTTCCTGTGAATATCTCAGCTCAAGTATTTGCCTACAGTCCACTGTTATGCAGTGACTCTAAAGAAAAGAAAGGATGGTATTCATCCCCTTGAACAGTTTCATCTTGCCTATCTGTAATATGCCTCTTTCCATCTGTCATTCCTGTGCCATCAGCAAGACAGGAGGAAGCTGGTGGAAAACACTGCGCAGTTGCATAATCCATGTAATTGAAGAGATGATGCACAAAACCAAGAGGGGACCTCCTCTGTGGTCTTTCCCAACTCCTGCGTGTTTCTCTTTGCAGTCTTCACATTGCTTTGGGGAGGATTTAAATTTACATGAAATAGGGCTGACAACAAAACAATTTACAGTTCTAATTGCTGAGCTACACAATTGCATTGGACAGGGATCACTTCACCCACCACTGGCACAGAAGCTTTTAAAGGCTGCACTAGGAGAAGGGCTAAAAAGCATGGTTAAAAGCATCTGAGCGACATTCCCACCACTGTTTGAGGGGATCATCTCTGCAGCATGTGTGGAAACACAGGCAGGCTAAATGGCACTAGCCAAACGGAGCAGTGAGGAAGCATTCAGTGGGGGACAAGAAAGCCCACATGAGGTAACCATACCTCTCAGACACGACCTTGCACAACATGGAATACAGCTTGTCCCACTTTAAGTGATGCAGGCAGTCAGCAGGAACTCCCCCCATACAGACACGCACAGAGAGGCTGACAAGCTGCAAGACCATGTGTTAGCTTCCCTGTGCAAGTTGTTCCCCTGTCTGTATCTTAAAATATTCCTGCTTCTGTGATGACTTGGACCAACCTAAACCCACCTGCCATTTCCTTCGTCAAAGGCAATGTCTCCACAGCTGCGATACGCTACTGAGGAATTCAGTACATACAAGCTGGTTCCTTACATGAACACAAGCCTATGACCACATCAGGGCATATCTAACTTTTATATCACATTCAGTCCAGAGATCATACTCACAAGAACGCTAAAATACACTTATTTATGTGTTTGCAACCGGGCTCTAATGACTCAACTCCCATTCAGCTGGCTGCCCAGCAGCTCCCGTAAGAGTGGGATGGAGAAGGCCCCACAGATGAGTCTATCAACATGTTTGAGATATTTGAGTGATAACACAGTCATTTTGTGGAAGAACAAAGAAGCAGGGTTAGAGAAGCATTGCGCACTACTGGGAACAAAACTTCATTCCATTTGTTTTTCATTTGAAATCCTTACTTAAAACTTATTCAGCACAGTTTTATTTGCATATTTAACAGTATTTTTTCACATTTTCTTTTTCCTTATCCTTTAGCAATTATTCCACAGAATATTTACCTTTTGTTCTCGATTTTGCAACCTGTGAATTGATATCATTGCGTGAGGGAAATGTGCAACCTTTATTCAAGTGAAACTTGCATAGTGGTTCAAATTTCAATCTGATGAATGTGTGCATTTAACTGCCAGCACATGGATAGCCACCGTGACTTCAACAGATGGCCTGAAGGAGGGCCCACATCCATCTCTGTGCCCATTCTGCACAGCAAGATGCTCCACCACGTATGTTTTTGGTTCTGGGACTGAACGTAAGTAGAAGAGACACCAGTCGTATGAATTGATGCGCTGCTGGGATGAGCTCAGCACACACAGAGGGTGAGAACTGCACAGAGTGTGGCTGTATTCATGGGTAAGCAGCAAGCATGATTTACACTGTCACTGTTCAACCCAGGTGTACCTCACATCCAAGTTTTAAAGCGAACTGCTCCTCTGTGTGTCCTGGAAGTAGCAATAAAAACCTAAGGTCACACAGAATCCGAGTTTAACTGTGTATGGCAGGTGAATGGCTAAGTTGTTGTTTTATAAAGAGAACTATTAACCAGCCAAAATTAATACCAAAATGTGCACGAATGCACAAATGTCAATTTTAAAGCAAAATATTTTAAAATCATTTTTCCTTTTTTTTCTTTTTCCTTTTACCGGCCAAGCCCAAGAATAGTGCCTCTGTTTGTTTTAGGGGCCTGAGATTTCATTGGCTGCTTGAGGGGAAGCACAGAGCCCTGAAAACAGCTCTTGGCAAAGGAGCAGGAGAGGAAAGGGTTTTTAATCAGTTTGTGTTTTCAGAAGTGACAGATTTGCAGCCTGAGCCCACCTCGACCATCGGTTTTGCAATAATGTCACTTCTTAAACTGGAACTTCAAGAGGGCCTCAACCTGTTCACTGGGCACCTTCAAGCAGATTTGGAGAAGCTCCTTGGACAGGTTACCCTATTTGCCTGACTGAGATTATTTCCCTTCCTTTCCAATCCTATTCCATCCTACCCTGTCCTATGGCTCACACCCTTTGTACACTATACCCTTAATGGGACGCGCTCATGGTCCTTAATACTCCCCTTGTCTGTGCCTGAAAATGGATAAATTCCAGAATATAAACACGCAGGCATTTTTTTGCTCCTATGCTTGAAAGATTTTCTTAACACTGGACTACATCCTGCACAAATAACTCCACAGATTTGGCTGGAAGCACTCACGTCAGATAGGTGAGACACACACTGCATTCAGTGCTCTCTCCTCCTGAGCTAAGGGAAGTATTATTCTGAATAAGAGACCAATTGAATTGAATGCAAGGGCAGAATACCATGCCCACACAATCACGAGAAAAAGCACTCGCATGAAGACATACTGTGAGGAGCGGGTGTGCACCTAAACACCATCCTACCTCTGAGATTCCTCATCCAATCTGGGGAAGCAGTGAGAGGTGCCTCCAAGGAGGCAGCCCAGATAACACAGAGACGCACTCCTGGACCCTTGTAAATGATGGAAACCAATAAATGTATGCAATGGCTTGTCTTCTGCAGGGATTATTGTTCTGCATGTTATTAATGCAATCCAAAACAATGAATTATTTCTTTTTTATATTTGTCAGGAAAAAGAGACATTAGACTTGAGAACGTGCTACCAGCTCTGTTGCAGGTACTCAGTCTCCATTGAGTCCTGCCCTATGCTGAGGTCCTTCCTGGCTGCCATTCCTGAAGCATCACAGACTGCCCATCAACCCCACATGACTTCCAGGGTTTCCTCCGCACTTCCAAAGGCTTCCTCCTGAGTGTCAAACCTAGAAGGAAGGAGGTGCTTGCTGTCCAATTGCCTTCACAGTGACTCAGAGGAGCAGAAGTGCTGGCAGTGGCATGCCAAGACCCGCGTGATGTGTCTTGGAGCACATCAGACACCGTCATTTGCTAGAGAGAAGCAAAATAATGGTCTGAGGCTGAGATTGGGTAAAAGAAATTCCTTGTGTGCTAAATCTAGCTCAGCATCATTTTGCTCTGTGGCTTTGGACAAATAACTTACAGCACTGGAGCCTTAAAATGCCTTTTTCATTATTTAGGTTTTGATTGCTGTAGCATTGAAGAGGCACGGATCAGGGATCAGGAACCACTTGAGCGAGGCATTGTATTAACAACGCACAAACCCACATTTCCTGTCCCAAACAACAACGGAACAATGGTTCTTGTAAAGCAGACTTTCCTTTCCTGCAAAGACATATGGGCTTTCATGCATTTAGTGCTTTAACCTGTTGATCCAGTTTTCTCAGCTGCAGCTATTGCATCCTTAAAACTCCCACTTGAGTTAGCCAGACTTACATTACCTCATTAGTATTATAAAGCAACTCAAAAATGAAAGCAAAATTTTATATATGATTTGTATCAGTATTCACTATTTAAGATATCAAGTTGGGGTCACTGCACTTGTTCCAAAGCCAACTTTGCTTTCTCTTCTGAGACTAACTGAAAGCACGAAGCATCTGTCTGCCTTTGTGGTATTATTCCTTTGCCAGGTCCGTTTGTAGAAAAGCACTTTTAAACACCATGAAAGAAGTTCTGATTAGAAGAAATTGCACTAAAAATACCCCAAACAAGTGATCTCTTCAAGTGAGCACAGACACGTCCACCCAAATATGTAATCCTTGAGTAATCTTGTGCCCTGTAGATAACACCCCTCACAATGATACCACTTTACACCTTCCTTACTGAACAAAGATGCCCTGGGAGAATGGGAACTGTCACTAGAAGGATGACTACAATCCCTCATCTTCTCAGCTCTGCAGATTAAGAACGCTTTCAAGGGAGCAAAGCTGCCAAGCAGACAGTTGATAAACACTCATCAGGTCAAGAACATTCATCTGCTTTTGGAAAGCTCTGGCGAGCTCATCTCAAAGCTGAGCAGCATTCGCTCCTCAATGGATTTCTGGGAACTCCTCTCCTCTTTCCCATGAAGTTTTCGGTAATTTCAGACTTGTGTTTTTCTTCTGGTGTATCAGACCTCAAGGACAACAGTAATTTACCATATTTGATCTCACATGCTTGGCAGTGGTGCTAGCCTATGGTATATTGTACAAATACGGTACTGTGCAAATACATGTGACTGTAAATGTAACCCGAGAGTGTGTAAAAGCAGGAGGTTTTAGTCTGATTTAAATCACTCACAGATTGTAAAGGCCTGTTTTTATTTTCAAGGTGACCAAGCCTTCTGTATGAGGTATCTAATTAGCAAGGTATATGAGGAACTTTGCCAGCACTGCCAGCTTCCAAATTAGGCAGTTTAAGTCCTGTTAATTATGAAGTTCATGTAGGAAGAAAACCACAAATACAGGACTCAACAGCTGGAAAGTCAAAGGTACAGCAGCTGAAGGCTGACAGACTTTTGTGACTCTAATTATTGAACTCTACGAAAAAAAGATGCAATGTCTTCTTGTGTTCCCACAAATTAGACCAGCTCCTCTGGCAAGTGCTAAAGGAAATGCAGTTCTTCTGCAAGAACACTGTTTCCATGGCTGTCCCCCTTGCTGTCCTTTTTTCGCTGTTCTGACACTCTGTAATAACCAGTCTGGTCCACCAAGTTGCACCCCTGAGAACAACGCATTCTAATTGAAGTAGAAACTCAGGAAAGCCATAAAGCATTGTGTTTAAGGGAGACGAGTTTTGGAGGGGGCTAAAAGATGCACTGTCCTTAATAGAGAGCATCTGTGTGCAAAGGAATGGCAGATGTGGCCAGAATACCATAACGCTTTCCAATGAATTAAATGGAATCACAGAATCACCTCCTAGGGAATATGGTATATAAGAGTAGAACCACATGCTATCAAAATGTACTTGCAGTCAAAGCTTGGTTTACTGCTCTGGGTTTGTAAAAAAAGTCTAGTACAGTGAGGCCTTGCTCCCTGAGTAGGTTAATAATAATAAAGGTTACTGGAAAATCACAGCAGGGCTTAGAGGAGACTAAAAAGAATGAGGAAGGCCAGGACTTACCTCTCAATATACACTAAAAACATTAGGAAGGACAAATAATAAGGAAAGAAATTATAGAGGCACATTACCATTTATTATATTTCTCATCCTCTTTGTGCTATATACAGAAAAGTAAGTAACTCATTTGAAAGAGTGGATGCTCAAAACCGAGATGTGCAATTCTCTTCTGCACGTGCAACGATATTAAGGCACTCTGAGAGCTCTATTCCAACATCAATGACTCTGTGATTCTAATTGATAAATTTATCTGGAGTTTCCACACCTTTCTCTGAATCAGGCTTAGACAGGATATTGAATTGGATCTTAGCTCTGCCCTAGTACGATTAATACCTATTTCACACAGCAGAAAGATGCAAAATGAAGTCCCTATTCACAAATAACTAAACTTACACAACCTCATTCTTCCAGACACTTACTTTGGAGCAAAAGAATAATGAAAAATAAACACCCATTTTTCAGCTAGGATCTGGCACTGCAGCCTCTTACACATCTTAACTCCTGTGTATAAACAGAAAAGGATCTTCAGATACCCTGAACAGGGAGTACGTGAAATTCAGGAGACCTATATCGCCCTTTATCAAGACTGTAAATCCCATTATGCATAAACTTGGCCATTCAGTTGCTTTTCAGTATGCATTCCTGCACAAAAAGCAATCACGAAGAAGTCTGAGGAACAGAGTGCCCTTTGGAACAGATGGGAAGTAGGCCCCTATTGTAATAGAGCAAACTTATCTTTCACAATGGAATATTCCCTGGAAAAAACTGTGAGGATGTGCACTTGTACCAGATTACTGACCCAAGATGTAATGGTTTCCACCTTCCATCTGCAATGATTTACTTAAGAGGGATGATTCAGGTCTTTCAGATATCTGTCCAATGTAAAAAATAAACCACACCAGGTCTGTTTTCAAGGGAGTTTGGAAGTCAGGCCAGCAAGGGTAATCAGACAACAGTCTGGAAGTTAAGTACACCTCAACTTTCTAACATCTTTATCCAAAGATCTGAGTATAGCTCATTTTTAAACAGCCTTTGTGAAAGATGGAGATTCACTTCACTGGAAACAAATGCACCCTGAAGTCCTGACACTGCACTTCATTCTCCCTCCAGTGTAAAAACAACTTCTTCATTTCATCCAGAAGTCCTTGTGCAGGGCTCTTCTTCTTCCTTCAGCACCTTTGTATCAAAAGTAATATTGTTTGCTGAGTGCATAAATTCACCACCAGATTCAAACACAAAGTGTTGGTGCCCTAAAATCCAGGCGGAGATAGAATCATAGAATAGTTAGGGTTGGAAAGGACCTTAAGATTGTCTCATTCCAACCCCCCTGCCATGGGCAGAGACACCTCACAGGAAACCGTGTTACCCAAGGCTCTGTCCAACCTGGTCTTGAACACCGCCAGGGATGGAGATGACTGAAAATGTGCAAACCCCATGGTTACAGAGCAGATGGCATTTTAAACACATACCCATTGAGACGTGGCACAGTAATGATTTAGAAAGTCTAGTTTACAGTTCTGGGTCACTTCTTTTGTTCTGCTCAGCCCTGATGAGGCCAGAGTGGCAATGCTGTCCTGGGTCTGGATGCCACACTTCAGGGAACTGTTAGAATACAGTTCAGAGAACAGCAAGAATGGTGTCATGTTTAAGAAACAGGACCTATGCAGAAACTGAGCATGTTTAGGCTACAAAAGGAAGACTGAGGTAGCACTGATTATAATCTGCCCAATACACAACGAGCTCAGAAAGAATAACAATTGTTCTCCATGTTACTTGAAGGTAGCACTGGAAGAACAGCATCACCTTAAGCAAGGAGAGGTTACTTATGAGATACTCTGAAAACATCTGTATGCGTGTCTTTTTACATTCCAGCTTTCACAAGAACTGGTAAGAAAAGCAGGGGTCAGAGACATCCCAAATAAAGCTTTACTTCTCCAGGATGGGAAGGTTATATGGTGACATGGAGACCTTCCCAGTCTTAACACGTAGGTAACGAGAGAATATTGATGGCTGTTCGTATCTTCTGGTAACAGACAAGCTTAATCTGTTAGTCCTGACATTAGCAGTTCTATGACTTAGATCCTTGACACTGCTGCCTGCCCAAAGGTGCTGAACAACCTTTGCGGTCACTTTCTGAGACCTCTCTAATCAATGGTGGCAACTTCGCATCTGCTCTGAGGGCTGAGGCTCCATCTTACTTCACATAGGGACCCTGGGGATTTGAGGGATGGTGCTACCTCCTGCACACTGATGATCCTCAGCAATGTTCACTTTTACAGTTAGCCCTAATTACACTATCACATTAATGAGATAAAGACAAACCCTGTCCAAAATCAGGAGTGTGGAGACAGGATTCACATGACACATGCATGCAAAGGGAATAATTAAAAGGTTGAACTATCTGTTAAAATTGCTCTTCTCAAAACTACTGCATTCTATTCTTTGTCCTCTATTGAGTTTCTGTGGGGTTTGTTATTTACAACTGTGATAACCCACAACTCCCCTGCCTTTTGTGGGGGACCTTCAGCAGTCACCCCAAGTATACTGCTTGTAGGAACCCTCCATTAGCAATATCCATAATGCATCACAAGATACTGGCAGACCTTAAAAATCAGCCTGGCTGCAAATATGTAATTAGTTAACAGATGAATATACATTTCAAAACCTTTCTCTTCACAGTATGGAGTACCTGCTTTACGGTACACATCGGTGTATTTGACGCAGAGCCTTCTCCCTGGCCATCAGTCCATCACAGAAAGCACAGCTGCTGAAGGCACAGCAATCAGCTGCAGCAAGCAAGGCTGAGGATACAGTTCTATTTTTTACAACATTTATTGCCATTTTAATTGCATTAAAACCCTGACATGTTTATTTTTCATTCAAGGACAGTCCTAAGAAGCAGTAGCAAGGAGGACAAGACCTGTAAATAATCCTGGTATAAACTGCACTGGCACAGCTGAAAGTTTTCCATTACTCAGGAAAAGGTCACTAGACCTATTGAACATGTTTAGACTACCCATGCTGCTTAAAACATGACAGAAATAGCTTTACCATTTAGCATCTGACACAAATACAAACCAAAGTCCCTAGTGAACAGGTAGGCCTACCTAATTCTGGGGTGTTTTCCTGACACAGAGCCCAGTGTCATGCACACACTGCCAGGGAGCTGGAGTTTGCTGTGAGCTTTCCTTAATTAATGTGAATTTTGTACATGCCAAAACTATTTTCCTTGAGCATTCCTATAACAAATATGAAAATAACTGGTTTTGAAGGTACAAATGACTCTATAATTATATAAAGCGCGACCAGCCTCATATTTGCATATTGTGGGGAGTTTTGCTGTTTCTAATCACCTTCTTTTATATATGCAATGGACAAGATCTTCCAAACCGACTAGCCCCCTATTTTGCATGTTCAACATAAAGATACTTGGAAAGGGTACCTCTTCACAGGGACAGTATTCAGCATTGTCTACGATGCAGTGTGTCAGTGTAACCACTGCAAAAATGAGGTGCCCAACACTCCTAGAGACTTTTTCCTATTCAAAGACCACATAAGAAACTTTTGATTCCTCTCCCCAGCAGAGTTCATCAGCAGAAACCCCTTTTCTGCCCATCAGATCTCTCATGTTTCCCCTGGCTGTCAAGAGACAATTGCTCTTGCCGCAGCACAACAGCAGATCCCTGTGCAACTGCTGCTGTTTCCAATCTCCATCGACCAGCTCTGTAATTACAGATAAATCTGGTGTAGAACTCCCCCCAAATTATACATTAACCTGACCCAAAGCCCTGTGAAATCTGCCGGGACAGCTGCACTGATTTTTGCAGATGGTGCATCAGGTGTTCATTGGTTATTAGAAGAAAAAAGGAGCTTCAAAATGCTTCAAGCCTCACACAGCTATCAACTTATCCCAAACAGGCAACCTGAGGAGGCACTGGAAGGCAAACACAACACGGTTTAAGGGCTCTCAGCTTCCCAAAAGGCATTTCCACGAGCTCAAGCTGACTTGTGAATATTGTGGCTTCTGTGGTATTTCTTGTTTTCTTTACAGTGTTCTGGAATTTTCTTTCAGGCAAATTAATAAATATCTTTATATCCTTAGCTACAAACACTTTAATTATCTGAAATATCTCTTTTGAGGGGGTTTTTGGTTGGTTGGTTTCTTTTGTTGGGGTTTTTATTCCATAAAACCCCCTTTTTAAGGCCTTTTCTTGTGTAGCCATTTGCTACAGTGAGTTTGACAAAACCCCTACACCCCTGAGAGCATGGAAACTCAGAAAAACCAATTCTCTTATGAGAAATCTTTGCAGCACTTCCATTTATGTGCTTGTTTTCTGCTCTGCTCTATCTCTTTGGGTACTTGCTCTCCCAGGTTCTCTGCATTGCATTAACCCTGTGGCTGGACTCATTTGGGGAACAGGAAAGTGATCCCTGAGGGAGGGAGGTGAAAAGCAGTAAAAATCATAGAGGAAACTCACTCTGGCCAAGATCCTTAAGGCTTCACAGGGCAGCAAGCAAAGGCTATTTTATAACACGCTGGCTGTGACAATACGGTCAACCTCCCCCAGCAAACTGCTTGTTAGTGCTTTGGGCAAGAGGCTCTTTGGGCAGAGACACACTGCTGGGCCACTGCAGGTCCTAGTCCTGACAGTTCCCAGTGGCACACGTCAGTCCTTCCCAGCAGGAGCAGTGGCCTTGCTGCTGAAGCAACCAGGGGAACAGAGGATGGGAAAAGCTTTCTGCACCAATCAAGCCCCACGCTGTTGCTGATAACAGCCGGTGTATCTCAAGGGCATTGTAGCTGGAGGCTGCAATGTTCAGCTCTAGCAAAGCTTAATTTCTACATACATTGCTTCAGTATAAACAGCTTGGGATAATGACTGAAGCAGATTTTTGTCTTTATATTTGATGCTTGCTCATATGCTATACTAATTTCCTTGCGAACATCATACACATATTGCAATGAGATGCTCTCCCTCTTTTCCTAATATTTGAAGTGCCATTTTCAGAAGTAAATCTAAAAGTGATCTGTGGATTTTTACAGCCTGAAACTGCATTCAAACATTCAGTTATTAAGAGCAGACTGATTACAAATGGGGGCAGCAAGTGCAAACAGCATATAATTCATTAGCCCACTGTGGAGGAGAATACTGGATACGCAAAGAACACTTCCATGGTTAAACACAAATAATCCAAATGACACTGAACACATTGGACAATGTTTATAGTTACTATTGCTACAGTATATAAGCATCACAGTTACAATACATATCCTGCAGAGACATGATACAAGCTTTGTAAGTGATTTTTTCCATTCTTTCAGTGCCTTGAACAGCAGCTCCTGCCTCTGTGCCAGACTGCACATCACTTTGACCTGGCTTGACTGCATCAGCACAACCAATGTGACAGATTGGGTACGCTGAATGTAGCTGAATTATACCCAATTCTGCCTCCATCTCTGATGGCCAACTGTTTGCTACTTCAGAAGACTAGACTATTTAGAATTACATTAAGAATCTATGAACTTAACCTGCCTATGGGGTATATGTGTTATGAAATCACCTACTCTTACAGGCAGTGTTAACTAACCAGAACCTAAGGAAAACACGTCAATAAAGAAAGAATACATATCAATGTATTGAGAATCAATATCTGCATGCTGACATTTGGTTTTGGAGACAGGCAGATCAGAAGATACATTAAAAATACAGCAAGTCTTTCATCTTCTGCTCTGCTGAGGCAGTTGGATGCTCCTTTATGTTTCCACTGTTCAATAACAAGGGGGAAGCAAAATGCAAGGGGCGTCTCCATTCTCACACCCTTACCTCCTTTTACATTCCCAGATTCTTTTCACTGTACATAACAAAGTCCAGGAGACACCTCCAGACTTTATCAAGCACATTGTCTAAATGTGTGACTTTCACTCTCTTCTGAGACAGGCAGGGTAACAAACCAGTCTGACTGCAAATCCATGTGTGCTTTTGTGCACAGGTATTTAAAGTGATATAAGGAGGCATCCAAGTCCTGAGATGGCACCACAGAGAACAAAAAAGAAACTTCTTTCTTGTACAGAAGATGTAGGCCACAAATCTGGATCTAATTAAATAGGGATACATTAATTTGGGAACTAATTGTAGTAAGAATTCCTCATCCTGTATGGAGCTCCACTTTCCAAATAATAAACATCCTCAGAAATACCATAACTGCATAGCATGAGAAAACTTTCCAGTGCTGGCTGCCTAAAAGTATGGCAGAATCCTAAGTTTCCTGGCAAGAAAAGTATCTGAATATGATAAAACCACAGTTGCAAATGGCATTAGGAGATACCGAAAGAATGAAAAATGAGACCTTTCTTTGCTGCACTCACTGCATCAACTCTGTGCTCCATAGGAGCGTTCAGAAGCCTTTAGCACTGTCATGCACAAACTGCCCTTGGAAAACTCGGGGGGAAATCTGGCCATTCCTCCTCAGAAACATGAATTTCTGAGACAACAGGGACCCATACAAACAGCAGGCTTCCACGCAGACACACTACCTAAGGAGGAATTCCCAGCTGCTCAGCAGCTAAACACCACACAGATCTCACATCAGGGTTTCATCAGAACAAATGGCAAATGCCAAGAGCACCACATCATTAGGAACCCTTTTGTCTACTGGGATACCTGATTCTCAGAGGAAGCAGCAACCTCACAATGCATTCCCAGGACAGGAGGCCAGCAGGTAAATTTTGCTGTCTGAAAGTACAGAACAGGCAGACAAGCAGATGGGTAACATCAGACTGAAACCTTGGTGAGAAAACTTGGGATAGTCTTCATGGCTGCAACTGGTCCCAAGCTCAGAATAAGAACAGAGCAGAACAGAGGGGTTTGGTGTCATCCTGCTGGATAAGTGGTGCCATTCTGTGGAGGTATTTTGGGTGGCTTTTTTTTCCTCACCCCATGAAGGCCTTAAGAAAAAGTAAGTTCTTAAGCAAATAAAGAAATCTATTAGGAAACAGTTTGTTCCCAATAAACAACCCAGAATATTAGTTACAGACATCATAAAACTTGTTCTGCTTTACTGCTAACTCCAATAACGCTGTTGTCAGTGTGTTTTAAACGTACACTCATAAATATGAAATAATACTTGGCAATAGCTATAAAGGAGCAGATTCTGAAGAGCACATTGCAGCACAAGAAATCAATCAATGAGAGTCAGTGAAGCCATCTGTGGAATGAATTACTTGTGATCTCAACTGACCAGAAGGTAAATATGCAGGACATCATTACAACGTTGTTTTTCAAACAGAGTAAAGAAAAGAGGCTCATCGTAAGTAACCTTAATATGGGATGTTGCAATATGTGTAGTAATTTGGGTCTTCTGCATTGTTTTGCCATCACCAGCCACAGTATCACATTTCATTACGAACCATCCTTAGGACAAATAATACATGTTGAAAGTAAGCTATCCAGTAAGTATGCAATATTACCTTCCATGTGAGAAGGCAAACAGGTTTAATGAACTTAGGGATAAGCCACTTCACAGATATTTAATATTAAACGATGATTTGAACTGCAGTGCAGAGATTGCTTTTGTTTATAATTTAGGAAGGAGATAGAGCAAAACAGTTTTAGCCTTCCAAGATCCTAAAGAAGGCAGCAGCCCAGATCTTCACAACTCTTCCAGAATTACATAAACCTTATGTGCTTTTATACCTGCAGCTTTTAGATGGCTCTTTGGGAGATTTGGGTTAGATAAGACAGTTATGCAGTTCTACACATATTTCTATTAAGTTTTGAAGTTTATTATTTACAAAAACCATGGAAACAGAAATCCACATTTAGAATAATTTTGTATCTATCAGTGATATCTGATAATCCAAACCTTCTTAACTTCCAGAATCTTACGGGGTGGTTTTTTGTCAGACAAGAAATTAACCATGTCCCAACACCACTCAATCGTTCATGTCCAGCCTATGCATCCAGTCCCTTCTGCTCCTCTGACAGAGGCACTGGGGCAGCAACGCAGGGCAATCCAAGCACCAGGCAATTATTAATCCAACAAGGAGCTATTCAGCAGGGAAATGCTGGATGGAAGTTTCCTCTGGGCTGCCTATGGCCCACAAAACATAGTCTTGATGATGCCAGAATGAGAGGGTGAACTTCATAACAAATGAAAGGGATAACGTAGGCTTTCACAGGATGAATAATGAAGCAGCTCCCAGACATATGAAATCTTAGCAGCCAAAGACTGAAAACCTGTAATGATTACAGTGTGAGCACTGTACAAGGAAGTGCCTGCCAACTTCACATTCTGAGGCCAGAAATCATGAATATTATGAAAACCCCAGAACAAAATCTGACAGAATGCAAAGATACGGTCATTGCTAAGATATGGGAACAGCCCCACCGGCTGTAGGAGCATTGCCAATAAAATTCTCTGAGCAAAAGCAAGAATTGCAAATATTACTCTAACCTTGTTTCTCTTTTTGTGGTATAAGGGAAGCATCTTTTAATAATGCCAAATGTGTGCACGTCACCTTCAAAAGAATGATTAAACTGACCCTCAAATACATGTTTGCCAAGGATCTATATTGATAAAAGATGAAAAGCATTATACAAGTTCATATGAAAACAAGTGATTTCTTCTTACTGCCACAAATTAGGTTTGGACAAAGCCAGTTATGCTGCTGTTGGAAACTCCTCATTTACTCCTGGGTGTGAAAGTGTAAAAGGTACCAACTCCAGAAATGAATGCACTGCTGAAAACAAGAACTGTCTCAGATTTGGTCTTTCTGTGCTTCCAGGCATGGGAACAAACACTTGGCAGAAAATGCTGTCCTTGACTAGTGACTCTCAGGTATCACAGAATGACCATGATATAGGCAAAAAGCCATACTCCGGAGCCTAGGGAGGACACACAGCTTGTGTGTGGAATCTAAGACCTCTTGTCAACATACATGCATCTCCCCCAGGGCCATAAAAGTGAGGCAGTAAACAAAACCAGCTGAAAGGAACAGCTCTGCTTGCAGAGATGAGGAGAGGTTTCACTGGCCAGTGGTAACTTCAGGTTATGCAATGCCATGCTGGGCATAATGCTCCTTATTCTAGAAGAGCCAAAATATTGCACAAGGTTTCCCTATTCCACGCAGACATCACCCCCTCCCTGGCACGCCAGACACTATACCATGCCTTGAAAACACTTTGGAGGAGAAAATAATTTCCCCTTTGAGTTAAGAAGAGCAACAGGTAAAAACACATTAAGAGACTGAATTCATCAAGTTGCTGAGCATGCAATTCCTTACAAATCTACAGGGAAAGCCAAGTTGAAGGTTGTCTGAAGATAGGGATGAAGTTGGCCAACAGAATCAGGAGGTGGACTGATGCTGCTGCAGCTGCACAGATCCACAGCCCAGAAGTCACTGGCCTGATGGCCACAAATCTGTTTCTCCAGAAAGCAGCCCTAGCATGACTAGCATGGAAGAAGACATTTCCTCCAGTCTTTGCACGGATCTGAGGCCCAAATCCTGGCTTGAGAAGAAAACCCTGACCCTACTATGTTCATCCCTCAATGGTCATCAGTCCATTTCTAAGACTGCATCAATTTCTAATGTTGCTCATTTATTTGCATGCCTCTTATTCCTACCCTTACCTCTCCACATCCTGGGCACTGTGGCAAGCACTCTTCTTTTCCAAAGCTCTTTAAATTTAACCTTCTTCCACGTTATGTGTCAGAGAAGTATACTTATGCTTTTTCTGAATAACCCAGTATTATTTGCTATGCCACTGTCCTTTCCTGCACTGAAACATCTAATCGCGTCGTTTAGCAACCGGTTCATACAAAAATGGAGAGGATGGAAGGAGATTTGAACCCTACCTTGCAATTCTGCATCAGGCGATGACCTGACATTCAGATAAAGGCATTTAGTACCTTTCACTGACTTCACTGGTCTATGAAAATGTCATCTGGTTGAAAACCCGTCCCATGCAGGCAATAAACGGACAAGCCTGCTGATGTGCAAACCAAATCAGTTCTCCAGCTGGAGAAGAAAACTTTCAGAGCAGGGAGACCTGTGGCAGGAAAAAACACAAGAGCACCCTCTGAACTACAAAATGATAAACTTTTGTATAATTTACCTTGCCACATGAACAAACCAATAGCAATCCTACCCAACGAACAGCACTAGCACGAAAATGAAGTACGAGTGAACAAATGGACTCCAAATTAAATGCAGGGAAGGTTATAAATGAAAAGAAAAAAGTCTTCTATTATAATTAAAACATCCTGCATCCTTACCAGAACACTTCCTCTCCTCTAACTGGCAGTCTCTCAGCCTTGGAAGTACTGGCAGAGGCAGGGTGTGCACCGGATTCAGAGGCACAGGTTTTATCCCTACATCTTCCAATCCCACTGAGATGACACAATATTGAAAGCTGTCCACCACAGTTATACCATTGCTGTCATCAGGAAGGCCAGAGGCTGAATGATGGCTTCAGTTTTGGCAGCATGGACCAACCTCAGGGACTGAGGCAGAGTCTGAACTGGAAAGGGAGAAATCTATTTCTTGTATATACCTTCCACATGTTATAAATGTGCATATAACATAAAGTACTGGGGTGAGAGCCGTGTGGCAAAGGCCAAATTCTCACCAACTTCACTAAGTTACAAAATGAAGCAAAAAGTAAGGGAAAAACCTTCTGCTTGCTAACTCAAACTCTTCAGCATTTCAGTATGCTCTCGACTATAACATGTGGAGCCATCATAGAACCACAGAATCATTTAGGTTGAAAAAGACTTTTTCGATCATCAAGTTTAACCATTAACCCAGCATTGCCAAGTCCACCACTAAACCATGTCCCTAAGCACTGGGTCTACTCGTTTACCTCCAGGGAGGGTGACTCTACCACTATTCAAAGTCCTTCTCTTTCAGACACATCAAGAAACGTGCAGTTCAACTGCATATGGAAGATAAACCATGGCACTGAACAATCTGGAGAGAGCCTGGTCTCTGCAGGCTGCAATAGTACTTCCTAAATCCATGTGCCAAAGTGTGGCGAACCAAACTGGGATGGGAAGATGAGGAGAGCCTACAGATAGGGAAGATTCTAGAGAGTTCTGATGCATTTATTAACCATGCAAATGGACAAATTTCTGGAGGCATTTCAGTAAATGTTCCCTTGAATACCCAAAACTGTTTAAAACTGGCTCTTAAACCACCTGAGGTTAAGGAGACCTGGATCATTAACTTAAACAGATTACAACTTAAGGACCAATGCACCAACAGGTAAAGTGTCCTTTGGATGCTTCTATCCCCAGATTTCCCTGACAGCAATGTACAACCAGGTTTTTTCTCAGCTCACAGCAGTGCCAGCTCAGGCCTAAATTAGGAGATTATGGTCTATCCTTCAGAGGAGCTACTTCTTCAGATAAATGGCATTTAGTCCTGTGAGAATAGGTGTGATGTGACCACTTGTGCCATCTGAATTACATCAAGCCTCAAGCTGAATGGAGTCCAAAATAAGATCATAAATATAAAGATTCCTTTCAGGGTGCTTGTTTAGCTGTTCAGTCACGTCACCATTGACTGTCTGCATCCTGTCTGCCAGCACAGGACAAATTATGACCTTGAATCTCTCTCTATTCAACCCCATCTCCAAGTCTCTACCAAAGAAAAAAAGAGTACAAAAACCCCTGAATAGAAATGACAGTGATTTATCTGAAAACACCGATCCTCTGCTCTGAGTTACAGAAATATAAGCATATTGCATCTTCAGGGTAGTCCTGGGTTTCCTTTGAGTTTCTCCTGTAATGTCCAATAGCATGAAATGAGCCATAAGTTTCCATGCAAACACATGTTATTCCGAAGAGTTCATATAGAGCAGGAGGAGACTATAAGAGGGAGGAAGCATTCCCCTAACTTTAAAGGGTTCAGATGGATAAAAAGCTTAAACCAATATCCATGAGCATCAACGGCAGTATGGTGCCAGTGGCTACCATTTAACGTCTGTTAGAAAAACAAAACTTCTTGATGAGAACCTCCACTGTTTTAAGAACATCCAGTCAACAATATGTATAACTGATGTGATGGCAATGACCCCATTGAGTGTCTGACGCTGGTTTCTAAGCACACCAACCAGCACTCCAGCAAATGATCCATTCGGGGTCACTGAACACTGCCTATCTGCATTTTCTCTCCAGCTTTCAATGGGTTTGTGGATCCTGCTCTTCCCCACTTAAGAGAGAGTTTGTTTTTTTTCACTCTGGGTGGGTGCTGTGTTCCAGCAGCATACGAAATGGTTCCAGAGTACTGAGCATCGAGTAGGGGTTTGAGATCACTACACTATACAGAATGTGGTATCTCAAAGCAATTGATCTGCTTTATTCCTATGCAGTTATCTTTTTTCTGCTTTGTTTCTTTTCCCCACAACTCAAAGATACTGCTGCCCAAGGAAGTTATCGAAAGCACAAAACACAGGACAGCAGAAGCATTGCTAAGCCAGTGGTGCCCAGCTTCCTCCGATCGAGTCCACTTGCTTGTTAGCATTGCAGCTTGAGGGCTCAAGACTTTCAAACGCCTCCCCTGAGCTGGGTTCCAATGTCTTCCCACCAGCCCACCCATAACAGTGAAGACAATTAACTTCACTGCCTCCCTCAACTGTATAAGCCTGGGAGACTTCCAGCAAGATAAACAACTTGGAAAGGGAAATGGATACTGCCTTTTGTAAGCAGAAGCAAACAGAATGAACAGTCTGTGTGGGATGAGATCCTCCCCCATGCAGCTCTCGTGGACCATGGCTGCCTCCCTGTACAGTGCTCTTCTCCAGAGAACTGGCTGCCTTGGCAGGAAGCATCACTGAGAGACTCAGTAAACTGACTCATAAATCGGCTTATGATGGAAATGCAAAAGTTGAGGCTTCTACAGCTAACCCTCTGTACCACAACATCACACAACTCTGCATCCCAGCATCACACAACTCCACATCCCAGTGTCACACAACTCCACATCCTAATGTCACACAGCTCCATATCCTAGTCACACAACTCTCCCTAGAACAACTGCTGCATGCTTCAGGCTATTGCCAGGCACTTGACTGCCAGCCTGCATCCATCACAGCAGCCTTCCAGTGCCAGCTTTCCAAACTCACAGGCATTGCCAGCAGCAGACACCTGAAAGAACCTGGCATCTACAGGAAGAAACTAAATGCAGGAGGTTTGAGCACCTACCTTTGATTCTCAAAGGTGACTTACAGACACAGCAGCTAATGAAGCATTTTAGATCCCAAGAACTCACATTAGATCTAGAGAAACTGCTGAAAATTCTATTTCCCTGCAAATTAAGGCTCTCAGCAGTCTGCCATGCTACACAACCTTAAAAAATGGGGCTTGGGTTCCCAAGTGACTTGGCCAATTCTGAACACTTTACCCATGACCATCGTTCATTCCCCTAAACATTCAGCTGCAGAAACCACTCTCAAAACCAAGTCTGGGAAACAAATTTGCAGCCGCTCAGGGTAGCTCAATACTTTGCCAGTTGAGTCACCATAACGACCACAGAATGGCTGGATGCTATGGTTTTATGCCAGTTGAATCACCATAACGACCTCAGAATGGCTGGATGCTATGGCTTTAATGGGTCAGACACTGCTGGTTTTCCTTTACAATCACACATCCTAAAACAACTCAGAAGGAGTTGAGGTAAGTCAGACACGTGTGCCCACACACTGTTTATTTTGAACAGTCATCGCTTCTGCTCCAGATGAATGCTGTTGTATCTGCACCTGACCAGATGCTGCTTCCCTTCAGTCACAGACAGGGCTTGACACACGGCAACAGCCTGCTGGAATACCAGACATATTCCTATAAACACGGCTTTGTTGCTCCTTTATTGTACTAGCAGTTTTTGCTGCCAAGTGAAGGAGTTAATCCTGCCCATGACTGTGCTGGCTTTGGCAAATACAACTGAAACTACAGTTTTAAAGTGTTAAATAAGCATTGATATGATATCTCCAGGTTGCTTTTTCCTGCTCTGCAGTTATGATTGTTAAGACAACCACCCTAGCAGTCTCATATACACAGGCATCCCAATGTGCTGCATGCTGTACAAATGGTGGCTGTTCAAATGCACTTGCAGAAATCAGTTTTATTCCTCCTACTGACTTTCCTGACCACACAGAACTTTTGTTCTCTCCACCATCACATTTATCATAGGACAGACTGTTCCTGGGCCTCCTCTGAAAATCGCTCTGGGAAAACCAGAATGGAAGGTAAGAGTTAAGCTCTATTAACAAGGCATCTGATAAGTAAAACCCCAGCTCTCAAACACCAGTGTATGATTTCTGCTCTGCTCCCCACTTCACCCTTTTCCTCCTTCAAAACTGAGTGCTAATGCCTGCTGCGTGGCTTCAGCAGCGCCAGGCGGTACACTTTTTGCTCTGCCTTTCCAAGACAATGAAAGGTGGTGCAGGACACGTAGAGTTCTGGCTACAAGGCAGCCAGGGGGACCTGTGGTTTAGACCTTCTGTAGTGCCAGGATTTCAGTGATGTTCTATTCAAGTCTGAACCGGTAGATGTTACCTTCAAATGAACCCCATCTTCCCCAACAGCAAAACAGCCCCAATGGTTCTAATGCCTGTTACCTATTTTGGAAGTGTCCTGAGATGGTGGCCAACAGAGGGTTGAACAAGAACGAGGAAGGATTAATACACAGAGAGCACAAAAGGAAGTACGTCCATGTAGTAAGGAATAAAGGATCAGAAATAAATAATAAAAATAATAAATTATTATAATAAATGATTAAATATTTACTGTAATAAATAATATAAAATAATTAACAAATTAAAACTACGTCCTGTGCTGAACAGGTAACGTGACGCAGCTCTGCCTCAAGAGCCCTAGGGAACAGTTTTAAGTGCTTTCTTTTCATACCCTAATGCTCTGACCTCTTCCAAACGGGAAGTTGCCCAATCTACTCAATAAAAACCTCCGCTTGTTTTCTTTTCTCTTCTCCTGGTATCAGCTGAGGGCTACACAAAACCAACAGAGGAGACTGCCTCTGCCCTCTGTGTTTATCCCCATAATTGATTCACCCTAGGGTTACGTTTTATGAGTTTACTTAAGACACTGGGTTGATGTACATATGGAAATGCCACATTGCAAATTACACAAATTTGAAACATATATCTACAATAAAACCTGAAAGTTTCGGGGTTTGTCCTGTGGTTAGGAACCTGCAAGCCATTCCACACAGGCAGTTCTTTGTATCCCTGATTAACCTCCATCAACTAACTTAGAGCTATGTCCGATGAACGTCCACTTCACAGCTCCAGAAGGCACTGTATAAGAATGTGGTTGCTGGCCAACCCTGATTGCTGCACGTAAGTTACATCTGGCAGGAGCAAGATGTGTCCATTTGTGAGAATTTAGGCTGAAATTTCCTTGGAGACCAGGACAGAACTATTCCTCTTGTTGCTTTTGTAGTCACTGCCTCAGTGTGATTACCCTCTTGTCAACGTCAAAGCGCAGAGGGGGAGAGGTCAGTTTCAACAGACAGGGTAAATCCCTTTGTTTCTGACTTCTGAAGGCTTCAGTTTATGATTCACTGTGTCCACAGTGGTGATCCCAACTCCAGACCTGATCCAACACACATTGAAATCAATAGGAGTCTTTCCGCTGACTTCAATGGAAGCTGGGTCACACCCTTAGCAGACGTTAGCTGTGCACATGAATCCACCCTCCAGTTTTGGATGGCAGAAGACATGATCAGCCTGGAATCAGCAGGGATCCCTGAGGTCAGAGGCTGTCTACAACAGAAAACTAATACAGGAAAAGGCAACAGAGAGATGCTTCAAGTGCACCTGCCTCTTCACAGCCCTATCAGCCCAGACGGAACTGCATCCAGAGCAAATACTGATCGAAGCTGTCAAAAGAGCAGATCTTGGCAAAAGCCATAATCTGGCCCAGAGCGGAAAATGTAGAATAATTATTCAGTCTTATAATAAAGGCTTCAAATAAAATAAATATAAGCTTGAAGGAATGAGCTCATGACAACTTAGAAGCTGGAAAAGACTTGCATCAGACTCTTATGCTTGTCAAACATGAAGGTCAACCTAGGACTTACAAAAGAAGGGGAGTATGAGCACAGCCAGTGTCAGCCTCTATGTTGCGTGTTATCAAGCCACCAGCAAACAGCTGCATGTTGCCTTTAACATACGGCTCCTAGATGAAAACAGGAGTAAAGAAAAAAAGCTTACAATGAGGGAGAACTCTGTTTGAAAAGGAAGCATCTCAAACAGTTTTAAGAGTGTTTGGGGACTGTCAGAGAAAGGACCGAGGCTTTGGGAAGATGAAAACAATGACTATGTGATGTTGGTAAGAAATTGATCATTGTGAGGAAAAAATGCCAGCAGCAAAAAGGAATATTGATCTTTTCAACAGCAGAGACCATTTAGTTGGGATGACACAGCATTTGCAGGCTGGCCTTCACCTTGGTTTGCACATCCCTGGGAATAAGGCACTCATTTGAACATCTTTTAGATGAGAGAGGTATGGGCACAGGCAGACTGGCTGCCCTCACACTGGCAGGTCCTGACATGGCGTCTGAGAGCTACTGATGCTTGGTACCCAGAAACTTCTCACTCACGCAGGCCTCTCTCGGCTGATCATTTCTTCCACCCAATCTGTCAGGGCCTGAGCTTGGCAGGTTGAGGAGAAGCAAAAAGAGGCCCTGCTTCAGTCAGCTTTTTTCTACACTTACGTTTCAGCGATGACACAGTGATTTTTGATGGGTTTGCGAGGGTCTTAGCAGAGGAACACTGAACAACTTAAGAACAGGGAGGTCCTCCAGGGCTGGGCAAGCTGGTGCAGCGTGTACCAGAGGGAACAGTTGCATCCTGACCCCCTGCACTGATCACTTGCCACTTGCAGGAACCCAGAACGATCAGAGAACTTGTGAAATGTGACTTAACCTTATTAGCTAATTACTGGGCTAGAACCCCCCCCTGCGACATAATTCCTGTGTTTGAGAGTAATCCCCTCATCAGACCTCATTATACCCACGTTACCGCAGTTTGGGCTGTGTTCTTGGACTCACTTCCCATTCCATTAAAAAAAAAGGAATGGGGAAAAAAAAATCCCAACAACTGGGAGAGAGGAAGATCCCTGAAGGCAAAATGCTGACACTGCTTATCATAAATCTCTTGGGATATATAGAGACACAGATAAGATTATATAATGATATATATATCTTGATGTAGAGATAGTTTAGATATTAGATGCTAGATATAGAGATCTAGATGTTAGATACCTATATATAGATTTGATTTTAGATACATAGATTAAGTATAGATTATAAATTAGATATTAAATATAGATTATAGGTATCTTTTTAGATATTGTTATAGATTATATAGTACATATAGACAGATTAGCTATTAGATACAGATGTAGATTAGCTATTACATATTACATCTATAGATTAGATATTAGATATTACATATATAGATATGTATATAGGTTACATAGTTTTTATATATAGATATGGATACAGCTGATATGGAGATAGAGATATATAGATCTAGATAGATATAGATGATATATGCGGGTCACGGCTGTAAATCACGTCGGGGCCGGGTTTCCTGCCCGCCGCCGATTATTCCCACCAGCCGCCGCCAGCAGCCGCCCCCCGCCAGCCCCTCCGAGGGGCTCCACCGCTGCTTCCCCCTCGCTCCGTCCCCTCCCGCAGCCCCCCCCAATCCCCCCGGGAGGCGCCTCCGGCCCTGGCCGCCCCGCCCGGCCCGGCCCCGCGCGGGGCTCCGCCGCGGACACCTACTTCTTGCAGGGGATGAGCGCCTTCCTCTCCTCCAGGACGCGGAGCCGCTGGTTGGGGCCGTCGTAGGAGACGGCGGCCCGCGTGTTGCGGCCCGTGCCGTGCTCGTAGGTCACGGTGCGCCCTTCCCACTGCCGCGGCGCCTGGCAGGGCTCGGCCCCGGCCCCCGCCGCCGCGCCGCCCCGCAGCAGGAGGCCGCCCAGCAGCACCAGCCCCAGCCCCGGGACCGGCAGCGGCCGCAGCCCGGCCGCCGCCTGCGCCATGCTCCGCGCCCCGCTCCGCGCACGGCCGGCCCCGCACAGCGCGCAGGCGGGCGGGCAAGGGATGCGCGGGGGGGGGGGCGGGAGCGGCCCGCCTCCAAACCCGCATCACCCCCGCGGGGAGACGCAGGCGGCGGCTGCCCGCGCTGCTCCTCCTGGGGGCGCAGGAGGCAGCGGGGCAACGGGCGACGGGACCCCCCCCCGGCCCTCCCGTGCCACGCTCCGTGAACCCGGGAGGGTTTGCTTGCCCCGGCCGTGCGCGCTGCTCCTCAAGGGGTGAGGCGAGAGGGGCACCGGCAGGGGCCGAGCCTTGCGGTACTTCTGGCGTCTCTGGGTGGGCTTTGTGTACCCCCACGCAGGACGGGTTAACTGCTTTAGTGTTGGTCTCGGGGGAGGGAGGTCGGTGGCCCCCCACGCTCTGTCACCGAGCGCACGCCTCCCCCTCAGCTCCCACTGCTCTCTCAGTTTGGCTGTGGATGATCTCCTGGCACACGGAAGCGGGAGAAGCCCGCGTCCCACCGGCACTCGGAGCTCCGCCGGGTCCGCGCAGAGCAGCGCCGCTGGTTCCGCTGAGGCTCTCCGAGGCTGCTGCAATAAACTGCCGCTGAGTTAATCTCGTTGTCTCCGCGGGGTCCTCAAAGGTGTTACCCACAGTGGAGAAAGGGGCCGGAGGTCTCACTTTAGGAATTTCTTCCTAATGTCTAATCTCAGTCTCCCCTCTGGCAGGTTAAAGCCATTCCCCCAGTCCTGTCCCTGCAGGCCCTTGTCCAAAGCCCCTCTCCAGGTTTCCTGCAGCCCCTTTAGGCACTGGAGCTGCTCTAAGGTCTCCCTTCAGGAGCCTTCTCTTCTCCATCTGCCCCAGCCCAGCTCTCTCAGCCTGGCTCCAGAGCAGAGCTGCTCCAGCCTCAGGGCTGAATGGCTGCGGAGCACCAAGGAAATATAATAATAACAGTAATATAATAATAATAATACCACCACCAACAGCCCAGCTTTGGGAAAAGACTGAATTCCCTTTTCCCTTCTCCCATCCATTTGCAGATGGGACTGAGTGGGGACAGAGGCGGGGGAGCGCAGCGGGGGGGTGGGGGGTCCCGAGAAAAGAGCAGCTTCCCCGTCTGTCTGTGCCCCCCGCCCGCGTGTCTCTGTCAGTTCTCTCTGCCCCCCCCCCCCCCCCCCCCCGGGCTCCTCCGAACCCGCATAAAGTTTCTGCTCCGTGTCCCTATAGCTTATCCCCGCGGAGGGGCGGGGGGCTCCGGGCGCCGCGTCCCCCCCCCCCCCCCCCCCCGCGCCCTCTCGCTTCTGCCCGCGTCGGAGCTCGCAGCCCCGCGGCAGACGCGTGTGGTTTGGCTTTGGTGCGTCCCGTCCCGTCGTCCCCCTCCTTCTCCCTCCGCTTCCACCTGAAGGAGTTTGTGACACAGATGAAAACTGAACCGGAGCCGGAGCCGCGGACGAGAGACGCAGTGATGTCGCCGGGGGATTAAACGGGGTGGAGGTGATGTCACCGTGCCTGCACAGCAAAACACACACACACACACACCCCCGGAGGAGCGGTGCTGCCAAGGGAGCGCGATCGGCCCCACGTCACTCGTGCCACCGGTATAAATGCGGTCCCGCGATGTCCATGGCTGTCGGCGCGGCGGCTCCCGACGTTTGCCTGCAGCCGGGGCGGCGGCGGAGCAAGAGGAGGAGGAAGAAGAGGAGGAGGAAGAGGAGGATGCTGCGCGCCTTGGTGGCGGTGTCCCTGTGGCTGCGGGTGAGCCCGCGGGCGCAGGGCGCGCCGTGCGAGGCGGTGCGCATCCCCATGTGCCGGCCCATGCCTTGGAACATCACCCGCATGCCCAACCACCTCCACCACAGCACCCAGGAAAACGCCGTCCTCGCCATCGAGCAGTACGAGGAGCTGGTGGCCACCGGCTGCAGCCCGGTCCTCTCCTTCTTCCTCTGCGCCATGTACGCCCCTATCTGCACCCTGGAGTTCCTCTACGACCCCATCAAGCCGTGCCGCTCCGTCTGCCAGCGCGCCCGCGACGGCTGCGAGCCCATCATGCGCCGCTACAACCACAGCTGGCCCGAGAGCCTCGCCTGCGACGACCTCCCCGTCTATGACCGCGGCGTCTGCATCTCCCCTGAAGCCATCGTTACCGACCTGCCGGAGGGTGAGCCCCGGGGACCCCCTCTAACCCCCATGCTCTCCCCCGGGGGGCTGCGGGACCCGTAGAGCTCTGCCCCGGGGGACTCCCCCCTACAGCTTTCCTTCCTCTGTTCGCAGATGTGAAGTGGACAGACTTCACGCAGGGTGTGCTGGTGCCTCCGGAGCCCGACTGCAGGAGCCGCGGCCAGGGTGAGCCTCAGGCACCCCCCAGCTCCCCTCCCCGGAGCCAGGGCCCCTCTGGCACCCCTCAACCGTTTCCTTTTCTCTTCCTTTGAAGAGCGATGCAGGTGCAAAAAGACAAAGCCAACGCTGTCGACTTACCTGGCCAAGAACTACAGCTACAGTAAGTGCATGGAGGGGAATGTTTCTCTTTGCCCATCCCACCGCGCTCTGTGCCCCCCGCGAGTTAGGCAGCTCCCTGTGTGTCCAGGCCCCATCACTGTCCCACCGCAGCCTTTCCCAGTGGGTTTTTTGCCTGAGGATACCTGAGTCCTCCTCTCCCAAACCCCATCACTGTGCACACCCATGCAGGCAGCAGCAGTCATTGCACAGGTTATGGTGTGTTTCTGATAAAAGCAGACGTTGGTGATGTGAGCTGGCATCAACCAGTCGCTCTGCAGAAAGGGTGCTTGCTGCTGCAAAGGTGCAATTGCATCTAATGTGAGCAGGACCCTCAGCCAGCTCCTGTTTTCATCCTGCAGGTGGAATAGGCAGCGGTTTATCACCTAAATAAAACTTGTAAATGTGAACACACCGGAGGCAGGGTGAAAGGTTAGTGCTTAGAAATCCATATTTACATTTACTTACCAGCCAGAGTTTCACCTGGTGCGCAATTGTCAGACGTTAGTTGAATTCAGGGACAATTGGCACCATCCAGCAAGGAGTTGGCTGAGAGTTTTATCATACGTTGCATGACATATTGGCAATGCAATTAAATATTCAGCCCTGTTCTCCCTTCTTCCCCCTGCCCCCCTGTTTTTCTGATGCTGGGAGTCAGGAAGAACTCAGATTAAGATGAGGTAAATACCAGATTAAACATCTGTAACGTCAATAGAAAACCCCTATTAGCTATGGATTAACATGCTGTATCATGGTCTTTTGCACTTCATGGGCTTTTTCTCAGATGACAGTAATTTCTTCAAGGGATTTATTCATTTCTGAAATAGGGTGATTATATCCATTCAATTCCTTTTTGTCTAATGGCAAATGAAAGTGAGTTTGTAGTTACTTCTTTGTTAGCATAGGAAACAAACCCCAATATCCAAGACCCAGTTTGGTGGGAAAAAACCAGAACATCTAACTTTGGCCATGGTATGCTTTTTTATTATGGCATTTTGGGGCTTTTATATCATGTTTTTCTTTTTCCTTAATCTATCTCAGTACAAGATAGTGATATGTTCAGGTAGGACAATGGGCTTCCATGTTGGGCTGACAAATGAGCATTCTGAAACGAAATGCAGGTGTGAGTGTTCCCTGACTGAAAACTGTAGGCTGGGGTCCAAAATTTAATTCCACTGAATCTGTGAAATCAAGAGTTTGGTTGTGGGAAGCAGGGTTTTATTCAGCCTCCTGAAACAGGCAGAAGTGCTCATATGGAAAATGAACTGGGAGACAAGGCAGGACAAATAATAAATAAAATCAGGGCTTTTTTTTCCTTTAAAATAATAAATATCTTATTTTTTATATGCATATATTATTTATATAGCCTTTAAAATAATATATATAAAGCCAAACAGTGTTTCTAGCTGGTCAGAACTTGGTTTCAATCAGACTTGCAAATGGGCTGTGAGTCTCCTAAACTGAAATGCCTCGTGTGGCATTTCATGGCTGTTGCACATGTCCTGGTAAAGTTAGCACAAAAACCTCAGGCTGCACTAAAATTGCTGGCCTCCTGTTTTCTGCATGTGAAGTTTATTCCAAACGTGAGGAGATCCATTTGAAGGCTTTTGACCTGGTGGCTGCCAGGGGCAGCATCACCCTGTAGTACGTGCGCTTCTCATGCTTCTTTGCCTGAAGAGCTCTGCGATCATGGGACGCTTCATAGAACCCTTCCTCTTGTGACATTTCCTAGGACCTAGAGTTCTTCCTGTTAAAGATATGCTTCATTCTCTGATTTGGTGCTTGTCAGAAGAGAGAAGGGGTGAAATGCTGCGGTGGTAGGTACTGCAAGGGTTCAGAGGTACAAAGCTAGCCAGGGACCATCCTCAGAGCAATCTACAGAGTTTCACCTTCTTGCATCCACACAGGTATGCAGTTTTCCTCAATGAAAGGTAAAAATATGACTGTTTGTGTATTCAGAGTCAGAAGAACCTGTTTCAGAGTCTGCTTTATATGAGGATCTTACTACTAATGAATAATCCAAAGACAAAAGATGAAAACAAGTATAGACCTTTTATAGAGCAGATTACAACATTCCTAAGCTGCTTAGTTTTTTGACTGCTTATTTCAAACCTTCCTTTCTTTCTTCTATCTAAGAAAAAACTTTGGTTCCTGGATGTAACCTGCAGGAAAAATGATTTTATTATTGAAAAGACTTAATTCACACTGTTTGTGGGGTAAATTATTCATTACTTAATTGGAAATAGCCAAATGTGGCTGTAGAATGGGGTTTATTTATGCGAGGGGCTGCTCAAGTCTGAGTCAAAGGAGCTCTTTGTGTGTGTGGTTCCAGGAGAGATCACTTGGCCTGATCTGGCAGAGATTTAAGCACATGTTTAACTTCACAGTTGTCAACAGTCCTACTGAAAACCAAATTAGGATCAGGCCTCTGTTATTCTAAGCCACTGTACGTGCCCACACATGAAGCAGTTGTAGGTTCACAGCCAAAACAACAGCTTCCAATTGAATCAGTTTTATTTAATTCTGAGATGTGTTTAATTTCCTAAGACCGTTCGTTGTTCTCACGCCTCTCCTTTTCTAATTGCAGTCATTCATGCCAAAGTAAAAAGTGTAGAAAGAGGGAACTGCAATGAAATAACCACTGTGGTTGAAGTCAAAGACATACTGAAGTCTTCGACGCCGATTCCTCTGTCCCAAGTGCCTCTTATTACAAATTCCTCCTGCCAGTGTCCACCTCTTCAGCCGAAGCAGGATGTTCTCATCATGTGCTATGAATGGCGCTCAAGGTGAGCCCTGGTGATGTGGTGCAGGGGAGTGTTGTAGTGATGGATGGGAAGCGGGACCAGCAAAGCTCCTTTCCTCATCAGGAGCCTGATTTCTTGATAGTTTTTCTTAGCATAACCCACACATGTTTCAATTACTTTTTGCAATTAACTTTTTCCACGGTGTTTATAAAACCTGGCTCGCACATGGAACATAAACCCTGGCGGCGTTAGGTGCTGACAGCATATTGCTTAATGCATTGCACAGCACTTGAGGCATCTCCAGCAGTTTGGGAGCATTTCTCCAGGACCACTTGCTATAGGTATTAGGTGCTGATAGCATATTGCTTAATGCATTGCACAGCACTTGAGGCATCTCCAGCAGTTTGGGAGCATTTCTCCAGGACCACTTGCTATAGGTATGAGCTGCTTTGGGTGCAACAAGCTTGATGGTGGTTGGAGATGGTGCTCCATGTTGGCAGAACTGTGCGGAAGGTGTAGTTCCGCCTCACTGACCACATAGGAGGGGACAGGAGATGATACACATCTCCTCTCCACAGGGCTGCTGGAGAGCCAGGCCTTCTCCACCAGCCTCTCCATACTGTGGACCAGCGCCATCAGTGGGATGTTTCTGATCCCACAGCTATACCGGGACCAGCCAAAACTGCAGCCATTGGAGCTCCAGCTCCCGGATGGCAGATGAAAAGTAAATACTCTGGGAGCAGCTTGCCAGTGCTGCTGTATGATTAAAAGACAAAACAAAACTTTAGCAGACCTCTCATCTGGCAGTCAGCCTGGCCCCAGGCATGGGAGGAAATCCAGCATGCTGGTCTGGAGGGGAGGGACAGATGAATCACAGCTCCCTTTTCTCTCTAGGCCTTTGAGGCACAAGGGGTCATCCCATCCCTGTTAGCACCCCAAGTGTAGCTGTAGCAGCAGATGCCAGCAGGACAGGTTGTGGCATGGTAGGTCCATGTGCCTGTGTGCTGTGCATCAGAGGCTGTTTGTAAAGCGTGCAGGCTGGTTTTGCATACAGTGATGTGACTGTAAACTGATCATGTGCGCTTGTAAGGACCACAGAGCATATATGTGAAGAACTTGATGGGCCAGATCCATATTCTCAATGTGTTTTAGCTTGATATTTTAAAAGCATTCCATCAGAAAAGTTGCCATCTGATACCTTATTATCTTAACTTCTTTTTGTGAGCTAACAAGCACAGTATCGTAATATTACACAGCACTTTACCTCTCCAGGTCTGGAAGTGTTTCACAAAGATTAATCTAGAGCCCTCTACTTGTGCTCACCATTTTGGAGATATATGCTTTGTTGTGGCTGCCCCATCCCTGGCAGTGTTCAAGGCCAGGCTGGACACAGGGGCTTGGAGCAAGCTGCTCTAGTGGAAGGTGTCCCTGCCCATGGCAGGGGTTGGAACTGGAAGAGCTTTAAGGTCCCTTCTAGCACAAACCAGCCTGCCCTGAGTCACACAGAAGGACCAAGATTGTGATTGAAGAGCACTGAGCTGCAGAGGTTTGTTAGAGAAGGCTCTCAGAAGGACATCAGGAGGGGGAGATTTCAAAAGTGAAAGACTGCAATCTGCTTTTCCATTGCGATGGAAAAAACACACCATTCACGAAGTATTTTGTGATGTTTGTTTAAAGGTCATGAGGGTTTGAATTTCATATAGTTTACTAAAAGGGATTTGAAAAAGAAACAAAAACTTTTGTATGTGTTTCCTGTTGAACTTGGTGGCATGCAAACAAGAGGGTTTGAGTTACAGCCTTTTAAAATGCCAGAAGCAAAATGAGTGGAAGCTGTATCTCCACCGAAGTCAATGGCAAAAAACCCATTGCCTGTCAATAAGGTTAGGGTCTCACCCAACAATTTGACCTCAACAGAAGCTGCATCAGATGTACACTGTGCTGTGGTTTCATTCATCACGATGTGGCCTTAGCTTTAATCCTGTATGTTAATTCAGCATCCCTGTGCAATGAAATAGCTGTTTCTAGGTTGATATTTAGAAGGCATGACATCAGGCTGCTTAGGAATAAACTCTTTCAGAAGCTGTTTAATGCATATGCATTTAATAGGTACATTTTTTTTCTTCATTTCATAACACTTAGACTCAGTATGTTCATACAGGAGCTAGCCAGATTTCATTGGTAGGCAAGTACTACTGCCCATACTTCTCCAAAATCCACTTCAAAGCACTAATTAAGTAGTTACATGTAGGAAATCTATAATACTGCATATATTCCTATATATATTTCTATGTATAACTCCTCATCTATTTATAGGTAGAAATTGAGATGATTGTAAGTGATCAGATAATGTTTCACCATTTGTCAGCTGATCTGTAGTAACTGGTGCATGTGAAACAGCATTTTAGTTCATTCAGAAGTAAAATGTATTACTTTTAACGACTCTTCTGCACCCAAACGCAAACAAACGTATAATGGGCATGAGGAAACAATATATGTACATGTACATTGAGTTTCATGGATGTGACCTAACCCACCACTATTTTTTATCCGTGATCCGGACAGGACAACTTGCCATGCAGAGCAGCTGCAGGGAGGACAAAGGGCTCTAAACGTTTTCTGAATTTGGGCCATGCGCTGCAGTGTTGGCTGTAAAATCTGATTTCTCTTAAAAACTCTTTCCTGTTTTTATGGAATTGGGAGTAGGAGTTCATCAGTGTCAGTATCAGTGTGTAGGAATCCACTGGGAAGTATTTAGGGATGGAGAAAAGCATTTTTCTGCCCATCATCCCATACACAGAAACTGCCAGTACCAGTACCTGCTGGAGCATCCCAACCTCAGTCTGTGTTAAGACACCTGGAATGACATCTCAGGAATCAAAATCAGAAATAGCTGCGACTTGTATTTATTCCTTGATCTTCAGGTTGATGCTTCTTGATGGCTGCCTCGTTGAAAAATGGAAGGATCAACTGAACAAAAGGTTTAAGGTAAATACAACCAAAGGAAAGACTGAAAGTTAAACACCTTTGCTCTACCTCAGCACTGAATAACTTGCTTGACTTTCAGATGTCTGTAACACCCGTGGGTATTGTTATTTTCACTTCAACACTTCCACACCTCATAATGACCTATAGGTGTAAGTGAAAATCTGAATGGTTTAGTCTTGCATTTTAGGGTCTCTAAAGTTTTATTTCTCTTTTATCTGCAAACTGTCCCTAAATAGGATGGTTGGATGATCTTTGTGTGAACTCCGGCTTATTACAATAGTGACTCAAGGGATTTCTTTCATATCACTGCTGAGGCAGATACCTGTCAGATAGGTGAGATGCAGGTGAGTACATAGTTCACATTAGATAAGAAAGGAAGTTAAACCACTGCAGTGGATAAATGGGCTTGGCTGCATTAAAGGTTGCAGGCTGGAGAGACAGATTTCTCACCATCTACCTCCCACTAAAGACCCACTGGAAGTACTGGGCATCCTCTCACCAGTTTCAGGGAACACTGGAAGGAAAAGTCTATGGTGTAGAGACCTGGGAGACAGGAGCAGCAGATGCCCCTGCTTTTGGGGGCTTCAGGGTAGTGTTTGCTATCACTCCCTGCTTATAAACTCCTGTTTATAATGGAAAGAAAGGATGGGTCAAGACAATGTCTGACCCTTCCTCATGCTTTTAGAGATGGAAAAAAGTTATTTCTGGAGTTTAGGAGAGGTTTCAGAGCATTAAGGACAAACGTGTATATTTATTTTAGTTACAGGCTGATTGGCAATTGATAAAGAGGAGGCTCAAAGGTGCAGGCATCTGTCAGTAGAAACTTCTGGATCACAGACCTACTTCTTGCAGGAAATTGTATCTGATGCTTTTGGCATTCCTTTTTCTCCTCACTTTCTCATGTAAAACCCATATGTAAAAAAACCCACGCTTTAAATCTTTAAAAAAGAAAACCATTGCAATTGCAGATGATCCCTCGTGGGATTTAGGAGAATACTGACATATGCCTTGGACCTTTGCAATCCCTTAGCTGTCAGCTTAATAGCCTGTTACTGGCACACAGTGTGTTTTAGTGGCCTCCTCACACTGCTTTGTCATCTCTAATTGTGTCTTGGAGGTAGTTTGGACATTCATTTACAGCCTGTCAGGTAGAGGCATGTCTGCCAAACAAAATGCTTCTCAAAGGGAACACGATATTAGTAGCTTCAGAAATTAAATCCTCATTGTAACGTGCTTGAGTGGGACACATCTAAATGCCTGCTGATAGTTTGTGTTTTATAGAGATGCATACACTGACCCTGACCACCCAAAGATAGCCAGTATGGAGCCAGGTATCACAGTGGCTTTGTTTTAATGCCCATCGTCCATCTCTGAAGTCTTGCATCCAAGTTTTATCTTGAGTTACCACTTAAAATGAATGCTTTGAGCTGTCTGTGGACCACATAAGACAGTTGTTAACACAACCACAGCATGGCTGGTCTGTCCTCTAGCCAGGACGAGAGTCTGAGTTTCTAAAGAGTCAGTGCAGAGATAGGAAATTTCCCAGAGATACTAGGTAGGGAAGCTGGGGAGCACTTGTCTCGCTCTGATCACTGCGCAAAGCCCCTGCCTTTGTGAGTTTCAGAAGAGAAAGTTCATTAATGGAGGGGAGAGGTGAGACCCTTTCCATGTTCTACTGTCACCTACCTGCCTGTCCTTGAAATAAGTGTTTCTGTTCCTAGCTGTGAAAGACTGCAGTCTCTGCAGTTTCTACAGGGATTCTGCTGAGTAAAACTTCAGGTGCATCATTCACAGCCATTCCATTGCAAATCTGAACCCTGTGATTTCAGTAGTCATCTCCATTGTCTGGCCATAACATAAGGTCTTTCATGCCCAGTCCTTTCTACCCCAGGGGAAAGCAGCACTGGAAAGTAAATGCCGCCTTCTGCTGTAGCTGTGTGTTTAAATACGTGCTGTAAAAGCATAGTCTGCTTTCTACAGACTTTTCTGAGGAAAAGTCAAGCACGTTCATCAAGAGAGCAAAGAAGGGCTTTGCAAAGGAGTTCAGATCCTGTCTTTTTGAGAGCATGGTGCCAGCATCCCTGGCTTTCTGTGAAGGCAGGAGATGTGCACACCCGTGCAGCATGCACACAAGATGTGCAGTTGTCATTTTCATCTGCTGGCATCATGGAAAATCTCCTACCCAAGAACATGGTCAGGTTCTCGCTGCAGACAGCCTTTACATACTTGACACCAACAGCCCTGCAGGATAGAGCACAAACCTGTTAAAAACAGCATTATTATCAGAGCTTCAGGCTAGCTTTGATTGTGACATAATTATTTGTGGCTAACGTTCCTCCCTAACTCAGCCTCTTTATCTTCTGCGTTTCCACAGAGGTGGGAACAGAGACTGCAAGAACAAAAGCTGCGAACGGCCCGCAGTAAGAACCAGAACGCAGGACGCAGTGCTCAGAGTGGACCCCCAAAACCATCAACCAAAAGCACCAACCCGCTGGTCAGTGGCCCCAAAAAGGCCACGAAGATAAGAAACGGCCAGAAAGAAATCAACGCTAAGAAAGTATGAGTGGGCAATTGCCATAAGACTTTTCTTCGCGCACGATGAGGGTCGCAATCTGGCTTGGTCAGCAGGTTTTATTAATCCAGAACTCATCGACTTACAAACTCCTGGCAGTTTCTACATAGACTTTTTGCTGCACTTCACTTTTTCAAGGTTTGCTTTTCCTTTCAAGCCACTGCAAGCCATAGAGTATAGGTTTGCGCTAATATGTGGCAGACTTATTCAAGCTGACTGAGCTTTATCTTAGGGCTCTGATTTGCAATTCTAGCTAGAACTAGCCTTGGCTGCCAGTGGTTTTAGCTCCTTGTGCCGGTTGCCTGCTCTGCTTCCCTGCCAGAGGTTGGAGAGCTGCGTGGGGCATCATTCACAACCATTCTGTTGCAAACCTGAGCCCTGTGATATAAGTGCTCTCTCCTCAGGAAGTGCATCAGTGTAATAGCTGGGGAGTTAGCCTGTGAGTTAAGTCTGGGGAGCTGAAAGGGATGGTAACCTCCGGCTGATGTCAGGCAGCAATTACTGCTGGAGCTGAATCTATTTGCTCTTTGGAATCACAGCACTTGTTCAAAAGCATAGTTTACCAATAAGCATCTGGGTATGCATTATGTGATTATTTTTATGTGTGTGCCAAAAAGTATGCTTAGAGTGTTAGGGTTAATCTTGTGGGTTTGTGTAGGAAAAAAAACGTGCATTGAAAGCAGACATTTAATTTCTTTAATTGATCTCCAGCTTCTGTTGTAATAATTTCAAATATATTTAAGCTCCTAATAGAAAAATCAGTATTTTTTAAAAGGACAGATTGAAGTGAAGCTGATCTGCACAATTCCTAAAAGTAACGCTTCTGTTTGCTGTAATATAGCTTCTTTATGAAAACTGGAATAGAAGCAGTATTCTAGGTGTAACTGATAGCTACTGTACAGTATCAAGGAGAAGATAGGGCGTCGTGTGGCTCTGTTCATTTGGATAATTTTTTATCATTTGACACCGTATTTCTAAGCCTTTCTCTGATACAAAATAAATAAACTGAATAAATCAATAAGGCTTGTCCCTATTAATGGGCTTCTCAAAACAACTGCCTGCAGTTCTGCTGATCAGAAGGTGACATTTACCCTGCAAAGGGTCACAGACAAAGCAGATGCTTTTGTTTATGTCCTAAGTTTTAATGACTTAACATTCGCTGCTTGAGGAACTACAATAGCAAAGGTGATATCAAGCTGATCAACCTAACTCCAAGATAGGGTTTATGCTCTCCTTCCCAGGCTGTACTTGGATGAGGCAGTATGGGTAGCACAGTCTGATTTCTATTCACCTACATTAACATCATAAGAGCTCAGTTCTGGTATCTATAAACCAAAATGAGCATTTTTAAAATACAGAGGGTCTGTGTCAGGATAAAGGAAATAAAACAGGAGTTCTTGTGCAGGTTAAGGTAAGGATTTACAACTGGTCATGTCAGTGTATTGATCTTTGTCACTGCAAGAATTGCAATGGCATTTGAATGCATGAAATTCAAGGCAGAATATGCCGGAGAGTTTTTGGTAGCAGCAGTACTGTATTTGGAAGTATGCTAACACAAGCTGAGGACATAGATGCCAGGTTAGATGCTTAAAACAAAGGGACAGAGGTGTTATAGAAAAGTGGAATAATAGCGTATGGGGTAGTTTGGAGGGGGGAATAACCCTACATGGTCATTTGTTTAGCCTTGAGCAGCTGGTTAAAATACGCAGAGGTCAGCATTTGAATGTAGTGCTTCCCATTTATTCCAGGCAGATGCAGAACTTTGTCTCCATGGAACATCTGCAGAGTTAGATCCAAAATTCAATCCAGGTGCCAGGAATGCTGAGTATATATTGCATCTATTGACCTGAGTGGAAATTATGTGCCTAACATGTCTAAAGAACCAGATCCCAAACTCAGGTGCCTAAATGCTGCCTATAGGTGAAACTGCAATCCTGTGCAGTGAAATAGAAAGGCTGCAATTGAAATCAAAAGAGACAGAATTGCACTGCAGGTGACTAAATTAGGTGAGTTTGAAAATGCTGACTTAAGTAAGCATGATCTAAAGGATTGGAAATAGCATGATTGGAAAGCTTCTAAAATACTTAGTGTGTAGTAGGAGTCCTTAAGCTCTGATTACCTATTGATCCCAAATTCAACTACCCCAATAAATACGCATAAGGCTAGCTATTAATAATGAACAGCAGTCCCATCGATGTGATGTTGAAGTAACAAATACCAAAGTTGTGATATTTCACTTTAACAAGTGAACATAGTCAAGTGCGGTGTTTGTTGCATGAAACTTGTGGAATAGCAAGACTTCATAGCAACATTATGTATTATTTTACCACTGTTAAAATCAAACTTTTAAAATCTTTTGATATCGGAGAAAACAGTCTTAAGAGTTATTTTCTGCAGAGAATTGTCACCATTCCATCTGTAAGTTGCCATCATTAGACTGACCATTCCGGTATGTTGGAATAAACTTTGAAGCACCGAGCCTGATGTTTGCAAACTCCTTGACACTTTTATGTATGCTTTATGCTGACTGACTTTCATCCTGATATGGTGAAAACACGAAGGAAGTAAAGGCAATACGACAAAAAGCGGGCGTTGTCATAATACAAAGAACAGATGTGCACACAGGGTGTGTGAATAAGGTAGTGTGTGTTCCCAAATCCATTTTGTTCTACTTTTTAAGAAGCCATGGATCAACCCAATTCAACACTAATAGAAGTCACTCCAGTTTGAAAATCCCTTACAATTATTAACCCACTGCAGCATCAAATGCCAGCTGAATCCAGACCCAGAACATCCCCCCAGCCTACAGCCTGCTGCCCTTCCTTTGTGTAGATGTGAAACAGATGTGGGAGCAGTGAGGGCTGTTCAAGCAGGCAATGAGTGCCCACATGGCCTGCTCACCACTTCTGTTCCCCAGCTTGTGGGAGGCAGTCAGGTTCAGCTCCCCTTGTGCATCCATGGCCAGACATAGTCATGGCTGTGTCAGTGCACCCCATCACCGGAGCTGTGGAAGTTCCATTTATCAGGGTAGGCAAATAGTTTGCGGATGGTTGGAAGTAATTACTGCACCTATTTACAGCTGAGTAATTAAGAGACCCAAATTGAAGTGTCAAAAGCTTTTTCTTGGTGTTGCAGCTGCCTTCCTACCAAGGGGCTTGGCATTTCTTGCATATAAAATAAAAACTGCCCTGCAACACCCAGCATAGGCTCCTAGTGCGTTTCTTCCTACCTCCCACACACATGTGCCCGGTTCAGTAAGAAACACCATTGATTGTTTGCACTGAATGTTCTAACCTCAGTTCCAAATGAATGAAACCTGAAAAAATATTTACTTAAAGTGTGAATAATTGGCACCGTTTTAGCTCACTGTGAATGCAAATCACAACTCTTTTATGAACCACATTTTAACAAACCCTATAACTTCCCCTCCAACAAGACCTGAATGACCCGGTCTCTTCAATTCAATTCAGTGTTGCAACTTCTGTCCAGTCATTGCGTATAACTGAGGAACACTTCCTGTACCAATAAAAAGATTTTCCAGTCCAAAATACTCAAACAGCTCTCAAATTATTTTATCCAGCATTGGAACCTAAATGCCAAATGAACAAAACCTGAAAAAATACTCCAATTATGCACAACTGACACACGTTTTTTGGTTGACCTTAGTAGTCGAATGTAAATGCACATCTGAAAACATTTCCTCCACCAGATTTTTCTGGTGAACCACATCAGCCCCAATTGATTTTAGAAACAAATACACATCCATCAGTCTTGGTCAACAACCATTCAGATTTTTGTTTCCATTTATAGTAAAAAACCCCAATATTGGGCAAGTTATTAATTTCTATGGAGGTAGAATACTTCCAATTAGACATAGTCAAAGCTCTGTGGATAAAACTACATTCAGTTTCAATTGCTGACACTGTATTTCCTATAATATCTCTGAAATGAAACACCAGCCTTGTTGGAAGGTGATGCAGGATTTTGAACTTGCTTGTCTGATATGCTTTGGTGGCTTCCAGGTAATTATATTATATTAATATCAGACTGGCTCCTGCTGTTGCTGGTAAAAGGCTTGTGAATAAGACAGTATGGCAAGAAGCATAAAGAAAAATATCTGGAATGGGGGACACACTCCTTTTCTTTAGATGAGATTACTAAACTCAAAACCAACAGTACCCTTTATATGCCAGACAGTCTGTGCTATGGACGACAGGTTAATGGGTGCACCAGGGTGATCAAGGGATGCCCCAAACACACCAACACCCTGAGTATTTGGAGTCCTTCTGGTTGCAGTGTGATGAAAACTTTAGTTTGTAGATACTCAGAGCACATCAGTATTTATCCTCTGAGGAAAGCAATGAGGAAGTTAATAATTTGCTTACAAAGAACTGGGGATAAAGTGAATAGATACTTGCAGGGTCTGACTTGCCAGCGTTAGCTCAGTCACCAGCCAGAGCAAAGGAAAACAAGTGCAGCAGCACATAACCACAACCTAACTGGTTATCATTCTAAACTGAAACAGATCTCTGATATAGTCTTACTGTCAGATTATGATTTCATTAAGTTTCCTAAACAAAGAAATATGTGGCCTGCTGTACAAATAAACATGCCCTGTGGTTCCGTTCTCTCCTGCTGGGACAAAAATCAGAGGAATAATTATGTTATCTTCTGTTAGTGTTGGAAGAATTTTCATCACATCTCTGCACCACCTAATTCTGTCCTGAACCACGAGATCTCTAAATAAACGGTTGTGAAGGACACGTTCTCCTTTAATCTGGCATTTAGATAAGAGATAAAAGGACAGAGTCAGATATTCTCTAAGATACGTAGGCATAGGAGCTGTGTAAATTTAACTGCAGGAAGATTTGAATCTGTGATGTCCAATGGAACACATTCCTCCTGCCTATAAATGCAAATGCTTGCTGATCCCATCACAAATGCTCAGATTCTTAGAAATTGCACCTCTACCTATGTCACAGTAATGTAAAATGTCAGGAAGAGTGGATGGCAGTCTAAATTGTGTGCACAATGCATGAGTGTTGAGTTTAACTTTTAAAGGGACAAAGTAGCCTCTTAAAATATTGACAGTATCTAAATGACCATGCTTTTGAACGCTTGCTATTTGGATGATTCTACCAAAGTCTGTATCTCAGAGATATAAAACCTTTGTGAACATTAATCCCTTCATCAGCTGACTGAAGCAGTTATTTTTATTGTTTTGAAATGTATCTCTTCAATTCCTCCTTTCCAAAGCTGTTAAAAGACATTCAGATCAGGAACATGTTAGTAGAAGAAAATAAGCATTAATGAATTAAATGTTCCCAATACATAAATTCATTTTGCTGTTTTCAACATTTCTGCTCCTGTCAAAAACTAATTCCATGTAACCTTTTGTCCTGGGTTCAGCAGCAGCAGTCATTTTTCTCCTTCTTAGTAGCTGGTGCAGTGCTGTGTTTTTGACTTTCAGCCTGGGAACAGCGCTGATAACACCAATGGTTTTAGTTGCTGCTCAGTAATGTTTGCTCTGATCAATGACTTTCTGAGTCTCATGTTCTGCCAGGGAGGAGGGGAAGCCGGGAGGAGCCAGAGACAGGACACCTGACCCAAACTGATCAAAGAGGTATTCCATACCACAGCACATCATGCCCAATATAGAAACTGGAGGCAGTTACCCAGAAGGGTTAGATCACTGCTCGGGTCGGGCTGGGTATCGGTCAGCGGATGGTGAGCGGTTGTATTCTCTTCCCTTTTTATTTCCCTTGTCATTATTATTATTGGTGGCAGCAGCAGTGGTTTGTGTTATGCCTTAGTTACTGGACTGCTCTTATCTCAACCCATGGGAGTTACATTCTTTTCCTTCTCCTCCCCATCCCTCTAGGAGCAGGGGGAAAGACAGGGGGGAGTGAGCGAGCAGCTGCGTGGTTCTGAGTTACCAGCTGGGCTTAAACCATGACAGTTCTTTTTTGGTGCCCAACGTTGGCCCCTAAGGTTTGAGATAACGACAGATCTGACCAGAGTGTGTCTAATCGTGGCTTAAACCATGACACCTTTGAACGCTGTATTTACCCCAGTGGTAGAGAAGCCATTAACACTAGCAGAGATCTTGGGAAATGAACTGAATCAATATATCTGAAATCACTTTATTCAGGCCTTTTCTAAGGCTGTTTCTTGGTTTAAAGTACAATGTGCCAGCACCCAAGAGACCCACAGTGCTGAAATAGTGCCAGAAAGAACAGTTTTAATGGGTTTTTGAAGTAAAAAAACAAGCCAAAGAACATACAGGAATTCTGAAGTATGCTTCTAAGAACTCATCTCACCAAGGTGACACATTAATTCTGCACTAATCACAACTTCCTACAGGCTAGCTAGCCTCAAGTTGAGTTTATGGCAGTGAAGCAACTGTAGGTGAAAATGGGCCACCGGGAGAATGCTCAGTCCAACTTCTGCTGGAGGAATGTCTATAATAACAAATGCCCCATCACAACAGAAATATTTGTCAGGAAGCTCTTTAAAGCAGCTAGTCTATTAAATACAATAGGTACAATAAAGAAAGGGTGAGAAAGACTTTGTTCTTTCTGGACATTGCACTTAGAATCAATGCTGTAAGTAAATTGCTTTAACTGAATGCCATTCTTTAGTATCTCAGCCTTCACCAGACTCAGAGAGCAAAAGTGGGAATTATCAGCTGCAGAAGAATATTTGTGTTCTTTATGAAGGCCAGCCAAGTTAGACTGAGGCAGGATACAAATTCACTAGTTTGGCAAGGAGGTATATGTCAAAAATAGCTGTTAAATAACAGCTGACTTTATATTTTACTTCATCTGATATGTTTGAATTGCATAAATGGAGAGGACTGTCTAGTTTATTATCCTACATGTGGCAGTAATCTTTAGAAGATGTTTAGGGAAAGGATAAGTAAACATCACAAATGTTTTTTAAGGCCCTGAGGGAACCAATAGGTCTTAATAGCCCTAAGCAGCCTCTCCTGGGATGCACACCCATGCCATTGGCCAAGGGGCCCAGGAGCCCCATTTAAGCTCACACTTGGGCTTAATCACTGCCTGAGCTGTGTTGCAGGAATACCTGTCTCTGGATCTATTGCCTGTTATTCCTGACTGGACCTTTGAATGGGTCCTGGACCTGGTTCATCACTTGCTTTGGGATTGCTGATGGATATGGCTACCCAGCTCTGCTCAGATGCTGCGGGGCTGCTCCACACAGCCTGTGCTGTGGCCATGATTGGCTCCAGGCTCCTTACCCCTTGTGGAGCACTCTCACACTTGCTGCTGCTCCCTGCCAATGTTGTAGCAGTGCCCTGACTACCTTTCACCATTTCTCCTTTGTAGGCTGCCTGAACTGGAGGACTCAATCCACATCACAGTGGACATGTCATTAATTGTGTTTTAATGGTCTTCTTTGACCTTTTTTTTTCAGGTAGTTGTATACAAAACACCTTAGAACACTCCTGGAATTATAGGAGAGGCATAAATCTGCTAAAGTGATAAAAGAAAAACTATTTACTAACATACATAAAGAAATCATTACTAACATCAAACTTCTAGCAGGTATTGCTCGTTATATTGCTATGCTTTGCAATATGCAATGCTGATAATAAAAATTTGGCTGATAAAAGAATGGATAGACTATGAAGGACAACATAAAACATAGACTTAAATAGAAGTGGTTGGGCAGACAAATGCATTTAATGACCTGATCATCAGTTTTCAGGGATTGCATCTTAATCGCTCAATTTAGATCGAGCTCTCCAAATACACACTCAATGCTTTTCTGTACATGCTCCTTAGTTGATGATCCATGAACAGCATTAGACAAAATATCTTGTGCAAAATGAGCTCGAATCGATCCAGGGGAGGTCTCTTTTGCCACTTCTGGATCGACTGGACCCATTAGACGCCTCCACTCTTCCACAGCATTTTCCTTTGTTAAGACCATTATCACTGATGAGCCCCTGTAAAATCAATACAGGGAAACTTTTACACTGTTCTAAGAGGCAGGCTTACCTTTGACTTCAGAAGTACCATGAAGGGTTGTGATAAGCATTATTCTATCTGAATTTTGTTAAACTGTTTAAAGTTTGTTTCTGAGTGTTTTAAGACAATATCTTGGATTTGAAAGCAAATACTATTCTGATGATCAGCTATTTAGATTTGTACTTTTTGTCCTAAAAGAAATTACCCAGTAATTTCTGAAATGAGACTATGCATACTGTTTTATCTACATCTATACTAAGACTATTATAAGGAAAATATTTGTCCTACATGAGAAGAACGAGGATGCCATCAACAACCAGTTCTTTTTTCTTGAGAAAGGAAAAAACCCAACAACATAACAATCAAAAAACCCCAAAATAATAATTAATGTCCATAGGTTTTAAAAGAATTTTAAATCTTCCTTTTAAAAGGAGAGCTCTCCATACCAGAAGCCACTAAACCTGACATAAAGAGTGTCAGTGTCAAGTCCTCAGCACACTTTGGGTGCTGCATGTTCTGTTGGCATTGTAAATTTGAAGTGTGATGTGCACTTACATACCTCGAGGTTGTATAACGAGACACTTACTCAGTCATACAGGACAATAAGTCTTCAAAAAAGGGTTTTCCTTTGTGATCCTTATAAAACCGTGCAGCCGTCTCACGAGTTAAAGATTTTTCTTTAATCGTTGAGATGGTAAATCCAGCATCTTTCACTTTTTGCAAGATGTCATCTGGGAGGATAACAAGCAAACTCAGTCTTGATTGAAATGGTTTAGATGCAAAAATCATTTTGAAGCTTAGATGCTAAACCCCCCCAAACTAAACCTTTCAGAAAATACTCGATGCTTTTTTAAGAACCCAAAATCACCCATACCTATTAAAATTCTGCTCACAATATCAATCAGTCATGGACAATATGACAAACACTTCAACAGGCCTCTAAAATGTTTAGAATCCATTGTCGCTGCACTAATGCAGGTGACGAACCCAGACTATTACAAACCATACCAGTAGCATTCACTATTGTTTCTCACGTTGGACAGAACATGAACTGTAGTTGTAATGCTCTATCACACACCAGCTGGCCTGCTAAAATCAATCCGAGTTGTTACAAGAGGGGAAGAAAGACTCACAAAAGCCAATAACAAATTAACTTTAGAAAGACTCCTGAAATCTGTTCTGACAGACAAGAAGAATGCCAGGAAGAGGCTTTGGATATAGTGCTTAAAAAAAGTGGCAGCGAAACTTTTAAGGTGTTCTTTTTGCTTTGACTTTTCCTCCTCCTTCCCTTTGTCTAATGGCAAGTTAAAACAGGGATGGGAATGCATCTAATAGAGCAATAACCTCTTTTGAGCAATAGAGATTCCTCTCTGAAATAAGTAGCATGAATTTGTAAAGCCTCTCTCCTTTGATTTGAAGGATACTGGGCAGCTAGTTTGCACATGTGTCTGGCTTTTAAACAGTTTAAATTAGCTAAGAACTCTCTCACTTCTGTTCACCACCACTCTCATGACGAAAGGGCTATAGAGAGCTTAAGCAAAGGCAATACCACATTTGAAGCCTCACTATGAATTATGCAAACCCTGTAAAAACATTTCTCTGCATGGAAAAAATATTCCAGAGAATAAAAAGAATGCGTCTGACATGAATTACTGCAGTGACATTGCTAACATTTTGTGGAGACTGCATCAATAGACATAGCCCATACTTTCTAGATCGCTTACCTTTATGCTTTGCAGCAGCGGCAGGTTTGATTAATGCCAAAGTGTGCTCCTGGGGGAAGAAGAATTCCAATTCCTTCTGAGCATCGTCAGGTGTGGAACTACCATGCAGCTTACCAATAGGTACATTGCTGACTGCATACTGCGCACGTAAACTAAGAGTCATTAAAAGAGTAAAGTTACTTAAAAGAATAACCAGTTTGAGCTTTAACTGTTTGACTAGCCTTAACCCAGTGAATATAAATGAATGTTGATGTGGTGACGCAAGTGCTTGATGATCTCTTTGTAGAGACAACCTTCATTATCTACAAAAAGAAGAAGCTTTTAAATTAATCACATGAAATATCAACACCACCCCTCCCAACTCTCTTGTTATATTCCCAAGGTAATACCAGCAATTTCCTAATGAAACAGCCCTTCTGCCAACAACAGGTAAGATGATACAATGGTAATTTCTTAGAGAAATTTACCAATAGAAGGTAAAACTAGGATGTCCATTTAGAAAATGTGTAGGAGAAACTTAGTCACAAGTAAAAATTCTACTGATGCAAAGTTTGCTTTAAGCTGAGAAAATAAGCATTTGTTCTAAAAAATAATGGTGCTATTTCAGGGGGAAAAAAAGTAACGATAACAAGATGCTACCAATATTTTTTCTCTGATTCATAGAATCATAGAAACATAGAATGGTGTGGATGGGAAAGGACCTTAAGATCATCTAGTTCCAACCCCGCTGCCAGGCAGGGGCAGAGAAGCCTCACTCTAGATTCAATAGATCTCCTTTCACTTCAATACAATTTCCATGATGTTTGGCAGCCATTATTGCTTAGAAAATGCTATAGTTTCTACTCATAATACAACAGTTCTTCCAAGAAAAGCTTCACAAACTGCAGAAATACTTGTTAATTCCCAGATGATGGCACTATAGTCACACCAGTTGGAATGCGATATTCATTTGACGAGGAATGTGAAAGTAAATTGTATGCTGTGAACAATGGTTTACTATTGTAAGTATTACCTCTTTGGATTTTCCTTCATAGCCTCTTCAACAGTCTTTGGGCCTAATAAATCTCTCCAGTGTGCTACAGCTTTTTCTCGTGTTAGGGCAAGTACCAGAGTTGGACCACTGTGAAATGGGAAAATTTGCATTAAAAAACAAAACTAAACTCTCTGTAACTTGTGAAAGTCATTTGATTACATCTAGAGCAGGTTAGGAAAACAAGCCTGGTATTGGAGGATTTTAAACCCAATCTCTGTTTAACCAGCTGCAGTCAGATAAAACCTTATGGGGCTTAAACATAAATCTAAATTTCAAAATGAACGAATGCTACTACAACAGCAGGAATGTTCTAGAATTGGGCTGTTTCTTTATTATTAGCCACTAAAATGCTGATCAGCTCCTAGATTGTCAGCCATACCCCAAATTCCTATAAAGGCAATATCCAAACATAATGTATTTTTCCTCCCCAGTCCAGCACGCAGCCTGGATGAAGATTCCTTGCAGGGCAGAGCTCAGCTGATTTCATCCAAATCAATGGATTTGGCTGCTGCCTTCAACTTCATACATACAGATATGTGGAGTAGCTTGTAATTTTTTAGAACCTCATGTATTTAGAACCATAAAATTATTTGGATTGGAAGGGACCTTAAAGGCCATCTAATTCCAACCCCCTACCATGGGCAGGGATGAGAGTACAAGATCACCCTTAGTAAAATATACATATAAATTAAACTTTGGCCAAGGCTTTCAACAATTAAATTGATTTCTACAAATATCTCCCCTCAAACATATATATCCACTATACTTGGGAATTATCTCATTATCTTCAGTTGTCTGATCCTGTTTTGCATTTAACTAAACTCTCAGATACATTGGTATCTTATGTATTGTGTATTATTGAGGCTAATTATTCATTGTGAAAATGTAAGTCTTATTTATAGATCCACATTCTCATTTTTCATTCTAAGTACCTGGTCATTTGCTCTAGAAGGACTGGGAAGTAATCTTGATCTACATGCTCTCTGTAAAATTCATGTACTTGTTCTTCAGTCAGGGTGATTTCTTTCTGCATTGCTCTTTTGAAGCCATCATCCTTTATTCTTTGCAGGATTGACTCTGTTTAGTATATTGAAATGATGCAAAATTGCCATCCATTCATTAATTTGCACAGCCTCTGTGTATAGGTTATTTCAGGTACACAGATTCTCAAGTTAGGAGTAAAAATGCTATCTAGAATCTAGGAAGAAATGCAAATACATGCCTGAGAAGAAAAGTAAACTTGATTGGATGGAGTTTTGTGCTAATAGAGTAGATCTCCTGATTTAATATTGTCTGTATAGACCTGCCCTTGTGGCACACCCTGGTTATGCGGCACAGAACACCCTGATTCAGATCTTTTTCAGCTTGCCATTGATCTACCTTGGACCTGGCATTCAGGAATAGTATCAGCTACTTTATTATGTGGGAATTATGATCCCCTATATTATACTTTGCAAATGCTAGCTTCTCTGAGGGTCTTCTAGCAACATTCCATCCAAATATACAATCTAAAGATGTTCTTGAAAAAAGCAACCCAGGAAACAAAACAGCATTGACGTGTACATTCTCAATATAGCAAAAACATTAACCGTGACACTTAGTTCCTGACAGAGATTACTGCCAACTTGATGCTGAGGAGACAATATAACCTAAGAACATGTCATTAATAGAGTTGGGATTTTTCAAATTCAAAATGTGAGGGCTTTTATATACCCCAGATAGAGAATGCAGCTAATAACTCTTACCTCGTCTTTCCTTTAGCAGACATGGTCTAATTAAGGCCAAAGTTTTTCCCATTCTTTGTTCTGTCCTGTGGGTATCAAAATTTGGAAAAAAGAAGGCAAGGTGTCTGCTGGCATTTTCTAAGCTGTCTTCCATATCACATGCATTCAATAGAGCCCCAGTTTCCACAGCTTCTTCCCCCCTAATGACATGCAAAGTAACATAGTATTTAAGTCACTGCATACGTTGTGTTAACAGTTGACTTTGTGAAGATGTACTTTCTTAAAGTTTAGTGAAACAGAAGAATAGAATCCCAAACTAAATTTTCATTAAAATCAGATTCATGACTGAAATAATGTTTCTGAGAGAATTATTCATCTTCTCAAAATTGCCTTTGCTATGAGAGAGAAATCTCAGCCATGCAGGTTTTCTAATTCCCCTCTAGATCATTCAAAATAGTCTCTCTGCTTCACTAGACAGAATTACAACTGACAAGCGTACAGCGATGATGAGTGATCAGTAAAAGGGTTGTTCTTAATTCATATGCCTCATGATCATAAAAACGATAGCACTACAGATTTGTCTTTAACAGAGATACTTCTTATTGTTACTTGCCCGTATTTCTAAGTTTTATTTAGCTATGCAAATAGAGTCACTCTTCACCACCTACAGAAAATGCAATGTTCCCCAGCTGTGGGAGTCTGTGCAGAAAGGGATACAGCAGGCGCCAACAGGAGTATCAATAATTGTGACAAGTTCTTTTTTTGAACATAGTATTTAAGTCCATGCTGCTTTAAGTAAATCTCTTGTCTAAATATAAAACTTGATCTGCTATTTGAATTTTTGAGCACTCTGTCGTCTGATGCCATGTATACCACTATCATCCTCTTTAAAATTCCCAACACATACTTGGCATAGGAGAAAAACAGACTTTTCAAGATGCCATACTTGTGAACAGCTAATCCTTACAATGTTTTTTCGCATCTTGAAGGTGGGGGAACACAACCCAAACGCCTCCCCCCTTGTTTGCCAGCTTTTACAGAGTGCTCCCAAGGAGCACAGCAAGCTTCAGGCATCCCCTCCTCTGCCCTGAGCATCTGTAAGAATGTGCCTTGGTTTATGGTGTGCTCTGGATACCGTAACTGAATCACATCTACACATTTCTACTGGTAGTTGCCTGTCTGGCTTCTCAGCCTCGTCAACACTCTTACTAGACTCATCTAGTTCTTTCCAGTTAGGAATAGCATCAGTTGGGTTTTTTTTAGTGACAATCAAAATGTGGCATGGTCCACTTAGCATGAATTGCAGAAAATCTTCAAAATCAGGCTAAAAAACATAATTTTTTCTCTATGAATTGCAGGAACTTTGAGTTTATCATCAGAAATGAACAACCATCCTCTCAAAAGTAACTCCTAATTCCTGTTCTAAAATGGCACTCACATACATTACTCAAACCCCTGTTAAATTGGGATGGTTTTGATCAGTCATTTGAGCCAACATTATAAAATACCTAAAGCAAACTTAATTGAGATAAAGTAAGTCATAGACCTACATTAAGAAAGCAGCACATGTTCTACCAGGTTAATATGCAAATGACAAGAATGAAGAAAATTAGTTAGAAACTCAGTGTGATCCAATGCTCTGCTCTCAGTACTGCAATACAGTTCTATGCATAATTATTGAAACTAAAACCCATTTAGCTGGGTGCAAATAAAGAACATTGAGATATTTGCAGGACATTAGTAGGCTTTTCCTTCATTCTCTTTGCTATTTTCTTTTCGTTCCTTCAGTTTCAACCTTCAGTGCTATAAATGTACATTTTCATCAGAAAATGATTTTTGTAGCTGTTGTGTTTTTAATCTTTTTTGCCTTGCATGTCACCTTATTCTTCATATTTAAAACTTCCTCAAATATCTTCTCTGCTTTTTAATATTTGAATAGATCTTTTCTTTACTAGTCAGCCTCATCTGATTGTGTATGACACATTTTTCCTTTAATAATATGAGGATTAAATACTCACATGTATGCTTCCAATTTATTGCTTTTCTTTTTCAATTACCTTTGTACCTGTGCACACATTTAACCCATTTCACAAGATGAACAAACTCACAAGATGTACAATGTATACAAGTACAAAACCATTTCATAAAATGCATCAAAGGAGCTTCTATACTTTTGTGGCTTCAAAAGTACACTTGCTTATATTAGAAGAAATAGATGTGTCTGTTAGATTTGGCTGACCTGGGTCACTCAGCTTTATCACAAAAAAGAAACAGTTTCTGCTTCCAATTATATCTGAAGGTCTTTTGCCTTGAGTCTCCATTCTGCTACAGCAGGCAGCCTCTGGACCTTCAGCAAGCTTGCAAGGCTATTAAATCAGGGAGGATTTTGCCCACTGAGCACAAAGAAACTGTATCGTATAGAATCATAGAATCACAGAATGGTTTGGGTTGGAAATGACCTTAAGATTAGCCTGTTCCAAACCCATGCCATGGGCAGAGACACATCATACTAGACCGTGGTCACCCAAAGCTCTGTGCAACCTGGCCTTGAACGCTGCCAGGGATGGAGCATTTACCACTTCTTTGGGCACCCTCTTCCTATTGTCACTTTAACATAATTATTTTTCAGCTTAAATTTACACTTAAAGAATGGTAAATAATTGACTTCTCAATATGCATAGGGACCTCTGGACTGCTTCTGGTAGTTCATAGTAGTTTTATTCTCCCTGTCCTAATGTTGGCTAGGATCTGCTGTGGTGTAGCAATGCTGCCATATATCGAGCACTGCATGCTTTTTCTCTGTCTTAGTTCCTCCCACATCATCCTTTACACCTAAGTAATGCGAAATTTGGCTGCTATTCCCAAGAAGATGACATTTTTACCTCTGTTTCACAACCGTGTCTGTCTAAACTAGAATCCTAGCTTTACTAAAACAAAGCTTCTCACGATTCCTTACAAGCTCTTGCTGCTACTTCCTTTCTAAACCATAGTGCAGGAATCTGGTGATTACTATCAGATTTCTTTTTTCCCTCTAGGGTCAGTAGGAACCACCTTGTCTCACTGTTCTGATATAGGGTAGGGCCGGGAAAATAAACTTCACTGGAGATGCTTTCTCTTCCTGCCTGTTCACTTGCTTATTTCCAGTCTTACTCTGTGATAAACACTATAAAGAAGAAAAAATGTCAAATATAGTATTTTATGGCTGGAAGCGTATGTGTCAAATAGATACCCATTGTCATAAAGATGACACTGGATTTTGGGTTTCTGCTACATTTCATACCTAACAGCCTACGTTTAGGGCCATGGCTAAGGGTCAGAATTCGGATAACAGAAAGAACTGGAAAATCTGTTGGTATTTTATTGGAGTTCAATTTAATTGAGTTGGAATGTTAGAATGCTATCAGGCCATATGTATGAGGCAGTAAGAGAGAGAGAATATCTCCTTTTTTCCTATGTACTAAATCTACATTAATTCAGTTCTTCAAAGTACTGAAACTCTATAAGACACAGATTTGCAAACATATAGCTAAAATGATTTGTTTTATCTATTCCTTTTTTTAGGTTTTTAGTTTGTTTTTACCTCCTTTGCTTTACGGGCATAGAACACTCTAATTTGCTCTTCAGTTAGCATTTTCTCTTCTTCTGCTTCGATGTTAAATCCTGCGTTTGTAATCTGCAATTATTCAGTTATTACTCAATGCCATTTGAAAATGAATATATACAAAATCTCATGTTATTGTAACACTAAAGATTGATTGATTTTGGAAGCTACCTGAAGTTTAAACTTCTCTGACATGTGCCAAATAATTGCTCCCTTTGCCTAAGCTGAAGTACCAGCTTTCTAAAGCACTTCACTAATTTCAGGATTACAATGCCCCTTAAGTTAATGGTTGTGAACTGTATAGTGAAGTCCAATTTCTGCAGTCATTCGTATGTTAATAATACCTTTTATTTAACATTAAATAAACCCATTTTAACTGTTGTGAATAACATGCCACCACTTCTAAAAATGTTATTATAGCCTCTATAATAATCATACCAGTCTTATAAATGTGTACTTATCAACAACTGTATTAGGCTAAAGTACTTGGCTTCAGAAAAAGGAGATAAACAAAAATATAATCTATTTTATGTTTATCTATTTTAAGCTACATCACTGCACTGAATTCAAGTATGTGCAAGAGATGCACACCCACGTGTCTTACATGAAAATTCCTAGTCCACTTGCATGAGGTTTACCATACACTGATATTTAAACAACAGAGGTGCTACCCAACCCCAGTGCTGATCACATGCCAATATCAATCTGCTTACCAACATGCTGCTCTTTAAAAGCCCTTGTGATGCTGCTGAGTGTGGAAAAATTGCAAGTACACACCTCATTAGGCAGGGCAAAGGCAGAGCCAGCTGGCAGCTGCTCAGCTCCAGCTGAATTGCTTTCAAGCGCTGCCTGCTTTGCCTTTTGCCTTTTCCTGAGCTTCATTCCTTTCTGGCCAAGGTAGAGCAATTGCAGAAATAACCTATACAGCACTGATCACCTTTCCTGCAAAAGTCACTGGTATTTGTCTTGATATAAAGTCTTAGGAGGCATTTTTTGGTAACAGAATATGACAGAAATTCCTGTAACTGAAATGAGCATTACTATAGCATTGTATTGAGGAACGCAAAACATTCTTTCTTTCACTGTGTGGTGGCTTAAACAAATACTGAAGCATTGGATGTGCCCTTGCATACTTGCTGGATTCACATTCTTCACTTCAGGAGCAAACACTGCACTAGTGACAAATATTAGTGTACACTTACTGGTGCACGTGAACTAGCCTCACCATCTGCATGCTTTTGTGTATTGTCATATGTGTCTGCACACAAACTCTTTTCCATAAAGAACTGGTTAGCTGTCTTATGTGCGCCTACAGGTCTTCAAAACACTGTGTGAAGAATTGACTGCACCACCACAGTCTCTGGTTCTCATTTCTGCTGCAACATGAGGGAAAAAAAAACACTTTTCTGTATGTAGATTTCATGTGCTGCTGATTAGCACAATACACATCAATGTCATACCTCGTCTACTGACATAAAATGTTAAAGCAGTAGTATCAGTCTGAACACCATATTATTTCAGGTCAAAATTATCATGCTTATATCATCCTTAACAGAGAAGCATTAACAGATCTTGTTCTAAAGCCTAGGCATAAATTAGGATACACTTCATCTTTCATCTTGCTACTATGTGTCTTAACTAAGTAGCATGAATGAATCTTATCAAATTATCTTTACCTGGATTTTAATTTCTTCTACATGTCCCTCTGAGACATCATCAGGTTTTATAATACCAAGAGAATATTTGACTACTTTTCCTGGAAAAGGGAAGGAATCAGGTGCCAATGGATACATTTATCAAAATAAATACAGAACTACATTTACCATTACTTGCAAGTGGGTTTCTCTAAATAGTTTTCCATTTTAATACTGACATAGCCAAACTGTGGTTCCAATAAAATAAGTGACTCCAGCACTAAAAGCAAGCATTGAAGAGCAGGACTGCCCTTGGCTATCCCTGGAATCCACATCCCTGACAAAACACTGGTGTTGTGGGTAATAAGGTGTAGAAAAGGTTCACATGCAGCTAGGTGTGATGGGAAAACTGCAGTTTAAGATGGATGCTATGTCTAAGGAGCTCTGTATGTCCAGGACTAGAAATGTGAAAGGAATGAGTATTACCAAGGAAAATTCACTAAGTGAAAATCTGTATGAATATTACAGATTTCCAGAAAATATGTGTTTCTTGTCATAGTAGATGTTTGTTCTTTCATAGCACTGTGGATGCCGAAGTAATTTGCAATAAATAGCTGTTGAAGTAACACATGCTTGCTAATACCATGTAAGGTTTAAAACAAGAGGTGTAGACATGGTGTTACAGCATCCATAGCACACAGATCCCTCCAAAATGACAGAAATCGGTCAGAAAAGAATACAAACTACATTGCCTTTGCAGAATCAGAGGTTTACAGTTAAGCATTAGAATGTAATTCAGTCACTGTAGGAGAACCTTATGGTAGCTCTAACAGAACACCAGACTACTGCTCATTCCCAGTAATAGAAAACACTCATAGGCACCTGCATGTGGTAAGTAGAATATTACCGCAAAATATTAGTGTATTATGGCTTCTGAGGGATCCCCTACCCTGAAGCTGAACCCAAACAGAAATGTCTGTTCCCTGATTTCGTCACACATTTAGGTGACTTGTAATACTGCACTACAAAGTCTCAGAAGGTTTATGAGGAAAAAATACAGGCTAAAGCTGAGGTCAGGAATATGTCACTTGAACCAAACAATAAAGGCATGAAGAGGGAGGAGAAGGTACACAACTTGATCCATGACTATGATCTAACACCTTCTCAATGGAAAAAAAAAAGCAAGACCAAAAAGAAGAAGATGGTGGAGGAGTTTATTCCATCTTAGTGTTTATGAGTGGCATTCTGTGCGTATGAAGCAGTAGGAACATTCAGTAGTCACAGATAACAATAAGAATAGAAAAGATGTAGGTCCCAGCTCATGAAAAGCCTGAGATAAATTGTAGATATGAGACCCACCAACAGGATGGTGCTTATTTTCAATCTTTTTGGAATCTCATCCTACTGTCATGGATTCACGTAATGTAAACCTGTCCTTTAGCTCTTTAACGTGGTGAAAGACTCAATTGAAGATAATCTGAGATACAAGGCATGCCATTCCTTCACGGATGAACTCTCCCAATCCTCTCAGGTTGTCCCCATCTTGGTATTCCTGTAAAACACCCAAGGGTTAACAAACACCACCTGAACAAAAGTACATAGATAACACAGGGACCTTGTAGAAGTGACTTTGAGGCACTGGGTTTACACAGGAATATTGCCTGGCACACAGCACTGCTGCTGTGTCTGAAGTGCTGAAGGTTCACAAAGCAGGGGTGAAAATACTGGTGATGACAGTCCAATATCTTAATTCCTTACAGGAGAAAGCTTCCCGTCAGTTTGATATTCTCAACCGCAGCCTCTCATATTACTAACTCAATCAAAGGAAGGCCCATTAGTGCTTGACATACCCAATTCTTAGTCAAATAACTGAAGAGATATTTGTTCTTTTCCCTTCTGTTGACATTTCTAAACCAAATCAAATAGATTTACCCTGAGGTGCAGTCTCCTCAACAGGCTCCTCTGGTGGTTTCTCTTCATGCAAAACAAGTTCTTCTACCTAAGGCAATTGCCAGTGGAGTAAAAGTACATCACCAGTGTGAAGCTGAAGTCACCAAGCACAGCTGTCAGATCTTTACAACAATTTTACCTTAATGTTAGAACGTATTTGCTGCCTTGGAAAGTGAAAAAGCCTAAGAAAGGTCTTTGGGCAACCTGATTTTCCTTAACTGAGCTACAGTTTGTTCGAAGTTTCCTTTACTGTAAGTGGAGCTCTTTGATCTCCATTTTTACTTAAAAACAGGCAATGAGCCAAAAGTGCTCCTGTCTTTGTTTCATCGGATGCACTGTTACTAAGCTAAATAAGAAAAACAGTCCTGAAAGAATAAAAGATGACTAAAATCATTTACGTGCCAATGACGTCCATCTCTTCATTTCTTACATTAATAGGCTAATCCGTAAATTTCTCAAGTTTTTATAAAGTGCTTCTTAATGGAAATCTCTAAAAAACCAAACCCAACCCAAACCTCACATCTATCACTTTACTGTTAAAATAAATACAAGCAGTTAAACATTACCAAACCCTCTATCATAGGCAGTAAGAGAAAACATGCAAGTGTAATAAAACCTCATTTATTTAAGGATCTGGTTTGTGAGTACCGTGGTGCGCTCCTTCAGTCCAGATGCAATTGCCCTCTCTTCTAGCACTAGCTCTGCTATTTTCTTATTTAGAAGAGGAGCATTTACACCTTTCACTATTGAGATAATTTTGCCATTCTGTGAAAGAGAAAAGAACATTCTCAGTGAGTTCTCATTGCTCTGATTACACATTTACTTGAATTTTGAAACATGCTTGATCTTGTTTTTTCCAGCAGCCCAACCACTTTTTATGCCCACTGAAGTGAGTACTAAAGCTACTACTGCCTCTATTAGTTCAGAATTGAACTTTCTTGCTTCTGCTTCCTCCCTTCCTTCTTTTTCTAATTGTGCATGTTTATTTCTAGGCTCACCATTTATAATATAGTCAGATGTAAACGCAAAATACGGGATTTACTAGCCCTTAATTTCCATAATATGGAGTTTTCTATCTTTTTGTTTGCATTATGTGTCAGTGCGTGCTCTGCCGCATTCAGGAGCACCATAGTGAAGCTCACTACTGGTGATCAAAGATGCTGCTAACTTTGGAATCATTCAGATTCAAATCTGAACGTGTCCTGAGAGTATCACTGTTCTCAGATCCTAGATTCAAATCCTAGCACCCTCGACTCAAAAACCATTGCCTCCTAAGGGAGCTGCGTTCTACAGTGGAGTCCTAAGAGGATTTTTATATCCATTGGTGAGAGATAAAAAATGTATGATTGTTACAATTGCCCAGGTGTGAAAAATGCAATTTTACTTGTTTATCTGAAATCCCTGCAAGTGTCAGGAAATGTAACTTTTTTTCCCTGGGTTAAAGCGTGTATAAATGCCCATTTCAGTGTAGCCAATTTATGTGAGACAAAACTGGAAAACACATAGATTTTTTACTGAGTAACTGCCACAGCTGTGGCTACCCAAAATCTCCTGTGGCTGGACTGTGCAGCAGCCACAGCACAAATGTGCTCAAGAACCACAGATCAGACATGAAAACCAGCCTCAAGTAAACAGCATCTGATGGTATACACTCTGGGTTACACACGGTAAAGGTATGCGCTCTACAGCTTCACATTTCTTTTTAATCTACTGAAAAATTAAGGCAAAATTAGGCAGCACATGAAGAGAAACTGATGAGATGTACTTACAACACAAAAAAGAAACACAGGTTCACATTTATTCCTGAACGACTGCAGAGCCAGAATGTTGTCAGCCTCTGCCTGAAGTCAGATGGAAAAGATTATTTATTTATATGTGTATACATATGCACATATATATATAAAAGTATATATGTATAAACCTGTATAGGTTTATAAAGTCTGGCTTTTGAATGCTTCTGCAATCTCATCAAGAAAAACAAATATTGTGGGATATCAGCTCCCTTTCTATTATAGCTCCTTCCACATTTATTACCATTTCCAGTCTATCTCTAAACAAAGTCTTGTGAGGAGATAGGCAGAAGAAGATGCAACCAGGCCAAAATTATGACACCTGGGTATAAGGACAGTAAAATGAAAGCTTTGTTTGCTCAGGCAGGTAAAAAGATCTATTTAAAACAAAAGGTAAAGAAGCTCTCTGCAGAATTGCCATCCTTACCACGGCAAAATGCAACACATCGTCTTCGCTGAACTCGCTCTTCAGTTTCCTGAATAAATGCAGCACAGCTTTGCAAGGACCACACCAGGCTTGATACACATCTATTACTAGAATGGAATAGTTTGGGATTACAAAACAGCCGCCCTCTGGAACTTATCAGATGGAACATATTTGTGAGTGCGTTGGAGCACACACACGCATGCAGGGAAAGTGTTCAGATGCAGCTTTTAGTCCTCTTAGTCAATGTACGCACTGCAGATTCATCAAAGTATTCAGTGAATACATCACGGTTTCCTCTTTCATTTCAATTATGTTTGGCACCAACAACCTACTTCATAATACCATTTGAGATGCTTAATTCAGACCGCTCCCTTTCTCTCATGCTTCTTTTCCTTTAAATTGCTCTTTTTCTTTCCCCACTGTTGGTTTTCAGTCTTATTTGTCTCTTTATTCTACAGGATTTTTAATTCCCTGAGCCGGTGCAGATCATGTTTTTCCCATTGCTACTCTTGTGTAGATATGATCCCATTACAGATTTGTTCTCTGTACATAAATACAACTCCCTACCATACAGAACACCATATCAGAAAGGTATTTTCTAATCATCAACATATAACAGCAGGTAAAATAATGGATATGACTTGTGACAAATATTTACTCATCATAGCATTCTGTATATTAATAAACACAATCTATACATTTATAACTCTGTTAATATAACCTTTCTTTAAAAGATAATATGGTACTAGTCTAGATTTATGACCACTATCTATTACAGATGATATGATATGTAAGTATGAAAAACTGTACATGCCTTCAGGAGAGATTAAACAGAAAATAGTGACAGTACCTACTACACCTTTTATCAGCAACATTTCATCCCACTGGTTTTCATTGGTTATTTGCATCTGAAATAAAATGAGTTGACATTTTAACATCCTTAAAAGAGAGAGAAAAAATATCTATTAGTCTCTAGAATTATTCAAGTAAATAGAATCTCTACCTGGAGCTGGTTTTCTTTCTTCTTGCCTGCCATTTCCTTGTGGTTATAGGAAACATATCAAAATACAAAGCACATTTAACAGGTTTTTAAAAGAACTTGTTTTTATAGCTTTCAACACAGCACTGCCTTCTGATTCACTTAAAAATGAATTCAGCTGAAGCCCCCTACAGCAATGGCAGTTTATACCCCACCTTTATACAGACCACCGTATTAGTGGTCTATGAGGCAATATACAGCTGATTCTCAAAGCCCACATAGCACAAGAAACAGAACAAAATTGAGTTTCTTAACCTGCTGGGGTCCTCAAAAATTCTGTTGGCCTCAACAATCTCTCAAGTTTGTTATTACTCAGCTCAGAAAGGCCCCAGGGCCCTTGGATGGGATGACAACTGCTGTCACAATGGACCATCCACTCCCTGCCCTGGAGTTCTGTGAAACCGGATGGAATATGGAATGGATGGAAAACACTGAGGTCACCCGCACTTCAGCCTGCACACAGATGCACACCTGCATGTGTCCACAAGGACGTGCAGAGGCTCACATTCTTCTGCAGGCACCTGAACATGCACCTCCATTATACAGGGACAGGCTCACCATCAGCACGCCTGTGTGTGCACAAATGCACATGAACACCCCTTCGTGCACGCACACACACACACAAACATGGATAATGATCTTTAAGGTCCCTTCCAACCCCAACCACTCTATGATGCTAGGTGAACGCACCACACTCCAGCTCAGGCCCCCCGTAACCAGGATGCTCAGGTACTCTTGCACCCTCCACCATAAGCAAGCCATCACACAACAGCCATGGTACTGCTCACCACCAGGATGGGCACTTGCCCTGGTCCTTGCCTCTGCCCTGGTTCTTGCCCCTGCCCTGGACCAGCAGTTAGGCTGGGCGTACCCCACAACCACCCACCCCTAACGGCTCTAACCACCTCTCTAGGGCCATTGCCCTGCCCCAGCCCCTCTTGCTGCTCCACCTCTGAGGGCTATTTTTCCTCCATCTCCCTTTTCCTCCAGCCTGGCGCTGACACTGCATGATGAAGCAGTAAGGGAGCTGTGGGTAGCAGGGATTCAGGGAAGGAGCGACATTTCCTGTGCTGTTGCTCCTCTGTTGCTCTCCCCCCAGGTGGAATCCAACCTTAGCTTTTGAAACGTGAGAAAATGAATCTTGGAACCTAATTAGCAATCTGGCTTCACTGTGTTACTTACAAATTGTGAGACGATGGGGGTGAAGTCATGGTGACCAAAGGAGTGTCTTGAAAGCCAAATAACAGTCAGCACTCAGGCTCCTCTGTGGTCAGTGCAGGTCTGCAAGCACACCACTTTGGAACAGGGCATCATTTTTCAGATGCTCATGATTCTGTGATTCTATAAAAGAGACTTCATCAGGGCCTGTAGGGAAAGGCCAAGGGGAATGGCTTTAACCTGCCAGAGGGGAGACTGAGATGAGCTCTTAGGCAGAAGCTCTTCCCTGTGAGGGTGCTGAGGCACTGGCACAGGGTGCCCAGAGAAGCTGTGGCTGCCCCATCCCTGGCAGTGTTCAAGGCCAGGTTGGACACAGGGGCTTGGAGCAAGCTGCTCCAGTTGAAAGTGTCCCTGCCCATGGCAAGTGTTGGAACTGGATGAGCTTTGAGGTCCCTTCTAACCCAAACCTTTCCATGATTCTATGATTCTGTGCCAGTTTGAGCCTCTGTGAATCTGCTCAAAATTCACAGCAGATAAAGGCAAAGTTCATTTATACAGGTAGAAAGAACTGGTCCAGACTATGGTATGGCTACTTCCATATATATTGATAAGCTCTTAAAGGCATCCCAGCTGGTGAGAATTTCTTTTTGGAAGTGGAAGAATGGTCACAAATCAAATGCAGGTGTCTCTGAAGTGTTCATATTTCACATATGCATGTTGTTTTGCTTTATAAATAGTCTGTGCTTCCAATTTATTTCTGAAGCCCTGCCCAGGCATTTTAAGTGCTGTTATGTGTATCTATCACACTTAAAATCTATTTTTAGTGACTTTCCTGTCACTTTTGTTAAGCTTTCTGGGCCTGCTCACCAAAACATGCAAAGCCTCTACTAAAGACTTAAGTTTATTTCCTGAAACTAATAAGAAGAAAAAAACATGGTAGCAGCACTTAAAGGAGCTGGAGCAGATGTTCTTTCTCACTGCTAAACCATCCCAAGCTGATGGATGATCGTTCTGCAGCAGTATGAATGGGACAATGTTCCACAGAGCTGCAGTGGTTTTCAATGCTGAGGTTCTGCTATGCTCTACCCGCTTGCGTTAGCTCGGTTCGGTGGCAAGAGAGGCTTTGCATTCAGATCAGAAATAATGCACTTGTATAGCCAACACTAAATCCCTTCCAACTTTCTTTTATTTCTGGAAAACTCTGCCTTTGGAACTAGTATAAACTGCATTGACCTGCTTGGAAGTGGCAAAGTGCCCCTGAATAATCTTTTCCTGCGTGAAGTAGGAAAACAGCTTTGGAAACCTTAATAGGCTTGCAAAACTAGAAAGAACTAGAAAAGATGAGGTATTCAACCCACCCACCATATGGAAGTTAAAGCCCCAAAACACAGGTTATGTTTTCTGGGTTTCCTTTGCAAACCACTCACTTCTTTCTTCAGACCATTCTCTTCATGAACACCTACTTTTCCAAATATCGGGAAAAAATGCCTTCTAGAGAAATATAGGATGAGGTAATGCTCATGTCCCCAGTATTAAAAGGCTGATGCAGCATGTTCTTTGACTGTTCTGCTAGAATGGATTATATATGCTTTGGATACCACAAGATATTTAACATAAAGGGATTTGGTATCTTAAAATATTGGGCTTAAAGAAGAAGTTGATTTTCACTGCACCCATCCTCATCAAGGGATTTGCAAGATTTAGAAGCAAGTAGTAAATGAAGGTCGGAGTTTGTGTCATCTGTTTCGCTCATCAGCATCTGCAGCTCTTCCTCTTGGGTCTCACGCTGCGTGTCCCTCGGGTATTTTCTGATCATCAACATTTCAGTGAGGAAACAGTTCTACATGTTACTGTCTGGTAATTGCTGGGCATCAACCTAATTGGAGCTGCCGTAGGAAGGAAGGGAATTAAATAGTAAGGGCCTTGAATAAGGAAGAATATTTTCTCCAGCTCTTCATCTTTAACCTTTTCCTGTCTGCATACTTGGTCACACTGCATGAGAGTGAATTTATTTGAGGAATGACTGCTTCTGCTCTTAGTCCCTGGGATGAGGTTTGAAAATGACATTTAGGCAGTTTCAGTGCAGCTTGATGATTTGATATGATGTCTTCAACAATAAACACTGCGAAAAACCCCTGCAAGTCTGCACTTCCAGTGCAATAAGCATAATGACAAGATGTTTCTTTAGGTTAGACTATAATTCTGTAAAATTATTAATGAACTTAATGATAATTTAACTTATCCAGAGCAGAACTTTGGGTGGTCATTTTAAAGACGTCACAGAGAAGAGGTTAGGAGCTGACTGTCTTTTTTTTCCTGAATCAAAATGGTTCTGTAAGTGCACTGAAAATGTGCAGTGGGTGCAACAGAATGGATTCAGGATGAATGACAGCATAACTTACTGAGTAACTTTAAAACTATTTCACTCCTTTTGTGCATACCGTTCGAGTTCAGGTCTGCTCTTTGTCATGAGCTGTTAATGCCTGGAGTGATTAGCTTCAAATGAGCAGCATTCTTTCGCACAGTAATGAAAACCAGTTGTAGACATCACTGTGAACGCTGAGACAAAACTAGAGGTGGGTTTTTCCTGTAAGTCAGTCTTCTTGTGTGCCCTCATACATGCTTGGATGCCGGTGCCCATGCAACTGTGATAACTGCCTGCTAGTAAATTCACTGGAGACCTTAATCACCTTAATTTATAATCTCTTGTGATCTCTTCCATAACTGTCTAATCCACATGGACGCTGGTGCTGTGGCTTATTCATGTCTTTTCCTTGGTATATTTCATGGATGTGTCCTGGTGTGCCTCTATGCCAGGGTTCACTCCGGGATTGCTCGTAATAAGAGAATGTCCGACCTTCCCAGCTCTTGTACAGAACTGTTCTTAGCCTGGCAGTCTCATAGTCTGTCTAACCTGAAAGCTCTGTATGTGTGTACAGGCTTTCCCTGGGTCAGCCACAAGCTGACCACGGATCTGACAGCGCAGGAAGAGCTTTCCGATTTCTTCTATTTCTTGTGGAAAGCAGAAAGGAAGTGAAATGGTTCAGAAAGCTCCAGTGATGCTTACAAGTGCAGATCTCCATTGCGCATGCTGGCGTTGCAATAGTTCTGTGCAGCAGAACTATATTCATAAACAAAAAACCAGCACAAAATAAATTAACAATCTGAGATGCTTTTTGTAGGGACTTATCGTGACGCACCAGCACAGGGGGAGAGACCAGATAACTCCAAAACCAGGCTTCTAGGTGACAGTCCAAGACTGCTATGAGTTGCAGCTGTGGAGGTTTGAGGGGTAATTAATGCGAGTCTTGCCCATAAATAGTAACTAACATAATGGAATTGACAGCTTGCTGTCAGAGAATGGCCAAGCTCTGTCAGTGCGAGGTGCATCCTCCTAATTTGCCCTGAAGACAGCATGAATGATAACCCTGAGGGATGTTACTAATACATAAACTTTTGAGCACTTTGTACCACAAAAGAGAAGTTCATGAATGCTAGTGTGAAATATATAGAAATACATATAGAGATCTTCATCTGCAGAGACAATCTGAACAGGTACATGTGAAAAGCTGTAGCATATTCCGGGTAGTAAATCCTAGCAGGGCTGAAAAAATAAGGGATCAGACAATTGCATCATCTTGATAGATTAAGGTGAGCACAAAAATGTGCTTGGGGAAAAGTTTAAGGTTTTAGACAGTACCAGCCTTGAAAATATGATGGAAAATTATATGAATGCTTGAACTGTGATGTAGTCCAAGCAGAATATGCTGTTACATTCCAGTCATGGGACCGACTAGTATCTGCACAGCTGTATTGGGTGGAACATATTGTAGTATATGAAGTACTGTCCTTTGCTAAGATAGGAATGGAAATTAAACAGCACAGTAAAATAGACACTAAAATCTTTGCTAGAGACTAATTGAGGTACGTTTTTATGGCCGCAATGAATAAAACAGTCAAGCGGTTGTAGCACAATTTGGCTGCCGGAAGAATTTGGTTTGGTTTTGTATTTAAGTTCCCTCCTAATTGGCACTGTGGTCATTTAAATGAAAAAGCATGATAGTGGGTAGTTTATAAACAGGAAGAACACACAAGGCAGGCACAGTTGAACAGATCACATTGAGAAGGCTAAATCTAAACACAATTTTGTTAACTTGCTGAGTCTAAAGGATGTGCCAAAGGAGTTGAAGCTTCTTCAAACTGTACTCATTCAAGCTTATCTGGGAAGAAAAATGATGCTCTTTTCAACTGAACCAATTCATGCAAGTAAAAAAGGCTGTATATTTCTAAACAATTTGATGTATATATACACATATATATAACACATATATATTGAGAGAGATATATACACACATGTTATATATAACAATGTCTTCAGGAATCACAACATTTAGCCAACTTTCAAAAATATACTCCAATCCTTACAAGACTGCTAGTTAGGAATGGGGAATGTTGGTGTCACATTCAGAAGCATTCTAAATGGTAGATACTGTTTCAGAAGTCACTTTAACATCCAAAGCTTTATGCTGGTTCAATACATTTAATGGATGCCAAGTCCTGGCTTGTATGCAGCATGCATCTGCATATAGAGCTACTGCACAGGCCAGCAGTAGACAAGATTTCACCTGGCATAGGATACACTTTTTGCATCAGGGATGTTGAAAGATAAATGAAATGTGCCTCCCTAGAGAAGAAGGAAGCCAGGAAGTCTGTTAAGCAGCCAGATCTAGGCATGAAATAATTTCAGTGACTGAAAGAAAAATCATTCCTGTAACACTATTGCTTGGCTCAAAGTCTTTGCCTCTTCTCCCTCTCTCCCCATGTATCTGGGTCTCTTATTCATCTGGTAACCAACACATTCATTCTTTTTCTGCCGGTCAGCTGGATTTTGACATGATATCAAAAAAAATTATGTATTCTTTGAATCCTTTTCAGGGGAAAAATTTGGCTTCTGAAAGGTAGATGAGACAGAACGTGCAAAGCAAATGTACAGCTTGGGGTAATGTCAGTCTTTTACTTCCATCCATGACCAGGAACAAGAGGCAACTTCATAACATTCACTCACTGATTCACCAGTGTGCAAGAAATACAATTTAATAGAGCTGCCATTCGATAGAGACCTTAGCAACTGCGGCAGAGCAGCTTAGCTAATCAGCAGGCACAACCCCCCCACACACCATGTCCATAGCAGTTTGAAACAGCATCTATGAAATTTGGCTTTCTTTGCCCATCATTAAAATATGAATTATTTCTAACTTGTTGTTGTTAGGGCTTTTTAGTGATTAATTAGCAATTAATTATCAATTTGTGCATGTTAATTGCGTAATCTTCCTTGTAAAAAAGGGAGGGTTTTGCATCACTGTATACAAATCTGACAGTCACAGTTGGGGCGCACTATCTGCAGAAGGCGCTGATGGGTTCCAGGTTGCTTTAGGCAAAAGCTTTCTTCATGCCAGTGGAGGTTTCCTTATTGCATCAACCAAATGTCTTGAAAAAGAATACGACACTCATCTGGCTGCTCAAGACAATCACTTGTACGCCATTTTTACCTCTCCTCAACCGCAAAAGGACAAGTAGACAGAGGACGGATTTCAACAGAAGTACTTGTTTCTTGCCTCGAGGTCTGCTCTCGCTCTCATCTTAAATCGATTGCATTCGTTTGTTGTAAATGGTTTGTTTGTTTCTTCTGATGTACTTTAAAAATGTGCATGGTTATGAACTGCAGTCACTCGAGGTTCCGTTATATTTTGAGGTTGTGATTTACTGCCTGTCTCAGGTATTTGTTTTTCACATTACAGCTTCCTTCTGTTTCAGTAATTTTCTTACTTTTTTCTTAAAAATGACATTGTGGATTTTATTTTACTTTTTTTTTTCAAATGGAGACAATTTTGTGGAGTTTGTCAATTCAGGAATTAAGGAAAAAGCTGACAATTTGGGCAACAAGCTGTGGAGAAAAGCTATGCATAGCCAATGACCGCGGCTGTTAAACGGCCCTTTGAAACATTGCTGAGGTAAACATCGCTGAGGTAAACATCGCTGAGGCAAACTTGCTGTGTACTCCTGTTCTTTATGAATAATGGCCTCTCTTCTATGGATACATAGAATCGAACACAGCACCTGGTGACTTAAGAACATTGCAACTTCCAGTTTGGTGATTTCAGAAAGTTTTCTTTACTCAATGTATTTTGGAAGCAGGGATCTGTGGTAACTATTTTTTGTATGCTATCTTGTTGGGCAGTTGTTTCTGACTCTGCAATTGCTATAGAAATTAATACAGCCACGTTTTCAATTCCTACCTAGCTGCTGGGTAAAGGAAGGTGAGATCTTGAAAAGCATGCGCTGATCGCTTTGAAATAAGGTTCTCACCACAAAACAAGGCCAGTTTAACTATGGCCAAAATGCACAAGAATATGCGGTACCGCCTGTCTAATCAGTATCTAATTCTTGCACAAATGGGGGATGCACATGTAACCCTCTCCAACAGGAAGAACCCCCAGGACTGGGCTGACTCACAGAACTGATGTTTCTTTTTCTGTGAACATTTGTGGGAAAGTCTGGACAAATCCAAACACCTCAACAGATGGAATTAAGAACAGTTAAGGAAGGTGAATAACTGCTCACAGGGGGATGCTGGGCGCTTTGGCTTCATACCAGAAGAGGCAAATTCTGGTTTTGATGGGAAGTTGCATACTTTTAGCATGAGACTCCAAAGATTTAGGGGCAGTCATTCACCACTTTTTCATATCTCTTCTTTTTACCTGCCTCTGCAAACACAGCAAACATCAATCTTAGTGGCATAGAAAGCTCTACCACCAGCGTCTTTGACCTGCTTTAGATTAAATTTGCCAGCAGGCATTACTACAGCTTGATTTAAAGAACCTGGAAGCATCCAACACTGGATTCTCACATGGTGTGGGAATGATGTCAATCCCATATCGCACATTTTAAAGAGGCAGATTAATTTGTTTCACTGGCGAGAAGAATATCTGTGGTGAAAACTGAGTGAGGACACATTGTGAAAGCTGTAGCATAATATAAACGCAGTGTTCCCTATATTAATACAAAGTTATGTTGTGTATGAACTGTGTATACATTTGTATGCAGTCAGAATGTAAACCTGCAGGAAGAAAGCCACATTATTTTTCAACATTTGAAATTGATTCAGAATAGCAGCCTTGAATTTGCTATACTTTCTCAGTTATGCCTTGCTCTTCCTTCCTGCTACTGATTGCTACCTTGCACTCCCTCCACCTTGTCCTTTGCTGGAGGGGAATACAAATTATTGCTTCAGTGACATCATTTATACTGCAGGTTTCACAAGTGTGTTCTTTGAAATGCTAAAAGAAGTTGAATGTATACACTTTAAAACAGCTGCAACAAAAAAAGCCAATGAGCTTGCCAACAAATGCTAATACATCCTAAAAGGAACCATTTCTAAGGTCATAATGTAGGGTCAATATGCATATACTTTTAAGAATAAGCATCCTGGAAAACTTGTATTCATATTTCAAACTATACAAATATCATATAAAAAAATTATCTATCTTGAACACCCTAATACATAAATGAAATAGAATCAGTTGAAGTCCATTAGATTAGTTCTGAGTAGTGAATCTTGCAAGCCTTCTCTGGTTTGAATCCTTCAATCATTTTTGGGCAACAGAGATTTTCTTCAATGTTATTTTCGACAGGTGAAGCAACGAAACCAAAAAGTAACTAAACTAATAAGCCTGTATTTCTCAGAATGAAGGTAGATATGTGCATGTTTTGATTATCTGCTGCCACAGCAGATGCCAGAGTTGCTAGAAATGCCTGGAGCATTGTGCAGCAATTCAGCTGTGCAATGTGCAACTCATAAGCCCGTTTTAAAGATGCAAAGGTGTCTTCTGATGGCAGCTCTATGGTGTTTATTGGCATTGGAACAGGGTGCCCAAAGAAGTGGTAAATGCTCCAACCCCGGCAGTGTTCAAGGCCAGGTTAGACTGAGCCTTGGGAGACATGGTGTAATGTGAGGCACTCAAGCCCATGGCAGGGGGTTGGAACTAGAGGATCCTAAAGCCTTTTCCAACCCTAACTATTCTATGATTGTATATTGCTATAATTACATAAGTATATTAATATGTAATATGTAATTACAAAAATAATAAGTATGTTTTAAAAATGATAGCATAAAGTTAAATATTTTGCTTATTGCTGCCCAGTTCATCCTGCTCAGTGTTCATACTCTTGGGTTTTTGCTACTGTAGGTGTAGGAAACAGCAACATCAGGGAGTTATGTGATTTGCTTAATATCAAAATCATGTAGTTATGAACCATTTCAGGAGTTTTTTAAGGAATTATATAGTCTCTCCTGAGCTGCTGTGAAAATGGTGTTTGTACCTCAGCAGAACTGATCCTGAAGAGAAATATGAATGGTGGAGGAGTGGAGCGAGGAGATGGTGACAGCTGACAGAACAGTAATGAGTTTGTACTAAAATTTCACACTTACTTTCTCCTACTGTTCTGAAGTGATAGACATGTGATACCATACAAAAAGGCAAGCATAGTGCAGTTATCACTGCTTCTCCCTTCCTGCAGTCACATTCTTTCTTTAGAGATGTTTTGTCCTTAGAATAAGAATCAGCTGGAAAAGGGGAAAAGAAGGTGATCAGCTCCTTCTGGGTTTGTGTTGGTTGGTTTAGTTTGCGCTATCTAGGCGGATCCTTCAGATACACCTCAGGCATTTTGTTACAGAACTTTATTACTTGGTATGTAATTAACATACACTTCAGAGTAATCTCCTTGATGGGGCTTTCTCTTGGATTTTTGTATTCTGTGATATTTCCTTCTGTCTTACTCATATTTTCCTACAAATATAGGAAGTTTATGCCAGCACATTGAAGACAACACTCATACAACTGGTTAAAGTAGTTTAGTGCCAAACTGGCCTGCCTTCAGGTTGGTGTTGATCTATACTGACAGGCCGGCTATTGCAGGATTTGGTAGGTTTTATAGAATCCCAGATTGGTTTGGGTTGGGAGGGACCTTAAAGCTCCTCCAGTTCCAACCCCTGCCATGGGCAGGGACACCTTCCACTAGAGCAGCTTGCTCCAAGCCCTGTCCAACCCTATTTGGAGCTTCAGTCCTACCACAATCTTAGGTTCCAAATTTATTGAACTGAGTGGGATGTCCTGAGCTCCATCCTCAGAGCCGGGAGCAGTCTGGAAAACCTGTACTGGCATCAGAGAGCCAGCAAGTGGCATTAACTGCATTGGAGAGACTGACAGAGAAGGCGTCCTCCCATGCAACAACTCCAAGAACTGGCAATAGGTATCTCTCATAAACTTATAGGTCGTGTGTAATGATAACGCAACAGCAGTTTGAAACACACTTCATGGACTCCCTTCTTTGTAAAGATTGAGATTTCCCTTGGAACAAAAGACATCTGAGGTGAAAAAATAACAGTCTCAATAGTAAGTCTTGAGGAAATTCATAATCGCCTTCTGTTTTCCTATATGCTGGGGAAATCGATGTATTTATCTTTCAGATGATAGCACAGAAATGTCAAGAATGCAAACCCAAAATGCAATAACTAAGCGCGGCTACCCGAACGGTTCTCACCCCCTCTTCTCCAGCGCAGAACTTAGGTTCAGATGTTGTTCAACAAGATGCCACAGAGTGGCAGTCTCATGTCTTTAGGAGTAAACTGCTCTCTTCAGCCTGTGTATGTGTTAAATTCTTATTTCCTCACTTCTTGATCCCTTCCCTTCTGAGCTGGGATTGTGTTCTTATTATCTTTTCATGTCTTTCAAGTTCTAGAGGCCAGCCTGCCTCCCTGGATTCCAGGCTGTTGTAGTTCATGTGTGCATACTTCTTGTCTTCTGAAGTTCTGATCAAGTCAAAGAATAACTTATAATTGAAATGAGGGTTTTCTTTTTAAAGAACTCTGATCTATAGCCTGTTTACAACTATAGGTTCTGGTTTTCATTTAAATCTTTATTCATGACATACTGAAATGCTTCTTTTGCTAGTAACTACTTTCTGCATAACCAGGCTTTCTGTCATCAATCATATTGTCTGTTCAGTCAGAAGGGAAAGATGGAAAGAATGGTAATATTGCAGATGCACTGATGTGCATCCCTCAGAGCTTTAATTGGATAAGTGTCAGCACTGATGCGCTTAAACATTGTCTATTGCAGCAATACTGAAAAGTGGAGGAAAAGGAGAGCAGAGTCAGTTGATGTTTATGCATGTATCTTATCCGTGCTAACTTAGTATTTTCTTCCAATTGAAAGCAAATGCATATGAAGGAGAGAATTATGTAAAGATTGCTACTCTAAACACATCACTTACTTACCTAAACTTATGAATGGAAGATTACTTTTTTGTGAGGAAGGGCAGAAAGACTGATGCAGCCATGAGAATTCGCTGTGTACTTTTCTACCTTATTTAAATTGGCATTTTGAAGATGGGGAGGGACAGGGAGGAAATAAGTTCTTGAAGCATCTCAACAAAGCATCTCAGTTGCAGCCCACCTCTGAAATGGGAAGCAGCTCGATTATAACTGACCCCAGGTTCTTGTGCCCTTGGGTATGGTGTTTGCTTTTATGTTTGAATATAGTGTTGTCGGTAGCAGACTGGTTTCAAGCACACTCTGCCTCTACCTGCTATGCAACCTGTGTGTTGTGAGTAGTAATTCATATTGGAGAACCTGGGACTAAACTACATCTCTCCACCAGCTCCACTGTTACGTGCTTGATACCAGTGGTGAATTCTGCCTATCTGCTTTCAAAGAGCTTGAGTAACTCAGGTCATTCCCCATGGATTTAGCAGCATTGTTCTGCCCAGTGTGCCTCAGGTACTGTAAATATTTCCAAACAAATAATAAATGTCTAATGAGGCCATGAATACTGAATTGTGAAGCACTGGGAATTAGATCACAAGTACATGTGAGATGAGAAGAGAAGAAAGCTTGAGTGCTTGATCTGGGACTGTCAGAGGGGTGACCTGGGAGTTTGATTGTTAGAGCCAAGTACGGACAGAGATCAGTCAGGCAAAATACTTCCATTATATTGCCAGAGGTACATGTATTTCTCTCATACTGGGCTCCAGAAGTTAGATAGAATAAGGCAGATATCTGGACTCTGAGTAGTGATGGAGTGGCGTATTCAGATGCTAATTCTCCTATTTATCTTAAGCACCTATTCCTGAAAGTGATGTACTGGCTGCTGAAAGGACCCATTTCTTCAGGAGAGTCTTGGGTGCCATGGTTTAGCTTGAGGGATCCCTGCCCATGGCAGGGGGTTGGAACTTGGTGATCTTAAGGTCCTTTCCAACCCTAACTATTCCATGATTCTATGACTGGCTTTGACTATACAGACATATTTTGGGTGGCCACAGCAGCAGCAAATGACTTTGTGATGGGCAAGAAGTTTTACCAGTGGGAAGCCAAGGAGAGATGACACCAACCACGGAGTGATTCATTACAGCCAAATGGAAAAGAGCTTTGGTAACCTCCTCTGACCTTTCTAAAAGCCACTCTGTTAAATGTTACGCACTGCTGCTCCTTTTCAGTGCTTGCTTCTGAAACAGGAGGCTGCCTGACGTAACTGGGTTACAGCAGCTCCACTGGTATGAGGGGTTTTCTCAATTCCAGGTGTGTTTGCCTGAGGAAACACACAGGTGTCTGTGAGGGGTAGTGCAAGGCAATCTGTTCAGAGGCCAGCTCTGCTCATGGTGCGGAACCTGACAGAGCTGGGTGCTCTCTAAGAGGACTGGAATGTAAGGAGCACAGAAGCTGTGCAGACAAGTTGGAGAGTGTCACTTGGTGGTGAGGCCACTGGAAAAGAGGAAACACACACGACAATATGTAAGAGGCTTTCTGAGAAGCTGCCAACTGGGTAGACACATCTGAGCATGATGAAGAAGGAAGGAACTAGACCTTCTACTGTAACCATTCTCTGATTCAATGATCCTGAGACACTGCTGGTGAGTAATCCTACTTGAATCCCATTTGAGTCTTTCATGGCATCAAACCCAACAAAAAATACCACAATACCAAGCGCTACAGTTCTGTTAAACAGATTTGAGAAGAATTATGTCGAAAAGGCTTCTAATGGTGGCACATTTTGAGTCATGTAACATAAATGATTATGGTATCAAACATATAAAGCACTTATGGGAAAGTGTGTCTGAATGACTTGAGTTAATAATTACATTGTTGTGAAAGCTCCATAATGTGATGCTTTTCATGCTGTCACAGCTATTGCCTATGCACGTACAACATTCTGCACAATAAAACTAATGTGCCACTTAGAGTGACAGAGCTGAGGACCTTCTTTTTCTCATGACATTACAGGAAAAGCTACTTGATAAAACAGAACTCAGGTCAAAAGAAAGAAGCAATAATGTATGACAAGGGGTAATGGCTTTAACCTGCCAGAGAAGAGACTGAGATGAGCTCTTAGGCAGAAGCTCTTCCCTGTGAGGGTGCTGAGGCGCTGGCACAGGATGCCCAGAGGAGCTGTGGCTGCCCCATCCCTGGCAGTGTTCAAGGCCAGGTTGGACACAGGGGCTTGGAGCAAGCTGCTCTATGGAAGGTGTCCCTGCCTGTGGCAGGGGTTGGAGCTGGATGAGCTTTAAGGTCCCTTCCAACACAACCACTCTGGGATTCTATATGGCTGGGCTTCCAGTCACTACAGTGTGTGCTCAGCCTAGCTACTGTTTTAATGAAAGAAGAGGCATCATCAGGTGCTTGAGAGAAATATGGCTTCCTGCTAGACTACAGCTAAACCCATAAATGTTACACACTACCTGATAGAGATTTGCTACATGGCGGCAGATATTTCTTGACGACTGAAATTACTGTGGTGGTGGAATGTGTGTTGCTAGCTTTCCCCCTCATCAGTGAACCAAGTTGTGTTTGTACCTCTTTCGCATTACTTCCTGCTGAGTTCATACTGACAGGAATTAAATGCTTTGAAATGTGTCTGTGAGCTTCTCATTTACAGCAATATTTCCAAACTGCTCATCTTTTCCTTAGACAGACTTTGTGTGTTTCAGCATCTGATTGATTCAGTCTTCGGCGTCAGCTTGTAAGTTGGGTCTTTTATGTTAGTTGTCTGAACATGCTTCAAAGGAGATGCAAAGGCAGACTCTGACATGCCATCATGTAGTGGCAGTTTCAGAGCCAGAGACCAATCTTGTTCCTCCTGGAGACCTAGTGCAGACTTCTGTTTCTCATAGAGTTTTACCCTTGCAACAGCACCTTTCCTTTATTGCGCAAGGTGAGCTCACATCTGAGAAGTTCATAGTGCAGTCTGGATCTTCTACAGCACTGACCCCAAAGTGCAGAAGGGCTCCTGATGTCCTCTCTGACAGACATGCTGCCACCAGCCATGTCTGACAGAACACATCTCTTCAAGAGGACTGGCTTAAACTATACAGATGGGTGACTGTGTATTGGAACAACAGGCAGTGATGGTGCAAGGCACGTTGAGACTATCAAGGCTGTCGGTTAATACTGATCAACTGAGACTGCAAAAAGCAAGATGTCCTCACAGCAGAACACTGCAAGCTTTAGCTATGTGCTAGAAGAGTGTTCCTGAATTCCAAGGATCACGGCATTACAGCTCGGTGACTGGCAGATCCTGTGTGTATCAGATGATGTCTGTTTTGGCCAGACAACACACAAGCGCTTACCCCTCCCTGGCTCTTCCATTGGCCCTGTACTGTGATCCCTGAGGCAGACATCACTGTTCTCTGTGGCTGGATGGCAAAGTGACACCGCTGGGGAGGCAGAGCCTCCATCACTCTTCAGCTGCAGCGTCCCTGATGGCAGCAGCTCAGGGAAGCATCAGCGTGAGCAGACAGGCAGGAGCTGACAACCTGTTACCTGCTGGCAGGCAAGCCAGGCTGCTGTGATCAGACTCCCAGTAGCTCATGCAGGGTGAGTGTGCAGGGGCAGATGTGAGAGGAGAGCTTTTTCCCAAGAACCACCTCCTGAGCAGCTGGCCACTGCACGAATAGGTGCAGAGGATGCATCGCTTTCTCATGAGGCTGCTGTTCTGTCTGATCAGACAGGATCTTATTAAACAGGTCTTATTCTGTCTGATAAGCACAGAACAGCATTTCTTTCCATCTGGATTCCTTTTCAAGCTCTGTGAGCAGTCGTAAAATAATAATTCTAGAAGAAAACTAAAGGAATTGGATATTGTTGTACTTAATAATAGAGATATTTTGGTTTGGGGGTGACTTCAGAGAGCAATTCAACATCTACAAGTGCAACCCATGGTTTTGGTCTACCAAGACTCTCCCAAAAGTGCATTTTATTTTTCCCTAGCATTTCATCCGTGCCATGGCTGTTTTCCTTTGACCCATTAAATTCTGTTAGCTTACTTCAGAGACATCTTTTGGAGCTGCCTCTTCTGTTTTGCCTTTTTATCTATTTCTCTCTCAGATTCTCTTTACTCCTTTGTCCTTTTAAATAATAAATGCACAAATCATTCCGAGTTACACATTTCCTTCTTCTCCCATTCTCCTTTGCGTTCTTTTGTCTTGGCTGATAACAGCCGGAGTTTTGCAATCGAGCTGTTTCTCTGTTATAAAACCTAAGATTTTGTTGTTGTTGTCTCAGTTTTGCACACTTCCCAGAGTTCCTTCATTTCCTCTGCATGGTTCCAATCTGTCTCTAATGCTTCACATGCAGATACTGCTGTTGTGAGATTATTTTGTCAATTGTTCTTATTCATACAGAGTGTGCTGTCAGAGGAAGCAAAGGTCGTCTCATGAATCAAAGGGCTGTGTCTATTCCACGTGTACGATTTGAGGCTTAGAACAAGGCTATGAAGGTAAGGTGGTTGCATGGTGTGAACCTTCTTAAACTGCAGATACCCCATATGATGAACTCCCAAGCTGTAGCTGAAATTATTGATATTAGTCCTCAAATCTGTGACTTTGTGCTTCAAAGCATTTGATTTCAGCAAATCCTTGCATCTATTTCTCAGTTTCGAAGAGCCATTTGTCTGAAAATATTTTTCTGCTTTGAAGATTTCTAAGGGTAAGGAGGAAAGATTATTGGTGATTAGGAAAAGTGCCTTTATACAGGTAAAAATGTTTTTAGGGTGACTGTAGAGGGTAGCAGCAGAGCTAAAGCACGAGAGTACCTGGTGACTTTAGATGCACAGCCTGTTTAAGGGACAGGCTCCACCAGCCTGTGCACTGACATTTAGTGCTTCCACAGTAGAGCCAGAGGGCAGTGAAAGAGACACCAGGAGCAGCAGATGAATCATCTTGTGTTGTGCCTCACTGTGGAAAAGCCTCTTCCTGAGTTCGTTTCTTCATTTGCTCCATCCATGTTTCGCAGGCAGTCACCTGGTAGGTTAAGCTTTAGGAAAGAAGGATGCAGGAGGAGACAGACTAGCAGATGTTTGCCTTGCATGCTGATTCGTTCATTCATTTCTCTTGGATACATGGAATTCTGATTTGTGTTACCTGAGACATGTTATTGTTGCATAAAACACAGTGTTAAGTTCTAATACTCCACAGCAATGAATTGCATTAATGGTAGAGCCGTTATAGGATATTAAACAATAGCACAAAAATACATGCTGCTTGCATTTTATACTCTGCTTGGCAGAGGTACTGTATGCCAAGCAAATCCAGTGACACATCTTCCGTCAGTGCACCACTGATGGTTACTCAAAGATGTGAAAAACAATCCTTCAGCCTTGGTTTTAAATAAAACTGCTTCCCATAGCAGTTCTTCCTCTTTCATCTTCACATCCTCTTTCTGTAGAAGCCATCCCTAAAATGTTTCAGTTCAAAACCCAGCAGATTCACGTGAAAAGGCTACAAACTGGAAAAAGCCTTCTCTCTGATGCTTGAAAAGCAACTGGAAGCTGTGGGGTTTGCTGCCCAATTGTGACTTAGTTGGCTTTATAAATGCTTGTTTTGCATCTCTGTGGGTTTGGGTTTTCCTGATATTTCTTCCCTGTGTAACAAGCATGGCTATAAATGTGGGTTTCCTGTAGCAATGTTTTCATCCATGTGCTTACAGGTCATTTTCAACACAAAACTCCTTTTATAAGTTGTGCCCTGCAGAAAGCTGCTCCATGGCTGATGGTGGTATTCAAACCCCAAACTGGAGTGCATATGGTAAAAAGCAGTAACTGTAGTGTGTTTTTATGGCTAGGATTGCAATGGGATGAATAAAGAGGCAGTTATGGAAACTGCTGTTCAGAACAAGGACACCCTCAAGCATGTGAATCCTAGGCTTGGGGAACGAGCTCTTCATAGCAAAGACCCCCCCTGAAACTCAGTGCATATGGATAGCCAGGAGGAGGGGTTCAGGCTCAAACAATGAAAATACAAGACAGGTTACAGCTTTAACCGTGAACCCTGGGCAGAGCATGTGAAGCGCATGATTTCATTATTCATGGGGACAAGGTTTGTCTGTATCCCACGCATGCTCTGCAAGTGTGCATCCCCACACCACTCTCCCCTCACCTCTTACAAATCACTTTCTTTAGTTCATACATTTGTTACTGCAAAGGCAATGATCTTCAGCTACTGCAGACAGGAGAATGGGGACTACAAATTGTAATAGGCTGCTCTGTATGGGCTGGGCAGCTTGAGCCATCTGAGGCAAATTGCATTACTTGATCATCCTTTCTTTTTCTCCATCAAAATCTGTTAGTGCTGAGAATGCCAGTGCTTGAGTGGAAAAGGGAAAAACAAACAAGGGAGGGGGAGCGTGCCTTTGTTTCCTCCTAAGGCATCTGTTCCTTCTGTTTGCTTACAGAGAGGGGCATGCCTATCTGACAGCATCATCAATATGACCTTTCTCTATGAGCAGGCAGAAGGAACAGATGCATCAGGAGGAAATGGAGACCTTTTTTTTCCATGTAAGCATTGCTGCTTTGGATACTAGCAGATATGAATTAACAAAGATGTGCCCCTTGCGCAGTTTGCCTGTGGGTGGGCTCACCTCACCCTCAGCACTGTTCAAAAGGTAGAAACAGGCCACCTAGAGTAACAGCACCTAGTTGTGACAGCAGCGAGCACAGTGGGTTTTGGCAATAAAAATACTCTTGTTCCTCCTATAGCTTTCTGTTATCAAACTGACTTAGGAAGTCAGGTGTAGGAATGGGATTTTGGGTTTGTTTTGGATGGTTGGGTTTGCTCTTTTTATGCAGAACTTCATGCAGATAACAACGATGGAAGATACATTTAGCAGCTTGATATTCTTCCCTTCAGAATGTCTGGGGATTTTCCCAGTGTTCACTTGACGGTGTTAAAAATGAATGGGGTGACTAAATGGTTTACAGTTTCACATATTCAGTTAGCATGAAAGCAATTACTTATGTGTATAATTATCTCTAGAATGGAAATGGCATTCAAACCAACTGCTTGTAACTGTTTTCCAGGGGATGTATCATAATCCATAGTAAGAATAGAACCCTACAATCTGAGCCCAATATTATTGCCCTTTCAGAATTTACTTCTCAGATTGTCCTCCTAGAGAGTGATAACTTTCTATTTTCACCAGTTTTTGCAGTGCTTCCAGACCTCAGCAGGGGACTGGGTATTGAATAGAGCTTATATCCATCACTTTAATGTGAGTCTTAGGTGCAACAACACTGGGATCAATGCTCAATCTATTATCCTCTGAATTAAGAGAGCCATACTGAGACAAGTGAGTGGTTGGACCTCACATGTCTGAGCCCTAGTCAGTGACTGAAGATACAGAGAAAATGGTCAAGCATGAACGCATGAAAAAGGAGCTTAGATTAAAATGCAGAAAACTTGAGGACTCGCTGCTGGTTCCCTGAACACCTCCCACTTTATGAAAGAGGCAGAAAGGATCCAGGAACCGAAATGTAAAGGCACTAACATTTACTCAGGATTGATAAAGTAGGCTCAAAGAAACACCCATAATCTGAAGCATCACCAGCGCTCTTTTGCAGGTGCAACTTTTTAACCCTCCCAAATCAAGCTTTGACCTTGTTTGAATCCAGGGATCATAGCACTTCTGCAGCAAAAGTTGCCAGACTCAAAAGTTATGGCAACTTATGAGGCTGTGAAGAAGGAAGGATACCCTTATGTGACTCCTGGGAGTCTGGAGTGGGAGAAATCTGGCCTCAAGCTGTTGGGATGCAGCAAATGACAGCAAGGCCTTCGGCAGAAGGGTAAAAGACCTTCTGTACTGAGCAGAGCAGGGAGGACGCAGTCATGAAAACAGACTTTTACATAATGAGGATAACCCAGAGATTCTCAGAACAGATGTGGTTCCCAAAGGATGTAATCTGTCTAATGGGTAAAACATATACTCCAGCACAAGTTTGTATACAACGAGCATATGCTGAACTGATTAAACACAGTTCAGTTAGTTTATTCTAGTTTTGCTTTGTTACATGTGCAAATGAAAAAAGCATGGTACCTATCTGACAATAAATCAACAGGAAACTAAAAGTGACCAAACATCAAAGGGTTTTTGAAGGCTGATGAAATAGTTGCCTCGCTTAAAGAATGATTGATCAGTGAAGGACCAGACTTCTCCGTTTGGATTCCAGACAGAGTTATGAGACCACAGTAACTTGTGTTTCTTTGGCTGCAACGGATCTTAGGGAAAACAGCCACAGAGGGAGTCCTGATGGGAGAGTAACATGAAGTAGAAGTTTGAAACCTGTGACTTGCTCTGCTCTCACTCACTCAAAATGTGTAATTACTACAGTGCAGTGAGCTGCCGGTGGGTTCCGAATGAAGCAAGTAAAGTCCTGAGAGCAAGCGTTTTCATACAATTAAATTTAATTATACACTTTGTGTAAGTGAAGAAAGAAGGGTCCCGCTGGAATCTTCTACAATATTTGGTTCAATCCCTGTTTCATGCCCTGATCACTTTTTATTTGAGTTGAGTTTATGTCCTTGTGATATAAAATCACTAATACAAAAATCCTGCAAAGGAATTGCTTTCTTTCCTCTCTTCCCTTCAGAATTACAATTGCCAGAAGCTGTTAGATGACAATTTACTGGCCACAGTGCGTTGTTGTTAGTGGGACACTTTGAGTTAAAATTAGAAAGGAATGGATGCTGCAATTGTTAGAGAGGGACAGCAGAAGAAAATCTTAATGCAGCTTCAGGGTGTAACTCTTAGGTCAAAGTCTAGAGCAAGACTCATGTGTCTGCTTCAAGAGAGAAGATAAAAAACAGTAGCTTCTGAAAGATGGATCTTGCCGGTCTGCAAAAGGCAAACAGCTCTGCAGGCCTATGCAGCCCTGCTGAAAGCGCAGCAGTTTCCCTAGCAAAGTCCTGACACAGTTTCATTTCTGCCAAAAGCCAGTATTGACACGCTGCACCTGGGTTTCCTGGTCCTCCACAGGTCAGTGGGCTATGCCTGTTAGGAAGCACAACATGTCCAAGCAGCACATTGTTGTTAAAGCTAGAAAAATTTCATTATATAAGTGTAGTTTATAATCTTTATCCAGGTGGTAGTTTTGGATGTAATACACTCTGAATGCATGATGAGGTATAAAGCACACTATTGTTACCAAGATGAAGAAGAAACTCTTTGCCTGAGCCCTGAATTCCATACGGGAGTTGATGTCAGGCCAGTATTTTACTGCTAGTCTGTAGATCACAAACAACTGCATTACAGTGAGCACAGCACAAACTGCCACCAAAATCCCAACCAAGCAGTAGTTGATGATCACTATGTGTGCCTCTTGTATTTCCTTGTGGAACTGAAAGCATTCAGAGGAGCGGTATGTCTTAGAGCTGCCATAGTATGACAGAAGAAGAGGGGTGATCACCAGGGCTCCCACCAGCCAGACAGCACTCACCCAGGCTGTACTGTAGCACCTCCTAAACTCGAGTTGGAAGAGGCGTATTATGATGATGCCCACATAAAATGCAAAGGTAGCATACATGTGGATGTAGAGGATGATGCTTGTGAGCTTGCAGGCGAACCTCCCGAATTTCCATTCCCTTAAAATGTAATAGCTGAGGCGGAAGGGGATGCTGAGCAGCATGAAGGTGTGCAGCACCAGGAGGCTGACGATGAAAATGGTTATCACAGATTGTGATCGCCGCTGGCACAACTGATGGGACATCATGATGACCCCAAGGGTGCCACCAGCCAGGTTGATGATGTACAGGGCTATGAGAATGGTGTGGAGCCTCTCTGAGACATGTGGCAGCGTCTCGTTGGATGAATGGTTCTGCTGGGTTACACTGCAGTTCAGCATCTTCCTAAGCTCCTTCTTCAAAGGTTACTGAAAGTGAAAAATACCGAAACGTGAAGAAGTTGTAGCTATAATTTGTTGATACTTTAAGAAGACACCTGTGCCAAATTTTAGCATCTTCCTGGATGGGTGCAGGACACCTATAAAGCAGCAGCAGCCCCAGTTTCTAGTATAGAGCACATTAAAAATAGAGAACTGCAGCTAAAAATGTAATTTCTTCTTGCTTCAGAAGAAATAGAACTGTTCTGAGTCTTTTTGCTATAGACTTTCACCTGAGCTATTCTACTGCAAATACCTTAGCTATTCTAAGCTAAAACTTAATTTGGGAGCAACCTTCTACAAGACATAATCCTATTGGCGCGTGTTGAACATAGCCACATACAGCTGCATTCTTATTTAGTCTTAAGGCACAATGTGGACTGATTTCTGTACAAGTGGTTTCACCTGTAAAATGATAGACTGCAACGGCGAAACATTTTCAGAGGAACTTACTTCTTATATATGAAGCATCAGGCAAAGCATCTTTAGAAGGCCCTTGCAGCATTGTGTGCCAGACTGATATAACCCTTTCTGTTTGCTCCCTTTTAAAATGCATGATCTTAGAAGCATTTAGATGGTTAAGGTTGTATACGTGCCACATGGTCCTGAGGCATGCAGGAGGAATTTACTTTCCCAGAAACTTGGCTATAATTGATGTTTCACAGGCTTGAAGAAGATGATATCCTGCTTTCAACACAAATTCACTTTCTAACGTAGATTGTTTGGATTTCAAACTGGCTTTAAGAAGATACAACCTTTTTGCTGCTATAAACAGCATAATTACAGGTGAGATGCCAATATTTTCTGTTACTCAGCAATACATTATGCTTTTTTCACTGTGTAGAGAAATACTTAAATATTACCTCATAATCTCTTAGTTTTGTGACTTCCTTCTTCTTCTTTGCCATTTCACACATCCATAGCATACAGCATATATAACCAATGAGAAAAGCAGGGCCTTTGGTGTTCCTGTTTGACTGAGGAGGTTGAGGGTTTTCTCAGCCCACATACAGGAAGGTACAAGCCTTTTTTCTTGCTTCACTGAGATAGCAATCGCATATGTTCAACATCTAATACTGTTTTGTTCATGTGGAGAGAGCTGCTAAAAACCTGCTAGGCTGTCAGAGCCCAGCATTCTGCTTGGACTTGTAGGACAGTGCCCCTCATCAGGTGAAGAAATATGCAGCAAAGCAGAGGGGTTTTGCATTATAAATGCACTTTCTCCCTCAACTTGTCTTATGTTTAATAATGAAGCTAAATGTGCCAGAATAACAGTGTTCAGCAAGAGTTAACAGAAGATTTCACTCTAACATGCTATCAGATGAGGATACTCATTGTTTAAATATTATAAGCAAAATAAGCTTCAGACATATATGAAAAGTGACTTGATAGTTGCTGCCGTTAGAAAAGAAAGACGTGCAAAGTCCAGTGGTACTTGAAGATTATGCCTGAACTGCAGGAGTGAACTCAGGAGTGAATCAAAACTCTTTCATGAGTATAAGATAGCTCACTAAGAGGAAAGCATTGAGCCAGGGCCCTTCTAGAGACATTGAAAAGAAGTTTCTCGACTAGAAATTAAACAGAAAGATATTAGCCCGCCTCTGCTGTGGTGCGAGGATGGCTTCCTCTGAGAGGCTTCTCTCCTATGATTAAGTAAAGTTATTAGGAAGAACAAGATGTGAAAGAGAACTAATAGAAGTAAATAAACACATAGACTAAAAAAATCAAAGGTGCTTAAAGTCAGCAAGAGAAATAGGATTGTAAGGATGAGCAAGGATGTGGAGCCCCCAGGATAAACTCTGAGAGTGACTGTCTCATCTAGACCAGGATTCAGAACAGGAGGGATGCCCATTTTGGAGACTGCATTCACTGTAAGCTTGAGGGAAGAGAAACGTGGAATTGCTCCAGCAGACAGAACACTGAGGGAAAACAGCTAGGTGGATAACAGTACTCACCAGGTGCGGTTCCAGCATCACTTAATCTCACATAAGGAGAGGCTGCTGCCTGACGTGGTGCTTGGATGGCAGAATGATCAGCTGGCTCTGCAGAAACGCACAGGAAGGTAAGGCAAGTGTCAGACACTGCTGGTTTCAGTGGGTTACAGTGATCATGAAACTACGTCCCCAGCCTCTGGGTAGAACAGAGAAATACTTGCAGCCTTGTGCTCCGTCCACAGGACCTGAAGTGACCCACCAAGCTCGAACCAGCAAATAATAATGCAGAAGAGACATGAAGAAATTGCATTCCTAAAATGGCTGCTGTGTGACAGCCATCACTGCAGAGCTGACACAGGCTTCGAGATAAAGAGCTCTGTGTGCTCCATTCGATTGCTGTGTCCAGCCTGAGCCCTTTGGGTGTGAAGTGATGCCAAAAACCCTGCAAGGGTGTTGCATAGATAATTCTCTTGTCACTGTTGGCTGACACAAAAACTGCTGGGGGTGAAAACCTGATCATTTCTATTGATATTTCATACCTTTGAGTTGCTTCATCCACAAAATGTTCCTTGAAGGTTGCATGTGGAAGCTGTTCAGTGTGTTAACCCTTCATCTTCACATTCTTCTGCTAAATATATGTATATCACTCACCTCAACTCTGTAATCTAGGTCATAAGTTTTAGGTTAGTTTCTCTTTGGAGTACAAAAGGAAATTAGGTTACATCAGCCTGTTCAAATGAACTTTCAGATCTTGCTTTTGCTTCTTGCTTCATCAGCACATAGTTTGCCTTGACCAGTGGTGAGAATAAAGGTTGAAAGAGAAATGCATGTATACACATCAGAGATCCAGGTCAAGACTAGCATCACAAGTAGATTTGAATGAACAAAATAACTGGCCATGCCAGGTTCAACACCGGGGAAGCAGAGGACAAAGAAGAAAGGTGAAGGTTTAAATTAAGACAATAAAGGGAAATAGAAGAAGCAGCACTACTTGAGGGAAGAGGAACAAGGCCTGTTGGATGTTAAGAGGCAGGATGAGTCTCTGTGGAAGTGTTACAGGCTGTACTTATGCATGGTGTAGCAGAGTTCCTTTAGGCAGGGGATAGATCTGCCATAGAACTTGGTTTTGTTTCTGTTCTGTGCTGTTTCCTCTGCTTCCTGTGCCACTTGGTAAGAAAGTGTTCAGTTTACTGGTCAGTACGATGGCAACCAAGGTTTCACGTACAAGCTCAAGAGCTCCTTTCTGTCTGGGAGCGATCATAAAACTGTGTTAGGTTTTCAAGTTTAGCTACTTCCAACCTAAGGTCATAATTGCTGATAATTTCAATTACCTATTGATAATAAAAACTCTATTTCTAGTTGCTTAAGAACCAAGCTACTTATAGACCAGAGTCAAAAAAGTAAGGGAATACCTGTGCTACATCTAAACATGCGGCTTTTTCTGTGATTTCAGATGCATCCGCCGTTCTTGCTGTCTCGCTCCCACTCTGTTAGACATGAGTCACGGGCACTGGAAAGCGAGCAAATCATACTCCATGGTTAGTGAACTTGCAGGAAACTTGGGGTTTCCCTCTAGGACTGGGGTTACTTTAGGGTCCAAAGCACCTAGCTCTTCTGCCTTCCAGGAGGAGGCTGCAGACTGAAATGACAACAGTGATACACCCGGGTGCTTTAGCTTAGATGCAGGCCAGAACTTCTGCTCCTTCTAGTGCTTTGATAATGGTTAAGTAGTGACCACAGCTTACAGAAGAGAAACCAGAGAAAGACATTTAAATCGATAAAGCAGACTGTGCTTATTTAGATTTCACACAAGTTTGCTATTTGTTGAAATATGAGGAACTGATGCTTGAAAGCATGTCCTAAAGCAACTCAGAAAGGCTTTTGCTTACTACATCAGATAATATCTTGGAAGTTATATATATTGTGCATATTATTAAATAATTCAGCCACATTCAGCATTTGGAAGATGAAATAACGATGTCATTTCTGCTGCCTTTTTTGCTCATTAGGAAATCTCTGTGCTTCCATTATACATGCTGTTGGCAGGAACGAAATGAATGCCATGCCGTATGTCTGTTTACACCACATACTCTCAACACATGGCAAAGAGAATATGTGCAACCAATCAAAATGCTCTCATACTAAAGTGATCATGATCCTAAGTACCATCAAACTGTCAACATCAATTCATTCAAAAGCTTTCACTGTTTCTTTGTTTTCTCAGTTCAAGGATTTGAGCAATTACTGTGATTGTAAGAACATTTCTACCCTAAAGCATAGATGGGCCATGCAGCTAATTGGCATACTTTCAGCTAACTCGATGAAAATGAAATATGTGATAAGTTCCAAATGAACTGTTTAACAGAGTCCTGTTGTACTTATCTTTCCATTGTAACAAAACCAGATTGTAGAACAAGAGAATGGGATGGAGGGGAACATTTAAAATGAAGTGATTAGCGTAATTGCTTTTCTTTCAACCACCAGCAGTTCTCACAAATGAAGGATGGGAGAAGCATTTGTTAATGCAGAAGACACAAGGAGGAAACGATTTCTGTATGTGCAACAAGAGGTTACTTTATAAAATCTTGTACTCAACTACCAATCATTTTTGAAATTCAGAAAGTGAAAAATGTCACAAGCTTCAAACTTGAATATTTTAATGCATCAGTTGCCAGCTGAAGAGAGGCATGGAGAAAAAGAGTCAAGAGCAATGACCAAATCGCTCCATTCCTAATATTGTCCTTCTTTAGGCAATCAGTCTTGGCTTCAGAGAGACAGGCGAGGGTTACTTTTAAAAGCAGAAGGCGGTCTTTAGGATTCAACAATTCCCTCTCTTTAGGGGTAGAGGCAGCTCTTCTGGTGCTTTTTTCTCCACTTCCCATGGGAGCATGCAGGGGTTACTGGGTAGCCAGTGTTTCTGAGCTACAGTGAGCCTTTCCTGCTTGCTAAGAACTAAGAACTTGCTGCTTTTCATCCAAATACTCAGTAGGGTAACATCCCCAGATGCAGGAATAGTCTTAAATCCATGCAAGCCAGCACAAAAGTAGCCCTTGCTAGTGATGGATTCCTTTCCGAAAGAGCAGAGGGAAAGATGGAGGCCCATGGATGAAGAGCACAGACTACTACAGGCAGCACAGCTCTTGAGCCCAACAGGAGGAATCTAACCTCCAAGATGTTTTAGAGATTGAAGGGAATGCTCAGTCATAGGTACAAGGCCTAGAAAGGGGCTTAGAATTAGATAACAGAGCTGAGAAGCACTTGACAATTTAAAAAAGGAAAAGGTAAATCAAAATAGAAGGTAAATCAAAATCAATTCAAATAACGCTGAATGGCAGAGCTAGGAAAAGTAAGGTCGCTGTTGCTCAATAAAAGCAAGTGAAAGAAAAGAGAGCTTTACCTCTTTCATACCCATGTACAGCAGGAGAAGGATTTGACAGTGCCCATGTTTGACCGCTGGCAGTCTGGAAAGGCATCTGTGGTGCTACTCATATGGAGATTTATCCACAGGGCAAATATACATTCTGGAAAGAATTAGAAGGAGAAGCTGATGTTTCTTTAATCATAGCTGGTGGGCTACTAACATCCTTGCAAATCTGCCTGGCTAATCTCCCCATGCACAGCAACAGCCACTGGTTGTACAGACCCCCAGGACCTCAGAGGGTCCAAACCTTTCTGCAGGGAAATGCAGCAGTCTGGGCTGTGAAATTATGGAAAGGACCTGAAGCCCTTGCTCTGCTCCCATTTTAAACCGCTGTAGGCAAAAAAGTGATTGTCCTTTACAGAGCATCATAGGATGAGCAAGATCAACTCAGGTTTTATAAACCACAAGGCTTTTAGATATGCCTCCTGTATACCTTTGAGATAAACAGAAGCAAAAAAAAAAAGCCCAGCACAGGCATTTCTCTGCCCTATTCACCTTATCAACTCGCTTGGAGGTCCATTCCACGTTCATATGAAAGCCTTCTGTGTGGTACTGGCTTTAGCATCCTATAGCTGCCTTCCAAGGATGATGTGGCAGGCTCCTGTTTCCCCAGGGTTATCACTGACACATGCTACATATTTGCTGCCTAAATTGCTCTGCTTGCAGGATAACTGCAGCTGCACACACTTCCATGAGGAGATTTTCCGTGATCCATGTACCAGACTCATTTACCTACTCCAACCGTATATAACATCCCTTCAGCAGCTATTTACTCGCTTTGAGAAATAAACTGAACGGGAAGATTTTCTTTTCAAGCTGTCATACTTTTCCTCTAAGCAAATCGTGGTCTTTCTGCAGATTTATTTTATTTAAGTCTGAAAGACGGAAAAAGTTGCCTTAAATATTAGTAATAATTTGATTTTAAGTGCAGATGAAAATCAGGGAACGAATTTACCTACAAGTTTCAAAGGTGCATAGATTTCTGTGTTTCAGCTGTACATTTTCTGTGTACAAAACAGCAGAACTAATTGTAGTAGAAATAAGTACCTTGAAAAACTTTGTGTTTGTCTGTTAAGCTGAAGGTCTAATTAATCTCAAAATTCAAAGCGATGTTCCTTTGCGTCAGAGGATGTAAACCCTCAAAACTAAATCCAGGGATTATGTCCTTAGTTCAAAGGACAGTGAAAGAGGCAATTAATTCTCTCACTTCTTTTTCCTTTTCACTAGGCATGGTTTGTAGCACAACTGTCAAACCTTTGTTAGCCAGCATCAACCAGTAGTTACCTAAGAGAAGCCGAAAAATTACTTGATTTAAAAGCTGCTTGTTAGATCCTCCTGATACTTGAAATCCCTCCTGATTAAATCTGCATAAATATCATAGCTTTTTCCTGCTTGAGCCTTGAGTTTCTTTTCTCTTTGCGTGTTCCAATTTAACGATTCGAATAAAAACACGGTTGTATCAAAAGTCAATTTTATTTTCCACACTTAAGCTCTTTGGTGAGATCCAAACCACCAAGTTAAGGATTTGTTCAGCTTGTAACTCCTTCTTTAAAAATGTGGCTTCAGTTCTGAACTGTGGTGGGCTGACTGGCTGGTGGCTAGGTCTGCACCCAATCACTTGCTCATCTCCCCCAGGGGGGTGGAGGAGAGAATCAGAAGGGCAAAAGAGAGAGGAAAACTCATGGGTCAAGATAAAGGCAGTTCAATAAGTGAAGGGGGAAGAAAAGAAAGGAAAAATGGATTGAGCGATGCAAAAGTAACTGTCACTCATTTGGCAGATGATGCCAAATCAGTCTCTGAGGAACTCTGAGTCTCTGAGGAAAAATTCCCACCACAGTTTGATTGCTGAGCAGGATGATATATGGTATGGAATATCCTTTCGGTTGGCCCCTAGAGGGGCCGACTGGCACAACAGAGAAGGCCTTTGTGCTATGCAAGCATAGCTCAGCAAGAGCTGAAACATTGGTGCTTTAACAACGCTGGTTTGGTCACTAATCTAAAACACAGCACTGTATGGACTGCGATGGAGAAAACAAAGTCCCTCCCAGCCAGACCCAGCATAGAAAGGAAAAATGCAGTTTTGAGACAAACAGAAAATGTGACAAAATAAGAATGTTTTCAAAGTTAGATCTTTTGTTGGGGGTTCTGTGTGTGTGTGTAAAGTGTGTTCATGCTGTGGTTTACCCCAGCTGCAGCTACGTACCATAAAGCCACTTACTCACCTCTCTGCCTCCAATGAGATGAGGAGGAGAATTGGGAGAAAGGTAAAAAAACATGGGTTGAGACAAGAGCAGTTCAATAATTGAAATCAAAGTAAAACAGAATAAAAATAGTAAAATTATAATAATAACAATAATAATACGAAATAAAGTGAGGGAGAGGGGACAGAATAAACTCCACCCACCCCAAAAACCACCAGGTGATGCACAGTGCAATTGCTCACCACGCACTGACCAATGCCCAGCTTTTCCCCAAGCAGCAACCAGCTTCTTCTGACCAGCACCCCCCTCAGTTTCTATACTGAGCATGATGCTGCATGGGATGGAATAGCCCTTTGGCTACTTTGGGTCAGGTGTCCTGTTTCTGCTTCCTCCTGGCTTCTTATGTCCCTTCTCACTGGCAGAGCATGAGACTGAACAGCCCTTGATCAGGGTAAGTGCTACTGAGCAACAACTAAACCATCGGTGTGTTATCAGTGTTGTTCTCAGGCTAAAGCCAAAACACAGCACTGCACAAGCTGCTGGGAAGAGAATCAACTGTATCCCAGCCCAAACCATGGCTGTTCACAAAGTTTTCTGGAATGTAGATTCATCTAGATAAAACCCCAAACTTTCTAGGGTACAATTTTCACCTGAACCAAAGGACCACTGCTTCCTGAAGTGATAAGGACAAGACTGAATACTTTCCCAAAAGCATCTGCCTCTAGTAGCAAAAATCACTCTTGTTTGTAGAGGAAGGCAGGAGCAGAGTGAGGTGAGTTATAAAGGCTTCAGTCAGTGAGCATATCAGGTCAGTGAAGACTTCTGGGGTGAGGGTCAAACATGGCATTGTAAGAGCGCTGAAGAAGAGGTGGCACGAATAAGTAGCAGTCACTTACTAGCAAAGCTCTTCGGTACTGGATCTGATACCCTTCAACATCCTTACATGAGCTGCGTTACTGGATGGAGTTTTGTCGGTAACACCAGATGGGAGGGAGCAGGGCTGGAGATCATGGCTATGATTCAGAAGGACCTCAGAGAGGGGCATGGGCCAGCAGGAATCTCAAGAGGATATTAATAATAAGAGGAGTGCAGCTGTGGGCCAGGAGACCAGAGAAGGAGTTTGGATTCTCCATCTTCATTTTCAAAGCACAACTAGACACAGCCCTGGGCAGACCCATTTCATTTTGAGTTCAGCGTGCTTTGAGCTGGGCATACGACAGGATGACCTGAAGGCATCTCTTAGGATCTACTTTTTTCTATGATTCTGTGATGTAAACTCATCTTGAAACCACAGTGGCGAGCCGCCCCTTCCACATCTTCACTTTTATTTTCACATCTTTGTGAAGGTGCGAGTTACTAAATGTGGTAACTAAATATAGCAACTAACTTGTAGCAGTAGCTAACTTGCAGCAATTATTAATGTGGAACATTTAGTAACACAAATCTGCATTACTATTTGCTCCTACACACATTCTGACCTCCAGAACAGGATTTTGTCCTTGCTATTAAATTAATAGCTTGGGGGTTTTCTGTCAGAGTAAAAATACCCCTTGACATTAAAACACATAAAACCACCATGGTCTAACACAATTATTGTCTTTTTTCATTTTCACTCCACCAGTAGCTGCAATGTTTTCACACTCCTACACACTTTTGCAAAAGGTGTTGTTATGGTGATGTATTTCACATGCTGTATTTTTCCATGTGCCTCTGTTACCCCTTCCTCTGGTGTCCCTTGTACTGTTAAATATGCCCACAAGTGACCACTTTGGGATATTTAACCAAGGAACAGCTGAAGTCGTTTCTTGCTGGTCCATTTTTGTCTCACAACTTGGCTTTACTGATTGACCTGTGAACTCACTGCTCGCTGTCTAATTCCACTTGTCATGTTTTTCATCTGTTCTTGTAATCCTGCTGCTTCCTGGACTTCATATTCATTGGGGTGACAAGTTTGCTGCTGGTCTGCCAGCTTTGTGCACCCTCCACACCCCACTGCTGCATTACAAAGAGCTGCATCTCTCCTAAAGCACCCGAGAAGGCTCAGCCTTTCAAATTGCTTAATCGGCTGAACATCAACACTGCTCAGTGAAAGAGGTATCAGCTTGTTTGCAGTCTGCTGCCAGTGGAGGATGGGATGAGAACTCCACTTGCACGTGTGGTTATTTTGTATTATCCTATTTTTGACCGAGTTTCCAGGTCGGTTACTCTTGACACAAAGTAAAATGCCTGGGATTTGGCAATATCCGCTCTGCAGCCCTGAAAGGAGCATATACTTGAATATCAGAGCAGCGCTGCAGTAAATTGCCTCTTTATTTATTACAAGATTGCAGAGGAGATAACAGCAGAGCTAATGAGACTGTGCATATGTACGAGTTACATTAGTAATTAGAAACAGCTAATTAACTCTGCTCCCTAATGAAATTAAATTCATGCAGTAAAAGACATTTGCAATGAAGTCAATACAAAACCAAAGTGTACTGGTTTCTAGTTCCTTCATTATGGTCAAAGGAAGAGAGGTTCAGCTGAGCCCACAAGTGGGATTTTTTCCAAGCAGATATAAGTATGGTGCACAGTAAGTGGTGAGCTGAATTCCTAGCAAAGCACACAAAGCATATTCCCATAGACCAGTCCCACAACGTATTGTCTGCCATTCACTCCATGAGCATCTCTTTAATATTGCTAATAGGATGCTCTGTTAGTTCCTGCCTTTGAGTGTGCCCTGGTTTTCCATGCACCAAGCTGAGCTGAGGCCACAAATATTTAGTTCTTGCATGTCTTGAGCAATCAATTCTGTCCCATCATGACCCTGCAATACAAAAGGGGCTTCAAAATATCAGTATGCGCTGTGTATTTATAAGGTTAATTTGCCCCTGTGCTAAGTACTCCAGCAGACCAGCTAGGAAACTATTTCAACTGGTGCCTTCTTCTTTCTTGGTACGCTGCACAAAAGAGTTTTAAATGCTCAACAGCATCTAAGCATACTTAGACAACAAGTGTTCTGTGACACGGTCGTGGCCACCATGGCCAGTAGCCATATATGCTTTTTTTGATGATATCGTATGTGTCCTTGATGTTCACATAATATTTGGAAGATTCCCCTTTTGTCTGACTTCTCTCAATCCAGCGCTCAGTGTCTCCACATTGTAGAATTTCATATCTAAAATGAGGGAAATAGCAAGTAGTTTATAAGCAGGAATGCTGTATATCTAAATGGGGAAAGGTGTGATACATTCAGAGTTAAAAAAACCCAGAAAGGGCAGGTTCTCCATACTTTGTAATTAGATGGAATCCATGTCTTGACTTTGACTTGGGGTTCTGTTTTGTCTTTTTTATTCCAGCGATAGTTGCAGATTACTGTGCCTTTGGGATCATGTACTTGGAGCATTTCTTATTCTTTTTGTATAGTTCTTCTCTAAATTTAACTTCAAAGTCCTCAGGCGTCTTCGGGAATGATTACTTAGCAAGTAGAGAAATCTGATTCAACTCCCTCCTTTTAAGTACAACTGCTCTTGCACCAATTTTCGACTTACACTAAAGTCATTGTCAAACCAGTCATTTTGTACAATTACCAAAATCTTCAGCCATTTCTCAGAATTACTCCCAGTTATGTTACAAAATGACAGAAAATAGTAGACAGGTATTATGCAAAGTATCTCATCTCCAGCTTTTTGAATTTATTACATTAAAAGACAGCAGAAACAGATGGTTTATCTCCCTTTATTTCCCAAACCACTCAAAACCACACAGTAGAGCGCAGGGCAAACTGTGTACCATGTTTTCTAAAATAAGGACTCTTCTGAGGTCAACTTTACTTTGTAAACTTTGCAGCTGTTTCTCATGTTTTGTTCCATTAGACCGATACCTGAAACGCCCCTTTCCACTAAAGCAATAGCCACAATAGTTCCCATTTTGTGGAAACCTAGAAATCATCAGGCATTTCAGGTGATGACTGAGTAAAGAAGGCAGTTCAGTGCTGTATTAAATTGGCCACTACTTTCTGAAAAGCCTAAGCCAGTCATTCTACATGGCTGAAACAGTCATTTTGGCTGAACTGCACTTTTCAACTGATTTTGTTGCTTTCTTCGAAACAGCCATCTTCAGAGTGTCATCATAAAATGTGCAGATTGCTCTTTGGGTTTAAACTGCCAAAGTCCAGGGTAGTGTAGAGACAGTTTTATCCTTGCAAGCTGAGTTTAACTTGCAAACTGCTTTTCACTACTTCGTGACACTATTTCTAGCGTACAGACACATTTCATGTCTTGAGCAGATCCTGATTCAGCTGCTCTTTCTGTAGCAGAGGATGGGAACTGCAGTCTGCCTCCATGTATGTGAAGTTTGAATCCATTTGTGTTTCTCTGTATGCAGTCCCCAGACTGATGAGGCTCACCATCTCTCCACAGGCATGATTGAAGGTCGTCCACCATAGGATTTACCACCAATGCAGATAGAATCTGTGCTGTCCTTTCTTACTTTCTTCTTTTCTCCCATGCTTTTGTAGCACCTGGCTAGTGGAGACCCTGTAAGACCTCACATCTGCTGAGGAAAAGCATTGGGAAGACAAAGTCCTATCTGCAGTCCTTACACATCTCTGTTAGAGGGCATAGTGCAACCAGTAGTGTGTGCCTCCTCCTCATAGGCAGGTTGTTAGTTATAAGAGTTATAATAGAGTGTTACAAAGGCATGCAGTGCCTACAGAACACGTCCAAAACCATCGAGGTTGTTAGAGGAGGAAACAAAAAGGTTGTGTCATTTTTCATCTTCTCTCCTGCCACAAGGAAAAACTGATCTGTTCATGTAGTTTTGAAACAAACCTGGATCAGAGCAGTTTATTGCTTTCTTAATGACACATAATTAACTAGTAATGAACTACGTATAAAATTTGACTCCTTCCACATTATGGAAGTCTGTAGTTCCCTGGGTACTGTTGAATCTGGCTGGTAGTTGTCATCTTCTCTTTACCGCAATCCTTTTGGGGCAAATGCCTTCTCAGACAGCTTTTTCCCCAGATCCACACACACTCCAAGTTCTCACATTTCTACCTTAACAGCTGTTGTGATCCAGGCTGTTTGCCAAGGGTGGGCCGTGTGAGCACTCCCACATCCCACTTGTGTTATGACCTTCAGCGATTTCCAACTTCTGGTGTTATACTATAGCATTACTCAGGCTTTGACCTGAAAATACTTCCTCATGATCAGACCTCCCGAGAGATACAGAGGAGCTTGAAGCATGATGGAAGACAGGGAAGAAAGATGGTAAAAGAGATCAGATCCTGTAAAGTAACCATCTTGGGACCAAAAGCAATGAGCATAGCAGTATGATTGTACAGGCACAGCAAGATCAACCAACTGTTATTTGATTGCTGTCTGACGTGCAAGAGAAGTAGACGTGAAGGTGAAGTAGAGAGGAATGGAAAGACTCAGATATGGAAAGGTGGACTCCAACAGCATCATGAGGAAACACTGTCAGAGGAAACCGACCAGCTGATAACCTCTGATCTGCCAAGTCGTTAAAATACCGTCCCTCTGACTCCAGATGGAAAAATGTGACCTCACACAGATGTGAAGAAGAAGAAAGATAGATGAGCCATTGCTCTCCTGGGTTATAGCAGTTAGAGATTCATACTCCTTCTCAGGCATAGGTGTAAAGCAGCTGAGCTATGAAACCCTGAATGTCTTTCACAGCATTATTTTGTTGACTTTTTCCTCTTCTTTGGTGGAATTCAATTTTGTGTTCAGAGACAGCAACTGACAACGCCTCACTGAGATAGAACAAGCTTTTTAGCTTTTTCCATCCTTCCATCCAAGCAGTAACATTTTATTTCCACCAATACAGGGTATTAAATATTAAGAACTGATTATTAAGTTTATTATTAAGTTTGACAACTGATTATTAAGTTTATTAAGTTTTAAGAACTGATTTCAAGCTAAAGATACTGTAATTAGTTATAACTTCAGGATTGCACTAAATCAACATAAGGAAAAAATAATCACTGTTACCTTGGAGACCCAAAATACTTGACATTTTAAGAGGCAATTGCTGTTGGAATGATTGAAATAAAATGATCTTCACTATTAAATATATATATATTTAATGGAACAATTCTGTAAATAAAAATACAGGCTTTTTTTGAACTTACAGTGTTCATCTCCGTAACAAAGTGCAATTTTTGTTGTTAAGAGACATTTACATAGTGTGAAAAAAAGAACAAAACTCTTTCCTGCTACAGTGATACCATCTCCAGAAGGTGATTTTGAGAAAATATTTCAAGAAATTGCTATTTATTGCTGGTTTATTTTAACTAATTCACTTAGAAAGTTATGCTTGCCTGTACGGTGAAGGAACAGACCTACTCAGGAGGGACAATAGCTTCCCTGATATTTTATGGGAGCTTGAGGAGAATAAATAAGAAAAATATATATGGAAAATCATATAGACCTTTACGTTTCAAAAATTTGTACCTTATTCCATAAAAACCTGCCTTTCTGTTTGTGTTTCTACATACTTTGCAGATTCTCTTCAGTCCCCTTCTAGTCCCCCTGACTTTGCAAATCTTGATGTAAAAGCATTACGGCAGAAGAGCCCATGCCCTTTCCTCCCTCTCCTCCAGGTGCCTCCACAATTCACCGAGTAGCACCATGAGGACATCTCAGAGGTAACCTTTCTGCCAGCTAAGATGCTGGAGGCGCTTCACCCCGTGATTTCAGGAGGCAAGCACATAGAGCCTTTCATGAGTGTGTTGCTCTGTTTCCAGGGCCCAATCTGACGTGGTCAGGAGGGGTTTGCCATGCCTGTCAAGCACTGGGCTCACTGCAGGAGGTGGATGCTAGCAGCAAGACAACCTGCTGAGGAGCATGACCACCTTTTGCTTGAAGAGGCGGCTTCCACTCAGCACGAAGAAGAGCAGGTCCAGGCAGCTGAGGGCAGTCAGGCTCAGAAAAACTTCATTGTAGCTTTCTAACTGGTCAAAATCACTCATGTGCTGTATGTAGTAGGCCCTGAAGAGGTGATACGGGAGGAAGCAAATGATGATGACACAGATGAAAATCAGGTTTTTCACTTGGGCCCAGAACTCTTGGTGTGACCAGAGGGAGGTGGAAAGTCTTCTCGACACTTTTACCAGGATGAAAATCTGCAAACCCAAGAGGATGCAAGTGATGCAAGCGACAGCTATGATAATGGCGTAGTTCAGGGCTTTCACGCTCCCCTGCTGTAGCTCTCTGTGGAACTTAAAGCAGATTGTTTCATTGTATGAGCCTGAGCGTCCGTACTCAAAGCACAAGACCGGCACCACAAAAACCATGACAAAGACCCACACAGCAGCACTTGCTGCAATGGCATGCAGCTTCCTGTAAAACTCCACTTTGTCCTTCCATTGGAAGAAGATGAGCCACCGGATCACCAGTGTGATCACATAGAACAGGAAGGTCAGGTACATGTGGACGTGTACCATTGCACTCACTACTTTGCAAAATGTCATCTTGAATACCCACTTCTCTTTGACATAGTAGTGCAGGCGGAAGGGCACTGTGAAGAGGAGGAGGCTGTGCACAATGACCAGGTTAATGATGGCTGTAGTGGTCACAGACAGAGTGTTCATCTTGACCAGCACGAATGACATTGTGATGGACCCAATTCCACCACCAGCAAAGGCAACTGAGTAGGCAGTAATAAGGATGGCACTCGTGGTGTTGGTGTGAGTAAAGGCAGAGGAGCCACTGCTGTTCCTGTTCTCTTCAATCATGTTCCTGAAATCTTCCTTGTACGTATTCTAGGAATGAAAGAACACAATAAAGGCTGAGATATGGTAGGAATGAGAGGGCCTAGCTGAAAAGCCAGTAGAGCTTTCCACCTGGATCTTGCTCAACGGATAATCCTGGAATCTCACAGCTGGTACAAGCTGCAGCCAGTAGTTTTATCCGAACGTCCTCCAGCCTGGAGGAAAAACGGCTGCGAAGGCTGGGCAGAGAAGCTGCTCTAGTCCTTAAGACATTGCTAGCCATACCCTTAAAACCAAGCGTGAGCTAGTAATGCGTAGGGAAAAGAGATCCTCAGAGAAATTACATGACTGTGGTGGGTTTGATCTCTCTGTGTTGTTAGTTTTCTCTTCTGAGCATCTGTGTGTTTTAAATATCTAATCTAAACTAATCTAAGATTTTTCTGCTACTCATTCATCAGTTTGTTTATTTGCAACACAAATCTGCCCTTCCCAGAGCCAGATAATAACCATATGTTGCTCTATCAAAGCTACAGATTCTGTGTTGCCAAGAGCTGAGTTTTGCACACACTGCAGTCAACTCCTTCTCCACAGACAGTTTATCTAAGCAGGAGATCAAACACCATGGTCACCCCAGGCTCCATGGCCATCCTGCTCAGATCCTGCCAGACCGAGTAGCGCAGGCTGTGCTGTCCTGGTGCTCAGGGGCATTTCACATCTCATGTAGTAACTGGGTGTTACAAAATGGGCTGTTAGAAAACATTAGGTAAGGACATCCTGAGTTAGTGCAAATAAGTCTGCCTGGCCCAAGGCAGGGTTAGATGAGAATTAATAGCAAATTTAGTAACTACGCTATATGTTTTTCGTATATCACTGCTTCAAAGAGGTATTGGATATGATACTTATCATTCCAAATGTAACTTCTGGTAGGATTTTTAGGTACTACAAGATCCTGTAGGAGGGGAAAGTTGACGAAGGGTGTTATCCTGAAGCATGCGTGCATCTATGAAAGCATCAAGAGAATGTTCACACTAGAGTCACAGAAAAGAAGCAAGGGAAAATTGGACAGTGCTGTGCTCTGCACTGCGCCAATTATACTGCTGCTGCTACCTGAACTGTAACTTCAAACTGACTCTGTATGTCATGCACTTCGCTGGTGAATCCCACAGCACAAGAGGGGTTTTCTCCTGAGTGAGATTCTGCAGTTCTGCTTTTAATACTGCAATGTTGTTGACTTCACAGAGTGCTTCCTCTCTCTCTATGAGTGGTGTTTCAGCTTACTTTGATTTTTAGGTGGCATATCCTGACACAAGGTGGGAGGGGAAGAAAGTCCTTTAACAGTTCTCTCTTCTGTGGAAAAGAGGAAATGCCCATAACAGGTTTATAAACCAGTTTTGATTGCAGCAGAGTGGTTGGACTTCGGGCCTTTGAGCAACCTGGTCCCTGCCCATGGCAGGTGATTGGAACTGGATGAGCTATGAGGTCCCTTCCAACCCAAATTATTCTGTAATTCTATGATGCATCTCATATTTTCTGTTGTTTCTTCACCCTACAGTAGTCAAGATCTCTTTATACATTAAAAAGTCAGTTATTCTCAGCTATCCCAACACATCTAAGAATTTAGATACTTTAATCAACGTGAATATAATTGCCATGTCTCAAGTTGCTGTGTTGGTTGCTGGCACTTGCTGACCTTTGCTGTTTATTACCTGGCTAAATAATCCCATTGTGTTATGAGAATTTAACTGGGTTGCAATAGAAGAACTTCTCCAAGATGCAGATGATTGGCACACTGCAGCTCTTGCATCAGAAACCATGCAAGTTCCTTCCAGTTCTGTTCTTGTTTCTGAGACACTGTGTTTCAGCCCCACAGCCGCACAGGCCAGAAGGGATCAGCAATAGCTGCTCATCGGTTTCTCTGAGTTGTTAAGCTTTAATTGGGAAAGATTCTCTAAAAGATGGCACTGTTTTAATTTAAAATGCATATTTAAGAGTTTAAAAGTGCCACAGCCCTAAAGGCAACACCCTGGAAATGCATGGCTGTGCTTGGAGAGGAAGGATCTCTCCTTGTCACCCTCTTTAGCCTGGCAGGGATGCTTGAGCTGAAGGCAGTAATGAACAGATAAGCAGAAGCCAGATAACTGATATTTTCCTAGACATTCCTATTAAAGGGACAGAGAGAGACCTATTTCTCTCTGCAAATAAGCAGCCAAGGCTCTGAAATGCAGGCTTCTGCAGAATTTTGCAGTCCTCGCTAAATCCCTGCATTATAATATTCTGTAGGAAATGTCATTTTCATTAATCTTCAAAGAAAAGCTACTGGCATCTATGATATGAGATTATCAACCCCCCAGTACTGCAGGCACCCCACTGAAATATCACTGTGTGATGGATACAGAGTATAGCATGATACAGGGTGTGTTTCACAGAGGAAACGCTGCTGTCTGGTGAGATGCAGTTTCCTATTGTACTGACGCTTGCATAGCTATAACTGACCTGAAATACAGCTGACAGCTCCTTTGGCCAGAGTTTAACAGGAGGCACACAGAATGAGAGTGAATGCAGCAATTACAAGAGACTAATTAAGTATACGACATGAGGCAATATACTGAACCTGACTGGAAACATGAGCTATAGAAGTCTCCAAGAGCCAGAAAATATCTCACAGCAAAGGAGAACACTGAGAGTGGTGTCAAGCTAAGTAATGCCTTCCCCATGCTGCTTAGCCCCTTGCCAATGTCAGCTGGTGTAAGCTCTTGCCAGCTGTAAGAGCATTGCTTCAGTACTGAATTCAGCTTGGTTAAAACTAGCTTTTTAAGCCATCTTATCATTACTTTCCATCTTACAGAGTGGTTGCATCTGCATCCAAGAGTTCCAGTTCAGTCTCATCCTTTCTTGCCTCCTCTTAGCGCAGGCCAGAGAATGTCATTTACAAACACAATCTGGGCCCTGACAAAATTTTCCCAGTAAAAGAATATCCATTCCAACCTTCAGGAATTCGTTTCTTTTTTATCTCCCTGCCGATTATCCTCCTGTGGGGGTTTTTAACTAAAGAAAGGTGAACTGTATTTCTAGACAGAATTTGCACAACTTCAGCTTCCAGGCATCACAAGTGCTTCTGATTCTGCCTTCAGATTTAAAACCCTTTGTTAAATTTTGCCTTTCCCTATAGATACCTGGAGATAAGTAGCAATGAGAGACCAAAGATACTTGTTTTCTCTCCATCCCAGTCATACCTGTGGCTCCTCACTGAGCTGTCTCCATCAGCACTGTGCTCCTACTTGGCTCTTAGATGTATTTGGCAGTGGTAAAATGCATGTTGCTATTTTGCACCTGACTTATCAACCCAGATCAGCCTGTCACTGGATTGCTCCCTTCATTGCTTCCTATTTTCATCTGTCATCATCATGTTATATCAATATTATATCAACTTATTCAAAAAAACCCCTCTTTTGTCAAAAACCAATGACACTGCTGCAATCCCTGCAGAAGAGTGAGCTCTGTATAACAAACATATGCAAAACATATCACCAGTATACGTCTGCTGACGGACTGGCAGTCTTCACACAGCTCTTCGTGTGTTCCAACAGTTGGGTTCTGCAGAAGCAGCGTTTGCAGCCTGCATGCACCCAACTGAGATGTTTCATAGGAATTTGGAGGGGAAAAGAAGTTCGATTCAAATGAAAGATTTCCATTTTTGACAGATTTAATAAAACAGAAAAACGAGGGTTTGTCAGAACCGGCGTTTCTGCATCGAGCTACACTGGGATGTTATAACACTATTCATTTTAAATGCTCATTGTTTTCACAGACCTCACAGTTTAGTCTCAGACATGCTTTCTGTTGAGGGCATTGTAATTGCTTTCGATTTGTTCTAATCCTGTGCTGGATTATGGTAATGGAGGCTATGCCACTGGAATAACTGCAGAATTCCCATTTAAACAACCCAACAACGCACACGCCTGATACCTGGAGCACAAACATCTGCTCAGAGGAGAGCATTACGAATTACGTATATGAAATATCACGTGTTGACTGTGTTGACAATATTGACTTTTCAATCAACTTTCAGTGATACCTCTACTTCATTCGCTAGCCCATTGCCTTATGTCTTGCAGGCTATGTCATCACTGATACTTTTTAGTTCAAAACAAATCTGTTGAAGAACAAATGGGATGGAAAACCATGTGCAGTTAGTTCTCTTTGGTTTGAGGTCTTGGCTGTTTTCACACAAAGATGGAAACTATGGAACCTTCCTAACAATAATTATTTACTGCCCTAGCTATAAGTTATCAAAGAGAACAAACTCACCCTTCCGGTCTTTACAGGGATTAGATAACATCAAACACACACACAAAGATGGATGTAAACAAGATCAATTGCCTCCCAATTTTAGGAGGCAGTACAGAGCTACAGGATAGCAGTATGAAAAAGGATGAAGCAATGTTTTCCTGTGCGAGGAAATTACAAATACCAATGATGAGAGCAGAAAAGCTTTAAAATGTGTTAGAAATAAAACAACTGGACAATTGGATGCTTGCTTTTTGTCAAGCTGCAAACATGGTTTCAAAGCCTTACAAGCTAAGGGGCTTGTTCATTCTGTGTGCACTTACAGATTAGAGTTTATCTTCACTCTTCAAGCGTTGTTGACTTGGCTCTTCATTTTATGGAAGCTCTAAGAATGAAAAGCAAAACACTTGATATTTTAAGGAGTCATTTCTTTCTTTGAACCTATGGCAAAGCAACAACGACGACCCTCAGCTATGGCAGGGTAGGGCTGCCCATAAGCACATAGCTTCAGGAAGATTTTTAATTGCATTACAGGATCCCCTAATCTGCAGCCATTTCTTAGCCGTGGGAGGTCTCCAAAGCCTCCCATTTCCGAAGAGTTGCATTCTTCTACTGCCTGAAATGATCAAGATACAGAGACACTCATTTGGAAAGGTCATTCCCCAGAATGGAGGGGATCATTTAAAAGTGTTTTGAGAAAACTGGGTAAGACAGGAGCAAAATACGTCTGTTGTAACTGACTGTGGGTTTGGATATGGTTAAAAGCATAACGGATGAAACGAAGGTTACCCTAAAGCGCAGCACTGTCTCAACCCTCCTTTCCGCCAGGATTGTAGCTCAGCATCCAGCTCTTGGGACTCAGTGCCATTGCTACACCACTGTGTGGTGCTGGCAAAATTAAACTCGGAGATTTTAGTAGAAAAAACCCATTAGCCATGTCAGCAACCAAGGCTCAGCATCAGTGATGGTTGCTGTGTGGTGTGTGTGATAAATGCTGTCTCATTGCAGGACTGAGTCTGTGCGAGGAGTCCGTGCCAAGTCACTTTTGCCCACCTGCAGCTTAACTCTTTCCTGTCAGAACACAGTTACGTTGAGTATCACAGTTTTGAAGGCAACAGTATTAACATTCAACATTTACATATAATCTTATGTAAGAATATTTTAACTGACTACATCCTGTTGCTTCACATTTGGTTAAAGAAACCCAAGGGACATACTGTTCTGTGGTTCTTCACAGCACACTGGTATATGATGGGTTGTCTTCGCATTTTGCAATGCTAACAGTAGCTGACAGCTAAAGCACTGGGCAGATAACGCTAAAAAGTGATCATAATAGTAACATGTAGCTCTTACCTAGTAGCTCTCTGCAGTTGATCTCAAACCTTTGTTATAAGGCAAACATATCACTCTCCCCATGCTACAGCTAAAAAGCTGAAACCTCTGTGGCAAAGCCAGATATAAAGCTAAGAAAGTTATCCTTAAACCAAGTCCTGTACCTTCTCAAGTTAGTCATGGTGGCTTGGCTTCTATCTTAGCAGACAGGCAGTACATAGTTTGAGCAACTTTTATCTGCTACCAACAAAATCATGCTTTGGCTCATATTTCTAACGTGCCCTACTATTTCAAGCACCCGAACAGAAAGATATTCATTATCCGCAAAAGGAAAAATATTGAGCATCAATAACAGCCACAAACATTTTGTAGATAATAGGTTTCTTAAAATGTCTCTGTCTGGATTCTGAAGCAGTTGTGATTTGGGGCTGTCTCCCAGGAGGTGCAAGGCATCCTATGAGTGACAAATACTGCCTGTGACACAGCTGAAAGAACATTTTGGAAAAGTATAGGGAGGAAAATATGGCTTGCAATTCCTTGTTTCACACGTCCTTGCACAGCAGAGATATCAACTAAAGCTTCTCTGAAAAGCAGTAATGTATCTGTTTAACTAGTATGGGGTCAGAAATACCCACTTTGCAAGTTACTATCCCCAGGCATTATTACTCAAAAGTACCTGAGGAAGAGCAGTGTGGAGGAAATCTGTTTCCCCTTCAATCTAATCTCACTCCCTTTCCCTCCTTCAGAAGCACCAAAATTGCACCTCATTCCACACTGAAGTAGTGCACATCAATAAAACCACCTCAAATTTCCATTTGGCTCTTGCCATAATTCAGATCTTTCAACAGAGAAGTGCTACAAATAAACCCAAACCTAAATCCACATTAAAACCTGCTGCAGTTCTTCCTTATCAGTGTGGGGAGGAAGGATCATAAATCTGGAACCCAATTGTCCCAACACAAACAATTCACCCGACTTTCCGCATACCTACTTCTGCTTTCTACTGACGCTGCTTTGGCCTCAGTGCTTGCCACTGAAGACAGGAGGAGCCCTTAGAACCATGTACAAAAGATGTCTGTGCAAACTCCAGTCTAAATGGACCTTCCTGAGAAGGTGTCTTTTTTAACAACTGCACACTTCCAGCAGTCACCAACTTTAATATTCTCTTGTTCTGCAGGATTTCACTACTTCGCATCTGCCACATGCTGGGAGGTTGTTCAGGATGTGCCTTTCATCAGGAATCCAGCACAGCAATTCACTCCTTATTAGAGCTTGTTCTCACTAGGATAAAAAAATGGAGGGGGGGAGCTGGCTGACAAGGAGATGCATTACTCCTGCCATAAGGATGACATTAGGCTGCAGAGAATGAAATCATAGATGCAGTACCATGCCGATCCTATATGCATATGTGCCTTTTTGAGAAGAAATAGCCCTTCCCTTCACCTTGAACAGTCAGTGCTCATCCTCATATTTGTTTAAACTCTGTGCTGGCCTCTCACTAATTGCCTGCTGAGGCAGGCAGCATATTGTAAGGAAGAATATTCTATTTAATATATAAAATCTATTGCTGCTCACCCTCAAAACGCTTACTGCAACTGCTAAGACTGTTTTATTCCCAGATTGTTTATTTCATTTGGTTGCTGACTGCAAAGATAATGGAAACTCTATCATTAGGTGTGTGGAAAAAATCATTTTAATAATGGCCACCTTCATGCTGAGTATCCACACACAGATACTTATGAAATTTAGTATGCTAAAATGTGCTGCCTGTGTTGGCAAGGGGACAAACCTCCCTGCATTAGTTTAAGAGTGTCTGCCTAGGAGCAGCACAGAAAGCAAAGTCTACCTGTACTGCTAGATTGATAAAGAGCATACATCATATACTAAATATCAAAGATATCTATTGACCATGTCAAATGCCTGGTTGAAATCAAGGTAAATGATGCCCGTGGTGTTCTCCTCATCCACTGAGCAAATTGCTTCATCATGGAAGGTATCACAGAATGGCTAATAAAGTTGCTGCTGGTTTTGGCTGGGAGAGAGTTAATTTTCTTCCCAGCAGCTGGTGCAGGGCTGTGTTTTGGCTTTAGTCTGAGAACAACGCTGATAACACACAGATGGTTTAGTTGTTGCTAAGTAGCACTCACTCTAAATCAAGGACATTTTAGTTTCTCATGTTCTGCCAGTGACCAGTTGCACAAGAACCCAGGAGGGAGCAGAAACAGGACACCCGCCCCAAACCAGCCGAAGGGGTATTCCAAACCATGGCACATAATTCCATGGTACAGAAGCTGAAGGGGATTGATCTGACCACTGCTGAGGGACAGGCTGGGCATGGGTCAGCAGGGAGTGAGCAATTGTACTGCGCATCACTTGCATTTCAATTCACGGTACCTGTGTCACACTAAGGCTAAGCAGCATCTCCACTTATGGCTGGGACATGAAACTTAGGGAAGTCCAGCTGCATTGTACATATGCAGCAGTTTGTGCTACAAGAGGGTCCCCTGCCTCAACCCTGATATCATATACAACATCTGCACCCTGTTTCTTCTCTACAAGATGCTCTATAGCCCTAGCTTTGTTTTTAAAGCAGCTACTGCCTGTTTCAGAATGAGAATTATTAACAACTTCTGTTCCCAAAGATACTTTAAGGTAAGGATAAAAGATAAGGTAAGGATACTTACTGAGGATCAGCTAGATGTCATAACAATGTTATCATTATATGAATCTATATATAACAGTAACAGGGCTCCAAATATTTTATCCAGTTACTGGCACTGCTGGCTTTTCCACTTGCAAAATGGTGAGCAGAATCTTCTCAGACTCCAGTTGCTTCTGACAATCTACTTGAAAGGCCTGTTGCTTTAGATACTGAAATGAAGTGCAACCCTATAGCATATAATCATGACACAAAGCAAGGAAAAAAGGGACCTCACTCTTTCAACTGCTCTGAGCATCACTTTCAAATACAATGTGATCTGTGCAGTAGTTCACCTAGAAAGATGAGTCTGTGTTTGGCTCATCACCCGAAGAGCAGTAAATACTAAGTGTACTCAAAGAAGTGATGTCTTTCCATGGGTGCTAAGAACACGGGGGTGGTTTAAGCTCTCACATAGTAAGATGTTGCTGCACAGCAGCAAGTGCATGGACAGTTATTGTGGAGTATCTGATGCCCTTCAAACCTGCAGCATGGTTTTTCCCTGCTCTAAGTTGTTTGTGTGTTTCAACTGATGATGCTGTCTCAAAGACGAGAATTGCAGTTTGCAGGGGAAGCTCAGAAATCAAGTCCGCTACTTTCTGTCCTCTCAGCAGGGAGAACATGGAGCTGTGGGCTCACAACAGGGGGAGAAAAAAGCTGTGGCTGCTGCTACAGAGATAAAGACAACAAACCTGGTGCATGATCTAAATGATTCTATGGTTACCCAGCAGAGCTACAGAGTCCAGGCAGAACACCACTGATGAGTTCCCCAAATAATGTACACATAGAGCAGCCTGCATTTGGTGACACAGGTCACTTTTGTTGATGTACCTTCTGATCACTCACTTTTTCCTGACCTCCAGCCACTGCTCTATCTTTTCTGACCTTATCTGTATTGCTCAGCTCTTATTATTCTTTCCCTTCATCACTGGGAGAGGAAAGGAGCTGCTCACTCTGGCTAATGAAGGAAAGCTCCGCAACATCAATACAATAAACCCTCCCGTCACCCAGGATTCCTCTGTTGCCTTCCAAATGGCCTCCTGCACATGCTGAGCAACAGGAGAACAGGGGTATAAAATTCATTATCGGATCAGACAACCAGCAGCTAAGCCAAAGCTCCTTAAGAAGTGGATGCTGTCCCTCCTAGCTGAGCTGTGTGGGTGTCTGAGAGCCTCAGGGAAGGTGTCTAAAAGCACAGAAGTGAAGGCAGAGCTGGCAACCTTCTGGCTATCAGAAGGACTCATGATCCTCAGCATCTGGGGCGGTTTTGAAAAGCTTACTGATAAGAGAGTGTCAAAGCCTATGAGGAAGTGAGCAGACGGACCGTGGAAATATTCTTCAAGACTGTCAAAACAAAGAACGCTGCTCTTGTCTCTCTGGTTCAACGTTTTCTTTTAATACATCCATTTTCAGAAGGGCTTATGCAAGTGTGGATGCTGCTGTAAAAGGAGCGCAGGTGCACTTCGTGCAACTCTGACTCCTCAAATACACTTTTAATCACCTCCTTTGCTTCCACAGGTTTCACAAAATCTGACATTCACAACTGCTGCAGCAGACTGAAAACCTGAAGCACTTTTAACTTCCATCCTGCAATGTTTCCTCCCAGCTTTGCTTTAAGTTTCCCTCCCACCAGGAGCTGCTCAGCTCCATCCAAACCTGCAGCCTTCTCACTGGAGTTTATTTCCCTCCCAGTCTCTGAAGCGATGGGTGAAATACACCCCTCCGCATGTCTGCCTGCAGTACATCTGCTGGGTACCATTGCTGGGTACCACTTACCTGTGGACTCTCCAGCAGCACAGCAGGACACTCACCTCGCTCTGTGCAAATCCCCAGTGCCGCAGTGAAGAGCTGCTGAGGAACTGCAGCACAGCTCTGTGTTCTTCCTGGTTATCATCCACTGCACATAAACCACAAACAGCTGACAAATGTCATGGGACCATATGGAGGTGTTTGCGGTTTTTATGCACTCTTGTTCTGTTCAACATGTATCAAATATTCCTGGTTATTGCAAAATGCATCTGCTTGTAAGTAGTTGCAAGAAAGAAAGAGGACTAATTGGGCTGACAGTTGAAAAGCACTCGTGACAGTATGCGTTACAGTCACTTATAGAATGACAGAATGGTTTGGGTTGGAAGGGACCTTGAAGATCATCTAGTTCCAAACCCCTGCCGTGGTGGATATGGACACACAAATATTCCTCTCCTGTGGTACAAAGGTCACTCAGCCTCCCAGTTGCTCAGTTAATACCTGAAAGGAGAATATATTGCCCTAAGAGCCCTTGAAGGAACTTTCCTTATGATGCAATGGTAAAATACATGTAGTAACCCTGAAGCAGGGCAGCCCTGAGGACAGAATGCTTTCTGGTACTCCTGAGATGCTTGTCTCATTATCAAATGGTAGTCTTCCAAAGAGGTGCAAGGATCTGCTCTGCAGGTGCTTTTTGTACACTACAGTCTCTTTAGAAATTACAAGTATTGACTCAGTGTTTTTATAAATGAAGAGAATAAGGCATGTGAAAAGAAGAAATTTTTTGGCAGGGATTTGCTATGAGATTATCATGATCCTGTTCAGTACACACTATTATTCTTAATTGTATCCATTTTATATATCATCTACCAGATATCTGGCAGAACAGCACAAGAACACACAAGGCTGCTACTATTCCTTCACCTCCTTTAACTTCCAGACATTGTTCTCTATCAGTGATGGAGCAGAATAGCTGCAAACCTGGCCATGCAAGAAGTAGCAGGACAAACTCCTTTCTCTTCAAAAACTCGAAGAAACGTTCTCAGGAGTTTCAGTATGAATAATGAGTGCTCAGAATAAGGACATTCTTTCTTCAAAACCAAGGGGATACGTTTGGAGACTTTTCAATCCAAAAGATCATTAAATGTTCTTTTCTCTCCCTACGTTAAGATTCTACAAGATAAAAGGCAATAGCTGGAGAAAATATAATGCTGTCCCTGGCAATGTCCAACTGCTCTTTTTAGGGTTTACTGAGGAAATTATTGCTTCAATTACTGGTTGAGCTTGGAAAATACTCTTGCAACTTACCAGCTCAATGTAAAAAAGGCACGGTAATATCTTTCATCAAACAAAAAGTACAGAAATATTTTCATCTGTACCCAAATGAAAAACTAAGAAACAGCATTGAATTGGTCTCAACTGCGTCACAGTGCACCAGTCCTGCATTACATGTTGTGAAGGTAAGGCGTGAAAGATTTCACATGATTTCTTCAAAGCAAGTCTGCTACCGAATCGGAATTAGACTACTTTTCTCCTGATGTCGTGTCTTATGCTTTAACCTGTAGGCTGTATTTTGCCTTTCAGTGACAGTCAGAGGGCTTTCAGAACTGAACTTTTCCCATTAACCTGTGAAATCCAGCAACCTCACTGCTGCTTCAAGCTAAAAGCAGCTATAAGGTTTTATGGAGCTGCTCATCCTCAGCACTTATATAGAGCATTAAATATCACTGAGATTTGCTTCTTAGGAGAGTAAAGTTTGCACTTGCCCTGGGAATGTAGATTTACCATGGCTCTTAAAGGCTGATCTACTTGCACAGCCCTAGGTCTGTGGGCAGTCAGTGGTGCTGGTGGCCACTGTTGGAGGTTTAGACAAGGCTGGCAACAGGCATGGAACCTCCCCGCCATGCCTACTGTTTGCATCACAAGGGCTGGCAGCCTGCTACAGCATCTCCTGAGGCTGGATCCCTGCAGCACAGACATGTCTCTGCTCCTGCCAGTGAAAAACGTCCATCAGGTAGGCAGTAAAAGATAAGCAATAAGCCAACAGCTATTGCTCACCTGCTTGACTTTGGGAGTAATTTGTCCTGATGGCTTGACCATGCCCATCAATAAATCACACCAGCAACCCAAAAGCCTTCAACTGCCTCTATAATCTTTATAAGAGAAAACTTCCTGATTCATGCTATCACTTCCAGAGAAAAGCAACAGAACTCTACAAAGTTTCCCAAAGAACCATGGAGAGAGAGAAAAAAGTTTAAGCAAATGTGCAGTCAATATGGCATTTAATTAAATTACATGACAATTGTCATTGCTTTTCTCCTCTATTTGCTGGCCAGTTCTTTCCTCTTGGTACAAATAAACTGTTACAGCATAGCAAGGGGAAGATTAAGGATGAGGGGTAGCGATGGAGCAAAATGGGACAGGGAAAGGGTGTGAGGGCAGGTGTGAAGACAAAGTCACCACCACCAGAAGAGCAGCTGACTCCACCTCCTGACCACGGGTCTGTCCTTCATTCTCTTTCCTGCTCCTCCCCAATCTTTTCCTTACTCTTTCAGATGGGATATTTTTTTCAGCTCAGTAATTGCAGTCTTTGAAGGGTCAAAAGCTGTGCAGAGAATGAAATAGAAAACATCCTTTGCTTCTGCTATTGTGGTGGCTACTTTTGGGAACAAGTTTGCCTATGGGCAGACAGAACTGGCTTTGAAGCCATAGTCTATATCCTGTACGCTACACTCGGGTTTTCCAGTGTAGTTTATCAGTGAAATTGTGGCCAAAGTCTTTGGTCAAGAGAGGAGAGTGAAGCAGCTCAGACACAAGCAAGGCAGCTCCTCTGCTGCAGGAGTGGGTGAAGGTAAACTGGAAACACAAGGAACTCCAAAGCTTTCTGTGTTGGGGTCACTTTTTGTCCATTCCTCTTCTGGAACAAACACAGAAGTCTTGGTTTGCTGGGAAGGTTCCCAGCCTTAAGCAGTGGGCCATGCCTTTGGGAACTGTCTGAGGTGAAAAGCTAATCCAAGGCATAAAAACATAGTTATTTCTATCGCAGTTCAGATGCTGAGATGCTGGCATGTTGTTGTCATGGTTGCCAAATCTAGCTTAAAATAATGAAAAATAGAGGAAAACCAAGTCTTTCTAAACACATGGAAGAAAGCTGAAGTACTTCAAGCACTGTGCCTACTGAAAACAAGACGCAGAGATCCACTGTCTGAGCATTCACCCTTCTCTGAGCAAACAGACTTGGAAATAATGGGATTTAAAAAAAGTACCATTGACTCAACAATGAAATCTCACTTTGAAAGCTCATGCTGAACGCAGAGCAATGATGAAATCAGATGGACAGCTTTTACCCATCATATCTTTTACAAGCAAAATATAAATGACCATTCAGCTGCCCAAACAGGACAGACGTCTGTACCGCAGGATAGCCTTGTTCAAGTGAGGCTCTCTGCATTTGGACACCACAGGCCTTCACCTTCTTCTGGAGGACAGGAGAAGTGCCTTGTGAGCAATGTGAGCAGCACCCCAATACTTTCACAGGGTGAAGTCCATGGTCTGTGAAAAGACAGTGACGCCTCAAAGAAAGGAAACACCCATAACATGTAAAGCAGCACAAGCAGAAAAAAGAAATCAGAAATAAAGGCATGAAGTCAGGAATATGACACCACTGAGACTGCAAAATCAGGCACTCAGGGAATGGAGAAGTTTGAACAGAACAAAGCCAACTCTGTATAGGTTTTCCTCAAAGCCAGCTTCCTCCATTTAGGAGACAACGTTTCCACTTTGCTAATCCCTAGGAGGACAGAGAGGAGGAAAGAGCTGGCACTACAGCCATCAGCAAGCTGCTAGGGTTAACCAGACACATCTGGGATGCTCAGCCTGAAGGCTGCACCTCCCTTATTCGCCTCGGTCACAATGTTTAAGTGATGTTTCTAGGAGATCTGATGAATGGAAAAACCAAGCTGATACTCTCTGCTGAGTCAGCTGAACATGGAACCTCAACATACTTTATTTGAGCTGTAGCTGCTAAAATTGAAACCCTTATGGATGCACTTGGGGGCTGGCATTCCGTGTGAGCCCCACAGCACTGGCTGTGTTTCGGACATTGCTGGGAGACGATCACTGCCTGACAAAGCTCGGTCTGAGCTGGCAGTTAAGGTAAAGCTTCTTCAGGGAAATAGCCCTCCCTGTTTTAAATTGAGCCAAGCCAACACCTTCCTAATTTCCTATGCCTCTTGTCTCACATCCTGAATCTTTCCAGCTTCAGTCAGTGACCCTCTGTATTACCCTGCCTATGGGAAAAGAGTCTTAAGACTTCACTCCCATTCCCTCTGTAGTCAAGGCACAGCTTCTTCCTGGAAGTCTGAATGCCATTCCCATCTCTAAATCTTCTCAAAAGCAGATACAGAGCCCAAAATATCTAATTTAAGGCAGCTATTGTTTTTGTTCTCCCTATCCTTTTTCATGTATTCATACACATGTGCAAACACAAACACCACAATATCTTGGTTTAGACAGACTTATTTCATAGTCCATAGCTGGACATAGTTGAATACCAAATAGGTGTATGAACTAAAAATGAACACTCCCTGCTAACACATCACACACCTACACAACTGAAAGCTAATGGCATAATGCTTGCTAATGTTAATTAGCATAACAGCCAACTTTATAGTTCCTGTTCTGCAGTCTTAATAGTGGCCTTCTGAAGCAGACCTCAGTGTACAGCCCCAACCCATCCCTAGAGGCTGACATGGAAAGCCACATCTCTAAAATGCAAAGAGGCACAAAACCAAACTATAACATGAACTCAAAAGAGCAACAACGACAGCAAAACATTCAGCAAAACAACAGCAAAATCATTCTTCTGTTTATAACTAAACTGAGAAATCCATCTGGGGACTTCTGGAAATAACACCAGCTCCAGCTGGTCAGGCATGGGCTGCAGCAATGTGGTCCAGGCTATTGAATCTGTACATTAGCATGTAGCGCCGCATCTAACTTTAGCATCTGTAGTTCCTCAGAGGTTGCCTCTGGAAAATGACATCCTGGCTGGGCTGCTCACCGCAGGCCTCAGTAACAGCATGGCAAACAGAGATGTCATAAGCCAGCAGCTTGCTGTGTGAGCCACCACAACCACAGCTTTTGTCCATCATGCAATTTTTGTTGAGTTGAAAGTTTCAATATTGAACTCTTCGATACAAGTATGTGGTTTAATCAATAAACTCATCAGTTTATTTAGATTAGGATGTCCCTGTGGTTCGTCTAAGTACAGCTGTATAGCACAACATACCATTTGCTGGTTAACAAGAGGTCTGAGGTGGTTTGTTTCATAAGCCTGCTCATAGCCTATGCCCATGTGAGAATATATCTGGCTTCACAAATATGCATCACTTCTAATCGCCATCTTTAGCTCTGCGTGCAAAACCTTGCAGATAGCATCCTGGCTTTCCTGCTGTGCCCTGCACTGTTAAACCGTCTGCCTCTCAGATGCGCTTTTTGGTAGGCCTATTGTGATGCATACTAAAAACCTCAGAACTCATGTGGTTCCACTGAGACTGCCTCAAGGGAGGAGAAAAACTCCCTGTTTGGCTTTTAATATATAGTCCTTTGCTCATTAAAGTATATGACTGTAGCTGAAGTACTGGCATTTTTTGGTTGCAAAGAGTTAACAGAGAGCAAACCAACACATTTTCACTCTTTGCTATGTTATTACTGAATGTTGGCAGCTTTTTCAAGGCCCTATCTGCATCTGTTTCCCCTTTTGAGGAAAGAAAATCCAGGGCATGTATTTGTTAGCTGGAGCTTGTAATTGAGTAGACTAATTATTTGATTGGCATGATATAAGGCCCAATTTTAAAAGCACACAATTAACTTTAAGTACTAATATTCCCATTCAAGTCAGTGATTATTCCTTTGCTTAAGTGCTTTGTTGAACTGGGTCCTGAATATGAAGCAGCCCTGTGTGACAAAATTAATTGCCTCTCTGCCCAGGGAGCTTAGCTGCTTTGCTGACAGAACCAACACAGGGAAATTATATACACTGTTCTCAACGAGAATTGATAGAGCTGCTATGATTTTATGCCACCTCACTATACCCAAAGGGCCTTAGGGCTTGGATGTGGTAGATACATCTGTAATCATGTTTGGGAAAGCAGTTCTTCATCTTCTGCCCTCAGGGAGCGTGCCATGCTTTCCATGGCATGTTTTTCTTCATTTCTTTCTTATTTTGCTGTGGTTTGTTTCTGGCTTGGGTGCAGGGTTCAGTCTGGGGGGTATGTAAATAGGTCCGGCTGGCAGGATGGTGTGAAGGTGTAGAAGAGGCTTCTGGGGTTAATTCGTGAGTTCTTGTGCCTATGCTTGCTTGCCCACAGTGGTGAATTGGGGTGAAAGACTGTACAGGGACAATGCAAGCATGTCTCGAGGCCCTCTGCCCCTCCTCTCCTTCTGCTCCACAGCGCAAGTATTTATAGGATAATACAGAAGACATAATTCTGTAAGGAGCTAAGGTAATTTCTCTGTTGAATGGTCAAATTGAGGGGTCTCAAGGCACATAAAGCAGTGTTTAGAGAGAAGAGATAGTGTGGGATGTCATCTGCCCTATGAGTAAGGTGTGGGTGTCTGGATTAACTGGGATTATCCTGCGTTTTAGAGATGGTACCTAAGAGTATAGTGTTGCGTGAATCCTCCATTAACTTTGCTCCCATGTGCCTTATTCAGTAAAAACTCGGGTTATGACAGAGTTTTCACATTGCTGGACTGAGATGCCTATGTTTCTTCCATTGCCCTACCTACACCCCAGCTTCTTACCTCTCACCCTGCAGATACTCTTGTCCTTTGGAGTCAGATGAGGGATTTTGGTGCTGTGCTTGGCTGTGCAGCCACCACTCCTGCCCATAGACTCTCAAGGGGCTGCAGGCTGCCCAGGAGCTGTAGCACTCAGAAGGGCAGCTCTCCCAAATCTGCCCCTCACATTTGTCATCCTTGTCATGAATGCCAGATGAAAAGCCTGATCCCTTCACTGTATAAATAGGGCAGCAAAGGTGCCTCCAAAAGGTGAAAATGAATGAATACAGCAGCTACAACACTAAAATTAATATAAGATTTATCATGGCTTAAAAAAAAAAGAAAGAACCAAAGAGGTCTGTGTTTGCCTTTTGCAGTTTTATGGCAGTTGCTGCTATGGAATAAGCTGTGTTTGAGACCAGCCTGTCTCGAAATCTGGTATTACAAACATACCCATAAGAGCCAACCCACTGTGAGGTCTGTCATAGCTGAGGAATCTGGGACAGGAAATTATTAGTTCACCTGAGCATCTCATTCCAGCTCTGCAGGAGGCGGGACGTGTCCAGTGTTTAATGCAAAACAACAGATCTTTCTGTGCGATGTTTTTGTAGGAAAAGACCATTTTCAGATGTGACTTTATCTACAGAGGGTGAAGAAGGATCTCAGCGTGATGGTTTCCAATCTTCCTGATGAAAACCAGCTGCCCTTCAGGAAAATCACGTATTTCAGGGGGTGAGTGCAGCCTGAGCAGCTTCCCTCGCTGTTGCATCTTGTAGAACAAGCAGAAAGCCAACAACTTTTAGAGTACTGAGCATAATAAGGGGATGAGGTGGACTTCTGGTGTCACATAGGGTTGAGCAGAAGCACAGGCACTTCCCATCCCACTCAAAACTGACCAAGAAAATGCAATTTCTTTCTGAGATCTTGTCAACTTCCTGTTCCTCGTTAGGCTAAAATAAACACGAGATAAGGTTGTTCTCTCTATGTTTTGGTGCACCTACTTCTTGGCCAAGCCAGACAATGGGCTCTTGCTCCTGCCTTGCTTATTCTTATGTAGCCAGAAGCGTGGCCCAGGCTGTGATCCTTCACTGACATTCTAACTCTGTAGCTTTCAGACAACGCCTGCGCCTCCAGGGACTGAGATGCAACAGGATGCTGCAAGCTTCACTTCTGCAACCGTCAAGAAGGAACCAGAGTGGCAGACAAAGGAGGTAGGACAGGGGCTGCTAACGGATCAAGGACCCACAACCATCTCATAGTGCCTGCAGCTAATTCATGGTGAGACCATGAGCACATCTCTTGTATTCTATGGAGATGGCAGCATTTTTCTGGGTGATTCAAAACAGCTTTCCCCCTCTGTTTGAGGTGCTTTTGGGCAGACATGGGGAGGGAGCACACCTACAATCACACACTGAAATAGTTACCAGCAGCATCATGGTAAAAGAAAACTTGTGAGGTCAGGTGATGCTCTGCTTTAGCTAATTGCAAATGAGGGAGAAAATAGGTTTTGTTTATGTACTTTCCAAATCCTGTGAACTTCCTGACAGTTAAATACAACCAGAAAATGTGGCCAAAATACATTTTAAGGTACTTGAAGACTTACCTTGAAATCAGCCTTTGTTTTTCCAGGGCTCTTAAGTGACACCTATTGTTATCTAAATGTTTCAGGCATGTTTTGAAAATGAAGTCATGTCCTTGGTCCTGCTGTTCCTGCAAAGACACATCTCTAGAAACCTTTTCATTTCTGTGCAAGGCTCTTTCACAACTAGGCCTCACAGGGGAACTTTCTGTTGTCTTGAACAGAAGCACACAGGTCTGAAGCATCAAGAGCCCTTGTATAAAGAGAATGGAGACAAAAAACCCCACTCTCCACTGCATTGCTGCTCTAAAACATGTCTTTTACTTTCATTTTTTTATGACATATATTTGGTTTTAATTTCCAGATTTCTACATTCCATGAATATAAACTCATTCAGCGTCAGCAGGTTTCGCACTTAGAGGACATCAGTCTTTTGAAGGCAAGTAGTTGAATAGTAACATATCCTGCTATTAATGGTTTGACAGAATCTGTAGTACAGCCACTTTACATGTTTTGACTTGATCTACAGAAATGTCCACAGACCCCTATTTCCCAAGGGCTGGTTAACTGGAGCAAAAGCATCTTCTCTGGGAAAGGATGCAAGTGAAAGCCACACTGGTTGGCAATAAAGCCAGCACTAACCTGTGGTATCCAGGGTCCTTAAGCAGGGGCAGCATTTGGTACACACCAGGTATTTTATGTGCATACGGACCAATCCACTTCCTCATCCAAAGGCTTTGAAGTTTAACCACAAGCACAAGAACACTTAAGAGCTGAGTTACTGCTATTGGTAAAAAAAAGCAAGAGGATTTTCTGTTTCCTGTTCAGCTGGCTCTTACACCAATTTCTATGTATAACTGCAGTAAGAATAGGTTGTAGACTGAACACACACACACAGACACTTCACCTTCTTGCTTATAAAACAACTTCAAATAACTGCTGGAGTAAAGATCTGCTTATTTTCTGATAGGAATAAAATCAAATGGCATAGTTAACCTATTGATAGGTATTGAGACATGCAAAGCTTATGGCATGTGACTTGTGTTTGGTCTCCCATGTTGTTAACCTCGCGTTTAGGGCCAGGTTTGATGGGGTTTGGAGCAACCTGCTCTAGTGGAAGGTGTCCCTGCCCAATGCAGGGCGTTTGAATTAGATGAGCTTTAAATTCCTTCCCAACCCAAACCATTCCGTGATTCTATGATTCTCCCTGTGCCGTATCCTGCCCACTCTCACCCATTGCAAACCCTTTTCTTGTGACAGACATCTTTGCAGGAGCTGAAGACATGGCTGGAAGAAAAGGAAAAAGACCTTATAAAGGTATTGAAATGCTCTTATGAAGAAAGAAATAGGCATGAAATGTGAAGGGAGAGTGTGAGAGTCAACACAAGATTATTAAAAATCGATTGAGAGTTTGGACATGCCCTGCAGCAATGAAGGCAGTGTCAGGGTCGCTGCGTGATGTGCAGCTCTGCCCAGACACAGGCTCACCAAAGATTTTGCTGGCTGTCATTGCATGACGAAACTCCCCCTGTCATTGCTGTGTCTGAGTGCAAGGGTGCCTGACAGCAGGCTTTCAGACAGGTCAGAGTGACTTAAAGCTTGTGGGTTACTGAGTCTGATGCTGCCCAAAGTGGATCACAAGTCATTAGCTCCCAGAGCACACAGTTATGCATGAAGAGAGGTAGCTGGTTCACCTTTCTTTCACAAGTATCAGCTGGTTACTGACCAATTTTCAGCTGTACATTTCCTGATCTCCTCTTTGATGGGCATAATAACGACGCCGTAGCAGCAGGCTTTCTTCTGTTTTATCACAGGAGCAGATAGAAGCATGGGTGGCAGCTGATGCCTTGATTTAATGTCCCTCCAGTGGAAGGTGCCATGGGTTTCTCAACACAGAGCTGGGATTTAAACTAGCCTTTTGGAAACAAAATCTTCCGTATTCCATCATCCATCACAAGACTATGAAAAAGCACAGTGCTAAACAAACCAGGCAATTTTGACTTAAACATTCCTTTTCCTGCCTCCTCCCCTTGCATGACTGATAGTTTCTTTTTGTTCAGTATAAACAAAGGAGATTATTTTGTTCCCAGCTAAACAATCAAATGCAAGCACTTGTCATAACAAAGTCTCCAGCAAAGTCCCAAAGTGGCACATTTGAATGGTGGTCTGTGATTTCATGTTAAAGTACAGAAAACCAACATTTTTATTTAGGCGAGGTCTCCACAAGTCAAGCCAACTTGATTTGTGAGTCAGTGGAGTCACGGGATCATGGAATAATTCAGGGACAATGGTGGGGTGCCTCTGGTCCCAGCTCCCACCCAAAGCTTAGGGCAGGTTGCTCAGGGCTGCATCCAGCCGGGATGCAGTTCGCTGCGGGGATGTGGTATTCACAAGTGGTCTATGGAGTGCTGAACTGTGAGGGACAGTCCCTTCCCTCCACCTACAGTCCATACTCCTGCCCATAGGGGTGAGATACTGCTGGTCTTCATCACTGCCAGGGCACACTGGGGGCTCACCTCAGCTCCTGTTCTCCCACACCCAAGCCTTTTCCACGCTGAGGATGTTTTCCTGCCCAGGGTGTTCTGCATCCCACAAGCTACTGAGCCCCCTGACCCCGCATTTGCAGTGGCAGAAGAGTCAGGACACTTGGCTGAGGTACATCATCTTGTCCAAGACTGTGACTGCACAGCCACAATTTCTGGGACTGGAAAGGCTGTCAAACACACAGTGTGATCACATAATCCTCACTTCTGACCACTGTTTGATGGATAGAAGGTGCTGCTTTGTAGCTTTTTAACAGTCTCTTTACAATGAAAATTTAAGCAATACATAATAATAGTTTTCCCCTAACAAGTTATATGTTATGTTGTTGATTTTTAGGAAAAAAAAGAGATATCAGAAGAAAAAGGACTAGTCGTACTACAAGACAAAATCCTAGAGGTATGACATCCTTTTGCATATCACAGTATGTGCTCTTTCTTCATTTCGACCAGCACCATTCTATAATAAGCTTTAAAAAGGTAACTACAAGGGTGCCAAACAGCAAAGCGATAGAGTAGAATATAATAGGGGTAAAGGTGTGGGAAGCAGGTCTGCCAGTAGCGTCAGGAATGCAGAAACAATGCAACGCCACAAAGGTTTGGGTTAGAAGTTTTGCAGAGAGTAGTCTGCAAACCAGCAAGCACAGCTTTATAATGAATGACCTTGTATCACTGGGAACATAAATCATCCAGAGAGTTACTGCAATATGAAACCAATACCATGAGGGAAGATTCCTATAGATTTCTATCACAGCCAATTTGGGAGAGCAGAATACGGTGCTGATCTCATGCTAATAAGCTCTGACTTGACTTATATTGCACACCAGACCAAGGGACCAACATTAAGATTGTTTGCTTTTCTTTTTGACCTTTTAAGGACATGCAGATAAAAATAAGCCGCTTAGAAGAACAGCTCAAGCACACTGAACTAATTGGGCTGTAAGTATTAGCGATGCTCTCTTTTCTGGGTTTCTGCTTTTGTAGTATGTGGAATGTTTCCACATCAGCTGTACCTGAAACATGTGTTATGGATGTAAGTTAATATGGTTTATGCAGCATCAAACAAGCACCTCATATTCCTGTCAAACGGCTTCTTTTTCTGTCACATAATCACCCAAGCATAGACATGCAAATGAAGCTTAGATTGGGAAAGTCTCATCTCTCCCTCAGCAGATGCCAGCACTAGCTTATCTTGTCCTATGAAGACCAAAGTTGTGGGCATATCCTGGATATTAATTTCAGTTCTCTTTCCCAATAACCTGCACCAGGTTCCTATTATCACTTTACAGAATAACAAGCAAAAGCAGCAGCTTGAATAACAGCAGCAGCAGCAGCAAAGCCTGCAGCTACACGGTTATTTTCTGAGCAAGTTCTCTCTTTTCTTGGTCTGAATTCAAGCGCCATTAAAAACATGCCCTTCCCTCACTTCACTGCTGGGCTGCAGTTTCCTTTAAGTAAGGGGGTTACACAGAATCTCTGTATTTCAAAACACTGCATTTAAGTACAGAGCCAAGCCCGTGTGGGTCTAAGCATCAGGCTTCTCGCTCGCGTTCTTCCTTTTCCCAACTGCTCTGCAATGCAGAGCTCCTCTAACTCCAGTAAACATGAGGGGTTAAATATTCCTTCTAGCAACCATTCCCAAATTAAGCACAAAATATGAAATGCTGGCAGTGAGTATGAGCCCTGTTTAAAAACTCCTCTTTCAGTTCTGTGATTTGAGATTCAGTTTTGTGCTCTCTGGGTCCTGGAGAGAAGAGCTATGTAATGACATTATGGATGCACTGCATGAACTCTAACAACTGAGGCTGGAATACGACATCCAGTTTAAAATAACAAGGATTTTGGAGAAAATCTGCTGTTTGCAGTAATAGGGCTATCCCCACGCTTTAGGGGCACAACAGATCCTTTACCTTAATTACTGTACCGTCTCCATCAATCAAAGTTGGAGGAGACTATAGGAGACAATACCACACCCTTTTTCCTACCTTGCTAGCATGGTAGCATGCTTGATGGGAGAAACCCAGCAATACTAATGTTTTCCTGCAATAAAATGTCATTAGCTCTGTGCTGTTGGTATGCTTTTTGCAAGCTGGCTGTCCCCTAACACCGTGCTAAAGGTCGTTGCTCATACCTAGTCAAAGCAAAAGGAAATTGAGGTCCAAAATGAAATACAGCAACATGTACCTTTAGAAGGAAGAAACTAAAACGTGCCCAAACTAGAAATGTGGAATTTAAGATGGGGAGAATTGGGAAGGGGGGAGAAATGAAATATTCCTTACAAAGTCCTCAAAGGAGCTGCTTGGCTTTGCCATCAATCTAGTCTTCATCCTTTACAGTTCTGCTGTGCAATACTTTTAATGCAATCACCCTTGTAATGAAAAGCAGCAAGAAACTCTTCTCTACAACCCAGATATCTGTTAGGTTGCAGCTACTCCTCATCCTGTAGCTTTATCGTCTTCATTAATGATCATTGCTTGCAATGAGCAGTCATCTCCAGTCTCTGGTGATGTTTCTTTTTGCTCCACAGCCCACAAGGAAAGGAGGTCAGGAACTGCCCATGCTCTCTCACTCCGAAGGTAAAAGAGAACTGCCCTGCTCCTCTTACCCCTGCACTTGCAGGACCTCCTCCAGCTCCCTTTGTTCCAAGCTGGAAATGTCCTTGTTTAATCAGACGTGACCCATCTCTGAGGTTTTCAGCCCCAGCGGTTCCTTGTATCACAGCTTCTGTGCCTCAGGCTCACCACTTCTTGCTCAGTTTGGGCACTTTGTGAGCTCTTTTTCATTCTTCAGTGTTCGTTGTCCTAGAAGTGAGGAATCGTTTCAAAGTGATTCATATCTTTCCTTTCCATTTCTAGATCCAGAAGTCAACTGGTCGTTACCTAAGAAAAATCAGTCTCTATTTTGGGTAGGTAAAATATTCGCATAGTGTGCACATTTGGTGTGTTACATCTGGAGCACCATGGAGTCAAGATTATTCTGACTAATGCTGGAACACCATGAGAGAAACAGTGCAAGCAGGGAAGAGGAATGAGATGCAAGTGTAGAGCTGTGTGTGTGCTAACTTAGTGGAGCAGCAGACTGAAGAAATTAGGGTGCAAAGTCTGTTTGGCCCTTGGGTTACGTTCCATCAGGAATCACTCCCCTGCCACCTCTGACAATGCAGCATTTATGTGCATGCTGGCAAATGTCTCCTTCTTCCATCCTCACGGGAAAACGGAGGAAGGTCTAAGGTCTGAGCACATAGTTCTCTCCTCCTGGGTGCTCTGTTATCAGCCCTCCAGTAAACCACCTCTCTGCCATGCTCACCAGATGGATGCTGAGGGGTTGCTGGTGGACTTTCACCTGACAGGACCAAAGGAGCGTGGATTCACTGAGTGCTAGGGAAAGTGATGGCTTTCCTCTATTTTCTTAGCCTCAGTTGAAGGTAGTTTGAAGAAAAGGAAGTATTTATGGGCAAACACTTGATGTTTGTATTTGGCTGTCCTTGTTTCATCTGTTGACCTTCTCAGAAGAATGGAAGGATTTCAGGAAGTAATAGCAAAGTGGTATACATCAGTATACTTGGATGGGGCTTGGAGCAACCTGCTCTACTGAAAGGTGTCCCTGTCCATGGCAGGAGGTTGGAAGTGAATAACTTTAAGGTCGCTTCCAACCCAAACCATTCTATGAGACTACGGATGAATCCTTCAGTTTGCTGCTTTGCGGTCACCGTGCAAGTGCTACTGAAGCTGTTCATAGATTATTTCATGAAGGCTGTTGGTGTTAGTAAGCAACCATTGCTCATTTGCTTTGTCCCCTCCCACCACTCCAGCACCAGCAGGAGTTTCTCCCAAGATATATTTGCCTTCCTGTGATGGTCTTTTAGTGCCTTCGTAAAAAGAAAACAACCTACTGTTTGCTTCTGAATGGTAGGAAGCCTTGAGATGGATCTTGCAGACTGTCGTTCAGAAAACAGATCAATTGTTATTTCCTCTCCTGAGGACAGAGAAGCATTTTTGCTATTTCACAGCCAAGAACAATTAGCAGGTGCTTATGGCTTGTTTCATTTGTGGAGCTTCATTTCCATTTAAATCTGTGCATTTCAAAGTCAGGAAGCTGTTCCTGCCAACACAGTGCATTCATCTGTGGGAGTAAGCTTCCAGGAGAAGCAAGTACAAGCACTGCAGGGCTTGTCTGAACAAAACAGTGGAGAACTGGTATTGACCTGGGAGCATGGCTGGGCTCACAATGAACCCTACACACTCCCTACATCGCCTCAGGCAAATTTCTTCCCTCCAGGCTTCAGCTGCCCACCTCTACAATGACAATAATATTTACTCTTCTCTGCTTTGTGCCACCCTGATGTGTTCACACCACAAAACCTCTGGGGGCAAGAGCCATTGTTAAGCGTCAAACACTTGCAGAGGACAGACTCAGTGGTAACATTGTCAGCAAGGAAGAAAGGATTCTGCTTTGACCCTTGCAATCACACACAAGATGAGATGCCCTATTGGTTTTATACATTCCTAAGGCAGTTTTACTGCATCTGTTTTCCTCTGTGCATTGTTCTGTCTCTCTTGTTGCAGGACCTTTTTGCGGCTGTTGGACAGGCTCTTATTACACACTGGTCGCTTGTGCATAACACTGGCCTTGTTTTCGAAACATTTACCTGATCCCACCTGGCTAGATTGGATACTGAACGGAATCTTCCACCAGAGCAACAGATCTTACTTATGGCCACATTAATGCCAAGACTCCTCATGGATTTCTGTAGGGATATGGTACTGCTTCTGGAAAGACCCCACACTTTAAAATAAAGCAATCACGGATGCTAAAAGCATGTGATAATGTCTGTCCTTCCTGTGAGAACTGCTCTTCAGGGGCGCAAACTAAAGCCTATATATCTCAGCAAGGGGGAGTATGCTTAAATGCATTCGGCTGTGTACTGTTGGAGGTGGGTCTGAGATGCAAAAGTTGCTTCAGCATCCACATTCTGATCTACTCCCCAAATCCCTGAATGCCCTGCCCCTGTCAGCACAGGCACGTGTGTGGGAAATCTGTAATTGGATCTAAATAGGATCTTCTGTTAATGAAAATTGCACTGACCTCATTATCAGCAGAGCAGTGATAAGTAATGGGAGCTGAAGCTTTGTCCTAAAAAATGCCTCTTGCCTGACTCAGGACCAGTCAGCTCAGTGGATGAAAATGTCAGCCAAGCACCTTGCTGCCTAATGACAGAAGTCCTGCAAATGGCCTCTCACACACACACAGAGCAATGCTACTGCACAGCCACAGCAAACCCCCCATGAAGCAGATGGGGTTGCCCCCTTTGTTCACCAGGTAGGGACTATCAGGCTGTGCCAAGCCCTGGTGTACTTTGCAGGATCCTGCCTTTCACAGTCCATGTGTGACAAGGATGCAGGTTTCAAATGCCCTGCAGAGACAGAGCGCATCAATATGTCTTCAACACGTCTACCATGTGCTTCACTGAGCAGTCAGGCCTTCCCCATCCACTGCAGCATGAAGGACACCTTGATGAAGCTCTTACTGGTCCCACCGGACACATCTTTGCGGATGATTAAGAAGACTTCAGTGCAGCCTGCCTTCTGGGCTTGGCTGTCCTAAGAGCCATTATGTCCTCATTTTCTACCCTACAGAAGGGCACTGAGCACCCTCCATCCTTGAATTAGCTTTGAAAGTGGAGCGATCAAGATGGAGACCATGCTACCTCACAATGACACACAAGTGTTGCGCAGATTGCTTGTTCTAGTTATGAATTTCTGAGCCTAGCCTCCGAAAGGAGACGGGGATGGTCTCCACACAGAGTCCGTGCCTGCTTCTGAGCTCAGAAAAGGTATCTCAGTGCTCCAGCAAGCAAGCATCAGCTGGTATCTGTATTGCCAAGTCCTGCTGACAGCATCATTCTCCCTGAATCTTCCAAACTCACCAGCCATTGCTGCACAAGAGCAGTGGGGAAGAGTCCTGCCTGGCCATCGTTGCTAAGTCATACAACGATGAATTAGAGCTGTTGAAGATCAACATAACCCAGAAAATGGTTTTAACTTCTTTCTCATGTTATCTCCTACTCCAGATATTTTTGCTCTTTTTCACAGATTAGGAAGAGCATGAAAACCACTCTTTAATGAGACAGTGCCTTGTAAGGCTGTCTTGTCATATGCACAATTGCCTTTCATAGTGAGTACCTAATGTGAAAAAAGACCTGAAACACCAATGGTTGGGAAAGCAAACCCATGTAAAATGTTTATGAGGGAGCAAGAGTGTGCTGATAGCAAAACACAGCAGCAAAAGGTGGATGCTGAAACCAGACATCAGTATCTTGAGGGACCATGTGGTCATTTGGGTTCAGACTGAAATGCCTGTCAAATCCTGCCACATTTCTGCAACTCTTTCTCTCTGAACCAGGACAAAGTATTCTGAGGAGGGTGGGGGGAAAGAGGGGGTGTGGGATGGGGCCTGAGCAAGTCATTGGAAGACAAATCCTCTGAAGATTACCAAACAGGGGAACTGCATCAGGCTTGGGAAATCCTCTGAGCTGAAAATAGCTGGAGGTGAAGACAGTGCTCTGAGGAAGTGCCATATACCTTTGTCCTATTCTTATTTTTCCCTGCATGTCTTATGGATATCATTCTAATGCATTCTGCACATTAGACATATTTATCAGCCCAGTCCTAACAAAAAACACATTTCCCGCTACTCCTGCCCCCAAAACATCAGGTCCCAGAATAAAAATATATGGGGGCGGGGGGGAGGAGGTAGTTGAAGGAACCACAGGAAAAAGGGAGAGAGGTGAGAGCCAAAACAAAAGTGGTTTGGGAGGGGGAAATAGGATCTGACTATGGCTTTATGTAAGGACCACAGTCACAAGGGATGGAGTGCCCACCAGCAGCATACAAACCACCCCCTGACAGGGAAGATGAATCCTCAGAGCCAAGGAAATCAGAGAAAAAGGCCAGGACAGGGCCTGCAGCAGTTGCATTGCTACTGGAAGGTGCTGCAGAGGCCAGGCTGTGTGCTGCTGGTGCACAAACACTGCCAGGGGTGTGTGTATCAGCAGCTCTGGCTTTGCTGCAGTTCCTTTTGCTAGGTCTTGGAGCATCAGTGATGACAAACAAATCGAGGTGGCCCTCAGGACAGCACATTAGTCAGCAAATGAGCCTGCTGACAGGTAATCCAGTGGTGATGCAGCATTTCCATTTATTCTGGTGTCTGTGAGAAGATACATTGATGGCTTCCAGCTTAGATACTTGTGCACATTGTCTGCGATGGTACCTGCATGCCAGCGCTTCCCAGGAGAAAGAGCAGCACTGATTTATCAGGTCTTGTACAGATGCAGTCCTTGTGCTTGTAAACACAGATATTCAGCTATGGCCAGAGAGAAGATGGAAAGGAGGAGTCCAAAGAGGAACAAGAGGCATGTTGGTCCTCGGTTTCAGTGGGCTACAGGTCCAGGCAGTTGCATGCATTATCTGAATTACTGGAGAGAGTCTTGAGGCTACAGGACTCAACACCAATGATTTCCATATCAAAGGGCTTTCTGAGGAAGTACCAGAAGAGGCATTTTTCCTCTCTGAGTGTTTTGGGGGCTTCATTTTTTTTTCCTTCCAGAGATCAGAAAGAGTAACAGCTTAAGCTTCTTAAAGAAGCCTTGATAATTTGTTAAGCAAAGATCTGGCTCTGGGATGAGGTTCATAACCTCCACAGATGGCCAACCTCGAGCAAGCAAGAAATGCTCGGGTTCAGAAATACTAAGGTTAAATAATTTTTGTCATTTTCAGGGGAAAATGCCTAATATCTTCTAAAATATATTATACACTCAGTGTGCATTAATGTAATTGGTTAAAACTCAGAGAACTATACTTTACAGTCTGAGCCACACCATCTGCTTGTCTCCCTGCTCAGTGCCCTAAGCATATGGCCAGAGAGAGCAAATTTCTTTTTCCTTTCTCTTCCATCTCCTTTCCTAATTCTGCCTAGCCTCATTACCTTAGATTTCCTTACACTGAATTTATGTGCAGGCGCTGTTTATTTGCCTTCTCTCTTAATCTAGCTGTGTGATGCTGAACATCATTTAGGCTGGTCTGGCAACTCCATGCTTTGCCTTGTCAGAAAAATTATTCACCTTAATGCACATACATTCTCCTAAATGATGATTTATAGGGAATCGAACTGGTCCTAAGGATGTTCTTTGTGTCACTTTACTGCCTCTTCCCTCTCACCAAGGACCATTTTCACTCAGTTCACTCTTCCATTTTCCAACCTGTTTGTGTAATTGTGGTGATAAAGTAAAGCTGTTATCTGCCAATAAAAATGGCTTTGAGCAGCATTGGTTTGCACTATGGTTTGGTTGCTTTTTACTAGATGGTTCTTCACTTGAAACTCCTTGAATAAGACCCTTTTCATGCTAAATAACAAGAAAAGCACTCTGAAGAGCAATATTTTTCCTAAGACCTCATTAGTTGTGTTGGTCTTCAGGTGTGCATCCCTAGTGGGCAGATCTCTGTCTTAGCATATGTATTAACTTTAGTGAGAGGAAGATACTGCTTCTGCCGTTCTTGCCTCCAGGCAGTCTGACTTCAGTGCTGGTTTTCTCGCTGTGGAAAACTTCTCAAATCAAAACTTAATGAATGCCCAGCTATCTGGATCTCTGTGGTGGCTGCAGTGAAGAAAACATCACCAGCGCCGTGCAACATGTGCTTCCATTTAATCTCTTCCCTGAACTTGTCCTTTCTACAAAGACCTCACCAGAGCAGTGGGTTTGGTTAAGAATTCCTCCTCCCTTGACCCATTTAGAGCTTCCATCTGGGTTTGTGTCTAAGCCAGGAAGCATCACAGCAGCAAGATGTTTTTCTGATGCTGGTCTAGTGGGCATTGCTCACTGCTGCTTATGCAGAAACATCAGAATTGATGCCCACAGGGGCGTATCAGAGCAGGGCTGCTCACGGATTCCTGTGTTTCTATGCAAAGCAGTTCAGTTGCAAGGAGACAGACTCGTCCTGCTTAACCATGTCTCCAGCAGAACCTGAATATCTTCAGTTCTCTTTCTGTGTATAATCCCTGCCCAACGGGAAAGAAAGGGCTTTGCATAGCCCATTATAGCCTTTATCACAGTGAGGTGTGCAAAATATGGGATGGAATTCAGATCGCTGGGTTTGCTTTACAGGAATTGCTGTTGTGGCATTTCAGGTCTGGTATTAACCAACACAGCCCAGCAAAAATCAACAGTGTGGGGAGAAACAGATGTGCCAATGTCCTTAACAGGGCTTTCTTGATAAAGGGAGGTTTAACCTCAATTGACTTATCCAGATGCAGCAAGGTTCCATAAAATAACTACTGCCTCAATATATGGCACAGACTTGGTGTTTTCATTTGAGTTTCACTGGTATACGATCCTACAGTGGAGATTTGGGAGGCAAATAAACCACCCCAGTTTGGAATGAAAGACAAAATAGCAGGAAAACTATAGGGACAGCTTTCTGTTTTCAGGGATGAGAGCAGTTTTGCAGCCTTTCACCAGCAGAGTAGGGAAAGCTCTGCTGGGAAACCTTTGACACGACTGCCTCATATCTGTGGACCATTTTGCACACAGTAGGGAGCAATACAACCGAAGCTGATGTCCAGCATAACAGCCAGGAGCATTTTATCTCCCTGGTATGGGAAATGCTGTGCTGAATGCAGCTATTAGAAGTGGTTATTTGGAAGAAAGCTGGTCTATGGGTTAGGGCTTTGGCCTCACACTTGGGATACATCAAATGTCGTTGTTAGCTCTGCCCAGTGCCATGGGCAAATCATTTAGTATCAGCCACAGTTTCTTATCTATAACATTCAGACCCTAATCCCTGTGTGTTTGAGGAGTGCCCAGTGCGACTGCACCCCAGCAGTGGGATATCTATCCCTAGGGAAGAGAAGGGGAGAAAAAACCTATCCAAAACGAGTGATCAGCACCTTCCTGAGTGAGCTGTGGCTCTGACACTGTGCTCCAGGCAGCGGCTTTTCCCTCTGAAGGCAGAAAAGCAGAGGGACATCCCAGTGAGTCCTTTCTGCCCTCTACCCTGCATGGACCAGGTACCAAACCCTGCTGTGACAAAACCACAGGCAATAGGTCACTTCACCCACCACCCAGAGATGGCAAAAGGCTTACCAGGGGCTATCCTCACTCTCTGAGCATCCCAGCCAGCAGCTGAGGTTCGAACAGAAGACCAAGGCCATGAAAAACACAGCAAATGCTTTCACTTCAGTCACTTTTGTAAATGGCTTCTGTTTTGGTGGCCCTGAAATATGTCTTTCTTTTTATGTTGAAAAATCACGAGCTGAGTTGGGAGTTGCCATGGATGCAGCACTGGTTTTATTGCAGACTTTGTCTCTTATTGTGCAGGACTTCATTCTTGACGCTCTCCTGGGCTTATAAATAGTGAGGAAATTGGCCTAATTTTTCTCAGAAGTCAGAGGCAAAACTGTCACTGATGTAGAGGTGTGGGCTCAGGCCTATTCTATCATGTTATATAGTTTATAGCATTGATCACCTCTGTTTTGGCAGTCTCCTGGTTGTGCCTTGCAAGTCAGGCTTCCACCCAGGTGTAGATAAATCCTCAACACAATAAAGAAGAAAAAGAATCCCTTTCCCTCTATAAGCCAACACAAGAAACTGTCCCTGAGAATGGTTTCTGCCTGGGACTCCATGGCAAGTGTTCTCTTGAGCACCCAGAAAAGTGCACAGAAACTGCCTCTGCATTGCAGCAAGGTATCTGAAGAGATCCAAATGATCTGCATATAGTGTGTTGTTTAGCTGCAGTAGTTTTCCAACCGGCCACAGTGTCAGGGACTAAATGGATGGTGCTGACAGATAAACATCTGAGAATTGCTCGGGCTGGCTATAGCTGCAATTACTGTAATGAAATGAAATTTGTCTCTGGCCCTCTCAGAAGTTATTTGCAAAGAAATGGGTAGGGATAGGGGCTAAATCTTCAAAGCCAGTTGGCAATACTGCTAAAAAAAGCTGTGGAAATTGCCTTGTATTCAGTTGTTCATTCTTCTGCTCTAAGCCATTATCTTTCTTTTCAGAGGAAGGAGCTCTGCAGATGCACGGGCATCTGTATAAACAGTTTTTCTCTACAGTTAAATCTTAAGCATTTCTCCAGTGATTATAACAGAGGAAAAAAAAGACTTTTATCATTCCAGGGCCACTCTTGAATTTGAAGTTGAATTTCCTGGGCTCTGATGGCAAACCATGAGACTTTAATCTTCCTATTTATTCACTGCTATGGAGCATGGGGTCTCAACAGAGCAGGACCTACTGTGTGAGATGCTCTACACTCACAGAACCTGAGGCAGTTTTCAATTAGGCTTCTTTCTATGTGTTTAATAAGCATCTTGTGGCACTTCAGGTGGTAAAAATCTCCCAACAGACTTCCTCATGTTCTCAAAAACTTTGAAGCTGTCTCCAGTGGGTGACCCTCATCCAGCTCAAGTGACTTTTGCATGCAAAATGAGATGCCTGAAGTAGAGAGCAAGGATAATGCAATGACGTGACCAAAATTGCTTTCAATAGTGGTATCCATCATTATTATTATTTGTTGAATGCTGACAGCTTATTTCACTTGTTTTAAACAAGAAAAGAGAAGAAAACATGAACTTCCCATAGGATTTGTTGCATACACCTCACTCATCCCAACGTTAGCAGGCCTAATTCAGAACAGCATGAGTAACAGGAGGATGAGATCCACAGTCACCTTCCCAGCAGGGACAAAGAATCCGGTTCCTAACGGGGCTGCTCGGAAGGAGACACTTTCAGTTTTGTGAGGTTGATTAGACTGGTTCCCCTTTCTTCCTTGCTCCCTGCACCCATTTTTTACCCCCAAGCCCAGAGGGTGCCTGTGTGTTCCCACAGTGTTTACACTGTATGCAGGGTCAGCACACGATTCGCAGCATACAATTCGCGTACAATTCAGCATATGATACCTGTCGAGGGTAAGGTATAGGTTTGATTTCCTCTGCAGCCACCCAGGTTGTGGCCTCACATCTTATTTTTTCTCAATTAAAATTATCTCCCTCCTAACACTGGGATCTTCATGTTTCATCCAAGTAAGTGCAAGTGCCAAAAACTATGTACGCCCTGTCCCATCCTATCCTCTAAGGAGTGTCTCTGTCGTAGCAGGATGCTCTTCAGCAGGAGTCGGGATGGGGACACTGGACCCCTGGCTTCGTGCAATTAGGGTTTGACCATTCAGTTCCTACTTTCTTTCTCTTTTTGCCCTCTTCAGGCAGAGTGTCCTTGCAAAGACATGCTTCTGACTGGAAACCAGCTCTCTGGGACAGAGAGAAAGAGGCAGACAGAGAGCTGCGCTCAGGGCTGCTCCTTGCTTCCTGCCCTGCTTAAGCAAACAAACCCAGAACTAATAACCTCTGCAAAATGAGAGCTTTTTGTCCCGCACTGACTGAAGCTTTTCAGCAGTTATGGGAAACTGGGGGGTTGGGAGGAGTGAATTCCAGAAGAGAACTGCACCAACATGCAAAGGACATCCTGAGGATGACTGGACCATAGCAGGCTCGAGGTGGCTGGAAATGCGGCAGGTGAAGGGCAGAAGCCATTTGACATAAAAAAAATGGAATGAGTTTGACTTTAAAAAAGATTTCATAAATCCAGGCTTGGAGAAGTGAGAGGACTGGGAGAATGAATCATCCCAAGCAACCTCATGCGGTTTACACAGTCTGACACTTTATGTCAAGCCACCCAGACCTCCTATTTTTAGTACTAGAGATGGGCCAAGCACCTGAGGATTAGAGGCAATACTTTCCAGCATTCACAGATCTTCAGATAGAGATTTTTGGCTCAACTGTCAGCAAAGATTAGGTGCATCTGCAGAGTTTGGAAGCAGAATTATAAACGGGTTTTTTCCCAAGGTTCAGGTTGAATTGTGTTGCAAGGCTTTGGATCAAGACCAGAAGTATCTGAATTGTGAGAACAATGAAGGAAACAAAGATTTTCGCCTGATGATAAGTTTTCTCTTGTTCAGTAAAACATATTATCACGGCATCCCAGGGTGGTTTGGGTTGAAAGGACCTTAAAGCTCATCCAGTTCCAGCCCCCTGCCATGGGCAGGGACACCTTCCACTAGAGCAGCTTGCTCCAAGCCCCTGTGTCCAAGCTGGCCTTGAACACTGCCAGGGATGGGGTGTCATGCTTGAAGCTACCATATTAAGTCCAGAGTAAAGAAGCTATTAGCAGTACACTGCAATTCTTATTTCATAGTTAGGTTATGAAATAGCTACACTTAATTACACTGAAAGTTTGGAAGTACAAAAGAACTTTAACAAGCCATACAAGTTTGTTAAAACATAATTTGTCTTTATTCTTATAAAGGTTCAGTTGATCAAATCCTCATCAATTTTTTGCTACATTTACTTGGATTTGAAGGGAGGATTTCAAATATTGATTCTTCCGTCAGTAAGATAACCTTATGGTATTTCTTGAGAGACAAGTCTCAGAGCTGCAGCAGTATCCTATGGGGACCAGAGGAGATGCATGGTCAAGTGCTACCCATATGGACAGTGCTGCCTGCTCTGAAGGACCTATCTGCTCCACTTGGCCTGGAGGCAGAACTTATCCTCTGTAGCAATTGCAGTTTGCAAGGTAGTTTAAACAGTAGGAGAACACATAGTCTTTTATTTAATAACAGTTATTACTGTAATTATTACTAGCTGTTTTCTGAGTGAGAAGAGATTTGAACTGATTTCTGTCTTTCAGCATGCACTATGATAGGTTTGGCACATTTGACAGCAAGGATCTATTCTCCTGCTTTATTTGCCAGCCAAAACATATTGAGGATGCCAGTATTTTAAAATCAAGCACATAAAACAACCATCACATGTCTAAATTTAAAGTGTAGGTATATTATGTAGTAAATATTGAAGCTGAATTTGCTGTCTTCTTTTGCTGCCGCAGAAGATGACTCCTGTGCAAGTATAAGGCTTGGCCAATGCAAGGCAGCAGGACATATTCCTTTTCAGGAAAAACGAAAGCCCATGCACTAGCAATCCTGTGGCTTGGCATGCTGAAAGAAGTCAGGATAATTCGAGGTTATGGTTCCCTCAGCAACTATATTTCAGTCACAGTGCATATATATAATAAGACATAAAAGTTAGCATTGCATACTGTGATACAAAATGCTACACATGCCAGAGGGGTTTTGAGTTATGGTTTTTGCAGAAGTTAATTTGGTGCTTTTAGTGGAGTGATTCCTTTAAAGGTAACATTTTGCATTCCATTTCCCCATCGCCATTTTCTTTGGCCTTCTCAGTTGTAAGGAAAAATCAATGGTGCATAAATCTCTGCCTCTGTAACTAGGCAGTAACAGGGGAAGATGCACAGCAGAGAGGGCACAGACAGGACTGCATCTACTTAAAACTCCTCGGAGCTGGATGATGTGCTGCCTTAAGGATCTCTGTTTCCTTTCCAGATACCTAACCTCAACCAGTGGAAATTATGGCTCAAAATAGAGGCAAGAGAGTTATTTGCCAAGTCTAATAATTGCCTTTTTTTCTGTTGCTGTCTGACAATATCACTGGTTCACCCTCCAGCAGTTTTCCTCTGGAACTCTTTGTTCTCTAGCAAGATACTGCCCATACACTAATACAGAAACACTCTTCAGGTACTGTAATAAACGATATGGCTTAACAAAGTGTTCCCTCTAGGGGTTTCTCCTGGAAAAAAATGCATAACAATAAAGCCAGAGGGAAGTATTTCCCTGTCACAAACACAGCAAGGGTTATTGTCCCACACTTGGGATACCACAGATCAAGTTGTAGAACTCTTCTTGCTCCCTCTCTCTTTTCCTCCTGAATGTAACTCTATTAGTATGTAGAATTGGGGAAATCAAGTGTTAACGTTCTGACCAGCGTCAGAATTTGCAGCAATAGCCTGGGAAATCTTACTTAATTTAGCCCTTAGTTATTTTATACATGACAGATGTACCCACAGCAGTGACCCAGACATGAGCACATTGCTCAGGAAAAGCAACCAGATCCGTGGAGTTTCGTTAGCAGCGACACAACAGATGTGCTGTGAAACTCAGATGTTGAAAAGCAACTGGGATTTGTTGGTAAAGCTCATGTTTCCAACTGATAGAAGAGGATAGCAAACCTCCCATCACTACTGTACAATTCTTCATCTGTTGCTAACCGTAACGGCTGGTGTTTTCCATATTGCGTTTCATCCGCTGAGCCAAACAGCAGCGGATATGGGTTACTTGCAGTAGTCCCAGTTCTATGCATGCAGCAACTGAAATGCAGAGGGTTTGTCAAACTGAAGATGGAAGCCTGTTTTTGTGGACTTCACCATTGACAAAACAGTCATGCCCTAGTCTAACAGCTGCAGCTATATATTTTCACATGAGATTGCAAAGAGGCATGGGTTTTTTGTTTCCAAAAAGGAACAAGTTCACACAGACCTACTGGGAGATGCAAGAACTCGATGTCTTTGGAAAGTAGGTCATTCCTATGTTTGTGCCTAATTTGAGGTCGCCAAAGCTTCAGCACTGCCCTAATTGACGCAGAAGATAATATGCAGCCACAGAGTGAGATGTTTGAGAATCCAGACTGGGCATCTTGCAGTCCTGCTCACTATACTTTCTGCTGGACACTGATGGAGAGAAAGCCTGAACTGCCCCTGATCTATTTTTCTGTGAATCAATTTATGTATTCTTCTTACCCAAGTGCCTCAACATTGCTGCATTCATGTTTTAGGAGTTAAACTTCACTGTGGTTCTGCTCTGGACAGCATCACAGCCACAGAAAAGGGGAACATTCTTTTTTGTAATGAGGATTTTATGACTTTTGTCCTCCCCTCTGCCTGTCCTGGCAAATCATCCCTTTGTTATACAAGCTGGTGGGCCTTAGCTGGTGTAGCGCTTGCTCTGTGGGTGCACTCTGACCCCTCCTTCTCAGGAGCATCATTACTCTGCATCCACATCCCTCCTCTGTCAAACGTCGGCTGCTCACAGCTTCTGAGATTCCTGTTCCACAGCAGCCCTGAGGCAGAGATTTACACGAAACAGAAAAGCCATGGGGAAAGCACAATCAGCAGTGTGAGGAAGCTGCCTGCCTGCCTGCTGTGCTCAGTGGAAGCCAAGGTGAGGTGTTTAATAGTCAAAGGGGTTAAGAGGCTGTGAATTATCTGCATCCAGACAGATCAGCTTTGCCAGCCAGCATTGCTAATGCTGTCCATGCAGGTGCATGAACCCAATCACAGAGCTTGTGCACTACAATTGCTCATGAGCAACGATGGAAGAAAGGCCGGGAGCCAGCAGATCTAAGAGCTCCTGGTTGCCATCAGTGCCTGATGCTGCATTGTCTGTTTTTGTGATTGCTCTAAGCTCGTGTAGCAGCTGTACTGACCGGTAGAACTCAGTGTGTTTATGCAATTTTGGATTGGGAAATTGTTCAAGAGCAAATAAATCCAATGCACAGCGGGGTTTCATCCAGTGCTGGTTTTCCTTAGTTAATTACATTTTGCTCAGTGAATTTCGAGCTGAGAAACAAACACTTAGCACCAGCTTCACTGAATATTGCAGCCAAAAGCTAAAAGAAGCCAACCAGTAGAAGTGAAAACAAACTATAATGACATGCAAAATAATACCTATCCCGTGCAGGTTACTTGGTGGGAAATGTTTCCTCTGAGTTCTTGGTGACAGGAGGCAGAGCCAAATGAAGAGCAAGGATCCACTGCAGAGACCACAGCCAGAGCATGGGTTGTGTTGCCCACTTGCCTATTCATCCATCACTGTCTCCAGGCACATTCCATGTAAAACTGCTATTTTGCCACTGGTCTGAAATTCAGAGCTTCACCCTGCCATGACCAGTGGCAATGATCTGAAGAGTGAACAGGAAGGACTCGGAAGCGTTTTGGAAAGGTATGATGAGATAGGACTAGAAAACACTGTGGGTATCTTCATTCTCCAGAGCTTACAGGCTTCCGGCAGTTCTGAAGCGAGCAGGGTGGTTGATAGAGCTGTGCATATAAACCTTGAAGCCAGAGATGCTCTTTCTGTCAGCCTGTCTACAGCACACACGAGGAAAGGAGTTCAAGGACATAGGGGACGGCGCCATAGAAAGGAACATAATATTTGAGAGCTGGCTGCAGCTAGAGGAAAAGAGAGCTGTGTGCTGTCGTTCCTCATTAAAATGCAAAGCAATGTCTTTGTGCACTCTGTAAACATGACTATTTCTTCTTTTCTGCCTGTGAACCTCAAACAGACACATCACTTGGGTAGATCAGGTTCCAGAGGAGATACAGTCAAAAGTGTTTCTAAGAAACATCAAAAAATCTATCCATCTTCTCCGCGTCTTTCATGATGCGTATGTGTAGTGAGACTGGGGTGCAAAAAGGGGGCAATTTAGCTCAAGCATTTATCCTGCACATTTTGGAAAATACCAGGGCTTAAAAATTGCCTGAGTACCCTGCAAACGAGCTCTGAAAGGGCTCCCCACCGCATTTGCTCACCACCGAAACCAGCAGTAAAGATGCAACAGCAGAGTCTGCAGCGACTCTTCCCGCTGTTATTTCTCTTTCATAGAATCACAGAATCACAGAGAATGGTTTGGGTTGAAAGGGACCTTAATGCTCCTCCAGCTCCAACCCCTGCCACTGGCAGGGACACCTTCCACTAGAGCAGCTTGCTCCAAGGCACTGTGTCCAGCCGGGCCTTGAACACTGCCATGGCTGGGGCAGCCACAGCTTCTCTGTATCCTCCAGATACATTGCTCGCTCTGTACCACTCTGCCTCCAGTAACTCTAATCTACACTTGGCAGTGGGTGAAGTACGCACCTATCACTGATGGTTTGGTACAGCACTCATTTTGTTCCTCTTATCTAATGATGCACCATGCAGGGGCAAGAGTGCATTTCCTTTGGTCCTACGCATTTCCTCAACCTCTGTCCTCGGTGCCAGACTGCTGTGCTTTGATTTGCAGTGTTTGATTCATAATGTGATCACATTTTCCTTCCAGTTTGCACCAGTTTAAATGAGATTATCTCTTGGACACTCCAACTGCTCTCAGGAACACATCTGAGAGACTGGGTCCACTTTTGAAAGCATAGTGTCACCTTTTACTTTCAGCATCAGTGACACTGTTCAGAAGAAGAGCATGACATGGAGCCAACCAGGTGGAAGTGGGATGGAGTGAAAATGATTAATGTTGCGGATATGGCTATATTTTCCCTGCAAATCATGTTCAATTTAGGCCATAATGATTTATTCTAAAACCATATTTGGTTCTATAGAACAGAACAGATGAGGGAAATCCACAGAGCTGTGGATCCACTTCTCTGCTTAAAAAAGAATGATTGCATTCATATCCCGATTCTCGTTTCTTTTTCTCCCCTCCATCCATCTTCACACGTTTTCTTTTTACACTTACAATAAGACTGACAAATAATTTCTCTTCTGAATTTATGAGGTGTTATTGGGGGGAGGGGGGTCTCCAATCAGCATGTAGACATTGCTATGCTAAAGATCTTTGCCATTCTGCCCTTCCTCCCCTTGTCCTATATTCACACACAAATACCATTGTTAATATAGGGCCTACATTGTTTTGAGTTCTGCTTGCAAAGAGCACACCGATCAGCAGAGGGAGAGAGGGACTACGTGTATTCCCACAGCTGTGCTGGCACAAGTGGAGATGCTGGTGCATCAACATGGGAGCTATCAAAACAAAGTCAAACAAGGCTCTATTGTTTCAGTTTCATTGAGGAACACAAGAGAGAATATTTTCTTTTCCACTCTTGAAAAAGGAGGAAAACAGCACGACTGGCTGTGCATTATTCCAGTTTGGGAAATCGGCATCTTCAGGAATTTTTAGGGAAAGAAAAACCTCACCTTGAAAAATTAAGACCAGGCCAAATGCCCTGAGGCTTCCTCTCGCTTTCTTTTCTGTTTGCCAGGCTTGCTTCCCAGGACCACAGCTTCCAGCCACAGCAGGAGCTAACAGCAGTTGCCTTTGCCTAGGCTGGGTTGCCAGAAGCCTGCTCCCGCTCTTTCCATCAAACAATTCTAGAGCCCTGGAAATGACTCCGGACTGGCAAGGGACATGATTTTTATGGGCCATTGCCTCATTGCAGCACTTTGCTCCCTCCACTTTAGCATAACGTGCCTTTTTATGCACTATTTCACCACCCTGTTACCTCAGCTCCCTACAGATAGCATCCAGGCACAGCGCCTTTTTCTGTATGGGGGCAATATGCCTTGAGAGCACCATGCATGAGCCGTAGCATCCCTTGCCAGGGCTTGGATGGCCAAAGACCATCGTTGCCCAAGGCAGGGGACCATTCACGAGCCTCTGCAAGGGCTTTGCCTCCCCCATGCACATTTACACCCCTGACACACAAACCGCACATAGCCAATAGCTAGAAAGGCTAGAATTTATTACCACTTAGGAAAGGATTTGGGGGTTTGGGAGTTGTTGGGGGTTTTTAGCTCTTTTTTGTTCTTTCTTTTGGAAAACAGTAAAGTTTGCAAACAGCAAGGGATATGCTGAGATAAATCCAGTATTCCAAGTGTTACATTTGTCAGCTTTCCATATGGAATTTGACACATCCAGAGCGTTTATAAGTGGAAGGACTCAAATCCAAAAAGAAATGTAAACTTTTCAGTGTTGGGTGCCGAGGGGATTGTCCCGTGATTTGCTGTCCCTTGTGTGTTCCTTTCACACCATTCGTAGTTGTTCACCAACTTCCTTAGCTATCAGAAACGAAAACTGTTAGGAAGCCAAAACTCTCATTTCCTGTCAAACATCTGCACAGAGCTTTGTTCAGCTTCAAAGCTTAAATCAACTGTGTTTAATATCTGAATTTGTCTCTGAAGCAGCAGCAGCAGCAACTGACAGTAATAAAACCCTACAGGAAATAAACTTGGAGTAGAGCATGTGCGAGCCAGGTCTCGGTTAGATCTATCTTAAAAGTCAGGATAAAAGGCAAAGCCAAGAGGACTTTGCATCAGCAGGTTAAAGCGTGGCTGCCAATTGCTTGTTGGAATTAAAGGATCTTAAGGGGCTGTTCTATTCATCCCCCTCACACATAGACTGTGAGGCTTTAAGTCAGCCAAGGGTCTTATATTTCTAGCTATTTTGGTGCATTCTGAAATTGTTTCTATTCTTAATGCTCTGTAGTCATTAAATTACAGCCAGCTGTGTCCTGTCACTGACATCTTCCTGCAAACTGCTTTTAAAATGTAGTGCTTGCAGTTCATAGATGTTTGGCTATCCAAGAGCTGAACGGCAAAACAGCATCCAGCAGAGCAGAGAGCAGCCTGGTCCTGCAGCATGTCACAGTTGATATGAAGCGCAGTCAAAATGTAGAAGGGGCTGGACACTGAGGATAACTGGTTGTGAAAGGGGGTTAGGGCATAAAGGAAATTAAAGCACAAACTGAGTTTGCTTGAAAGGGCAGGAGTGATGTTTTGACACGTCATTTAACGTTTCCCACATGGCTTCAACTGGAGCTGGTTTGAAACCTTGCTGAACATTTTCCTTGTGTGCAAAATGACCCTTTACAAGAAAGGAAGGAAAAAAAAGCCCCGAACCGAACACAAACCCTTTGGCTATCAAAACCACTCTAATTGAACAATTGAACCCACCTGTGTCTCCCAGGTGAGGAAGTTTGGGTGCTGCTATAAAGCAGCAGCTGCTGGGAAAGGGAGTGGATTGCTCCAGGGGAAGGTGGGAAAAGGGATCTTCCTCTCAAGTCTGCGTCTGGGTTTCAGGGGAGCTCGCTCGGTTCTGGCCATGAGGACCTCCTTTCTGCTGCATGTTTGACCATGTGAAGGTAAAGATTGTTGAAAGCAGTGTCTGATGTTGGGGCTGTTGAAGGGTTTGTGTGCTGAGATGGAGCTACTGTGTGAGAGTGTTGTTTTGCAGCTTTGCCCTTTTGGAAGGTATGGGTCAGAAGGGGTATGGCATGCTCAACAGTCAAAAGCTGCCTTTGCAAATCAGGAGCCCGAATGTAGGAAGCCTGAAGCCTGACTGTTCCCGTTCTTTTTCTTGACCAAGTTTCCACCCAAAGCTCATGTTGTGGAGCAGTGTTACTTGCTTTGCATCACCTTATGGTTCCCCCAGGAGGCAGGAGCTCTGTACAACCCAGACACTGTCTGGCACTTACCAGGAATAGCTGGTGAGCAGAAAGGTAAAAAACCAAAAGGAGAGGGGAGTTCATACATAAGGAAAGTAAAAAATCCACACAAGGACCCACAGGATGCTTCAGTAAACCAGTGACCAAAGACTTGTGTGCAAGCCACGAACAAGTAAGCAAGCAGTGGGAACCTCTTTGCCAAGTGCCCTCTGCCTGCCTGGCGGGGCAGCTGTGAGCCCTTCTTAGCCCTTGAGAAGCACCCAAAGGGCAGGGTGACGTGGAGGGGTGTTTTGCTGTGCTCTATCATGCCTGCTCAAGGGCAGCTGTGGGCTGGGGTGTCAAAGGTCCTCACTCCACCACTTCCTGCTTGAAGTTAGGGGTTTCTACTCAAGGGACAAAGGCAGAACTACATCTGCCAAGGCCAGAAACCATAGGATCACAGCGTGGTTTGGACTGGAAGGGGCCTTAAAGACCATTCAGTTCCTGGGGGAGGGAGCTGCTTTGCAGAGCAATTGACATTTGAAGTGCACAGTGTGCAATGCTCAGAGGACTGCTGCTGCTTTGCCATGAAAATACCACTTCTAAGTGGCTCTTGACAGGCATTTGCCTCTGTGTGTGTGGTAGGGTCAGGTCCATGTGCTCAGGCCTCTTCTACAGTGCCTGTTTCTGTGGCTCTTGTCTGGATCTGAGGACAGCTGATTCAATTGCCTAGCACTGCCTGACAACACTTCCATTTCCTCCTTTTACGTTGGAGTTATCTGGTGCAGAATGATTACCTGATAACTCCCTGAAGAGCAGGGAATGCTCCAGATCCCAGTGGGATAGTGAGCAGCAGAGCAAACTCCTTCTTTTACAAATTATCTAATTTTCAAGCAAATGTTGCTGCCAAGGGCTTTGGCAAATAGACTGAGGCAGTTCAGGCTGGGGGAGGAAAAAAGACCGTGACTAAGATCCCCTGTATTCCTTCTTTTCAGCGGGAATGAGCACGCTGCTTCGGAAAACAGAAGTGAGGGGGGGAAAAGCAGGGGCTGGTTTGGGGTTTTGGAGGTAATTAAACATGGATGGGGTTGCAGTCAAGGTCATGACAGCCTCTTCAAGGAGGGTAATAGCCCATGGCTTAAACACGCACTGTTAGCAGGGAAAACAACTCGCCCAATCGCTCCAAACGTGCGGAGTTGTATGGGGAGAGGGAAATAAACCTCTGCACTTGGTAACCGCGCAGCATCAGGTCGCGGACTCCAGCGAGTGGGTGAGACAGCCGCGCTGGGTGCTAAATCCCCGCTGCCATGGCCAGGTCCCCTCCGTGTCAGAGGCTTCCCTCGTGCTGGTATTTGCCCGCTTTTGCGGTCCATGAGTCAGACCTTGGCGCGCTGCCCTGCTCGCTCCTCCACACGCGCAGCGGCAGGAGGAGCACGTCCCTGGCCAAGTGTGGGGTGGGCTCGCAGCCAGCGGCTGGTCTGCAGCCAGAGGACTTCCTCTGGAGTGTGTTTTACCGACAGGTGGGTCTCTGCCCCCAAGGGAGGATGTCTCGCTCTATTGCAGGCATCTGGCTTAGGATGGGGTATGGAACCCACTGCGCCAGTGTGGGGCTCTCCCAGGGCATCTCTCAGGGGGTTTCGGTGAGCCTTGCTCCAAGCTACTTCACTGATGGAGCTGCTGCCACTGCCCTTGAAATGTTATGAGACCTTGTAGCCCTTTGCAGGACATGTTTTATAACAACATCCTCTGATGGGAATGAAGCTGTGGCTGCCCCATCCTTGGCAGTGCTCAAGGCCAGGTTGGACAGGGCTTGGAGCAAGCTGCTCTAGTGGAAGGTGTCCCTGCCCGTGGCAGGGGGCTGGAATTGGATGAGTTTTAACATCTCTTCCAACCCAAACCAGCCTGGGATTGTGTGAAACCTCTGGTTTCCATTACAGGAAAATGTTGTGCCGAGGTTTAGTTTTGCTGTCAGACTGAATTTAGGTAACTTTTGGAGAGGCACTGCCTGATTTCAGCATCTGGTTTAAAAGTTTTTGGGGATATTTAGAGGAACTACACCTAAAGCTGAGATTTCAAACAGTAGCAAAGTCCATGACCAGAGTAATGTCAAAAAGGTGAAAGTATTCCTCCTGGGGATGCTTCTTATAAACCCATGATAATCCAGCCTTGGACACAGGATACAGGACAGTGCATGGGATGGATGGGTCTGAAACAGTGATGGCAGTCCCTGTCTCCCTACAAGAAAGAATAATGTAAGTGAGAGCCAGAGGAAGCTGAGCACTGGGGACAGCAAAAGCCTCTGGAATTTATTACTGCTTAGGTTATTGCAAAAAGTCCTGCAGTTTTGCACAAATGCAAATAAGAGGCAAGCACCTCAGCACAAGCCAGAGAGAGAAGGGAGAGCAGAGAGGGTATTAAGAGATGAGAAATGCTGATAATAAATGATCATGGCTTTAAGGGAAATGGATGACTCTTCTAAAGTGATTTTAATGAGCAAATTTGGAGAGAAAAGTAATTCTGGAAACACTGCTCAGAGCTTTGCATTGGGAGTCACTGCAATGTATCTAGCAAAGCAGCCTGGGGTGAAGTGTGAGTGGGTATCAATAATATGTTTGGAGAGGAAAAGCTCGCCTGAAAGCGCTAGCGCATCCCCAGCAACTCTTGGCACCAGGCGGTTGTTACCTGGGGCTCATCCCCTTTGCCCTGTGCACCAGGTTAAAGAAGATGCGAGGTCCACTGTGGTATGGAGAGTGCAGTCACATCACTGGACACTTGGCGGGCCTTACTCACAGCCTGCCCATATTTGCTGGCACAGGGAATGCGTCATCTGCCCATATCCCTGCAATGGGGAACCTAAAGCAGCTGTAGGAACTTCCGAAACATGTTTCTAGCCAGCTTCCTCCTTTTGTGTGCATCCCCCCATGCTCAGCTTCATCCATGGGGTCCTATGTGTCAGGAGCCATCCAAAGAGCAGTTTTACAGCTCTGCTGCAGTTCAAACACCGACTCTCCTCCAAAAGGGCAAAAGCTGTGTCCAGCTAAAGCTTCAGCATCCCTTAGCGTGGCCTGTATGTACTCACCGAGATCCACTTCATTGCGTGGGGTGGATGTCCAGCACCAGCAGTTTCTGTTCCACACAGCACCCAGAGCCTGTGCAAACCCAGACACATCTGCAGAATTGTGGCTTTGCTGCACCTTTCCTTTCAGCCCTCCCCTCTGTGGCCCCTTTACTGGGCAGAAGATCTGAGCATCTTGGACAGCCGGCTGCTTGATCAGTGATTTGTGGATCCTCATCATACCCCGAGCAGGAAGGACTGCTTGCTCTCTCCGAGGAGCACTTGAGGACATGATACAGACTGTGCTTGTTGCTTCTTCAGGATATGGTGACCTCGTAAAGGAAAGGAATTCAGAATGCAGCTGGGTTGTAAGAATTACTGCGCTTCTCTTCACCACTTCTGTTTGCTCACAATGGGTTGCCTGTTTTCAGATAAACAATAACATAAAATATTAGCAAACAAGGGGATGTGTGACCTGCTGCAATGTATGAATGTACAAGTGGGATGCTGATAATCCTGGGACCAGAGGCAGCTACTAGATGAATAGTAGTTAGGGCTATTAACAGCTGAAATGTGGAACTGAACCCATTCCCCCCAGAAAGGCAAGTGCTAAGGTCTATGATAACCAGTAACCTGGTGATTCATGATTAAAAGAACAGGATTTGCACTTGCTTTTTTAGCCATAAGCAAGAGCAGTTTTGGCTCCTGGTGATCCCAATAGGCAGAAGGTTCCTGGAGGAAGATGTTCAGTTCTCCAAGGGCTGTTTCACTCTGGAGAATGCTGTGTGCTGGGCAGAAGGTTGTCTTTGATTTGCTACCAGTGTTTTCTTGAAGATAACAGTAATCTTGCATGAGAGCAGCAAATCCTCCTGATGACCTCTCCCCCTCTAAAAAGCCATGCCAATTCATGGGCTGCTTTGGGACAGGCTCCACCAGCTGCATTTGGGGTCTTGTTTGAGACCTGGAGCTGCCTTTCAGCTGCAGTGCAGAGCTGAGCAAGCAAAGCTGTTCTCTTTAGGGACTGCTTCCTTCCAGACTGAGCCCACAGGGACCACAGGATATCCTTTCAGTGCAGCTCCCAAGGAGCACAGCCCAGCAGAGCAGCCCGTCTCAACCATTGGCAGTAAGATAAACACATGGCCTGTTTCCCTTTCCTAAGGGCTGGGTGCTTATAGGTATCTGTAGGGCAGAAACTTGTGTTGACAGCCTGCCACTCAGACTGCAGGCAGAGCCCCAGAGGTCACCAAGTCAGTTATAGGAAGTGAACCAGAATAAACAGCCTCTTTATCAGGCTTTATTTTCTAGCAGGAGGCTCCAGCTTTGCTCCTTGAGGGAAGTTGCCTGCAGTGAGATGCCTGGGGAATTATCTGGCTGTGGCTCAGCTCACTTACACTCTTGGTCTCCTCTCCCACATCTGTTTCCTCTTCCACCTCATGCTTGGCACCTTCTCCTTCTGGTGGGTGAGCACAGAGGCACTGCAAGAGCCGGTTTGCTGCTCTCGGGGTAAACACTGGTGATGTTATCCTAGGTTGTATTTCCCAGCGTTTTCCTGCTGGGAAATTAACCTGTTCAGGTGGTTTGTGCTTCCATGAGCTCCCGGAAACCCCTGCCTGGGTTGCTGTGTGTAGCGTGTTTCTGATTGCAGCTGGCTTTGACACAAGGTGGGTGTGCTGTGCCCTGCTCCACAGCCAAGGTAAGCGTCATGCTGCTTGGCTGAGCCCTGAGAGTGCAGTGACCTGTTTCACACCGAGCCATCTGAACAGGAAAGGGAACAGGCCCTTTTCTCACTTCCCACTCACTAAAACAAAGGCTTGTTCACAAGGTCTGGCGCTTTTTTCCCAACTCTGCTTCTCCATGGACAATTGCCACAGGCCAGCACGTACCGATAGCATCAAAGTTTTCCTTGGAAGCCCTCCAAAGGGATTCAGCTTGGGGGACCATACAGTCACTTGTACACAGTTTGGGAGCTACTGGTACGTCTGAATCCAACTGCGTATTTATTTCTCTTTTCTCAACCACCAGAATGCAGTTAGTATTTAACATCTGTCTCAATGTCATTCTTTAGGCATCACACATGCATTACTTGGCATGCCTGCACCCACCCACATCCATGTACCCCTTGGAGCAAGACCAGCCCCATCCTTCAAGGTTAAATTCTTATTCTCTTGCTTTTAAAATGTACTGAACAGTTGCATGTGCCTAAGCAAGCAGAGAACATTTAGAGAGGTGAGGGCTCAATATGTGTCTTCAAGGTGTGCTGCAGGTGCGATCATCCAAACCCAGAAATACGGGACAGAAACACAACATCCCTGCTATCAGGTCTCAAGGAACTTCTCCATGGTGGTTCCTACCTAGGACTTTCTCCCAGCTTTTCATGGGTCTTAAAATCATGTGAGCATGGGGTAGCTTGCTGGGTGAGCATCTTTGCATGCTATTCTCTGGGGTTATTTGAACCCCCCCCCAGAGAACTAACCATGATGTTGTGGGGCCCATAACGGGGTTTTAGCCTTTTTGGTGTCACATTGTGGAGTATTTGTTAGCCTCATTGCCAAGCTACTGGTCTGATTTCACCCCTTGCTGCATGTAATTCACAGGGCAGCATCTGTTGAAAAGCAAGAAGGAAGCTTTCCTAACGGGCCTCAGGTGGTGAAGCAGGAGGCTTTGTCCAGCACAAAGACAACCTGTGCTGTCTCCTGCTCAAGCTTAACACAAATCTGTGTTTTCTGTCCCTGCATGATTTTATCCAACGGGTTTGCTATGAGGAGAATCCACTCATCTTGCAGGATCTTGATCTGATATTTTGCATGTTTGCTTTTGGGGATAAGGTCTGAGAAATGGTTTGGTGGGCCTGTGTTTGGCTGGGAAGTGCCAAAGCTTCAGGGCAGTTCCATAGGGCTGGTCCTTGGGAAACTGCTGCAATCCTGTTTCTGTACGCAGGGAGGGAAAACAGCCTGGAAGAGGAGCTCCTTCCAAAGTTTTCAGCTTGTTCCCACCAAACTTCACTGCAGCTTGGCTTACGCTGCATTAGAAGTAGTTTAATTATTTTAAGGCCTCATTGGCAATATGCTGAAACAAGTCTGACTGCAGCTGAGCTTACAGCACAAGTGACTTGGAAAAGCTGCTCTTTAGGAAAGGGTTGTTCTGTTATGGAGAGCTTGTATAGCAAGAGGTCTCTTCAAGGAATACCTCTGGCAGGAGGACCTCAAAAGCAGCATCCTGTGGGGAAGAGGTATCCTTCAGTGCTGCCCTGAATTGGAGCTTACAGAAGAACATATTTGCGTTCATACAGTCTGAATACATTGTAATTTCAAAGCATGCCCTGGGATGTGGCTGTTGCTGCCATTGTTCCTGCTTCTAAAGGAATTTGTTGGCAAAATGAAGCGTGAGCATCTGATTTGAGCTGTGGGAGCTGCCATCAACCCTCCACCACTGCCTCAATCTGTGGCCTTGGGCAAGCCCTGTAATTACACTGAGACCTTGTTTCCCAGCCCTGAAACTCATGCAATAAACTCACACTAGTTTTTCTGTGACGCTTAAAGCCAGCCACTGCTTCTGCCTTCCTCCTTCGTGTCTCCCTCAGCAAGAAGCTGCATTAATTGTGCTGAAGATGCTTATTGTAATAAGGGCTCCTCTGGATAAGGGCAGCAGTGAGGTCTGTGGTGACCAGCCAGCACTTGGGAGACGGGGGGGGGAAAGACAGTGTGTCATTACAAACAGCTAATTACTTTATTATTAAGTTCATTACTGTTTCTTGCTGAAAGGATCAGTATTCAGAGCCTGGTGTGTTCTCACAAGAAATTGGAGGGACACAGGGTTTGTATTCATCTCTCTGAGAGCTCAGTAGATCCTTAGCGAAGACAGTGAATGGCATGAAATGTTACTTAAAAAGTAGCTACTGTGCCTGTACAGGAACACACATGAGGTGCAGCATGAAATTTGGGGAAAATACATCTTTTTAAGCAGCAAGGTCTTATTTCTCTTAAGCAATAAAAGCTTACAGCTATGTGTTTTACTAACAGGCCATTTTGGAATGGATGAAGTACTCTTGCACCTTCCCTCTGTGTGAACTGCTCTTTGTGGCCTCTTCAGTGAGCATCTTTCCCAATTATAGTCTCTTGCTCCCCTTCCCCTCCCTCCTTTGATTCTTGTTAATGCTCTAGACAACACCATAGTCTGCACAGATTTGGGTGTTTCTTTATTGACGCACAGGGATGCACATTAACATTCTGGTTATTCATCAGAGCTTATTCCAGTATTGAATAGCCATCACTGTTCCAGCTGCCCTGCGATAGGAGCACCAAGTTCTCAGATAAGCAGAAGGAAGGCTGCCTGATTTCACTCTAGCACTAGTATATGCCCCTGTGCATCTTTCCCTTCTTACAGCAGCTGACTAACTCCAAGTATGCTCCATACCCCAGTGACTAGCAAGGGATGCTGCTGAGCTGAGTGACTGCTGCTCCAGCCATGAAAAAACCCAGGAATGTAGCAAAAGATTATTAAATTAAGGTGAGCAAAAGCTGGGCTTGTGCAGGTGCAGGATCAGTAGAGCAGATAGCAAAAAGGAGTTTATTACACATAATAAAGGAATTTCTCACTATAGTAAAACACTATTTGCTACTCCAATGCGTTTTGTAGCTCTACTATTTCCTTCTAAAGCACCTGTACTGGCCAGTGCATGTTTGGTAAACCAGTGAGACTGGAGCAAACTGTGTTAGGTGTTTTTATTGAGGTGCTGCTGGTTTGCAATTGATTCTCTTGGACAGAAAGTAAACAGAGACAAAATGCAGCCTGCTTGGTTTTGTTTCCTTTTCCAGGTAGCTACATCTCTCCAGGATTAGGGTTTCCCAGATCCTCCCAAACCATGCTGGACATCATAACTGGCATAATAGAAGACCTGGGCAAGCTGCTGATATGGTCATTTATAACCACTCCTGAATCTGGGACACAGACAAACTGTTGTTTTTTGTGGGATATTAGATATGTAGTGACCCCTAAAACCACTGTGGACCAAAAGATACAGATGATCTTTTAGGCAGGACTATGGGTTAGTCTCTCCCGGCCTATCAGCTCTGTGTGATGTGAAACTTGCTATTTCCCTGTGGATTTTTGTTTAGAGAAAAGCTATCATACTAATGCTTTCAGGAGCAAATAAGCAATAGAGAATTTAACACAATTTCCCCATGTAAAACCTGAAAATAGATGTTAGGAGGGTGCGTTCCTCTCTGCCCTGCTCCCTGAGATGATGGATGAGTAATGCCAGCTTGTGTTTTGTTAGCGCATGTGTCTGTGTTTGTTCATTTCAAAAACCCAAGACTTAAAATCTTAATGTAAAATAGGTTAAAGTGGGCAGAATGGAGAAGTAGATAGACCTCTGGCTTTGTGCCCAGAGCAAACCTCTCCTAACTCATGTTGATGCCAAACCTCCTGACCAGCAGCCAGAAACTTGTTATTCCAACAGGTTTATTATCGTGCTGGTCCTACAGTGAAAGACGGGATGGAAACAAGAGTTGCCCAGGGACATTGTATATTGCCTTAACAAAACAGATAATCCTCAGAGAGGGCTGCTTCTTGTGCAGTCCAGCACCACCCTGCAATGCACTGTGCACTCATCCAAGCATTGACAACAGAAAAATTCCAGCAATCATAAATTTGCCGCGGCTCAAATGAGAAGTGCAGTGGCACCAGCCCAAAATCTGCCCCTCTGCAAAGACGAGAGGCATCCAGCATTGTACCCCCCTATCCCAGTGGAGCAGCTCTGGATTTACCTGGGAGCAAATCGGTACCAAACTCTGCCCATTGTGCTCTGGTTTGTTCTTGTTTGCTGTACACAAAAGGCAACTGCATTAAGTTCTGTCTGAGCAGCAGCTCCCGGCTGAGCTATTGTCAAAGGCTGCCCCATTCTCAGGATGTGTGCTTGGCACTTTGAGGTTTCTCCAGCCAGGCATCAAAAATCACAAGCAGCTCCTGGAGATGCAGCCTCCAAATGGCATTTCGGAGTTCTTGTTGAGATTATGAAATGCATTTTCATTTAGATGGAAATTCTGGCCCTGCTGAAATCAGTGGCAGGAGTTCTGCTGGGCTGGCTGGAGCCTGAGTTCCCCCATCCCTGTTTTAATGGCATCACTGCTCATTCTCCAGGGGAAGAAAAGGAAACTTCAGGGCAAGATTAAATTTGCCTAAGTGATTCTTAGCCCCTCTAACTAAGGGAAAATCTGAGTGCAGATCCCGTTTGTGGGTTATGCTCTTACTTAAAGGAACAAATGGAGAGAACAGAGCAGAAATCCCTTCCTATTGCATAATAAGCAGTTATTATTCCAGAGCCAGCAGTCAGTGGTCTTAATTGAATGAATAATGTTTTTCCACTCTTCCTGATCTTCTGTAAATTAATTACTAATTGTTTTCAGCAGCACCCATCTGTGACAAGCATATTAGGAGCTTGAGTCAATTATGAGATCACCAAATGCAACAAGAGTGAGGGAACAGCTGCTTCAAAGGCGAGGTGAAAATGTTTTGAAGCTACTTCATGTCCCCAGGTAAGCAGACAGACAGTGGGAATCCTTCTCCTATGAATCTCATTGTGCCTATCAATTGGGGGTTCTTTGTGATTTGCTTTGTAGAACAAATCAAGCTTGCTTTGGCTCTTTTGTCCCCAGTAACCTTGCTGAAACTATGTAGTCACATCTGGCTTTCAGGTCTCCTGCTTTCAAGTCCTGATTATTTAATTTCTTTCCCTGCCTTTTCCAGAACTCTCCTCAAGGGTATTTTTGCATTTAAGGCATCTTTTTTATCTTGCACAAAGAGTTTAATAAGTGCAACGTGTCAAAAGGAACTAGTTCTGAACTGCTCGTCACCTAGGGAAAACGTACTAACAGGCTCTTGAGAACAAACTGTAGCGAGAAATTGGTAACTGTAGAGCTAATGTAACCGTGCAGGTTCCGTGAGGATAGTGGGTTTGGGAAAACATACTGCTCCCAGAAATTCCAGACGTGAACTGCTACAAAAATGTGATCCTTTTGATTGCATAGGGTGTGTTTTGGGTCAATACTGTGCAATGTAATCCCTTCATCCTGAGAAAAGACCCCAGAGATTGTTCAGACAACAGGCTTGGCTGGGGATAATACAGTTCCTCTGATCCTGTGGAAGTGTATTGGTGTTCTGTTTTTTCTTGCAAGCATGCATGACATCCCCCCTCAGAGAGGTCTGGTAAGATCCAGCATCGCAGCAGGCAGCTAAGGACCAGACCCCCAGCTGCAGAAAACCAATTGAGGCCTCTTGATTTTAATGAAGTTTTGAAACTCCAGCATCTGGCCCCCTCATCTTGGGATGCAGCTAATTACAGCCAATAATTAGGTTTCCTCATCCTCCCCAGATCCATTCTGTAGTCTATTTTCAGTGCTCCTTCAACAGCAGGCTGTCTGCACCCCCAAAACCTCTCCAGAAGCCCCATAGTGTTCCTATCAATAGTAATTCCTATTTTCAGTCTCACCATCTGGCTATAAATAAATAAATCCCCACGGTTTATTTGTAGATGCTTTAGAAGGGGGAAATGGATCTTTCAGCACCTTCATATTTCACAGAGAGCCTTGAGGGTCCCTCTTATTTACCAGTGTCCACCTGGCAATGCCTGGAAAACCTGTAACAAAGCGTGCTAATGACAGTGCTTCACAGAAGGACAGAAGTCCAATAACTGTTTGCTTGGTGCATCTCTAGGGGGGGAAGGAAAGACCCCAATGATTTCCAAGAACAAGTGGCCACCTTCCCTGCAGCAGGCTCTGTGTGTTAATTACAGCACAGCTGGCATCATTGCAGCTCATAAGAGATCTGCAGCACATATCAAGCTGTGTGATACAAACCAGTGTGAATGTGTTCTTCCCACCTCTCTTGAGGTGCCTGTGTTTTTAACATATGTTGTGAGCGCCTCATTTTGATATTGTGATTATGGAAAGCAAGAAGAGGCAGAAAGCTGCGCCATGGGAAGATACTTTTAAAGTGGTTCAGTAACTTACTTGCTTCCAAACTATAGCTTGTAATGGGTTTTAGTGACAGATTAAAGCTAAAAAGGACCATTCTGAATGTACTAGACTCAGGCTGGTCTTTAGACGTGCCTGCTGGGGCTGGGAAGCAGAGACAAGGTCTTTTCTGGTGGGTTTAAGCTTAAAAGACATTCTGGAAAGAGAGGGGCTGCAATATAAAACCTCTTCTGTTGCTCTCAAATGTATTTCTGCTTTCTTCTGCTCATGTGTCTGGGCCTTATTCTGAACTGTATGTGGAGTGGATGCCCCTGAGGGGACTGTTAGTGTTTTCTGGGAACAAAGCAGTAAACTTTTGTTTATTCCCAGTTGAGAATAACAGGGAATGAGGGGATGAAGCAGTGGGTCTGTGTGTGACAGATACACTCCAATGTAAGCTGCTTCTCTGGTTTTAGCTAGAGCAGTCAGTTCCCCCAGCAAGCCCCAGATAGCAGGGATGCAGTGGCACAGAGAGGGCTTTGGGCTGGCACAGGGATTCCCTGCACCAGAGGCAGTTCACGGTGGCTTTAACTCCTTTTTTATGCTAGCTGTAGGAATAGATGGAGAGGAGATACAGGGTGAGCTGGGATCTGACTGGGTCTGATCCAGTGTAAGGCAGAATTGACCTGGGGTAGGAATGTCCTGCGTGCAAACAGTGAAATGCAGGTTGCTCCACAGCTGCCAGAAAGCAATGTTTATAGCACTTGACAGTGTAAAGAAGCCTTCTAAAAGGCATTATCTACTGCTCCAGGTTGACACAGCAGACCTGTGAGCATGCAAGCTGGCCAGAAGAGCAAAACAGTGACCTTTCAGAAAGCACCAAATGTCAGGAAGCATCCCTGACTGCGGTAACTGATTTGGTATCCTGTGGGAGAACTGCCCAGAGCACTGAAAAACCCAGGAGCTGCCAGCAGGGATGGCTGGATTCCCATATAGGAGAGAATTTGCACTGCAACATCCAAATGGCAGCGTGGAGAGCTCCCTGCTGTTGAGCACAAAGCTGCTACCAATGTGTAGGATGAGCACAGAGATGCATTTTATCAGCTGTGCAATATGGAGATGGTTGGATTTTGTGTTGCGATGCCTGCATCTTGCTGTTTTACTGATGAGTGTCAGAATCCACAAGCTGATGTAATGGGATGGCTGCAAGTCATGGGAAGGAAGAGCCTGGGAGAAAAAACAGGAATAAAATCGACTGGCTCTTGTAAAAACAGCCCTTTGATGATGACATAGGTGACAGAAGATGGTGTGGGGAGAGGGTGACAGAGCCTTTCTGAGATACAATAGGCCCCTTCACTGTCATTCTGAAAACACAAAGTCCTAAACAAATGTGGCTACCAAGGGAGAGAATAAGATGACCTGGTGGTTAGTAGGGCAGCAAGATGAACAGTTCATGGAGAACAAAACAGTGAGAGGAACAACATGTAGCGATGGGTGCATGAGCAAAAGGGACAACTGCTGCTGGCACAAGTAGGAATGATGCCACCAAGGCAGTGGGTCAATCTACTGCAGAAGAATGAGGCTCATCTCTTTCAGTGGACTCCCAAAGCAGATTCAGTTTCATGTATTAGGAGACCCCAGTGCTCCTCTGGAATTTTCCTTTGCCCTTCTCAGACAGTGCCAGAGAGAAATTCACAGCAGAGGAGAGACAGAAGCAAAGCAGAAATGTGTTTAAATCATCTTGGTGATGATACAGGTGTTTAAAATACTGAGGACCAGCTACAAGAGAGTTAAACCATAACTAGTAAGCACCGAGCACTGTTGCACTAGGTCAAATTTACACAGGCTGATGGACTCCATCTCTTCCATCTGAGGAGATTTCCGAGGAACAATGGAAGAAAAGGGAATGGCATTGAGGCCTTCACGGCAAGAGAGTTAAGTGCATGAAAGCAAGGGGCATCAGAGAAGTAGTGATAGAAGAGCCCAAGCAATGTAGTCGGTACATGCAGTGAGGAAAAGGCACAGAGAAAACTTTGGGGCTAAGTATAGATAGGAACAAAGTAGTTTAGTCCATCACTTGGCTTTTGTTGTTGGTTGGTTGCTGTGATACTAAGGGATACGCAGTTTAGTTACATCCTCTGTAAACTGAGGAGTCTGCATCAAAGTTACCAGACTGTGTTTTTGTAAGGAAAAGGAAAGCAGGGTCTGAAATATTTGAGTAATGATACGAGACACAACATGAACTCAGAGCTAACAGTAAGGTGTAGGTGATAAAACCAGCATCAGGACAGATAAGATATGGGCAGAGACCTTATGCAATAGCTCAAATCTGGTTAAAAACAGAGCAAAGTGAGTAAGATTTCTTTTGACAGCCAGTATTTTCCAAACAAATAACTGCTTGGCTTATCACTGGGAGCCATAGGGAAGTGGGTAGGCACAGGGAAAATCCCAGTCATGCAAAAATTCGCAGCCTAGAGAAGCGTTTCAGGCTAAGGCGTGAGCACCAGTGCCTGCAGTTTGACGTGATATTAAAGTGTGGGGACTGACATCTGAGCAACTGCCTTCTGAGGCATGGCACGTCCTACCTGCTGCTGAGGAGGTGGATGAGCCTTCAGCAGGTAGGAATGTGCAAGTCAGAAGAGGCCAGTTTCCTGCTGAAGCAAAGCAGGAGTCTTCGCAGCAGCAGGGAACAACTGCCTCTCCAAATAGGTGACCTAACATCACAGGGATGCTCGCTTCATGCTTCTCGCAGAAAGCTCCTTGTCCTTTCTCTGCTAAGCTCCTCGCCAGCCCTTTAGACCCTGTTTCCCCATGGAAAGGGCAGGAAATATAAAAGGTGTTAAGATCACACTCGCATCAGGTCAGCTGCCACCTTCCAAACACCAGGGAGTGCATCTAACTCGACACTATAGCGATGATTGAGAGCTGTTTGCAGCATGTAGGTATCTGCCATGCATGTGTAAGGACAAAACTGGGGAGGAAAAGGGAAGGAAACCAACCCCCAAACCATATCATGTCTCGCGGAGTCAAGCTTTCTGTAATTTAGCCAACTTTAAAGTCTGGGAGGAGGGAAATTTCCCAGCAGAAAGCACCGTGTTTGAGGGAGGAGGCAGAGTTATCTTATTTGAGCTTCAGAAAGAACAAGATTCATCTCTGTTGGAAGGAAGCATCTTCATCACTTCCTTTAGAAGGTTTATCTTGATCTTTACCAATGTCTGCACTGTACTGATGTCTGTAGGAGTAATCTGCAGTCTACAGTGTTGTCCCTTTGAAAGTGCTGCTGTTCTGAGCAGATCTGGTGGGCAGGCTGGATATGGTTTGCAAGTTCATCCTGCAAAATCCTGCCCGTATTTGTTGTATTCTCTCCCTCTGGGTCCTTCCATCAATTGTACATGGTATACAAGCATGAGACTGTTTCCTGAGGAATGGATCAGAACTGATAAGCCAATTAAGACAAGTTTGGGAGCTGCTGTCTTGCTGGTTTTGCAGTGCATGTTTCACAGCAGGGGATAGCAGTGCTGATTTGATCAGAAATCACTCATCATTATTTCTTTCAGCAAAGCCTTTGACAGCTTGCTTTGTGTAGTGTAGTGGAATATTCCACAGGCTGACAAAGCACCGTATGTTCAAGGATCTGTGGAAGACACTAATTGCAACTGGGCATGGGGACAGGCATGGAAATACTGTGTAGTGTGCTACTTTCATTGACACATAGACCATTCGAGTCCCCATAGGTCTTGCACTTCGTTTACTCTTGAGTAATAGTATCACAGACAGGAAAGAAAAGCAGAACTGGCAGTGGTTTATGGTGTTTTACACTACAACAAGACACTGGGGAGCTCTGGTTCACAAAGGCAGTCGATGCTGAAGTTTCTTCTCTTGGCTCACAGCCGGAGCAGAGGTTTTGCCATCCTCCATCTGCACACAGGTTCAAGATGAATCATCGGCACTAGCGGACAGTGAAGAGAGCGAGTGCTTCATGAAACAGCTTCTTGTAAGAAAACCCTTAAAATTAAACCGTAGCCATCTGCCATGCTAAAGCATAGACACACTTCTCACCTTCAGAGGGCTTTATAGGCACTGACTAATTAGCCCTTGGGACCTAAGAGGTCTGGGGTTTTTTTTGCCCCAATTTAGCTTGGGAAGTCAGCAGGGGCATCTTGTGTCCTGGGGCGGGAATTCGGACTCCTGCAAGGCAGGAGAATTGCGATCCTTTTGTAGCAGTCATTGTTTTCAAGCGGCAGGGTATAGAGTTGAGCACTTCTACCCCTCCTTATACACTTGTGACAATTCAAGGCTTGATATTTCTGTTCCAACAACTGCTGCACATCCAGACACTCCTCTTGACTTCTAAATCCTAACTGTCCAATTTGAATGGGAGCTGCAGGTGCTCAGGCCTCTGAATATTAAGCTGTTAAAAAGGGTGTGAATGAGACTTACACAAGTAAAGTGTCCATTGGTTTGTTAGCTGAACTGGAAAATATTTCCCATGCTCTGAATGCATTTGAGTTGATCTGAAAAATGGTTTCTTCTTAACAAAATGACCTCCTGCTACATTTGTGCTGAATAAAACCTTTCATTTTCTGCACTGGTTTAAGGAGTAAGAACCTTATGTAGCTGAAGCCTTGAAATATCAGGAGCTTTGCTCTGTTCCGTCATTTACAAATGCCAAACTAAAAACTTCTACTTTTGTACAAAAAGGAAATCATTTTTTTTGCCTAAAGTGTTCATCAAGTTTGATATGGACACATGATCACGTCTTGTTGACTCAAAGCTTCACATTCCATCAAACAAATCATTCTCCCTTCCCAAACTTCAGGCTTAGGAACTGAACTTAGGGCATCCAGAGGTTGACAGTGAATCTCCAAATGAAAACCTTGGACTCAAACTCTCCTGCTTCATGGTCTGTATCAGTCTGACTGAGCCCTACCTAGCCCTTGTCCTCCTCTTCCCCTTGTTGCTGTCATCTACGAAGGAACCTATGCCAATCTTGTCAATGGATGGCCCTACTTAGAGCACGGAAAGGTGGAGGGGTTTGTTGTAAAGAGATGAGAGGTATTTAAAAATAGTAAGTAGGTTAAATATGATGCAGAGACCATAATATGTTAGCGATGAAAATATATATGGAGGCTACAACTTCAGGGCCTTGACATAAAGGAGAGGTGGTACTTTGAACTGTTGAATGAAAGCAGGAAGGCAAAAAGGAAAAACCAGGAGGAGGCATGAGGATTGGGTGATGTAAGAACCTAAGAGCAATGCATTAAAACATGGGCTGTGAGAATGGTGAATCACCTCCATCGGGTTATAATAGGACAAGGTGTTATCTGAAAGACCTTTGCTGCAGCTTGTCAGAGTTCCCGTAAACCGATACATAGTCCAACAACAATGTGAATAGACCACAGTATTTAAGGCCTTCCAGATTCTCTGAAGAGTTCCATATGCTGAAGCGGGTCATTTTGAAAGCAGCAGCCCAAGCTTTGTTTGTTCTAAGTGAACCTTACTTAGGATGTAGTGCTATAACGTGTGTTCAAAGGTTAGGATGTTTTGAACAGTTCTTTATGAGCAGCTCTAAAGCCTCATGAGTTTCTGTGGCATGGATAGTGGCTTTTAGCATGAACATTATACTCCTCACAATGAAATGTGACAGCAGGGCAAAATATTTTATAGGCAAAATGACCGTCCATGATGATGGAATAATAAATGCAGAAGGGGAAAGGCCAAGTCCAAATGCTGAAAGGATTCACAAGTGCATTTGTTTCTGCAGCTGCTGGAGTGCCACTTGCTTGTGTGTGGATCCATTCAGTGAAGCATTTGCAGTTAATCACCTCATTAGGAAAGTGGGCACCTCACACACCTCTGAGCAGGGAGCTCGTGCTCTTTATTGCTACTGTGCTGCTGGTGGTTACTGCGGCTCGACTTAGGTTAGGAAAGGATTAAAATGGATGATAGAACAGTCTGTTATCTTTGGCAAGGAAGTCATAAATCTGCCAAAAGACTTCTCAGCAAGTCCTAGGGCAGTTTGCTAGTTCAGAATTCATTGTGCTGCAGGTTGGGACAGCAGGGTTTGACCTTGCTGCATAGCGAATTGTGCTGTGCCATTGCTGGAGACTGGTGTTGTGCTACTTCTGCGACTTCCTCTGTGACTTCCTCTGTACCTGCTTGTTTTCCTTACATATTAAACTCTGTGTTATGGAGAAAGGATGGCATTTGCCATGACTTTGGGCAATGTTTAGCTTTCTTGCTAGTTGATGTCTCTGCAGCCTATTGCAATATAAATAACGCCACTGCTGCCCAGAAAGGATGGAACTGGTCTTTAATATTAAAGGTCTGTAGCGGTACGTGACATGGCTTAGCACCCTTCAAACCCCAACGGTGCATACACCACAGCTGCTACATTGACAAAAATAGGCCACTTCTATCAAATATTAATCTGTACAGAACACAAGGTGACTAGAAAATGGGTGAATGACAAGGAAGGTTTGCAGCCTGCGGAAGGAAGGATCAGCCCTGAAGCTATGTGGCTTTCCTTGTTGAAGTGTTCTACGGTTCGTGCACTGGCCAGTAGTGCTATTAGCTAGAAACCAAGCAGGATAGCAGGCTGGGTACAGAAGTAGAAGCCTCAGTTAAAATGCACTGAGTTTCTTCCTAAGGCTAGGATTATTAATAACAACTGTGTCACGGTTGTATCAGGAGACCTCAATTGAAACTGGAGCTGAAATATATTGGTTATCCACAAATAGAGGGGAAAAAAATCTGATTCAGAGAACTTACAGCTTAAAGTGACAAGGTTAAAACCCAAATAAGAAAGTAAATGAAACAAATCACAACAACAGAGCAAAAAGTAAGGAAAGAAAGAGACAAGGTAGGAAATCAATTCCCAAAGACAATACAGTCCACCCACAGTTGTATGGCAGATTAAAGGGCTCAAAGTTGAGTTAGAGCTCAGGAGTCCCAATTCCCTGACTGCCCAGCTCTATCCTTTCAAAAGGAGGGGAGGAAAAAACCCCAAGGGCTAAAATGAATAGGAAAGATATTGATCCTTATGTGTGGTTGAAACAAGCAGGAGGTTTTATCATAAAATGTTAATCTGAGGGCAGATATAAGATACCGTCACTGTGCGGCAAAGAAGAAAACATGGCATGCAACAAGTAACTGTTATGTCTTGGAAAGGTGATTGAAATTCCTCCAGTGCCTTCTCCAAGCACTTGTCAGAATGTTTCTGCTTTCAGGCATCTGAACTTGGAGCTGTGAAGAAATCTGGTTCGCTTGTATCTGCTAAACTGTGTTCAGCCTTTGTTCATAAACAGCTGATGTTACACAGAGTGCAGAGTCTTTTGACAAGGGCCTGTAGGGACAGGACAAGGGGAATGGCTTTAAGCTGCCAGAGGGAGTCTGAGATGAGCTCTTAGGCAGAAGCTCTTCCCTGTGAGGGTGCTGAGGCGTTGGCCCAGGGTGCCCAGAGAAGCTGTGGCTGCCCCATCCCTGGCAGTGTTCAAGGCCAGGTTGGACACAGGGGCTTGGAGCACCCTGCTCTAGTGGAAGGTGTCCCTGTCTGTGGCAGAGGTTGGAACTGGATGAGCTCTAAGATCCCTTTAACCCAAACCAGGCTGTGGTTCTGTGAACCCTGCCAGGGATCGCACAGCCAGCTGTGGAGGTGTCTGTGACCTGAGGGGATTGATGACCAACTTCCCATTCCCTAAGTCAAGCACTATCTGTTTTTCTTCACTATTGGAAGGTGATCCAATGCTGTTCCTACCAAAAGTGAGCAATTTCTGCTTATTGCCATGAGGGATGAATTAAGCCATGGTAAATGGAGGGTGCAAAGCACGTTTACTGGTTTTCTCACTGGGTTCTCTCTTGAATCTCTGGCAGAATAACCACGGAGGAAGGCTTGCCACAGCATTGTCACAGAAGAAATGGCCCAGTTACTGTGGTTTTCACAGCTGGCATCCTGGCGTGCTTTAATGGTGCCAAACAAGATTCTGTATGCAGTTACTTGTATATGATTATAGAATCATCGTAGAATCACGTGCCTGGTCCAACCTGGTCTTGAACACTGCCAGGGATGGGGCAGCCACAGCTTCTCTGGGCACCCTGTGCCAGCGCCTCAGCACCCTCACAGGGAAGAGCTTCTTTACATCTACTCTAGATCTCCTCTCTGTCAGTTTAAAGGCGTTTCCCCATGCTGTCACTGCTACTGTAAGAAGTCCCTCTCCAGATTAAAATGTTATCATTAAAGGCCACTCATAAAGGCTATAAGCACAGTAAAATATACCCATCTTCACTGCTGGCCATTAAAAAGCTGTCTTGGATAATCTGTGCTTCAGGAAGGTTTTGGCCAGAACTACTCAGACAAAACTCCGTCAAAAATTGTCAGGATCTCCTTCTTGTCAGGATCTAAGGTTTTCACTGCCAAAAGTGATTAACGGGTCTGCTGCTTTCTACAGTTTTGGGACAGTCAAGTTGAGATTTCTATGGGCCAGGATTCAACAGATGATTAGAACCTATTGGGCTCTCCTGAAACACCCTTGTTGTCAGCAAAGCCAAGCAGCAGTCCTTCCTGGAAATGTCTTCACTTATTTATCTACGCTTTTGTTTCTTTTTAAAGTTGCAGCTGAAATAGCCACACACAACATAAAAATGCTTAATTCTTGGTGTTTGCTGTTCCTGCGCTCCCTCTTCTGGCTTTCTAGAATTATTTAGTAAACATCTTATGCCCACATCATAAGAACAACTTGGGAATGGGTTGTAAAAACCATCAGTTGTCATGATAAGACGTGCTTTGGTAGCAGACATCACAATAGGGACTACTTCTAAATGAATCAGGGTATGGCCATAGCAGCCAAGCACTTCTGTGCATATATATTCCATGCGAAGGTTTCCTGGGATGTAGTAGAGCAAAAATAATCCTAATGGTGGCGCAGTAGTTGCAATACTGTGGGTCTGAGGTAGGGATAGGGATAACCAGAAGGCGTCACTGGAGTATGCTCTCCAGTTTCTAGTTTGCTCTCCCTTGAGCAGTGCAGTAGGGCCAGGTGTTTCAATTTGTCCTCCTACATGAGTAGATCTTGTTTTCCCCTCAGTTCTTCCAAATCGTGGAACAATAACACCGTTAGATCAACATTCTCCTGCCCTGTTTAAAACCCAGCTATTGTGGGAACCTAGGGCTGGAATCAATGTAAATGATTTTTGTTTGCTGTGCCTGAGGGACACGTAAAAACTTGGTGAGGAAAACTTTGCATTCAATGTTCAAACCCATTCAAAACCCACGTAGACAAGGTGGAAGTGCCATGGGTTAGTGGTGCACTTGGCAGTACTGGGGAACGGTTGTACTTGATGGTCTTAAAGGTTTTTCCCAACCCAGCTGCTTCTAGGATTCTGTTTTTCATTCTTTCAATATTCTTCTAAATCTCTTTCCTACCGCCATTTATCTGCACATTTATCTTCACAGCCCCCCCATCAGTATACTGGGAAACTGAGCTAATAGCGGAGGCCAACAAAAGGTCCTTGCACACCTTATGCTGTATTTACAGTGCCCTTTTCTAAGCTGCAGGCACGTTTTGCTTTCATTTCAAGCAGCAGAATCCGGGTAACACACACAGAAAAAAGTGTCAGTGTTACATAAAGAGATCGAATGGAAACTGAACAGGCAGCCACTTGGCATTGATGTTGTTCCCCTTTCAGTCAACTCTGTGTAGCCATAAGAAAGTCTTGAGATGTTTTGATAAGTGTCTTCAGTGTATAATGATTAAGTTACATACCTCATTTTAAGTTTTGGAGGTCTACCTTAATAAAGTACTATGGAAAGGTGCTTTAAAATGTATACTAAACACATGCTGGTTCAATGTGCCAAGTCAGCTTCTCCATGGATCTGAGCATTCAGAGAGGTCCTAAACCTCAATGGCTTTAAAGAAATGTTCCTGGATTGTGGGGAATTGCTGCCATGGAGAAGTTTCAGAGCGCAGAACCATGGTGTTTACTGCCCAGCTCCTCACTGCTGTCCCCCATGCTGTGCCCCAACCTGAGAGGTGCTGGAGGAAGGGGGAGCAAGCAGGCAATTTCTGCATGTGTGGAAAGGAGCTTCCATGGCTTTGGGGTGCACTCCCTGCCATTTCATAGAGTCTATGCTCTAGTCCTATAAATACAGTTATGTGTGACATAGGTGAGCCATGCCATTTATTGCTTCACACCGGAGTACTTGCTCAGATCTAGCATATTGCTGATACGGTGCATTACAGCCTAAGGAGAGAACCAAATCCTGCTTCCTCTTCTGGAAAGCCCCCAGCAATCCTGCTGGGGAGAAAACCCTCCTAAGAGGCTGTGCTGCTTTCAGGGTGATGAGCCTCATAAACATCAGCTGATCCATAACAGTATTATTGTGGTCTGAGGACCTGGGTGTTGCAGGAGAGTGGTTTTATAGGACATCACTGGGAATTACTCACCTGCATAAAGATACTCTCATACCTCGTCATTTGCAATATTAGAGCCAGTAATTTTTGCACGTTTTGGTCATTGTGTGCCATGTGGTAGTTCAGATAGGGTGAAGTTTGTCACAGCAGGCAATGGGAGTTGCTGTACCACAGCAAGGCTTCATGGCTGCTGTCAGCTCTTAGCAAAGAAGTGAAATAGACAGGACTTGGGGAAGAACAAAACCAAAAGCATACCGAAACAAAAGCAAAACCCGGAGCAAGCTCACTATCTGCAATATTAGAAGAATTTGATGCCGTGTAGTGTCACATACCATCTGTTGTCATAGAATCATCACAGAATCCCAGACGGGTTTGGGCTGGAAGGGACCTTAAAGCTCATCCAGTTCCAACCCCTGCCACGGGCAGGGACACCTTCCACTAGAGCAGCTTGCTCCAAGCCCCTGTGTCCAACCCGGCCTTGAGCACTGCCAGGGATGGGGCAGCCACAGCTTCTCTGGGCACCCTGTGCCCCGCGATAGCTGTGAGTTAAGGAATTTAAACCCAACCAACCAAAGGAACAAGGAGCTCTTGGCCGCTCTGCCTTTAGGGAGGCTGAGAACAGAAAGCAGGGATCCGATACCCCACTTCTCCTGCGAGCGCCAGGCACTCATCCCGTGCCGGCTCCACCGGGATGCTCGGCGCGGCAGCCGGCGCTCGGCGGTGCGGAGGGAGCGCGGGCGCTGCCGCCCCCTCTCGGTCGGGCTCCCCGGGGCCCGGTTGCGCTCCGCCGGCTGCGGAGGGGACCGCGCGTTCGGCGCTGCACGGGGAGGGACCCCCGCGCCCCCCGCCCGCAGGTGCTGCCGAGCGGCGGGACCCCCGCGGCGGCGGCCCGGGGCTGCGCGGCGCGGCGCGGCCAGCAGGAGGAAGGAAGAGGAAGTGAGAGCGGCAGCGCCGGGGAGCCGCCGAGTGCCTCGGCCGGTGCCGGGATGGGGCAGCGCGGAGCGGCGCAGGGAGCCGGCGGTGCGCGGCCGCGGCGGTGCTGCCCGCCCCCGGAGGTGGGCGAGCGGCGGGAAGCGGCGGGGCGGGTGGCCGGGGCAGGCTGCGGCGCCGGGGAGGAGGGTCGGGGCGGAGCGGAGCAGGGCAGGCGGCCGGCGAGCCCCGCACCTGCCCGCGTTGGGCGCCGGGGGCCGGTGCCTCCCGCACGGGAAGGGGGCGGCCGGGGGGGGGGGGGGAGCTGCCGCCGTTGCCGTGAGGAAGAGGAAGCGCAGCCTCGTGCTTGTCAGTGCGGCGGGGCCTCGGCCCGGCCCGGCCCCCCCGGCGGCTCCTCCCGCCGCCCTGCCCTCCCGCCGGCCCGCGCCCGCTCCTTCCACGGCCGCACGGCGCTGCCCGGCGCGGACTGTGCGGCGCCTCCTCCGCCACCGCCTCCTTCCCGCTCCGTCCGCCCTCAGCCCCCTCCCGTGCCCCGGAGGTCGGAGGCCGCGGGTGAGGGGCGGCGGGCGGGGGCCGCGCACCTCCGGGCGCCGGGAGGGGGGGGGTGAGTGGCGGCGGCGGCGCCTCGCCTGACCCGGCGGGACCGGCGGCGGGCGGCCGGGAGGGCTTTGGGTCGGGCGCGGTGCGGGGCTGCGGCCGCAGCAAGTGTCCGCACAGCCGCGGGAGGAGCGACCTCAGCGCCGGAGCAAGTGCATCCCCGCGGGCAGCCGGGCTGCGGCTCCGCGGGGTACCCCCGGGGCATGCGTCCCCCCCTCCCTCCGGTTGGCGTTTGGGACCCCTCGGTGGGGTGCGTGCGCGCATAGAGCTGCTCAGCCCGGGTGCGCTTGGGATGAAATGACGGCTGCGAAGTGCGGGGTGGTGATGATGCAAAGCCGCGGTGTGCAGCCTTGTAAAGCGAGCGGGGCTCGGGTCCGGAAAGTTGTGGGGTTTAAAGTTTCTTGGCTGGAAGCCTTTGCGAAGTTTGTTTTGAATCTCTTTTCCTTACAGAGCTAATACAGCTGCCCGGCGCTTCCCCCCGAGAATGGTATAAAGTAAATATAGGAGTTCCTGAAAAATAACAGTGAGTACGCTTCAAATCGGCGCTGTTTTCTCGTTAACTTTGTAAGAATACCTCTGAACCTGCCAAGGCTCAAAATGTGCAACAAACACGTTGAGAGCGCCAATGATAATAACGGTGCAGGAAATGTACCGTGTGTTAATTGCTTTAGTATAAACAGGGCTGCCCGGGAGGCGCGTTTCATGATACAGCAGTTATGGTGCAATCTCAGCAAGGGATGTTTTGAAGTAGGTTTGTAAGCATATGGGTTTGCTTTTGCTTTGGTCCCTCAGCTGCCTGGTGCAAGTATTTATCACCTGGTTAAAACGTTTATCTTCTGGGAAGAGGGGGAAATTGAGTGGGAACTGGGCAGAGTCCTGTGTCTGTGGCTGAGCATGTTGTTTCCTTTACGCTCTTCCTCCTTGCTGTCTCATCCTCAGTTATATAATCTCATAGACATTTATGGATCATTCATTGTTCCCATTAGTCCCATTCTTTCCATGTCATTCTGCCTGATTGAGTGACTTATGCAGAATATTAACACAGCAAAGAAAAATATGTCTGAATTTTCATACAGTTCTTCCAGTTTAAGCTGCAAGTTTGCATCCTTTGGAGGTTTTCTTTCCCTCATTCTTCCCTCTCCCCCCCCTCCTTTCTTTTAGCTGTATCAGCAGGTGGTAAGGATCTAATTTGATGACCTGAGGCTAGATAAGAAGGAGGGAGAACAACAGTGGCAGTTTGCTGGTTAAAGTCCCTCTTGTATACTGTTAGGAAAATATCCATTAACACACATGTCATAAAGCTGCTCAAAGTACCGCAGCAACTTTTAAACACTCACCTGTTGGAGCAAATCAAGATTAATTTGGCTGAAGCATCCATGTGGTGTGCAATGGGTATTACTGAAAGGTGCTGTCAGTGCAGTCTGGGGACCCGAGTGTGATGTGACCAGTCTAGAGGTGTACCTGACTCCTGGTTTACTTGTGCCAGGCATATTGCACAGGGGTAATTGGTGTTCTTTCGTGCTGTACAACACACTTGTTCTCTCTGTAGCTTGCAACTTTCCTATGAGTGTCGCTGTCCGGGGATTTTTTTGAGTGAAGAACTGTTTTCCATACTTACTGTTCTGATCTTTTTCCTTCTGATCTCCGTGTGCCAGGAAAAACTTAATAGGTGCACGATACAAATGGATTTTGATGAGGGGATAGGAAAAATTCTTACCTACTTCTGCAGCAGCCTTATGTGGTCCCTGAAAGGATGTGCAGCTCGGTTGTCATTACGTTAACTTGCCTCTGTGTATTTTTAAAAGCAAGTGCTTCTGTTTCGTCAGTGTTCAGGTGCAATATATTGTGTATGTGGTCCTAAGAAGTGATTTATTTTTGTTTAATGCTCTTTCACCCTATTCTTCCCCAACCCCCCCCCCCTATTATGCTACGTAAAGGTGCAACTGTTACTGAAACCTTGCTGTGTGCCTTGTACTTCCTGACAGCAAATTGCAGATCAAGAGTAACACGGTGCTCCACCCTTCCTTCCGTTCTTTGTTTTTTCTACCTAGTAGAAGTCTGTTTGATCTTAAGGTTTGTGCTCACAGACATGCTTTCTCACAGTGTCCAGCCTACAAAGTGGTGTTGGACTATGATCTCATGTTTTCCATGCTGATACACAAGGACCAGAGCTCCCATGCTCACATATAAGACGTGGGGCTTTCTTCTTTTGATACTCTGGATGGGTTTAGTGTGTGATGGAGAGAGAGGCTGATGTCTGCAGATTTAACTGTAACTGGGCAAAAGTTTCCATAGATCTCCGCCAGTGCACCTGCGGAGTGCATGCAGTGTCCTCCTGCTCCAATGGCAAGCTGCTTCTTTTGGGTATATTACCAACCACAACGTTTCTAATTCTATGATTCTCAGATAAGGATTGCTTGGGACTTAATGGAGGCTGTCAAGTACAATTTGCATCTCGAGTTGTGGCTGCTGTCACTTGATTCTCAGTTTCTTAGAAGTGAATGAGCTTTTTAAAGTTTAGGAGCTCTTTTTGTCCTGCTTTGGTATGAATGTGCAGTATGTCCTTGAGTTAAAAATACCTGTTTGTAGAAAGTGATGGGATTTTGGGAGCTGTGGAGGCTCGAAAGCATCATATACCCTTGGAGCAGGCAAAAGTACTGGTGTCTCTTCTGGTTTATTTCTCTGCACAGTTACACTTGGGTCTAGCAGATTTCTCCTGCATCCCTGCACTGACCTGAAGGTTCAGATTTGAGGGAGGATAAGTTGGTTGATTTTTGCCTCCCTATTCAGTCATTATCCCATGAAAAAGGAGCTTTCAGAAAGAGGTTTTACGGTTGTGAGGTCTTTGTGGTTTGAAAGCTTGTGCCTAGAAATGGCTCTGTAATAGGCATCAAACAAGCAGTCAGGTCTGTGCTGTATCTTTAAAAGATTTCCCTGCTTTGAATGAGGTTTTTTCTTTGCAAAAGGTTCTTGTATTCGTGGCAAGAGGAGCGTGCCAAGTACACGTTGTTAAGCTCGTGTCAGTTTAACAGAGCAACTGTTTAAAGGATTTCGGATAATTTTCCTTCTACTTGACTCAGTTGCCTTTTTTTCACCCCTTTTTTTCCCCCTTTCTCCAAATGTAGCACTGGAAAAGGAGAGAAAGAGAAACTAAAAGCATTTGGCAGTATGTTGGCAGGCATTTGATAGTACGGACTGTAAGAGGTGATAATATGTATGTGACACCTAACACAAAATAAACTGCATGCATATGGTGTTAGAGAGATGAATGGAGGAATAATCACAAAATTGTGAAGCTGTCTTTCAATCAGCAGTTTTGCATCAAGCTGTTTGCAAGGATTTGGTTTTGTGGTGTGATCTTTCATTACTGCAAGTGTTGCGAGACACAAGAGAGAATGAAAGATGTCACAACCTTTCTGCTGGTGTCCTGAGCTTTCTGATCACTGTTAGTGTTTAAGAGGAATATTAATGAGAAGGCTGAGCCCCAGGGGATAGCTGACATGCTTCCTCTTCCCTCTGTTTCAGATCTGACAGAGGTAAACTTCTGTGTTCTGGGCAGACGCTTCAATGGCTGGTGGCACATGTGTGGTACCCATCAGCAAGCTACTAATTTCTCAGGCTGCTGAGCAGATCGGTTTGTGAAGCTCATGCTTGCACTTGGGAGTGAGGTGGATGGTGATTCACATGGTGCTTGTTTGCAAACACTTGGAAATGCATTGATATATTTCTGCTAATGGCAGGTTTCCATTGTGAGTACTTGGTTTGACTGTAGTAAGCTTGTTTTCAATGGCTGCTGGGAGGGGGAAGTTAGTTGTGAGAGAGTGGAGGTGATGAACGAGCCGTTCTTCTGTTCAGCAGTAAACTGCATGATGAGGAAGACTTGGAGAACTGTTGGTAGGGATTCTTCTGGGAAACTGGTTTAGTTTATGTGCAAATGAATTTACTTTGGGATGTTTCTGGAGAGCAGCCTTTGAAGTTCTTTAGAAAGGTAAATCTACTACTTATATAAATGTGTAAGCGACCTATTCTTACTGCTGTTGAGGTCAGTCTGCTTACTGACGCTTCTGCTGTGTTCCATTTACAGTCAAACAACGCTGCAGAACGCCGCAGCAGCTAGCGCTAGCACAGGTGAGGGAGTGGGAACTAGCAGACAGTGATGAGGGAAAAGATTTTCTCTTTCAGACTGAATCCAGTTGATTTAAAGTGTTTGTGAAACAGCATCTCAATAAAAAAGTTGGGGGGGGGGGATAAGAAAACAAATTGTTCCCAAACAGATCTATTACAAAATAATAGCTGTGTCCTTGCTGTGTGACTTTTCTTGTCTTTTGCTTCTGCTTGCCGTCTGTTTCTTATTTCTCAAAGCTTCTTCTTGCATGTTTACCCCCCCACCTTGGTACCTCATTCTTTGGTCTTTCATGTGTTTGTTTAATCCAGCTCTCGTGGTTTCCTTAGATTCTTTCCCAGGCATCCCTTAGGTTATTACTCAATGAAATGATTTTATTCAAGATTTGCAGGGAAGGTGTGCATCACCTCCTGTGTTCTTTCCAAGTCTGTAGCTCAAAGTGTTTATTGTACAGCCCCAACTTATGGGGGGCATATGAAGTGTAAAACTGTCTCTGAAATATTGCATCATCAGGGACTGGGTAGTTTATTTATCAGCCACATGAGTACAGATATGATAACTGTCTGGCTTTTTTCCTTTTGAGCTTGCTTCAGCTGAAAGGGAGGCTGGGTCACTGCTTCTAAGGGACCCTCCGATCCCGGTTATATGATGGCTTAAAGCTCCCAATTCTTTAATGGCGAGTGATGGAAAGAGTTTAGCCAAACCAGTATTCCAGTAAACTTCTATGAAGTGGGGTTGTTCTCACGCTTTTTTCCATAGACAGAGAACTATCTTAGCTAACTGTTCATATATTCTTGGTGCAGGCATGAAGTTTGGTGCTGAAATTTGTAGCCAAAGTGGAAGTATTACTTGATTATTTTTCTGTCTCTTCAGCCAAGGTCCTTGCCAACCCTAACTATTCTATGATTCTGTGATTCTATGTATCGTATAGCTCAGCAGAAGTGAGGGATGTGTGGGTATGCAAAAGCGCCTCATGTAGGCTGGTCAGGCTAGAGTGCCGACCTGCTGTATGTGTCATTGGGTCATGCTGGCGGACCATGGTGGGCTGACTCTTTAAATTGCTGTTTCATATTTTAAGGGAGATGGTAATCTGTTGAGGAGGGCAAGGAGGATTTTGTAATAGTCACATAATACCTCTTGGCCAGATGATGCTGATTTGGACATTTCTTCTCTAAGAGGAGAAAAATGTCTGACACAGGTTGGTATAATACAGTTTTTACTCTTAGTGCCAATGCATGGATTTGTTACATTCCAATACAGTCTTTTCCATTGCTTTGCTTTCTGGAATACAATTGCACATTAGTTTTCATAGCAAAGATTGTGGCTTCAGCTGGAAATTGAAACCTGATAAGTGTTGGCTCACTGCATGGACTTTTGGATAAACTTTTTCAATAACACTGAGCCAAACCAACCCAAAATAAGATTTTCCCCAAACGTAAGTACTGGTCCTTGTGTTCTGGAAACGATACCTGGTATACCCCTTGCTTGTGAGGCTTTTAAAGTGCAGAGTAGTTTTTCTCCCAAGGTTTCTTCCCCTTCTCCCTCCCTTCAAGCACCAGAGCACTCACCTGTTGAAACTCTACCCCCTGTGGTTCAAGTACATTCCTCCTATCAACCTTTTCACTCTACTGTCCTGCTTCACACATCCTCTGGCATCTCTTCTGCTCACCAAACTCACATAATTCAGGTTTTGCATGTGGGGTCTCATTCTGAGCTATATTTTGTTTAGGTCTATAATCTCTTCTCCTATCGCTACACACACAAGTTCCTTGTTGCACTTAATCTTTTCTTGGAAAAAGAAAAAAAACAAGCAGAAAACTTAAATGAGAGCATCCATTGTGGAGCAAAAGATGGAACATTTGGCATGGTGGTTGTTAACTACTCGGGAGAAGATTGTAAAGGGGAGGAAAGAAGATCCAACCAACTAAAAAGCCAAAGGAAAATGTAAGGTGTTTTCCACTTAGAATCAGTTAAAATTGCCTTAAGTGACTCAATGGCCAGTAATTAAAGATTTGACAGTTCATGCCAGTTCCAGAAGAGTCAGAAAAGGGCATGAAAAATGGGTCTTATCTCGAGCAAAAATACCAGGTTGTATCTTTAAAAATCATAGCTAATGCTGGAAGTAGCTCAGGTGATGCAGTCTTTTTTGAGAAGCCGGATTTTCGTATTTTATAGTCAAAAGTGATTTTTTTTTTTCAAAAGGGCAGTTGTGAAAAGCAGTGCATGAAGTTTGGAAAGGTAAAAATCATCTTTTCTGCCCTATGCTGCTCCTGGCTTTCTTTTGACGTCTTTGGGCTTGACCCCTTGAAACTTCTGCATCTGTTCTTCCCTCTATAAAAAGGCGGTGAATTCAGTCTGTATTTCTTGGGTTAGCCCTGGGACGTAACAGTACAGCACCTTTCATAAACCTTTCAATTAGACAATGACCTGGCCATTTATTTCTTGACCTGCCCAAAATAACCCATTTTTATCTCTAGCTGCCTTAGGAGGTAAGCTTGTTGGAAAAGCGTGTGTGTCCAGCAGCAGGAGTTGGTAGCATAGTGCTGTGCTGGGATGGCTTTCTGAAAGGCAGAGGTTTCAAAGACTTCATCCCCTGCAGCTGCGAATGAGTCAGAAACCACGTTATGATAAAGGAGAGATGTGTGCAGGGGGAGAAGGGAAGAAAATAATCTCCATAAGTTTAAATCCAAGTTGGAATTTGAGTTCTATTTTAAAACAAACACATAAATGAAATGGTCTTGGGCTATTTGCGCTGGAATTTTACATTTATTTCCTGACTCGTATGCCAGAGGGATGAAAACATCCATGATTCAGTGGTGGCTGGTGAATTCAAATTAAAACAGTAGGTTTCAGGATTAAGCAATTTGGAATATATAAAAATGAATAAACTTAGTAAATTTATTCACCTGCTCTGGAGATGGAGAGGCTTTTAGCTTTGAATTAGTTTTGTATAACTGATACATGAGGGTGGAAAAAGCAGCTGTGCTGGCCTTCCTGTAGCTAAAGGAATGATGGCATAAGGGAAAAAGCAGTCGGTATTCCCTCCTCTAAATCGGTAAATAGAGAACCACCGAAGTAGACTAGAAAATCAAACCTAAGTCAACCCACAGATCCTTTGTTTCCAGCTAATTGTTCTTGCTGTGTTCACTGGTCCCCATAAGCTTGACTAAGGGGATAAGACTTGCTTTCCTGTCTTGAGGCTTTTCTCTCTTGATCTATTGAAATTCAGAGTGGAGGGCCCCCTTTAGAGAATGTCCTGTTGGTAGCTGTCTCCTCTGGAACAAAGAGGCTCCAGCTGTGGGTATGGATTGAAGGGAGAGGTAGCCTCTCAGGCAAGCAATTTGGAGTCATTTAGGAAACCAGTAGGATTAATTTAATTTGGAAATGGGAAGTCTGAGTCAGTGCAGCTTTCGGACCACTGCTGTCCTGTGCTTGAATTCAGGGGGAACCTGGGGAGGCCTGGTGTGTTCTGCTGCTCGTTCCATTTCTGAGATATGTAACTGCAATGGAATTACATTGTGCAGCTCTGTAGTTTTAACAAGATGGGAGAGATGTTGTATGTCACTGGTTTGACATTGGAAGGATGCAGTGTCAATCTTTGCATCAGGTGAAGGCTGGTGTCCTAAGTAAGTGCATCCTTAGGATTGCTGCTCTCCAGCATTTCAACACTAGCAGTGTTCCCACAGGAAGAAGAGAAGAATTCATGTGTGTCACATAGTGCAAATTCAGATAACAAGAGATAGGCATAACCCAGTTAAAAGGGTTCATATAATGGTTTCCTCATCTTTTAGCTTCTTCATCGTAGTCTGTTTGCAGCCGTCTCATCTGTGTTGAGATGCCCAGGCATTAGTTATGCATGTGTAATTACAGCTATGCATGTAATTAACTGCATTATCAGTATTAGCCAAAGGGAAAGAGTTGTGTGTTTTAAGGATAGTTGTCATGTGTGGTGTTATTTCATGTGCATACTAAATGAGACAAGAGGCATCACTTCAAGAGAAACCTTGGATCACAGACTGGTTTGGGTTGGAAGGAACCTTCATATATTGCGTAGTCCAACCCCCGGGACCTATTGTTTTGGCAGTAGTACCACCACTGAAAAAGAGTAATCAGTTTTAATGCCATGAGCTTGCAAGTGCTGCAGCAACGTCTCTGAATCCACAGTGTTTATTGAAAGGGATAGGTAAGTTATCTACTGTCAGTGTGGATACTTGATCTTAACCCATTCTGTGGAGAAGTTACAAGTGGGAGCAAGGCATGGGTGTGTTCTGTATTGATAAAGATAACCTGAAGCAATTGGAAGGCTTGGAGGTTGTTTTGAGCATCTTAATTTGAAAATACAAGGGTAGATAACGGGCAGAATGCAGGCAGAAAGAGATATATTTGCAAGCTGTTTTCTGAATAAAAGCTGTGGAGTTGCCTTCCCTAGGGACAGCATGGATGGTATGCATCTGCAGTGGGAGCTCTAGGTCTCTCCTACTGTTTTTCAGATTAATATGAAGTTATTGCTGCAGGTCTAGTGCCTTAGTGAGCTGATTGAGCCAAATGAGCAGAAAAAGTGGGCAGAAACCATCTTTTTTTTAATCAGATATAGACAGAATTGAACTGCTCCATCTACCAAATAATGGGAGAGGAGCTCAGGGGAGCTCTGTTTAGGTCTGACTGCCCAGTATTTGCATTGAATAAATCTACTGTATCAGCTGTAGGTAGCGATTTTGGAACTCTTTTAGTAGATGCCAAAGGCAAAGAAAAACGTATTTGATGGTTGGATTCCATTTGAGATAATCTATTATTTGTCTTCATTTCCTAATCTGATGCTGGCAGAAAGCCTTGTGAACACAAAGTCAAAGGAAAAGGGGCTTTCTTAGAAGGCGCTTTGTCAACAGATGTGAACAAAAGTGGTTTTAAAGTGTTACTGAACCATCGACACAAGTTCTTAAAGAAGTGTACTGAGACTGGGGGAGTAAGAATCCTTCCTCTGGGGGCTGGAACTGGATGATCTTAAGGTCCTTTCTAATGCTGACCTTTCTATGATTCTATGATTTCTGTGATTCTGTGACATCTAGAATTCGTGAAGGGAAGGACCATCACCTCTGTCCTTCCTCACTGAAAGAGAGTTTGTTGTTCTGATAATTCCTTAGCAACAGCTCTGTCCCTTGGGCAGTAGTTGCTGTGTATTACTACAGGTTGTCCATGGATGAAAATCACGAAGTACAATATGATGTAGATGAAAAATACTAATCCTTGGCATTCTCCATAATTTTATGGCTTGAATTCATGCTGACTCCGTGTCTGGATGTCTCCACTTTGAACTGAAAGAAGAGCTTGAGTGTTTTGGTTTTGTTTTCTTTTACTGAAAGAAGAACCTAATCTGTAACTTTTTACTGGCTTAATGGAGAGAGCTGTGTAGATGATTATCTTGGTCTAATACACTGAAAGGTGATAATAATCATATTTTCAATAAAAATATTAACCTAATAATACTGAACTACTGTGATAGCTCAGTTATTCCTGCTAACAACGTCATTCAGTCCAGTGAGATAAACTGTTGGAGATTCTGGCCTTTAGAAGAAGGTGAGTTATCTCAGATACACAGTGCTGTAGATGTTGACTCTTCAGATGGGACAAGTGTGTAACCTCTGTGTGCAGAGAATCAGTCCCTGGGTTCTCAGTTCAGCCCTGAACAGTGCTGAATGAAAGAATGAGTTCAAAGAAAGGGAAAAACCTTCCTTGCACTGTATGAGAAATCCATGCAGATTGTAACAGTATTCAAATGTACTTTTGCTTTTCTAAGGCCCGACACTTGGGCTACTTCTGGTCCCATTTTGCTATTTGCAGAACGATTTGGATACCATAAGGGAAGAAGTTGTCTATTTCTTTCTCACTGGTGTGCTACTAAAGAAGAATCATTGCATTTAGGAAGAGAAGGGCCTTCTCTGATTTTGTGGTAGCAGAGCTATGTGTTAAGAGCAGCAGTTTCCCATGACACGATGTGATTATGTTGCTGAAATGTTTGCATAAAATAACCTATCTTTCTGCAGTAATTCCTTTAAACCATTTCTTATAGAAAATAGCATCTTTCTGCAGTTATCAATGGCTTGCCTTGTGCAGCCATCAAACGAAGAGCAAGGCTGTGTTGGGAAGAACCAGCAGAAATTCAGATCACTTGGCCTCACCATTTGCTTCTGCAGAAACAGGGTGGAATTACTGGAGCGTTGTTTACAATGTACCCACGTTGTGGGTACATGAGATCCACAGCGGGGCTTCTTTTCCTTCTTTTCTGCAGAGCATTTGTATGTAGGTAGAAGGAAGCAGGTGCTCGTTGCTGCTGAAAGCCATTGTGTGCTACCTGCCTCTTTGGAAAGGGAAAAAATGGCCTGCGTTTCATTTAAAATCTGCCAATGCCAGTGGCATTTTATGTGTTTTAAATTCCCCTTTTAAGCCCCACGTCTTGGACTTCCTTATCTCCTCTCACAAAAAAAGAGATTGTTCGGTTTCGGTCTCTTTGTTGGAGCTGTACTGCCAGGAGCCTTCCTGGCTTCTGGCACTAGCAACAGAAAATGCTGCTCTTGAAAGAATGGAGTATAGTTTAGGAAGGGTTTTGGGGTGGGGGGGTACCAAGACTGGTAGCAAAAAGCAGAACTTGGCATAGCAAAGAGGTGGCTGAAAAGGCATTCATGTTCCTTGAAACTTTTGACGATGGTAGAATAAGGTTAAAAGAGAAGAAAAGAGAAATACAGCAAGCGGAAGGGGAAAGCATTAGCAGGCCCAAAAAGGGGAGGGTATAATCATGTATAGGCATCATGTGTTTTGCAAGATAAGCCTGGAACAGGGAGTTGGTAACCCCTAGAGTTATAGCTGAGTCATTTAAATCTATGTGGTATGTAACTATGTATTTTGGGTTTCCCCCTCTTACTCAGCCACACAAGCTTAGTCTGTCAAGGGGTGTGGGCTCTGAGTTTGGGTATTGCTGGGCTGTTGTATAGCTTACAGCTGCCTCTGAAGAATGGAAGGGTGAAACGTAATGGCACATTGGTCAGGGGAATATCCCTCTGACACCTCCACAGCTTGAATACGTGCTTATTTTGACATATACTGTCCAACTGGGTGAAAAATGACTAGCTGGTGGCAGTGCAGGACTGTAGCATGTTCATCAACAGCCTCTGCACCCTGGGTGAATGCCATTATGAGTTGTCTACCATGAGGCTGCCTTGGGAGTAAGGAAGCTCTTCAGCTAGGAAGCTTATGAGCTTTTAAGGCAAATCCTAGATTATTCTAGGTCTTTTAAGGCATGTGTGTGTGAAGACAGGAAGGATTCTTACTCCAATAAAATTACAGTTAAATATGTGCTTAAGGTTTTGGGGTTTTTTGCATGTAATGCTGTTGATTCTGTACAAACCAAGGCAGAAGTGGGTCATGCTCTTTTTTTTTGCAGTGCAGACATGAATAATGATGGAGATTAAATGCATGGGTCAGATCAACAGCGTAGGAAGCACCCATCTTATGCAGCTATGCTCCTGACAATAGCTACTTTCTAAACAGCTTGGAAAGTCTTCCTATGAAGATTTTTGCTACTTAGAAGACAAGAGATTGTAATTTGCATTCGGGAAGCATTCATTTAATTGAAATACTTGGCTTTTATGTGCATGCACATGTGTACAGACATGCAGTATGACAGCACAGTAGGGCAGCAGGGTCATTGCTTGTCTTTTTTAATGGCTGCAAGTGTTAAGAAATTAGCCATTAAACTGTAGATGGAAAAGGGGTTCCTGTGGTTTAATGGGAACTGTGGTTGGATGAAGGACACGTATGGCTGTGTTCTGTGTGAAAGAGTCTGAAGTCTGCTGTATTAATGGTTTTCATCTCATTTCTGTCACCTTTAACCCTGGGAATTCTGTATAGCTAAGAAATTAACCCACCAGCAGGTTGTTTGCTATTCATTTCGGAAATCCACTGTGCTGCAAAGCCTGTAATGTCTGTCTCGTGGTAAGGATGAGTGTTCTGCTGCAGCAGTTGGGGGTCTCAGGTGTGTAGTGAGGCACAAAGCCAAAGCCAAACCCAGGCTGCTCCTCAGTGCTGCAGACGCGCTGCTGGCTTGTAGTTGTTGGAGCATGGTCCATTGGATCGTATTAGTGCTCCTAGAAAGCAGTGGGTGTTGGGTTTTGTTTCCTACCTGCCTGTTGGAGCATCCCCTTTTAAGGGCCGAGTACTGTTTGTAATGAAGGGATCATAGTATATTTTCCTGAAAGCTGAAAATGAATGAAATGAATCAGTCCTTCGTGCTCTTCTGACTTCTGCGGGAGCACAGGATGGTGGCTGTCAGGGTAATAGGCAACGCATCCAACCGTTTTCTCTCAACGTTGTTGCAAGACCTGTGGAAATGAGTGGATCTCCAGGGTGTTAAAAGAGAATAAAGTTTTATTGCTAGCTGTAAAGCTGTTGGTGGAGGGAGTAGTTACACTAAGGCAAGATGAAGTTTAAATCTAGCCCAGCCTGCCTGTGAGGATCCGTATAGATATACATCCGAAAGAAGCACCTCTTTAGAAGGTCTTTCAGAGGAGAGGTGATGAGTTACTGTTGTGAATAGCTTAGGGGCTTCTGGATTAATTTAGATTCTCTGCTATGCTTGCTCCTGAAGGGGAGCCATGCTTCTTCCAGTACCTAAAGGGGCCAGCAAGAAAGCTGGAGAGGGGCTTTTCACAAAGGCGGGTAGTGACAGGACGGGGGAATGGCTTGTAGCGTTTTACCTTCAATACACATTTTACCATGGAGGCAGGCAAAAGGAGGAGAAGGAAACAAACGTCTGCCGATATAACTTGTCCTGACTCTTCCTGCAGCTCTGAATAACCAGCAGTGCGTGGAGAGCTGCTGGCAGCCCCTTTGCAAAGCGCGCAGCTTCCACAGCGCAGCCAATGACGGGCTAACTGCTCCCATCACACCTGCATAGACCTTTCTATCTCTGTGGAGCACATTAGCATTCATCAGAAGTTACTGAGCCACAGTGCATCCCAAACTCCTTTTAAGTAGTTCTCTTGTTGTTCTCCTTGGGCTGAGTACACCCTTCCTAAGCAATACCTTATTTTTCTACCCTATAAAAACCTTTGGGTTTTTTAGTTAAAGGGCTGAGAGTTGGAGAAATGAAACCCAATCCGTGTATTCAAGCTTACCTTTTAATGGGGATTTTATACCCCCGTGTCCCGCTTTTTACCTCTGAGTTCCACCACTGCAAAGCTCTGGTCTGTGCTGGTTTTATGAATGCAGTAACACAGCTGGATTGCATGATGTGACACATGAGTTGGAAAGCTTTGGATGCCAATTCTCTCACCTCCCTGGGTGTTAACTCAGTTAACAGCTGGCTTCCACGGAGGGCTGTGTTCTGCCTCAGTATTGCTCATTGATCAGATGATGGTTACTCAAACTGCACGGGAACTCCATGAGCCTTTTCCATAGGCGAGGGCCTGTGCTATTCCGGCATCTTGCTGTGATCTCACCAGTATGTGCCTGCCAAGCGCTTAGTTTGATTTGCTGTCCTCATTTTCTATGTAGACTTAGGCAATCATGAAAGGAAAGATTAAATCAGAGTGAGAATGACTATGCAAATAGCTGATGGAAATACAAGAATGGTCAGCAACGGCTACAGAGTTGTTTTACTTCAGATATTTATGTAAGAAATTCAGTAATTACAGAATCAACTAGGTTGGAAAATACCTTTAAGATCATCGAGGCCGAGGTTGATCAAACATGCTGTGTTTTGCTGGGGCTGGAAGGAGATCTTATACAATGAAATTGAAGTATTAACTGCAATTGTCCTTGTTGCTTTGTAAGCCAAAGCTTTAGGCTGGATTTCTGCTGGCAAAATATATTATGTGTGGAGAGCAAGAAGGGCTCCTGTTTCCAAAGCTGGTCATCCCCTGCCATCCTCTCAATTTTTAGCTTGGTACCCTTAGAAACAGCAACTGACTCAGCTGTGCATTTGTGTGGGATCCGTGTCTCTTTCCCCCTTGCCCCTCTGCAGTGACTTTTGTTTGGTGAGCTGGTCCAAGCCAAGTCAGCAGAGCAATCGAGGTCCCGGAGATGGAGCAAGAGTTCAGGCAGGTTTGTGAAAGCAGGAAGCTGGATGGAGCAGGAACTTGTAGGGGAAAGATTCTGGTGTGAGCCTTGTTAAGCAGCAGGAAGCCTGTACCAGGGGTTCAGATGGGTTTGCCTTTGCCCTGCTGCTCACTGGGAAGCTCTTTGCTTTTCTCAGTTAGACAAATGTGTGAAAATGAGAACAGGAATCTCTCGCTTCTCTGAGGAAAAGCAGAATGAAAGGGCTGAAAGAGGAAACTTGTGCTACAACCAGATTGCTGTCTCGTAACTTGACTTCTACTCTGAAATGTGTAGCGTGGGGTTTTACTGCACACAAAGCCGCATGGTCAGAGTAGTCACAAAGGGTCTTCCAAATAAGGGAGGTTCAGGCTCTTCTAGTGTTTAAATAAATATACTTGGGAGCACTTACTTTAAATATGAAAAACCTCAACTCTTCACTGCAGCACTGTATCTTGCTCACTTTTAGGCAGTCCTGTGCAAATCATACAATGAAAGAGCAGAATTGGGGCTTAATGCTGCTAATGAAGGAGCCTTAACAAACATAAAAACCCGAAGTACTGTGTGTCCATATGGGATAGTGCTGTGCAGATGGCAGACAAATACAGATGATGAGTTATAAAATCCTGCTTTACTGGGGAGCTCAACTAAAAAGCAACTTTTTACTGCCCAGTCAGGGCAGTATTAATTTAGGTTACAAATTAATTATTTGTGTCTGATGCGGAGTCTTTTGGAGCTTAAGAACATCTTAAAGCACAGACCCATGCTGGGTAGTTTTGCTGTAGCTGTAAAGTCCACAGATTATATTTTGTCTTTTTATAAAATACTTTAAATTCCGCAGGGATGCAGAAGGGAAGTAAACCCTTCCCTGAGCATGATGGTGAAGGAAAATAGGATGCTGATTGTTTCCAAATGCTGCTTGCTTGTTAGGTAAAATTTAGCACTCATTTCCCATTGGAGAAGCCATGTGAATTCAGATGGCCACTGGCGAGCAAGGCACCAGGTCTGGTGAAGTCATCTTAGAGCTGGTCTGATAGTAGCTTCTACTTGGCTTTCCACCATGGCTTTCCTCGGCCCTCAGTTGGTGGTTTAGTCCTTCCTTTTGACCTGCAGCTGGCCAAGGGCTTGAGCAGGCTTTTTTTTCCAGCTGCAACTGGAGAAAGAGCTTAGGAATTTTGTTATTCCTCCTGGCCAATATTGCTTGCTTCTAGTGCCTGTTCATAGATGAAATGAATAGGTGCTGTAACTCAGCATCTTTCTGGTTTTCGAAATAATCAGTTCTCCTCCCTATGCTTGGCATAAATTCCACCTTCAGCCGGAGGAAAGTGTGCTCCCTTGAATTTGTCGTGTGTCTCTCCCTTCTACAGGAGACCTGGAGAGGGGCTTTGGACAAGGGCCTGCAGGGACAGGCCAAGGGGAATGGCTTTAACCTGCCAGAGGGGAGGCTGAGATGAGCTCTTAGGCAGAAGCTCTTCCCTGTGAGGGTGCTGAGGCGCTGGCCCAGGGTGCCCAGAGAAGCTGTGGCTGCCCCATCCCTGGCAGTGTTCAATGCCAGGTTGGACACAGGGGCTTGGAGCAAGCTGCTCCAGTGGAAGGTGTCCCTGTGCATGGCAGGGGTTGGAGCTGGAGGAGCATTAAGGTCCCTTCCAACACAAACCAGGCTGGGATTCAGGGATGGAGTACTTTCTTTTTACTGTTCTATTGTTTCTTTGAAACTGCTGTATTATAAGCCCTTGCGGCATCATGACTCAAGGACTGTTGTGAAGTACATCCACCAATGGCATTAGAGCTGTCACTGCTGTCCGTGTTTCAGCCCATGCCAGTCCTGGCTGCCTTTTTTCTGCTCTAGTCCCTGAGGCTTTGGTCTTTGCAGCCCGAAGTGTTTAAATTCTCACGTGTCTGTTTCATTTGCAGGTCTTGAAATCAGATTTATTTTCAAAGTCCTTTTTGAGAAGGAATGTGTGGGAATGTGTGTATAAGCCATAAAAAATGTTAGTCCTTTGGGAACCACATCATTTTACAGTTTGTGTTCCTACCTACTGATATTTTTAACTAGGCCGTGCTTTCCTTTCTTTTCTTCCCTGTCCCAACCCCAGGGAACACTATTTGAGGTGAACTTTCTTCCTTTAGGATTTTGGATCTCGGTCAGAGCAGGATTATTCATCTTTTGCAGACATTAATTCTGAGTTACCGCTTCTGTAGCTGTTCTGAATGTTATATGCCTCTTCTGGGTTTGTGGGTTAATGTTAATTTAATGCAATTATTTTCAGCTGCTGTCTTTTCCCTTTAAATCCTATACTCTGCTATGCTAAGCTAATGAAACGCAGCTATTGTGGCATACTTGGCTGCGCTGCTTACTAAAGGCGCTCGCAATGTAGAATGCACTAACTGAAAGGTTTTGCTGTCTGCAGCACATGACAGTTCATAAAAGGCTGCAAGATTTCTTTGCCCCACTAAATATTTTGGATTTTTTGGTTTAGTTTTGCTATTTCCGGTTGGAATTCTCTTCTTATGTGTCTTGGTTGAAAAAAACCCCAAAGTAAACCAGAAAAATCCTAAAATCAATTGGTGACGGTGTGGGAGGAAGGAGAGTAAAAGCCTTTCTTCTGCTGGTTCACCTCTCTTGTTAATAGAGATGCATCCCAAGTGTCTCTTAGATGTTTTAGGAACCATATGCCCAGTATGGTGGAAGTTATGCTGGTTCTTCAATAAATGGCACGTGGACGGTGTGTTTCAGGCTCTCTGTGGTAGTAGAGCTCCTGGTAGCTTATTGCAACAAGAATCACTGCTCTCAGGGCTGGACTGCTTTCCAGATGAACTGAAAGTTCCCACCTACTTGAGAGGGTGCAGGATTCGGCTTGAAGTCAGCGCGATGACTTCACTGCTGTATCATGTAGGAGGAGAGGATTCACTGCAAGGGAGGCAACATATGTTTAAACTTAAATATCGTATAATTAGTCAAACTGGCAAAGGAAACTGTGAATAACATAAGGGATATGTATTAGGTCCATTTTATGATGCTTAAAGAGTTCCCCAGTGCGAGAACCCCTACCTCAATATTAATCTTTTAAACACGTTGCTATCCCACTAATGGATGTGTCTGTCTCTGTCAGCAGGAGTTGGTTTGCTCTGCCTCTTCCTTAGGTGTGTTGATGCACCTGTTGTGGTGGGGAATAAGCTCAGTCAGGGAACCCATCCAGGTTAAAAATAAACTGGTTTTCAGATTACTCCTCTGCTCGCTGGAGGCTTGGATCAGTTCCCCACGTCACACTGCAAGTGCTTTGCCTAATGTGACCGGGGGACTCTGCTACAGAAGGGGAGTGAAAGGACACGAATGGAAAACCTGGACCCTGGGGGGAATGTCTCTGTAAATAAGCCTTCAGGGGAGATGGTAGGCGTCAGCAAGGATCCAGCAAGCTTGTGAATGAGAGCAGCATGCGGCTCCTCCGGCTGTGTGTTTTTAAGGACTATTAACAGGTTTAACTGTGTGGGTATTCTTCATTACTTAAGTGAAAAGATGGGCTTATTCTTGGCAGGGCGGATGCTACTAAAATCAGCCCCTTTTTTACTAAGGTATTATTCAAGCCCAGTGGCTGTTTCTCACCCCAAATCGGTGACTGTTAGATTTCCTGACCCCATCACATTGCCCATCACTTCGGCTTTCTGCAGTAATCCCCTTCATCTCCTAGAGTTGGACCCAGAGCTGGCATGGCGGAGAGAAGGGAGGAGGAACAAGGAGTTTTATTTATAACCTTTTCTCTGTGTAGCGTATGGTGCCTTGAAATTCACTCATTCTGATGTAACATGGGTTGTGTGTGTGTTGGGGCTGATGGTGCCAGCAACAGCTACTTGCTTCGAATGCGCCCACGTGAGGTCTCAGGGTGAAAATCCTTTTGCAGGGTGATCCATTCCATCACCTCTCAGTGCTGACTGAGAGCGCTCCTGCTGCCTGACTTAAGCCCATTGCTGTACTAACCTGGTGTTTGAACCAGGTTAGCTCTCAAATCCTTCTGTCCTCAGTGTGAACTCTAACACCTGTGTGTGCGGGTTATCAACCTTCTGTTCTGGAGCCACACTTCAGAGGAAACAGTGATTTGTATGACCTAGAGTGAAGGAGTTGCTACCAGAACGGATTTTATTATGCTCGTTTGCAATTAGTTACCTGAAACTTTTCTGCTTGCATATGGTTTCAGTGAAACCATCTGATGCCTCTTACTCTGTGCACAAGGTGCTGTGAGGAGGCAGTTCTGCTTGACTAGCTTTGTGCTGGACCGTCATGCTTCATTGTAGGAGGCCTGCTTCTGTTCCTAGAAGAGCTTTGTGCAGGACCGTCATGCTTCATTGTAGGAGGCCTGCTTCTGTTCCTAGAAGAGCTTTGTGCAGCAACTAGTAAGTGATGAAGAGCTGGAGAAAGAGCTTTGCAAAAGCCCAGGAATGGATTTTCATAGAAGATAGGAGTGATGGGTTCAGACTTAAACAGGGGAGATTTAGGTGAGATGTAAGGCAGAAGCTCTTCCCTGTGAGGGTGCTGAGGCGCTGGCACAGGGTGCCCAGAGAAGCTGTGGCTGCCCCATCCCTGGCACTGTTCAAGGCCACAGGGGCTTGGAGCAAGCTGCTCTAGTGGAAGGTGCCCCTGCCTGTGGCAGAGGTTGGAAGTAGATGAGCTTTAAGGTCCCTTCCAGCCCAATTCTATAATTCACTTGAAGGCTTATGTGTAAGGATGGCTCTGTTGGTAGCCAGGTACCATCTTATTCTTTGGGATAATGATGTTGCATATGAATCACATTTTCATATGGGTCTCATTTGTTTATTAACTGCACTCTGCTGTCAACTGTGAGAAAAAACATCTTATTTCTGAGGTTACTCACGGAGCTGGCACAGTGAGGTGTTGTATGGAAAAACAAAAAACCCACCCTGTGCAGCTGCCAGGAGTGTATCTGCTGTCCTTTTCACTTGGAGTACCACCAAACTGGAGGAAAACTAGTCTGCTATCAAGTAAAGAAAGCAAACAAAGTCTTATTCTCCCTTGTGTTTGTAAGTGATGAGAGGAAAGGGAAAAAGAAAGTTGAAATTTGGGGGTGGGGGAAGAGCATTCCTTAATAAACCCCCGTGTGTGTGAAGCCATCTGTGACAGCAGTGGTTTTGCACCACCAAAGGAACTCTTGGCTGGTTCTCTCAGAAACTTTACAAAGAAGCGTGACTTGTTGGACCTTTCTTCACAAACGTGCTCCCACGGCTGAGGTTGGACATAAAAATTACTCATCCTTTCTTTTTTCTCTAATTGCATAATTATCTGCATCACGCAGAACAGCTGATCCTGAATTCCTGCATCGCCTGCTTATCAGATGGGTCTCCAGAATGGCCGTGGTGGTTTTTCTAACAGTTCTGTTAAGCAGGATTTTCTCACAGTCCCAGACTGGTTTGGGTTGGAAGGGACCTTAAAGCTCCTCCAGCTCCAACCCCTGCCACGGGCAGGGACACCTTCCACTAGAGCAGCTTGCTCCAAGCCCCTGTGTCCAACCTGGCCTTGAACACTGCCAGGGATGGGGCAGCCACAGCTTCTCTGGGCACCCTGTGCCAGCGCCTCAGCACCCTTACAGTGGACAACTTCTTCCCAATGTCTAATCTAAATCCAGATTGCTCTGGTCTATCTTGCTGCCATTGTATCAGCTTCAGTTGTGATTTCTTAGAGCATGTTGGTTATACTTCATGTTCTTAAATGTGAGGTTCCTGCAGTTTTCTTTCCTCATCTTAATCTCTTTTCAGCTTTCTTAAGGTACCCTTCATGCCACCTCTTCCATTGCTAATAGTGATTCCAAACATATCTTTTTGTCTCACCTGGACTTTGGCTTTCCCTGTGCTACTCCTGCCTCTGAAATGCCTTACCAATACTCTGCCACGTTTGCCCACATGTCAGCAAATCCGTAGCAAGAGCTCCAGCTCAGAGGTGCTGACAGGAGGCAATCAGATTCAAAACAGAGTCAAAATATTCCTCATTCATCACTGGCTTCTCGCTGCACCTTGTCTATTCCTTTTTGTCGCTTAGATTGTCAGCCTCTTAGAGTAGAAGACAATTTTCTTTGTAAATTGGATAACACTGAGCACTTCATAGGTACTTAATAAATAACAAATCAAATAATTTATATCCAGGTAATAGCCTGGTTTTATACAAATCACATACGCTTGTCTTTTATATCGCCTATTCCTATTTTTTATCCACTTTGCTAAGCAGCATTTACATAGTGCAAGCTACCATTGCAAAGCAATGCTTTGAGTCAGACTTGCAGGTAGATTTTTTATAGTTCTGTGTTGATGTTTTTTGTCATGCTTGTGTTTTTTGGGCTGGTTATTCTTTTGAGGTGTCGTGGTTTAAACCTCTATAACTCACGCAGTTGCTCTCTCACTCGCTCCCCCCTCTTTCTTCCCCCCATTCCCGGAGGGATGGCAAGGAGAATCGGAAGAATGCAACTCCCACAGGTTGAGATAAGAACAGTCCAGTAACTAAGGTATAACACAAATCACTACTGCTACCACCAATAATAATAATGACAAGGGAAATACAAGGAAAGAATACAGTTGCTCACCACCTGATACCATAGATATGTTATGATACAGATAAGATATGTTATCATTCCAGTGCTGCTTGGATCCAATATACCTTACGTTACATAGCTCATTAAAACTATGAAGCCATCTGGCTGTGGATAAGCTTGGTCCCTTGCTGTTAGGGACCTAACTGATCTCCCTACCCTTATTTTCCATACAGCTTTGAATCCAGGCAGTGATGGGCATTTCTGCTGTTTTCCAATTGGCTTTCTAGTCCGACTCTTATTCTGCTGGAGCCTTGTAAAAAGGCTGTGGGGAGGAAGGTCAGTCCAGACCAAGCTGGGAACTTATTAGGATGCTGCAGCTACATCCAGATTGTGTGGCGAGTGTATGTCATGGTCACATCTTGGTTGGCTGCGGAGTGGTAGCCCAGTCTGGCATCCGCTCGTGAATTTTCTTCTACTAGTTCAGCCCCAGAAGGTGACGGCTGTATCTCAGACTGAAGGTGAAATCATGGTGTGACTGGGGCTTAGGTAGGCAATATTTAACTTGAGGCAGAGGTCTAGTCAAAGGTTTTAAGAGGCATTTGTGCTGATGGCCATTTCATCCCATGTGAGCTTTCTGTGGTTCCCCACCACATGCACCATTTTTACTCTGCAGGATGGTGTTTCGAATGCCACCTCGTTTGGACAGAGTGAATGTGCGCCAAGTTTAATGTTGAGGCACGGTGTGAGGAAAAAGGGGCTGGAATTCATCAGGTTCAAAAGCTGCTGTTGTGCCTCTTGATGTGACAGAAGTATTTGCGAATACTGTTGTATCCTGTGCAGCGAGCAGTCCCGGTCGCATCAGCTACGCATGATGCTGTATGCACCACATCAGCTGTGGCTACCCATCTCCATTTCCCTGCAGTTTAAGTAGTTGCTCCAGGCCTATGATGAAAAAAAGCATCAGTTTCTCTGGTTTGTCGCCTTGCCTATATTCAGTTGTGTTGCATATGCTTATCCTCACTTCACCCTAGATTTTGTTCCCAATTATGTTTAATAGGCACAGGGTGAATGCACTTCGCATTTAGACTGCTTGCATGTTTTGTGTGGAGTTGTACCTGTCTGACTTTTCCAACCCCAGGTTATTCTCACAAGAGCCATTGAGCTTCAGCCTCTCATGTCACAGGAGAAGATCCTGAGTTTTGTTTCTTGCTGCTGAAACTGAGTGAATTTATATCATGGTTCCACTTAAATGCTGATTTTACTCCTATGTTCTCTGCTTTTTGTATGCTTCTAGTTTACAAAAGAAACCTACTTGTTTTCTATTGATTTAGTAGCTAATGCTGTCTGGTATTGCTGTCTGAGAGGGGCACTGTGAGAGTTAATGCATGGAGAGTTGTGAGGCATTTAGTTCTGTAACAATGACCCGCATAAGAACTTAGAAGGAAACAGGTTATTTGCATGTATGCAGTTAAAATATTCAGGCAGTCTGTGACTCGTGAGCAGTGGAGAATACTTAGATAATGGAGCTGTAGCAAACCAGCAAGCACAGAGCTAGAGAATGTTGTACTGGTATCCAGCATAAATGTTCAATTTCAAGTACGTTACTTGACTAAATACTATAAATCTCTGATTACACATTTGTGTCTATAAAAGATGTTTCCTAATGTTTCTGGGAGATTTAGTGTGAAATATCAAGTAAATAACAAAGCAGCAATGATGTGCTTTAGAATGCCTTTAAGTTAATGAGAGAGATTTATTTAAATTAGATGATACTTCATAGAATGCTGCGCTCTCTTCTAGATTACAAATCTCTGCTGTTTAAATATTCTTCTGTGGGGGCTGGTGATAGGAGTGGGAGGAGATGCATTTCTAGTTTCATCTGTATCCTTGAATTAACTATGAAAAAGGTGGGTTCTTAATTTAAATCACTGAAGATAAAATCTTAGTAAAAACACAGTTTATAGTCTTCTGCACAGGCTTCCACAACTCGATTTAGTTTTATAACTGTTTTACTTTCATTGGTTCAAGTGTTCAAGGCCAGGTTGGACGGGGCTTGGAGCAAGCAGCTCTAGTGGAAGGTGTCCCTGCCTGTGGCAGGGAGTTGGAACTGGATGAGGTATATGGTTCCTTCCAACACAAACCAGGCTGTGGTTCTGTGATATTGGGAATGTAGATTTTTCACAGCAAGACTAATGCTGTGCATTAGTTCCTGTCACTTTCATAGCTGAGCCTTGTCTTACCATCCAACTTTGGCCATTGATTCATGTTCCCCTGATGATAGAGCAGGGTAGCTTTCTCTTCCCCTGTTTGGGGGACCAGCAGTGAAGCCTGGTAGAACTTTATTGCCTGGTTTCAGGTCTGGAGAACTCTGAAGGAGGCTGATTTAATTTCACTGAAATTAAGCCATCTACGTGAAATTAATGCAACAAGCTGTATCAATTTATCTGTAGGCAACCATTGATCTTGACAATGGTAGAGAACAGAGGTCATGTGTGGAATCTTCCTTTTGGATTTAAGGGACAATAAAACTGAGAGATCTGGTTGAGACTGTGTTTGAAGCTGGTTTTGCTGCAAGTTCTAAAATAAAGATTTAGTTTCCAGTAGATAGGAAACATTAAACCTCAGATGAAGGTCATCTGCATTCTGTTACTTATGGGTATGTAAGTGGGATATTGGTGTGTCAGGAGGTGGCACATAGGGTACCATCAACTCATCAGTAATCTTAATCTATCATGCTAAGTATAAGGTAGTTTATCTTCTTTGAGAAAGCTGCCTATGCATTTAGTATATGCTGAGGGTTTGCCTACATAGGAACACTTGAAAAAAATTAATCTGGATTAAGGTATGCTTTGAAAGTGGATTAAATTACATAGTACTCCTATAAAAGGACTTCTGAGCAGAATTTAAGTGGCTTTAGTTTTAGTTTCTTTACTTCCTCAGTTAATTACATTAAATCAAATTAAAGGCATTTATATTTTACTCAGACGCTTGTAGAAGTTTAATGTAATCTTATTAACCTGCTTGTAGTAAAGTTTATCTGCATTTGCATTCATTATTTTCTTGTAGACACATTGAAGCATGTTCAAAGGAGCAGTGGATGAGATCAGTCAGTAAATTTACAGTTGATATTTCTTGTGCACTGACATTTGCAGGTGGACCAGCTCTGTCTCTCTACTTGGTGGCATTTCCCAGCCCAGTCTTCTGGATCTCTCGTCCCTCATTTGCAGGTTGTCAGTGATGGTTCTGATATCCTTGAAGGGACTAATAGCCCTCCATATGAGAAATGCTAAGGAACAGCTGTCTGGTGGTGTTTGATTAGCGTCCAAATGGCAATCTGAAGTTTGGCTTTGTTCATTAGTGTCATGAACAAAGGTGAAGGTGGAGGTGGGGAGAATTAATGATTTACAGGAACTTTACCAAGGCATAGAGTGATTTTTCTGTAAGATTGACAGACACAAACTGTGGTTTTAATATTGCACGGAGTTCAGGCATCTACATCTGCTTTTGCTGCACTTGGCTTAGTAGAGTTGTGCAAGAAACAATATGCCCTGTATTTGCAGGCTCTTAGGTGAGGGATGTATACATACATTAACCAACAGATGGTAAATATGCGGGGGGAAGAGATATCCCATATAGAAGTGGAGAGAAAAAATGTGAGAGAAACCTTGCTTTGGCTGACCAGAACCTAACATTGGAGAAGTTGATTTGCCAAATGGCAGCAGGAGCTTTGGAACTTTCAAAAGGCACTGCTTTTCCTTCGTTGTTCAAGGCTTGATGTAAATCCAGTGACATGGGGTACTTGAGAATAGTAAATATTGTTATGCACAAATAAGAATGAATGGCTTGCAAGGTTCATGACAAATTACTCATGTTGGCATTGCAGTGTGAGGGCTGTATAATGCTGCTGTATGAGACAGACAGTGATTGTAAGTGCTCCCTCTGAATATGCAGAACCGTGATCTCTGGCGCATGTTACTCCTGTATGTGGCAGCATATTAGCAGTGGGCAGTTGTAGCATCTGATGATTTGCATTGCCAAGTGATGCCTTTGCACTCAAATCCATAAGAAATCAACCTTTTCCTCTCCCACCCACAGCCCCATTGAGAAGTGAAGCATACTGAGTTGCAAAAAGTATGTCAAATATGCATTTAAATGCTTTGCTTCTCTGACGTTTCATTTGATATGTGCTACATGTGACTTGGAAGCATAATAGCACATTGTCCTAGTCTGATGGAGTTAGACAGTGTTTGATCTCTTCAACTGAACAAATGTATTGTTTTAATGCTAAGCAAAAGACCTTTTAAATAGAACTGATTTTAGGCATTTTTTAAAGAGAAACCAGGATGTAGCTGTGGCTTCTTTTTCCTTCTGAATTTCCAGCAGTGTGACAACAGATAAGTAACATTCCCTTAGGCTGCGGTTTGAATGCACAAGAGATGGTAAATTCTGTGGTAATGCTAAGCCCCTTAAAATCCAGTTACTGTAACTATGCAGTGTGTGTGATAAACTTTGGGGTTTTTTGTTGTTGGTTTGTTGGGTTTTTTGTTACATTTCTAGAAGTTATTAACAGCTTTGGAAACTAGCATCCTTTCAGGGCCAGGTTGGATGGGGTTTTGAGCACCCTGCTCTAGTGGAAGGTGTCCCTGCCCGTGGCAGGGAGTTGGAACTGGATGAGCTGTAAGATCCCTTCCAACCCAAATCCTTCTGTGAGTCTATGAAATTCCATATATTCTAATGAGTGTATTGGAAGAGTCGTAACTGTTGATGTACTGATGTTCATGAAACATCTGGATGGTGTACCTGAAAGGAAGGAGCTCATAGCTTTTCTTACTAAGCTGATGCTCCTATGAGTATGGCACAGGTGAGGGAGAAGGAGAGGCTTCTAAAAAGCATACCTGGCAAATACTGATTTGTGCCAGTAGCCGTTCTTGTCATCTTCTGGCAGCGCTTCGGAGAGACGAGGCTCTAAATCATGAGGCATCAGTTGTGGGTACAGGTAAATCGGAGGTCACTAGTTTGAGTGAAGGTAGAACCAGCACACTCTGTACTTAGCCAGCATTTCTTGAACTGCTGCTACAGTTGTCTGTGCACAGCTGCTGTGAGCGCAGATCTAGTGGGCAGCTCTGCAGCAAGAGTTTTGCCCTCAGCTTGTTCTTAAAATTAACCTTCCATTTGCTTCCTGCTCTTCATCCACTGTTTTTGCAATAACTCTGCATTTTGAGGTAACAATTGGCTGTTCTCCCCTGTGTACGGCTCCTGGCTATAACCAGTTAGGTAAGAGCGTGAGCAAAATGTAAATTCTTTGGTAACTCGGCAGAAGATACTATTTCATCACAATTGCTATTTAATCTTTGCAGAAGAACCTCCCACGCTGAATGTTCTTTTGAGTTATTTGGGGTTGATTTTTCATGAATAAAATTCTTAGTCATCTTCAGGATCTATGCAATACCTTAGAAATGAAGACTCCGTGTGTTTCAGTGGTTGCTTGGTCTCCTCTTGTATCGCTCTGGATTCCTGCGCTCTTTGTAAGCGTGTAAGGAGTTGCTCTCACAGCGGTAGCCTTGGCTTGGGGAGTTAAGTGGTGAAATCCTTCCCATGTGGAAACCAGCAGCAAGGAAACTGAGTTTTCTTTTCTCCCTGAAGCCCTGACAATGACTTTCTGTGTGACCTTGGTGTGAGGATCTTATCAGCAGAGTTTATGCAGATAATCTGCACTTGGATCTTGGGCAGGAGTGCCTTGTGGGCTGCCACGTTGCAAAGCTATATACAGGTAAATGGGATATTTGGCAGCTGATGTATTCCTCCTCCTCTATGGTAAGGACTCTCAAGGGTGAATGGGGTGCTTCATGTTTCATCAAACCTAGACAGGAATCCTAGCCTTCTCTTCTCCAGACTGAACCCCCCGGGTCCCTCAGCCATTCCCCATCACGCTGTGCTCCAGGCCCTGCACCAGCTCTGTTGCCCTTCGGCCCCACTCCAGCACCTCAATGTCTCTCTTGTAATACATTAGCATACCTAATAGTATATACTAATAATATATAAACTGGGAGGTTCCAGAGCATCCTTATGAAGGATTTTGAAGTCACTCAAAGTTAGCAGTGAAACTGACTCCTGTGGTTTTACTGCAAATATCAACTCTTGATGCTATTGTAACAGCCAGAGCTCATGAAGCTATATGACTGCATTAAAAAGCCCAGGTTTGTTCATGGGGATCATAACTCTCATTAGTCTAATTGGTGTAGCTGGAGAAGGTAAACAGTCTAAGCTGCAGAAGTTCATTTTCTGTTATGAAGTATAAAGCAGCAGACTTGAAAGCTAAATCCCAAGTTGGAGAGCACATACTTTGAACTTGCTTGGGTCTGTGTCAGCCTGACTGAAGAGGATAGTTGGTATCTGCAGAGAAAAGGGCATGATGATAAAGCAAGAGATGAAAGAAAACTGTCGTCTACAGGAAGGAGTGAGTCAAGTAACATATGGTCTGTAAAACATGGAGACATAGTTTATAATGTGCGGTAGAGCTACTGTCTCTGATTTTCATCTTTTGTTATGTATTGCAGCTGTGATTTGAGGCTTGTTTCTGAAGGCGGGGGGTGGTTGGTTTGTGGGGGTGCTTATTTGGTTTGGGGTTTTTGCGTGTGCTCTTTTACATTTATTTTTATTAAATCCCAAGCGATCGATTGTTGTTTCTCTTGGGTTTTACTTGTTTTAGTTGGTCATGCATGTGAGTTTGCTCTGGTGCATAGCACTGTGCATTTAGCAATAGTTCATTTAAAATTGTTATGTAAATGATGATAAAAAGCTATTTAATGAAGCAACCTGCTCTAGTGGAAAGTGCCATGGGCAGCATGGCAGGGATTGGAACTGAATGAGCTTTAAGGTCCCTTCCAACCCAACCCAGTTTGGGATTCTGGGATGTTTAAGCTCTTTCCTGTTGCAGGGCTTGTATTCTGAGGTCACTCTTAAATCAGTGACCTTCGTGTGGTACAGCAGTGACAGGCACGGGACTTTTACTTTCTTTATGAAATGAAGTTTTATATTGGATGTGGTGTGTTCCTTTAGACTCCTGCCTGGTCTGCTACTCTTATTGCTAAGGGGAATGCCAAAGTGGTTTTGTCCTATGCTTTGTATGGAATATGGGTGAACTAATGTGAACTAATAACTATACTTGTTTCAAGAGGAGAGACTGGAGCTGAGTAAGCTTAGTGAATGAAAGTTCAAATAAAATCACCGAGGCTTGAATGTGCATTTCCTTTTTGATTAAAAACTTACTAATTTCAAGTCTAAAATCATCTTTACTTTGAAGTGAGGTTTCTTTTTACGATGTAATGAGGAAGCGTTATTCCATCTGATTAAAGTTATTTTACTGTTGGGTGGAGGTATAAAAGCTATTGACTTTGCAGATGCAAGGAAGAAGACCTTTCCTCTTGATGTGAAAAGCCAGTTACTGTGTTGCCAGGAAAAGGCTTTAGTGGCACTAGCTCACCTAATGAGGGCATTATCAAATGAACTCCCATTCACAGGTTTATAGGGTGGTATTTATTAGGCTGAATTGTCTTTGAAACTGCCATTTGATCTGAAATTCTTTGCAGTGCAGTAGTTGGTGGGGGGTTTTGTTTTTAATTCCAGGTCAAGATGAAAACATTTCTGTAAGCTTTGTTTTCCTTTGAACCATAGGAGAAAATCTGTTACCAAATCCCTGTAAGCAGGTTGGCTAATGGTGTAGTTTAGGTGTTAACGTGAAGTTACTGCTTTAGACTTAACAGTAAGCATAAAAAGTAATCATATGAATAGAAATAATGCCTGACAAAGGTCCTCGTTCTTAAATGCTGAAGTTGCAGGGGTTTGCTTTAAATTATGAAGAGGTTGGGTATGGCTGGGGCTGAGTTTGTTTTATTTTCAGATTGTGGTATGTTACAGTTTTGTTTTAACGGCATAGGCTGGAAGAGGAGAATTAATTGCTGTTGTGGTGTAGCGGCATGTCAGTTTGAAGAATGACGGAGTTGTGCTGGATGGGGGTGATGAAGTACAGATAGCAGGCCACAGCTGTAGCCACAAATTAGGCCTCTCAATTTGATGCTGAAAGCATTGCATTAGAATTGCTCTTCTAGGATTACCATGTGGAAAATCTGATGGCTAAAACCAGATCTGAACCAGGGAAGCTAGAACTGCGTACTGCTGCCAATGCCTGTTGGGGCTTCATTGTTCTAAATGAAGGTGACTGTTATACTGAGGGCAGTGCTCTGGAGCTTACTGTTCGTGAAGTGCTTCCGCTGGTTTTTACATCTTAGCGTTTCCTTAAAGCATTAGGGTTCTCAGTAGTTCCTTCCTCTTACAGCCAGAGTACTTTAGGGGAGAATGGGAGTTGTGGACCCACAGAACTTGTCCTTATGTAGGAGGTGTTTTGGGAAGGTGCATAAACTTTGACCCGGCTGAAGTCCTATATAGGAAGGATCCAGTGCGGAGTTAAGCACCACCTTATGAACTCCTGTGGGGATGGGAAACTTCAGCATATGGGTATTGCTCTTGTGTTCTGTGGAGCTACCCGACTGCCGTGGGAATATTAATGTTCCAGGTATTTCCAGGCACAGGACAGCAGTAATGTACTATTAAATCGGATCTAATTTACAGGGATAATTCTGAGCAGTGATAGTTCTGTTAGCAGAACTGCTCAAAAGATCAAAACTGCAGGGCTGGTGTCCTGTGTTTGGGTTGGCTGGCAGACATACAGTGCTAGGTGCACAGGCAGAACAAGAACATGAACTGGAGTGGACTGGCTGAAGCTGTCACAGATGTCTCATAATTGCCAACTACAAAGTTGGCCGGGGCATTGGGTTCTTGTACACCCAAGGCCAAGCAAGGGCTGCATGCAAACTGTGCTTATCCCACAAAGTATAGGGGCTGGAACCAAGAAGACGCTGAGTAATAAAAGACTGTGCATGGTCCCCCCACCACCTCCTTCTTAGAATGTTCCTATTCAGTGAGTGTAGCTCTGTCCTGACCTGCAATATCCCCCTCATTGTTTTTGTGCTAGGAGTTTCCTGAATGCCCCATGGAAAATGTGACACGCTTTGTGATGTAGAACAAATACCTTCTGGAATGGGACTCAACCAAGAGGATAAAACCTCGTCCTGCATTGTGACTTTAATCCAGATTTGCATTCCAGTGAAGGACTTTCGTGGGGAAGGTATCTGGGACGAAGGTAGTGTGATGTTAAAGCACACGGTTATTCTTTGGTTTTGAGGATATATTTATGCACAACTCAGAATCAGAAGATCTCTGACCTCTTCAAAGGAAGAGTCCTTTTTTCTTGTTGATACTTCAGTATCTTTCATGTGCATTTGGCGTTTTGGTGGAGTGACAGATGACAAACTGATGTACAGTAATGGAGGCTATGTTACATTTGGGATGTCGTATTTTATTGTTCGCATCAGCCTACTTTTGTGACTTGCAAAGTGGAATTCCCACCTAGTCCTTCCGAACTACAAGAACACGTTTTTAAGAGAGGAAGCAAGGCTGATGGCTAATCTGGTATTTGATGTATGAGGCTTTCATGATGGACTGTGTTCTTCTACCTCCTCTGCTCGCATTTAGTTTCATAATCACGAAAAGCAAAAACATGAGTAAATCACAGTGGGGTAAAGATCAGACACGTGGTTTTATTTTAAGAAGGGATAAAGCTGAAATCTCACTGAGTGTACATTGTTCAGCACTTGTTCTCTGGGGCATATGAATCAGTCCCTTCATTACGGATCCGTAAGCATTTCCTTTCGTGGTTACAGTGTATTTTCATTAGAAAAACCAATGCAAGACAATACGCGGTGTGTTACTTCTGGTGCTCATGTGCAAAGTTAATGTTGAAAACCAAAAAAAGAAGGCATTTGTGAAGTTTTGACTTCACAGAGTCAGTTTGCTCACTTTATTTATATCTGCCAGCAGGGAGGGGATGTTGAGGAAAGCCTGCAAGCTTGAGAAAGAGGTGGAATGTTCATGGCTATGCCTGGTGTGTCTGGGACATGTTTTCCTGAAGGATTCAGGGTAAAATATGCTTTTGGGGACTGTTTGCTCTGTGTGTGTGTGGGAAGACAGCAGGAAATGTGTGTTTCTCCTTGCTTTTTCTCCTTGCTGGTGGTTAGCATTTGGGACAATGTCACCTGAAGAGGGTAAGGTCAGAACCCGGTGGAGTTATAAATAAGAGCATTAAAACCTTTGAGACCCATCCCCTCACGCCCTTGCTGCCATACCTATACATCCGCTTAGTCTTTGGCCTCCTTTAATTGGAATTGTTGAAAGAGGCTGCTACATGAAGAAACCAGCTTTCCTTTTGAACTTTAAACCTTCATGAAAGCTCCGCTTCTTGGCTTCTGCTGAGCATAGGTTGTTTGAATCTGACAGTTAAAGATAATAAAGGAAGAATTGACATATCAGTGTGCACTTCTGAGATTCCCAAATTGCCAGTGAAGGTCTTGCTTCCCTGTGCTTTAAAAGCTGGGATGTACTTCAGCTGAGAGGGAAGTGCAGCAGTTGGTACAAAACCTCCACCAAAGGCTGGTGCGTGTGGATGGAATCTCTCTGAGGGAGTGAAAGGAAACTTGAAGAACGGGTCATATAAAAGGAAATAAAACACTGTCAGAAAAGAAAAGGGGGACAGGGGAAATGGCAGAGGTGGGAGAGATGAACTGTACTGCCTAGGCTAAAGGTGTTAGTCACAGATTACTTCTATGAATGAATGTCCTGTTTATAAAGAAACAAATGAGTGTCCCTACTTCATCCTTGTTAAAAAAACCCACAGTAAAACTCCTGACGGCTCCTATTCATTCTAAGAGTTGATCATGTGAAACTTTTATATACTAAAAACAAGGAAAACACATTAAAGTCTAATCTCTGCTTGCTCTGGTTGGTCTTAAAGCTGTCATCACTTTAAAGTCATGCAGAAGCAAAACCAGGATCTTAAATACAAATGATTTTTTGCTTCCAGTGACTTCTAATATATATATTGTAAGTCAGTAATTAAAAAATCTCAAAGCAGAGCCAGGTCAAATTATGCTTTAGATGGCATGTAATCTGCAATGCTTGAAAGCAGCTATCATGGGTATCATTGCTGCCTTGGCCATCTGTAAAAGAATGTAATATGTTTTCAGCAATGGCAGTCTAGAGGGCTGCAGCCTGACAGCAGAGACCTGTTGCCCTTCTTTCTCACTGACAGTTGTGCTGTCACACGTGTGGCTGCTCAAATGGAAAACGTGCTCAACAAGGCTTTGTACTTCTCAGCTGCTAGAAGGAACTGGCAGCCCTTGGCATGGCTGAGTTTCAACAGAAAGCAGCAATACATATTGCAGTTGGCTTGGCTGGGGGCATGCAAAACTGCCCTGCTGCCTTCTTCCTTTTGAGGTATGGTTCTTCTTTCTAAAATAAGGTTGATTCGTGAGCCAGGAGAAATAGTGATGGATTTAAGAAAGGAACGGTTAAAAATAGGCAGCTCTTCAATTTATGAGTTTGGTCTTGTTAGATATGAAGTGGTTCCATGAAAGATGCTTTTAGAATTACCCTGAGAAAACTGGGAGCCTTTGTAGCTGTGGGATTTTTCATCTTGCTGTTGTGCTATGCGTCCTCAAAGCAAGAGGCACGTGTTTTCTGTCCTGTGCCTGCCTCTTTTACCATCTGTATTTCCACTTCAGCAATTAAATGACTAAAAGCAAAGGTGGGAGGGTGAGGTAGCCAGCAGCCATGAATTCATTTCACTGTGTAACACTGCAGAGATTATTTGGGGCCAGAAAGAGGTAACTGTCACAGGACAATGGTCTCGTCCTGTCATGTGTGTGCTGAAGATGAGGCAGTTGCCAGGAATGACTGTACCAAAGAGCCAGATGAGGACTTCTTTCTAAGTTGAGAACAAATTAAACTTTCAGGGCTCTAAAACCAAAGCACACGGTGTTTGACAAAGTCACCAGTATTAAATGATGAAAGCCTGAGCAGGAGGAGGAGCATGGTAAAGAGAGCAGCAGCAGTTGCTCGCTGGGCAGTTTCAGAGTATTTGCATTTTGATTGGCTCCATGGACATTTCTGCGTGCCTCAGGGACTCTTAACGTAAGGAAAAACAGCTTTATATGTGAAAATGAATGGCAATGAGGCTTCAGTTTTGTTCCCTGCAGCATGTTCTGTGTGCTCTTTCAGTCTTGGTTTAAACAGATATAGCAGTGATGCTTTTATTTTCCTGGGAAATGAGTTTCCCTTGCTGATTTGCTTTAAAATATGTAATCCACCTAGAAATGGATTCATCATTTTGTGCTGGTATGTGTCTTTGAATTTGGCAGACTAAGAGAATTAGAAGACATTGGCCAATAAATTTAGCCACAAAATGGTTTACCCCTTTCTGTCACCTCCCAAAGTCCATACCTGGGATTCTTGTGAGAAGCCTCATCTGATGGATAACTGCGGCAATGTGCTCTGAAATGCCAGAAGGAGCGCAGACTGCTTCCAGCAGACTCTGGAGCTGCGTCCTCCACTTCCACCTCTCTGGTTTTCATGGCAGGTGTAGAAACTAGGGGTGGGAGCAAGAAATAGGTAAGCCAGTCTTGAGGGCTGGGAAGGGTAAAATGTGGGAAGAACTGAGTGAGTAGCCTGCCTGAGCGCATGAATAAAGAAGGCAGCTGCCCATTCTGGGTGATTTGTCAGTCTGATTTTAGGTACAACCCCCTGTAGCCTCTAAATGCCTCTCATCTTCTCAGAGGAGACGGTGCCCCATTTTATAGTTGGCGGTTGGAGGCACGGAGGACCAAAGGGCAAGTACATGGCCACACACAAAGCCTTTGAATAAAAGAAAATGAAACACAAGTGTTCTGGGTTCCAAGTTGAACATCCTCGTCTTTGAAGCAGAATTTCTGTTCATTTAAGCAGTGTGATTACTATGTGTGGTAGGGACTTTGTCTCTTTAATCAGTGTTGGGGGGGGAAAGACTTGGTAGATAAGAGGTCTGTTTGTGGGTGGGTTTTTTCAGTGTGTTTTTCTCTGGTGTATCTTACACTGTCTGCTAACGATTACATTCTCACCAAGGTCAAATAAGAACCTGCGGCTTTTGAGTCTCAGGAGGTTTGTTTTGCAAATGCAAGAGTATGTTTTTCTATCTTGTTTGAATGGGAGCATTAGACTTTGTCCTGGGCGCTGCTCCAGTGTATTTGCCTACTGGTGCTGCTGCTTCAGAATTTCCTTCAAGTGCCTTCAGTGGAGTTAATGTCATCACTGTTTTCCCCAAGCCCCAGTCAAAGTTGTTGGCGTAGCGAGCGAGAGCAGCGGGGTAAGAGATAGGGCTGAAATCTGTCTTAATTCTTTAACGGCCCACGAAGAGAGCTTGTGAAGGTGGTGTGGCTGGTAGGAGTATACTGCAGGGTATAGGGAGTAGCACATGTGAACAGGAAACATCAATAGTCTTCCAAGCCTTCCTTTCTTCATTCCTCATGTGCACCATCCTCTTAAGTTTTGCATGCCCAAATCAAGGAGAAGCAGTTGGGAACTGCATGTTGTGGAGAACATGTCTTTGTGAGCCCTGTGTGCTGGAGTAGTCTTCTGTTACAAGCAAGGTAGAAGGAAGTCGCATTCATCTTTGACAGAGCAGCAGAATTCCCTGCTGAGAGTGGGGGATTGCAGTTATAACAGGACACACATCCTATTCTTCTGAGCTGGGGAGTCCACTTCCTTGTTACAGGGCAGGTTGTCTGGCAGCTTTGGGAACAGGGTATCTCCTGATCATACTCCTTACTCCACCTTCCGATGGGCTGTGGCTGTGGTTCTGTGAATGCAGCATGAGTCCTGTAGGATGGGGAGCGGGCAGAGAAAAGGAAAGGGAGTGTTCTTTTAGTAGAGATGCGCACTGCGGCTTTGTGGAAATGATTATACTTTCAGTGTACAACCTGTGAATATTGCTTAATATAGCATAAAATGAGAGTGGGTAAGGCTTCCAGTAGTGTTTACTGTTGTCACTGTGCTGCCAAACCTGCCAAGCTATGCTTTAGACTTCACAGCTGAGTGTAAGTGCTTTAGCAGAGGGCAGAAAGAGGGCTCCATTCTGGTTTAGGGAGATTAATAGCTAAATTGCACTTACGACTGGAACACCAGAGGTCTACTGAGGTTAGGTTACTGCTGAAAGCACATGAAAAGTTCCTCTGTTGTGCTTTGTTTTAGTGATGCCATTTCCACACAAAGGGCTTTTCAGCCAGGTATTAGCCCTCTAGGAAGTTCAGCCTGGTCAACTTCGGTTGACAGCTTTGTTTGGAAACACTTCTAACTCTGTCTAACTGAAGTAGACAGTTAACTGAACAGGGATTTGACATCCCTTGCCCCCAAGTGCAATGGGGAAATGTAATTTGGGAACACTGAAGTCTGAAAGCAGGAAGGATCAACAGTGGTTGCTCTCACGGGGGGGTTTAGTGGAGGGATATTACTCTGTATGTCTGGAGATACAAACTGGCAAACATCAGGGCACTAAAAATATACTTGGATTTCATCCAAATACTTTAATCTTTTAATGCCTCTTACCATTATAAAGGAGCTCATTGAGTTAATGAAACATACTGTAATGAACTTAGTAATTGCATATTTTTACATCGTTCCCCTCTGTGGAGCTGAATCTCAGCTGTGTGCCCTGAACTTTGCGCAGGTGAAATAAGCATTGAGTTTTTGTCTCAGGACATGTTTTCATGATGGTTTAAGATGAACAGGTTATATTCCTGCTTTCCTTTTTACTGCTGCCCGTTCTTTATGGTGTCCTGATGCTCAGGTGAGCGAGTGGCTGTCGTGGTTTAAGTGTTCAGGGGGGCGATCCGGCTGAAGATGTCTTTGGGGTTTGTTGTGTAGGGTTAGGTTTTGGACAGTCCATCTCTCTAAGCTGACCTGCTGGACAAGTGCCACTGCTGGCACTGGGGAGGAGGAGGAGGCCAGGCCATGACATCGGGCGAGCAGAGACACCAGACTTTGAATGGCAGGAGCCTGAGGTTTTGGGAGAAGGGTTTAATGTTAGCCGAGAACATGAGGATGGTGGCTCAGGATGATGTATATATTACAATATACTTAGCATAAAACAGTTATGAGGATCCATTTTTTTTGCAATATAAGAAGTTAGAAGCATGCACGTTATCATGCAGCAAAGGCATGCTGTCCTTCTGCCTGTTGCTGACGGCCTCTCCGTGTTCTGTAGTCAGCATTTGTAAGTTCTGAGCAGGTAAAGTACTTGGCAGTAGCTCCTGGATGGAATCAGGAGGGTATTAAATACTTGAGGCCCTCTATTTGTTTTGAGGATAATAGAGCAAAGCATCACACAGCAAGTGCTGATTCACTTTGAATGGGTGTTCTGATAGAAGCTGATTGAGTTGCAGCAGCGATCGGTGACAATTGATGTTCTGGCTCCTGAGAAGGAAACTGCCACCAGTCGTCTTGCTGAATGATGTGGCTGGCACAGTGGAGTCCTCAGTGTGCAGACAGGGCTGGTTGCCTTGTCTGGAGGCATGTGCTGCGGGAAGGTTAGGCGCTTCGTTTATTGATTAGCTAATTTGGAAGCAGTGAGTGTTTTGCTCATTCTTGGCATAACTGTGCCTGTTCCCAGAGAGGCTGGAGCAGGAGCTTCAACCGGAGCATGGAGGTGGGGAAACACAGCTGTGCTATCATCAGCATCTGACAGTGAGAATTAGCTGGAGCCATAGGGGGAGTGTGGGGAACCGTTGTAATTATAGTTACTTATGAGATAGAAGATGCTTGGAGAAGCACTTCATGTATACTACAAAGGTGACTTTTTAACTGATAATGTGCAGCAGGGCCGTTCAGCTTCCATTACTTCCGTACAGGTAAGGAATGACTTTTATTTTCATTTTCTTTCCCTAAATCTTGAATTTAAAATGGGAATAAGAGATGTGCATTAGCAATTGGGGATTAAACTTTATCCTGTTCATTTCTGGCAGTGGAGATTTGCCCCAGCTTGAGGGTGGTGTTTCCTGGCAAACCCACTCCTGAAACAGCAGCCAGATGCTGGGTGGAGATGAGAAGGCTGCTAAAGGGGAGACCTTGGAGCAGCTCCAGTGCCTAAAGGGGCGACAGGAAACCTGGAGAGTGGCTTTGGACAAGGGCCTGTAGGGACAGGCCAAGGGAATGGCTTTAACCTGCCAGAGGGGAGACTGAGATGAGTTCTTAGGCAGAAGCTCTTCCCTGTGAGGGTGCCCAGAGAAGCTGTGGCTGCCCCATCCCTGGCAGTGTTCAAGGCCAGGTTGGACACAGGGGCTTGGAGTAACCTGCTTTAGTGGAAGGTGTCCCTGCCCATGGCAGAGGTTGGAGCTGGAGGAGCTTTAAGATCCCTTCCAACCCAAACTATGTTACGATTGTATGAGAACGACTTTTTCCCTAAGCAACGAAGTCAGCGCACTCTCTAAATTAGCTGGTATTTTTCATGAGTTAGCTTACTTTGTTAAAGTGCCTCCACTTTTTTTGGTGATAATAAACCAGGAGACAATCATAGACCTCCCTCTTTAACTGCAGTGGCTGAGTTGCCAGCCATCCCGTCCCCCGTATTTATTATTTTAGTAGCTGAGCATAATATCATAAATTGGATTCAGTGGGGTTTTAAGCTCACATGTGGGTTGCAGTTTCAGAGTGCGCACATTGCCTGTCCTGCTGTCCTAAAAGGGAGGTAGTAAGCTCTTCAACTGCTGTCTACTGCTTTAATGGCATGAATCTGCAGAGCTTATGACTCAGACTGGTAGAAGGATGTTTGTATCAGTATTCCCTCTTTCCCTGGGCCATGTGGATTTTAATATTGAATAAAGTGTGCAGTATAAGGGGCGACCACAAATTGTACCCAGTGCTTGAATGTGGTTTATTAAACTGTAATACAGAAGCAATTTTCAGTAGTTTTCCTGTCAGAAGTGAAGTTTCATCTTGATGTATAAAATCTTAGCTCCAAGTTACTGAGGACTGAGATCTTCTTTGAATGAGTGCTCTTGGATGCCAGCTAGGAACAGTTACAGACTGTTGTTCCTAAGTTATAACTGAGGGCTGGTTTTAGCATGCTTAGAAAATCTTGCATAGAAGGCAACCTGCTGCAGAAGCAGCTCTTTTGGCTCATTGCGTGCACAGTTGAGTACAGAAAAAGCGCAATACTGGAACACAGATGGGCAGCCTAGGGCTTCAAGAGTGCTTAGAGTTATTATATCAGTGTACTCGGAGGATCACGGGATGCTTGAGGCTGGAAGAATGTACTGGAAGTCATCTTGTCCAACTGCCGTGCTCAGGCAGGGTCATTTGCTGCTTGTGGTTTTGCAAGACAGAGATGAAGAAAGGATAATCTTGTGTTAAAATACCCAGTGTCACATTTAATGCAACGTACCAAGCTTTTACCCAGGACACGTGTCCCCTGGAATTGGGCTGGGTGAGCAGGGTGTTGGCGCTGCTGTCATCTTGCAGTCAGGTTTCTTCTGAAAGGTTTCTAGCATCCCTCCAAAATACCCTCTGCACTCTGGTTGTATGAACGTGGAGCTTTCCGTGTTCTTGGACTCTTCAGTATCTTTTTGCTTGTGATCTTATGCTGGATACTTGAGAAGATAACTCAGGTATGCAAGCTCTTCCGGGTCTAGCATTATAAATTACAAATGATGGCCCCAAGATACGTGTTGGCATTGAAAAGGAAGGTGATAATCTGATTACCATGTCCTCAGGAGGGTGGTTCCAGGCCTGTAGGTACAATGATTAAGCAGTACTCAGCAAAGCAGAGTGGGATCAGTGTTGAGCATTGGCATATGCACAGTTGTTTTTCTGGGATGTGACTGTGTCCACATTTGTTTCTTTAGCATGTCTGTATTCCTGTTTCCAATGTGAGTTTATTCATGTCCATTAAAATGCCAGATCTGCCTCAACAATTGATATTTGGAGGTACAATCTCCTTAATGCAGAATAGCTCAAGTTTTCCCACAAGTTTAGCTATAGACAGGGTCTCTGATATTATCTGTGCTATACTTTTTCCCTTCCTGGGTTATCCCTGCGTTTCGTGTTTGCAGTCTCATTGGGCTGAATATCCTTCAGAGAACTGGCACCCAGAGGTCTGCAAGTGTTAAGGGCAAATTGTGCCTTGTCAATAGGAGGGTGTGCACTGGCAGAGCTAGGAGTCTGCAGGGATGGGTTCAGTGACTGTGTAGTGCTGAGAAGACAGGAAAACATGGGGAGTTTTGACTGATAGCTGTTTTGATGCACTGATTTCAGTGAGTACAAGAGAAGCAATGCTGGTAAGAGCACCTCTGTAGCTGGAGCTGGTGGGGTTTTTTCCTCCTCTTGTTTTCGTCATCTTTGAAGAGTGGTGTCAGTGCCTGGAGACAAAGGTTGATGTCTTCCAAACCTTCGTGTCCTCGTTAGACTCATAAGTGGTACCCAGTCTGTCTTTAGCTGTTTCTTTTACTTCTGGTGAGCATGATGAGCACCGGGCTCCGCTTATTCCCTGTGGAGCCTCAATGGGTGTCTCTTTTCCACAGTACTTTTCTTTGCAGAATGGTTTCTTCAGAAAATACTTCTGTTGTCTCGACCTTCCACATCCTGCCTGTGCTGTCAGTTAACTTGGTTACTTCCTGTAGCATTCATGCATCCCTGTTACCCTCTCTTCCTCCATTTGACTGCAAACTTCCTGACTGTGCTGTTAGTTCCTCTGTATGTGTCATAAGCACTGATAGGGTAAAAAAGAATCTTTTTTTATGCTGCTGCTTCATCTTACTTCTAGTGGGAAGTTTAGGGTTTCTCCCAACATTGAGCTTGTCTTGTATCTGTTATCTCCTTTGGGATATAGCCAGTCATCGTCTTGATTTGGCCTCTGCTGCAGCGAAGCAAGAAAGTGTTATCATCTTGACTCAAGATCCTCTTTTGTGTGTCCCTTCTAGCCCCCGATTTATCCAAATGCCAGGAAAGTCCTAAGTACCTGAGCCAGATCGTGCTAGAAAAGAGAACTGCGACCTTTTGTTATTTATTCTTAGTTGAATTCTAGTCAAAATTGCTTTTCAGAACCACAGCACTTTTGGTGAACTTTTTCAGTTTCTCTTTCTATTTTCAACCAGCCTCTAATAAACCTTCTCCATTTCCAGTTACACTGAACTCCTCTGGAGTGTGCTGAGCTTAAGTATTGAAATGCCACCTCCTTTTTCTCCCCCCAAAAAATTGCATCCATCCGTTTGAGCTGTAATATTTTTCACTGCTTTATTTAATTGTTATTTCAGAGTATCCATTTCTTTTTTCCTTTCATCTCCCCTTCAACTTTGTTATTGCTGAAAGCATTTATTCTATCCTTACAGCCCTTTAAGAGCAGCAGCACCACTGGGTGAAATTAAGGCTTCATCTTTTTCTCATTACTTCCCTCCTACTTCTCAGGTTATGTGGGACCAGCAGGAAAAGAAAATTGTATTCAGCTGGATTTTAAGGGATGTTTTCTGCTGCTTGCTTCGGTTTAGAAGCATCTGGAGTACAGTCCAATGGTAAGAATCAACCCCAAATGAAGCCACAAGCCCTGATAAACTGCATCAACTTTAAGTGGATCCTGAAGTTTTATTCAGAGTAGTATTTGATGTTTTGTTTCTTTACTTGATACCTGCCATGGTCTTTAGATGTCACATTCTTGCAGGTACTCAGCGCCTCTGATAAAGCATGGGTTTTTGGAAGCCTTACCTCTTTGTTGGCGTGGTTGTGGGCTTTTGTATTGGTTTGGTTTTGTGTGTGTTTGTCTTAATTTCTTGGAGCAGTATTGAATACTTTTGTTGGGCACTCTCCTGATCTCTAGTGTGAAGAGCTCGGATATTGACATCTTTAGTAAACGGAGCATCTTCATCTGCCTGGATGGTGTATGAGTGTTAATTAAATTGCCACAAAGGTTCGGATACCTTCAATAATCAAAACCATGTTTTTAGCCCTCTCTCCTCTGAATTATAGACATGTAACTAAAAGTTCCTTGGTAGAAGGAGAGCAATCTTCCAAGAAGCGGGGGAGTTTAAGTTAAACAAGTACCTGGATTTTTTCTGCTATGCTTCAATCTGTGCTTTAGAAGCAAGACCAGACAGCCTGCTTGCTTGAATACTGAGTACATCCAGTCTGTTGGGTTTTCTTTCACCTCTTCTTTTCAAGCACCCTTTAAAGCCGTTTTTTCTCCCCAGTATTGAAGAGTACTTGTTTGAAAGTGGGCCTGTCAATGATAGTGAAACCTCAGCCACATAAAATGCTTCCTAAGGAGAGGAACAAAATGACTGTGGAAAAGGTAAAATACTTGGAATGAAACTGTGAAGAAAGGTTATAGGTATGCGAGACAGGAGATAACCACGCGAGTATTCACCGTCTTTCCTGGGCAGCCTCACCAGTGGGGAGCAAACTGTCCTGTTCTGTACGTTTCACATCCATGCTCCTAAAATCTTTTCCAACACTAGGTTTCCAGGTATTTGGAGAGGAAAAGTGATGTATGTAAACCTGAAGGGTCCAAAACTTATTTTGTCATGATATTAAATGGTGCATTCCTGGACTAGTGAAGCATTGTTGATCAGCAGGTTGTGGGTTCAGCATCAAAGAAGTGTTCCTGTTGGGACGCTGATGGACCGCACTGAGCTGTGGAAGCCTATTGAACGGGGTCAGGTGTTCCTGCAGTGTGGGTGGCTGCTGCAGAGGGGGTAGCAGCCCCCTGGGTTGTCTGCTCTCCAAGTTCACCCTTCTTCTCCATCACTTACTGTGAAATAGCTCATAACTGCTGTAGAGCTTTAGCTTCCATTCGTGGCAAAGCATCTGGAAGTCTTTCCCATCCCAGGCAGTGTTCAAGGCCAAGCTGGACATAGGCATTTGGAGCAAGCTGCTCTAGTGGAAGGTGTCCCTGCCCGTGGCAGGGGTTGGAACTGGATGAGATTTAAAGTCCCTTCCAACCCAAACCAGTCTGGGATTCTATGACCTGTAGGTCTTACTGACATGGGTCTGGCGGGCCTTTGACTCCTGTCTATTTCAGTAGTGAATAGCACTGAACGCCTAACAAAAGGGAGAAAGGCAGCATGAGAGCCTTTTTCTGTGCACAAAGTGTGCATCCACCCCCTGGCTTCTGTGCCCTGTTTCTCGCAGGGATGGTAGAGCATGTTTACAGCTCCTGCGCTGTTCAGTCATGCAGTTTAACTCCAAAAATAACCCTCTTGGGGGACATTAATCCAGCGCTGGATTATCTTTCTAAAATGGCTAATCAGACTTGGTCCCCAGGGCCCTTCCAGCTGAACTTGCCACTTAAGTTTCTGTCTGCAGCCGCCGAGCGGAGGAAGCTGATGAGGTTTGACAAGAAGCGGTTCCTTACGTAAGGTCCCAAGCGGAGGGACCCGTGTGTCGTCTCCTGCTGCCAGTCCCTGCCTGGCCGGCACCCGCTGTGTCCTGCCTTCTGCTGGCTGTCTTATTGCCCTCCCTTCCCTTCACCTTGTTTCACCTTGAGGAAACGCTGTGGGCGCAGGGGGTCTGTGCCAGCTCCAGGTGATTCCTGTGCTCGCTGCCTTTTGTCCAGGCAGGAGAAACACACGCTTTGTTCTGTTAAAATCTCAAATGCACATGGCATTCATTCCCTCGGTTGCTTTTCAATCATTAACTTCCTTACTTGAGCTGTTCGTGAAATGACCTGGCCTGCTGTTCGAATATTGCCTTTCTTCTGCGAAAGAAGAAATGAGCTGTTGCAGACTGCTGTTTTCATACACAACTAGAGCTGAGCGTCACATTACCTCCTCTTAGCCTGCATTTCTTTCTCCTGTCTGTAGAGTAGTAATAGAGTTTATTTCTTGAGAGACGTGCTCCGATGGAATCATGGAATGGTTTGAGTTGGAAGGGACCTTAAAGCTCATCCAGTTCCAGCCCCTGCCACGGGCAGGGACACCTTCCACTAGAGCAGCTTGCTCCAAGCCCCTGTGTCCAGCCTGGCTTTAAACACTGCCAGGGATGGGGCAGCCACAGCATAGGCACTGGAGCTGCTCTAAGGTCTCCCCTTCAGGAGCCTTCTCTTCTCCAGGCTGCCCCAGCCCAGCTCTCTCAGCCTGGCTCCAGGGCAGAGCTGCTCCAGCCCTCGCAGCATCTCTGTGGCCTCTGGCCTCGCTCAAGCAGGTACGGGTTATTTAAAGTACTTTGTGATCCTTGCATGGCAAGTGCCAAGAAAATTGCAAAACAATTTTAAAAGAAAAGAGCTCTTTCTACAGAGGTTTAATTTCATACATGAATAAAATCCTTTTTGTTCCACATGCAGTGCATAGGTAGAAGGGGAAAATTCATTATGTTTTACTGACATATGTGCTGAGTTAATCCTCAGAGTCCTGCAGGTAAATTGAGAGCTTGAGTGTCTGTGCCGATGCATTTTTGCATTACATTTAACATACTTTGATTTCCAACTTGAGTATTTATTACTCTGGCTTAGTAGACCACTGGAAGCACTGCATGGCATGATTGAAATGCAGAAATATCCTGTGCGTGGCCATAACAGTAACTCACAGAATTTGCACTTTAATGGGCTAATCTGTCATAGTTCTGGAAAACCCTCTTGATGTAAGCAGAGTACTCAAGTGGTAGGGATGCTTTAGTTGGGGGGGTGGGGTTCCTTCAAGTGTGCTACTGATCATGGAAGTTGCTTAAACCTCCTCCAGTTTACAGCTGCATTAGGGGAAATAAAGGGAAGCTGCCTTCATTTTCCTCAGACCCCTCCCCTCCACTTCATGTGCTCATGCCTGCACATTCATTTTCAAGGCAGAACCTGAAAGCAACAGGATGCATGTTGTAGAAGTGAGTTGCAGAGCTGCTCTTGCTTGTCAGTGCTGCTCACATCCCACTGGGAGAGAAAAAGGAGTTGTTGCACTTGAGAAAGCTCCGTAACTTGGCCCTTTAGTGACTGATGTCCGTATCCTTTTCATTGCTTGACTGCTGCTGGCATGACAGGGAGTTGAAATCGGTTCTAGTTCTTCATTCACATCATGAAAATTGCTTACTAAATTGGAAGCGTTTCACACCGGGGGTTGTGCCTTCCTTATTTCACCCAGCAGTGTCTAACACACTGTGTGCCACTGGAAGAAACAGTAGGTAATTTGTAATTGTCAGCTCTGGGGATTGCAGAACTTGCCTTGCAGACCTAATTTGGTGATGACGGCTAAGCATCTGTTTTGACTTAAAGAACCCCAGCTTGTTTCTGACATTGCCACACAGGTAGAATGAGATGGAATTCTCTTTTGGATCCTGCATTGGATTCATAAGATTATAAACTAGGAAGAAAAAAGTCAGCACATTTGGCTAAGATGTCCACTGAGAAAGAGGAAGAAATGCAGTGATGATTTTATATAAGCTTTTCAGCATCCGGACCACGTTGATGTCTCTGAGTTGGTCTTCTCGTGGGAGAAGTGGAACTTACATCCATTTGTATTAGTTAAAGATCTGTCGCTTTGCTTTGTGTTTTATGACTGTAAAAGCATACGTATATTAATAATTATAATTATGTAGGAGATCTGTGCTAGCCTGCATTAAAACTAGTCACACTGAAATTGTCTTCTGAACGCTGTGGCAGACTTCTCTTGTACTTTGCTTTGGAATGCAAATGCTTGGTTTCTGTAGCTGAATTTGATTAAATTCCCATCAACTTTTCCTTGACTCTTCTTTCTTAAACCATTTGTTTTCCTCTGGTGTGATTCATTAAGACAGGGACTTCAATTCGCTGCAGCACAATGAGGGTTAATGCCCACGTTTGTGTGCGAGAATGGAAGTCTTCTGCAAATATATTGCTGTGTAATGTTGTTTTGCTTTAGTAGTCGTGGCCAGTGGTCATGAATCAGCATCTCTTCAGTGTTCATTGTGAGCTTTGGTGCTGGCTAACCTCTATTGGGCTGCGAGTTACCTTCCCTGTGCCTCTCATGGTAAGAGGTGACAGTGCTCCGAGTTGCTTCCCTGTCTTCCCAGTCAAAGAAAACATGCTTGACCACGAATCAGGTGGATTCTGTGGTTTTATAGATCTCCCTTCTCTGTGTGTGGATATGTGGCCTGTTTTTTGTGAAAACTCTAGGAGAAACATGATGGAGGGTGAGGGAATAAAACTGTTGAAAATAAGGAGTTGCTCATTTGAAGTTATCTCAGTCAAGCTTGTCTGGAAGGAGCTGCTGTTCTTTTTGTGTTGTGGCCAGTAAACCAAAGCCTCTGGCTGAGGATTCCAGCGCCCCTGCTGCCAGGGATGCGATGCACGCAGGGAGAAGCCTGTCATCCTGGCACTGGGTCATCCAGCTCCGCTTAAGCGCTTAATACCAGGCGTTTAATACCAAAATGTCACTAAGGCTGAGACTACCAAGAACTGGGAGACACCTGCCCCGTGACTGCAGGAGCAGAAAGGTGCCAATGTCTCGTTTTCTTTTGCCTGTCGAGGTGGATTAATGGCAGCTCATTGCTGCCAACAAGCCTTACTTTTCTGCCCATCGCAGTGTGCCGCCTCGGGGAAGCAGTTTGACTTGAACATGGTAAAAACCGGATGACCGAAAGTACCTTTTTTTGCTGGTTAGTTGAGTCAGTGCAGGGAGGGGAGTGCCTGTGGGAGATGCGAACAGCGGGAGCGGGAGCTGTCCGGGGAGAAGGGGCAGGAGCTTTGCATCCGCTCAGGCTCTGCGAGGGAAAAGAGAGCCAAAAGTGAACGTCTTGACTGACCAGCAAGCCAGCTGTGTGCTTTAAGTGTGTTTATTCCTTGTTGCTGTAACATCTACCAAATGTGGATGTATCACTGAGTTTTTAATCACATTGTTTAGTCTTTCCAGGCACTTCCTGCAGTCCAGTCTTATTTATAGACCGTCCATTGTCTTATTTACTGCCTTGCGCCTCACTTCATGGTGACACGCCATCCTGTCAGCATCATAACTGGCATTGTTGGAAGTAAATTGCTGGGGTGTTAAAGTTCATAAACTGCTTTTATAGCATGTGTTGAGAACCCTATGTGGAATGTAGCAATTCTTGCAAATATGGGGGCTGAGTCTTTTCAGAGTAAACCAGATGGGACACAGTAAAAGGAAAGGTAGAGCCTTATACGTAAAGGCTGGACCAACTCATTTATAAGTAGTATGAGATGAGGGCACAAAAGTTCTTAATAAGGGGATGGTTTGGTGATGTTGTTCATGCTGGTCTGAGTTCTGCGGCTGGCGAAGGGTTGTTAGAGTGGGCTGGTTGAAGCAGCAACTGAAGGTGGTCCGAGCCTTTGATGCCTTTTCCTGTACCTGTTGGTGGCTTTTGGACGCCTGGTGCATTCTGCCGCCTCATCTCTTGCTGTAGATCAGTCAGGGGGTGTATGTGCAGGCATGTGTCCATGCTTTCACCACTTCCTTCTCTTTTCTGCTAAGCAGAAGTGGGTCTGCCCCCACATCTGGGGGTTTCTGCAGCTTCTCTGGGCTTGTCACACATGCTGGGTCTCAGCAGAGGGAAACCGCTGTGCTTGGCACGAAGGACGTGGCAGAGCGAGCAGGAGCATCCCGGTCTGCAGCAGGGTGCGCGGGTTCTGTGCCTGAGATCTTCGCTTCTTGAGTGGCTGTCCTGCCACCACCGAGCTGGGAGAGGGGTGAGGAAGGTTTATGTGCACGCCTGGAGAGGCTGGAGAACCTTTGTTGTTACTGAGGTGGTTTGTTCCTGTTGTTTGTGAGGTTACAAACTTTGATGAGCCAAAGGAGACGACTGAAATTCTGCCCAACCTGAGGGCTCGGTTCTTCCCCTTTCTTCTCCTTCCCCAGAATTCGCAGCCTGTGCTGTTTGACATGAGATCCCTATTGATACTCATATCCTTTGGCGTTGATATTCATGTTCTTGCAGAACTGTGATGCTTTATGTAGCTGATTCTGTCGTTATGAATGCATACGATATCCTCGTGGTCTGAGATTTACCATAAAGAAGTATTTATATATGGGTATCTCTGGACCCGTTAGGTGAGGATGTCTCTGTGTGTATATGTATATGTGGAAACTGCTGTGTGTTCTGCCTTCTTCCTGACATCCTGGTTGCTATAGTGCAGTGATCTATTTGTGAACACTCAGAAGATCATTGCTATAGTTAAAAGAAACAGTGTTTCCTGGCCACAACTTCCTCAGCAATCTCTTCTCCTGGTTCAAGCACCAAGTTACAGCTTTAACCCATTCGATCACATTCCCTGTGACTCCAGCAGCCCTGCTGTAACAGGAGCTTCCTCCAGTTTGTTGCTTTTTCCCCACCAGCATGTTTTAACAACATGTAAAAATAGTTTCTCTATTTAAATCTAATGCATGCCTGTTATTCACCGTACATTCCAGCGCTTCAGCCATCTTTCCAACAGACTGTCGAGCTGTGCAGCGTGTTGTGGTGCTGTGTCCTGTGCTTGCTCCTCTAAGATGTGCTGTCCTGCTCTTCCCCATCCACGCACACATAGGTTCTCATCCACCTGCCCAGCCAGGCAAGCTGTGGGAGCCGAAGCGGTGGCGCTGGAGTTTGGGTCTGAACTGCTGGATTTTTGTTCTCCTGTATTTTTCATTCTTTCTATTTCCCCTTCTCCCTGCAGGTGTGAATGAGAGAACCTCGCTGCAGCATTTAGTATCCAGCGGTACTGGCTCCGAACAGCAGCAGCGTCGCAATGCCCCCTCCTGCTGATATAGTGAAGGTGGCAATTGAATGGCCAGGTGCCTTCCCCAAATTAATGGAAATAGATCAAGTAAGTGCCTGTGTTTCTGTGTGTTTGGCTGGCCTGTGTGTAAATAAGTTCTCCTCTGCGCGTGTTTCTGCATTTATCTGTACTTAGATGACATGTGTGTGTTTGGGTGCTTGTGTGGTTTTTACAGGGGGTGCAAGCCTTTTCCTCTCTTGCTGCTTAATGGTTTTGATGTGTTTAGCTGTTGGGGTTTTTTACTTGCTTGTTCTTTAAAACCAGCTGCATCAAGAAGGCATTTACTGCTTGTGTGACCCACTTAACACTTCTGTGCCTGTGTTCAGCTGCAGGATCGTGGGGATGTTGTTACCTCTGGGTGGAAAGTCTTAGCATTTTTAGTCGGCGCTTTGTATTTGGAGTAGGGTCATCCCAAATGGCTGCAGCAAGTGCAGGTTTTAGAACTTAAGCAGTGGTGCACTGTGAGCAGGAGGATGTTGCCTGTTCCATACAGGAATAGCAGGGGTTGTCCTGTTTAGCTGGTTGTTTCTAATGCAGTGGCCCTATGGACTGATTGGAGGCAGTGTATAGAAGCTATCAGATTCAAGATGATGAATTAAAGAGTGTTTGTAGGAAATCTGGGGTGTGCGGGGGGAGAGTTGGGGGGTAACAAACCAAATCAAGTTATAGAAGTGCTGTGCTTTAGGTTCTGGACTTCTCTGATTGTTTTTGTGGCACATGCATCAATATTAAAAGCAACCTCATTAATATTAAACAGCTTACCCATAATGTTTTGAAATCATACAGCATGTTACCTGTTCAGAATAATTATGAGTCCTGGAAATAGTATTCGGAGTTCAGGGAAGCATTTCATAACGTGCTTAGACCCTAGCGTGTCGGAGGACCAAGTGCATTAGAAAGTTCTATTGGAGGGGAGAAAATGTGAATTCATGCTGAAAATGTTTTACTGAAGTGGGATCCTAATTTCTTGGTGCAGTGCAATCGTTTCCTTCGGGTTAACCCTTTGGTGGCACCTGCCTAGGAATTTCCTGCAGGAACTTTGGAGAAACGTGGTACTAGAGGGTGGCTGGAATAAGAGCAGCGTGATTTTTAGGCACTCTGAAAGCCCCTTTAGAGCACAAGGCAGTTCCCAAGTGGTTGTTAGCCCTTTGTAGTTTGATTTCCAGACCTGCCAAGCTTCTCCATTTTCATTTGCTGCGTTATGTTCTTTAGTAAGCATATATCTACAGATACAAATCTCCTGCCTTCTGCAATGAAGAATGTTTTACTTTTTTCTTCTTATGTAACAAATGTTGGGCACTGTGCACACTGTGTTCGGGGAAAGATGCCTGTTAATCACGATGAACAACAGCTTATCGCTCCCGAGTACAGCGGGTACAAAAGTGAACAAATATTATGCAGTCTCCTTCCAAATAGCAGTAAAATAATACCAAAATGACTGGGTTTATTTTACAAAATGGCTTTAAGTAACTCTCAAAAAACCCTTTCTCTGGAATATTAGCTCACTGCCCTGAAGCCTTGTTTTTACCTTTATTAGATAAGATTTAACAGGAGAAAAGAAAGATCAAAGCTGACTTATATTGGGTAGATCTCTTCCAACCCATCCTCACAAGTTGTCTGCGGGCTTCCTTCATGCCACTTTACAGGGAGGAGGAAGAGGGAAAGTAAAGTTGAGAGTGAGAAGGCTAACAGCAGCCTCCTTATGTGGGGGGAAAGGGGGAATGAAGTTCAACAGTCTCATCCCTCACCTTTCTGACATGGACAACCATGACAAGAAATGAAGATGGGAAAGAAACATCCTTTCGTAATAATACCTAGTAATAAAACCCTCACATTTGCCTTTTTCAGGGATGGGAGCAATGTGGGAATGAGCTCTGAAAACATAGAGGGTGATACATGCTTCTAAACACACAGCTCTGTCTCTGGTTCACTTAATTACTAACTTTTCCCCAATCTGTTCCCTTTAAAACATCTATTTAGTTGAAGAGCTGTAGTGGAGGAGATGATTCATCCCTCAGATGGCTAGCTGTTGGAGATGATAAAGGGGAAGAGGGAAAAGAAGGCAGACAAGACAAAGGACTTGCCCATTGACCAGACATTGCAGGCAGTGCCTGTCTCCCAGGTGGGAACTGCTCATTCAAGCGCCGTTTGACATATATCCATAAAGTCCTAAAAACTTTGCCTTCCTGCTTTTTCCCCCTCTCGGAGCCTTTTCCAGCAAGAACTGAATTTAAAAGAACAGCACTGTGCTATTACTTTAAAAAGAACAACAGAAACCCCCTCACTGCAGCATGATGCAGGGTGCTGGGGCTATTCCAAATATTGAGTTACAAATACCATCGACGAGAGCAGAGGAAAATCTGGGTATTTATTTTTTAGCTTGCTTGCTGTATACACTTGGTCGCTATTTATATGCAGTTGCACAGTGTCCCGGTTCACCTGCTGGGTATGTGCATATTTCGTTCAGCAACGGAGAGAACAAAGTAGCCTCAAAATGAGGAAATGTCATTGTGAAACCCAGTGATAGACAGTGGTGTGCTGGAAAGTGTTGGGCCTGAAAAGGGCATTATTTTCCCACCATCTGTTATTGAGCTTTACATTCAAAACTTCCCCTTTGGGTGCATGACTTGGGACAACCTGGACTTCATGAGGTGCAGCTTTTTACAGTTGAGGCTTCCCGTGACGTCTGTCAGCCTGGCTTCATCAATGGCAGTTTTAACTTGAATCATACAGAATTGGTCTCCCTGAGTTGAGAGGCTCTTTGCCTGCACAATTAGTATATCATTAAGTGCTTTTCAGAGCTGGCCTCTGTGCCTAGCCTTTTCTCTCATGGACTGTTTGACATCAGGGTTTTACAACTGCTTTTTTCCTGGAAAGTTGCTTTAATGAAGGAGGGCAAAACTGCACATTATTTGCTGCCCTCTCTCTATACCAGGTGGGGAGTAATTAAGCTGCAGTAAACTTAGCAACTGGCTGTTGCCTGCAGGCATTAAAGCTAGTTTTTGTGCAAGCTAAAGTACTTTCTGCTTTCTCCTTGAGAGACGCATTTACTCTCATCCAGAATGCTTGTGTGGGGTTGTGTTTTCATTTCTATCACTTCCCTCAATTCTAAACTTGAAGAATAGCCCCTAGACTCCCTCCTCCTGCAGAAACCCCTGCTGGCAATCTTAGTGCTGTGGTCAGAATTAATTGTTCATGAAAATATTTGATTATGACCTTAATAGTGGAGGTCTAGCGATGATCTTCCACTTACAAGTCGTACTGTCATGTCAGGGAAGGAATGGGAATGGGTTGGTGTTTGAATTTGCATTGGGAGCTTGTTGGGGAGTTTTTGGGGGTGCAGTCTGGGGAGGAGCTGATTGGTAGATGCTGACTGTTCACTTCTCCCAGTCTTCTGGCTGGTGGTTCTGGAAAACGTTAAGGGTAGAGCTGCACTGGCTCTGTACACGTAAAGCAGGATGCTGGCTAGTCTGTCCTCTCCTCTCTATTTCTCCCAGGTATAGCCCATTTCGTAAGAGGATGTTATTTCTTGTGTTCAGCTGGAAATTTGCATGCATTAATTTGTGCCCATTATGTATAACTCATCCTCAGCTGTTGGGGTTTTTTTTTACAGCACAAATTATTTTAGGTAAGCCAGTGCTGGGTTAGGTTACCTGGATACTCTGTTCTTTGGATTTACAGCTTCACTGTTCCTGCTGCAGGGGAAGCAGCTTCCAGGAGAGGCACAAGATGGGTATTGGGCTAATGGGTTTAAACTGAAAGGGGGTAGATTTAGAATAGACATTAGGAAGAAATTGTTCCCTGTGAGGGTGATGAGACTTGTTCAAGGCCAGGTTGGACACAGGGGCTTGGAGCAAGCTGCTCTAGTGGAAGGTGTCCCTGCCTGTGGCAGGGGTTGGAACTGGGTGAGCTTCGAGATCCCTTCCAACACAAACCAGTCTGGGATTCTATGAAATTTGGGTACAATAACTGTTTTAGCTTATCCCATTTAAATCCACTCTTGTGTATTAGCGCAAGTTGTACTAACCCCAGATTTCTCTAAACTAGCGGGTGAACTTCCTCACCACTGGAAGGAAACCCTATTCCTACAGAAAAGAACAGTTTGTAATTAAAGTTGGCCATGCAGTCCCTTCCTCCAGGTTTCCTTTTATCTATGAGATCATTAAATGTAGATGAAATTAACAGATGTGAATCTTTGCATTAGCCAAAACAAAAAGGAAGGAAAGAGAAAAAAGCTGTTTTCCTTTCAAAGCACAAATCGGGTACAGTGGGCAGGATTTACAGGAGCAATGTCAGATGACAAGTTCATGTTCATACAGCATATTGGAGGAACCATGGGCTGGTTTGCATTCGTGCTTTCTCTAAGGTTTAGATTCAATCAGTAAGTTCATCTTTTAAGAGTGTCTTTCAAGTTGTCTCTTCTCTTCTGCCAGTGTATGCTATAAATGTCATTGTGTTGTCTTTTTTCTTCAGAGAAGCCCTTGTGCTTCACTGCACATGGAAAGGAAACCAGGAAGATTCTTTTAAAGGCAACTTGCAAACTGTTTTGGGTTTCAGACCTAAATCTGGGCCCTTGGGGGTTGTTAATTGATTTAGCGCAGTGTTTCTCAAACTGTGGGGAGAGATGGAGTTCAAAAGGGATTGTGAACTGCTTAATTAGAGGAAAGAAAGTGGCACATCGCTTTTTAATAGAAGTGGAAATAGAGCCAGGAGACACTTGAGTGTCCCATCGTTGCTGATCTCCAACATAAAGGATAGTCAGGAAATAATGTTTTAGGGAAGGGATGAAACACTTCATTCTCTCCTTGAGTTTTTTTTTGTTTAGGTTTTTTTGTGGGTTTATTTTCTGACTCTGATTTTGTTATCCCCATATGGGTCACCAGAGCCTCCCCACTGGAGCCTGAGTTTTGCTTCCTGCTGATGGTACTGGAGCTGAAGGCTGAACATGACTTTAAGATTGTTGCATCCATAAAGTTTCTTAGGAAGCAGCAGGAATCTCATACCTTCAAAGTGAGTTCTGCTGTGTTTAAAGGAAGTGTGTAATGATGAGATTCCTGGAGTTACGCACCAGTGGCTTAATTACAAGATACTTCATTCATATTGTGGCCAGCTGGCGTATCCAGGCGCATCTTATGATGAATTATGTTCTCCTTATAGATCTCCAAGACTGTAGTACAAAAGAAAGTAATACTAACCCCCCCCATATCAAATGTTTGTGCCTTCACATAGACTTTTCTACCCTGGCAGGCCAGCAACATGTCAGTCATGGGTTTAGGGTTTCTTCGTTCAGTTTGCAAAGGTGTTCTCACCTAATAAAGTGGTTCAGTGAAGAGCCACATCTTAAAGCCCTGCTTTGTGTTTCGGACTGTATTTTAACTGTATTTCAAATACGTGGTGTGAGTATGTTGCGGGCAGACATGCTGTAATCCACAGCTGTAGGACCCTAGGGTGCTTTATGATGTGTTATTTGGTGTTGACCTGGCCTTGGCTGGGGTTTATGGTCTGTGTTACTGCAGTGTTGGTGTGTCCCCATTCTTCAGGTATTCACTCCCTCTGGTGCACCCCTGAGTTAGGGAAATCCTCTTTTTCATCTTTTGCAGATGCCCAATGCCTAATTAACAACTCTGGTCTCACTAATAGTCCATTGGAGTCAATGCAGGGACTTGTTCCCCAGAGTGGTTCAGAGCAGGTTGAGGAGTCTGAAGCCCAAAGCTCTCCAGTACCTCTTCTTACAGGAGAAGTCCTTGCTTCTTACATCATGAGGAACCATTGGTGAAGTAATGAGTTGAGGACCCAGGTGTCCCAGCATCTGGTGTTTGCCACCGGGCAGTCCTGTTTCTGTAGCCCTGGGTGTATGACCGTAACAGATGAATCCTCCACTGACTGTGAAAAGAGGTGTTTTTCTGGTTTTTTTTAATAGCCATAAAAATGACTTTTGCACTACAAGATTTGCTGGCGGAATGGCAGCATTAATTAGAGACAGAATGGTGTATTTACTCGCTTGAGATTCTGGTTTCTGACAGATGCACAGATCAAGAACAGACTTTTTTGTTTTAAATGCTGAGTGTTTTCCACTAACAGATGTGCTGCATCTGCTGTTTTTCTCTGATAGGCTTAAGGACAGCAAGGGTTAAGGGTTTTCTTGTTGCTTCTGTCATTAAAAGGTGTCAGCCGGGGAAAGTGATATCCCAGTCACTGTCAGAAAACAAGGGGGGATGGCTGGGGGGAAAGAAAAAGCAGTGAACCTCAGCTGGTCATTTAAAAAGGGAACATACTCTTCCCTGTGAGGGTGCTGAGGCGCTGGCAGAGAGTGCCCAGAGAAGCTGTGGCTGCCCCATCCCTGGCAGTGTTCAAGGCCAGGTTGGACACAGGGGCTTGGAGCAAGCTGCTCCAGTGGAAGGTGTCCCTGCCCATGGCAGGGGTTGGAGCTGGAGGAGCTTTAAGGTCCCTTTCAACCCAAACCAGTCTGTGATTCTGTGATTTTTACTAGTGTAGGGAAGGAGATCAGATAAATGGGGAGGACGCAGGCCAAGAAACCCAAACCCAAAACTAAAATGCACAAAACTCTCATTTCAACAAAGGAAAAACATTGAAGTATGTTTGGGCTGTCTGGTTGTGAGGAGTTCTGTGAAGTACGCTCACTGCTAAGGTGAATTTGGCTTTTCAGACCTGTAATTGCAGCAAAGGTATTCTGTAAATTTCCATAAGTATAATTTAGTGAAGATTAAAATAGCAAAACCAGTCCAGCAAGTCCATTCTTTCTGACATCAGGCAAATATTTAGAGCCAGGCAAAAAAAGAACCTGCCCTTGGAGGGCCTGCGGAGAATGGGAATAGGCTTTTTCCCTCATCTGTAGGGGGAGTGCAGCCCAAGGGATGCATGGGAGCTGCCGTTTGTTAGGATTGCAGTGGTCATAATCTGCCTTAGTGAAGATCCATTTTGGTTTTCCTTTTTGAACTGTCCTTTCCAGGTTCCAGTTGATTTGCTGTGGTTTCATTTAGTTTTCTTTTGTCCAAGTTTTTCATTTCAGGTGATGTCATATAATAATGGAAAGGTGGTACGGAATAGGAAAAGGCAGAAGGAGATGTGTAGGATGGGTAAGGACATAAAAGCTGATGGTGTAGAGGATTTAGGAAGTAGTTGTGTCCAGTCTCCCCAGTGTTTATACAATTGCCAGTGTGGTTGTTAAAGTGTCTTTTTGTCATAGTTCTTGATGGCAAACTGTAGTTCCTATGGGAAGTAATGGGCAGGAGAGGCAGTTACCCTTTCTGTCCTCCACTGCGTTAAATCTGTTTGCTGATACCAATTTACTTTTTAGGAAAGGAATCAATATGCCAGGTAGAAATTTTGTCAAAATAGGTAAATAGTAGAGCAGGACCTGCAGTAGCATCCAGGGGAGAGAAGGGGAGAGAGCTTGGCAGCAGCTCACCTGCTGGTGGCAAACCAGTGTTACCAGCAACACCTGTGCTTCCTTCTCCTTTATCCCTGCCCAGAAACGAGGTGGAGAGTTGGAAGCAGGGATTGCTTTCACTGGGGCTTCAGACCCGCTCATGGAGGAGGACAGGAGCTCAGATCGGCTGCACATGAACTGCAGCACTGCAGACTGAGGAACTGATCGGGCTAAGACATGGTGGGGAGGAAAATGCTCTTTCTTTCCCATATGATCTGCCTGATCTGCTTCCCAGCCTGGCTATGGCTCTGTGAGCAGCTGAGCCAGTGCAATGAAGAGGAGCTGCTGTGGAGAAGGGACATGTTGGCTGCTGCTGAAGGGAGCAGTTTCACGCTTGCCTTTTCTCCCAGGTGCTGGTATTTGCTAGTCATTTAGGTACACAGCGAGCCAGGTGAGGAGGTTAACCCAGGTGAAAACTATTTATTGTTTTCCTTTTATAAGGCCGGTCTTTAGTTTGACCAAGTTCCCTGGTGTGGGTTATCTGGGTGGTTCTGTGAATGCAGTGATGGCGATGAAAGAGGAAGGATGGAAAGCAAGGGCTGAAGCAGTATGGTAAGTGGGGACAGGATCTTTTCAGCAGATGCTTTCATTCATGTTTGACTAAAGTGGTCTGTGTTATGCTTGGGTGAAATGGTTTTGTGTTAGGGTTTTGCCTGTTTATAGACTGGCTTAGTTGACTTGCCTGTTGAAATAGCAAATCCTTCCCTGATCCTGACCTGACCAGGGAGTCCTGTCTCTGCCCTTCTGTCTATGATGCAGTTAGGAAAACAAATCCAAGGTGAAAAGTAATTCTCCCTCCGCATAACAAACACTGCTGCTGAGTTAATGTTTAGCCTAATTGTGTTCCTATAAACATTCAGGGGAAGCAGCTTGTTTTGACAAGGCTGTTGGTTTGTGCTGGTTGTATGGTGGGGTTTGTGTGTTTTGTTCTTTTTGTTTGCTTTTAAGGAACCCGGTGATTAGTGGAAGTGAGTCGAGAGATGGTCCTGTGCAGTGTAGGTGATGCGGGGGTTCTCACAAAGCAGCAGATCTGTGTGACATTGTGTAGTCCCTCGGTGTGGAGACGGAAGGCTCAGCAGTCACCCAGCTTGTGAAATTTGGTCTGGGTTTTTTTTTTGTCATGCAACTTCATTTATGTTTTGGGATCTAAAAATGCATTTTCTTTTAGCCAGCAATGTTCTAAGAACACTTGTGTGCGCACCCTGTGTTTATAACAACGCTAAGAGCATTGCAACATCACCAGACGAGACTGTTCCTTCTATTTTAGGACCCAAAGCAACAGAGCTGTTTTCAGTCAGCCCAAATGCTTGTGCTCGCAGATGTAGAGAATAAAGCAGAACTGATACATCTGAGGTCTTAACACCTTCCAGCTGGTGTTTTATCAGAGGGGAACTTGCATATGTACTTAGAAGAGAAGATCAGTGTCATCATCCCACCATACCTGAAAGGGACAAAAGAAGGTTTAAAACTACTGACTGTCTTGCTTCAGATGTCATTCCTGGAAAATGCTCATGTTGATGTCTAAATCTTGTGTTTCTATGGGGTAATGGATGCAGTGTACACAAAAGACCCTTTGATTTCTCAGTTGGGAAGCTGAGTTAATGCCATATGGGCTAATGCTGACAAAAAGGACTGATAATGCCATCATGCTCGTGTAGAATTGCTGTCTCCATAGATTATCAGACCAAAGCAGCAGGAAATGTTGGGGTCCTATCAAGCTTGATATTAAACAAAAAAGGAAATACTACTAACTTGTGATGTTCCTTGCACTGTTGCAATCATATTTTAAGAGCTCATTATTGTTCCAATTTGGTGATTGATTTTTTTCTTTCTTTTTTTTCTCAACCAGAAAAAGCCATTGTCCTCAATAATAAAAGAAGTCTGTGACGGGTAAGTTCTGCCTTACACTATTACACTTTCTGAGCTGTTAAACCAGCCAGCAGATACTAGTCTAGATATGCCTAGTCATTAGTTCCTTAAATCTTGTAGTTGTTTTGTCTTCAGATCTTGAATTAGCCATGCATTTCGGATCAATTACATGCCAGATGAGCACGTAAAAAAGCAACTCCATCATGTGGGTGACTCATTTAGACTGTTGCCTTTTTGCACAGAGGTGCATTTTTACCCACTCACTTTAACACTTGTGGTCCCTGCAGTTCATGGGTTAAGGAACTAAAGCACTGATGCCTGTGCCTTTGATTTTCGAGCATTGGTCTAGTGGCTGCTGTAAACTGGTCCAGTTGGTATGGCTGCTGACATGAAACCAAAAGGTTAATCACAAGTCCTGCAATAGGAACTGGCTAAGAGAATTATCATGCTTTAGTTTCGCTGTGTTAAGCTTTGGGGATAAAAATGCTGTGTTAAGCAAGTGCTACCACACAGGAGAAACTAGTTTATATTCATCTGATTGCCACTAAGTTAAAAAGGTGGTATTTTATGCGCAATGTAATATATCAACTTAACACTGTATGCATCGGGTGTTGTATAAACTAGCATAAAGTCTTGGTGCTGTAAATTACTTTTGTGTCTCTTAGTGATTTAATGATCTTGCTTACTGCAAGCAAAGATTATACTTGCTGCTTTTTTATAGATCTGGAGTGAATATCAGATCATTATCAGCTTATTTTTGGAGCACTGAAGTGTCACTGTAGAGACAAAGTAGTTTCTCTTCTCCTTCCCCCTTCCTCCCCTTTCCCTTCTTTTTATTTTTGCCTTGGAAGGAAGGTATTTGTTATGGAATTTCTTTCTCAACCATGGTCAAGTTTAGAGCTTTGTTTCAGGTATGCAAAGGGAAAAATCTTATTTATAGGATGTACTTGTACTGCAGTTTTCCCTTCATAAGCATGCTTTTATCTTAAACTTTGGAACTATGGAAAAGCATAAGAAACACCCGGGAATGACCTGCATGTGTGTGCTTGTAGTAAAATTACGTAAAGGGTGCTTTCTGAGTATTGAAGTCTTCATTTTGTGATTAATTTATTCTCATATTTCTAAGGTGGTCTCTTGCAAATCATGATCAGTTTGCACTGCAGCATGCTGATAGTTCCAATTTCTACATCACAGAGAAGGTAGGTAAATCATTCCACACAATCTCGCATAGCCTATTAAAATGTTTGCCACAATAACTTATTCTAAATTAAAATGTATAAAAATGCAGAGTATTTTCCCTAATGCGATGCTAATGAGAAGGTAGGGACTGGGAGAGCTGGTTTAATGGATTTGCACTGATTTCTTCTGTTTGGAAAGGCAATTAAAGTTTGAACGTGCCAAGGCCTTCACATCCGAGTGTGAGACTTCAGCACTGAGCCCTTCAGCTTTGGTATTTGTGCATGTTTAGTATTCAGCTGACAAGTGGAGTACAGGAAATTGAAATCTGTAAATGTGAAGGGTTCTTTGCAATCTGAGGGGACCCCAGGGCCAGGTTGGACGGGGCTTGGAGCAACCTGCTCTAGTGGAAGGTGTCCCTGACCGTGGCAGGGGTTGAAGCTGGGTGAGCTTTAGGGTCCCTTCCAACACAGACCACTTTGTGATTCTATGGCCTTCAGTGCACATCACCTCCCTCTTTGGCTGATCAGGTAGATAAGTTTCAGTCACTGTGTAATATTTGCTACTCCTTCCTGCTTGCTCTCTTTTCTTTTTCCAGTTCTGTATGTTACACTGGCATGTGTTTTTGGTCCCCAGATACTGAGTTAATATGTGATTCATGGGGTGATGCAATGACTTCAGCAGAGAGTAGTGAAATGGCTGTAGCTGTAATAAAAATGGAATGTCTAGTCTAAATAAATGGGACATGCTCGTCTGAATGACACTGAGTAGCACTCTCATTCCTAGCATTACTGAGCGAATTGCTGAAATTAGGAAAGGAAAAATGTATTTCTTTGGGAGAGTGTGCACGAGTGCTACTGAGGTACAATTCCTAAGGAATGGGAAAAGGGCACAATTCAAAACTTGCTGAAGTCAGTGTGCAGATTCCCTACCCTCAGATTTTGAACTAAATAGCTCTGAGCTCAGCTGCATGGATGTGGATGCTTCTTGCTTACCTTGTTACCTGTTTAGTTTGGCTTACTCTTAAGCAGAAGAGTCCTTTGGTTTTGTTTTGCATTGTAGCGTTCTTGAGGATCTGCTAAATGCAGCTGAGACATGAACTAACTTTTCTCTTGCTGTAATTCTTACCCCCACCCACGAAATAAAGGGAACTTAGGCACAGTTAAGCCTTTGGAAAGACTAAATTTAGCAAGACAGCTCATAACATAGTGCTGCTTTTATTTTTCTTAGCAGACCGGTTTCAGCTCTCCATTTAACTGTTTGTCACCCCAGACAACCTCCTCAATGGGGTACAGTTTGGTTTGGGATCTCCCTTCAAGTTTCAATTGACAGGCGCTTCAAAGGCCACACAAGGAAAACTGTTGAAGTGGTTACTAGCTGCTGTGTTTTGCCTCCACCCAGGTTAAATAGCAAGACTGCTTTGCAAATTGCCCTCAGTTGTGACGCGACATTTTCTGATAAGCCAGACACAGCTGAACGTGCCCGTTGGCATTTGAACTCTGACTGTACAGTGGGTATTTCCAAAAAGCCAGGATTGAGAGAATTCTGAGGCTTCTTGAAGGAGTTTGTCCTGATGGAATGGGAGGAATCTCCACATTTGGTGGGTAGGGTCCTGCAGCGTTGGAGAAGAGCAATGTTTTCTCCTCCATATATAAAGAAGTCTGATGGCTTTTGCCTGCCTTTAACTTTCAATAAGGGTGGAAAATGGTCTTCAAGAACTTCTCGGATTGTACTGCGGAGAGGACTTTGTTTATTCCCTACTGAAAAATATGCAGTGTCTGACTCTGAGTCACATAAATAAGAGAGAGGAGCTCTAAATGCCACCAGTATTACTCAGATGTCTGTGACTTTTATTAGGTATTGTTCACTAGTTGTCACTGCTTATTGGATAGCGGCTATGAAGAGAGGCTTATATAGGCCTTCACCCCTTCTACATTCTTTCTCTCGTTTGTGTGGATTTTGCTTTCTGAATTAAAACATGAAAAACACCAGTCATGAGGACGAACACATGCACCTCAGTGAACGTACAGCAGCAATTGTTAAAGCCTGCATTCCTTTAATCAGTCTCTAACTAGGACCATATGCAGAGCTCCTTTTTCAAGTGACAGCTTCTAATGAATTTGAGCAACCTGCTCTAGTGGGAGGTGTCCCTGTCCATGGCAGGGGGCTGGAAACAGGTGATCTCTAAGGTCCCTTGCAACCCAAACTAGTCTGGGAGTCTATGAAGTATTTTTCACTGTTCTCAAAGAACGATTCTACATCTGTACAGATGCAGAACATGATGTGTAGGTCACGTTCCTGCAGAGCCCGGGGGACTGCTGGTTTGTGACCTTCTGGGTAGAGATGCCTTTTAAAATACCATAGAATCCCAGACTGGTTTGTGTTGGAAGTGACCTTAAAGCTCCTCCAGCTCCAGCCCCTGCCATGGGCAGGGACACCTTCCACTAGAGCAGCTTGCTCCAAGCCCCTGTGTCCAACCTGGCCTTGAACACTGCCAGGGATGGGGCAGCCACAGCTTCTCTGGGCACCCTGTGCCAGCGCCTCAGCACCCTCGCAGGGAAGATCATTCTAGTGTCATGTTTAAAGTTAGCAGAAAGAAAAGCAGTAAATGAAGAAACTTTGATGTGAAAATGTTACAAATGTGGGACTGTCAACACATGGCTCACTATTATATTTTTGGGTTTGGGTGGCAAACAACCCATCTGTGTTTTGGTTGTCATGTGCAGAACTCTTTATCTTTTGTAGCTGACCTATATTTCCTGATTATACCATACATAAATGCAAACAACGCCCAAACAGTCCTGTGGGGTTTTTCTTTCTGTCGGTTTTTTTCTCTCCTGGCTGTGTCATTTGGAAAACTGCCTCTCCAGGAGTAGCAGTAACTGCTTCAGACAGGAGAAGGGCAGTCTGTTAATGAATCTGGAGTCAGCGAGAGTGCCTGCTAGAGATAGCGCTTATCACAGAAGATGCGGTTAGGACTGCTTCCTCTGGCCTTCTGGTTTGGCTCCATCTGTGCCCATGAAAGTGCAGTGGAAATCGTTAGTTGTGTGTTTTAGTTGTGGGAATATAAAATGGAGAAATAAAATAACAGGTTATGTGAACAAGAAGACAAAGCAGGCGTAGTGCTAAGCTCTGCCTGTGTTTTGGTCTCAGTGTATTTGGGGTTTTCAGATGTTCATAGGTGTGTCTTTTTTAAAAGGCCTTACTTAGTGTGGAGGGGCATTTCTTTGGTACGTCAGGCATCTAAGAGCCTGACTTCCGATTCAGCATCTTGTTGTGTTAGATACTATGTAATAGAGAACTTAATCGGTCACTCTTGCTTCAGTCTGTCCGGGCTGTACTTGAACAGATGCTTGTGTACATCAGGTGTAGTACCTCAGGAACACTATAGCCTGGATGAGCTCAGTTTTGGAATGGGGGAATGGCTTTAACCTGCCAGAGGGGAGACTGAGATGAGCTTTTAGGCAGAAGCTCTTCCCTGTGAGGGTGCTGAGAGGGGTTGGAACTGGATGAGCTTTAAGGTCCCTTCAACACAAACCAGTCTGGGCTTGCATGAAAATAGCTGTATAATTTCATGTGCTGTGTGTGTTCCTGAGCTGGAAACCACAGCTTGGATAGATACCGGCTGTGAGTGGCTCATACAGCACATTGGTGGCTATGCCCAGTCCCTTATCCCTGCAGACAAGGTCTGGCTCCTTCAGATGCATTTGCGCACCTGCGTTGCCCACCATGGGCCCTGGGTCTGGGAGGAATCACTGTCAGCTGAAACTTGGGTCTCTAAAACCAGAATGATTGTGAAGGAGCTGGGTCATTTCTGCTGTTCACATCATAGTGAGCCCTCAGAAATGGTTGTTCGGGGCTTTGTTCATTTCTTTTTGTGTGTGCTTATTTCTTTGTGTCACATCTGAAGGTGTGCTAAACCCCAGTGCTCATCAACAAGGGGACCTCGCAGGAGTATAGGGCTGGGGAAGAACGGGTATTCAAGCTGGCTTTACTGCTGGAGGCTGAATGTGGCAGCTCTTAACTCTGCATCTGAGCAGCCATCCGGAGTAAAAGGCTAGCTTGCTCTTGCTGAGGGGCTTTGTGAGCCAGCTCTGAGCTGTGCTCAGCCTACTGGGATCATACCGGTGCCATTTTTTATGCTATCTATTAAAAGTAAGGACATCTCATTCACCTGTGTATTGACTGCAGCCATTTTTATTCACTCACAATTCCATTGTGCTCAGTTTTATACATTTGATGCCTGTAAAGACTCTCTGTGGTTTTTTTCCTTCCTTTTCCCCCAACTCCCACGTTTCCCTTTCTTTCTTCTGTGCTTATTGCATGAAGTGGAGGAGAGCAGACACAGAGCGTTCCCTCCATTCATTTTGAGAGACTTTTAGTTCTCTTTTGCAGAGGGACCTACCCCCACTTCACTTTCAGTGTCGTTGCTCAGCTCTTTGCTGTGCTTGCAGATGGGACATTCTTGTACTCCCCCCCTCCGCTTCCCCAGGCTGGGAACCTGGGTAGACTCCTGGTGCTTGTTCTTTCTCAAAGGTGCTTTTGCTTGTGGCCTATTTTTGCTGAATACAACCTGTAATTGTATATTCATGTGAAATTCCACCGTGCTCCCTGTGTGGGAGTGTATGCAGGACAAGAAATGAGCCACTTGTAGGGTTGGGGTTTTTTGGACATGTTTGTCTTTCACGCTTTTAGTGCTCATCTGTTTTCGGTGATTAGTTGAACTTCAGGGAGTTGGAAGTAAAACATTCTCAACAATGAATGTTTCTTATTCGCGGAAGGACCTGGTGCTTTGTAAGCAGCTGAGACTGAGAAGTAGCGTGAAGGCTGGGAACTGGAGAAATGTGTTCAGTGATCTGCTCCTCTCATTTGGCATTTTACGTTTCTCTTGATAGTGCATTTTGTTAGTAATGCTACATAAATGGCAGATTTCAATCCAGAGTTCACCTGGACCAGCGCATGCCCAACTTTCCCTTTTCTCTGCCACTGATGGGGCACGTGGTATTTCCCTCATATTCACAAACTTCAGTTTTGGAGAATCTGAATCTGCACAGACCTGCAGAAACTCCTAATGTGGAGCCAGAGCAGCCATGCCCCTGCCCACTCCATGGATGCTGGTGGCACTGCCCTGTGGACGCCAGTAAAAACCAGTGGATACTGGTATACGAACAGAAGTAAAACTTGAATATCTGCACGTGAAATCACAGAACCCCAGACTGGTTTGGGTTGGAAGGGGCCTCAAAGCTCCTCCAGCTCCAACCCCTGCCACGGGCAGGGACACCTCCCACTGGAGCAGCTTGCTCCAAGCCCCTGTGTCCAACCTGGCCTTGAACACTGCCAGGGATGGGGCAGCCACAGCTTCTCTGGGCACCCTGTGCCAGCGCCTCAGCACCCTCACAGGGAAGAGCTTCTGCCTAAGAGCTCATCTCTGTCTCCCCTCTTTCAGTTTACATCCGCTTCCCATCCTGCTTTGTTCAGGCTGGTTTCAGTGGTCATCCTTCTCTTGGTGAATCAGTCCTAGTTTTTAGGACTCATTTTGTAGGACTTTAGGTTTATGTTAGACTTTCCAAAGAAGATAATTCTGTCCTGTCGACCTTTTACACTTTCTGGCCCCAGCATGAGCAGCTTAATTCTTCTGCTTGTCTCATTTTGAAATATTTGGTATGACAATATCTTCTATTTAGCTCCTCAGTTCCACATCAAAGCTGATGAGATGCTTCAAGTGTTGCTTTTACAAAGCTGTGTAGGTGCTTATTTTCTCAAAGTCAGTTTGTAATTTTGCCTTGTGAGTAATCAGCAGGGAGGGAAGGCTTTGATAAGGTTTGTCTTTCTATTACAGCACTTGAAGAGAAGTACTGTATAGCACAGGCACAGTGTGACTGAGTTCAGCTGATAGTGCGCAGTTCCATGTAAGGTCTGGCTGAACAGAAAAATGCTCTTAAATCATCTTCATGCTTAAGGAGCAGCCAGTTCAGATGGGTGCTTTTACAAGGTGTGGTGAACAGGCATAGCATGCTGCTAAAAGGGAACAGTTCTGGTTTCTTCTCCCCTTCCCCAAGAGATCTGCCATTTCTGCTGGCTACAGGATATTTTTTGGACAGTTTTTGGAGGTGATGGCAAGGGGGGGATCACTTTGTGCCATTTTAATGTATTGCATCTGCTTATTAAAAAGTCTGCCTCATCTGAGGCAAGGGTGAGACAGGACCCTTGAATCGCATCCAGGAATGGGCTGCAGAGAAGGAAGAAGTTAAAGAAGGGTGGGAAGAGGAGTGAAACTTTGCTGTTCTTACCTGCTGCGAGCTGTTATAACCCGCAGTTGCTTGTGGAGCTTGCTTAGGCTGATGGGGGATGAACCCATTGGGACGTTCAGACTGTAGTTAGAAATGGAGAAGGGATGTTCTACCTGCGGTCCCTCTGTGCCTGAGAGGAAGGGCACAGGCAAGGGAGTAGGATGTGCACGTTAGAGAAGCACAAGCGTCTTCAGGCTTCCCCTTTAACAAGTCTTAGCGTGATTCCAAATGTGGTACTTGCGAAATGAGCTGCTTTCCTGCTTATGCTATAGTGCTAATCCCTGTCTTTTACCTTACAAACTGGCCAGAACCCAAAATGATGACATTTTCAATTGGTTTAGTTCACTGGTTGGCTCATCAGCTAGGTCCACAACTGTTTATGTTACATAAAACCAATAGTAGGAATGAGCAAGAGATGGAAATGCAAGACTACCTTTATGGTAGCAAGCTGTGCTTTGATTTGGCAAAAGTCACTGTGAATCAGTCTTGGCTTGAGTCTTCAGCTGTTTCTCAGTAGCAGCGTCTTCTTAAGGAGCTGCTGACCCCTCAGTGGTGCTGCAGATGAATGTGTTGGGTGAACTGCATCGGAGAGCTGACTTCAATTTGACAATCCTTGTTGTTGTTTTGTGTGTGTGTCCATACCAGTTCCCTGTTCTGATTTCCCCACATGATCTCACCAACAGTAGTAGGAGTCCAGCTAAGTCTGTAATTTCCTGATGTTTACTCTGCAGGGTGCAGCTCTTCTGTTCTGACTTATCAGAGGATGAAGGGGCTGCATGTTATCTGCCCACCCGTTCCGTGTTACTGGTACAACTGCCTGTGTGCTTGCTTGAATTGGGGAACTGATCCAGGTTAAAAATAGCTTGTGTGTAACTTCCTTGAGTGTGTCAGAAGGATGTCTGCCCACAGTGTAATACCACTACTGCTCTGCAGAGCAAGTGATACCTGATAATGTTGTCCTTGTAGATCGCTCCACCTGAGGATGAGGAAATCATGCACAATAGGGATGTTTTCTTTGGATGTGATTTAAGTGGCACTCAAGTTGGTATTACTCTGGGATGCTGGAGTAAAAAGAGTTGGGTTTTCTTTTACTCCTCCATTGCTTCATTCCCTTTGCTTTACTAGCATCCCAGTTACTACTGCTGGAAAGTAAGTTCGTTAAGTCATGGATCTGACTAAAGAAAATGCCTGTTTTGGTGGGGTTTTTTCCACTCCATTTTGTGAATGAATGGGAGAGGAAGTGGTAACTTTTTTAAGATCAGGTGGTTGTGCTGCTGCATGTTGGTGGATCCGATGCAAGGAAGGTGTTGGGAGCCCACATGCTAGAAGGGTATATGCAGAATTGTGCCTCCTGTGGGCTGTAGAGTTGCACTGGATTGAGTATACCACTGGTGTAACTTGTTTTATTTACGAGCTTCTGTAATCCTTGCGTAGGGGTAGATAAACAGCATGCAGAAAATGTTCTCTTTAGAGACTTAAGCCAAATTACCAACACTTAATTTTTTAAGGGAAAGGTTAGCATCAAATTCTAATGTGAAAAACCAGGAGACATTCACCCTGCTGCCAGCGGCTTCCCAGAAAAGGAGTCTTACCACGAGATTAATTGCCTCAGTATTTCTTCTAAAACAGTCCAGCCCTGTCATGCCAAGCAGTGCAGTGCTGATAATTACCTTTATCTCTTAGCTCTCATCTTACTCAAGTTTTTTGGTGACTAAAAATGAGCTTAAATTTCCTACCAAGTCAGCAGAACGTTTTAACCAACCTGATGGTCTGTCTCCAGCTGTAAGAGTAGCAAATGTCATTCAGAAGTGTGGCTTTCACTCCCTTCATGCTTCCACATGCATTCACATTTGTTGTACTACAGGTGTTGGAGCCTACATCTACATTTAGTCCATATAATCTCCTATATAAAGGCCATTAAATTCTTTCATCTCTTCTTGAACCTGCTGATACTGCCTGCTTTCACAGCCTGTCATGACAGCAAGTTCAAGTACTTCAGTGCCTGCTGAATGAAGAGGTATTTTCTTCATCTGCTTTAAACTGGTCCCTTACTGCTTTCATCAGCTACCCTTTAGCTCTCATACTGCAGGATTTGATAACAGCAGTTCTGCATTCAGCTCATCTGCTACGCTCCCTCCTGTGGCTTTGTCCCTCCAGACTGGGGAGACCTTCCCTGGCGTGGGAGCTGCTCAATCACAGTGAGCCTTTCACCTGCCTTTCTCTGTACTTTCCTTGACACGAGTGTGTCCTCCTTAAGAGGTGAAGGTCAGAACTGCCCAATGTGAAGTTCCTGTGTTGTGGCAAAACAGTGTCCTCTGTCTAGTTCACAGTGCGCTTCTGATGACTCCCAGCGTGTATTGGCTGCGGTAGCACATCAAATCGGTGCATTAAGGGAGGTCTGCCAACAAGGATTTTTCTGCTCTTTCCTCAGTTGATGACTTAGGAATGAACCCTGTTATCTATCATGTTGTCCTTGTTTGCTACTTGCCCAAACTCATCCTCGTGAAACTGTTCTGGAGTCGCTAACGTAGTGTATTCTATAGTTCTGTTTTTTTGTTGTTGTGTCAATTTGGAGGAAGCTGTAATAAAAGAATAGTAGCATGGAAACATGGAAAAATCTATTACTTAGCAATATAAACATGTGAAGCATTTTACATTGACTGGCTTTGCTCTAGTCTAGTTAGAGGAGTCTGAAGGAAGCTGTATGGTCAAGGTTAAAGAACAGTGCTGAGTGAGCTATAACCATGGGAACCAATGCTTCTGGGTCTTCCTCAAATATGTTAAGAAAACATTCCATTCCAACCAGTTACATTGAGCTGAATCTGGAGGCATTTTGCTGGGTATAACAGATTATTAAAACGATAAGACAAATGCATGGCAAAATAAGCCTTAATTTTGCTTGATAAGTTTTCCAAAGCATCTCTCCGGCAAGGCTCTGAGTAGATGGCTTGACTGTTTTGATAGTGTATTTTTAAAGCAAATTCACATACCCTCATCTGTCTGCATGGTTTAGAGGACCCTGTTAATGCTTGAGGCCTGCTTTTTAGATTGAAGTCCATGCAAGTGTCCTGCATGTGTTTTGGATGAAGCAGCCTGTGGCATGGTAAAGGCAGAACCTTGAGAAGGGACAGGATGTGGTGGTAGATAACATAGGTTTATGTTTCTCCAACTACACCTGCTGGAAGTCAGAGGGCCCTAAAGCATGAACACAAGGTGAACTGTCCAGGTATCCTCTCCTTCATGCTGTATTTTGTTGCTTGTGTGTTTTCGTGGTAACACTTGTCTGTCTGATTGAAAACTCAGCTTGGAAAGTGTCGTGCAGCAGTATGATTCTTGGAAATGTTACCTACCTGTCGTGGTTTAAGTCCAGTCAGCCATGCAGTCCGTTCTCTCACTCACTTCCCCCTCTTTCTTCCCCCCGCTCCCAGAGGGATGGTAAGGAGAATTGAAAAGAATGCAACTCCCACAGGTTGAGATAAGAACAGTTCAGTAACTGAGGTATAACACAAATCACTACTGCTACCACCAATAATAATAATGACAAGAGAAATAGAAGGAAAGAATACAGTTCTCACCACCTAATACCCAGCCCAACCACGCAGTGCACCCCCCACCCTTCCGGGTCTCTGCTCTCTGCTCTTTGGTTAGTTTGGGTCAGGTGTCCTGTCTCTGCTTCCTCCCGGCTTCTCCTCCTCCCTGGCAGAGCATGAAACTCAGAAAGTCCTTGGTCAGACCAAAACATCACTAAGCAGTAACTGAAACACTGGTGTTATCAGCGCTGTTCCCAGGCCCAAAATTAAAAACACAGCGCTGCACCAGCTACCAAGAAGGAGAAAAATGACTGCTGCTGCTGAACCCATGACACTACCCACTGAGAATAAAATCATCTTGTGAGTGTGGAGGCTCTTGCTAGATATAATATTGCAAATGGGACTTATTTGCATCCATAATATAACTGCTGTGTTAGTCCTAGGTGACACATAACAAATCTATTTCTTGTTACGGAGGGGCTTTAGGGGCATTTTGGATAGTGCTGTTTCATTAGTTCCCTAACTGCCCAGGAATAAGTTTTCCTAATACAGATCAATGGTATCGGCAAACCTGATGTACACTTGAGAGACAGAGCAGGAGTGTCTTGGCAGAGGTTTGGTTGGTGTTTGTCTTGTTCTCGTGTTGCCTCCATAGGTGATGGTGAGCCCTGCCCTGGATAGCAGTGGGGTTCATGGGTACAATTGCCAAAGCTGGGCTGCTGTAATGATGTTCTGTTCTCCTGGAAAAGAAATCCACAGGATGCTGTCCCTAATAGTAAGCAGATTAACCGTGTGTAAATGTTGCCACTGAAATTAACCGGCATGACAACTGCTGCATCGCACAGTTAATGTAGGAAATCCTCTTGGCTTAATTGTATGCTTCCACGCTGTTTCTTGGTAGGTGCTTAAGTCATTATTTAGAATGGAAAAACAAAATTGGATTTTTTCATTGGGGAACAGCTATCCCTTTTCAAGTGCTGTGTGAGAGACTTGGAGCTTTGAATACTGTCAGAGAGGAGGCACAGGCAGTTTTCCTTAAGCCTTTGTCTAACTTAGGAGTTGAAGATGAGCTCTCCCTCTCTCGCACGGTAGCTGCGATTGTACATAGAGTGTAGGCTAGACCCAGGCACTTTGCCCTGAGCCAGGCATGATGAAAGGTGTTTGGGCTTCATGTGTTGTGTTGTGGCTCTGACAAACATCACAACTTTGAGTCTGAAACCTTTGGTGTTGCAGACTCAGCTTGATAAATAAACAGACCCCAAATACAACTCTGAGCAAGGCTTTTATATACTCTTTTATGTACATATATAGTATATATGTGATCTTTTCCTCTGCTGTTTTATGTGTGACGTGCTATGTTATATATAACCTGCTGACATATATTCACTCTGGAGAGTAGAACTTCTTGTGCTTATCCATATGTGGCATCTGAACTTCAACCAGGTTATGGGCTTCCCTTTTTCCACTTGTTTTGAAATTCCTCCACAGAGGAATATAGAGAAATAGTGTGTTTTTAACAAGATATTTTCACTTACTTGATTGGTTGTAGATTCAATCTATGCAATCCATAAGTGTTCTTATTTAATGAGACATCTGTTTTTTGACCTGCGTGCATGGCACTGTAGAGCATTATCAGGTTAAGCCCAACTTTTCATGGGTTAGGGTTTCAGCTTGTGACAGAACCACTGTAACTGCGCAGACTGTGGAGCATGGCTTCAGCCTGAAGCACCTATGAAATAACGCAGTTGGGGCTGTGGCTGACAGCTCGCTGCTCCCGAAAAGGGAGGTGCAGTGTGGAAAAGAGAGCAGCACTCATAGAATCCCAAACTGGTTTGGGTTGGAAGGGGCCTCAAAGCTCCTCCAGTTCCAACCCCTGCCATGGGCAGGGACACCTTCCATAGAGCAGGTTGCTCCAAGCCCCTGTGTCCAACCTGGCCTTGAACACTGCCAGGGATGGGGCAGCCACAGCTTCTCTGGGCACCCTGGGCCAGCGCCTCAGCACCCTCACAGGGAAGAGCTTCTGCCTAAGAGCTCATCTCAGTCTCCCCTCTGGCAGGTTAAAGCCATTCCCCTTGGCCTGTCCCTACATCCCTTGTCCAAAGCCCCTCTCCAGGTTTCCTGCAGCCCCTTTAGGCACTGGAGCTGCTCTAAGGCCCCCCCTTCAGGAGTCTTCTCTTCTCCATGCAGAGCCAGCCCAGCTGGGATCTGTGGCTTTCAAAGTAAAGATGTCAGAACCCTGTCTATGTGTGCATGCACATACTCCGGCCTAATGCAGTTGAGGTCCAGTGGCTTAATCTAAGCTGTTGATGGAGGTAGGTTTAGCCTATGCTGTCTGCCTTAAAGCAGTTACTTCAGTTCCACAAGTTGAGGAGGTGGTAACAGCGTAAACCACCACAACTGTCTGCAAAGTGAGTTTGTTCCAACACTGACTTAGATTAAACCACACAAGTGCCGCTTCGTACAGATTCCTTAGACATGATGAAGCACTGCTGGGCCTGACGCTGTTTTACTGCCAGAGCAGAACATCCGGCATGTTGTTGGTGCTGTGGGAAGCACCCCTGTGTTTAGCTGCTCACCCTCTTTTGCCCCTCTCCTGAGTATAGCCTGGTTGGCCTCCCTGGGGCTGTTGTGGCAGGAGAAGGCTGCTGAGGGCTGGGACGTGTTGGCTGCATATGTATGCAGAGACACAGTCAAAAACCTTCTCCTTTCTCCCCCTGTGTTGTCTGGCACTTCAATTATTTCAGTTAGCGTGAAGAAGCCTTTGTGGGCGGAGAGGGATCTTGTAGGTAGCTAGAACCAATCCCACGGGTGACTTGGATACCGAAAAAGAGACAATGTACCGGGGTTTTATTTTGGAACTGCTTGACCTGGATTCAGGCAGGTTTTATCTGGCCTTTAGCATTTTGGCTTTGAAATGTATCAGAATGGGAGCAAGAAAGACGAAATGAATTTGGGAAAAAATGCCTGAAAAAAAGTACACCTTCCTTTTCTTTTTGGCTAAACACCAGCCTGCAGAACGCCTGCAATGTGAGCTTCAGAACAGAATTATCTCTTTTCTCTCAACCTCATAGGGATTGCATCAATTCCTGTGAAAAATTAGGTTATTTTGCCCACGAGGAAGCTATGGAACCATAAATGAAGTTACAAACATGCATTGTGTTGTGTACAGGAACTGTTAGTGTGTTCATTGTGCTGGGTTCTCTTGACCTCTGGTGAACAGGAGCAGCTTGTTGGAAGAGGAGCAGGCTCCTCTATGCTTACCGTAGGAGAAGACCATGCACATGGGCATTGACCACAAAGCTGTGAGGACACTGACAAGCCTACGCCAGGGCAATGTTTTCATCTACCCAGAGCTTCAGTTTAATTGAACACTTTCTGTGAGCTTAACCAAAGGAAAATGTGTAATGCCAGCAGGGTAAGGAGAATGACTTGGGGCATGTTTGAACTTCACTTACCGCTCACAGCGGTGCTTTGTTAGCTTTGAGGGAGCATGCAAAGTCGTGGTGGCAGAGCTCAGCGGGCTGGTTCCAGTGGTTTGAGTCAGCATGTTGTTGTTATAGGGACCGGAGGGACGGTGGGATACGTTTTAAATCCTGCAGATGGTTAATGACAGGTTTCACAAACTTAGGAACTCCATAACTATGTAGGGCAAGACCAGAGCCAGATGCTGTGGATGGGAGATTTCAAAGAAATATTTACAAGTTGCCAGTGGAAGCTGAACTTTGAAAAACATGAAGTCATTCTTGAAAGGGTTCACATTTGTTAAAACCCACGTGAACAGCCACCTATTTGGTGCGGCTGATGTTGGTTGGGAAAGATGCTGACTAGACGTTGGCTCACATACGAAAGGAGGAAGCTTTTGCATGCAGACAGGGGAAAGCGCTGTTGCTGTGTTAGTGTGGCATTGTGCTCCATGCGTGTTTCTTCTTTTTATGCAAGTTTTAAATAAAACCTTTTGGCTTTTTCTCTTTCAGAATCGTAATGAGATAAAAAATGGAGCGATTCTTCGATTAACAACATCTCCAGTGAGTTACTGCTCTGTTCTGTTCTCTCCCTTCAAAGTGAAGGCTTGATTTGTAAATCGTTGTGATGTATGTATTTTTAAGCTTTAGCCACACTGTATCCCACCATCCCTCTGCAAAGGAGGATGATGGTGTGGTCACAAGATGACTGTTTTGTTCTCTGAGTTATGGGGACAGGGGTGGTATCTCTAAGAGACGTTTGGTGATAGGATTGGCACAACTGTGTGGTTCTTGCCTCTCACTTCTCTTTCCCTTCTGGGAGCAGCTTTCATGTCCAAGATCCCTCTGCTACCCTCCTGGCACTGCAGCATCACTGAAGTTGCTCCTTTTCAGCCCCAGAGCTCAGAGCCAGGAGCAAGAGCTGGGAGTTGAATCACGGGGAGCGCTGCTGGGTAGCTTAGGTCAGGGCTTTCCTGCTGTGTTTCTATTGAGTGAGCAGCAACTGCGATGCTGAGATGTTACTGGTTTGTTTTTGTTTTCAACACCATCTCCTTGCCAGCTCCTCAGAACGCATGGCACAGTTGCTATTTTCCTGCTGAGTTGAGCAGGGCTGTTGCCACATGCTGAAAGTCACTGTTAGTCCCTGAAGATGTATGTCTCGGGCAGCAGCAATCCCATTTCCTTGCTGACAAATGTAGTGTGCCATTAAAATGGTTTACCTCTTCATTTCTGCAGATTCAAAGCATTATGGCCAAACTCTGCCACCCTGTACTGCAGCTCATTTGAAACAGGCAAGACAGAGCTGTGCTGGTTTAACCTTTGCCTTCTGTTGAACCTTTTAAGGGTAGGGTCAGTTACTGCCATAAAATGGGAAAACTTCTGGATAGAATCCACTCAGAGGTTATAGGTATGTTTGTGAATGGATCACTTTTCGGTGAGTAGGGCCTAGGTTCAAAGTAAAGAAACCGAGCAGTGTACGCTGTTACTAACTTCCCGAGTTCTCCAAGCAACATGTGCATTTCCATACCTCTCCAGCCTGCTTAACCTGATGATGGCTTATATTGGACTTTGGAGGTGACTGAATTTGCACTTAATTTTGTGTAAAGATGGAAGTTGAAGAAGCCAATGTGGAAACTTTTGTGCACTATTAATCTACAGGAGTGAGGCTTCTTAACAGAAAGCTTTTCTAAGCAGCAGCCAACTGGGAAAAGACATTTGTGTTATCCTTCATCATCTTTTTCAGTGGTCGTTGTATGCAGACCTTTACAGTCATAGGAATAAATAACAGTTTAAGTGCATGGCTCTTTTAAGTGTCAAAGTCTCTGTTACTCCATATGTCACCAGAACAGCCTTGTACATGGGGAAACCACAAACTGGTGAAGTAAACCCCCTTGGGTGGAATTTCCTCAGAAAGAGACAGCCCCAGCGCCAGCTCATCTAACCTTTGGGACTTCTGAAGAACAAATATCCCCTCCACTGAGAAAGGGCTGTCTAATGCCCAGACTTGGGATCTCATGAAATCAAAACAACATCTGTGGTTCATCAAGAACCAGTGTCGTCCAAACGCACTGCATCATTCTTTTGTGTAACCGCAGCATGGAGTGACAGCACGAGATGACTCATGGAATCATTCCCCGTCTCAAAATCCACAGTCAGTTGCACCATGCAAAACTGGAGAGACACTGTGCTGTGACTGATGTATAGAAATGGCTGTCCCTCTGTCTGTCTGTCCTCAGGTTCACTTGTGCAACTGGAAATGTCACCTGCAAACACAAAAGACAGGTTTTGGATTTATAGGACTTTCTGCTACTGCTTATGGGTGGGAAGATGGAGCTTTGCCTAAGACACTGTTCTGCTTGTTCTTTTACTTCTGTGATTTGCCTTAGGGTCAGTCAACCAAGACAGGGGTCCCTGGGGTACTGAGCTATTACTTGTTCTCTTCCAAGTTATGGATCACTCTGACACTGGCCTGCAGTTATAAGTGACTCAGCCATCCTGTTGTAAGATAGAAGGCCAGTCTGCTTTCTGATCTTCAGTATTGATATTTATCCCTGAACCAGTGCTTATTTTGAAACTTTCTGAAGTTTTTAAGGAGTTTTAAAGTTTTTCCCAGAATCAGAGAGGTGGCTTGGAAAGAGGCTTCAAAGGATGAGATTGGGGTTTGTCAGATTAGAGAGTATTTGTGTTCTTTAATTAGACATGAAATGAAGTTCTGTATGTTCCCACCCCACAATAGGATCTTTGCTTTGAAGGTACTGTTGAAGTGGTCATCATAGCGATACCTAAAATAGATAGATTAAAGGCTTCTAAGGTGTGGTTTTTAGACTGGTGACCCGCACAATGCTTGTTGGTTACCCTGGAAAGCTCACAGGCCATCTGTTTCCATTTATCCTTTGAAATTCTGTATGAGAGCAGCAGTAGTTAGAGGAGATAATGTGTAGAACAGGCTGCATGATAGACTCCCGCAGGATGGGAAAGATGCTTTCCTAGCTGCTAGAGCTGGGTTTTCTCACCCTGTGGAAACATGCAGATTCTGAAATGCCCCTTCCACATTTTTTTCTCTATCCTGCATCAATATAAAGCTGAAACGGTCTTCACCCAGAAAGGGGAAATCATGCCAAAAATGCTTTTTGAAGAGGTGGAGGAATTAGAGATGAAGGAAAGGAAGAATGAAAGAACTGAAGAGGAGCCTCTCGGAGATTAAGCAGGGTCTGGGATGTGTCCATGTAGTTTCAGAGAGGCCTGAGCTGCCTGTTTTGCCTATTGTGGGCAAAACAAATCTGTCCTGAACTTCACAAGCCTTTTGAGGGAACTTTCTTTCCTTGAAGAGCTGGGAGGGGTTATTCTGACCAGTTCTGAAGCTGCAGGAACTTCACATGCTTTCCTAGTGCTTAATTTTCATGCAGTTTATCCCATGACAGCCAGAATCTGGCTAAACCCGTTCATAGTTGCATGTCTGAGTCGTTGAAAACTGGGTGAGAAGGATGAGGTAGGATCTGTTTGAGTTCTGTTGTCATTAGCCTCAAATTGTGTATCCCATACCCAGAGCAGGTGCTATTAAAGAGTAAAAGGAGGGAGGGAGAAAAGGTAGTTTTATCTTGAAGTAGTAACCCAGCATTTTGGGGTTGGCTTTTCTATGATTAGGTTCTGAAGTTGAACTTTCCAAATCTAAATTTTAAATGCTTTCTCTCTTTCTTTTATTCTCAGCTTTAGCTGATTTTGTGCTATGGGGACCTTTGTCATTGTTAACACTGCAAGGGCAAAACTGCATTTAGGGTGTGCTGCTCAATCTGTTCTAAACGCTGCCTTCAGGGATGTGCAGCGTGGCTATTTTAAACTTCCTTGAGTTTAAACTCTGCAAACGGCAGTGGTTGGGCCTGGTGGGGATTTGAACTGCCTCTTTGTTTCAGGAGCTCTGTTTGGAAGTTGGTGTGATCTTTCTAAACAATGCTATTTTTTTCCTCCCTAAACCACTCACCACACAGCTTCTCTGTTTCCTAGGTAACTTGAGTACAGATTGGATTTCTCTCATATTATCCTTGCTCCTATATCATCTTTCTTATTTATTTTTAACCTCGCCCATCATCTTTCTTAGCAATTCTTTGTGCTCTTGTGTGTGTTTGTAGTTTTCCGTGGCTTGTTTTCCCCCCTTTGTCCGTTTGCATTTCTGAAGGGGCTCATCAAAAGTTTCTTACGCAACATTTCTTTGTATTTGAACATATGTGACAGCTGAAATGCCAGATTGCTGTTGTCTGTTTTGTGATACCCATATCCCAGTGGATGGTGGGTAGGTGGATAAATAAATAAGCTGTAATTGCTCCCAAGTATGAGACTGTTCCAAAAGGACAGTTGTGTCCTGCAGTGCAGCAACTTTTAGTGTGTGCAGTGGTATGGTTTCTTCAATAGGATCCTGTAAATCCTTGTTCAAATAACTAATCATTTTGAAAGGATGCTGAAATACTGGAAAATGAAATGGAAAGTACTGTCCTCTTTGTTAAGATTGTTACGTATACATTTTAATTCAATGGTTTTCAACAGAACTGATTATTTCAGCGCTTGCTTGAAAGTAGCTTCTTGGGCACTTATAAAGCATACCTTGCTCATGAACTATAAACCTTGAAGGCTGAGTCGTAGGCAGCCTTTTCTGCTGGAATATTTGTGATGGCTGATCATTTGCTTTTATAGCATGCTTCTCTTTGGTCCCCCCCCCCCCCCCCCCCCCCCAGTTGGGGGTTGGTTGAGTTCTTAAACCTAGAGGTTGTTTGTAGGCAACCATTAGCCTTTCTAGCCTGAGCAGTCATTGTAGATAGGGGTGTTCATTACATCACCATAGTGTTTTCCTGATTTACAAATGTGAACCACATGGGGTTCTATTTATATGGTATCTACACAGACAAGGAAATCTAAGAGAGTTTTTTTAACCTATTTCTGCTCTTTGTGTAAAAGTTTGGGGATTTGGTCTGTAATCTTTGATCTACAATTGCTTTAATATGTGTCCAACATATTGAATGTTGGCACATGTGTCTTAATGTTCTTTATGTTCAGTAAATGCATAAATATTTGCAGGTCTAGCCTATGATTGTGGTTGTGTTTCTCATGTAATGGGGAATTGGTTATTACTGAACCAGGAACACAGGCCATGGAAGTCAGTGAGCCCTGATAGGTAACTTTTATATTTGTCTGCTCACAGTACAAGAGAGAGATTTGGGAGCAGGAGTTGTTTGTCTTTTTATAGATAAAGCTTTAATCTCATGTTTTCAGGTTTCCAGAGGCATAGATTGAGTAGTAAGCAAAAAGGATTGTTTCCAATGCGGCAGGAGGAAGAATTACTTCTCAAATAGTCATAAATGGCTACTGATTGCATAACTTATTTTAGGCATATTTATATAATACATTCAGCTATGCATCTGTAAGGGTTTTATCATTGGTTTAGTATGCAGCTCTAGATGTGACCATTTCCCTGTTTCTCCATTTCTGCCTCCTTAATTGTGTACAGTGATTGTGTAGGACTGCTCTGTGCATTACTTTTGTACAGGGCTTTAGATGTAGAACCTGTGCTTGAGTGCTAATATAAAAATGTTAACAATGAATGTCTTTACTAATTAAAATGCAGTCTCATCACTTGCCTGTCATCCGGTGCTAGCCAGCCTTGGAGGGCCTGTTGAATCTGATTTGCCTATGGTTTTGGCACATGGCTGCTCCTCCTTTGCTTTCTGATGTATATGCAGGTGTAGGTGAAGTGGCAGTAATAAGGCAAAGGCAGCAGTTCAAGCCACCTTGGTGTTCCAGCACTGATTTAAATTAAACCACTGAAATGGTTAGTACCGAACTGCAGTTACTGAGGGTGTGTGTGCCTTTCTTCTAGCAGAATGTTGGATAATGTGGCTAACTTGCCTCCAGGGAAGACCAAAATGCTGGAGTTCTGCTTTTTGTGAAGGGTGAAGAAGAAAACTGATTCTATAATCGCAAACCAGCAGTTTAAATCAGTGGTCCAAATATATGGTTCCTGCCATAGCACATTAATGTTTGATAGTGCTTGCACTGGGATTCTGTGTCCTCCCTCCTGTCCTTGCTTGCTGTATTTTATACTCTCTACAGAAACCCTGCGTATGTCTAGGTAATAAGTGGCTTTCAAAGTCTGCACGAAGTATTCAGTGGCAAAGAATGATAATTTGATCAGTCAAGTCCCTTGTTAGGCTGATCTTGGGATTCCTAACCTCCAAATGACTGTTTGAGACTGAGCAAGTCACATTCTGGATTTAGGTCATTAGTTTTCTTTTTAAGCTGACAGTCTCATCAAGCTGCTCCTTTTAAGCATGGCTGCTCCCTAAGGGCAACCATTCTGGAGTGCCTGGTTTAAAGACTAGGCGTGGGGCTTATGCCTCTTGACAGCCTTTTGAAATGCTGGGGCTTCAACAGCACACGTTTGACAAGCTTCCTGTCCTCCTTCCTTTCTGATGGAGAGAGCAGTTAGAGCCGTCTTTCATTTGCTCCAACAGCCGTGTTTCTGTTAATTCCTTCATAACGGCTCTCAGTGGGGCAGGTTTTATATATTTATTTGTTCTTACCTGAATGATGTTTCGGTGAGAGCAGAGACACGGCAGCGAGCTCTGCTGCTGCTCTAATGAGCTGTGCTCACTGTCTGTCCACTGATGGGTTGTAAATCATTAAAATAGCTCCCTGGTAAGCACTCGCAGCGTATTTCATCTGGGGTTCGTTTTTTAATGCAGTCACGAGTGAGCTGTACACTCCATAAGCACGTATGAGTGCTATGGCAACAAGAGCTAGGAGGCTTCTGAGAACTGCATGGTGTTCACTGAAGCAGTGTTTTCACCCATCAGGCACTTGTGATGACAGCAGCCAACATTACTGGTGCTCATGTTTCCAGTGAGACGCTAACTTGCTGAGACAAATACTTGTTTACCCCTTTAATCAGGACCTGCTCTGCTGTTATCAGTTCTTTGCTCTTCCAATAGTAGAAGGAATGCGGTTTATTGGGTGCAGGGTCTTGCAAAACTTGTTTGATGTAAAAAATGTACAGCTGTGTAAAACTTTGCTGTTGCGGCATTAGCATTGGCATAGTTAGAGAAAGCCTATGATGTTGGTAAGCTCTCTTATATGTGCTTAAAACAGGGCTGCACCACTTTTGTTATCAGAGGAACATTGCTTCATAGATTTTTGTGCTCTGTAGAGAGGACCAAGCTGTCTCTGATCTAAGATTATGTTTTGGTTTTAGTGTGGTGCATTTCAAAGCTCTCACTGACTTCAGAGGAAAGAGGATTAACTGTTGATAGATAGGCTGGTCTGCCTCCTGCTGCTGCTGTGCAGTGTAGTGAGCTGTTAATGCATGTCCCTCTTCTCAGTTTTGGTTAGAGGCAGGGTTAGCTCTTTCCGTGGTTGGTATTAATTCATGTGTAGTGGGAGTCTAACTGGGATGGCAGCAGCCCCAGGTGTTTGTGCTGTGGGCAAGAGTCTCTCCTCAAGAAGGGTGAACTTGACCACTAATAATGGGTTGTTAGCGTGTATGAAGATGAAGCATTGCTTACACAGCAGTTGTAGTTGTGGTGTGAAGGTGTTTGGAGGAGGATCTTCTCCTGGCTCTACTTATGTGTTCCTTCTTGGTTGCTACTGTGCTACACGGTCAATTACAGTCCCCGTCTGTATGGCCACAGCTCTACTGCCCACATTTTGCCCTTGCAGACTTGTTGAGCAGCCTTGGGATTGCTGCTCAGTCACACTGAACTAGGTGTCTTGTTCATTTCATTCTCACTGAGTCCAGGAGCTTCTAAGGACCCACTAAAAGAACTGCATCCTTCAGTGGGCAGATAGTGGAGGTGGTAACTTCCCAGAAGGTGGAAGAAGTCATTAAGAAGGTGGAAGTAGGCTCATTAAGATCTAAGGAGCTTAAGTTTAAATTTGAGCAACCATTTCCAAAGTCAGGGGTATACAGCTACCATGGTGGTACTGAATATTCTTCCAATGTGTTTCTTTCCAGAGGTGGGCAGGAATTCACATGTTGCATGTGTTCTGAGGGAGTCTTGTTTGGAGAACGCTTTGCATCTCTGAGTCTTCCCAATTTGTTATAACAGGGAGTCTAGAGTAGAAACAGCTCTGTGAAGGAGGTTGTTTGGAGGAGTAGGAGTTGGCTTGGCCTTCTGGTTCAGGTCATAATAGCGGTTGCTCTGATTTATTTTTTTGTAGGTGATTATACAAGAGTGCTTCACAAAACTCCTATTGTGTGCTCCCTGTCACCTGGTGAAGGGAAAGGGCTGAAGGCAGTATTCTGTGGTTATCCTGGGAGTTAGTGGGATCTGTTTTTATTTCTTCCATAGGCTTTGGCAAATGATATAGCTGACCAGCTGCTGAAGTTTGAGAGGATATTCTTTTGGTACTGTTTGGACAGACATTGCCATTACAGAGAGACTTTGTAAGCCACAGTTTCCCCATTACAACTCAAATCTATTGATAGAGTGGCAGAAAGACCTTTTGGATATCAGGATTCTACCTTTCTACAGATAACTTTTGTGGCTGCACCACCTAATACATAAGACATAGAAAAGCTCAGGGCTAAAGATGATCTGTTTCTTTTCAATGCTGTCCTAACTGCAGATGTTAACTACAGTCATACTAACTAGAGGATACTTCCTTCCCTGTACACACGCCTCACCACATAGGTTCTGGCCGAAAGCTAACTGGAGATCATGCATTAATTTTTCTTTGTAAAAATGGGAAGTAACAAACTTTGCGGATCTTGGAGGAGATTGGGACGTTGAATTCAGCGATGTTTGTGAAGCAATCAAAGTTATGTAGATAGCAAGCTGTATCTGTAACAACATGGCTGGCTTTTTTCCTGCATTCCCTGTTTAGATGTTTACTGTCTCAGAATCAATCTGCAGAGGTGACCGTCTCTGTGAAGAGTGTATTCATTACTTGAATACAAAAAGAACTGTCTGTCAGTACAGACTTTTCTTCTGTTTTCCTTCTCCAGCTGAGAAAGAATAAGCATAATCTCAGCGAAAATAGCTCTCAGCAGACTTTACCATTAATTTGATTTCCTAATGAAACATAATCTCTCATTCAGCTTTCATTCTGTGCAGGTAAGAAGTGAATTTTAGGGAATAGAATTTTGCAAGTATCTGTATGTAGTGAGGAGGATTATTTTTCTAAGAAAGGGATCAGCTAGCTGCCTATTAACTGAAGCTTTGGGTATTGTGTTCAGGTAAGGGAAAGCTTCAAATTGAAAACATGAGATGTATTTTAAAGTATTTGTATGGATAGAGAGAGACACAATTTAATATAGCTTATTGAACTATCCCTTTAGCTTTTCCTCGTCAGTGTTCATTTTGGATTTCGCTGTCTCATACTGTATTGGAAGTATTAATGGGCAGAATAGCCTAATATATGTGGATATTGAACTAGCATCAAGTTGTGTGAGTGATAATATCATAGTATTATGTGGGAAGTAATTATTCCTTTGCTCCTTGTAAGAGAGTGAGGTTTTGAATTGAGTGTGAGCAAAAGGAAGAGGAGGAGGGAGGAGCAGAAGGCCTGAACTTGGTCTCTACTGATATAACCTCATATCATGGCTCAAGTCCAGCCAGTAACTCAGCACCATGCAGCCACTTGCTCACTTCCCTTTTCTCTCCATCACCTCTGGACAGGATGGGGAAGAGAACCAAAATAATGTAAACCCCATGAGTTAAGATAAGAACAGTCCAGTAACTCAAATATAATACAAAACTACTACTGCTACCACTAATAATAAGGGAAATAACAAAGGGAGAGTATACAAAACAAAAATGGGAAAGGGAAAAGAACACTAATGTCATGGGTTCAGCAGCAGCAGTCATTTTTCTGCTTCTTGGTAGCTGGTGCAGTGCTGTGTTTTTGATTTTGGGCCTGGGAGCAGTGCTGATAACACCAGTGTTTTCAGTTACTGTGTGGTGACGTTTTGGTCTGACCAAGGACTTTCTGAGCCTCATGCTCTGCCAGGGAGGAGGGGGAGCCGGGAGGAAGCAGAGACAGGACACCTGACCCAGACTGACCAAAGAGGTTACTACATACCACAGCACGTCATGCCCAGGATGTACAACGGAGAGCAGAGACCCGGAAGGGTGGGGGTGCGCTGCGTGGTTGGGCTGGGTATCGGGTGGTGAGCAGTTGTATTCTCTTTCCTTGTATTTGCCTTGTCATTATTATTATTGGTGGTAGCTGTAGTGGTCTTGTGTTATACTTCAGTTACTAAACTGTTCTTATCTCAACCTGTGGGAGTTGCATTCTTTTGATTCTCCTCCCCATCCACCGGGGAGCGGGGGGAAGAAAGCGAGGGGAGTGAGTGAGAGAACGGGCTGTGTGATTTATGGTTTAAACCACGACAAATAAACCCAAGTGATGCACAGTACAATTGCTTAGCAAGTGGCGACTGATACCCAGCCTGACCCAAGCAGCAATCTGGGCCTTCTGAGTGACTCCCCCCAGTTTCTATATTGGGCATGACATGCTGTGGTATGGAATACCACTTTGGCTAGTTTGGGTCCAGGGTCCTGCCTCTGCCTCCTCTCAGCTTCCCGTGCCCCTCCTCACTGAGACTGAAAGCATGAGACTGAAAAGTCCTTGATTGGAGTAAACATTACTTAGCAGCAACTAAAACTATCAGTGTTATCAGCATTGTTCTCAGACTAAAGCCAAAACACAGCACTGCACCAGCTACTAAGAAGGAGAAAAACAACTGTTGCAGCTGAACCCAGGACACCTCATTAGGACATTACATGATCTTTGTTGCTAAAGGTTATGAGAAGTGTGTAAACTGGAAAGGAAATAAAAGTGCTGCCATTATTACAGTGGGATTGTCTGATGCAGTTTGTTATATTTTCATGGCTATTTTTATTGATGTGACGCACAAGCTCTTCCAGCCAAAGGCTGTCTTTTGTAACGCTTACTTTTCGCCTGATACAGTGGGATATCTATTCATTGCTCAGCTAAAGATTCTGCAGCAATCCAAGTAACTGTAGGTAATAACGGAGCAACATGAGGAATAGACTGCTGTGAAAGTCACTTTTACATGAGCTACTTGATAATGTCTGAGCATGCAAGTGTTAAGTATCATTAATATTAAACATGGCTGTTGTTCCTGCTCGCACTAGCATCTTATTCATTATTGCCATTGTAACAAAAGCTCTTTTTGTTCTTTTTATTTCTCTCTCAGGCTCAAAATGCCCAACAGCTCCATGAGAGGATCCAGTCTTCTAGCATGGATGCGAAGTTAGAAGCACTGAAAGACTTGGCCAACTACTCACGGGATGTGACGTTCGCCCAAGAATTTATAAACCTAGATGGGATTTCCCTACTAACACAAATGGTTGAAAGCGGCACAGAGTGAGTATTCTACTTAAACTCCTTTATCAGGTGCTTTTGTGTTCACTCCCTTGAGTGCCTGAAGCATTTCTGTGTACAGCATCTAAGATTATACGGAATAAAACATCTGAAGAGTTCTGGGCTGCTGGGATAACATATCCATTATCAATGAGAATATTTTTAATGTCCCCTAACAGTAGCCTGGTGAGGATGGGGATTGAGTGAAGTAGGAAGTTGCAAGTGCCGTCTGCCATAAAGTTTTGGGAAGCCCGTGGTCCTAATTTCTCCTCTACCTGTTGGAATTTAGATAAATCACTGATAATATATTTAAGGGCTGATATTTAAGTGTTGTCATCTGAAATCTGTGGTTTAAATGTCACGTTACTGAGAACATGTAAAGCAGAACCCAGGGCTTGCTTTATTTCCACTTTTATTGTTTGAATTCTGGCTGGGATCTTTTGAATAACGGTGGGTTTTTGACATGAGATTGAAAGCTGGCCTTCTTTACCAGAGCATCTTACCAGTTCTCACCATTGGTGAAAATCAGGACTAATAGTTGTGTCTATTGGCTTAATGTGGGGGGTACTACAGACAACATCAACTGGATTGCTGCACTATTAAACTGTATTCTATCAGTTACTATTTCAAGTTTTTGCTTTCAAGTAAGTGGTTTAGTGCTTTGCAGTCGGGCTCTACTGCACATGAAGAAATCAGCAATACCCACCCTTTCCTGAGAGAAGGAAAATGCTCTGAAAGCAGCTTCTTGTATTCATTGGGGATGTTCAGTCTTGTGGATCAGACTTCAGAAGTAAATTACTGAAACCAGTCCAAATCCCTTCACAAATGTGCTCATGTTCCCTAGGGTTCAAGAAAGTAAGCAGCAGTAGGGAGTAAAGCAGAAGTAGTAAGTGGGTTTGGAATGAAGCACAAGTTGTCTCTGGTGGTCCCAGTCAAGATATACTGGGGATTTTCCACAGAAAAATTACGTGCTTCTTAGAATCCAGTAGTCCTTAGATTGGGAAATGTAAAAGCACGCTCACCCCTGTCTGTTCTGTGGTCAGTGTTTTACTGGACTTTGAATCCCTATTGCCAAACTCCAGCTCCATACTGGATTTTCCAGTAGCTCATGGTTTCATCTCCAGTTCTGGGTTGATGGGCTTTATTTCTTACAGGGATGTGATCTGTGGCACAGACCAAACAACCAAAAATACATGCTTCTAGTTACCACATTTGTCAGCTTTTCTTATATTCATAGATGATGTGTTGTTTGGAGACCAGACCAAATTTAAAGCCCAAGACAGGTTTAAGTTGGTGTAAGCATCTGCAGCCAGTTACTGTACTAATTAAAAGAATACACTGAATGGGCAGGCTCACATGTGCCTCTGCAGGTCAGAGCAGAAGCAAATTAAGAGTCACTGCCTCTGTGGTTTATTTTCTCATGAATTTATTTCAGTTGAATGGTTTAACTTCACTGTGGAAGGTATTTAAGCCAAAGCACTTTACTTCCTATTGGAACAGACAGGAAACATTCGCATTCTTTACAAGCATTTCTTTTAGCTGCACTGAGGCCGAAGCAAGTGCCCTCCTCACCCTTCAGATGTGTTTGTACTGCTAGGCTGTAGCTGTGGAGTGGGCCAAGCTGTAGCAGACTGGTCTAGGTTAAAAATAACTGTCTGGGACGGAGGCTGCTTCAGCCAGCACCGCTGTTGAAAGAACCGCTCAGCAAATGACACCCTAGCAGTAATTCCTGATTGCGGGGGTATAAGCTTTCAAACCACACAGCCGGCTTGTAGACTGGACCTGCGAGCAGAGCCTGCTCCTTTGGTTTGGTTAATGTTAGTTTTTTTAAGTAGCTTGCATTCAGAGGGATTCCAGATTTCTGTTTTTAGCTGGTGTGGTACATTTGTCACCAAAAATGCATTGATCAGTCTGCCTGTCTGATCTATTGATGAGTGCTTCTGCCTGTGGGCAGAAATGGTGTCTAGTTTGGGCATTGAACAAAGACTCAGACTGAGAGTTTCCAGCAGCTTCATGTGCTGATGAGCTCTTAATACTCACGGCAGTCTCTTTCATGTGCGGCAACTTCCAAGCAACCTTTCAAGGCCAGGCTGGATGGGGCTTGGAGCAGCCTGCTCTAGTGGAAGGTGTCCCTGCCCGTGGCAGGGCACTGGAACTAGATAAGTTTAAAGTCCTTTCCAACCCTGACCGTTCTGTGGTTCTGTGAACCTAGGCATTCAGTAGGTTCTGAAGGGGTCTGCAGGTCAGGTTTTTCCAAGTCTGGTTTTGTGAGGGGTGTTGTAAAGCAAGAACATCTGTGCTGTGCTGTACATCCCCTTATGCTTCCCTTCTGATACTGTGCATCACTGCCCGATAAGTGGATGTCTAACAGAACTTGAGGTTTAATGAAAGGAGCAAATCCATATATTTGCAGACTCAGCAGCCTAAGCTGGCCATGGAGCTGCTGCTTGTCCAACATCAAGCTATTGATCCTCTCCTCCCACTGTACGGTCTGTCACTCACTGCTGTTCCAGCACACTAAGCAAACAATCTGCTTCCTCAGAAGAAGCACTCTTTTGGTTTGGTTTGATTTTTTACTTTATTATTGCAACAAAATGGCTTTCTAAAGATGACCTGTGAGTGAAAAGGTATGCGTGAGAGGTGAAAAAGGGTAATATCTCTCTATTCCTGTTTTTGCTTGGACCCTCTGCAATGCTATTAATGAGGTCCCACAAGGTGCTTGCTGAACAGGCAAAGCAAGCTGAAGGCCTCCTTGCTTTTATTTCTGACCATGGGCTGTGTGCCCTCAGCAGTGCTGCCCTGTGGGCTGTGCTGTTGATCCGCTGTGGTGCTGGTCACCAAAATGCTTCAAACCCAAAACCTCTTTTCCCTCCTTTTCCCTGTACCAGTACCCACCACTTTCTTTTCCCTGATGGTTTTTTCAACTGATCATTCCAGTGTCCATAGGGGGACCTACTCAAGCAATCCTATGAACATTATAAAAGGGGGGAGGGCAGTATTAGAGGAGGAATCAGCAGCCAGGAATTTCAGGGAAGGGTGGAAACTTCTTTGATAGCCCAGTTTTAGAAAGCAATAAGTTTTGTAAAGATACCTTTAATATATCTCTTCACTTTGGAGTTAGTTTTGAGATAGGGTTGTTGAGCCAGCCTTGCTTGAACGGGGCTAGGACTCAACTATACAGCTGGGAGGGCTCTAATGGCTTGGTGCTGCTGAGAGCTCTCTGCCCTCTTCTCCCACCCCTTGTGTGCTAATTCCTGCTCTCCAGCCCAGCCCCGTTTCCTTCCTGAAGCTGGTCCTGGTGTCTGGATGCTTCACAAAGCCAATCCTGCTTGTTAATTTGGTTGCAAAGTACCTGATTCTGTTCTGCAGAGTTAGTTTGGGACTTCAAGAAGCAAAGAAAGGAAGCGGGCATGAGTAAATGCGGGAAAGGCCCTTTTTTGTGGCAGCAGACCATTACATAGGCCTGTGTGCATGACTGAGCCACAACCTGAGAGCAGTTGTGTTGTGAAATGTGTTGCGAGAGTGGTTGTTTCTGCTCTCATATGGAAACCCAGAGATGGCCCTAATGTATCCTGCACCAAGGCTGAGTGATGCCTCTGTTCACGGTGTGGTGCAGCTGTGTCAGAGATTGATGAATTCTGTTAATTCAAGCTTTATTCTCTGTCTTCCCCAAAGGGGCAGACAGTGCTCATTAAAAGCTCCATCACACTCAGTGTAAGGCTGCTCTGAGGTTTCCTTTGCACGTGGAACTCGTATTAGGGGCAGCTCTTAAGTTATAATTTGAGGGTGCAATTAAGTTTTAGTGGGCAGCCTCTGGAAAGCAAGAGTACAGCTTTTATATAACTTTCACTGAGGAAGAGGCTGATGTGTTATTTATAGTTGGCTCTGTTTATTGTGCTACTTACTCATTATTTCAGTGAAACTGATGACTATGAAAGTACAGTGACCAGAGAAAGAGAATGTAAATTCCTGGGTTTGTAGTTACCTCTGCTTCATTCCTGCTGGTGATGAGTAGAAGTAGGCAAAGAAAAGGTCGACAAGAACAGCATTTCCTAGTTAGTTTTCCATATGTTGCATTGCTGCATGTTGAAGAAAATGAGGATGTGTTGGAGAATAGCCTTCCTGGTTTCTTGCTGTTGATATAGCTTCAAAAATAACAAATTGAGAGGTTTCTTTGATTTTATGTATGTTTTCAAAAGCGAGTTTAATGCTATGTGTAGTTACCATAATTTGGGCCGCACCTGGAGTGCCTTCTGCTTAGAGCACAAGAGCTGTAGACCTGGTGTGTGCTGGGACAAAGCCATAGGGATTGATGGTCAGCAAATTGGAGGGTGCATGGGGCCCCTGTGAAGCTGAGAGTGCCTCTTGTCAATCTGAATGTCTTTGTGTCAGCAGAGGTGCTACATGTCTTAGAAACCATCCACATGTATCTCCGGCCTCTTGATGGAGATGGCTCATTTTTGTTTTTCCTTCAGGCTCATTCTTGCTTCCAGAGCCTGCTGAGCCTCTTATTAACTGAAGGAGAAAAGAAAAGGGAGAGGGGAAAAAAAGCCCTGGTTTTATGTTTATTTTAATGGTCTGGTTGACCTGTAAATTGTAGCAGCGACTGCAAGACAAGTTAGGTCATGAAGAACAAGTAAATGCTGATCCCACTTTACAATTATCCATGATGTCCAATCATTTCTCAGACCTTCTGCATCTGTACCACTAAAGAGGGGTGTGGGTGTGCACACACAGTTATTTTCCTTTTCAGAGAGAGCTTTCTTGTCTGAAGCCCACTTTGTGCCTAGTTCAGAGGAGCTGAATGTGTGTACAGGCAGTGTACAAGGTAAGTGTAAGGTTGTGCTGCTTCTGCTTCCCAGCCCTGGCTGCAATGTCCTAAACAGACACAGGAGAGCAATGCTGGGAGGTCCTAGTTACGATAATGGCTGATGACGAGACGTGTTCAGGAACCAGACTGGAAGAAATGATCATGTTTCTTTGCTACCTCATCTGATGTGACGTAGTTTGTTCTTTCAGGGCTGTATTCAGTCATGTAGCCCAGAATTAATGCTTCAGAAAGCCATGGGTGTATGGATAGTCTTTCTGATGTAGCAGAAGACACCCTCATATTCCCTAATAAAGTGAGAAAAGGAGAATGTAAGTCACAAGCCATAAATATTGAAAGACCAAAGAGTTAATAAAAGGAATCTATGTTTATTTTTGTCATTACCAATATAATAATAATAATAATAATAATAATAATAATAATAATAATCATCTTATGTCTGGGAGGAAAAGGAGGAGGAATTCCTATGCAGAATTTTCAGTATTTTATAGGTGTTATCTCTGTCACTTGTCATTTGGCTGAAATAGCACACAGGGGTTTTTGCCGAAGAAATAAGGCTGTGCTAAGCCTGTCCTGACAGTAACCAGAATTGGTTTTGCTGCTGTGGAGAAGTTGAATTCTTCAGAAGTCTGCTTCATCTTCTTCCATTGAACACAGGCAGTTGCAGGCTTGGCTGCTGTACAGCTGGAAGTCTCTGAGATGGCAATTGTGTGTGCTGTAAGGTCAAACTGTATTGTTCAGTGAAATTCCAGCTCCTGGCTTGTCTTGCAGAGATAATATTGTATACTAGCCCAGTGGAAAACTGAGGACAGGTTGATCTGGAGCTAGTCTGACTTCAACACACTGTTTAGGACAGTTGCTCACATACCTGCTAATGGTTTTTTCCACCCCAGACTGATGAGTATTTCAGTAATGCTGTCAAAACACTTAAGCAGCCCTTGCTCACAGCCACTTGTTCCTGTTCTGCTTCATCTGAAGAGTTGTGCCATACTGTTGCTAGCAAGCGGGACTGGAAAACTGATGGAGATGATTAAAAGTTATGATAAAGGCTACTTTGAATGCAGTATTCCATAACCCAGTTCAGTTTTCTTGATTGAGCTCACAGTGTTGCCTCAGAAAACAGATGTGTAAGCACAACTCATTGGGTAAATGGAAAATGAATTTTCAGGAGGTATGAGCAATGCTAAGTATGTCTTTGCCTCTGAATAAAGAATTCCTTTTCCACCCTTCCTGGCTACTGGCTGTGCAGTGCCTGCTCCCTCTCTTGGTCATCCTCAGCGTTCATCTGACTGCTCAGTGATCCAGTTCAGGTTGCTAATCCGGCAGAAATGAAGCCAGCTGATGGAGGGAGGAAAATGATTTGTATTTTGACAGAGCTGGGCTGTTAGACAGGCTCCACCATTCCTGTGGAGCTTCACTTGGCAGCACAGGTTACTTAATCTGACATTGCTGCCAGCATCGATTCTTGTCCAACAGGGGTTTTAAGCAATCTTCATTTCTTAGTGCTTCTGGAATGTTGGGAGAGGGTGACTGCTGTCTGTGTGGAACAAATCCAAGAGAGTCTGCAAAATCAGGTAATCTATCGCAATGGGGAGATGGTAAGGGCAAGAGAATGAGGAAGGGCTGCAGCCCCATCTCGCAGCGCAGCTCCCATAAAGGAAGAGCTTCGTGGAGTGGGTTTTCTTTGTGGGGTGGCATTTTTGTTGGTTTGGTTTTCTCCCTTTGGCTCTGTTTTGGGTTTGTTTCCCCATAAGTTTTCAGGCTTGGATTCCACCCTCCCTCCCAGCACACCCAAGTGCAGTTTCTTGTGTATCCTGTGCATATGCATAGCACCGGCTGTGTTTTAGATAAAAGCCCAGTCTGAAGATTGAATCGCCAAGGATTACATCTTTGGAGGGAAGAGGGGAGAGAATCACTGCTCCTCACACTCGTGCCAGCCCACCCCACAGCTTTTTCTTCAGGGTTGTTTTTCTTACTTTGCCTGTGCTTAAGAGTATTAGCATTTAAATGACCCCTGCTAAGTGGTGATACCAATACCTTGTTGATAGGAAGGGGAGAGGAGACGGTTTTACTGGGTTTTGTTTTGCAACCACTTCTGTAAAATGGGATAAAAAGAGCAATTCCGGCAATGGATTTCTATTTCCAGATTTTCTTATGAGTGCCAAGCTGGGGAAAACTATTTTTTTCCTTGTTTTTTTGACTCCAGACTGAAGTGTGGTATTTGAGGAACCAGCAAAAATAAGGAGAAGAGGGTAAAGCTTCCACTTCTGCAACTTCCCGGGATGTTTCTATGTCCTGGGCTGTGGTGACTCTGAGGTGCTGCTGCATCACTCCATAGTCATTTTGCAGATTTCACCCCAATAAGTTACTTCAGCCTCCTGGCCAGAGTGTTTCCTTGACTTCACTGAGGTGTGATAGCACTTAGACAGAAGCCGCAAGCGTATACTCCTGTATTGTCTTGTCCTGTCACCTAGAATATGGTCTATCCTTATGTTTGTCTGTAGAGCAGTAGCCAAATACAGCTCTAATGTGGATAATAGGTTGTTCATTCATCATCCCATCAGTTTTCCTCTAGAGGAGGAAGGTTTTATGAGTATCTTCCACCTTTGCTGATGATGGCCCTTTCCAGGACCACAGTTTAAACAGTGCAGTCTCAGAAGCATTGGTTGCAGTGAGGTGGCGTGACTGCTTTACCTCTTGGTATCTATAACTCCAGTGGGTCCACTATGGGACAGCATTTGAGTTGTCCCCAGAGCAGCCAAGCCTTGCTGTGCACTGTGTGTTGCCCCAGCTGTGGTTTAGATCTGGGGTATCTTTGGTCCTTGTGCAGTCATTTTTGCACAAGAAATGACATGTGATGCCCTAGATTGACTGCTGTTCTTATCTGTTGCTTTGGAAAGTGTGATATTAGTAGAAAATGTTTGGTCTAATAGGATGGGTATCTTTCCCCTCAAGTCAAAATTTGCTGTCTTTGTAGTGCTTCACCAGAAAGCCTTTAACTATTCAGTTATTGCTCTGTATTATTCTACTTTTATATTTCCTTTTGCATTGGACATGGTCTGATCTCCAGCTAACTGATTGCCAGTTAACTTAAGGTGGATGAGGGTTGTGTAAATGTTAAGAGAGCTGCTGTCTAAATGTTTTGTTCCAGGACTGAGGTGTTTGTTCTTTAAATCCCTGGGCTCAGTCATGGAGAAAACGCACCTGATTATAGCCAGTTGTGAAAGCTCTCTGCCAAAGCTGAGCCTGCTCTTCGAAGCTCTCCCAGCTTGTGACCACCACACTTGTTTGTCAGGCAGACACAGCACAGATTTCAAGTTTACTTGCTGCCAAAGCAAGCACCTGGGTGCAAAGCAGAAGTTAAGGCTATGAAGCTTTGCTGTGCTCATTACTACTGGCTGCATGATAGATGTTGTAGCATAAAAGAGCTAAAGCCATGAAATCTTAAGAACAAAATGATGTCACTTTACTAATTTGAGCTAGGCTGTAGCCCAGTCTGTGCTTGGATGCATGATAAACTGTGCCATCGTTATCTTCAGGCAGGAGTACTGCAGCTCACAGCTGGCAATGAAGGATTTCAGACCACTGTGATGCTCTTTCTGTGTTTTCTCCCCTGATGGTTACAAGCAAGCCCAAAAGCTGCCCTCCCTGAGACCGATCCTTCTTGAAAAGAGTCTGTAAATAGGCAGTGCGGTCTCTGGAGAAAGCACACCATGTCTTGTGTGTGAATAGAATGGAAAATGCAAGGTGGGAGTTACTGCTGTAGCAAAAGAGGGGGTGGTGGTGAAAGTGTTAGTTCCGGGAGGGAGCTGCATCAGTGTTCCAGGTGAGAAGGGGGCAGGGAGGAAGAGGGGGACCCCTTAAAGCATTCTTTTGAAGGGGGGGCTGCCCAGCCTGGAGCTGCAGCCAGTCCTCTGAACTAAACTGGTGAACCAGCTTTAGGAGACACAAGCGGTTAAGTAGGAGATGGATATATTTATCTTTTGTTTGCTTGTTTGTTTAAGCACTGTTTTAAAAGGAAGTTGTTTCTCTTGGATGCCATTTTTACTGTTGCTACTCCCTTTCTTCAGCTTGCTTTGTAGTGTAATCAGCGATTCTGAAGCTAGTTATTAGCTGAGATAGTGAGTTACAGCTTTCGACTGTGCTTATTTGCTTTTCCCTCTCCCCCCTTAGTATTTGGCTTCCAGTTTCCTGAATATAGTAACATGCTATTGCTTCTAGCTCACTGATGAGACACAACAGTGTGTATCAAGGGGGAAAAAGAGGAAACACCTAAATAAACCATAAAACTTGTGGGGTATGTTGAGCAACTGGGAACCAAGTGTTTTGGAAGCTACAAGGAAAGCAAGAGCATCCCACTGGAGGTTGAGTGTGTAGCTTGGCCTTATAGAACCTCAATCAGTAAGTGACGTTCTTGGGTACATCATTGCCTTTCTCTAGTGGCTTCCTTCAGCACCTTGGGTCTGGCCATGTCCATCAGTGTGTGAATTTTAAGAGCAAAAGAGCCAGAGGTAAGGCTGCAGATGCTGTTGGCATGAGACTGACATACTGTATGAATGTGATATGGAGCTGATGCAAGATGGTTTTGAGTCGCTGAGTAAATGCAACTCTGAGGCTAGAAACCCAGGGGAAATTCTTTGCCTCCCTTTGAAGAAGACGTGTCCTTGACTTCAGAAGGTCAGGGTTTTGGTCTGTGTTGGTCCTAGCTGCACAACAGCTTTCAACCATTCCGGCAACTGTGACATCAGTATTAATGATGGACACTGGAAGTAAATTGAAGCTTTTCAGGCAACAGGCTACATACTATAGCATGGGGACAGAAAGTGCTTAACGTGTAAACCTTTATTGCTTTGTACCAAAGACTTCTCTTACCTAATTTAGGATGCCTGGGCAAGCTTTAATGGTCAAGAGGAACAGGTTATAGAGAAATCTGATGTATTTCACCTATCAACTGTTTCTTCACTTCCTCCTTTTTCCTCACAGAAATTCACACAAGTATTCTGAACAGATACCTGAAATTAATGTTGAATGTTCTTTACCAGTGACTGAGCTGTTTCTGTTCACAGCAGCATGTTAGTAATTTACTGCCTCCTATGGCGTGGCTGTCTTTGCATTATGTGACCAGGGTCGGGGTGTGTGTGGGGTGTGTGGATGCAGAGATGAGGAGGGGACGGGTGTTTTAAAGCATGTCTTCTCACGTGCAAGTTTTACTTTTGCAGACGATATCAGAAATTGCAGAAGATAATGAAGCCCTGGTAAGAACCTCATCAGCTCCTCGCCTTGCGCACTGCCTCCTCTGTTGCATGACTGGGTTCAGACCCTTTCACTAATCTTTATACAGCTCTGCTTATTCATTCAGCGAGTCTTCGACCTTCTCTGTTTTCTGCTCTTTGATGCCTGATGAAGTTTTCTCATGAATTTGCTTTGCTTGTGGAATGGTGCTTCATTTCTGTAACTCCTGCAGGGCCTGCTGCTGTGTCAGAAGTCAGGCTTTTCCTTTGTTTCCTGTGTTCATTTGAGCAAACAAAAGATTTCCCCACCTTCCCCAATTCACCCCTTAAATTTGTCTGGCTCACATGGCTGTTAGTGGGCAATTCTAATTGCTGACATTAGTGCAATGAAAGTACGACTCATTGTATCAGTTTGAATTCCTGTTATTCGCCGGTCCCAGGTAATGCCAACTGTTGCAGATAACGGCATAAAGGCAAATGGTGCTATAGTGAAGGGCCTCATATCAGGAAGTTCTGAAGCATGCTTATTTCCATGATGATGAGTTTGAATCATCTTTGAATTGATTTTCTGTGTGCTTCAAGTCAAGCACAGGCTTTGATAAATTGGGACCCCAAGAAATACTCCAGTATCTTGATTGGCTTGGAGGTTTGGCATCTCAAGTATAGCTAAAACCCAAGGAAGCAAAGGACTAATTAACCAGCTAACCACAGATCTGTCACTTAGAGCTTGATGTAGTTTATCACACAGGAAATGCTGCTTCCCGTCCGAATCCATGCTAAATCATACTTTCACAAAGTATAAACCAAGTTCTGAAGCATTTATTTTTAAACCTAATCAATAAATTAGCAAGAATAAATTTGGCAGCAAACTTGAATCCTTCCTCTCCTTTTGCTTTCTCAACCTGGTACAAAGTAACTTGTTTCATAACAGAAAAGTTCAGATCCTGAGGAAAATGATTAAAATGGTATGAGGTCTTCAGAATCCTTGGCAGCATCTCTTCTGCTGAGAAAAGGCACCTCCTGCGCATTTGGGTGGTGCGTTTTCCTCACTGCTGTGGGAATAGTTCTGTGTGGACAAATAGTTCTACTCCTGCAGCATCTCTGTGCTTCCGAATTCTGTTATCCTGTGGGCTTCTCTACATTAAATTCTGTGATTGCTCTCAAGACAGTGCTAAAATCTTAGAGTTGGATTGCACTCTGGCTTTAGGACCTGATCATACTGTTGTCCTGCATTAATTATTTCTTTACACAGTTTAGTTTTGGTTCCTCATGGGAAGAAGGCATTACCCACTTGAATAGGATTCTTACTCATCAGCGTAGATATAGCATATCAATGGATACAGTCATAAAGAAAGTGTGTGTGACAAAAGGTTATTCTGACTTTGGAAATTCCATCCTGCCAGTAAGCTTCAGTTCGCATTGGGGCACATAGGTTGATATTTTGATTTCCGTCAGTAGTACATGAAATGCTGCAGTTCAAATAACAAACTCTCGAGTCTGGGACTTGGACTAAAAAAGGTACCAGAGCCATCGGTCAGGATGTGAAGCCAAGAGCTCTGGAAGCTGGCCTGTTTGCACACTTTGAAAGTGAAGTGTATGCACTAGTGCGCTGTGAGTGCGCTTATTAAAGACCCTGACTATTTTTCACCCATTTATTAATGGGAAAAGGTCAGATGAAACAAGAACTACTAAAAAAACCCTCAGAACCTGTACAGAACTTAACTTTAAAGTCTTGCAGGCTCCACCTGCTGTCTTCTTGACTGAAGAAGCTTAAAGAAACCAAATGGTAGCAACAACAACCAGTTACTTTTAATGTACAGGATGCCATATTTCATCAAGTGGCCAGTGTTTCATTTTAGCTTGCACCTGACTTAGTTAAAACCTGATTTTCACAGAGAGCCCTTGTTTAATGGCTTCCTCCGCTAAAGGAAGTTCCTCTAAAATGTGAGTTTCTTTTTCTCTGCCCTTTCAGTTTTAGGAGTTCCTAAGTTGTGTTAGGGTTTTACTTATTCAATGTTGGTTAATACTTGGATGAAACAAAGAATTCTCATGAAATGCCGTTCGCATTGCAGAACTGAACTGTAGTCAAACCATGCTGACTGGAGGCTGATGGTTTTCCTGTGTAGTTAGTTATTCCTGGTCTTTTAAGAAAAGTTGGTCCATTTAGGGAAATTACTATGAAATGAGCAAAACCAGGAGTTTAGAAGATGGGGAATAATAGAAAAGGTAATTTTAATCACATCTTCATGAAGAAACGGTATATAATATTTCCTCTGGGCTAGCTTCCCATGCAGACAAATGCTTAATGTACCTTAAAGTGGATTTAGTCATGCTCCTTAATAAGAGCATCCGGATTTATTCAAGAGTAGTTTCAGTTCTGTTTAAAATTTGCAGCTTGTTTTGTTTAATCAGAGTTCATTTTGGAGCTCAGGGAAGCCCCAGGACTGGGGTAGAAAGGTATTTCATGTTTTTGGAATGCAAGCGGTTTAAAAGCAGTTGGTCTGATTACTTGTAATGAATCGGGCGAAACTGTGCCACAAGGAAGTATTTCAAGGGTGCTTGGTATGATGCGAGAGGAAATTCATAAATCTGTGCCACAGTGTGGCAGTTAAGTGCATTTCCTGTAATCATGAGAAGATAGGGGCAGCCACCCCACAGGTTGTTCAGTCATTTTCAGCTGTGCTGAGCAGCAAGTAGGTACAAATTGCTCCTAGTTTTAGTTTGATTTGTTGGTGGCTTAGCTTCACCCTTGGAAAGGTTATGTGAAGAAACAAGGCAGTGTAGAAGCAATGGAGAGGAGCCATTGCAATAAAAAAGGTGCTTGTTCACACCTGCTTGCTGAGCATCCTGCTACATCATCAGTCTTCATTTTAGACTTAGGTGCGTGCCCCCATGGCTTTTCCAGAGCTCTTGTCCTCTGATGATTAGATACAGTCTGCTGCCCTGTTTAAATTTATTCATGGCCATTTATCCTTGACAACTCTATCTTAAAAAGCTGTTTTTACTCTTTGATGTTGACCTCAATGATGTCAGGCCTTTATTGGGCTGTGAGCACAGTTGCTGCCTGATAAGGGAGTTAACTGCTTCCTTAACTGCTGCATTTGCTGCTAGGCTGCAGATTCTTCTCTTACCTCCTGTGTAGTTGAAGTTATTCCCTTCTGCAGCTTTCCTAATGCACAATTAGAGATCAGCTTTGGTTCTGTTTTGAAGATGTACTGTCTTTGGCTTCTAGTCCTGTTGGGCTGGTGGCTGTATCCTGGTTGTGACAGACAAGCAGCAGTTAATTTCCAATTCTCTTATGCAACTTATATCATATGAAACATGTGAGACAGTCCACTTAGCTTTATTATTATTTATATTGCCTTTTCTATTTGGTTCTGACAGCTGAGCCTGACTAATTAATCTTGATTTAAAGAATCATTTGAACAAGCAAGCATCTTTCAATAGTAATGAAATACTCTTTTTGGTATATGTATTAAATAGGGAGAGAAGGGTTTTTTTCGTTTTTCTTTTTTTTCTCCCCCAAATCATCTAGGGGATTTGGGTGCTCAAGTGCCATTAATGTATTTTGATGAGAAATCCAGATTGCTTTAGGCATCTTTCAAAATACCAGATGTAGCTATATACATACACATATATACATACAGCTGAGGATTACTTAACACACATGATAAAAAGACGGTTTATGATGTGGAAATGGTACTAGGAAGGCAAGTGAGAGGCTGGTGTGTAGACTCCCAGTGTATGGAGTCCACGCCGGAGAGCCAGAGCCCTGCAGTGTTCAGGAGGGGTTGTACGTGGAGCTTGCCTGAAAACATAGATCATTAAAATGTCAGTGTTAGTGAGAGATAGGAAATTGCAATTACACAGTGTATCTTTCTGATCATTTCCCCCCCCCCGCTGTGCTGACAGACATTACAAAGCACCTTCATCAGGAATTGCCTTCAAACTATTAAGTTGTTTTGCCAGAGCAGCACGGGTTTGGTATTTACTGAGCTGCCACGCTTTGTGCTGTGGATTAGGCTGAAAAGATTTTATGAAGAAAGAGGCCACATTACTTTTGCCATTTTTTGTCTGGACCACTGAGATTTGAGTTGAACAGCTCCTGCCAGGCATTTTCTGAGATCCCTACTTTTACGAACAAGCTTTGATTCCCTTGAAATTTCTAGCACCTATTCTGTCTGCTGCTCTCAATAGTTTGAGTGTGTGTGTCTGTCTTGAAATAAATTGTTTGGAAGACTTTCTACTATCTGCTTGTGTTTAAACACCGAACAATGAATCAACGCCGCTCCCTTCCCCCTCCAGATACTTTAATCCTTATCTTGCTCTAGTTACCCTGGAGATTGCTTTCATTTCTAGCTGTGCTATTCCTGATGCTTATCCTTTAAGCCTGGCTTTTGACTTTTGCAGTGCCACTTTGTGTCTACACGTGTGTGCGGGTGCATATGTGTAGCTGTGTATTTACGAAATACATACTGTGTACGTGTATGTAGTGCTGCAGAATGTATAGAGTTGGAGTATTTCTTCCTGCTCGAATAGTCCCAGTGTTGCACCTACACCTACCTCTTTGCTCTCATTAATGATTTGAAGCAGTGTCACTGGAGGGACACCTGGTGGGGTGTCTGATCATTTGAAGTTGGGAAGTGCTTTTGCCTTCCAGATCCCCAGTAGTTCTGTCATTGTCACATCTACTAAGGCAAGTTTATATGCTAATACCAAACGTTTTCTGTTTCCCAGTTTCCCCTCCAAAGCTGTGGAGGAAGCTGGATTAATGGGCAGGATTAATTAGTTGTTTTAATGAGAAGAATGCATGAGACTGTTGAGTTCAGGTTAGTTTAATTCCTTTACATTCCAGCCACTGCTGAGGGTGAATATCTATATGCAGGTTTAATACTGTTTAAGTAATCTCTCAAAACCATACTTCTTGTTAGTGGGGTTTAGCTTTCATGTGCAATTAGTTTATAGCAGAGTAGTTATGTCCTAAATACAGGTTTATTGACTACATTTTTAAACAATATGGGAGAAGGTCTAGGGGAGGTAAATCACCTGCTTAGTTTAGTGCTGGGCAAGATATTTTTATCTACTTTTCAACCTATATGACCTATCTTTTTGTGTCTTTTGTATCTATTTTTTATTCTTTTTTATCTTTTTTTTGTATCTATTTTTTAATTTTTTTTAAATCTTTTTTGCATCTTTTTTGTACCTTTTTTCTTTGCATCTCCTTTAGTCTGGCTTCTTAAAATACCAGAATTTCATATGTTTGGGAAGTATTCTGCCATGGAGATGCGTGAGAATTGGGTACAAGTTTTTAGAACAAAGCCTTTCCTATGGGTGCTGTTTGATTTATTTGTCATAAATAACCATCGTATGCAGAAGAAATGGATTGGGGAAAATGGCAGGACCAGAGCTCATTAAATTTCCTGCAGAGTGTTATTGTTGTCTTGTTATGAAATCCTTGGTTAGTTGGAATGCGAATGATGACAGTTGAAGTCTAATTTAATTCTTAACAGAATATTGCAGTATTAAAAACCAAGCGAACAAAAGCACCTCCCCAAACAACCCCAGACCTTTCCATGTCATGTATTTGCTGAACAAAACCTGAACAAACGATTCCTTGCAGAAATGCAGTGTGGTTTTTAAAGACACTTTATTTTTTATAAAGAAATGGTATTTTTCTTGCTCTCTGGTGTAATTTTTGGTGGAGGACATCTGTGGAGTTATGATGAACGAGAGCGCCTTTCTTAAATTAAGGTGCTATTAAAGGCTGCATCTTTACCATCAGGCATCCCTAAAAGACAGATGATATCAAATCCAGTGAAGTTCCTGTTGGAGTTGCTACGTGGAAACTGGTTTTCTGCCTTATTCCTCTGACCTGCTGTAAATGCCTTCCATCTGAGTGGATCTTCACTTACTTGTACGGGTTGGTGCAGGATAGCAGGAGAGCAGAGCACAGAATCAGGATTACCAAGCACCAAATTGCTTAATGAGTACTAGACTCAGGTTTTCAACACATTGAGCGTTGCACTTCCAATCTGACAGAGCTTTTTTGAAGTTTATATTTTTATTAGGTAAGCTGTTGCATTAAAATCACTGGGACTATTCATGCTGTTTGATGACATAGCCAGGTGCCCTGGTTATATAGAGAACCTTTGTATGTATAAATATATATTTTTATATAAAGCTGTCCTTTAAAAGCTGTTTTTTAACGTGGGAAATTCCTGTGCAGCTGTTCAGGTTAGAGCACATCATTTATGTTGAGTTTAAACCTGTTTTGAATTTAGTTGAGTTCATACAAATATGCCCTGAATCTAGTGTTTACAGGTGTAAAATGCAGTGCAGTGGCCTACACAATTGGAACTGTGTGTTCGGATAACCTATGGGAGCTTTGAAATTTGCTTGACATGGTTGCCCATAGACAAACAAGAGGGGATGCATTTTCAGGTTCAAAGAAAGAAAACGAGGCATTGGCTAGTGGAAAATTTCTGCTCAACATATAGTCTTAAAAATATATTTGCTTCTTTATAAAAGAAGGCACAAACACTCCCCTGACTTTCTGCCAATCTGCTTGATGCGGAGGTACCAAAATGTGGCACCTCTGTATGACCTTCAATTAGGAACATTTCCATAAGCTGCTAAGAAAATCTCACTTCTTCCGTTAGATCGAAACCTCTGAACCTATGCGAGACGTTTAATTTGGACTCTCTGATTTCCTTGAGCGTTGCATGCGGTGTTCTCCCGGGAATTAGTTCTTCTCTTAGCAAACTGCTTTCTTCCAGGTGACTGTTCTTGATGTCCATGCTAAACTGGTTTGGAGACTGTCTGTTGCACGGCCTCTCTTGCTCTTCTGCTACCTCTTAGTCTGTGATTGGCTTCATTTTCCTGCCTTTCTGAAAGCTTCCTGCTGCTTTATTCGCTCGGTCATTGCCCTGCTGCGTTACTGGTAAATGTTATCCTGACTCCTGTCTCTTGCAGCTTTGGAGATATGTTGTCCTTTACACTGACTGCATTTGTTGAGCTGATGGATCATGGGATTGTATCGTGGGATACATTCTCTGTGGCATTCATTAAGAAGGTAAATTTGTAATCAACTCTCTCTGTTCTGTATCACTTTACATTTTTGAGGTGAGTCAGTGTTTTATTTCATTTTCTTTCCCCCCCAGGTACATTATTTAGGCCGTTGGTCAAAAAGGTACATAGACATGTAATTCAAGTGCTATTTCAAACCATGAATATTTGTAGTTTCAGGATCTAACCCAACTTCTAGAGAAATCAATGGGAGTGAGATGGGATCAACACGGTATTGGGTCTATTACACAAGAAATGGCTTGCTCAATTAGATGCGACCTCCCTGTGCAGATACCGTGCAGTTAAAGCAGAAATTAGTCTTTTGATTTAATGTAAATGAAAATGAATAATGCCATCTTTGTTGAAACAAAACCAGCACCAAAATGTTTCCTCTGGGAGTATGGGAGGAAGAAAAAGGAATTGGTTTAGGAATTGAAATTAAGCTGCTATCTACTGAGTTTATGAAGCTGAACTCTGGCCCCCGTGAATCTTGCAGCTGAGGTCTGTGGGTTTGAAGCAGATCTTTCCACAGCTGGCAACATCTGTTGTGTTTTCTTAGGTGTAGGAGATGCACAAAAGCAGCAGGAACATGGGAATATTCTTTAAGTACAGAGATTTAACAGGATTTTTTACTGACTTAACCCTTTTCATGTACTGTGTTGGGGAATAAAAATCAACCCACGCTTCTTTACAAAGAAGTTTCAAACCAGATTGAACTCCAAACTTAAGTTAAAATGGATTGTACAGGCTCAGAAGAGATCAGAGTTACTTCACCAAAATTATATCAGAAGCAGTAATAGCATGAATATAATGTGTGGCAAAGATACCTTCATTTTACCAGCGTGGGTCAGAGCAAAGACTTTTAATTTAGATTTGGTTAGAAAATTGCTGCCACCAAAGGAAAGTGCAAATGTCCTTTTGTTGCCAAAAGTGAAAGAGGAATTAATTATGAAAAGAGCATTAGGTATTAAAGCTCAGTTTTGGTCATTAAAAATGATGGATGCTATTTGTAAGAAAAAAATCAGTGTAATTGACCTGGTTTTTGGACTCTTTTTGCTAGTCTTGCAGTCTTCGATAGATGATAATGATGGTTATTCTTAACTTCCCATGGCAAAGAATAGTAGGGGTGTCTTTAACTGGTTTCATCATATACATGGTCAAGCCCAGAACCCCTTATTTGCTAAGGGAGCTGCTAAGAAGTGTATGAAGAAACTTGCTAAAATTAGTTTAAATCAATCTGCTTTGTGGGTGACTCACAATGATTGTCTTGGCTAAGGATATCAACAGCTTTTGCCCTGTGTGACAACTGCAGCAGACTGTGTTGTGTGCTCATCTCTCCTGTCTGACACTTTCAGGGGTTTCCCTGGACAGTGACCCAATTCAAGAAACCAAAGCGAAAGACACAAACAAAAGCATTCTCATGAAGTGCGTGTGAAAAACAGAACTGGTGAGGAAAAACCCACGGTGGAACTGGTGGAGAAGAAAGGGAGCAAAATGAGGAATAGGACAGTTCAAAGAGGAAAAGAAGGACAAAGAGTGACAGAAATAGAGAAAAGAGGCATGGGTCTGTCCTGACCTGCTGCGCAGTTGGGAACTGGAACAGCAGTGCCCTCAGTGGGTCTCTGTGGGCAAGGGGCAAACCTAGAGAAGCACCTTTGGACCATGGCTCTGGCAGCAATCTGCAGCTTTATTTTCCCTTGCTTCTTGACCTTGGGGATGGGCTTGCTCAGGTACTTGACAGGATAGATAAGGGGGCTGATAAGTTTCTGCTAGCTGAGGGGGAACTTTGCAATCAAGTGCTTCTGCCCTTTGAAGCTGTGTTTCATGTCAAATGGAAGCCAAGCTGGAATGGGGATGAATTCATCAGAACTTGTTTCTTGAATAGTTTTCTAACTTAAAAATGTAGAAACTGGAGACCTCAAAGGAAGCCTCTGCCTGCTTCTAATGACTTTTGGTTTTGGGTGCAGTCTCCCTCCCATCCTTTGGGTCCATAAAGACTGCTATTCCAACTGCTGCAGGCAAGGATTGACCCTGTCAAGGAGAGCTTTGTTCCTTATCTAAGGGAATATAGCATCACTTGAAAAACCCTCCTGTGATTTGTAAGATTCTGTCAAGACCTTTTCCTTGTGTATGACAAAGTTTGTTTCCAGCTTCCACAGTTGCCTAAAGGGTTTGGATGCCCAGTTCTTAGAAAATGTCTTGGTGACTGGATATCAAAATACCCTATACAAATCTGGTACTCCCATCTTTAGTTCCTGTAAGAGGAGAAGCAGAGTCTGTAGTATTGGTTGAGCTAGTTAAAAATACCTCTCAGAATGATTTATATAATTACTGTTTCATAACTGTGGGATGCAGAGCCTCGACCTCAATGAATTGTTTACTCTGCCTTGAAAAAGTACTGTGCAGAAAAAGGGGGTGGCAGCAGGGAGAGTGTCTCTGTGTGTCACAAGTCTCAGTTGGTCTTTCTGTAGTCAAGTGCAACTCCAATTCCTGACTTGAAAATGAGATGCCTACTTTAAAGTTTTACTGTGTATTGGCACTTCACAGAGAGTGGAACTTGGTCAGGTTTTTCTGTCCATTTTCACATCAAAATGATCCAGACACGTGAATAATGAACACAGCTCTGCTCAGAGAATCAAGTCTGTTCCCTCTCTGTATTTTGGTGGGGTGCAGTTTGTTTTGTTAGGATGAGTGGGGTTTTTTGTTGGTTTTAATTTTGGGTTTTTTTGTTTGAAGCTTTTGAATTCTGTCCTCTGCTTTAAGTGACGCTGAGACAGGAAGAGAACACAGATGATGTAGTTGAGTTTACTGTGGGTTTCGCATCTACCCTCACTTCACACATTTAGCTCCTGTTTTAGCAAAGCATTGGGGGTTAATGCGTAAAGGCATTCTGATTCCTAATTTCCCTTGGAATTGGTAGGAAATTAAGCACCCAACGACTTCTTTTGTATGTGGCTATATATGTCCTGGTAGGGCTATGCAGATATTAAGATTGCTGAACAAATAGTTTTAGCCTGAACAAGATACATCCATGTGACAGGTCTTCATGCAAAAGTGCAAAGCAGTGTGAGGTCGGTTATTTCTGGAGGGGAGGGTGTGTTTCTGTGAGCTTGTATTGGTTTTATCATTACAGTTTTTGATAAATGAGTGTAGGATTATTTTGGGATGTTGAAAGTTCTCCCTGTGCGTGGTGCTCAAGAAGCAAAGGACAGCAAATAACACAGATTTGGACTCCTGTTGCTTCTTGTCTCTTTTCAAGATGGGTCTGTCTTTTCCACATCCAGAACTTCAAGTATGGTGATCGAATTTCTTTTTAACCCAGTTTTGCTCTCTCTGGAACCGTGCATGCCTTATTTATCAAGGTAGACAAGCCTGTTATTTCTGGCCAGATGTGATGCTTCAGCAAGGCGGTTATGAATATACATAGCTTGACATGCAAATTACCTAGTGGATGTTTTGCATGTATATTAAGTGTGATATCTCATACCTATGACCCACAAACCAGCTTCCTGCCTTGTGTTTTGTGGTTAGAAGATGCTATGGTCCAGGGTCAGAAGAATAAATTACGTCTAAGGCAGCCTGTCCTGGACTGAGGTTTCAGTTATCTATACTATTACACTTCTGCAGGCCCCTGGTATGAATATGTTATATCCCAGTGAAGTGTTTACTTCCCTTGAAATATCATGGGAACGAGCTGCTGCACACAGAATAATTCATACAGATCAGGGCTTCAGAAGAGGGTGGTGACAGCAGCCTGACAAGTTGGGACACAGCCTGGTTGTACTGTGTTCCTGCTGCACAATTGATCCATGGGTCAGCCTGATGACAGAGGCATCCACGGCACCTTTGGTTTAGTGTGTGAACAGTGCAGAGTTGCTCTGTGCATGCACTGTCCATATTTTGAGCATTCTGAACATTTGGCAGCTTCAAAAAAACCCTGGCTAACCATTAAGAGAGGTAGTGCAGTACAGTGCTGCTGAGATACTGCTGCTTACTTTATGCAGCACAATGTGCATCATGCACTAATGTAAATATTACTTCGGTTTAGGGCTTGCAGACAGCAGATCCTGAAAGTCCAGAGTAGAAAAAGGCTCATTAAGTTGCTTTTTTCCTCTTCTCTATGCACGCATGGATTGGTTATTCATTTTCTGTAAAGTCAATGTGTACTCCCTGAGCTCCGTTAGATTCAGCATAGCATGGTCCTGTTGGGGTAATGCAAACCAAGCAGCAGAGCAAACAGCAGTGCAGCAGCAGGTTAGAAGAAACATCTGTCCCTTTTTCTTGTCATCTGCAATCCAAGCTGCAGAAAGGGTGTTCTGCTTCTTCACTGCTATTCAAAGCATCACAAGCGTGGAACAGTTTTGCTGTCCACATGTCAGTATTTAACTGTGAATTTTACAGGCAGCTTTTCCGAGCATAGGGCATTGCCTTCTTGCCTCCAAAGGGAAAACAATGCCAAGGTCTAAGCAGAAACAGTATAATCACATTAGTGGGTTGTAGCATACGTACTGAAGAAGCACTTGGACTTTTATATTTTCTGGAAGAATGCATCAAAGTTGAGACAGGGCCACTGTGGTCTGTTACTTGGCTGTAAAGAGCAAATAACTGTGGTCACACAACATTCTTTGTCTGTGCTTCCTCGGGTACTGTTCAGCCTGACTGTGCTGGTATCAGTGCATCCAAGGAAAACCCAGGCAAGCTTCTTCCCAGGAAGCTGGGTCCGTGGACTGGACAGCATGCTAAAGAGCTTTCGTTGCCTGTCTTACTGCACAGCTGTGTTGTCTCTGCAGATGAGTGTGCAGCGTGTCATTGCCACACTTCAAACAAAGCAGAGGTCCAGCCTGGTTTTAATTAACATGCCATTTGTCTGTGGTGACTTGCAGTAAAAGTGAGGGTTCTTAATGCATGAACGTGGAGCTAGACTGGACTCTAGGCAGAGTTCTGGAACCAGTCATGCTGATAAATGATCATCAACAGAGTTTTAATGTGTAACCTGGGGAGAGCTTTCAGTTTTGTTGGTAACAGCAAGGGGCAGGAGGGGGGAAAATGTGTTTTGTCAAAGAGATAAATGTCAGTGTCTCTTTTGAAACATTTGCCTTGAGCCTAGCTATTTGTTCAGAGGGAGCCACGCAGGTGTCTGCTGGAGACAGTAAATATTCTCCTTGTCTTTTCCAAAGTTTTTCTCACAAAGGAATGCAACTTTCCAGTTCTTTAGTGTTGTTTTATTATGCACATCATGTAACATTGAAGCATAGATTTTGGTACTATGAATATTGACATCAATCTGTGGTGATTTGTGCCAGCTGAAGAATCTATGCCACTCTGTCCTTTTGAAGGTATCTGCAGTGCCTGGTTGATTGCTGCCAGGTATTCACTGGTATCCGCTGTGTGGACAAGACTAGTTTTATCCTAGTGCCTTTGAGCTATGTCCGCAGTTTTCTTTCCTCTGTTTCCTCCTTTCATGACACGATGTAAATCCTCCAACTGTTTGCATTCGTAGATAGCAAGCTACGTGAACAAATTTGCCTCGGACATCTCTATCTTGCAACGGTCACTAGCCATCCTGGAATCAATGGTGCTCAATAGCCACGACCTGTATCAGAAGGTGGCACAGGAGATCACAATTGGGCAGCTAATCCCTCATCTGCAGGGGTGAGTGTCTTCAACTGCCACCTGACACAGTGCAATTCCCTCCCCTCACCCCAGATGAGCACAGCATTTGGAAAAAGGAGTGGTATAAAACCAGGAAACCTCCTGTAAGACTCCTGCATCCACTATACATGAGTGAGTGGCGCTTCAAGGGTGTGATTGATTCCACCATTCTTCAATGCTGAGTCTGGAACATCTCTTTCTTGATAGTGGAGACAATCTGGACTGGCTACCTAACTTGTGCATGGTTAATGTTAAGTGCAAACAGTCCCTCCATTTCTACCTTTAGAAATGCAACTGGAAGATCAGTTTCTACAGCTTGTGTGTTCTCATGTTTATAATTTTATTGCAAACAGGACAGACCAAGAAATCCAGACATACACCATTGCAGTAATAAATGCCCTCTTCCTTAAAGCACCGGATGACAAGAGGCAGGTAAGTTGTTTCTACATATCTGTAGTGTGTCATATTCATACCTGCAGTTGTCCCAGTCACGCTTTTCCTGCAGTTAATTCAATCTGAAACTCGTTCAGTTGCTTCATGCTCCTATAGGATTTATTTTAATGGTGCTACCTCCATCTTGCACCAGTATCAGTAGGGATTAAGCATTCTTCTGTGGTTTTGTAGGTCCCTGTAACCTCACATGAACCATATTGACTGTGGCTGGCTGTAGTATTTATTGTACTAAAGTGTTTGCCAGCACAGCTCATAAAACCAGGCTGTTTTTTGGTAAACTGTTTCCCCCAGGATTTTTTAATAAAGAGCGTGTTCCTTTTGGGCATGGAAATATCTTGCCATGTGAGCATGTAGTGACTTTTATAGTGGCCTATTTTAAGTTGACTTCAGTGCCAGAGATCAGCAGTCTCAAAAGGAAATACTTCAAGATTGCTGGTTGCTGTTTAAGGAGGACGGAATGCAATGTGTTATGGAATAGAGAAGTTTTCGCCATGTTTATGAAGTCGTTAGTCTGCGTCAAAACGCATTTAGTCATTCATTTATTTAACGTTCCGGTCTTCAAGAATAGTGATGATAACTCCTGGGGTGGCATCCAGTTAGCGTCCAGAGTTCATTGACTTCATTGAGACCTGCTGATCAGTTCTGACAGGGACCCTCCTTAGATGTATTTATGGTTTTAAATGCTGGAGGTTGTTTAAACAAACATCAAAGCCCTAATGGGTCATTTTTCCTTTTTGTTTCAAAAGTATTTTTAAAATTGAAAACAGGAGAAAGTAAAACCATAATTTAATTAAAAAAAGGGCAGATTTTTTTTTTCCCCTTCTTCTTTTTCTTCTCCCTCCAATACAGTCCTCAGTTCTTAAGGGAATAAGGCACCTCATGAATTAAAATTGGAATAAAGGTTTTCTTTCAGTTTTGGCATAAAACCAGATCAGCAGAATATAATGATGTGGTTTAGCTCGAAGGCTCGCGTAGTTACCTGATGGTGGATACTCCAACGTTAAGATTCAGCACTCGCCACTAATGGGGTTAGGAGTGAGAAACTGCGCCAAACCCTGTATGACTCTGGAAGCTTTGGCACCATCTCTGCTGCTGTCTTCTGGAGACCAGCATGATGTGGAGCATCGAAACGATACTGGGGATGGTGGAAACTTTTTGGCAGTTCTCTGCATTTTTGCAGACACGTTGCTGTGGGAAATGAGATGGCAAGTTTGTCAAACAGTTCTTGTTCTCATCTGTTACTACAGTACTTACTTTGGAAGAGGGAGCTCTGCTGAGAGCCATAGAGCCTTCTCAGAGAGAAGGTTGATTTGGATGCAGTAATTGGTTTTGCGAAGGCTTGTTCCTCCAATCAGGTTTTGGTCCAGTGACAAAAACCACTATCTCAATAACAGCTTTTTAAATTACTGGTATAAGAGAAAAGTGACAATTCGATAATCCTCTCCAAAGAGCCAAATAAAAGAATTCCCTTTTTTTTGTCTGGAATGGAAACAAGGCTACCTCATATGCTTCAGCTGTCCATCTTTTGGCAGGGGATATGCTTTGACAAAACCAGCCAGTCTGTTCCCTGTAACATGAAGTAAATGATGTGGTTGGCACTCCCCCTGCAGCTCAGCTGAGCATTTCAAAAAGTGATGGAAGCATCTGTATCATTCATTCCTTTTAAGTGCAGTTGAAACCTGCTCAGCCAGAAAAGGCCTAAAACTAAAGCTGAGTTTCTCTGTCTTTGGTCCCTTCTCCCTTCCTTATAATTTCCATGTTCTGTTGCAGCACCCTTTATCTGCTCTAAAGAAAACAGTTAACATCAATGGCTGCATCCTGTCTCACAGTTAGAATTAAGCATGTGTCAGCATTGATGTGATTTGTTGTGCTGTATTATGTAAGGCTGTGATACATGAGCTCGGTTTCCAATCAATGATTTGCTAATTCCAGACATTGCCCTTTTGTGTGTATGTAAACAGTGTCTCAATAGCAGTGTGCAATGTTATCCAAATCCTTTCATAGTACATTAAAAATAATTACAGTATGATAATTGCTATAAGCTGTATGCATCCCATATGCTAGTGTATGTCCACATGCACACACACATATATTTCTATATTGATGGAAAAGATGGTGAAACTTAAAAATGGGACATGAACTTGTAGGTATGGTTGAGAATAGGCTGTCATGGTTGACAAGTGTAAAATATTCCCTCCTATGCATTGTAGGACAGGTTGCAGCATGGGCAGCCAGGATCAGCTGCTTAAGAATGTGTGTAAAAGCAAATTGTCCCTGAGTGACTTGAGACAGATCTAGAAAGAAAAGTTAAGACATTGTTGATCAGTGCCAACATTTTGATCTGACAAGGGGAATGGCTTTAACCTGCCAGAGGGGAGACTGAGGTGAGCTCTTAGGCAGATGCTCTTCCCTGTGAGGGTGCTGAGGCGCTGGCACAGGGTGCCCAGAGAAGCTGTGGGTGCCCCATCCCTGGTGGTGTTCAAGGCCAGGTTGGACACAGGGGCTTGGAGCAAGCTGCTCTATGGAAGGTGTCCCTGTGCATGGCAGGGGTTGGAACTGGAGGAGCTTTAAGGTCCCTTCCAACCCAAACCAGTCTGGGATTCTGTGATTGCTACTAAAATCCAGGCGAGAAATATAATTTGCTGTAATGAAGCAGTTCTGAGTTGAAGGCTGATGAATTGAGTCAAAGTTAGAGCCCTTGACTTTAAATAAGCATCTCATTTGGCATCTTGTTTTCAAGTCCTGGCTGGCTCCCATTCCATGCTTTGTTCTGTGTTTGCAGAGGGATGGTTGTGCTTGAACAAGTGTGTGTAAATGCTGTTTAAGCCACAGAGGTCTCTTCTGAGACCTTTCATTGCTGGTTTTGGATCACCAAAGTCCTCAGCTTTTGACACACTTTTCATTTTCTTTGCCCCTTTTCTCATAGTAGAGTAATTTGAGTTTGTGACCCCCAAACCAATGCATACGATCATGTCGCTGATACACTGCTTTGTTTAATTTATACGTAGCACTGCTGAAACATGAGAATAAAACATTTTAAGTCACTGTTCTCATAGGTATGGCATAAAAATACCTGCTTCTGGCTAATTTTTATTTTTATTTCAAACTCAATCAGGAAATGGCAAACATTTTGGCACAAAAGCAGCTTCGCTCCATCATCTTAACTGTAAGTATGTAATTTTCACAAGTTATTTTTCAGTAGCAGAGTGAAAAAGTGACTCCAGTTTTGGTGCTAATTGCTTTTATCTTAATGCATCTCAGTTCCACTTGTATTTTGATCTGTTTTGAAGCCTGTAATATACAAATAAAGGTTTGGTTGTTGAATAGATTGAAACCTGGTTGCCAGAAAGGGTGTTTTTCCAGGCAAATAAGTAGTGATTTCTTCATGAAAATATAACACTGAATACTCTTTTTTTCAGTTCTACACATTATTTTGTCCTGTTCTAAAGTTGCACACAATTTGTCTCCACTTGCACAAAAGAAGCATGAAATATAGCCCAGAGTGAAGCTAATGAATGTTACGTGAAAGACTTGCATCTGCTATCATGGAAAACCAGAGGGATTTTACCTTTGACCTTAGAGTAGCTGTATCTGTAAGGGAACAAGGGAAAGAACTCTTTCTGTGCTAGTGAGATACTGGGCAGTGTAAAACAAACCAAACAACAGCCAAACAACCCCTTGCTCTCCGTCATTCGCTGTCATGATTTCAGGGATCCATACAAAACCCCTCAGGATTTGTTTCAGAAGGCATGCTTTTACCCTGCTGTATCCATAGCAAATTTGGCGTAAGCATAGGGATAATATTCTCAGGTGTTCATTTACTACCATAAAATGCTCCAGTGCCTTTTGGCAGACAGCTTCTTTTATTCTCTGGAACGGTACGGTATCAGTTGCCGTCTCCATCTCCTAAACTTGGTGGGCTTTGACACACCAGTGATTTTTAAGTTGTTCATCAGTATGGTATCTGCTTCCCGGATGGAACTAATCCTGCACATATGGGGTACTGCATGAATGTATTTCTAAGCATCTTCCTCATAGAGAATGGAGTTGTCTGGTAGAGGTAGGATTGTGGTGAGATATTTGATGTTGACTCCTGCAGCCGGGGCCCTGTTGTGTCTCTGTATTTGCTGGCTGTGTTTGCTTTTCTGTTCAGGCAGTTACTCTCTTAAATGATTTCTTAGTATACTCATTTTATTTTCATTCAGAGCTCTGAGGCCCTTGGGAAGGAGTTAATTTTTCTTTGAAGTGATTTCTCAGGACTATTTTCTGCCACTTCTCTACATAGGCACAGGCTCTATCTAGTGGCGAGGAGGAGAAAGTTTAAGAGCATTGTTATTGTCAAGTCCTGCCCCTTAAAGTTCCTTATCTAGTACCTAAATCAGTAGTGCTTGTCCTGGTTTGATTTTTCCTTCTTTTACACTGTTGCATAGTGTATATGCTTACAGAAATGGAAACACCTGAGTGCATGTACTGTGATTTTCTGATAAGGTGGCATTCACTGGGGTCTGTCTGTCTTTGCAGCATGTTATCAGAGCACAGAGGGCCATCAATAATGAAATGGCACACCAGCTTTATGTTCTTCAAGTACTTACCTTTAACCTTCTGGAAGATAGAATGATGACAAAAATGGATCCACAAGATCAGGTAAGCATCTGGCATGATCTGATCAGAACAGGAAGAGGGCCACTGCTCATTGCTGTGCCTAAAACTCTTCATGGAGGAAAAGACACTGCTAGGAGTGTTTGCACAATTCATTCATTCATTCATTATGTTATGAAGCAGGTTATGTTTTCTGGTTGTTAGAAGATATATTAGCTATTGCATTCTGTTTGCAAAGGTACAAAATGGCCAGGCTTTTCTCTCTAGCAGATAGCTTCATGAACTGAATTGGGTGTCATCCTGAGCTAAAACTCTTAGCAGCAGTCCAGCATTTGTTTCTTCTATGTACTTCTCAGAAGCAGCATGGATGTGTGGTCCTTTGTAAAAGTGCTAGAATGAATATTTAAATCAAAACTATCTGGCCTGATAGAGTTGAAGTTAATTTGTGCTGCTATAAAACCTGGTTTTGTTCCTGGGCACCTATGTAATAGTTGTTCGTTTGTTTACTGTTGGCTGTGTCCAAACACCAGCTTAGATATCGTTCATTGTGCTAAGAGAGACACTTGCTTAAGAGATTCAAGTTTAAATATTGAGTCAATGAGCCATAGAGAAGATGGGTCTTGTTACTTTAATTTCTATGGCCTTTTTTTTCGGCCAAGCACAAGGAGGAGCTTGATTTCAGTTATAAGAGGAAGTTAAGACCTACTGATAACTTGGAGGAGGTGGGAGAGCGAGATTGTTGTCAACATATGTAACAGCATGATGTAGGATTTTACCCTTCCTGTTTCTTAAGTTTGAGGCAGGAAGGTTTGACTCTCAGGAGCGTGCACACAGTGAACTAGTGCATATCTCAGGTAGTGACTGACATGGTGGTGTTAGTAGTGATGCTAGGGTGGTTGTCACTGTCTTGAGACATTTCTAGTGATGTGTTACTGCAGTGATTCCTCTCTTGCCCGTTGCTGTGCTAGCAAAAGCGCACAGTTACCAAAAGGAATGCAGAGTGCTGAGCCATTTCAATTTTAGACAGCAAAGTGCTTAAGTACCAGCTGACTTTGGAATGTGTGTGATCTCTTGGCTCCTGTAGTTTCATGCTTGTGGTTAAAATTAAGTGTGTAGTCCAGTTTCTGGAAGTCAACACTTAAGCATCTGCATGTGACCCCCACCAAATGTGAAGACTTTGCAAAATGCTGACTGTCTCTCCGAGTATGAAGCAGGGAATTCAGACAAAGAAAGGTTGGGCAGTGGAGGCAAAACAGGGTTTTGAAACAGCTTTTGTGATATTGGTTATTAAAGTGTGAGAGGTAAATTATTTTAACCCATTTTTAATGTTTTATCACAGGCTCAACGGGATATCATCTTTGAACTCCGACGAATTGCATTTGATGCAGAATCTGAACCTAACAATAGTAGTGGCAGTATTGAGAAACGCAAATCTATGTATACTCGAGACTATAAAAAACTTGGATTTATTGTGAGTATTTTTGTGTGGTGGTGCACTCAAAGTGGGTGAGGTCATCCGTTGTACATCTTAGAATCAATCACTTCTCTTACTTGGTCTTCTGGCTATTTCCTCCTGTAATGTTATGGAGTGTTTTGATTGTCTAGAGCTTAATGGTGGTGACAATGGGTTTGAGTGTTTATGCCTGTGAATCATAGGGAACACCACCAAGGCAGATAACGTGGTGGGAATTTGTTATAGACCACGCAACCAGGATGAAAAGGAAGATGAAATATCCTATAAGCAGCTGGGAGAAGTCTGAAAGAACATTGAATCCTGTGTTCAGCTCTGGGCCTCTCACTACAAGAGAGACAATGAGGTGCTGGAGCAGGGTCAGAGAAGGGCAATGGAGCTGGTGCAGGGCCTGGAGCACAGTGTGATGGGGAATGGCTGAGGGACCTGGGGGGTTCAGTCTGAAGAAGAGAAGGCTCAGGGGGAGACCTGATGGCTCCCTACAACTGCCTGAGAGGAGGATGGAGCCAGGAGGGGACTGCGCTCTGCTCCCAAGGAACAAGGGATGGGAGAAGAGGAAATGACCTCAAGCTGCACCAGGGCAGGTTTAGATGGAGCTGAGAAACAATTCCTTCCCCAGAGGGTGCTCAGGCATTGGAACAGGCTGCCCAGGGCAGTGCAGGAGTTGTGTAGGTGTGATGCTTAGGGATGGGATTTAGTGGTGGTGTGGCAGTGCTGGGTCATCAGTTGGCCTTTTGATGAACTTAAAGGTCTTTTCCAACCTAAATGATTCTGTGATTCTAGTTGGAAGAGATAATTACCTGTGGTTGAAGCACGTAGTTTTTCATTACATTCCATAACCCTTGTATTACTGTGTTTATATGGCTTGATGCTATTTGGAGTACCTCACCTTAAGAGAAAGCTGCTAACTAGTTTGTAGTAGTTCACAGCAGAGGGCACTAGCATCATACCAAATGTAGGCTATTCACAACAGTTCAAGAGCTCACTTGCATGGTTACAGTCATTTCAGCCTTAGAAATAGTAAAAAGAACTGTTCTGTGAATTCCCATTTCTCAATTGAATGCCAGGAGACGTTTGATGTTTAGGCTAAAGGATACCACTTGGGCAATAAAAATTTACTTAAGTTGCCTTACAGTTTGTTATGCAGCGTACTGTAAATAGTTTCTTTTTCTGTCTGGCACTTACTGGTCAGATATGTTTTCCCTCTGGAGTAATAGTTTGTTCCTGTGTTTGAGTGGTTTTCAGGCTTCCATGGGCTCTGTGACAGGGATGCTTTCTTGCAGTCTGGATTTCTTTAATTGTCTGTGGGGCTTCGGTTGTGTTCCAGTCTCCGCAGATCTGTAAAAGATGAGGTTTAGTAAACGTACTTAAAGGTCTAATGAGAAAAACTTAGGTTTGACTCCCAGCTCAAGCCATGTTTTGCAGATGTGAGCAACAGTAGGAAAGCACCAATCTCTTTCCAAACCTGAGAGGCAGAAATAGAGAAATCGCAAACCTCGCTCTCATACCCATCCTGTGCTTGGTGCTGTTAGGAGCCCAGAGGTGTGTGAACTACTCTGTTCTTTCCCGTAACCATAGTTTCATTGGTTTCAGTTACTATTTGCCATGCATTAGAGCAACCTGCTCTAGTGGAAGGTGTCCCTGCCCATGGCAGGGATTGGAACTGGATGAGCTTCAAGGTCCCTTCCAACACAAACCAGTCTGGGATTTTGTGACTCCATAGCTTCTCAGCCAGGTGTGATCATCAGACTGTTTTCTGCTGATCCTGAGTGGTGACAGAAGGATACAAGAGGATTACTGGTGTTTGGAGGCATTAGGTTTGGGAGAAAACCTCAGAAACTTTATTCCATTAACAAATATGGAGCATTGCAAGCAAAAAAGCCTGGGAGGATGGTGTCTGTGTGTTAGAGGTGCTGCTCAGCTTATATAAAGCAGGTGCTGTTGAGCTGAGTTAATAATTGTGCAGAAGGATGCACCTGGGTCAGATTCACCGTTAGAGTGACCAGCACCATAGTGACCAGCAAATCCAGATGTTAAAGCTGCTGCTGTTGTTTACCATGCAGCTGCACGTGATTTCTCAGAATTGTTTGTCAGGAGCTATGGGCATCTAACAATCTGCACATTGTTGTAATGAATAAGCCAGCCTTTTACTGTTTACTGCTCAGTTCCTCTCAGCTTTAGTCTTTCCAGAGGAGAACAGATTTAAAAGCCCATCATATACTATGTATGATTTCACTGTGTGGTTTGCTTGTTGGCTGCTTGTTTGCTTTGTGCATCCCAGTTACAAACTCATGGGGGCAGGCCAGCTCCATGGATTTGAGTGTAGTGGGGCTGAGTGGTTTGTTCCAAGTGTATCCTAGCAGAAGAGTTCTTGTACTGCTACTTGTTTTCTGACCCCTTCACTCAGGGGTGGATCTTGGATATCTTTCTGTGGCTATTATGTGTAATAATATACCCAACACTGGTCAGACAAAATGACATCTCTCTTCTTTTGTAATGTGGGCATCATCTGTTTCAAGGCTTGACGGGTATAGCTGATTCCACACAGCCCCTTGTTCGATATTGAAGCGATGGTAGTTTTGTGAAACAGTGTAAATTCAATTTATTGTTTATTACTTCAAATAGGGTTGTTTGGGGTTTTTTTAAGCTTATGCAGTTTTCCATTTCATGGATGCAACCATATATGTATGCATGTTACTTAAATGTGCATATCACTCTGTTCCCCCTCCTCTCATTCCTCATGTGTTTCTTTGCCTGTTGTAAGATTTAAAGGACAGTAAATAGCACAGCATGCAAAGTATTTGTATTTCTTCAGTTACAAAGGATTGCAGACATTCTCTTTGGATGTGTGATTTCAGTAACTAAAGCCTATGAATGAATGAAAAGACAAGGGGAAGAAAGTGACTCATTTGTGAATACCAAGTTATTTCCCCAAATTAAAACCACCTTCATACCTGATTTGTGCATATGCTGCCTGTTTGATGTCGTCAGCCTGTTACATAGCCCCTGCATGACTGGCAATGGGCTGTGTTCTTATAAAAATGCCTTAAATCTTCCTACGTTTTGGTGCAGCTCTGTCCTCTGTTTGACGTCTGTCTGGAGGAAACTGGAGGCAGAGCGGAACAATGCCCAGGCGTGCAAAACATCTGCATTTTGCAGAGCACAGTTCTAGGTCTAAGAGCTTCACATCCCTGTAGAGGGAGGCAAAGAAAAGTCTAAGTCAAGTGAACTGAAATTCCTCAGTGATGGATCCCATGATTTTTTGCCTTTTTATCGCCCGTCTACTAAGGGCAGATGAGGTACATTACAGGATGAGCAGCATGGCTCCAAGGGTGCTGTGGTGTCCCCAGCTACCACAGTCATCGTTATTAATGAAGTTCCAAAGGAAGTATAATTCACTGCACAAATGGAGCACCAGTCTTGTTCTGTGGATGTGCCATGCATGCTATAGGATGTAAGTATGAAGTCCTTTACTGGAGCTGATAGTTGTTACAGCAGGAAGGAGTTTCACTGAATTCTTTTGAGTGATGATGGATGAGAGAGGCAGCTGCAGCCATGAAGTGGGCTGCTTCCTGTGTGGGTTCACTGTAGATACACAGCCTCAGCAAAACTCTAATGATTATTTTTACCCTGGTTTTACTTGATTGCTTATAATTTAAGTAATTTGTCTTTAAAAGAAACCATGGCTGAAAGGTGTTTTAATTAGTGCACCTTAATTACAGTGGCAAATGTTATGTCAAAAAGGTTAAGTTTGGACAAAACTGCCTGAAGTGTAGCTAAAGCAATCAAAACGATGCTGTCCTAATAGTCTTATGCTTAGAAGACTGATTCAGGCAGGTCTTGGTTTTGAGCCTTTCATTTTACTTGTTAACCGTTTGGTATCGTTTTCTTTTACACCAAATGCCTGTTGAACAGCTCTGAATTTCTCCTTAATAAGTAGTCTTTGAACCATTACTCTTTGTTAGGGCTGTTAATGCTTGTGCCCCAGCATACTAGCTGTGCCAGTCATTATGCTTAAAAAATGAGTGGAAGTCACAGTATACCCTACTCAACAGACATTAAACTTACCTGAACTCAAAAAAAAGGCTCTTCATGCCAAAATGTGACTTAGGAACAGCTGTGATAGGATTCAGAGATAAAATTACTCAGGTAGGTTTTGATTCTGCTGTGTCTGACTTCCATCTAGTTGTAAACGTTTAACCTGTGTTTGTTTATGATACTCAGGTTTAGATGGGTTAATGTTTTTGGCTTGCTGCTCCTGCTAGCACTGTTCACACTGTTCATGGCTGTCTTCTTGCTAGCTTGATAATGATCCTGCTGGGCAGGATGAGAATTTGTGCCTTAGATCTTACCTGTGTAGAAAAGGCAAACTGCGTTAGCAACACTGGTGAAATGAAACCAGTTGGTTGCCTGACATGTTCCAAGGTCACAAGAAGGCTTATATTTTTACCACTGTTTAAGTCAGGGATACATGCCAGTTTCTTGGTGTACTTCTTTACTGCTGCAGTTCAAACAGTACAAAAAGGGCTCACTGGCCAGGACATGGGTGTTACACTTCCATCAGGAATTTGGAAGAGCTGAAGCTATCTGGAAAGCTGTAGCCCTTGATTGCTCTCCAACTGCTCTGGCTGGAGGGCTACTTGCCTCACAGCCTCTTAGTTGAGCCTCTAGAAAGTCTCGTGGGTATGGTCCTTAATTCCCTGCAGTAAAAGCCATCTGGATTAGCTCACATGGTATCCACCATCAGTTTCATCTAAAGTAGACTGACTCTTCATTGGGGGCTGTAGCAATAGGACAGGGGGTGATAGGTTCAAACTGAAACAGGGAAGTTCAGGTTAGGTATGAGGAAGAAGTTCTTTACTGTGAGGGTGCTGGGGCACTGGCACAGGGTGCCCAAAGAAGTGGTAAATGCTCCATCCGTGGCAGTGTTCAAGGCCAGGTTGCACAGAGCCTTGGGTGACAGGGTCTAGTGTGAGGTGTTCCAGCCCATGGCAGGGGGTTGGAAGTGGGTGATCTTAAGGTCCTTTCCAACCCAAAACATTCTGTGATTCTATGACTTAGCCTGAAAGTGTGGGACAGGAAACTTGGCAGGGTCCGCTGAGGTGTTTGCTAGATGACCTGGTAATGTCAGGTGTGGAGTGGTAATCAACTAGTGTGGCTTTTAGTTTCTTGACCCAGTCTAGGTAGATCTGTGAGTGGATGGTTGACTTCTCGTTTAGTTGTTCTGTGTTGTTCTGTAAACTTAGTGGATACTGGGAGATATCTGGTAGTAATTTACCATGCTGAAAACATGTAATTGAAATGACCATGTTCCACTGATTCATTTCAAACATTCCCGAGAGAGTACATGATCTGTTACTGCGTGATAACTTCCTGTGCCCAGAAAAAATTACTTCAGTAATAAGGAGTCAGCTATCTGTGAAGTGCTAAACATATATCCAGCTTTAAAGTCTGTTCTTGGTAGCTAAAATAAAACCTGACAGGTAATTCATAGTTCTCATGTATTTGATAAGATGTGATTGCTCTAAGTTATAGCACTCATTTTAGATTCTTTTAGGCTTTCAAACTGTTGGCAGTCTATAGGGCTTAAGATCGTTGAATCTAAAGCCTTAGTTTCCCTGTAACTGTAAAGCTGTAATATAGGTATGTATAAATATATGTATAAATATAGTATGTATAAAATACAGAGAATTATGCAATTTATGTAATAATTTATTAATTTATTCATGGCTGAAAATACGTAGTGCTTGTCTTTTGACGTGCTCCGTTAGGATTTATCTGGTGATTTTAGCTGATTTAGTTACGCCACCGCAACAGTCAGATTTTTGCAGTTCTGTCCACCCTAGCATCCATTCTATGAGGAAACAATTCTTCCCTGTGAGGGTGCTGAGGCACTGGCGCAGGGTGCCCGGACAAGCTGTGGCTGCCCTGGTAGTGTTCAAGGCCAGGTGGGACAGAGGGGCTTGGAGCCCCCTGCTCTAGTGGAAGGTGTTGGAACTGGATGAACTATAAGGTCCCTTCCGACCCAAACCAGTCTGGGATTCTGTGATTCATGACTGGGACAGATTTCTGGTGATGACTTATGTAGGCCTCTGTGGTGCCTTATGTTAGATTTGTGCAGTAGCTCAGTGAATTAAGGGAATAGAGTTGTCAAATTATGATTTTTTTTTTAATAATCTTTATAAGGAAAATGTTGTGCAGATTGTGCTTAGGATTTATTTGCTGTTGCGAAGGTCATTTTTGTATTGGTGAGGTCAAACTTGATCCAGAAACGCTGTTGCTTAACATGTTATGTAGGTTGGGGTGAACTTTATTATTGGAGAATAACATTTGCAGTCTACTAATGCGCATTGCTGCACTGTTATAGAAAAATAATTAACCAGATAGAAATGCTTAATATTAAATATTTGCTGAAACACAAAGGTGGAAGAAGCAGCAATGTTTGTTGAAGGAAACCCTGCCATCATTGTTCGCAAAGATAATCGGTGAGTTTTGATGAAAACTACATCCAGTAGGACTATCCTGGAGTTCTTTATGTGTGCTGGGGTAGTGGGGATGTGATTTAAATGACTTGCCCTGAAAGTATCTGAAGAGGTTTTCTGCATATTCTTTCAGAGATATAGCTGTTGCAGCCAATCTTTGATATATCGGATATATTTGATATATTGGATACTTCTGACTTGAGGTACACAGTGTTTTGATAATTGTTACTTTATTTAAATGCAGGGTTCCTCCAGATCCATTTTCATTCTATTCAGTTTGTTGGTTCTTGCTTTCTTATGTCCCTGCTCATTGCTGGGGGGTTGAACTAGGATGACCTTCAAAGGTCCCTTCCAACCCAAGCTATTCTATGATTCATTGAATACAGAGAGGTTGAAAATTCCTAAGTCACTGTTCTATCTCATTGAATCAGACAGTGGAAGCTGTGTGCATCATCATCTCTTTGAATATGGTGCTGTTAAATAAAAAGACAAAATTACTTCCTTGTTAAGAATTTGAGCTGATCACCTCTTCCCAACTGCTTGTGGGGGTTTTGGTTGTTTTTTTAATGTAGCATTTTCTCATATTTGTAACTCTTGTGTAAATGAACAGATGGGAACATTTTGCCTGTAGAACTTCAGGATTATTTAGGGAAGGGGTAAATGGTAAGGTTGTGTGCTAGTTGATAGTTCTAACTTAAGTTTATCAGTTCGTAATTCACTGTGAATATCACTGTGCCCAGTTTTGAGAGGGTTCATTTTAGATCGACACCACTTAAATTGGACTTTTCCTTTTCAGATGTTCTGAAGTTCCTCCATCATCTCCCTGGAGCTTCTGTAGTGTTTTTGTCATACAAATGTACAGAAGTGAGGCATACAGAATAACATTTCACCTACGCTGCTTTGGGGTTGGGAAAATAGAAGTTTGCTCTTCTATGTAGAATAGCTATTACCAGGTCTAGCAAGTACTGCAAGCAGCATTCAGGACAAACTGGCATGACTCGTCAACTGATTTACATAACTGCACGTAACACTGATGCAAAGTCTGTGATAAGTTGTCAATATCTGTCAAGACAGAAATAAATCTGTACTGTAATAGGCTAAGGATGCTGGGAATTTCATGGGTTCTATGCTTCAGCGTATTCGCATGGAAGATAGTGTTGTTAGGCATAGTGTAAGGAATGGGTGTTGCTTATTCCATCAGCAGCTATCTACAGCCAGTACACCATTACTGTGATTGGGCATCTCGGTGTGAGGACACATCCTATACATCCTTCAGAGATTGCCCTGGAAGCCAGAATTAAGACAGTGGAGCCATTCAGGACAGAGAAGAAAGCTTTACACAGCTAGGACTGCAGGAGAATGCCAGGTTGCCAGAGCGTAATTGCTGCACTGGAATTAATCCAGAGTAATCCTGTGCAACATGCCACGTGATTTATTTACTTATTCTCGTTTAAATGGCATAAACAGACGTGATTTGGTGTTTACATCTTACCCAAAAGAATGAATTTTCATTCCCACAGTACTGGCTAACAAATTCTTGATGGGTTTGATAACGTTAACATGTGCGGTATAAAAGCATAAGCTATAAAATACCACTCAGACAGTGAAGGTGAGAGGTGCATAGATATTAGTCTGGTGTAAAAAAAAAAAAACAACCCAAAATTATCTGCAAATTTGAAGGTAACAAATCTGTTCCATTTGTATTTCTTACTCTTGGCTCTTTATGAAGAGCAAAATGCAATAGGCTTTATACTGAACAGATGCAACTATTATGCCTGAGGCGTTGTGTTCCGTGTATTTAATAAATGATGTTGTAGGTGAGGGTGTTTGCGTACTTCTGAATTATTCACTGTGGCATTTTAGATAATTCAGCTTTGTATCTCACTTCTCAACCTACTCTCAATAAGTTAATATTTCAACCACAAGCATTCAGACAGTTAAGAAAAGGATGATTTTAAGGGGAGGGAGGAAGAAGGAAGGGAGCAAAGAAGTTGGGATTCTTTTTAAATGTGAAGAATAATTGAAGATAATGCATTGTTTCACACATGCCAGAGCTGTCCTGTGGATCCTCAGCTATTACCAGCTGGCCTATCCTCCAGGTAATTGACTTAACAGAGATGCAGATCATGCTCTGGTTATCCCGGGATCCAAAGTCACAGAAGCATTTAAAACAACTGAAAATAGCTGTTTTTATAGGCTTGACTTAGAAAAAAGTAGTGAGTGATGGAGAGTTGGCTTTTCTGGTTGAACACAGCACTAGTAGTGATGGTACAAGACAAAATGAGTCATCCTTAATAAATGTGGTGAGATTTCTTTTGCCCTCACTGGTTTTGGTCAATGTTTCTGTACAATTTGAGATGTAGAATGGGATGAAGGAGAGAACTATTCAAGCAACAGTAGGTGAATCTTTTTATTTTGGTGTCCTGCTACTAGTGAAATGAGTGCTAGTATTTTAACAGCTGGAGAAAGGTAGATGGGTTTTCATAGTCTTATCTGCTTGCCAGGTGTTTATCCAAGTATAGTCTGCCTATGCTATAGCATGGGGGTGAAGAGAGTAGGTGCAGCCCTGTGCTGCAGTTCTGCTTTCAAAGGGTGTAAAACTGGTTCCTCGTTGGCAGGTTTTTGCTGCTCTTTCTGGAATGCATGAAAATCATAGGAAGGGAATTTTTCTCTTCCCAGAAGCTGAGGTCTGTTGGTCTTGTGTGTGTTGCAGTCTTGGTCCGATTTTAAATGTTCTGACTGATAAATGTATTACATGTGGACGGTGGAAGGTTGAGTTGGGGATATAGCCATGAAGGGCTTTTGTTCATCATTCAGGTGAATATTGGAATCTTTATTTAAATAAAAATGTGTTTAAAAAAGGAGTATTTAGAAAACACAACTCAGTAAGCCTTTTGTTTTCCCACCCTTCTGATACATCTACTGCCTAGATAGTTCTCTATGAAATCTAGGATTCCAGATATCCTCTTGATTCCCTACTGCAAAATGATAAGCCTGTGAATGTTCTCCAAAGCTGTAGATGTAAACCAAACAGGTTGTACATGCCTTTTCAGCCCCATACCTTTGTCTCCCTTATAAAGTCGCAGCAGCTTTAATGTATAATTTTAACTTTCAAGTATTTCTAATCTTTCATGTGACTGTGAATTATTGCCTGGCTAAAGCCAACCTGTCAGACACCTAAAGGTAAGACAGGCAAGAGAATAAAATCTCAGATTTCTACAATGTTATGGCCTGACTTGATTCATCAGGAGGAAAAAGTACTAAAGCCCATGCTTTTGTCAATGAGGTGGGTGGATTAGACCCTGAACACGCAGCAGAAACTGTATGGTAGTTCTGTGGTAGACTGATGGTAGAAGAAATCTGTGCTGATCTGTACCAGGCAATTTTCTGATAGTAAATACACTTTTAAAGTCTCTGTCAGCTGGGTCTTGTGGAATGGAAATGCCATCGTAAAGCAGCAAGGGAAATCTCACTGTGTCAGGATGATGAGTGGAGCTGGAGACGTTGCAAAGGTGGTGCTGATAAAAGGGCAGAGCAGGCAATAGGCATTTTTTTGTTGGAGACACACTCCATCAAGAATGGAGCCTTTGTTTCTCTGAGCAGCTTCAAGAGAAGCTTCTGTGGTATTCTCAAGCCTGTCTGTAGCCAGTCAAATGTTCCTATCCAAACCATGAACTGTGTGAAACTTACTCAAATGTACATTTAATTCCATCCAATCTAAAGGTGGACGGGGTTGATGGATATTGTGAGCAAATGTAGTTTTTGATGTAGCGTGTGGAACCGAACATTTGGAACTGGTAGGTGTGTGTGGAAGCTGACAGGTTTTGATTATAGTTGGTCTGTTCATTCATTAGTTTCATAGCTGAAATTCACAGATTCAGAACGTAACCAAAAATTTACCTGAATTCCACAGGAGAATCTGTTTAATTTCATATTCTTTTGTCCAAGGCCCTTTGTGTTCAGGAGTACACAAGATCCAATAGACTTAATACAGCTTTGGAATCTAGTAGTTTTTTCTCCTTGTTGTGGTTTATAAGAAATCAATCCAGAACAGTTGTAAAAGAGGTGTTTTGGTGGCTGTTTGTGTATAGATCTGCATTTTCATGTGAACACTGCTTTTAGTATGTAGTGCTACTGAGGTGTGTCTCTGCCAGGAAAGACATGGGAGATCCGTGCTTCTAACACACTCAGCCTTTGGGGAAGTTCATTCTGTAGCCACAGAAGTGAATGACTGACTTGCCAACCTCACAGTGTTTGCATTTGGCTTTTAACTTTAAAGGCATGGACTGTTTCCTTGTTAAGAGTTTTGTGCTCAGAAAAAAGAGCTCTGTTGCTGGACTGTCAGAAGCAGCAGCTATCTGCTACGTGGTGCACATCACTGGGGAGCTGGTAGCTCTTGTAAAGGTGCTAATTGAGTCAACTTGTTATCTCTTTACAGAATCATGTAAACCCTGCAATGGATTTTACACAGACTCCTCCAGGAATGCTAGCCCTCGACAACATGTTGTACTTTGCTAAACATCACCAGGACGCTTATATACGGGTAAGGCTCCTTCTCATCTTTGAGGTCTGCGCAGTTGCGTGTTTGGAGTGATTGTGTCCTGCTTACAGTTGCCTTCGAAGAGGAGGTTCAGAATTCTGATGTCATTAACAACAAACTCTGGAAAGCCAAACCATGTAATGCTAAAACATGGCATAAGTCTGTAAAAGGCTGGGAAGAAAGCTGTACAGCTGCCTGGTCTATCACTGCTGGGTCAAACATTATAGATGCTACTTTTCCCCAATATAACTTTTTCCTTAGGCCTACAAAGAGAAGGGAGATGAACCTGTGCCTTTTTCAGTTGTGTGATGGATGTCCATAAGCTCAGAAATGAGTAGCTGAGCCCAATCCTCTGCCCTGCTCTAAGTCTACCAAAAACTTTCAGGGTTTTCCGTGGAAATGAGGCTTTGATGAGCAGACGTTTTGAAGAATGACTGGGTTGGCAGTGTCCTGAGAGTTAGGATGTGCACTGTAAAACTGTAGTGAGGAAAGGCTTGGAGAAAAAATAGGTAAGAAGCATCACGATTCATTTGTACAACCTGTTCCTACCCCCTGACCACTCCACTTTGACTACCCTTGAAATAGCAAATGTAGGAAGTCGCATGTTGCATTCTTACAAGGAGAGGTATACAGCTGAGTAATACCCGCCTCTGAATGGAACTTTTCCTGACCTTTACAGAAATCAAATATTTGCCAAGCATAAAGCTGGTGAATACAGATGGGAGTAGAGGATAGTCTAGAAGATCAGTGTTTTGAGATAGTAGGGATAGTTCCCAGTCATTTCTACTAAAAAGTGAAGAGTGAACTTTTAATACTCATTATCAACTAGTTTGTGCTCCAAGTAGATTAGTGTCAAAGCTCAAATAGGTTTGTAAAGGGCCTGCTGATATCCAGGCCAGCTTGATACATGGACATGATAGGAGGCCACATGATCTGCTCTTTAAATATATCTTTCTCCTCAGTCTGAATCTAGCAATAAGTGTTAAAAGAAACTGTAGCAGCATGCAATACAGCAGTATTTCTCAACCCCTGTAAATCCCTGAAATTAAGGGCTCTTTCACTTACTGGCTAAACTATGCCAAATTGTGGGTTTGTGTATAAAAAGAGAATTGCTTGTCATATCTCATTAAAATCTGGTAAGATCTGGCCCGTGCTACTTCATAGGCTTCCTCTGAAAATTCTAATTATAGAGAATATACTTAATAGGGGCAGCCAGGGCTCCCGAAAGAGACAGTTGTGTTTTATAGAAGTTGGAAAGAATTGAAAGACAACTGAAAAAGCAGAGCTGTTGAAGCAGAGCTGTCATTGACGTCTCTCCAGTTTTCTTATTGTTTGTTTTCATGTTGCAAATGCTGTCTTAAAAATGGGGGTCAGTGTAGCATGTAATTAGCCACTCTTTAGAAGGGACTTTGCTGCTGGCTCTGCTCTGTTTCTATAATGCAGGATTTTTGCTGCTTCATTACTGAGATTTTCTGTTGTTGCTTTGAGATGCCTGCTTTTATTCATGCATAGTTCTTGGGTGCCTCATGTATTTTCCACCTGAGAAAGAATACATGTACACTGGAATTGCTGTACTGAAGCATGCTCAGATTAAGCTGCTTGCCCAAAGCTGCTTTGGGCACTGTTAACGCACTTTGGGAGTGTGTTAACCTACCCATCTTTCCTAAGTAATTCTACGTAATTCTTACACAAGCGTTGCTGGCATGGTAGCTCACTGATCTGCGGTGGTCCACCTTGTCATGTCGTCAGCATGCTGAACACCTCTGAGATGAATGGTGCTGTGCACTCCTGCAGCATTGCTAGTCTTTGATCGCAAAAGACACCTGCTTTTTCCCTTCTAACCTCCTTGACTTACTAGCTGGTGTACAGTAGTTTCCTGTGAGTCCTGAGAAGCCTGTTTCCTTGTCATTTTGAGTTTCTTATTTCACGTCTAACATCACCCCTTTTCTTCATGGCCATTGGCTCCCAAAGCTCCCACAACACCAGCTTGCTCTACTTGCACAGCCTCTTGACCTTGCTTGTTTTGTCAGTTGTATTTCCACTCTTAGGTCCTAACAAAAATTCTCTTTGTGGTCAAGGTGAAGTTTCCACAAGAAATTATCTGTGCAAACAATGCTTGCATACTGAAAACCTTGTTTGACAGGAGCTCTTTTCTGTTTTTCCATTCTTGATGCTAGGAAATATTGTGGTTCTAAGAGGAGAGATTATTTTCAGCGGCCGTTTGCAGTACAGTTGATTGTTGTACCCTGGGATAATATCTGTGCTGTGCAGCAGTTGAAAATTGAGACTGGAAACCAGAGTTGGTTTGAAACAAACTTGAAAAATATGAAGTTTCTCCTGACAGAATGTGGTATTTTTAGCAAAGTCTCTGTCAGGAAGTTGTGATGGTCTCTCCGAGTGCATTGACAGTTTAATATACAGCACAAATCACTGCAGTCTGACCTGTTGCTTCCTTAGTATGGCCCTTAGTCAAGTATCTTCTTGTGTTACTGAAAGAAATGGGTAAGGAGAAGTTAGACGATGAGCAACAAATAATCTCTTCCCTTTTAATTCCTTGCTCTGCCTCTCATAAGTGATTCTATTTAGAAGTAATTTGCATAATAAATGAATTAGGTGGGAAGGATGTCTGAAACTGAAGTGCCCTTCACTTTGGAGCTTCAAAGACCAGTTGCAAACAAAAGTACTTGTAGGAAGAGTAAATACAATGGCAGTGTGTTGAAGAATGTGGGTATGAAGGAGTGGAGCAGATGAGCAACTCTGCATCTTGAAAGCAGGAGGCATTTCAAGGTGAAAACGTGAGTGCTGTGTGCTGAAACAGAAACAACCAAACTTTTTCTGCCTGTTTGATTCTTTCCTACCTACTTCTCATTTCTCTCATTCACCTTTTCCCTGTTGGGTACTTATTCCTGAAATTACAGTAATGTCTCCTTCCGTTGCTGTCTTCCTTCAGATCAACACAGTGGTTATGTAGACTTTGGGTTAATTGAGTTTGAATCTTGCTTTTTTGTTTACTGTACTAGAGGACTGTAGAATCCCAAAGAAAGGTTGTGTAGTGGAAGGGAAGCAAATCCCTGTTCTCCTTGACTGTGTGGTGTCCTTAGCTATCGTTTTGACTTTTGAACATGTTTCCTATTCAATTAGTTTTCTCTGGAGTTAGCTTTACTTTCTGTTCTTCATTAGTTGTCTGATGCTATCAGGGGCATTGCATTTCTTTCATGTTCCACTTAATCCATTGCTGTCATCAGAGGCTTTGCTCTTAAAGGTGACATAGTCCATGGAATGCATTGATGGAAGTCATGTGGAATCTCTGCAAGAAATGTAAGAACTTTTCCACAGGAAATAAATGGCAGCTTCCCAAGCTCCATAATTACAGGACAGACAGAGTGTATAATTAGAGTTAACAGTGAAGAAAATGATTGGAATAAAGCTTTGTGACAGATAATCTTTTTTGGGTTTTTGCTCTTACGGAGCAGACAAGTCGTGTGTTTCCCCTGCTTCAGTTTGCTCCTTCCCAAAACTGCTTCAGCTTCACCTTCTACTAATTTTAAAACTAAGATTAGAAGTTGCCATTTAAACCAGACTTTACTCAGTGCAGGCATCTTGAGATCTTTCTTACTGGTAACTTACAGCAGTGTGCCTTCGACACTTCCAGGGGTGTAAAAAGGGTCTGAGGAAAAACCTTTCTATGGAAACACTTATGCCACCTCTGCTGTTGGTATCTCCATTTGTTGGTGCTTTGTCATCGATTTGCTTGGGAATTGATGGTGCAAGACTATTAAGACTATTCAGATCCATTTTCTTTTGAAGATACAATGGGGAGAGAGATTTAAGTATATGAATCTGAAATATTTTTTATGCAGGTGTTTGTAGGTATGTATTCGTCTGATTTTGGTTTTTCTATGCACATGCTTCAGTTTGCTGATACTGATTTGAAATAATGAGATTATTTAATTTGCTATGAAGTTAAGGGATCCAAAATGGAGCGCTCCTTTTATTTGTAACCCAAAAAGAAGAATTTGATAGTTGTCCTGTGTGCCGTGCTTGTGCCCGAGATGCTTCTGTAGGCAGACTAGCTCTGCGGTTTTGATAGGTTGATCGCTGTATGTGCAGTCAGTGTTCATTTGGGTGTTCTTGGTAGCAGGCAGCAAAATCAAAGCTGCTGCTCCAGTCGGGAGCAGACTGCCATTCATCTTGGATCTTGTCTCATTTTTAGAGTGTTTCCAGGCAAGAAAGAGCAGATTCTAATGGATAAATTGAATTTACAGCAACTGCAACTTTGCTTCTAATAAACCACCATTGAAACATTCCCTTATTTTACATTTTCCCCGCAGGCATCTTAACTATAGTGATAACATAACCTTCATCTGGAGGGAGTGTACTTGGGGGTTATTGTTTGTCACAGAGAAGTCCTGTATGATATTGTCTCTGGTGGGGTCCACATTTCTCATTCTAATGAACTTGCTTTTGATGAATGTTGGTGACTTGTCAATCTTTTTCTTGTGCACTTATGGGTAGCCATATTGTAGCAGGTCTCACTGTTTCTTTGGGGTGAGATTCTTCCTTGAGAAGACACATTCTGTGTTTCCTTGTTTTGTTTAAGCACAAGAGATAGGTGCTTCAGGCAGAAACTGCAAATAAACTTAGCAGTTCCAGGGCTGAGCATTGGCTCTCCACCTATTTGGATCCTGCCCAGCTGGCTACCCAAGTTCATGCCAAATTCTCTGCCATTTATTAGATTAGTAGGTTCTTGATATGTGTAGGGAAAAAAGTAAGTGTTCCTTGGAAAGAGATAATTTTATTGTAGCCTGTAATTCAAATCCCTCATCTGTAGCAGGGAAACATTATCCCTTTTCTGACTGATTTTATCTGTTTCATACAAATATTTGTTAGATATTGAATGTGGAATTTTCTGTTTATAATACTGTCACCAGGATGGGAAACTGGTGTTGAAATCCATGTTGCATAGTTGGGCTTATTGATCCCTTGGTGTGTTTCATAATGGGTCCATGGCCATTACGTTTTAGTGACTGGTGGATGCGATATTTAGTGGCTTGCTTCTACATTTTCCATTCTTGTATTTAAAACAAATATTTGAAGTTATGAAAATGTTGCAGATCAAAACAACATTTGGACTCTGGTTGCACCAGGAGTTATTTTGTCTGCGTGAAAATTGAACGTGGAGCTGGTTTAGGATCAGTAGTAGAAAATCCCCTTCCCCTTGCTTCTGCCGACCTGGAGTTCATTCACGCAGCTGTGATGCAGAGACACTTCCTTCCCAGCAGCTACTTAAGTTGTGGAGATTGAGGAGCCTCCTTCTCCTTTTGAAGCTTTCATGAGTCTCAGTGGAGGAGCAGGTGCTGTTTGTGAGTGCCGGTGATGCAGGCAAGAAGATTGCTGGCATCCTGCAGAGACCTCTCAGAACTGTAATGGGTTGAGTCACAGTCAGGCTGGCTGCCGTACACTGCCGTAACCAATAGAGTTGTTGTACAGGAGGCTGCCTACACATCCTTCTGCCAATTCACAAAGGCTCCTCGTGCCTACTCCTTCTAGCCTGATCACATAGGAGTAGTCTAACATAATTTCATCATTTTCTGATGTAAAACTGAGCTTGATTTCTGCCAGGCCATTTTTCTTGCAGAAATGATAGGAAAGAGGATGCAATTTATTTCTCTTCTGCTAAAATTAAGGAGAAAAATGAGCTTTGTTATATGAGTCGTGCTGGTGCATCTCTTGAAGGAATGCAGTTTTCCACACAAGACCTATTTGCCAGAGACTGGCGGTTCCCAGCCTGATTAGTGTGTTCTTGTCTTCTCTTTTCTCTGCCAGTCTTTCCATTCTCTGTTCCTACCTTCCACTCAGATATCAGTACCTAAGGGTGGCCTACAAGAAATCTGGAGAGTGATCTTTGTTAGAAGCATTTTATGGCTGCAGTCAAACACCATGGCAGTTTGAATTCACCCTCTTACCTACGTGTTACTGTATAATGACATAACAATAACCAGTTGCTTTTCTTTTCCCTGTTGTCCTGTATGACAATGTCACTGTCTCCTGGCTGCTTTGCCATAGTGGGTACTGTGCCTTCCTCCTGGTTACCTCCCCAGGTGCTAATTCATGGTTGTGAAGTAATGGAGATAAAAAGGCAGCTTAGAGGGGACAGTGCCGAGTGAAGGCTCTTGGAAGGACACTGATACTGAAGTTGAAGCAAATGACAAGCTGCCTTAGGAAGAAAGTAAAATCGATGAAGAGGATGAATGGAAACTGTCTGCAGCAGAGTCCCTTATCCTTCTCAGGAAGCATATTCTTAGGATTTGCTTCCTACAGTTATTTAAGGCATCTAAATGAAGGCAAAATGGTGGAGCCTACAGCATGTGATAAGGAGGCTTAGGAAAAGGAAAAGCAGTGTGAAGAAAATGAAGAGCATCCCTGCAATTCTGGGATATTAGAATGCTGCCTGACTTTTCATTTTGGGTCTAAGGTGGTTTTTGCTGCCTTTAGTAAGTAGCACTCTGAACCTCTTGATAGGAACCTACAGCAGACTGCTAGAAAGCTTGTTCTGTATTAATGCAGGATTGCTTTAGACAGAACTACAAAATTGGGCTGGGGAAATGCTCCTTCTTAGTAGTGCAGCAGCACTTCTTGAACTGCCTGCTGTGGGATTTAGTATAAGTATTGATGCAGCTATAGTGGGTCTTGCCTTTCGCTTCTATATTTACTTCCTAATCACAATGAATCTATTCCATTGCCAAGCTCTGAGGGTGGTTCAGTAATCTGAGAATTACATCTGCGGTTGCTGTGGGCAGTATACTTTGAGCCAATTCCATCTTTAATGTGAGGGATTAAGGTATTGGCTAAGTTTATATTCCTTCCTAATGAAAGGGGAGTATTTCTGTCTGGTGGTTTCATCTTCCTGGATTTTGATGAGGAAGCTTTTGAATTCATTAATAACAGGTATAAACTTCATTATTGAAGCTGATGCAGATTTTTAAGCCCATGGTGGTCAAATGTGGAAAATTAAGCATCTGTGATCTTGGCATGACACTTGAATTAATGTTATTGTCCATGGCTTTGGTAGGCATCTTGTAAAGGCAGGTGAACATTCTTTGGGTGATGCTGAGCACCACTGATTATAACACAAGGGAAGTACAAAAGAGTTTGCTGTTGAAAACAGCATCTAAGGAGGGATGTTCTTTCGTGTAGCTCTGTAAATACTTTGTTGGACAATTGGATGTTGGAGGGCTGCCTTCCACTTCTTGAAAAGACTTTTGACTTCAGAGTGCTTCCGTCTGGCAAAATCCCAGGAGAAGTTCAGCTCTCACCAATTCTGACCCATGCTGCCTGAAATGTTTGCCTTGGGAAACATGATCAAGCCTTTATCTCTCTTTCTGATCGCTGTTTGGTGATTGGGAAATGTTTCTCCTCAATTTGCAGCAGGAATTTGAAGGAGAGGAGAAGTACGTGTAGTGGGTAACTGAAAACCAGTACAGAGTGTACAGATCTGTATTCTGCTACAGCTGCTGTCCAATTCCCACGCCTTAATAGGCTATGGAGTTTCATTTGTGGAAATGTCAAGAAAATGGATAACGCTGGTTTCCTAAATCCTTCACCTCCTTGCATTTTTAAAAACATTTTTAAACCTCTTCCTTTCTCCTCTTCTGCTGGTCAGTTCAATCTCATTCTTGTGATGCCAGGTTTGTTCTCATTCTGTGCTGCTCTCATTTTCTCTATTTTCCTCCTTTTTTCCTCACATTGTTGGGTGTTACACATCGTGGTTGTTTCTGCTTTGCCTCATGGTCATGGACAGTATTGATCAAGAGGAAGAGAAGAGGGTCTGCAGCATTTAGTACTCTTGTACTGTGAGCTGGGTTTGGGTTTTGTCTGTGTAACATCTAGCATATTAGAAGCTGTGTTTCATGTTGGACATTCCCAATTCTGCAGCTTTGCAGGACTAAAGCAGGGGAAAACAGGCAGCACGTTTCTAATAGCAAAGCAAAGGGCAGCCAAGCAGACCAGGGTTGAGGTAGGACTGAAGAAGATGGAACATGAGCCAGTACTGTACCCATGTGGCCAAGACAGCCACGTGCATCCCAGCCTGGCTCAGCACTAGTGCAGCAGCAGGGCCAGGGCAGTGATTGTCCCCCCGCGCTGGGCACTGTGAAGCCGCACCTCGAATCCTGTGTTCAGCTCTGGGCCCCTCACTACAGGAGAGACATTGAGGTGCTGGAGCGGGGCCAGAGAAGGGCAATGGAGCTGGTGCAGGGCCTGGAGCACAGTGTGATGGGGAAGGGCTGAGGGACCTGGGGGGTTCAGATGGAGAAGAGAAGGCTCAGGGGGGACCTGATTGCTCTCTACAACTGCCTGACAGGAGGATGGAGCCAGGAGGGGGCTGGGTCTGCTCCCAAGGAACAAGGGATGGGAGAAGAGGAAACGGCCTCAAGCTGCACCAGGGCAGGTTTAGATGGAGCTGAGGAACAATTCCTCCCCCAGAGGGTGCTCAGGCATTGGAACAGGCTGCCCAGGGCAGTGCTGCAGTCACCGTCCCTGGAAGTATTTAAAAAGACATCAGGATGTGGCACTTAATGACATGGGTTAGTGGTGGTCTTGGCAGCGCTGTGTTAACAGTTGGACTTTTAAGATCTTAAAGGTCTTTTCCAACCGAAATGATTCTCTGATTTTGCGGAACCGAGGGTTCTCTTGCAATGTCTGCCTTTAAGTATTTGTTTCCCACAGGCAAATTTAACCTGCTGACTATGAAATGTCTGGTGGATATGCAGCTCACTGTGGATTTGTGAGGGGGAGGAGGAGGAAGATAATAGAGTGCAGCCACTTCATGAGCATTAATGATAGACCTCCATTTGAATGAAGGTTGTGTGTGGGATTCATGACTTCCTCAATCCTTTCCTTTCCTTGGTAAAAGCACTGTTGTGATGGAAACGTGGATCAAGTCAGCTGTATGCTCTGTAGACATACAGAAGTATTTTCAGTCTCGAGCTGTGTGTTATGTTTCTTTCTCTGCTATTGTTTTCACCAGTTTATGAAGTAAACACGTCCATTCCCTGCTTATTTCTCGTTTATAACCAGAGTGATAAAGGAAATAACATTAAAATCATGCCATTATCAGCTGTATTTATAGCATTTGACTTTGGAACAGGATATGAGTCGCGAAGTCGTGAAAAGAGTATTACAGATATAATAATGAATGTTGTAAATCTGAAATCTGTTGCCGAGACCAGGAATGATTTCTCTTTGGGTATTTACAAGAACCTTTCTTTTTCTTCCTCTTTCCCTTTCTACCGTTGCTCTTTCGTACTCAAGATCCATATCTGTCAAGATTGCCTGCAGATATTTAGATGGAGTAAAGGGCCTTCCATCTTCCTTTCTTACAGAAATTGTGACATGGCAGCTCTGCCTTGTTTTGCACAGCAAATGCTAGAAGATGGAGCTTGCACAGAGCATGTCTGAGGATCGTTTCAAAGCTGCTTTACATATTGATTACTCAAATTGCCATTTAATTTGCTGTATAGCAATACACAGTGCCTTAACTATTTCTCTGGCATTCTTATTGATTGCTGTAATTCTGCCTGACATTATATGCATATATGGTGTCACCATTAAATATTTATGTGCTCATGAAATGTTAATATGTCGGGTTAATGTGAAACTCAACAAAATGCATTTGCCAGAAGCGAGCAGGAATGCTGATCCGCGTGCTTCCCTTCCCCTCCCCTTACCCTTTCATTTTGCCTCTCCATTGATTTTATTAGCAGTGTTTCTGCTGTATCTAAATCTGTGTCAAAGCAGCCCCCTGCTCCAGTATGCAGATTTTATGTTTTGTTATGTGAGAGATAAACCACGATAATAATGAAACAAGAGAAGCAATCTCAGAGAGGTGTTGAGACACAGCTTCACACTGGGCTTGTGCTGCTCTGTCATTGCTCCTGCATTTGGGTATGGAAATGTAGCATGGTCCTCCATGAAAGAGGCTGAAGCAGGATGATTCATCCGGAATGCAAAATCGTATTCACATGTTCCTTGAACAGTGGCTGCAGCAACGTAGAACAGAAAATGCAGTGTTGTTTTTGGTGCAGCTGTTATCCAGAGATGATGCGGAACAATTATATGTAATGAAACCCAAAATATTGAGAAGGAAAAGCAGGTCCCCTTGGGAAAGTGATGAACATGGTTCTGACACTGTCCTGTTGGAAAAGGCCAGGAAAAAATCAGAGGGCTCAAATATTTATCATATCCCTGAGGATTTTCCAAATTTCTGTGGAAAGTCTGAAGGTGATTTAAAAAAACCACCAATGGAAAACAAAATGAAGTGATTATCCACTCTTGTAACACAGAGAGCAACCGGCCCTATCCCTGGCAGTGTTCAAGGCCAGGCTGGATGGGGCTTGGAGCAAGCTGCTCTAGTGGAAGGTGTCCCTGCCCGTGGCAGGGGGTTGGAACTGGGTGAGTTTTAAGGTCCCTTCCAACCCAAGCAATTCCATGATTCTATAATCACTGGGTGATGTGTTGGGAACAGAGTATCAGCTGGAGGCTGCCCTTTGTACGGTAGGATTAAAATAGATGCTTGGTGAAGATGCTTTGGCATGCTGTGTGAAGGACTTAACTTTCTTACTTGCATAAGAGAGCATGAAACAGTCACAACAAGGATCTGGGGAGGGAGGAAGGAGGGAAGGGTTTTGCTGGCATCCAGTGTTGCATCAGTTTTCTCTTCCAACTCTCCCTCTGGGTTTGGGTGAAGATTTCCAGCCTTGGAGCCTCTTTCAAAGCTGTCTTTTCTGCCAGAATTGAGCCATTTAAAAGAGCCAGCCAACTAAAGCCCAAACCAAACCCACAACCGACAAAAGGACACGGTGAAGATGGGAACTAAGGAGACAGGAGGAAGGCAAAGCAGAGCGCATTGTCTAAACATCTGTTTGTGCAGGAAGATTTAGAAAGCTTCTGAGGTTCTCTGGTGTTGGCAAAATCTCTTGCCTTTGAAATTCATTTTTTTCCTCTGTCCCTCATCCCCAGGCTGTGCAGCAGCTGGTTAGGATGGGATTTGTCACTCATTTCTCCATCTACAGTGAAATCTGTTATTGATTGTGGTGCTGGGGAGAATGTTATCCAACTGTGGGTGATATGGCAGAACTCAACAGGTGTAAAAATGTGCAAGGAATTCTTTTGTCCCATTTATTTTGCAATGTCACTCAACAGAGAATACAAAGGCTCTGCTTGAGTTGCTTTTGCAGCATTCATAGGCTCGATGCAAGACTGATAGTTCCCTGAAATGTTTTGCACACAAGCACAGGTTTCTTCCATAATAGAGAAGATGTGCACGTTTTCTTCCTTTGTGGGCTTCTCTTTGAGTTTTGACACTTGAATCTTTTTTGGAGCCTGAATCCTGCTATGTTTTTTGGCTTGTTTATATATCCTTCAAGGTGTATTCATGTCTTTGCATCATTATATCTCGTTTCTTTTAGCAGGCAAATTTGAAATGAAACTCTTTCTTTCTCTTTGGCTTCTACTGCAATTCCTCCAAGCCAGGGGTGGTAGAGAACAGGAGCATTGCATAGGAATGGCAAAGCTGGCCATGGAGCAACACTGCTTCTGTGTTGCTGACTGCCTCAGACATAGGTCACTTACCTGGTTCATGAAAATAGAGCCTCCAATTACAGGTTCCTAAATTCAGCCTGGTATGTCTTGCACATGTGGGATGTGGAGGACGGTGCTTCAGCTCATGGGTTCTTCAAATTGATCTTTTCCTATTTTGTTTTCCTCCTTCAGATTGTCCTGGAGAACAGCAGTCGAGAAGACAAGCATGAGTGCCCATTTGGCCGAAGTAGCATTGAGCTGACAAAGATGCTGTGTGAAATACTGAAAGTAGGAGAGCTACGTAAGTTGCCCTGTTTGTTTGACCTCTAAGAACCATGGAGTTCAGTGATGCCTGAAGTTTATTTCAATACACAAATTTTCTCAGTATGGTCACATTCTGAACACTGGCACTCAAAATGACTATGTCTATTTTGCTGTGTCTTTTACTGGTTTGTGGGCATACAAGGGATGAGGATGGAGTAGGAGAAATGGGCACCCAGTCGTTGAGTCTCTTCTATATGAAGCAGGGTAGCTGCATCATTTCTAGATGGGTCAGTTCATTTCCTGTTGTGTGATCTGGTGTAGGAGACTTTATTGTCTTACCATTCCACAGGCTTATCCATAGGTTGGTTTTATATGAGTATCATAGTCATTCTTTGTAGGATTGCTCATCTAAAATGACACATCCTGTTTCCTCTTAGATATCTGTCTATCTAAACACCAGATGATACATTTACTCTAACAGTGTGCTATGAAATACTGTATTTTAATACAGAGTAAACAGGCTGTCTTTGGCTTTGATTATAGTCCCTAGACAAATTTTTGGGTACTATTCAACAGAAAAGGATGTCTGTATCTTCATTAGTCTAGAGTGTTGGTGTTTAACTATCGAGATATAGATAGATAGATATATATATATACACGTAAACTTCACTTACCCTTCAATAATATTTTGGATCCAGCTGCAGCCTGGTTTAGCAAGCACTACCATGAGCTTCCTTGTCCTGTTGCGCAAGCAGGGGGCACAACTGAGATGCTGTTTCTTTTGGAGACATTTTCTTCCTATTGAATTTTTTCCCTAAAAAAGATTTTTCTTCCACCTTTACATCCAAGTCCATAGAATGTAATGAGAGAAGAGCGATGCAAAAGGCAGCAAGAAAGCCTTATAGGTATCATGGGTTCTTGTTCCAACTAGCTCTGCAACAGACATGAAAAGCTCTGTTTTAGAAGTAGTGTTTGGCTGTTAATACAACTGAAGCTTTTAAATACAGTGTCTTAAGTCTGAATTTTTCAGCTGTAATTGTAGGAGGAACACACAATCTCAACAAAGCTGTAAACACATTTGAATTAAGTGCTAAAGATCAGTTTTATTTTTACAAATGCACAGAAAAATACCTGAGATCCAAAGTAACACTTTGTAGGTGGTGTTCCTATGCATGTCCTATAGCTCCGTGAGACTTGCATTGCAGTTGGCTGCTAATGAAGGTGATTGATCCAGAGGTTATCCAGGCATCTCAGACATCTTTGCTGTGTCATAGGAAGTCATTCAATAAATAAACCCCTGTCTTGCCACAGGCATGTTTGTTGTCGATATGCAGGGGTCTGTTAATATGTAGATGGTTTGCCATGGATGGTGCTGTTCTGATTGCTTGTAACTTCTGCAGATAGGTCCTGTCATGGTTTTTTTTATGTGGTCTTTTAAATTGAGGACTGTGAATAAAATAAGAGGACTTGGGGTGGGGGGGCTAGGTTACCATGCGAAAAAAATACTAAAGGAAAGCTGTTTTTGCTGTGTTAGTTTTAGAAGGACAATACATATTTATTTTTTTACTTGTTTGGGGTTTAAAGTGAGGTTTTTTTGTTCGGGCTTGGTTTTTTGTTGCTGTAGTTCCGTTTTGTGAAGAGTAGTTGTGTGGTTTGGAAGTGTGGGGTTAGAAAGGAAACTGAACATTTCCCCAAGGATATCTATGGCTAAGGAATGTTACCTGAGAATGTTCTGGAGCTGCTTGATTTGGTGTTAGTGAAGCTGCAAGTCACTGGGATGCCCGGTGTGCTGCTTTGCACCATTCCAGTGATGTCCTTCCACATGTGTGTGATACTGTACAGATACTTGATGCTGAGGAGAAGTGCACTGGTGTTTCTCTTGATGGAAACCAGACGTAGCACAAGTGACTTCTGTAATGTGATGCTAATCTACACCCGCAGAACATCTGCCTCTGGATTCGGTGGTAGGGTTGCGTTGTAGTCTAACATTCACAGGGGACAGAAGTAAGGTTGCCTCTAACTCATCTTGACGATTCAGCTGTTTGCCAGTGTGTTTCCTTAATGGCTTTGTTTATGTGGAGCTCTAATTGTCATTTGAAAAGGCTGTTATAAAATACCTTTAAAATAACGCAGGGAAATGAGGTTTCCTGAAAATGGCTGTGGCAGAAGCGTATCTGAACCCAGCTGTGATCAGCAGTTTAGCCTGGCGAGAAGTACAAACCAGAACTGACATGTCTGGGAAATGCATGTTCACGTTTATTCTTCACTTGAAAATGAATAGTGTATTCCTGAAGAGGATTGGACATCCTAGAACTCAGTAGTTAAGAGTTCAGGGCAGCTGTGTCCCTGGTAGTCTGTGTGTGAGAGCTTTCACAATGTGTTTAGGCTGCCAGTGTTCCTTTGGAAATTCAAAACTCGTCATTTTTTTGCACTGGAACGTGGGACGTTTTTCTTAACAGTTTCTAAATTGTATAATTTCAAAACCGCAATAAATGACCTTTTGCTCATGAAATATTCAGCAGCAGAAACTTTCTTAAAGTGCAGAGTAGAGAAAAGCTGCTAGACTGTCCATTATTTATGTAGAGCACTTTAATGCGGATTACATTCCCCTTGCTCCACTGTATTAAATACCTTCAGGCAACAAGAAGGCATTTTGCCTTGTCTTTTTGGTCCTTTCAAGGGCACATTCATCCCAGGAAGAAAGTGTTCAAGGCCACCTCTTCTGGTTTTGTATTTCCTCAAATCCAGGTATTGGACTTCTTGATTCTTTGACTGTGGTTCCAAGATGTTCCTCTTGGATGAACCAGGGTGTTGTCTTGGAAATTCATCTCTTCTTCAGCAAAGCATTTTAAAGTAATGAAAGCTAATGTAGCCTCCATCTTCCCTCTTCCTCCCCAGAGTTTCAGTCTGTGACATGTGCACTCAGGGGAGAAGGAATTGCCCATCTAAAAGACCCCTGGTACAGCTTCCCAGGGTTGTTGTTGCCCTATTTTCATACAGGCTCAGCTTAGTTTAGTGTTGACGCTGGTGAAGAGCCTTGTAGCTGGCAGAGGAACAATAAATTAATTGAGGGAAGACGGTGCTACTAACAGAGCAGTAGTCTAAAGATGTTCACAAGCCACTATCACTGCACGCCTTAAGTTATTCTATAGTTAAGGCATGTCAGACTTCAAGTGTTTTTCTGAGTATTGTTGAGCAGGACACAGATGTTTAACTGTCAGTGTTCTTATTTGATTGCTTTGATGGGTGGTGTTTAGGGGCTTTCGCAAAAATCTGCGCTCAAGCTTAATGACACACCACAAGGGTGCATGCCATATGTCACATATATGGATTGTCCTAAAGCTTCTATCAGATAAACAACTTCTTCACTGGGTTTTCTTGCTTTTCTGTCATGGGGGATTGAATTGTCACAAGGTTTTGTTAGGCTTGATAATTTACAGGATTTTTTCCTCGAAAGAGAGCATCTAAAATGCAAAGGGATTGTAATGCCTTTAATGCTGTTTGCACGTTCTTGCTACAGATTTCTCACTGCAATTGTTGCTGAGGTTGCAGGATAGAAGTGCTCTAGAAATACTTTTATTATTGTCCCTTTATCAAATAGAACGTGCTGGGCAGTCTTTGGCATACAGAGATATTCGTGGCTGTGCCTGCTGAGATGAAGGTAATCAAATCTCACGCTTCAAGGAGTAAGCTGATCGCTGCAGGGGGCAGGAAGCACTTCTTCATCTTTGCACGGTTTTTCCTCTGCATTACACAATCCCTAGTGTGCAGCGGAGCTTGTTTCTGTTGGTCTGTCCCTGAAAGCACATTGGTCACTGCAGGACCTGACCTGAGGGTTCACCTGGTTTGATTTTCCTTTTGCTACAGCAAATCCAGTGCTTTTATAATTGAATGCCATATTTTACATGTTTTTCCCCTCACTTAAAAGCTAATTGCCTTTTCTCCCTCCTCTTCCTCCTCCTGCTCTTACATTTAAATAGAACAGAGCCCCAGAAAGAGTAAATAAAATTAGATAAGGGAATTTTTACTGTTCTTTTATTCCTTCTTGCAATTCTGTTTTCTGGAGACTGAAGCATTTTACAGGCCAGGAAATGTTAGTTAGAAAGTTGGGAAACTTTCCTGGCCAAAAAGGTATTTAGTGAGAAGTAGCAATTTTCTGTTTCATTCGGAACATTCATCCTTGCTTCAGAATGTAATAATGAAAAACAAATCTTAACCTCCTTTGTCCTACTTTTTCATTCATTCCACCATATCCACCTTTGTGTCCTCTCACCCAAACCACCACCATATCAGATAACTCCCAGTCACAGCAAAAATTAGGCAGAACTTGAGTGACAGCTTGAAGATAAGCAACATCCACAAACTATTTCAGTAGTGATGAGTGAAGAGGGGGATCTAAAATAATCCATATTGCTCTTGAGTCTTAAGGGTTCCTTTGGAAACATGACTAGTAATTTAGCCATTCCTGACTGTAGGGATGTTAACTGTGCTTGTCTTTCTTGATACAAAGCTAATAACTTGTTGAGTAGTCTGAATTGTACTTTTGTTCCTCATGATAGCAGAATCTTATTTTATCCAGCAGCCCTCTCTGTCTGTTTGCTGGCACAGCTCCACAGGATAGGCAGAATGAAACTTCCTTTTTCTAGGAAGATGCTAATTCCTTTGCAATTAACCTCTTCTTGCTCTACAAAGTCTCCATCTCTTCATGCCTGTGGTAATCTGTGAAGTCTCTACAAAACATCTACTGTAATCTGTGCGCATGGGAGCAGCACAGCTGCAGACGCCTTTTGAGCAAGGTGTTTCATTCTTACCTCCGAGTGACAGTAAGGCGTATTTTGGAATGTGACTTTCTACTCGTGGCACTGTTGGCTTCAAAGTCTTCTTGGGTCAGTTAGCTAAACACCCTGACCAGGCTGGCCAGAATCCTCTTGTGATTTTTCCTGTTGTCTACAGCCGTATGTCTGCTCTTTGATCTCTTCAGAGCAGGGACCGTAACTTGTTTTAGATGTGCAAAGTGCTTAACTTCATTGTGTCCTGTGTGCAGGATTCTTTGGCTTATTTGAAATTACATTACAATTTCCACTATTATTAGTAATAATCAAAAGCATGGTGTATGAGGGAACTCAAAAACCACTTCAGGGCAAGAAAGACATGGATAGAAGGGATTTTTTTCGAAAGTGATTATTGCATCAAAAGACAACAGAGAGGTAACTTGATTAAGCGTGAAGAGCTCTTTCATCTGGTAATGAAAGGTATAGCATGAATAAGGACGTGGAAGTTAAAACCTGATAAATTCAAAGGTGGGAGTAAGGTATAACCATTAGCTGTGAGGATGCTGAGCTAAGGAACTAGCAGAAGAGAAAGAAAATGAGAGAAGAAGATGAAGGATGATGAGAGAATTAAAAAGAAATATCTTCATGTTGATTTCCTGTGATGACTGGAAGTTTTAGCTTTGGCGTGTTTGATAGCGTGGTAAAATAACAGCTGTACCTTGTGTTAATGTGGTCAGTGGAACCCAATTTTATGATTTTTAATTTAATTTGGGTGGAGGGGGGCTATAATGGATGATGTAGGGACTGAAAAGCCTGGGCAGCTGTGACAGGAAACAAGGAATATTCCCATATTTTGGATTATTGCCATCGGAAAAAGTATAGATAAAATCTTCAAGATAGCTCCTCTTTTGAAAACTCTGCATCTCTTCTGAGCTTGTGGGACTTTGCTTGCTGCTCGTTCTGTGTGTTCCATACCTCTTGCTTTCCAAAGGTGATGTTGCATTTTGCAGTCTTCACTTACAGAAAACCATCTTGCGCTGTCAGTCACTGGAACCGGCTGCCCAGGGAAGTGGTGTAGTCACCATCCCTGGTGGCCTTGGCAGTGGCAGGTTAATGGTTGGACTCGATGATCTTAAAGGTCTTTTCCAACTTACGTGATTCTGTGATTCTAGAGGTGCCTGCCTCGAAGAAGAAAGCAGTAGGCAAAATCTTAGAGCAAACTTTAGGCTTTTAAAGTTCATTTGCGACCTGTAGGAAGAAGAAACTGCAGGCAGCTGAGATGCAGCCAACTGCTTCTTGCTCATCTGGAACAATTTCTCTACGTTTTTAGGGTTAGTCACCGTTCAGGGACAGTTTAATGCTAAGCAGATTGAAATTAAGAGGAAAATCCTTTTGGAATCCGTTCTGGACCTCCTTATTTCACTCTGTGTTAATGTTTTATAAATACAGATTTATTAAAAGGAGCCAAAGTCTCTTGTATTTTGCAGCAAGCTGTGCTTCGAACCTGAAGTAAGCCCTGGCGGTTTCACAGCACTGCTGTGCAGCAGACTGGAAATTCTGCAGCTGCTCCTTGGAAAGAGGCATGTAGTTGCTTAAAGAATTGGACACAGGATCAATGTATAAAAGTCCAGTGTTGATTTAATGGCAACTTTCACTGTATTTTAATACTGCTTTGTATAGTCCAGCAGCGTTCCTATTGGCAAAGCTAACGGCTGTTCAGGGTGTGTTGAGGTGTGAAGAAATGCACTTGAGGTTTTGGTGTCTGGAAAAGGCAGAATGATTTTGGAGTTTATAGACAATTGCATTAGCAGGGGAACAGCATAAACGGCTAATTCCTGTATTTCCCAAGAAAAAGTTGTACTGGGAAAGGCTAGAAAATGTGCAGTATTCTGGGACCTTGCAAAGAATATCCCCCTTGTTGAGTGGTTGAATATCCTGCATTTGAGGTAGTGAGTGTACTGCTGATTGTCCCAGGTTGTCTCTGCACATGAAGCTTCATGGATGCTTGCAAGGCACTGGAGGCACTTCAGGATTGCTGTGGAGTCAGATCCTTTGCCAGACTCTTTTAGACTTTTTAACTTTCTTTACTTGAAGTTACTCAAGGCCAGGTTGGACACAGGGGCTTGGAGCAAGCTGCTCTAGTGGAAGGTGTCCCTGCCCGTGGCAGGGGGTTGGAACTGGAGGAGCTTTGAGCTCCCTTCCAACCGAAACCATTCTGTATAGTTGTACTTAAGTTTTGGCACCACTCAATACTGTGGAAAGCTGATTCCAATCTAAGTGATCATATACCCACTTAAAACTGGTGGAAGAACTGTTTGCATGAAGTGGTTAGAGTTGGCCATCAGTCCTTCATGATCAAGTGAAAGGGCTATGTCCTTAATTTATTGCTTTGCACGAACGTTTTCTCAAAGAGTTGATCAAAATGACAATGAAAACGAAGCAGTGACAGCCTGACAGCTTAGTATGTTTTCCTTAAATTGTCATTCAGTAGCAGTCCTGAATTATAAAACATGATCAAACTGCCCTTAGTACTTTGCTGTAAATCTTTACCAGTCAAACTCTGTCTTTGCGAGTAGAAATAACAGTAATGGTGAGTAAGCTGAAGGGCTGGAGTTGCTCTATGAAGGTGACACAGATTTTTAACACTGGATTATTGATGTTATGAACTTACTGAAATACCATCCGTCACTTTCATTCCTGTTGAAACACTTGCTAATGCAAAGCTTAAGGAAATGAGCTTCCAACAGTTAGACTTCACTTGCCCTTCTTGAAGAAGAGTAGATTAGCTGGAACTGGGACAGGAGGAAGTTACAGCACCTCAGGCCTTTAGCAGAGCATAGAGATGTTCACATTCAGCAAGAGCTCTTTGTAGTGCTGGCTAAGTAAAATAAAACCAGGAGTCTGCAGGGTTATATTTTGCTTTTTCTCATGAAGAAGTATTCAAAAAGTGAGTACAGCCACTCTTGAAATGGCCCTTTCAGCTTTGCTTCCTTCCTCCCCATGCAGCATTCTGTATTTCTGGATTAGCAGAAATTTTGCATAGATGTTGTGAATGCATTTTCATGGCAAATTTCTTTATACGTGACAAGGAATTGAATGTCTTGTTTCATAACGTTTCTGGTCTCTTTGTGCTGACGTTTTCCCATGGCTATCTTTTGTGAATTGAAAAATAGCGTAATTGATAATCTAAAGCTTTAATACCTGTTAGCAAGGGAGAGGAAAGGGGGTTCTTGATTTTGGAAGAGGAATTCCAAGTAGCTTGTAGAATTGGCACGTTGTATACATTAGCTGTGTGCCTACAGACTCTGATAAATCATTACAGGAACATGATTAGATGCTGCCTACTCCAGGAGCCCACCACAGTAAGCAGTTTATTATCTGGGAGACACATGCGCATGTAACCATACAGGCTCCCTGTCTTTGTCTCTGGAGCCAGGTTGTTGTAGGAATTTAGGCTCCTGTAATTCTTTATTTCATGTACTGGGGATATTGGAATAAAATGGAGCTCTCAGTGAAGAATTGTTAGATACATAAATACTTTCTGACGGAAGAGTTGGTAGCTGCCCCTGAACACCTTTTAATGTACTGTGCCCCTTTGGCATGGAAAGCCGTGATTCTCCTGGATCTTTCCAGGCTATTTCTAAAGGAAAAATTCATGGCTCAATTTAGAGATATCTCTGGTTTTTCCCTCAAGTCTTGTTTGTTGCTGAAGTTTATACACAGACTTTATTCTTTTCCTTGCTGTTCCTAATGCTGTGTATGAGCAGACCTCTGGCCTCCAGCATTTCTAGGTTCCCACTCCTTCAGGACTAAGCTCTCTGCTCGTTTTCTCTGGGCCTTTGTGGTTTATATGTGCACAGCTTGCTAAGTTACTCGATAACAATCCCCCAACCTGGCTGGTGGCTGTATTTTCTCCCCTCATTACCACTACAGAGCATCAGTTTAATTATTCTGAGCAAGGGCTTTAAACATCCATCAGCTGTATCCAGATTTGTTGTCTCTTCACATCAAAGACCCGCTTGATGACAGACACTTAAAAAACCATAGCATAATAATGTTAGCTATAGGCATGCATGAAGAGACTGGTAAGTAGCTAAGGAAAAATGCTGGACTCTTCGTTCATCTGAAGTAGATTACTGAGACACAAAAAATAATTGGTTGGTTTTGTACATTCGAGTGTGAAAGAGTTTGTTGGTGTGACACTGACTCTCTTAAGCTTTTGCAGTAAATTGCCTTCTGGTGGATAGTGCGCCCTTTGGGTGATTGCTCTTTGGCTGGTTGTATTTCATTTTTACGTTTAGAAACCTCTCAGCACAAAAAACATAGTTGGCATATGCATAGTAAGAATCTAAGGCAAGATCACAGACTGGTTGTTCTTTGGGTCTCTCTAAGCCCTTGATGAGAATTAAGCACCAAATCTACTAAACAAGAAAGCAAAGAAAATGGCCTTATAGCTGTACATTTCATGTGTGTTCATCTTAACGTTAACATGTTCACATTACCATTGCGAACATATTTTGTCCTTCATGTGTTCAGGTGTTCGTAGGTGTTGTCTGGCACAGAATACAATTTTTTCATCCCCATTGGTGACAGGATGTTGTTGAGCTGTACCTGATAGGACTGAACATAACAGAATTCACAATGGGTTTGCCACTGGGTAAAGCAGAGCTTGCGGGACCAGAGCACTGTGGTTTAACCCCAGGCAGCAACTAAGCACCATGCAGCTGCAGTGGGATGGGGAGAATCAGAAAAAGGTAAAACCTATGGGTTGGGATAAGAACAGTTTAATAATTGAAATTAAGCAAAATATAATAGTGATGATGGTGAAAAGGAGAGGGAGGGAAGAATAAAATCCAAGGAAAATAGGAAAAAAAAAAACCAAATCAAACATCCAAATGATGCACAATACACTTGCTCACCACCCTGACTGATGCCTGGCCTGTCCCTGAGCAGTGGTTGGCAGCTCCCAGGCAGCTCCCTCCAGTTTCTATACAAAGCATGATGTTGTATGGTATGGAATAGCCCTTTGTCTAGTTAGGGTCAGGTGTCCTGTCTCTGCTCACTTCTGGCTTCTTGCATTCCCCCTCACTGGCAGAGCATGGGAGACTAATAAAGTCCTTGGTTAGGGTAAGTGCTACTGAGTAATAACTAAACATCACTGCATTATCAGCATCGTTCTCAGACTGAAGCCAAAGCACTGCACTGCACCAGCTACTGGGAAGAATATTAACTCTGTCCTAGCTGAAACCGTGACACAGCCTTTCATTGTCCAAGTTGTAGGCTGTAGAGTATCTTAGTGAATAGCCCAGTTGCTATTTGTCTGAGGCTTTAAGAGTAGATGGCAAACCTTACCTAGGATGTTTAAAGAGAAGTCAGGGTGTATAACCGAGCAGGAAGAGTTATCTTAAGTCTTAAATAGGCAAAAAATTGACTGAGCCATAAAGCAGGAGTGTCTCTGCTAGTTTTGCTGGAGGCAGAGACTGGTACCAAAATAGCTGAAGCTGTTTTGGAAGAGGAAAGAAATTATCAGAGCCAGTACCAATGACAAGAGGCCGTGAGGAAGTAAATGGTTTTCCACAGAGAGAAGGTTTGAGTATGTCTGCCCGGCCCCAACTTATTAGTTAATAAGGCTGCAATGAATTTTAATTTAGACTTTGGATTTTCATGCTTTGCAGGTATCAAAGACATGCTTTATGTGCAGCCGCAGTGCAAGCTGACCACTGCTGTTCAAAATAGTGAATCCTTTACAAGGGTTCAGACTTGAGGCACAGTGTACCCTCTGCTTTTCAGTTTTATTGCCTGCTTTTCCCCACATGACTGTTTTTCAGCTGTGTTTTGCTGAAACACAGCAAACATCAGCTTGTGATGAGGCTGGAGCAACTCTTGGTGCTGTTATGACTCATGGCCTTGGTACCAGCTAAGGGTTTAGATCTTGGCAGCCTTTGCCTAAATTAATGTCGTAGACTCCAGTGTACTTCCAGTCTGGAAGTTCTGCCTTTTCATATAGCAGTCCATGATCAGGATTGTTGTAAGCCTGGAAAGACTAGAGGATCACTGATCTACAATAGTGTTTTATTGATCTGCTGTATTTATATATTGCTGTAAAGGCGTTCAAAGTCTTGAGGATTATTTGTGAGGTATTGAGCTTTGCCCAGAGAAGCTGTGGCTGCCCCATCCCAAGGGCAGGTTGGATGGGGCTTGGAGCAAGCTGCTCTAGTGGAAGGTGTCCCTGCCCGTGGCCGGGGGTTGGAACTGGATGAGCTTTAAGGTCCCTTCCAACCCAAACCAGTCTGGGATTTGCCGATTTACTGGCAGATGTTTGGACGCGTGTCCTGGAATTGTCCTTTTCCTTCAGCTTTCAACAGTGGAGCCGTCAGCAACCCCTTCCATTTTGGAGGCCTTCTCTATAGCAAAGGACAGTTTGAACAATTATTTCCTTGCATTTGAAAATGATGCATGTTGGAGTTTATGTATATCTACCACATCTACAGGGTTTGCAGCGCAGCCAGTGTGGAACTCAACCTATAGTATTCTTTGTCTGTGCTTGATTTGTGTGATTATGAGGTTCCCCCACCCCCAACCCCATTTTTAAATAGCACATCATCATGTTTTAGGAACATTTGAGTTGTGTTTTCAGTCTTTTTCTTAATATTTGCATATTAATAAGTCATTGAGAAACATTATGTAAATTTTATATCATGGTGAATATATTATCAAATCAAATGGCCTTTAAGGGTAAGTGTGGAAAGCTAGGGAGACAAAATTTGGCTGGAGTTAACTTCTCTTTTCCTGTACCATTTAGTACCAAAGACTTGGAATTGGCACGTCAGAAATGCCAGTGAAGTATTGGAGAGAAGGCATACCTTGGTAGGCTTTTTGGGGGTTGTTTTGGGTTTGGGGTTTTGGGGTATTTTTTTGTTTGGTTGCCTTTTGCCATCTGTTGTCTGAGGTGGCTTTCTCAGCATCTATCAGAGTGAGCTTAGGAATAAACATGAAAGTATTATTCTTTTGATCTCAGTGGATGGAGTTTCAAGATGACACCAAATGTGGTGTGAAATGAGGAAAACTCCATTTATTGGAACTTCTGGATTAGATAGACGGAGTGCTAGGTAATGATGGATGTGTTAGGGACCTTCATGAGAGTTAGGATTTAAAACCTCATTGAATTTATATGCTGTAAACCTCCCAGTTAGCTGTAGCAGCAGCACCCTCTTGCATTACTTAACTGTGAAAAAGCTGAGCTGACCCTCAGACAGACAAATTTACGCATCCTCTCAGAGCACTGAAGAGCTATTTCTGTCCCTGCTACTGACAATGAACAAATAACCAGGCATTGCCATCAGCAGCAGTTCTTTTCCTCCTCTTTTCCACCCCCAGATTCCAGGGGTGGGTGGTGACAGCTTGAAGCGATTTGATACATTTTCAGATACCTATTCATTTTGAATATTGCCAAAAAAAACTTTTTCCTTGTCACTGCTAAATTATGAATTTTTAAGTGTTTTGTAGATGTTTTGCTGAAGCTGTGACAATTATTTGCTTCTATTATCCACTCCAGTTTAAACTTCCTGTGCAGTGCATGTTCTTTTGTGTTCCCATTAAATGAACTTCTGCAAAATCCAATATTACCGTACATGTATCAATGGAAAACATGCATGGACGGTCACATTACAAGTGGTGTGTTTTATTTGGATTGGATTTCACTTAGTGCAACTGGGAACAATATTCCCAAAATGACCTGCCAGAGTTTTGGAATTGAAGCTATTGTAAAGGCTGGAGGAAGGGGATGCACAGCACACTCCCCTGTGAACTGCAGAGGTGCAGCACGCTTCCCCAGGATTTTTCTCTAATTTATAAATCTCATGTTTATCCATTCACAAAAGAGATGCAGTGTCATATGATCAGGAGGAGGGGGCTGGTCTCTGCTCGCAAGGAACAAGGGATGGCAGAAGGGGAAATGGCCTCAAGCTGCACCAGGGCAGGTTTAGATGGAGCTGAGGAACAATTCCTTCCCCAGAGGGTGCTCAGGCACTGGAACAGGCTGCCCAGGGCAGTGCTGGAGTCACCATCCCTGCAAGTGTTCACACACCGTGGAGACGCCTCAGTGCCATGGGTTAGTGGTAGCCTTGGCAGTGTTAGGTTAATGGTTGGATTTGATGATCCTGAAGGTCTTTTCCCACCTAGTTGATACCACGATTCTGTGACTTGCATAAGCAATTGAAATTGCAGTCTTGAAGTATTTATGATCCAAACATGGTTAAGCAAAACCTGTGTGTTATTTTGGAAGAACAAGATAAAGAGAAATGTAGGCAAAAATAAAGTGCACCTTGTTCCTCATGAGAAGGCAGGAAACAAATTACTGTGCTGGCTCATTCTCAGTAGGCTCAGCTGCCCTGGTGGAGGAAACCTTTACATTTGGTATGATGACTTCATATACTGGGGTTGTACCAGGGTGTAAAAGGATGTGAGTCAGAATCTTTTTCTTCTGCCCCCTTTGTGTCCAAATTCTCTTGACCTCCTCCCCCAGCAGAGAGAGCTTTTGACAGATGTGGCCATGGTATTATCTGGCTTTGTAGCAAAAGGAAAAGTTTGTATCTTAACGCTTCCCAATTTGCTGTAGGTAGTGAACAGTTGTGTGAAGATTTGCTGTCCTGCATGTTCTTCCAATGTCAGTTTCCCAGGGAAGACCGCAGGTTAGCAGATGGGTTACAAGCCAGGTAATTAATCTCCTTGCAGCTGAACTAAAGCTTAAGCAAATGACTTATGCAGTGAGGTTTAAAACAGATGCTGCTTCAGAAAAGGTGTGTTCCAATAAATTTTTGAGGATTTATGTTTGTACTTAACTGAGCTGGGACATGATCCCAGCTCCTTTCCCAAGTTTCTGTACTAGCCTAGCATCCCTGTATCACCCTCTAGGTCTGATTCAGAGTACTGCCTCTCTGTAGCAATTAATGGTTATATACCTTTCAGGAGCTCCCAAGCACATCAGAAGGCAGAAGAGGGGGCCAGAACTGCGTTCCACTGACAGTTTCAAGGAACCCTATGATTTATCACATCTGGTATAGTTATTCTCTTAAAAACCAAAAATTCCTTCTGGTTAGGAGGAATTATTTCATTGGGAAAAAATTAGCATGTAAACCAAGCCTGCTCTATTTCCTTTTTATCAAACATTCAGTTTGAAGGGTTGGCTTCTGTGTGTCATCTCCTCAGTGGGATGCTCACATTTCTTCCAAAGTAGTCTGAATGGTGTGTGTTGTGTGTACACAGGCATGTACGAAGGTTTACAGTTCCAGTCAGTGTTGATTCCCATTAGGCTTCAGGCAGGAGAAGAGAGATTAATGATCCTGAAAGAGGAGAGAAAGATGCATGCACTTGAAAACTTGTCTGGAACGGTCAATCTCCTCTCACTCAACTAACAGCCATGTATGTATAATGAGAAACTTGCTCATTTAAGCTACTCTGATGATGGTTCTTATTGATCGTACTTGAGCCCCGATGTGAAGTAAAGCAAGATTTGTTTGTCGTGCGCTTACATATCACAGACTTTTTCATCCTATTTTCAAGTTGTGCCCTGCTTAATATGGAGTAAAACCCTCCATACAGAGTGTTCCAAAGAAATATGTGTTCTGGTGTCTTGAGTCTTGCAGTATTTTCATCCAGACAAGCCGTATTACAGGACCTGTTGTGGCAGCATCTGTTTTATTCAGTGGAAAGATCTGTCTGAGATCTGAGGGAGGAACTGTTCATCTTCCACTCCTCGCACTCCTGTCTGAGAAACAAAAAGACTCATGCAGTAACAGGACTTCTGCTTCCTGACTTCTGTTTTATTACTTAGACATTTCAGGGCTGATGTGAGCTGTGATTTGAGAATTCCCAGGAGTGAGACTGCAGCTTTTTCCCCTTTTACCACCTGTGCTTCTCAAGTGCCACAGGCTTTTATTACAGCCCTATCGGAAATCTCAGGAGTGCCATTCACTCAGAACAGATTGATGGGGTTTTGAATCTTGTGGTCTTAAGAATGTATATTTGGTGTTATTTTGGTGCATGTATAAAAAGCTGATTGGGTTTTTAAGATGTAGAAGAATCTAGTGGCAAACCTTTACAGGTGATGAACAGCCTACTCACATTTCTCACTGATGTTACCTTTTCATTAAAACCTCTTTGATCTGTCACACATTAAACCTTAAATTTCTGAGGTTGGATCAAGGATGGGTTCATTGAAATTACTGTATTCCAAAGAGAAGGCAAAAAATTATGGCACGTGTGGGATCTACTCTTACAAAAGATGTAGTTCTCTTTGTCTTGTTTCTGGACAAAATGAGAATGATGCCTGTCAGTCCTGGTCTAGCTGATACACGTTCCTATTGTGTAATGTGTTTCCAGCAGCTCTGCAGTGGGTTACACTGGGCTTTCTTGAGAAGTTCTCATCTGCAGTTGCTCATTCTGGAAGCTATATTTTTTTTTTTTAATGGAAGCTTAAAAGTTATGTACAGTGGGGGATGCCTGCTAAACATGTTAGACATGGATAAGTTACAACAAAAATCACTAGGAGTTAGGCAGTGGCTGAGGCTTTGTCCAGCAGTGACTAGTAGCTTTGAATGCTTCAGTTCTGGACCACTTGGAGCCCAAAAGTCCATGGGGCTCCATTTACAGAATGTTGAATCACCTTGTGGGAAAACAAGGCCTTTGCTGCTCTTTACCACCCAGGTAAGAAGCCCCAGAAATCTGGAAAACCAAGATCAATGTACTCGGTAGAGACTTTTCTGCTCTTGAGAAATTGATGGTCTCTTTGAAATACATTAGGTTTGAGTGCAGCCTTTTTCATCTGTGAGAAATGTAAGGCTGGCACTATTAAATATGATGAAGTCATTACTTCTGGAGATGAAATATCACCATTGTACCAAATTGAAATCTTTGTGCTGAGACATCACTTTCAAGGAAAACCCACAAGCCTATCAGGATCTCATTTCATCTTGACTAGGGTGAATTGCAGCCCCTGGAACAGATGGGAATATCCCAAGTAACTGTATGAGCACTGTATTATGAGGAAGAAGGATTACAGGGAGAACAGAAACAGAAGGGGGGTGTTATGTGTATGATGTAAACAGATGCTGACTGCATGTAACAATACAAAGAAGTCAATTTTCCATTAAATTTTAAGGTTTTCCCGTCTTCCTTTCCTGCTTCCTACTTTTAAAGTTATCCTGTTTCACAGTGCGGATTGGTCAGTTGACTTTGAGATAACTGATTTCTGCCAAGCCAGTTTAGCTTCTGTGTTGAATGAAAATGGATTTGAGTAGACGGATGAATGTGGCTAGAAAAGGAAAGAACTGATGGGTTTTGTGGTGTTAGGAGCAGAAATCAGATTGACCTGTGCCACCCAGGAGAACAGAGATGAACAGATGTGACAGTGGCACAGCTGGATCAGTAACTAACGCAGATGTGGCTAAAATCGCAAAGGGGAAGAGCTATTTTGCATGAAAATGGGTTGAGTCTTCCTAATATTGAACGCTTGTAGGCTCGTGCTGATTTATTAAATGATGTAGATTTGCCAGCTTGAGCTCCCAGGTTCCATTCCACTAATGAAGTTTAATTTTTTGGTGCATGACTCACAGTTGGCAAGTTTAGAGCCTGCACATGGCAGCAGGAGCCGCATGCTGCTGAGGCAGGTGTCACAAAAGATTCTTTAAATTAAATCTTGGTCATTGTGGTCCTGCTTCTAGCGCAGCTTTCACTGAATTGAGGCGTATTTATGAGAGATGCTGTGAAGGTTGCGGTTGCCTGAATGGTCTTATAGCAAGTCCTATCATTTCCACCTTTAATGTTTGATATGAGATCTTTCAGTGGATTAATAATCTTTCAGTTAATCAGTGGAGTTTTTGTCTTAGGGCTTTTAGTAGCACATACCTTAATGCAGTCTAACCCAGTTACTCCAGAATATCTCAGGGCCAGGGCAGTAACTCTTCCGCTACCCTGTGAATTGTTGGTGCCAAGGGAGATGGGGCCACATATGGGTACAAATCTGGTTAGGGTCATTTAAACGACGCTTAGCAGCCTCTGGAGAGTATTGATGTTGTCATTGTAAATGCTTGGGACTAGAGTTGTCTAGTTGAGACTAGTCGTTGCAGAATGGTATTGGCACATACTGTCTGGTTCCTGGGCTGCAGGAGGCTCTCTCTATTTCATGTTACATATGGATTGATGCCACAGAGTCACCAACCCAAACAGCTGGAGCCCATGTCTTCCTTTTGGCTCACATGTCAGTGCAGCATATATATCATATGCAGGAAAGGTGGTGTAGAGCTTAACTGTCCTGTACAGCCTCTTCCCAACCTCAAAGTCGGGAGCACTGCTTTCTGACCGTGTGTTGAGTTTAAATACTTCTCTGTCCAGCAGAAGTAGATGGACTTTGGGAATCAATGCCTCTCATTTAAACTCCAGCGCAGTCAGAATGACCCTGGTGTGTCCCAAATGCGGACTGAGGAGACAGTGGTGGGGGCTCAAAGGAAGGTACTTGATCAAGCATACAGAAATTGGAGCATAATCCTTTGTTCCTCCCCCATATACCCTGGAGCTAACAAAATTCAGCATCTTTCCCACAGAATGAGTATATTCACTGTATAAAATGCGTAATGCTGTATGTCAGAGCCTTCACCGTTTGTGCACAGACAGAAGTGGAGAGAGAAGTGTGTGAATGCAGACAGAGCGTAGAATACAAAGACATAGCCCACGTTTCCTACAAAGGCTGGGGGTTTGCTTTGGGTGAGTAATGCAGAAACCAGGATGCCCAGTTCTGAGTACTGTATCTAAGAGAGATTTGAAATACAATTGAAATGAATGTAAGCAGTGTACTAGGCAAGCGTATTAGTTCATTGAACTTCAGTCTTCATTAAATTTGTGGTTCATTGCTTGTGCTTCTGCTGGGGAAGCGTGGATGTATGCTGCCTACTTTTGATAAGTGGTTTTGTGTTCACTTTTCATGAAGTGACTATTACTATTTTAAAACATTTATTAAAGAAGTGGCTTATGTCTTTTTCAGGCTTGTTCGAATGAGTCAGCTCAGACATTAGAGCTGCTCCCAAATTATGCTGTAGTTTTAATTGTCTGTTTATGAGAAAGGAAGATTAAGCCAGCAACTGAATTGTTTGAATTTGTAGGTAGTGGGAATACAAATGTGGAAGGCCTGAGTAGGGTGTTTCTGTAGGGATAGGACAAGAAGTAATGGGTTCAAACTCAGGGGAAGTTCAGGTTGGATATAAGGAAGATGTTCTTTACTGTGAGGGTGCTGAGGCTCTGGAATGTGTTGCCCAATGAAGTGGTAAATGCGCCATCCCTGGCAGTGTTCAAGGCCAGGTTGAACATGTGTTCAACTCATGTTCAGAGTCTTGGGTGTCATGGTCTAGTATGAGGTGTCCCTGACCACGCATGGCAAGGAGTTGGAACTGAATGATATTAAGGTCCTTTCCAACCCAAACTGTTCTATGATTCTATGATTCTGTGCAACTTCAATGCATTTTAATGAGCTGATTCTTGTCTCTTTTGGTCTAAGGGTCTGAGCAAATTAAAGACCAAGTGTGTATCTAATGATTTTACAGCACTCAGCAATAAAATGAAATTCAGACTGCATCCCAAGGTTCTGCAAAGGTTCAAACTGGAATTCTGGAAAAATACAATGGATACTTGGAAAGCAGGTTGGCTGAACATTATAGCATGTGACCTTATCTTTTAGAACAGTGGTATGTGAAATGTTCCTTGGGGTCTGCTTTGTGTTGTCCCTTATATTACAGAGGAAAACAAATGTCAGAGAAGCTGCAGGGTTTTATTTTGCAGGTTTGGGAAGAGAGGTGCCCTACGGACTTCAGTTGTTGCAGTCCTGGAAAACTTAAGGACTGCTTGGCTAGTTTAGAGTATGATTTAGTGTTTGCCTCTGAGATGGGGCATCTGAATTAAGCAGAAGACAGCCCTATTTAAAGATGCAAAATGCAGTTTCCATGTTTGAATTTGCATGTAAACTTCTTTGTTGTCTCAGTGTAGATTGAAGTCTGCTTATTCTTGTGTTTCTGGTTGTCTTATGTTGAAACAAAAACCAGGCATACTCTTCTTTCCTGTTTCTGTATTAAAAGAATAGCCTGCTGGTACTAAATCAGGGAAGAACCTGCAAAACACTAAGGTGCAATTAACCAATGTAGGGTTTAAAACAGGGTTTATATCATGTTACAATACCTTGGTTTTACTGCATTTTAAGCAATTATAAAATTTTAAAAGGAATTTCAACAGACTGGGAACTTCCATCTATGGAGGATGTGTTTTAAGAGTTCAATATCAAATAATCTCTGGTTTTACCTGTCAGAGTGGGAGCTCTCATCACCTCCAAGTTAAAAATAACCTTTATACTTTCAGAGTAGAGACCCTGCCTTACTAAAGGTGTAGAATGGGAAATGGTATGAACTGTGAGAGTATCAGCATGCAGAAGAATAAGATTCTTGTAGATGACAAAAGCAACCAGAATATGGGACAGTTGTTCTCTGCAGTGAAAGCACTCTTCTTCTGGTTTTCATTACTGGTATTTGGTGGTGGTGTTGCATTTATCAGCTTCTCTTTGGCAACCCATAGAAACAGCTCTGAGATTGATGGCTTTCATCGATTGAGTTTGCTTCATTGGCATATCATAATCAACTTCACTCCATGTGGTGATATTTTAGATATTCAACACAACACAAACTCATGTCTCAAGCTTCTTGTTTTGTTTGCTTGGAGGTACAAGGCTGCTTTAACTTCATGATTTTTTAATGTAATTCTTTATGTTGGCATTGGGTTTTGGTTTCTCTTTAGACTTTTTGCCTGTTCCTATTTCAGCCTTTTGAGATCCTATTTTTTAATTTTATCCGACACTTGGAAGGATAAAGGGTTTTTTTGTTACTTTCAGTCTGTTTTCTTAAGAAAATGAACCAGATATGATCAGTGTCTGTGTGCTTGCGCTTTCCAATAATTTGGGTACATGAGTTGATTTCAGCCCTGTCCTGGGTATGAAGTTCTGTAAAACTTAGATAAAATAGGTTTCTGAATACAGTAGGTTACTTCTTTCAATGAGAGGAAAGTCTTTGCAGTGATCTCATGCCTTATTAGACATCAACAGATCCTTCTGGGGTCTTGGAGTTTTAAATGGAGACCTAAATTCACAAGAAGGCAATCCTAGTTGATCCTTCTGTCCGTGGAAGGCGAAGTACTATCTCCCACAATGCTTATTTCTCTTATGTTATTGATATTTTTGGTTTGGGCTTCAGGTGAAAGCTTAATGTTGTTGCCATCACAGAGTAGAAAGTACTGCTGGCATTTATTATGTCAACACTGACAGCAGGTGGCACGAATGACTCCTTGGTAGATACAAAATGCCAGTGGAATTCTTGGCATTTACCGTACGCTCTATCTATGAGCTCAATTCCATGAGCCTCCAAGTCCAATGGGCATAGTTTTCAGCAGAAAAAGAGGGGGAATAGGAAACTACGTGAGACACAAATATGACTGCGAGTTCTCTGTATGGGAAGGGAGAGAACTGAGAGATGTCCTGAGTGGAGGCTGTCAGAGATGTAGGGCCAGCGCAGTTAGGGCTTATGGGGAATACCAGAGTTATTAAATGCTGTCATAGGAAAATGCTGTCCACTGGCAAATCAATGTGGAGACATTTGTGGGTAATTAATGTCAAGGGCAGGCAGAGATGCTTGTGTTTGAGGGAGATATTGATCCTCTGATACTCCAGCAGCATATAATGACTTTATTTCACTTGCATCAATTGATTGAGGCACAGTTATTTTATCTGATGGGTATTGGTGCAATAGAGTGACTGTTGCTTGCTATAAAATTATTGAATTGCTTGGTCTAACATTGATCACTTGGTTTATACCTGCTCTAATTGCAGCCAACTATGGAGTGCCACCTATACAATGTACAATTTTTGTTATGAGAAGTTTAAAGTAATAATTCTGGGGCAAAGAAAATGTATTTGAATGCTATATTTCTACATAGTGGAACATGAAATACACAAGTTCATCCTTGCATTTGGTGCAATGCAGATTAATGTGTAGGTTCCCTTGGGAAAAGCACTGAGTCCAGCCTAACTTGCATCCCTAGTAAATAGTCGATGTGGGGCCATAGGAATGCCATGGGAATACCCTTGTAAGCCCAAGCTGCCAAAATGATTGATTTGAACCTTTGCAAATACAACAACAAGCCTGAGCAACAGTGGATGAAGTCTTGAAGAACTGACCTGCTTCCTTTGGTGATGGTATCAGTTGGACCCCATTTAGACTTCACAGACCTGCCCTTCTGAGGTGCAGTCCCTCAGGAGGTGGTTCATCCTTTAAGGAGATGTGAAGTTTAATCCTGTGGGTACTATGCCTTCTGGAAAGGAGATTTAGAGAGACATGTTGAGTATAGATTCTGAGTATATGCAGGTTTTGGTCTTTTGTTTGTTTTAATACGGAAGGTATACTTTTGAAAGGCTTCTGGGCCAGGTCAACCTGTGCTAAAAAAGGTCTTCACACAGCTCAAGATAATGCCAAACACTGACAAATTACCCTCATTAGCTTTTGTATTCTTATCTTCCTCTCAGACTCAGGCTAGGTCAGTTACACAGAGTGCTCACGGGCTTCCTGCATCCCTTCTTCCATCACTGAGTGCTGTGGCGCTTACGCTCCCTCACCTCACATCAGCCTTCCACATCCAGAAGAAAATCTCCCCTTTGTTTTAAGAGCAACACCACAAAAAATCCCAAACAACTCAAACCAGAAAAAAATCCAACCGAAACCCAGCCAACAAACAGAAACCCCAACCCAGCGACGCTGAGGTGTGTAGTCTAAAGCAGATGGTAATTAGGTAATTACAGGCAATTCATAATATTTGTTTTGCATGCTTTTGTTCTGTGAAAACAAGCTGCCTCCCTCTCCCCCTTCAGTGTTTTAACTGAAATATAATGGTATCATTTATACCTCACCATTCCACAACAGACTTTACCACCAAATCTCGTGAAAGCTGTGAAAAGGTTCAAAAAAAAGAAAAAATTGGATCAGTTTTCTTCTTTCTGATAGCAGAAGAAATAATTCATTGAAAATTAAAGCGTAAATTGAAGAAGTTCTTCTCCTGAAAATGATATCCTGACCGATTCTGCTCAGATCATAACCTGGGGCGTTCTCACAAGTTATTCTTTAACCTTCTTTCACGTGTTAACCAACTCTCACTGGGTCTGTGCGTAATGCCATCCTTTCCTTGCAGACCAGATCATGGAACTCCCTGTGCTAAACTCCCAGTTGTAGTGAAACTTCTTCATGAGTAAGTGAATCCAAAATCTAAGCCTGTAGAATGTGACCTGGATTGCTACAGTTGAGTCCCGCACAGTTAAGAAAAACCTCCAAATGTCCTATAATAAATGCAGGGCTCAGATTATCTGACTGCTGCCTGTGCAAGAGCACTTCATCTTCTTTAGCCTTTACAAGATACTTAATCAGAACTGAATATGCAAAGGGGAAGAAAAGCCAGTATATAAAGCAATGTTCTTCAAGCACTGTTGTCAAAGACTTCTTGACACTTGTCTGCTTGAATATATGCTCAAGAACAAAGTTTTTATTTGAGCAGTCCCTTTGGCTTCAGATGCTGGCTCTTCAAACTAATTAGAAGGAATTTCCTCTGGAACTGGTTGCAAGATGTACTCTGTCTTGAGATACATTAGTGCTAGTAGAACTGGAGAGAAGATTTCTCTCTTTGCCTTGCGTCGTCTTATCATTGAAGTGGTTTGTTTTGATGTTGCAGATCACAAATGCCCACGCATGCACTGTGGTGTTTTCCGGATAACTGGGTCAAGCAGTCCTCTGCCTTTCTGTGTGAATAATTCCGTTGTGCCTGCTGGAAGAGCAGTGTGATTGTTCTGTTCAGTCTCTTAAGCAGGAGGTTTGAGTCATAAGAAGGGCTTGTGTCCAGTAAATACACAAATAGCTGTTCTAAAGTGGAGGAAGAAAGTTTGAAAAGAGACAACAACCAAATGCACACAGACCCCCTCCAACCGCTTCCCCTACCCCCCCCCCCCCCCATTGACTTCATACCACCAAATGTGTGTACTGGACCCTCTGGGTTTCTTTTTCCTCCTATTGAATCTTGTGCTTATTAATAGTGGCTAAACCTGAATTCTGTCCGCAGTGACTTGGGAAGTACCTGGGCTTTTAACCACCTCACTTGTGCCAGTGCTTCACTTTTCAAACAGAGCAGCCAGCAACCTCCTCTGCATGTGTAGGATCCAGTGGAGTTTTACCTGCACATAACTGAGAGACTTCCTATTTTTGGCTGTGGGTAGGTATCATGACTGTCACAAAAAGTTACCTGCTCCTTATTCTGTGCCTTGCAGGCGCTCATGATGTCGCTGGTACTAGTACTAATATGATTCAAGAGCCTGTGGGTTCTTCTGTCCTTGGTTTTGGATGATGTGCTTATGCTAAAACATAATTGCTCTAATCTCTCAGGAGAAGAGGAGGTTCCAGCTGAAGCCCAGAGGGTAGGATGAGTGTCAGGAGCCTTGCCAGCAGGTTCCTCCTTTAGGAATGGGAGCAGTGCAATGGAGTGTCTCAAGAAGTACTGGTGGTGATGCCTAATTTATCATGGAAATAAGGATTGCTGCAAATTCCTGTGCTTTACCTATGTCTTCTGGTATTATAAATAGATTAATACTGCTATTCTTAGGGAGTGGAGATTATCATTATGCTCTTCATGCCTGCTTCAATTTAATCTCATTGAAAGGGACCTGTCATGGTCTGGCAGAAAGTTTGTGTTCTGGGGGTCTTTGCAGTTCATTTTATATTGTGTGACCCGGATGTGACTTTGGGGGAAAGACCTCCTGCCATCCTTGAACTTAGTAAGTCCTTTGAGAGCTTTTCTAGGCATCCTGATAGGGTTAATAGAGATAAGTTAAATGCTCTGGTAAATGTTCAGCTTCTGAAGAACGTTTGGTCATGCACATGAGTGGAGTAGAGGGGCAGAATCCCCTCCTTGAGCTGCTGCTCACGCTGCTGGTGATGCAGCCCAGCACTCCGGGGGGGGGGTCTGGGCTGCAAGCGCACACTGTAACCAGGTCATGGGGAGTTTCTCATTACCCAGCACCCCCAAGTCCTTCTCCTCAGGCTGCTCTCAAAAAGAGTGGAAACAAAAGGGGGTAGCACGAGGAGAAATCAGTTGCGTCTGTTTTGGGTCGATCCCAGTTTGAGCTCATCTGCTGCCTGAGGTCATCCCGGTTGAATTTTAGCACAGGCTGCTGTGAGAACAGGCCTGCTCAGTGTCCTGCAGGCAGGTCCCTCAGGGGCTGCAGTGGTGGGAGAGGTTCTGCCTCTGGTACCGCCTTCTCTGCTGGAGCCCAGGCACCATTTACTGCCCTCACGCTGAGACCCAACCTCTCACCAGCCTGGTGGGACGGGACATTGGTGCTAATGCTGTGTTTGGGCAGCAAGAAACTCGTGAGAAGAGACATGAAGCTCTCTTCTCTCCCTCTTGATAAGCCCAGATAAATAGAGCTGTCAGGCTGCAATTTCTATCCAATGGGAGCAGAGACATTGACACTGACTAGGTTTTAGTTCCTTATACCCAACAAGTCCCGACTGGGGACTGGGGCTTTACGTTTTGAGTTGAGCCCTTACTCCAGGCTGCCAAGAGCAGTGCACTTTCCAAAAACCACACACACACAAAATAAATCCAAACCCACAGGGGTTTAGAACGGCTTCAGTTCAGACTCTCTTTAATTCCTTGCTGGGAAAGACGTCTTGCTGCTGAGTTGTAATCTACCATAAGAAAAGTTTCTAGTACTTTTCTCGAGTTGAAATGGGAAAGAGCTGACGTTTATTTTCCTCATAAAGCCGGTCTGGTGCTTGTTTGCCTTAGTCATTTTGAAACCAGCGTTTCTAATCTGTCCTAGTCGTGATGGAGGAATTTGTCTATTTCTCCAAAAGAGCATTTGAAATCTCAGTTGTTTCTTGATGGTTTGTTTGGAAATGTCATTTCTGTAGCTTGTCACAGTAGTTTGGGAAACGCTTTTGTTTTGCGGATGCATTACTTCACTATTTCTAAATAGATGCTGATAACCTGTGCATGCAGGTGTCACAGCTGATCAGGTTCAGTTGAGAGAGAATTAAGAATGCTTTCTGAGGGCAGGATGGTGTGCTTTTCAGGCAGATTTATGTTGTTTAGCTTGTGTTATGAACCAGTTTGTTCTAACAAAAGCAAGGCTAGAACACTTGCCTCATATGCAGTGTCTCTTGAGACATAGCTGGGATAATGCGTTGTAAAAAAAACAGCCAAGCAATAATCCTAAATTGTGAGAAGTAATTTTAAACTGAAATGCAGAAGCAAAGAGATGACTTTCATTTTTCCTGTCTGAAATCGCAAAGTGTCTGCAATGAGAGCAGTAAGAGAGAATTTCTAAGCAGGTTTGCTTAGCTCCTTTTTCAAACGCAGCCTCAGCCCAGCAGAGAAATCTCAGCTGAAGGTTTTTTGTCTTCCTTTTTTGCTGTCGTTGCTGTTGTTTCTGAGAAAGCTCTATTTTCATCTTTGTATGTCACTGTGCTGTGACCCTCATGCATACAGGCATATTTCTGGAGTGAATGATAACGCACTTGGGAAAATAAGACCCTCAAGGAGAAATTAAGGCAATTATTTATGGTCAGGGTGGAATGAAGTGATAGGAAAGATATAACTGTCTTCAGGAACCTCCAGGCATGATGTAAAAATTACGTTATTCAGTTCTCGTAGTCAACAAGGACAAAACAAATAATGGATTTACAGCACAAAAGAGAATATATCTCAAATAACAATGACAACAACAAAGCTGGAGTAACAGAACAAGCTACAAGGGGATATTGTGCAATTATTAACACCGTTATAGTTTAGACCAAATTTCCTCCTCATTGTCCTGCTCCTGATAGTTTACAAAGATGTGACCTCAGCAAACCATTTTATGATTCTATCCTAGGGCATTTGTGTTGTATATTAACAAACATAATTCATTATAACCCCAGAGCTTTTAGTTTATAAAGAAGCTTAGAGTATCACCTGGTTCAGGGATAAGTGAAGTAGTGCAGGTTCTCTCCTTGTGATGCTTGGTGTTATAAGCCCCTGAGTGAACATGTGGGAGACTGGGAGAGGAAAGTGAAAAGCTCCTCCAGAGTAGCTTATGAGCAGAATGTGTCTCTTGAAAATGCGTTGTTTAAATTGCTTCTCATATTAAGACTGTGGTCTAATTAACTTGATTTTCTGCTTCCCTGTCTATAGCTTAAGTTTGATACCTGAAGAGTTAATGCTAACTAATGCTCCTCTAGAGATTGATTAGTGTTCACAAAGCCATTTGAAGCTGCTTGGCACTTAGGAGTGCATTATGGTGATGATCTCAGATAAATACACTGACAAGCATTGAGGTTCAGTGTTTCCTGGGCGGCTTGCACCCAACCACATCCCTGTTTCCCTTGTTTTGTGAGTAGCAATTACCCAGTTTGGGCTGTGTTAAAAGAGTCTGCTTCAATAGCTTTATTTTTGTTCTGGCAGCCTGACTTTGGGACTCCAGCCCAGATAGTTAAAGACATAATTTACAGATTAAGACTATTTGTAAGGGGAGAAAACAGTGGAGGCGGTTGTGGTTAGATAACCAAGATGCAGTTTCCACAGTGAGTTATTGACCTTTGCCTCAGCAAGTCCAACTGGGTTCTAGTAGTTATTGACTTCAGGAGAGGGAAGATTTGCATTTCCCCACAGATCACTGGTTGTCACTGCCTTGCTTGGCGCTGCTGGTTATCCACAGCAGAGCAAGAACAGAATAGCTGGTGGGCTATAGGCATGGTAGGGTTTTCTGAGCCCTGTGGTCCATGGCACAGGATTCTGCGCATGCTGACGTGTATCCAGTGGCTCGTTTCTTCCTTCTCACATTATACTTTCAAAAAGGGGGGGGGGGGAATTATTTGGCACATACGCGTATAAATGTGTGTATTTTGAAGGAGGTACACAGCTGGGATGCAGAAGAGGAGGAAGGAGAGGTGTTGTTGCTAAGGTGGGTTGTCCTAAATGGAGGTGTGGTAGTGGTGCACCTATTTTCAAAGTCAAGGAGAGCTAGTAGGTGTGAATAGTTGGTTCTTGAGCAAGCAAGGTAGTTTCAGCACTGTTCAGAACCAGATCTGACATGATAGATGAGCTGCCATCACTCCAGGTGGCATGATACAGTGAATTCCCTCACCTTAATCACAGGCAGTCATTTCTTTAATTGCTATTGATGTAGTCTTTCCCTGTGTCTCAGTCTGGTTTTGGCATCTTTCGTATATCCGGGATTGATTCAAAGGAAGTAGTTGAATTTAGAGTGCTTTTGTGCTGTTCCTTTTCCTGCAACGGCAGAGGAGCTGGCATAGGCTGAGCTGTGTTACTTTAGAAATACCTGGTCACTTGTCCTCCCAGCTCTGGCACTTCAGAGCTAGCCTGACTGATGAGGGAGAAGTATCACACAGCAGCCTGCTTCATACCCCACCATGGGGGCATCAAAGGTAGCCTAACAGCCTGCACACCAAAGAAGGCATCTCATATATCAATGCCTCTAATGATAAGTATGGAGTGTTTATGGCTGATCTCTGCGTGGGTAGTTCAGTTGTAACCTGTTTTTGTAATAGGGGAATGACTTGGTACCAGTTATTCTTTTCCTTCCTGGCTCGACTGCTGGGTTGTTGGCTTCTCCATCTGCTCCTTTGTTTTTCTTCCTTGCAGTTCTCCTGCTGTTGCTCACTTGTGAGATCAAATACCACAGACTGGTTGTCTTGCACAGTGACCACACCATTTCTTTGCACTCTATTCTGAAACATTTGATCTGAATGAGGAGGTCCATGTGAGAAAAGGGGGAATGGGAGCTCCTTAGGTACCAAGGGGGAACCTAAAAATCCTGGAGACTTCCCAGGTCACTTCATGCAGTGTTTTTCCTGCAGGTTTTCATAGGCTCCTTAAATTTTGCTCACAGATGGAGCCCTAGCCAGCCTATTTAAAGCAGAATTAATTTCCAGTGACAGCTCCTCTCTGGTGAATCAAAACAGCATGGTCTGTATTTCAGATGGTAACCAGAGTATATTCGTGATGAAGTACCTCATAGAAGGTCTTTGGAGAGGCAGGAGCTATAACCTGTAAGGCAGTCTGTATAACTTCCTAATAAAGAAAATGGGTAATTAGAGGTAAGAGTGTGCTTTTTGAGCAAGAACCCCTTCAGGAGGAGAAGCAATAAGCTGGTGCTTTCTAAAACAGAGTAGACATGAAAAGTCATCCATCTTGCCATGAAGGGCAGTTTTCCAGTGTGTACTGCTCACGTGAGGGGACATCAAGGGGGGATATACAGGCAAAGACAGAGCAAGTACCCACTTCTCCTGCACCCAGGAACATCAGGCTCCTGCTTGCAGTGATGTGGGTCTGTGGTGCTGCAACAGTTAATAGTGAATGCCAGAGTATAGCATTTAGCAGTAAACTTTGCATATGGGTGTTGCAGGGCTAAAAAGAGTGGTTGCACAGTGTGAGTGACTGCCTTTATGCTGCTCTTTGGAAGTGCTGAGAATATCTTCCTCCCCCATTGCTACTGTCATTCTTCCTGATGTGTCTGGAGATACAGTTAAGGCTAGTTCCTCTGAGAGGGAGGATGCAACAGGGAAGGGACTAGGGTACCGATGTGTAGCAGATGTGAGAAGGTGTTTCCCTTGATAATCTGAGCTTAGCTGGCCTTGTGTCACTGCCACTGTGTGTCAGTGGGACTTCAAGTACACAGTCTTTGGGCTCAGAAATTGTCAGAAATGCTCTTTTATTCCATTTGGGTTTTTCATGCTTTCCTGTAGCCATCATTGCCTCCTGTGCTTTGTCAGGAGCCTGACAGAGCAGCACATGTTATCTTTCGTGAGAAGGTTTTGTGTAGTGTGTTTACTTGTTAAGCTTCTGTACATTCCACTTTATAGCTGCAATTCCTTCTTATTCTATATGTTTACTAGAAGTGACCATAAAGACTTCATAGTCTCTAACCAAATTTGTCATGTTATTCTATTAATGTTCTGATGATCTGAAAGGTCTTTTCCAGTTTAAATGATTCTATGATCCTGTATCATCATTCAGGGATATTGTAAGTATGCTGGAGCATAACTGCAAATCGGTGCTTGCAGATCCATGTCGTTTGTTTTACTAAAGACATTCCTTTTGATATGACAAATCCAAGCCCTTATTTTTTTCATGCCATTTCCATTCTCAAGGAGTTTTCTCCTAGAAATGCATGACTGATTTGAATGAAGTGCTCCCTCACCTCTGAAAATGATGCTCTGATTTATCTACCAGCCTTTAAAACTGCATTTTCTTCTTCTTACTGCCTTTTTTTATACTGGGAGTAGTGGAGGAGTGAGGGAAGCAGTGTGTATTCCTGTTTGCCCAACAGTGTGCTGAGTTATTCATATTCATCTCTTTTATCACAAATAAAAATAGGCTGCATTTGAAGGAGCTGGGGAACCCTTGTCAGCACGATGCTGACTCTTTGTAAGCTCTTTTGTTTCCTTGTTGCTTATAAGAAGAGCCTTTTCAGTAACTCTCCTCTCTTTGCACTCTGGCTTTCTGTTTGCATTTCCAAACCACAGCGTTCAGTCTTCAGGTCTGTTCTAAGTAGGAGAGGTGCAGTGAAGTGTCTGTACTTGCTGAGAGTTGCAAAAGGAGTTGTCTTTACAAAGTCAGCTTATTTGTATGGACGCTATGGGTTTCACTGATGTCTTTCAGTTCACCATTAGCTTTGGATGCTGATGATGGTGAGCAGTATCTGCCCAGATGCTGTTCCTCAGCCACTTACTTATGGATGTACAGAGATGCCACTCTGAACTACTGGATCTGTTGGCAGTGATGAGTGCAGGGCTTTATTGACTTGTGCTGCAAGAGTCAGGGTTCTTCTTCCACCACCTTTATTTGGGACAGTGAGAGAGGCAGATTTTTAATCTGATGTTTAATTTTTAATCTGATGTTTAATTTTTAATCTGATTTTAAATAGAAACTACTTTATCTAATGATGCTTTGGGGAGGGGAGGTGTGTTTCTGAAGGTGTGTTACCTTCAAAGCAAATCTGGGTAAGTTGGTGAAGAGCTTGGGGCTACGTGTGCCATAAGCATCCTAGTGCTGCCAGTCTTGTCAAGCTTGAGGCTTCATGGAATCCTTGTTTTTCACTGCATAGTGGAATTTATTCTCAGCCTTGCAAACAGAAAGCTTACAGACTGTAGGAAGCCTTTTATGTGTTCTTTCCTTCCAGTTTCCGTCTGTAGCTCCTCTAATGAGAAGTCTCATCAGTTCAGAGAAATGCTGCTGCCTTATGTCTTTATGAAGAATTTGAGTCAGTTTTGCTGCATGGTTAGCAATTTCATGTTCTTTCTATTCCAACTAAATATTTCACCAGGTAAGGTAAGTTGCTGAAGGTCTCTTGTAGCTATGTATTGTTGGATGCTTCAGGTGCTCTGAAAATGCTGCATCCCATGTTAAAAGATGGGGGATTTTTCCCCTGCTTTACATGAACAGTAATGATGTGTTTTCCTAGTAATTGTGTATACTACTTTGGGGCAGAAATTTTGGATTTGGATTCAGTGCTGATATCCCTGTCTGGTGTGACATTTTCTGAGGCACACACATGCACCCACACCTCCAGAGAAACACTGAACATCAGAAGGGTTTGGGTTGGAAGGGACCTTAAAACTCATCCAGTTCCAGCCCCTTCCACAGGCAGGGACACCTTCTACTAGAGCAGCTTGCTCCAAGCCCCTGTGTCCAACCTGGCCTTGAACACTGCCAGGGATGGGGCAGCCACAGCTTCTCTGGGCACCCTGTGCCAGCGCCTCAGCACCCTCACAGGGAAGAGCTTCTGCCGAAGAGCTCAGCTCAGTCTCCCCTCTGGCAGGTTAAAGCCATTCCCCTTGGCCTGTCCCTACAGGCCCTTGTGTGGCGCATCTTGTGCAGTTCAGTGGTGCAGGGCACTTCCTTACCCCCTTATTGTTTCAGAGCAAAACCCCTCCCATAGTTCACCTAGATTTGGAATTTAACAAATGTGTGTTAGCTTGCATTATTTTGCCATGTCTTGAAGCTTAGTTGCTTGTATCCTTCTCTCAATCAACGTGAAAAGGACAAGGGGCTTTTGTTGTAATACCAGTTGAGCCTTCTAAACAGTACTGTTCCTTAGGAAAGCAAATTGCGCATCTGGCAGCAGTGTTACTATTTCATTACTGCACTGCCATTGCTAGTGACCTTCCTTGCTTTAAATTACACTGTTTCCCTATCATGTGCCAGAAAACTAGCCAAAGGTTTTTTCTGATGTTATTGCCAGCAGACTGCAGGGATCAGTGGTAGAGATAACTCAGCAGTCGCTGTATTTCTGCAGTATTAGGTGTGCTTTTTCTCATGTACTCTGTTACTCAGAGAATTTCTGATTGTGTGTGTAAAAGTGGTCATGGCAGGAGTTATTTTTGCTGTACTGCATCTTTAGGGAGAAACAGAAATTCCAGTGCTGCTTCTCCTGAGAGCTTGTGAGAATTAGTTGCTCTTTGGTTGCCTTCTGTTGTTGGCAGATAATACACCCAGAGGAGGCTGTGCCAAATGGAGATGGTATTTCCAAGGTGCGTATTGCACCCTTCTTTTGTGGATCTTGCTGCTCCAGAAAGTGCAATGGATCTTTCCACCCGCCTCCTCTCTGATCAAATATCATCTTCCTTCTGTGAAATTGGGGAAGACAACAGAGGGGACAAATGACTCATCCAGAATTAAGCAGCAGCTCAGTAACAGCAAATACAGGGCTCTGCAGACTGGGTTGCCTGGATCCCAGAGACCTTTCAGACAGGGAGGTGCTTTCAAATCCCTCTGTCCATGGGGCTTAAACCAGTTCCCCAGGGCTCTGCATCGCTGCTTCCCTCATCTCCCAATGATGCTGATACAATTCCAGAGTGCTTTTCTTGCTGAATTTCAGGATCTGTTAATACCATCCCCAGCACAGAGGCTTAACTCCTCACTACAGGTCTGTCCCTTTATGTGTGACAGCATTAACACCAGGTGACTGTATTTATGCAGCTTACTAAATAATTTGATTGATTTAAGCTCTCTGCTTACTTTTGAGATATCCGAGAATACACAGCAACAGTGTAACTTTTATTTATTATCTGCTTAATCAAGACTATTGTTGTTGCATTCTGTAGTCCAGTTGTACGTGGCTGGCATCCATGAAAGAGATGGCTTGTTTGTGATTAGCAGATTGTATTTCATATGCATTCCCAGTATGATGGGTCCAAGCCTTAAATGTACAGAAGAAATGACTGTTTAAGTCACCTCATCACTCCCATTATAGCAGCATCTTTGGATTTTGAGCATAATGGGTTGAGTGGTTCTTAAATTCAAACCTTCCTCTTCATGACAGATACGGCCATTTCTTAGTCTGCTTTCACACCAGTACAACCTTTTTCATTTCTTGAATTCGAGAACTTCACAAGAGAGGTCAGAACAACCGTATGTTATTTTAAAGATGTGGTGGGGGATGAGTATCTAGTATCAACACAGTAGTTTAGCAGTCGGGAAGAAAGGAGAGGTTTCTTTAAATCAAGGGCAATACCTTGCCTGGAGAGGTGTGTTTCTGTGCCTCTGTTGGTGTAGCTTTAGGGGGAGGTTATCTCTGTGTAACTTCAAAGTATTACACACAAAAAAAAGCTAAGAGAAAAGAACTGTATTCTTTTTATTATCATTTTTCTCTTTCCAAGTGGAAAGTGGTTGGGCAGACCCTGAAAATAGACTCTGAAGGAGCCACATAAACTCACAGGTTGAAATTAGCTCTTTTTTTTAGCCAGTGCAGTTTATGTTGAGAAGTGACCTAAGCTTCTCCCTCAAAGTCCCAGCTATAGATCAGCCAGATGCTTGAAGGACTAGCTTGAATCCTGAGAGGTGACACACTGATCTACAGCTCCGAGAGTTGTGCCGAGAAAGGAAAATCAACAAGATCCTCACCTGATGTATGCAGGCCAGGCATCTGTGCTTGCCTTCCAAAGGTGATCTCACAGAGGCGTAATTAAAACTTGATGATGTTATTAAATAATCATGATGATTTGTGTCCCTGCGTTGCAGCTCAGTAGGTGTTCTTGTGTGGTTATAAACATGGTCAGTCCCTGCTCGTGTAAGTGAAGGTTAGAGAGTGCTGGGTTTAAGGGCAGGAATTTTGCATGCAGCTCTTACATAGAAGGTCCCCAAATAATTCTAGTGCTGCCCCCTGTTTCGGTTTAGAGCTAGTCAAATTGCAAGTTAGTGAAAGAATAAATCCAAGAATTTAATTAGTAAAACTGAACAGCTCTAAATTTGCCCACTCTGCAGAGACAGGCAGTGCTCTGATACTGAAGGTGCTGACTTAGGGCTGGAGAGAGTAGGCAAAGGCCACAGGTTGTGGCTTGGTTGTGCTCTGGTCTGGAAACCACTAGTAACACAGTATTGCCTTTTCCTTCATCCTCATCTCACCTGTCTTAAGGAGGAAGAAAATACTGGGACATGAGTTGTCTTTTATTAGATATTTAAACACAAAACACAGATGTGACCTGAACTGCAGCCTGTAGGTTTGCTATATTGTAAACTCCATCCATGTGCTTCATTTGGGGTTTTGATATTTGGGATAATTGTATTGTTTTGGATCGAATTTTTGAGGCATACAAGATGATATCTTTGAATTAGAAGATGTGGGGTTTTTTTCTTTACTATCTGGATACTGGTGGGAATTTTGAGGAAGCTGTTTATCACTTGGTCTTGAATTTTTCTTTGGATTTGTTTTTGCTTTAAGACATTGATCCCACTTCCTAACAGGCCTAACTTACTTCATTATATCAGTAACAATGATTTTTATGCTTTCATTTTGAGACTGAAAAGCCATAAAACACAGTATGTTGCCTACTTACAAAAAAACTAAAAGGGGGGGAGTCAGTGGCACCTCTAATTCTGCATGCAGAACTGTCAATGTAGTTGATACAGTTCGGGACTGATTATCATAAGGAGCATGAGTTCGAACTGATGATCAAGTTTCTGAGAATCTGCAGCCTTGCCATTAATTTTGATTTGTTGGTTTTTATGAGCAGGAGCAGTGTGAAGCTCAGGCTCTGAGGAGGATGAGAAAGGCCAGTGCGTGTCGAGGGTTATTGCCTTGTCGCGTGCTGTGATTTATACAGCGAAGGTACTGGCTGCATTCTTATGCTTGGTGTTATTTTATTTCTTCTCATTATAGTATTTCATGACTTAAAGACAAGTGCCCTCTGAGAATCTGTTCTGTTGTGTCTCTGACATTATTACAGGCTGAAGGTTTGACTATTGGAAGTGCTGAGCACTTACAGCTCCAGTAGAATTGACAGGAGCTGAAGGTGCTCTGAAAATCATGCCTGAGACATTTTATTCTTTTAAAGGGATTGAGTTGTGCCTCATAAATATAGGTCTTTGCTTTGAGTAATTCCTCCTTTACTGCACACCTTTTGAAGTAAATGGAGTTTACTTGATTAGAGTTAAACCTGTGTTCCAAAATTATCGCTCACCTTCGCTACGTAGCTGGGGAACTGATTAGATCTTTGTAAATCTGATGTTAAAAGTAAGCTTCAAATTTGCGATTAAGCTTCAGAGTTTTGCTCTATAATTGGAATACTGCTTGTTGTGAAGGAGCAGAAGCCGTTATTCTTTGAGGGTTCAGGTGATTCCAAACACAGCTCATGTTCCTATGGCAGAGCTACTGGTGACCAGAGATAGCTAAATACGCTGAAAGGACAGTTTTGTGGCTACAAAGGGTACCAAGACCATGTGTCTGCAGCTGATGGAGTTAGTCTGCCTGAACGGTTCACGTTCTCCTGCAAAGAGTCTTAATTCTCCAGTTCCACTGAGAGAAAGCAGATGTCAGGCAGTGATCCAGCCTCAGGAAAAGGATGATTTATCCCAGTGCTCAATAATTCCACTGTTCTTGAAGAGGAAGAAGCTTGCCTAAGCAGTGGCTGTTTGGTTCTGAAGTAAGGCAAGATGCTGCTGTATAGGCATGTGAGTGACTGCTGGAAAAGTCCAGAGGAGCACTCATGCAGAGGTGAAAGCTGAAGAGATTTAAGGGCTGGGTATAGGAACAAAGGCTTTGTCAACTTGCCTTTTTTGTTAGTTTTTTAAGAGCATAAACATGCACCCTGCTGAGGTGGCCCTGCACATCATGGCTGGGCTTAAGGATCCTTTTCAGCCCTTGGCTGAATCCTGTTCTGTTCCAGATTGCTCTGATGTGCACTGCTTCAGCCCTTAGCTCTGGAAAATCCATTCCTGGCTCAAGGAGATTTGCAGCAGTCTCGCCAAACTGTACTTTGCCTTTTGCGGATCATCATTGTAGTCATCTTTCATTTTTCCTTCTTTAAAGCCAATATTAGATTAAAAAGGGGTAGTTTGGGTTTATTGGGAGTTTTTGGGGGAAAGGGGGATGTCCTTCTGTCTCAGATGAGGGGCAGATTATGGAAAATCCATTTCTTTTGTTTCCAGTTATTTTCAAAGAACAAATTAAATCGGTTACATTCTTGTCTATACATTTGTCTGAATTTCTCTGGTTACCTCTGTGGTATATCCGTGTACCGTATGGTTGATCATCTGCAGTGTCAGCAGAGCTTCACACTGCAGTATGTACATAGATCTAATGCTGGTTTGTGACTGATGGGGTTTAGGGTTTGATTCTCAGCAGGCAATGCAGTACTTGCTGCTAGCAGTGGAGTGATTTTGATGAGGAGACTTGTGCTTCTTCCCCATGTCTCTCTATCCCAACCTGAACAACAAAACATGGCACAAACAAAACACCCGTTGACAGAATATTCAGGCAAATAGACAGTTTCTTCCTTTTATTCTTGCTGTTGGTCTCCTACAGACAGGCTCAATACTGCGTTTCATTGTCTTTAAGACTGTAGACCAAGGCTGGTTTGCTTTTTGGGATGTTTTGACATCCTTTGCTACTAGAGCTGGGATTCCTCTCACTGACTGTGTTTTCTGTTGTGGCTGTTTGACGTTCATTTTTGAAGCTCCTGCCTGTACATGTTTTATTCCACCGCCCTTGTTTTTCTGTTTCTAGCCAGTGAGACCTGCAACGATTTCCATCCCATGTTCTTCACCCATGACAGATCGTTCGAGGAGTTCTTCTGTATCTGCATTCAGCTTTTGAACAAGACATGGAAGGAAATGAGGGCAACTTCAGAGGACTTTAACAAGGCAAGAAGAAGGGTGGGGTGGGAATAACTGTGCACGATGGTGAAACAAGGACATGTATTCTTCCCTAAAGATACAGGGATTTCCTAATGCCCGTTCTGGCTAATGCTGCAGGGTTTTACCTGTTCGGAGTCTTTGCACATCAGAGCACCAGCATTTAGAAAGATGGAGTAAGGGATGAGAGATACGAGGGAGGTTCACAGACCTTTCTCAGTCATGTTGAACTGCAGTCTGTGAAACCAAAACCCTGGCTTAAGGGGAAGTTCTGCTTTTTTTTATGTTGACAATATTATGCTGAAGTGCTGCAGCCTCCAAGGTTGTAAATAATGCAAAGAGAGTACTGCAGTGATCATTCCGTGCATCCCTTTCGTTTCATGTGAGCACTAAAGTGATCAAATATTCAGGAGTGGACACAAGCCTGGCAAAGTGCTGTGCAGTTTAGCCCACTAAAACCAGACCAACCAACCAAAAATCTGAGCAGAAACTCCTCAGTATTGCACCCTTTGTGGTGTAAGGGAGAATTCTGGAAGTTTCAGCCAATCTCCTGACCCTCAGCAAGGCTATGGAGAACAGGACTGTCTGTTAATGATCCCTAAACATACTTGGTGCCACTGTCTGACATGTACCACAAGGCTTAATCGTTTCTGTGGCGTTTTGTAAGGATGACAAAGCTCATGGACAGCTGGCAACCTTATCTTTGTTAGGATCCCTTGACTGGGTCTTGACAACATCTGCCCTTAGGATATATTGGTTGTAGAGCTGTCGACAAGTGAGGCTGCTGCACTGTGTCAGTATGTGCCCTATGAGTGGTCTGAAGCCACCAGGCTCAAATGTTATGTGAGCACTGTGAGAGTGGTCATGCCTAACTTCTAATTTCAACCGTTTATTGCTTGTAGTGGTCTAAATGTCCATTTGCTACTGCTGAGTGAAGGCAAATCCTTAGGACAGTGCGGAATAACCTTTGTTGAGTTCTTTGTAGTAAGACAGTTGAAAGCGGTGCCGCAGCTCTGTCAAAGGAGAGACAGGAAGACCAAAATGCATGCTGTTGTAGGTAGGTGACCTAGAGGCTTGTTCTTGTGTAGAATTTCTGACATGCTGCTTTTACTTAGAGAAGCATAGAAGGAGCAATAGCAAGAGAACTCACTGAGCAATATAGAAACCAAAAATCAAGAGCTTAAAAAAGCAACAGCTCTTTTAATACTTCATAATATGTGGATGTTTTAAATAAATGTACTAACAGCTGCCTATTACTTACGGACCTTCTGTTTCAGTGGAAGAAGGACTTGTGTACATAATTTCCCACAATTTGAGTTGGAATATTATTAGTAATCCTAGGGAATTCAGGAAAAGAATGAACCCAGGATCTCTGCCTGTGAAAATCACTCTTGATATTGTAACTGATCTCCTGAATGGGAGGGAATGCTCAACTCTTGGAACTCATTTCTAACAGTTCTGTAATTACTTTCTGCTTATCTAAATCCTCTCTTTTAGTCCTAAGGAGATTTTTGCGCTCTTATTCACTTCAAATGACATGTCGTGGTGATGTGCTTTACTCAGCTGATAAGTGTCTAAAGGGATCTGTGAGTGAAGCAAACTTGTGTCGGTTTGTGAAGCACTTCTGGATTTCTGGGGCATGATGTTACATGGTAGTACCCAAGGTTTGCCCACCTGGTTGGTGGGTGACAGCTGCCCGTGCTGGTGGCTTTAGCAAACTAAACAACACTGGTTTTAATCCTTACCTGGCAAGAGGCTTTGGTGGTCATGGCAGGTCTCTTCTTTGTGCATCTTTCCTGTGTGCTAAGTTCCTATGCACTGTTGAAAACTTGGCAGGCACAAGCCATGTGGACCCAGAGGATATTCAGCCCATACTTTCAGGAGTAAAAGGGAAGAAAGCAGAAGATGCACTACAAGAAGCAATAGCTTAGTTGATGTGAAAAAGAAATAATTATCCTCTGTGTTACTGTTTTTCAGTTACTTGATTGTTATGGTAATGTATGAAACACCACTTTGCTATGGTTTAATACCTACCTGGCTGATGGGATCATTCACTTCCTTTCTTTTTCCCTTCCTCCCCCCAAATCTCCAGAGCAAAATAGAACACTGTCAGTATAATGGATGGTAACTCTTGAGACCTGGAGGTGCTTCTAAAAAGCTAATCCATTTGCTTTGATCTCTCATCATACTTGAAGGAGCTCTTTAATTTGTTAATTTTAAGCTTTTGATTAATCACAGTAGCTTGTATATTGAGGGACTGTTGGAGGTCTGTGTGCACATACGGAGATTTATTTCTTGCTCTCTCACATTGGGGAATCATAGGTGCTAAAAGGAAGTGAGCTGATTGAATACTTCCCTTGAGGTTTCAGTGCCTGTTCTCAAGGGGGTTTTAAGCCACAGATTAAGGCTTTCTTTTGATGACACAATGGCCTACTGTGCCATCGTAGTTCCTCAATTGGTGTAGTGGAGATTTCAGATAAGGCTTTTTTCATTTTTAAAGCTTAAAAAAGGATAATAATTAAAATAGCACTTTGCCCATAGTTGGAAGAATTTTAGGGTATTTTAGTAAAACAGTTACAGTCTCATGCTTAGTCTCTCCAGTTCTCATTTAGTAAAAGAGACACCTTTTGTCAACTCTTCCATTAGAGAAACTCTTTGGATCTCTATGGTGATAGCATGATACTGTCAGACCCAAAGGCTTTTTTACAGTCTCTCAGTATAATGGTAGATGTCTGAATAGAATAATTCAGTCAGGCACTAAGTTTATATTATGCCTTTAGAACATTTTAAGACATACATAATTCAGTCTGGTGAGTTTTCTAGAGAAATGAAGATGCAGTTGGTTAGACAGACATGCAAGTGGCAATCATTCCCTTTGAAACTCTTTGTTTTCCTTTGAGCCTTCAGATGATCAAAAGACACTTTACAAGCTTTGTCCTCTGCAGTCATTTGTGAGCAGACAGCATGGTTTATGGCTTCGAAAATATAATCTTCTCTGCAAGCTTTACATAATTCTACATGTTTTATTGCAGCCGAAGAAAGGATTGTGTATTGATTTTTGGAGGTAGTGCTGGCTGTAAGAAAGCTGGACTGAGTTATCTTGCACTCCAGCACCTAGAAACCTTCATCACCAGCCTGCCTATTTAATTAGGTGCCCATCAGTCAGTTTTCCCTCGTGTAGGAACCACCTACACTCTGCTCATGGTAATCAGGCACTGCTGCTATGCAGGCTAAGATGCACTTAAATTGGTTGGTGTGGAATTCGAGGTGATGGCCCCATTGTAAAATTCCAAAGCATACTCCCAATGGAATTTTTTTTCTTGATACCCACTAGTTGTACTTGGGTAAATGCACTTGTGGTGCCCTAATGAGGATCTACATTGAGATGACCATCTTGTTAGTGATCTTCTTGTGAAATACACATCCTGTTTTTCCAGAGACAAGGAGACCGCAGATAGGGCATTTTGTAGGACAAGATTATCCTCTCACCTCTGGTCTCCAGAGGTTTCAGTCTGCTGCTTTTTGTAGGTTTGGAGTTCACATGTTAATAGGAGGAAGGGTGAGCAAATGTATTATTTTAGCTGAAAGCCCAGCCACAGCTTGTCTTATTAGGCCTGAAGAGCAACATGAACCGTTTGCTAATACTGTGCCCAGTGTAGTGCTATCTTTAAAAACCCATTAAGAATAAAAAGGACTGCTTCCAGTCCCAGTATGGAAGGAAAAAGATGAAGTTGATCCGCCTACCAGGGTTTTGAGTCTGCTTTGCAGAGAATGGGCACAATGATAGCAGCTTTTATTAGTGTGTTAGCATAGTTACAGGGTTTTAGGCAGCCAGAAGTGACTACTCGTAACAAGATAATCCTTTTAACTTGGCTAAAGTTAAGAAGGGGATGCCAGGACTGAAAAACCTCAAAAGTCCTGTGGTGTGTGATGCTTGAAATCAAAATCTTCTGCATTCACAGAAACTAAAGGTTTAAGGAATAGGAAAGTGGGACGAGGTTGGCTAATGATGCTACAGAGGCGTTTTTCTTATTACTGAGAACTCTAGTTAGTTTATTTTGCCCTCTGGCCATGTGTTTGAGATCATCATGGTATAAACCATCAGCTTTTAAAGAGTTCTATGAAAATTGATTTTGTGATCAGAAGAACATTTTCAGAAGACCCCAAAACCTCTGGTTTCAGCATTTTGGCAAAGCTAGCATTCTTTTCGCAGTGGGAGATGTGGGTACCTTGAGCAAATGCATTTGTGTCTGGCTGTTTCAGTAACACAGGATGCTGCAGCGCTGGATCCCCATGCAGGAGTGGCATCTGCTCAGCGAGATGATAATATATGCCACTGACAGGTATACACATAACAAACTGCCTTGTGTGGCAATCAGCAGAGTAGATATTGTTCACAGTGGCAGCAGATGCAAACAATAAATGCCCTACGTGAGTCCTGTAATTAAACACCAAAGCAAACACTGAGGCATTTGATAAGCACAGAAGATGTTTATTGCTCATGCTCAGACCCTGTGAACATTTCTTCTTGCTCGCCGACAAGATAACAATAAAGGTAACCGAGCATAACATAAAGATGAAAAACACCATTCCCCTGCTCGCTGACGATTTGGAAGTGCCGTGCCACACGTTTCTCGGCTGCTCTGGTTTTGACATGTGGCGGGAGCTGTAGGCTGAGTAATTGTGTAAAGCCGGGTTCAAAATATGGCTGCGTGTTCAAGGGCAGGCTTTTAAGGACCGTGCTTGTTTCAGCGGTGTTTTGTGTGGAAATGTGTTGCGGGTCAACACCACCGTCAGATAATGTGAGTTACCCATAAGGAAGCGAAAGTATGGAGTGTCATTTGGAAAGGGTCAGAGCAGCAGTGGGACAGAGGAGCTGACACCAGCTTTTCTGGGTTATAAAATCCCAGCCTGGTTTGGGTTGAAGGGACCTTAAAGCTCCTCCAGCTCCAACCCCTGCCATGGGCAGGGACACCTTCCACTGGAGCAGCTTGCTCCAAGCCCCTGTGTCCAACCTGGCCTTGAACACTGCCAGGGATGGGGCAGCCACAGCTTCTCTGGGCACCCTGTGCCAGCGCCTCAGCACCCTCCCAGGGAACAGCTTCTGCCTAAGAGCTCATCTCAGTCTCCCTCTTTCAGTTGAATCCTGTTAAAGGTTTAACTTCATAAGCAAGAAAATCAGATCTCTGGAGTCATGAAGGGATGACTCAGTAATGCTCTGCAAACTGGGGGGACTCCAGACTGCACAGAGCCTGTCTGGCATTCCCCCTGGCTGCAACCTCGTCTTTGCCAAGGCAGCTCTGTGCCTGACGTGGAGCAGGAGCAGGTCTCCTGGCATGCTCAAGTGGTCCCCTCTAGTGGCACTAACGATATTCTGCACTGTTCTGCTCGTTGCAGAGTTGGCTGGATCTTGATAACCCCAGTTCTTGCAGGAAGGAGGCAAAGGCACCAGAGCTCCAGTGCCTTGGCAGTGTCGCAGCACTGGGGCAGAAGCAGATACGGGATGTCTGGCCGTTTTCTCCAGCCTCCTCCATTACTCCAAATGAGCTCCAGGCTGCAGCAGCAGCTCCAGCCCCAGAGGTGTTGCTTTCCTCTGTGTTTCTGCCCCTCTTTCCAAGCCGCTCACAGGGATGCTTGCAGGACAATGGCAAATGATGCTTCAGGAGCAGGAAAGAACCAGTCCCTCAAACAGGAGGAAAATTAATCCAAAGGAACTTGAAAGTAGAATCCTTTGGTCAGTCTGTAAATTCACCTGTGATTCCCTTTTCCTTTCAAGGAGAAGAGGTAAAAGGGATGAAAAGTATCTCCTGACAGATGCTCTCCAAAGCATGTATTGTTTCTTTATGGCTGGTTTTTCAGCAGTCTGAAGCAGGTGAATTTAGCCTCTTTTGAGAGAAGCTTTGGAAGGGCGTTTTGTTTGCATTTTCTAATGTGAGAAATGTGTAATGATGGCACATGTCAGCTTTAGTGCGCCTTCCCTTGGCAATACTTTGTTTGTATCAGTCAGGGGTACCGCAAATGGATTATTCTCACATGGAGTGAATTCAGTATTCCCCAGGCTTAGGCAGATGAGCACAAATTAAATTGCACATTTTCACAGCTGAGGCCATTAGCACTTTATTAACTTTTATTGGAAATGGATAATTGCTATAGATATATTTTATCATTCATTGTGGAATGCATGTGTTTGTGTTAAACATGTATCGCAGTTAGCATTTTGTAGGTCTGCTGCATAGCTTGTACAGAAATAGTGACTTTTTAATTGAATTAAAACCCCCACCCTCCAAGTGGGAATCTCCTGGAAGAACATGATTTGGGTGCAGGAAGGTTGTCAGGTCTGTTTTGTTAGCAGCCGCTTCCTTTAGAATGGTCTGTTTCAAGCAGTGCAATTTAATGTCATGTAGGGAAGATTTTTCCCTAGTGCTTGGTCAGCATTCTGTGCTTTTTGTGGCCTGGATATTGCAGGTTTACCCCTTCATCAGCTGCTCATTTAGGAACGGAATGGCTCTGTTTAGTCCTCTCAGTTTATTTATCTATACCTGTCAGATCTCCAGATGTGTCCCACTGCATTTGTCAGAGCCAGTTTGTTACTCATCTGCTGCTTCTGGCTGCATGAACCAGAGAAGGGCTGTTTAAGACAGTGAAGATGTGATCTTCCACTTACTGGGGCATCGGTCTGTAAAATCTGATTTAAGTATTCATAGAATCACCACCTGGGTTGGGTTGGAAGGCACCTTAAAGCTCATCCAGTTCCAACCCCTGCCATGGGCAGGGACACCTTCCACTAGAGCAGCTTGCTCCAAGCCCCGTCCAGCCTGGCCTGTTCATACCCCAAAGGTCCAGATTGTGAAGCTCAATGGAACTGAACAAGAGCGTTGCATTTTCAAACGTAGCTGGTTGCTTCCTTTTGAAACGGGTCAGTGTTAATGAGCACTGTCAGGAATGCAAATACACTGAGAAAAGCTAATGTGTGACATGTAGGTGCTTGGCCTGGATAATGAAGCAGTAGGAGCAACACTTGCCCTTTCCCTGCACTTCGTAGATTATGAACGGTTTTTCTAGTTCAGAGATCTTTTTTTCATTAAAAGAGTATCTTTACTATTTTCTGTCTTTGCCAGGAGGTTTCAAAGGTCCTTAGTAGGAGGGGCACGTCTAGTTAGTATCCTAGCTGAACCATCTTTCTCCAGTGAGCACATATGCAACAATTTCACGGCAGGTATAGGCTTGAAAGGAGAAGTGTTCTGAAGCTGAAATTCAGCCTATTTATATGCCAGGATGGGTGCCCTTAGAAAGATGGATTCTTCAAGCAAAAAGTAAGGTAAGGAAGGGGTGTCTCAACAAAACGTTATTATATCCATTCCTTGGTCAGAAGCTTGTTTGTCCGATCGTTATCCCAGTGATGAAAGTTGCTGTTGGTTTCAGCAGTGAAATTCCTTATTTGTGGAAAGCCTAGCAGAATGCATTTTCCCCCCCAGCTTTCTCATGAAGCCTCTGTGTGTCTGTGGAACACATACAGGGCTGTTTACACCCTGGAGATGGCAATTTTGGAAGCTGCTGGCACTAGGTATCTTCAAAGCGCTCTCCATTTTCATCTCTGTGGGTGCTGATCAAACCAATAAACGCCTCAGCCTTCGAAAAGATGATTGGGTGGGAAGCCTGATAACCAGAGGAGGAACACTGAGTGCAGGTTATCTGTGCTAACCTCTTTGTTTTATGCACTGTGGAACCCTTTTGCACTGGGAAAGAATTCCTCCTTTGCATGTGGTGTGTGTTAGTCACTAAGGGAAATGACAAAACCTAACTGGAACTGTCAGCAAAGCAGCCTATTTTGTGGCATTACCCCTGTCATTCCTGTCTTAAAGTGTGGATAATAATCAGATCCTGGGAGCCACTCTTGTCTCTGTATTTTTATTTCTCCTTTGTAGGATATGGTTTGTAGTACAGTTAAATCAGAGGTGCATGGCATATGGCTTTTTGCTGCATGAATTGCTGCTGATGTGAATGTCAGTGGGCATATAATACCAGATTTTCATTTTGTGAATCACAATGCATGGAATTCGGCCTGAGAGCTCCCCAGACTCTCGGCCTTATTTTGTAGGCAAATAAAGAAGGGAAGGAAGGGGAGGGAGGTGATGTCTCAGAGATTTTGTTTCAGTTGAAATGAGGTGATGGTGATGAATGATGCAGCTGACAATGAGATTTTTATGGCCTGTCTTTGAGTAGCAGGATCATTTGTATTATTGTTGCTTTGCTTTAAGTAATTGTGATCTAAATAGCATCATGGTTGAAAAAAGCAGCAGAAACCTTTCATGTGTGTTTCCTGCGCAAAGCCAGGGAGCTTTGTTGTCACCTCATACAAATGTCCTTCATTGTTTTCAATTTCCATCTCATGCATTGTCTTGGCTGAACATGTCAGTCACCATTAAAAAGGCGTTTGCCAGTCAGTTGCTGCTTCTACATGTCTCTATTTTTAGCACATGAGGTAAGTGGTCAGCGTCTGACACAGTGATCCTGCTACCCGCGTACCAGTGTACGTTGAGAGCGGCTGCGGTGGAGGCATGTGGGATGGGAGGGCTGCTGGAAGCTGGAGTGAGAGGAAGAGCGCACTGTGCACATGTAGCCAAGGATGCTGATACAGCATCTCGGCCTGTATCAGCACCAGTGCAGCAGCAGGGCCAGGGCAGTGATTGTCCCCATGTGCTGGGCACTGATGAGGCCGCACCTTGAGTCCTGTGTTCAGCTCTGGGTCTCTTACTACAAGAGAGACATTGAGGTACTGGAGCGGGGCCAGAGAAGGGCAATGGAGCTGCCCAGGGCAGTGATGAAGTCACTCTTCAGAAGCAACTGATCAGTCCTTCATGGTGAAAATACCATCTCAAAAGTCACCAAGCAGGAAAATGGCACATCCTTATTTCTGTAAAATCAGATGTGTGAGCTGAAGGATGTAATCTCATAGCTGTCAAGATTTGCAATTCCTTCCAAGAACTCTTTTCTATGTAATACAGGGATTTGGGAGTTGTTAAAGGGCTTTTTTCTTCCTGGCAATTCTCTTTTTAAGCCTGAATTGATCGGATTGTCATATAACTGATACTCATTCTGTGAAGCTTCCTTCAGCCCCTTTCTGTGTTCAGTTCTCTGACCTCCAGAGATTTATTCCGTGTTTCTCCCTGTCTGTTCCCTTTCCTTGGAGCAATGGCATGGCTCATACAGCACTTCACCTGTCCTAGTGAGGGTGTTAATGACTTTTCTCACTTGCTATACGTAGGATACCTGCTGACTGCTTTGCACATCCACATTTCCTGTCAAGAGATCAGAAAAGACCCTTTGAGGTCGTAGAATATTGGAAGCCAGTTCATGAAGATAGTCTGGTTATTCTTCTATCTAGCCTAATTCCTCATAGAGAAAAGGACTATCACCACCAATCTAGGACATAAACCTCAGGTAGAAGGTATTGTATGTGTGTAGCAAATGGCTTCAGTTACATACATGGCCTAAATGGCCCTCCGCTGTGTAAAATCTTTCCAGCTAAAGCAAAATCGTTAAACTGGTGGTTCTATTGGGGGAGAAAAGAAAGAAAATCCCTCCATAAAACTTACCTGGCTTTGCATGGGTTAGAGTTTTTTTTACTGCCTTGCTGCTTTTAAGCACTAGAGAAGGGGATGTTTTACAGCTCCTGAATTTGCTTCAGTTGTTATCATTTGAAAGGATTCGACGATTCTAATTTCCTTCTCTATGCTTCTTGATTTTAGTACTGGAGTAACACTTCAGTACCTAGTATTGATTTTGATGATGGCCAGGGCTTTGATACTAATTTCTGCACCACAGCAAGCTGAGGATGGGTGATAGGCAGTGCAGATTGAGGGCTCGGAAAGACTAGTCTCATGTTTTACAACTTTAATTGTCGGTGATTGCTTGTAGGATTGTTGCTGTGTTGATGAGTACCATGAGTCAGCAGTGCACCCTTGTGTGATGTGGCCTAACTGTATGCTGGGTTGCGTTAGCTAGGGCTTAGCTAGCAGGTCAAAGGAAGGGATTAGTCCCACAGTGTGGCACTGGGGAGGCAGCAGCTGGAAGATTGTGTCCAGTTTTGTGCCCTAGTAATGGGGAGAGACTGATGAAGTGGAGCTAGTCCAGGAAAGGGCCAACAAGATGGTCAAGAGGGATGGAGTACATGGTGTTCAAGGGGAATGTGAAGGAGCTGGATTTGTTCATCCTGGAACAGGCGGGGGGTGGAGGGTGGATCCAGCTGTGTTTTCTTCCACTACCTGAACAAGAAGGTGTAGGGAAGATGCATACCCCTGTCAGAACACAGTGAAGGACAAGTTGCAGTGAAGGAAACTGGTAGGACATAAGGATAAAATATTACCAACTAATGATGGTGGTGCAGCACTGAAACTGGTTGCACAGAGAGATGATGGAATCTTCATCCTTGGAGAAACTCAGAACTTGCCCAGACAAGGCCCTGCGCATGCTGACTTAAGGGCTGAGGTTATTTCTGCTTTCTCTGCAGGACCTGATGATGACCAGAGCTTTCTACAACTACTCTGTAGCTTTATGTGTAAAAATGGCTTTCTTATCCAGTAGGAAACAGGGAGAAGTAGTCGTTCATATCATCAGCACCAAAACAAACACAGATGCAGCATCAACCAGTCTCGTACTTTTTTTCTAATGTTAAAGAAGGTGCAAAGGATCCTTGTGATGGATGCAGGAACCACTTTGAAGAAGCCAGGCTTCCCCCATTAACTGCGGTGACCCCTTTAGAGCAGTTTTAACTTGTTTTCACTCTGACAGCTGAATTATCATTACTCAGAGGCATTCAAGCTCCTTCAGAAATGTAAGGTCAAAAGCATTTCCTCAAAGCTCTTCTTGCTAACATTTTGGTAAGAGTGTCACTGAATATTTACCAAATATTTAAATATTTCACTAAATATTTGTTTAGTTTCACTAAATAGTCACAAAATATTTACATATCAATATTTAGCTTTTTAAGGTAGCTCAGCTGACACGGCATCCTGTCTAACCACAGGCACTCCCGTCTGAGCCCTAATGCTTAAAGCAGGCGATGTGTAGGAATTGCAGAGTGATGTTTGGCTCGTAGTGGATTGGTTTGGGGAATGTTTGTTGTTTTGTGGTTGGTTTTGGTTTGTTTTGTTTCTTTCTAAGTGCTTGTCTTGTACACAAACCTCTGCCTTAGTTAAAGCCCCATTGCATGCAGGTTGTAGCTCCCTGTGCAAGCTCTCACTCCGCTGTCCTGGGAAGTTGTAGATATTTGTTTTAAGCACAGGTTTCTGGCCAAAGGAGACCACCATTTAAATTGACAGAATGTACAAAGGGTAACAAAGGAGAAAGGAAAAGGGATGTTAAGTAGTTTTTAGTTGGACCACAGCAATACATCAGTGATGTCATGCTGCGTGTTGCCTAGTGGTAGAGGTAGGAACTTAGCCCCTAGTTAAATTGCCAGTGCTTTAATGGCAGGACAGCCCTATCTTGGTTTACTTCTTGTGTCCTGATTCTGTTAGCTAGGAGCCATTTGTTTGTTGGGGTGTTTTCTTGTGGTGGAAGCACCTTCCACATTTAAGCAAAATGTCTTTCCCCTTGTTACATCCTGTAAAGTAACCAAGTGGTTAGATGCAGTGTTGGTGTAAGTGGCAGAAATGAAAATGTGTTGCAGTTTGGGACGGCAATGAGAAGGATGAGGGAAGTAACAGTTGGCATTCACACTGTCTTTCTGCGCACGGTGTCTCATGCGCAGCGTGTTAGTAAGCAGTGGAAATTAGAGAGCAATGACCGAACCAGAGCTGTCAGAGACTGATTTTTTTCCCCTCACTCTTTTCAAATGACCCAGAAGGCTGGGGTCATAAATGCCAAGCTTAATAATGAACTTGTATTTATCAGTGTGTGTGTGTGTACATGAGCACAGCGTAGGCTGTGCGCGCTGTGATGACCAAGGCAAACTAGGACAAGCTGTGCTCACAGCAAGCCCAGTGCTGCAGCTGGCTTTGGGTGGGTGAGTGGGCTTCTGTGCCTGCCACAGATGTTACAGATGTTCTGTGTTGGCCAGAAGATCCCTATGCAAGATCAGGACCTTGAATGTAGAAACCTACATTCACATTGTTTGGCTTCAGTACAAGCAGCGGTGCTGTTATTGCCAAGGAGAGACTGTGCCTCAGCCTACGCTGAAGCAACTTCCCTGCTGTCCAGATGTGAAAATCAGTTTCAGGCTAACACAAAAATATTGAACAGCACTCGAGAAAAGAGTGATACTGGAAGCTCTGCATCCTACAGAGCAAAGCTATCATGATTAGACTGATAATTGTAAAAGAAGAAGGCTGCAGGGGAGCCAAGACAACCAGCAAATCACTTCTGTTTTTTCAAATAGTACAAAGTGTTATTTAAAGAAAGGAAAAGGTGTTTAAAAATATATGCAGGAATCAACGGAAGAAAAACAGGCAGCAACATTGTGCAAGCACCATTAAGCTGCAGAAATTTTCCTTGGACATGTTGCAGTACCTTTTCAAAGCAGCATATGGGGTTTATTCTGGTGACTCTAATTTTAACATGAATGGGAGTCACGTGGGATACTCCTGGCATACTGCTTTGAAAATAGATCCCTGCATGATTAAGGAAGACTGAAACCTTTTTAAACCTCAGTCTTTTTAATATATTTATTTTAACCAGTTCTGAAATGTGTTTAGAGGAAAGCATTAGTGGAATGAAAATGGTCCAACCCTGAATAAAGGGTAATATAACAGGTAGAAATACTGCTGGCTTAGCGCTATACATGTGCTTGTGCTTCAGAGGCTGAGGAATGAAAGGAGAAGAAAACTGGTACCCACTGTTGTAGCTGCCTCTGCGTCACTTGACCTTTATAAATTTGCCTCTTCCCTTGGAAGAGGCATAAATCATTCCACCTACCATGTGCAAAGAGCAGAGAGCTCAATGAAGAGAGCGAGAGCAAGGCCAGATTTGCCTCTGAGATGGCAAGTGTGGCCGTGCTGCAGTATTGATAGCATCTTTAGCTCATGGGTGACTGAGACTGAAGAAATATGTACTGGGAAGAGTGATTAGGAAGAGGCTCATTAGCGGGAAGGAAGCTTGAGCAGATGCAACAGGCCTGACAAAATGAGCCAGAACACTGATAGAGCTGGGCCTGGTGTGTGGGCTGAACGTGAAGTCGGGTTCTGGAGGGAGATTCAGAGAGTCCTTTCTGACAGCCGGTCCTTCCTACCCGTCTTCAGAGAAAACAATCTTCACAGCTTCTTGAAGTGTTTTGGAAAGGATAAGACACAAAATGCCCATAAAACCATATTGATGAATAGAGACATGGGCATAGTGAGGAGTACGGACGGATGTTCTTAAGGTCCTTTCCAACCCTAACTGTTCTATGATTCTACGACCTTCCGAAGGCTTAGGAGAAGAAGGGAAAGTTCTTTTTCCTTTTCTAATACTTTTTTCTTTTTTTTCTTTTTCTTTTTTTTTTCCTTTTCCTTTTCCTAACAGACAATGTAAGGTTTATTTTTATACCTTTAGTTTTGGGGGGGGTTGCTGCTTTAGTGCTTGAGGACCTCCTCTGATTGTTTGCAATTCCTCACTTGCCTGTCTTTACTAATACTTATCTTGTTATCAGATGAAGAGGTATTAGTAACACACAGACAAAAACTTGCCTGCCTTTCCTCCTTTTCACACAGTCTTCACTAGTGATATGTTACATCAGGATGCTGAGCTCACCTGCCCTTCGCATCTGCTGACTCTGAGTGGGGTGTTAATGTGCTTTGATGGAGTTTCTCCAGTCGTTCCAATGTGGTTGCCACTTTCCAGACTTGAATGTGAGATGCAGCAGGCAGCAAAAAACAGAGTATTTATGTCGGCCTTATTTAAACAAGAGACTTTATTTAAGCAAGCCTATTTATATGGGTTATTTATACTGCGTTTGGCTGTGAGTGGGGGTGTGTGGGTATGCTTCTGTTGTGCATGCGACACGTGTTTGGGGTATGTATATTCGGCTGCACGTTTCCATGTATGTGGATTGATAAAGTGGCTGTTAATGTCTTTGGGAAGGGAATGTTTGCAAAGCCCAGCTTAACCTAGTGAGGCTCTGAAGCCCTTGGGAGCAGACACGTGCTGCCAGAGACTGCAGGAGTGTCAGGAGCTCATTTTGTGTGCTCTGAATTGCCTTATGAGGGTAGGGAGGCTATTGTGCTTTCTAGCTAAAGTGAAGTGTCCACTCAGTGAGCTGCTCCTATTAGAGCGGTCTTGCAAAACCATAACTATGTGGTGAACAGCTCTAACTGTTCATTCACCTGATATGAGCATCGGTTTGATTTCCGTGGCTACATGAGGTGGAAGCAGACAGAGCTTGTTCTGTTCAAGAAAGCTTGCTGTGCACTTGCTGGACGAGGAAACCAGGCTTGTGTTTTCTGTTCCTCTCATTAACCGTAGTCTTGGCAATTGCTTTCTGCACCTCCAGAGTCTTCTGACACTTACCCTTCCCAGCGAGCCTGTGTTGTGGAAGTAGTGTGAAATGAATGTGATAGATGGAGGAGAGGCCCTCACCGTCAGCTTGTTAAAATAATGATCTGGAGCTCCTCCAGGAGCAGCTGGGAAGGTGAACCAAGGCAAAGCTAACTCTGTAACTGAGCTGCTCTCAATACACCCTTTCTAAACATCATCAACCACCATTGTCATTCTAGTCTTAAAGTACATAATCACACTAATACCGTTCCTCTAAAGGCTGCTGGGTGTCTGAGTGTTACTCTTAAATAACACAGAGCAGAAGCTTTTGAGAGTAAAGCAGACACATAAAAACTCTCCTGAATAAAAGTCCCATTTCTTTTCCCAGAGGCAAGCTCATACAGGGTGTTTAGAAATCCAGAGGCATTTGCTGATATTATCCATTGTGCCAGTCTTAAGGGCCTGTTGGATAAAACCCAGAGCCCCTGCTTCAGGTCTCACACTACTAACCTCTTCCCCATTAGCCACAGAGAGGATGAGTTTTGTGTGAACAGATTTAATATCCCTGTGCAGCAGATGTGCTGACACATGGGCTTCTGCAGTCAATGGGGTAAATAATCTCCTGTTTAAGTAGTTCCTAAGTACCTATTTATGTAATTAACATATTAAAGAAATCACACCTCATTATTTCAATGGTGAACCATGACAGCATCAGAGGAAGTTCAGATACCTGAGACAGATGAGTTTTTCTTTTATTTTGTCTTTCCTATTGCTCTTTGGTTTTGTTAAAAGCAGAAAAGTAAAATAAATCATTCTGTTGCCATTGCGTATGATCAAGGAGAGATTTAATCTGCATCTTTTAGAAGAAGACCATAATGCACTAATGAGTGAGATGGAGGTGAGCAAGAGAGGCAAGATCGAATACATTCATGGCATAACCTGTTTCAACAGTGTTAGTAGTACGGCATACATTCCTCAGTTCTCATCCGATGGAGACTCAAGCATTAAAAGGAAGTCTCGGACTGATGGATTGCAGATAAATCCAGCTTGTGTTGCTTGTTTGGCAGTCTGTGCAAAGCATGTTCTGGAGAAGTAGCTAAGCATAGAAGAATATTGCAGGTAAAAAGCTGCAGTGATGTGAAATTGTTCTCTCCTGGCCACGTGTGCTCCAAACGAAGGGAATGAGTGAGAGAACTGAAATTTAGATGATGTGACTGAAAATCCTCTCGGCATGTTGCAAAGGGGTTTTGACAGAAGGCTATGAGATGCATTTGAACAAAGTGGGCAAAGGAGGGAGCAGGGAAATCCTAATCCCAGCTGTGGAAGATGGGTATGTGACAGATTTGGCAGGTGGCACTCATAGGCTGAATGTACTTATAAGACACACAAGGTGATGTCTGTGGCCCTTGCAGTTGTACACCTCAGAGTGCTGTGTAGGGATTCTGGATATCGGTGATGTGTGCTGTGGAACCTCTTTCTGTCCACTGTCTGGATTTGTTATCATTGATTTGAAATTCTTCAGTGCCCTCTCATGCTATATGGCTGCTCTGTATGTTTGAAATGGCAGGACTTAAAGGTTGCAGGCAGCTGCGGGAGCCTGTGTATTCTAAGTTGTTTGTTTTTATATGGTAGCTGTACAAAGACAAACCATGATTGTGTATGACGCTGCCTCCAAACCTAAGCATCACTTGAGGTTGTTTGTCAGATAGGTCTCTGCTCTTCCCAGGGTCAAGGTTAGAAATAATGTTCTTTTGTGTGCGTGTGTATCAGAATCTATCCACCATCAGATCTATTCACTGTGACAGAATAATCCTCTTCTAAGCAACCCAGTTTCTCTTCCTCCCTTTTATTTACAGCAGGTTTCTCGTGTGTGGTTGTGGTGGCTTTCTTCTTCTTGTTTGTTTTTTGGTTTGGGTTTTTTTTTTTTTGAAGATTGGGATATTTTAGTTCTGCATTAAACATGAGGCATTTTAGAACTTCTTGGAGTTAACATTGGAGGTGGAAATGGAGCCTACAGCCGTGCTGTCTAGACTAGGAAGTCTCCTTTCACCACCCAGACTACGTGTAATCGTTTAGCAATAGGAAAGCTGAGAAATATTCATGTCAGTTCCTGTAGCCAATTTCAGGATTGTTTGTAGGCTGTCTTTGGCTTAGCTGAAGAACTTCAGTTGTCAGAGAAGATGAAGTATTGCAAATTCAACACCCATAGACAGTCATCATCCAGACTGCTGTTGTCTGTGTCCAAGACTGTTGTGTGAAACTCTATGAAGCTCTAATTTTCATAGAATCAGAATCACGGAATGGTTTGTGTTGGAAGGGACCTTAAAGCTCATCCAGTTCCAACCCCTGCAATGGGCAGGGACACCTTCCACTAGAGCAGCTCCACATCCCTCTTGTGTTGTTGCCCCAGAGCTGGATCAGGACTGCGGGGGGGGGGGTGCCTCCCTTCATTTCAAAGGCTTTAACGTATGTATGCATCCTCAGAAGGGGAGCAACTTGGCCCGTGGTCTAGAAGAGACTTGAATGCTCCCTGTGCTCGCAGTACAGAAGAAGGCAGTGAGCATTGAAAGTGCTCGTTGGTGCTTGGATGGTGGAAATACAATCTGCCCATGCTTTGCAGAATGAAAGGGTCTGTGGTTTTGTAATTCATACAGACCTTCCTGGGTGCTGTGGTGGCAGATCATCTCTGAAGGTCGCGTCTAAGCTGATTTGCAAAGCTGTGTTCCTGACACTGTTTTGAGCAGCTTATATATCACCCAGTGTTCCTAGTCAGATAAGCTTTGTGGTTTGTAGTAAGGCTGTCTTAAGTGGCAGGAAGGATAGATATCTCTTTAGGCTGTGGCCCAGCATTTTCATTAATTTGTGCTTATGTGCTGCTATCCAAAAACTACTTTCAGGTGCAGTAACGTTAGGGAAAACCAAACAAAAACCCCAAACCTGCTTGTTGAAATAAAGTGTAGAGGGCTTCTGCGAAAGGAGGCGTAAGGGTTTCTGATAGTAGGATTTGGGGAAAACCAAACTAAATGCATAATGTGGCCTTGAAAGTCTCTGGAATACTTGTGTGTATTATCTACAGCCTAATTGCCACTTCAGAAATACAGATGTGGAAGGGAAATCTGTTGGTATTCCTGGGATAGCTGAATAGGGGCAAATTCCTGTGGCAAGTCAGTTGCTGCTACAAATGGATTTTTGAAAGGGCTGGGAAGTTTGCTGGGAATTGGCAGGTAAGTTATGGCACTGGAAGAGGAGCCACTGGGAACCAACCAGTGAGTCTGTGACTTGGGAAGCGTTAGTAGGTTAACCGTCTTCCTCATGTAGGCATCTGGGCTAAAAACAGTAAACCCCACGATCTAGAGGGATGAGTAAGCATTATATCACTGTTGATTGTTCCTCAGCTCTCCCACACAAACAGGTTAGCCCATGGCAGCATACTGCCGAGAGCGGCTGTGAGATTGGCAAGTGGCAGCTTTGGTGTGGAGCCTTCCTGGGAGTCTTTGATCCTCCTGGTTAAACAACATCGTTTCATCCCACTGTCTTAGATTGTTCACAAATCTCATTTATGAAGTTGCTTTGAAATTGCCTGCGTTTTTCTAGCCTTGAATATTTGATCTCCCTTAAAAGCTTTCTTAGGTAATTGTGTCCTGGCCTGCTTTGGAGTGCAGTGAAACTTTTAGCCTGTTTGTTCTCACACCGCAGCCTTGGGAGGAACAGGAATGCCATTTGCAGGAGGGATTACTAAGAAAAGAAGGCGACAAAGGGTGGGGTTTCTTAAAGTTAAAACTAACAGCTTGCTGACGTCAGAAACAGATCTCTGTCACTTCTGTTCCTTTCTTACAGCAGGAAAACACCTTAAAAATGGGTCTTCTAAGTTCATGACTGGTTGCCCTAATCTGGGACACAGTCTTTTGCCATCAGTGTGTGAAATACAGATGAAGAGGTTTATAAACTGGACTGAGGTTATGTTTCTTCAGCCACTTCAAAGTTGCACTGATAATCATTATGTTTGCTTGCAGCAGAGCTTGTTTAACAAGGCACTGCCTAATGGGCAGCTTTGAACTCTGTATCATGCAACAGAAAGGAACAATTTATTTGATTAGGGAGCTCTCCAATTTAATATTGGCTTAAAAAAACTAAGCAATATAAAGACCCAGTGGGAATGTGATAGTTGGATTTCATTGTCCAGTAGCATTTTATATATTTATTTATGGTTTGCATGACTATTTTAAGCTCTGTGTATTAACAGCAGTTCCAGTCTAAACAACAGGGCAGTAACAGCTAGCAAATGGAACTGCTGAACTGCTTCATGCTTCACACACAAGTGAGGGGTATGGACTAGACCCTCAAACCACCCTCTCCCTGTGTGATGGAGGTGTCAAAAGAGGTGGGAGAGGGATGGAGCTGGATAGATTGCCTTTTTCCAGGACAATCCTGTCAGCCAATCGAGGCTTCCCATAAGATGCACATCGTTCATCTCTCTACAGTTTCATGCTTCAAAACTGAAGGAGCGACCACAAAAGCCTGCAAGCTCAGGGTACTCATCATAGCAGTGGTGCTGCAGGAAGTAGGAGGGGGTGCTGCTCTAAAAGAGAATGAAAAACCAGCAGAAGTGAATCCTCACAGCATCCTGAGCCCTTAAAACATCACAGTTCTCTTAAAAGCTAATTTCTCTGTCAGAAATAATTGAGTGGCAGATGCCCTGAAAAGGCAGATCTCCTGGTGTATCTCTCTTGGCTTTGCTCGCGAGCACTAAACCAACAGCCTGCAAAGGCCTTCCCAGACTCTGGATTAGACCTAGGTAGAAAACATTAAACAAGAAGTGGCCTTTATTATACAGGGTGATCTGGGAATCTGTCTGCTATTCTCTGTCACGATGCTATGTTGCGCAGTGGATTTGTGTTCTTAGAGCAATACAGGAATGTTGGGGTTTAAGGGTTTTTTTCAAAAGGGCCTTCAATTTTTATTCCTCTTTTAGTTAAAGAAAGCGTTTATGAAAAAGGAATCTGTCCTCTTTTTGTCCATTATAATAGTATGTCAGTGTCTCATAGTCTCTCTGGGCTTATCTTTGCAATATAAATGGATGCATTTAGGTTTTCTCCCCATTTTGCAGTTTCAGTAACAGAAGCATGGAGAGAATGAAAGATTTTTTCAGGTCTCCCAGCAAAAGTCTGAGGAGCAGCCAGAAATTGCCCCCAACTGCCCCGTCCCTCTGCTGACTTCATTGTTGGTCTGTGAGTCTTTCCTCTCTCTCAAATATTGCTTCCTTTCCTCTCCTGACCTACTCATCATTCCTGTCTTGTACCATCAGAAGGCAGGACAGAGATTTATAACTCTGAGTAACAACCCTTCTGTGAGTGAAGTTTTCCTGCCAGCGTGTTTCCTCAGGCCCCGGGCAGAATAGGGAACATCCAGTGTAGAATTAGTTGCCTGAAGACTCAGGTCACCGTGCGTGTGCCAGATCTAATTTTGGAAGCCCGCTAGCACAACACATCGCTGAGGAAGTTTCATAATAGTCATGTCAGATTTTGAACCCGGTTTGGACAGATGCAATTTATGGAGCTGGAAAGCAAGATGTAGTGTTCTGACAGCCCATACAGCAGTTTTGTCTTCTGCTGGGCTGTCGCATTACAGTGTGCACCTGCAGCCCAGAAACCACCTGTGTCCTGGGCTGCATCCCCAGCAGCGTGAGCTGCAGGTCAGGGAGGGGATTCTGTTCTCTGCTCTGAGGAGACCCCCCTGCAGTCCTGATCCAGCTCTGGGGCAGCAGCACAAGAGGGACCTGGAGCTGCTGGACTGAGGCCAGAGGAGGCCACAGAGATGCTGTGAGGGCTGGAGCCAGGCTGAGAGAGCTGGGCTGGGGCAGCCTGGAGAAGAGAAGGCTCCTGAAGGGGAGACCTTAGAGCAGCTCCAGTGCCTAAAGGGGCTGCAGGAAACCTGGAGAGGGGCTTTGGACAAGGGATGTAGGGACAGGACAGGGGAATGGCTTTAACCTGCCAGAGGGGAGACTGAGATGAGCTCTTAGGCAGAAGCTCTTCCCTGTGAGGGTGCTGAGGCGCTGGCACAGGGTGCCCAGAGAAGCTGTGGCTGCCCCATCCCTGGCAGTGTTCAAGGCCAGGTTGGACACAGGGGCTTGGAGCAAGCTGCTCTAGTGGAAAGTGTCCCTGCCCGTGCAGGGGTTGGAGCTGGAGGAGCTTTGAGGTCCCTTCCAACACAAACCATTCTGTGATTACTCAAACTCAAAATATGGCAAAGGTGTATTATTTGGGTACACAGGGAGTGTACCTCCTTAGCACATGCATGCATACGGGTGGGTGCTTCTTGTGTTCATATGTGCATCTGCATTTGTGTGTCATGGTGTGTTTGCACAGGGAGAAAGTCAATGTGTGCACAGCTCTGTCTGCGTGTACTTTCCCAGCGTCTACGAAGAGAGAAAGCAAACTCACAATCAAATAAGCAGTGAGAGCAGGGGAAGGAGGGGGGGAAGAGAAGAGATTGCAGTTGATTACGAGCCTGGCAGCAGATGTGCTACACAAATCCAGCCTGCTGCATCCAGGCTGTTTCCATGGAGATGGACCAAGTCATTGTGAAGCTCCGGCGCACTCTCCTGTGGCCCCGGGTCCCCACTGGTGGAGAGGGGAGGCCAAGTGATGGGGAGCTCTGATTTATTTATTCCCCCCCCCCCCCCCCCCCCCCCATGTCTGATGGTAGGATGCTCAGGGAGCAGCGCTTGCTCTTCCTCAGGAATACTGTTTCCCAAGATGCTAAATAAATGGGCAGGAGTTTCCCTGGATCGGGATGCGATTGGTTGCCTCCGCCCAGCCGTGCCAATGGGAGCCCGAGTGGCCCTCGGGTACCCGCAACATAAGCAAAGCTGGATGCTCACCCCAGCGGCGTGGGGACGGGAGAGCAGGCAAAGGTGTGCGAAGGAGGGGGTCTCCTCCTCTCTTATGGCTATGCCGAGGACGGATCTCCTTAGAGAGCATCACCGGGGACCATCTGCCGCTCGCGTGCGCTGTGCCTCCCGCAGAAAGCAGCATTAAGTCATCTGCTCGCTGTCGTGTGGGAGGCGAATTTGTCGTCGGGAACGATGGAGCTAGGGGATCTCTGTAAGTAAATCCATGTACTTTATCCTGCTATTTCAGCCCAGGGAACAGATCAGTGGATGGTGTCGAGGTAATGGCAAAAGCAAATATCAGTCACAACTGCAAATAGCATGAAGGATTTCTCGGGTTTGCTTCGCATGGAGCAAGACGTGTTCTCCCTAATGGTTTCAGGCATTGGACAAACTAGTTAGCTGTGTGCTTTGCCTTGGGTGGTTGTTTAGCTTAATTAAGATTAGTCTGTGAAGAATGCTGTATTCTCCTGAGGCATTTCAGAATGCCTCTGTGTTTGAACAGGAAAGCAAACCACATGGAGCAGGAATATTGCAAGTCCGAGGTGCCCATTTGTAGTCCCAGTGTCCATGTAATAATAACAGACACACTGTTACTGTGGTTTGTCAAACGCTAGTTTAAACCCCAAGCCAAGAAAACGTGCGTTGCTCATCATTCCTCACTGTGTTCAGCACAGGGAATCATTGCTTTTCCTGCCTTTTATGTTAGTTTTTTTGGAATTTTTAAATTCATTTATTCTTTGGAGAAGGGTTTTAAAAGCCACATTAAATTCAAAAGCTTTCCTGTTTGTTGATGAAACAGGTGCGTACATGTAAAGTGTGGAGTTTCCTTTTTCACCATTGCGGGGCATGAGTTAGAAGTTGATTCCTTTGCCTGTTGGGACTCTGCTTTTTGATTCTGTAAAGCAGAAATGGTATCTTTAGAAGGGGGAGAGTGCATGTGTGTGCAAATCTGTTCCGCGTGGCCCTCTGGGGTTACTTGAATTACACCAGCCATGAATTCAGCTCAGCATTGTTCATGTTTGATCAGGTATTTGCCATTAGACTGGGAGCTTTTCTGGATGACTCTCTGCTTTAACCCTCTCAGAGGCTGTAGTCATCTCATCTGGTTTGTGAAAATACATAGAAGACAGGGCAGAAATAGGAACAAACTCTGTATTTTCACTCTGTGCCTGAGCTAGCCATGTGTATCAGGAATTTTATAGCAACCGAACTAGGTGCAAACATCAGATGAAGCCGGCTGCTTTTTAGGGATCGTTTTTTGGTGTCTTTGTGGTCATTTCAGCACTAGACACACAGCTGCTTTTCTCCCAGTGTTGGGAGCTGCTGGGAAGTTACATTGCTGCCTGGGGATCTCAGGTCGAGGGGGTGATAATTTTATTCCAGTAAGGTTTAACTGGTCAGCTTTGCTTTGGAGATATTGCCTTGCAAGTTATGGCAGGGTTTGTTTGTGGAGCTTGTCCCTTCAGCTGAAGGAATCAGCATCGCCTCAGAGTTGATGCCAAAAGGAATTGTCAGTGTTTTCAAGAACTGTTTGATCAAAATAAATCAGGCAATACGGAACACAGAATTCAGTACATCCGTACACTGTGTCTGGTGGTGAAGGCTATATTAAGCTCCTCTCTGTGTACTTCTGAGTGTTTAACCCAATGTATCACAAATGCTGGAGGACCCTACGTTAAGCTTGAATTATTGCCTTTTCTGAAGACGTAGATGTTGGTTGCTTTTCCCTGTCTTCCCCAGGGGTGTTGGGGCCACCCTTTATTGAAATGATGGCCCCAGGCATCCTATGGTGCTGATCTTAAAACCAATGTCATTTCCCTAATCTGTGCAAAAAAAGAGATAACTGTTTGCTCTTAGTGCAATGCTTGGTTGTGTTTAGCAGCGATGCAAGTGCCAAGAGTGACATTTCTGAAATGAAGCAGATATTTAGTTGGTATGTCGCCTTCCCTGGGGGCTCGTACCATTCATTTATATTTTCTTAGAACTGAGGGAGCTGAAAACCCCATCGCATACAGCAGTCTAGGCAAAGAGGTGTGCCCACTGCCCATCTTGGAGGTGGATGCTTTGATCTAGGCTGAGATACTTCATAAAAAGCTGAGGGAGAGCTTGGACTCCTGTACAGCTGGGCATGGTTAGTTCCTGACTTAAGGCTGGTAATTTTGAACACCTTTGGGATGCATCAGAATGATGCTTTGTTGCTCCTTCGGAGGGTTTTAATTCTACACGTACTGCCTTCTGCTTGATTTTCTGATAGATAATGTGAAAGCCTAGGAGAACATTGCCTTCTAAGGTCACCACAACTCTTAAGATGATATTCCAGGTCTTGTTAGCACTCCAGGGACCTAGTTCAAACAACATAAACCTCTCAAGTTTAGTTACTAGCACTAGACAAATACTGTGTGACTGATAGGTTTCCTGTATCTCCCATAACCTTGTTTGAAGGAATTTGTTTGCTTGTCTATCCCTGTGCATTAGCAGATAAAGGGAGGGGGAAGGGAAGGGAGAGAGGCAGCCTCTAACTGCTGAGCTTTGGATAGTGCATCGGATCAGTCTGTCTGAGGGCTTCAACCCACAGTGGTGCCTGAGGTAGGAAAACTCGTGTTGCAGTCAAAGCCATGCTTGCGTTAGATTTTTGACCTGATGGTGCAGAGAACAGTTGCTTGTCATTACTGCTTGGGGATGATCTATGTGGGAGAGGCATTACAGATTCCCAGGCTATAAGAGTTCCAGCAACAGAGGAGTGAGTAGGCTTCAGTGAGAGCTGTGGCATGCTGGCAGCAGTTGGGAGGATGCAGAAGCTGAAAAATGCTGTCTTGGAGTAGCTTTAATTGGTTGCATTGGAAAACAGTTGGTTCAGTGGACTCACATGTCTTCTAAAATGCTTGGTGCCAGACCAAATTGGCATACCTCCATTGACTTACATGAGAAGCCACCAGACCTTGATCCCATCTTCAGTTTTATGCTTACATTTTTCTTGGAAGAGCAAGGTTTTTATGAAGACAGCAGGTTATTTTTCCTCTCTGTTTCCCTCAGCAACAGTCATGTTAAAAACCTGGGTGGGATGGGCATTGCACAGGTTTTGACTTGTTTCCAGGGGCTTTAACCTTAATGCGTTATCCTTCATCTGCTCACAGAACTCATGCGCTGCCAGCTTGGATGGGGCTTGGAACAACCTAATGGAAGGTGTCCCTGCCTATGGCAGGGGGTTGGAACTGGGTGAGCTTTAAGGTCCCTTCCAACCCGAACCAGTGTGTGATATTTTAGTCAATGCTGGAAGCATAGAGCAGAAATCCAGAAGGGAGGCTTTATATGTGTCCACAGGTAGTGAATCTGAATATTTTATTCTTTCTCTGGACCTTAACCCTCCTTCAGTCTCAGTAAAAGCGCTGTGGTCAATCAGGTACTGGGTAAACAGATTCTAGAGCCACCAGTCTTCTGTTTTGCCTCAGTTGTATTTGTGTTTTCACCCCGTTATTCAAGTGAGCTACAACTTTTACACAAGCTGCAAACCGAATAACTCTTCTTTAGTTGGCTCAGTGTGTTTGCATCCAAATGAATTGCAGACAGTCATAACTCCAGATCAGACTAACTGCTCATATGAGACCAGTGCCTGATTTCTGTGTCTGGAAAAAAACATTTTCAGGCAAAGTTACTCCATGCTAGGACTTGGCCTACGTATAGCATCGTGCCAGGTCACAGGAAGCTCTCATTCCCCGTTCGGTGCATGCACCCTCACATCACACACGGCAAGTGCACACAACAAAGCAACACCAAGCACAGAACAAAAATGGAGCAGCAGTAAAACAAAGAGGAGCGACTCATGAAAAGCCCATTGATTTGCGTGACACCCGTTTTGTGTGGCAGCGTACAGCGCTGATCCGAAAATTCCTGTGCGTCACCAAGTTTTGAGAACAATGAGGACTGTCAATTCCAGCAGGTTTCACAGACCTGTCATTATTCTTCCATTGTCTTGATGCACTAAGTGGCATGCAGAGCGGGGTTTTGGCAGGAGTTCAGGAGTGGTCTTATAAAGAGGAATCGCGTGTCGCTACCTCACGCATGTTGTCATTTGGGATTAGAGTTTAGCCCAGCGCAAGCCCGTAGAAGCATGTCTGCCCCCATCTGAATGTACTGCATTTATGGTGCTCATTTATTAGTTCTCTCAAAGAAGATCTACAAGTACACATCACCACTTTTTGCCATTCTTAACTGCAAAAATGTAAAATCAAGAAATTGTAAATGTCTCTCTGTGTGTTGACTTAGGGTCTTCTGGAGAACTAGAACACTGCAGATTCCTTCTGCTCTGCCATGCTGTTTTGCCCCCCAGTTAGGAAGCAGCAGCACAAACACCCCACACTCCTCATCCTTAGGAACTGGCAGAGAGTGCCCCGAGAAGCTGTGGCTGCCCCATCCCTGGCGGTGTTCAAGGCCAGGTTGGACACAGGGGCTTGGAGCAAGCTGCTCCAGTGGAAGGTGTCCCTGCCCGTGACAGGGGCTGGAACTGGAGGGGCTTTGAGGTCCCTTCCAACACAAACCATTCTATGATTCTACAGCCCCTCTTAGAGACATGCCCCGTGAGGAGAAGCATGATGGGAAGAAAGATTGGTTTTGTATCAAGGAGGCTGAATTTTAAGTTCCTTATTGAGAATCAGAGGCCAAGTAACTGGACAGTGTTTTGTCCTCCGTTTGTACTCTTCCTAGGGTAGCATCATCTGCATGCATACCTCACCCAAATAAAGTTCCAGTACAACAAGGGTCATGGCATTCACTCTGAAAATGAAAATAAGAATTGCATTCTTGGCATTGGTAACTTGCAGAACCCATAAGTATTGCAGTAAGTCAGTGGCATTTTGAGAAGTGTGCAAGGCATAGATCACCTTTTTGTGGACTTCATACAAATTCTGGCCAATTTCACAGGTTAAGAATTCAGAGGTTTCAAAAAAGCCGTGTGAAAGTCAAACCTCAGAGGACACACATGACCTTCATAGAAACTGGAACTTTGATTAGCTGTGGTTTGGGCGTTTGTAACTCCTCTGTAATGCATAAAATCAGTCTTGTAATGGGGTGAAAAAGGAGATCTTTGTATTAATGCTAGCACACTGTCAAATTAATACATCAAATAATATACTCTTATCCTGAATTGGTGGACTGCTTTTATCAGCGCTTTTGATGTGGCAAAGAAAGTGCTTGTTCCATAGCTGCAAACCCAACTCTCTTAGTCTTCCCTTGTCTTTGAACTTCAGTTTCCTTAAGACTTGGAACATGGTGGTACAGAGAGCAGCTTTCACAGTGAGGTACTTCAAGATTCACATCCGAAGGCATATTAGAAACCACACAAAGGGATTTTCTTTTAGTTGAGGTTTTCAAATATCTGTTAACTTTCTGGCTTGACCTCTGGATTTGCTCCCAGTCTGCATTTAAAGAAAACGAATCTACCCACATATGGTTATCTCCAGCAAGATCAAAGCTGTCACCGGTGTGTGCTGTATCCTGACACTGGTGAGAGTGAAATGGATCTAAAAAAAACGGTGGGGGAAATGGTGAAAAGATTTGAATGAGTTCACATTTATAAAGACACGCACCCACGGATCTTGGGAGCGGAGGGAAGGCTTTCAGGATTAGCTGCAGCTCTTCTGTTTGGAAGCAGCAGAACGTTCCTTTGTTAGCCTCACCAAGGTAATTAAACAGGCTTGAAAACAAACAAAAATAGATCTGCTGGTTCTCTACAAATACAGCTCTGCCAGTACTTTGCTGTGGAAGTTAATAAGGTTCTAACTTTAGACTGGCTTTTCTGCCTGGTGCCTAAGGGAAAAGCGACTGCAAAGGATGATGTTATTCTGTGCTGCCTTTGGAGCCCCTCATCAAGGTGTGTGGTGTCTTTCCTAGTTCCCACCCTTCTCTGGCAAAGTGTAAGCAGCCATAGATTACCCCAGCTCCATTGAATACTTCCTGAAGGACTGCCATGACTGTCTGATAGGTATCTGCAGAGTGAGGAATGCAGCTCTTCTCATCTACTTGTGTTTCCTGCTGTCCTGTGTGAAAGCAGCAGAGTGGCTTTGCAGAGCCTGTCCATCTTCCATTTGGACACATGATGGGTATAATGCATAGTGGAGTCAAGGTGTGCATTTTGTTGCTTTTGTCACCACCACAAGGTTATCACCTCTGCATCTGATAATTCAGCGTGATGCTGTGCAATGTTGTGAATGGAAGAGACTTGCTGTGTAAGAAGGCTAATTCCCAGTCCCTGTATTTGACACACTGGGTTAAAATGTACTTGTGGCACTAACCACAGGGAAGGGAAGGACCACAGAATAACCAGTCTTTTCTCCTGACTCTCTCTGTGCCTTCACAAGAGATGTTCTCTCCCTGCTCCCCATACTCACTTTTGGTAGGGTGGAATGAAGCCATTTGGCTGTCAGAAGCTCTGCTCAGCTTTCAGGAAAGGGTTCCTCCCTTATGAGAGATTCTGTATGGTCTGTTCAAGCTTTTGAGGTCCTGCTTTGCAACCGCTACAGCTGCATAGAGGTACATGATGTCCATGAAATCTCTCACTTGTACATGACTAGCTGTTTTGTTGCATAGGGTAACAGGCAAAGGCTTGAGTTGGAAATATGTCTGATGCTTTGTGACTGCAATGAGAAGTTGCATTGTATTATATGTTAATAGTTGGTCTTGATTTTTTCTGCTTTTAAATGCCATTATAACACAGTTAAATATTTAATAGAAGAGTGAAAAATCCAGTCACAATTATTTCACAAATAAATTCCTTTGTTCTCACTTCCCAGCTTACCTTTTAAAATCCCCTATTTAAATTATAGCCCTATCTCAAATGGCAAGATAATGTTTTGGAGTTATGCTTAGAAGGTCTAAAGTCCCATTTTCAATTGCAAGTGGAATTATTCATTTCTAATGGTACAGAAGAGGCACAAGTGAATCTCGGAATCTGTTCTGCTTGTTCATGCACGACATTATGTATCAGCTCACCTTTGCATGCACGATCTCTGTCATTTGAAAGTCATGGGACCTCTGCTCCAGGCTGTATTTTGCACCAATCCCAATAACAGTTTTTACTGCTAAAGGTTCTAGCCCAGCAAATTTCAAGGATTTGAATTTGTATTTTATATTTAAGGTATAAGCTAGAAATGTCCAACCATGAATTTCTTTGGTGGAGTAAACATCAAGTGTTTCAGGCATATACAGATCTGAGCATTAACATTTGTCATTGATTTGGTAAGACAAACAATTGCTTGATATGTGTGAGATTTTGGGGGTTATAAAGCGCTTTGCTGCCAGGTTTCAACCAAGAAGGAAACAGACACCTTTCTAATTCTGTTAACTGTTACTGGTAATGAATGAAACCTGGCTTTTTGTCAGTGAGAGAGAGGCATGACAGATTTCTAATGTGGAAAGTATAGGAAAGGCCCACAGCTAATTATATGATTTTGAGCTTAAACACCAGAGCTCAGTTGCAGCTTGTTCCACAAGTTTGCCTGAGCTGTAATTTAAAGGTTTTATTGCACCAAAATCCCAGAAGTTATTGCAGTTTGCAGTAGTGGGCTGCCGAAAGATGATCAGTGTGTAGAGCTTGTGATTATAAAGAAATGTGCCCATTTCATCATGGTCTCCTGCACAAACAGGTACCTGGGCCTGAATCCAGATCCTTCAGATCATGCCCTTGATCTTGTGTCTTCATCATTGCCTCTGCATCATTAGTACTGGCAGGCTATGTAACCTAACGAGGGTATGGAGCATCTCTGAATGCCGCAACCCATTTGGAGCATCTATTGGTGGCCAGTGCCACAGAGCACCCATGAAAGGTGAATGCAGTAGGTTGTGTGGGTGGTGTAAACTCAAGAGCTGCTTAAAAGGAACACCAGTGCAGAAGGAGAAACCTTGATTGTGTTGAAACAAGTGCTAAAACTGCCATGGGTTTTAGGCTGGTCCCTAGAATCAAGGGGTTGTCTTCCTCCTGGAGTGATCAAATTGTCCTGTGAAATCAGTCAAAAGGCACCTCCTCCTAAAGACAGTTACAGATGTCAGAGCTCTATGTGAGGCAGTTGCAAATCAAGCAGCAACTGTCATTATCAGTATATAAATAAAGATGTTTGTTTCACCAGGGATAACAGCTTGTCACTTGCTTTGCTCTCAGGATACAGGAAGAAAGGAAGAGAAAGTACGTACTTGTAGCCAAGTTGGCTGCTACAGTCCAGCAACACAGTCAATCAAATCGCTTCCTCATTCCAAGTCATTCTGTAATAGCACTGATCTATCTCGCTGCCGTGCAATTGTCTCCTGTTGATAATTGCAGTTTTGTCAAAACAAGGCAGAGATTTTGCTGAAATCCTGCAAGCTCCTCTTACCAGCAGCGAGCAGTAGGAGAGCAGAGTAAGACTTCCTCCTTCTCACTGGTGCCTATAAATAGTCCATGCTAACCCTAACAGCCTCAAAGACGTAGGGAGTCTTTTTTCAAGAGAGAAGGATCCACTGTTTTTAAAGCCACGTTGACTCAGCAGAAGTAGATGTGTGCGGTTTAGATCATGCCAGGTTGATAATCAAGATAATCAAGCCCTGCTGTGAATGTTTAGCTCTTTAATTATGGCTGTACCGTTTAACCATTTATTTTAACCCTGCGGTAGAATAGCACCAGTCTTGGTATAACAGCCAGAAAGGAGGCTCTTGCGTTACCACAGAATCATAGAACCGTTTGTGTTGGAAGAGACCTTCAGAGGTTATCTAGTGCAGCCCTCCCTTCAGTGAGCAGAGGCGTCTTCAACTAGATCTGATTGCTCGTATATATTAGAACCAGAAATCATAGACTCATAGAATAGTTAGGGTTGGAAAGGACCTTAAGATCTTCCAGTTCCAACCCCCCTGCCATAATGTCTTATTTACAGTTTTTAAAATGTAGTTTTCTGTACCTCCGGTTTTTCTCTGTGTGTGAGAGAGGAGATAATCACCCAAAGTGCATTTAATTTATATCTAAGAATGGATTGCTTCATAACAGATTCTGTAGTTCTCCTTTGTGCTAAGCAGAACTAGTCACAGGAGCTGTCGTATGGATTTCAGTGGGATTGCTCCAATATGCAAGTGCTATGTGAGCGTGACTTGAGCTACTTCAAAGAGTGAGTGAAGTTTCTTAGGAAAGCTGAGACCCTTGGTCTTGGGGACAGGAGTCTTATTTTAATGTGACACTGCTACACATGCATCCAGTTAGGAATTACTGGAAAATCCAGATTGATGTAATAGCAGGTGATAACCAGAATGCTTGGCATTGCTGATGTAGGAAGAAAAATGGTTTGTTCTGTTATAAATAATCGAGGAATGCTTCACCTCTTGGTTTGCCCTGTAGTCCTGGAAGACTTCTCACTAGTACAGTTCACAGGCTCATCCCTGGAAATGTAAATTTCTGCAGCACACGCAGATCTCTGTATTGCCAGGTTATTTTTACTTTCCCTGTGATTCTAGGCAGACTTAAAAGGCTTCAAAAAACCATAGCTAAATTAATACATGTACCATACTGACAAATGTAGAAGTGAAACAAGGCTGTACAACAGCCTGAAGATGTTACCTACCGTTCAAGTTATTTTCCTGCTGGTATCAGTCTTGAGGAGGAGTTGCGTTTGAAAATATTGTACCCATAAAAAGGTATGAGCTTGAAAAGGAAGAAAAAGAGCATATTCCTACGGTTCTATGAGTTTTTTTCAGGTTGGATAGAAAGGGTGGTTGAACTGTGTGTGTTTGACAGCAGCAATTGATCACTTGAGATTCTGTCAGCTCTGCTCTTAATCCTGTGGTAATTCAGGATCTTTAACCACCAGTTTCTAAACATGATAATCCAAATGCACTGCTGTCAGTTGTGTTGGTCTCATCAAGAGCCACACTGGGCTTTCTGGCCTTTAAATAGTAAGTGGCTTAGCCTAGCAGCCAGCTAAGTGTTGTCAGCTTTGATTTTAAGTGAGTTTGGCCTGTCTAATGGTTGGTTTCAGTGTAATGCTTAGATGTCATACTTTCCTTTGGGTCTTTTGAGGATGGCCTTACTGCATGACGAAAATCATCCCTGCTGAGGAATCCCACCCTTGGCAAACCTTAAATTAGCATTATGAAAAAGGGCTTTCCTGTGCAAGCTGTTCACTTTGCAGTTCACTGTTTCCCCAAGTGCTTTGCGTTAGTAAGGCTTGCCATGCCACAGGGCATAAGAGGAAACACCTCATGGTAGCCATCAAAGAGTTTGTTGAAATATCAAGCAGATGTCCTACTCTACATGTTCTAGACCGCTATTAGGAAGAACAAGAAAGGGAGCCAGTTCTTGGCCATATTGCTGAACAAGCCCTTCCTCCCCCAACTGCTGTTAATGAACCTTCAGAATTAGGCGGATCTCTTTTTAAATACTAAATCATATGGACTTACAGTCCTGTCAGTTTTATTTTAGAAATTCATTCCTAAGATAAAGGCATTTAGAGGCAGAAGTACCAAGATAATGCTATAAAGCATTTCTGGACATCTATATTCTAGATCATTTTCAAGGTGCCTTCTAACTAACCAATACTAGTGGTCCTGTTTCAACAGTGTGTTAGGAATTAGGCTGTGGGTGTTAATAGATGCTGTCCAGTAGCTTTTCATTGACATCACTGGGCACTCCGGTTTGCTCCCGTTTACCCTTTGAGAGGTGTAATAAATTCTATATTGGCAAAATTAATAACTCCTGCTGTCTTCCATCATGTAGAGTGGCAAGAGATGGTCTCTTCTGGAGGTCTTCAGGATACTGCCTTAAACCCAGGAAAATTAGTAAAGGGACTTGTCTGTAAAGCTCTGGAAAGGTGAACCAGAGCTGCTGTGTCATGGGAAGGCTTGCAGGTTAACTTCTTGGGGAGGGAGGAATGAGGGAACCCTCAAGAGAAGGAGAGAAGTAGAGAGAACAGGCCATATTTATTGTTTTGGAGACAGTAGGTAGGTCACCTTCAAATAGGTGTCTGTTACAGGGGTATTGTTTCTACAAGTGCTGGGATAGGAAAAGGTATTTGAGTAATTTCTGTGTCATTTACATTTTCCTGTGCTTCCAGTTACATTGGGATGCTTTAATCCATCAAAACAAATTAAAGACAGTGTAACATCTTCCCCGTGTTGGCCAAATAACCATCATCTTCAAGGAAGGCAAGATTGGAAATAGAAGAAGCTACCAAAAAATGTGTCCCTGAGTATGAAAAGTGCGGAGTCCTGGGATGCTTCTGCTGTTAATGCTTTGCCTCTCCACCTCCATTTTTGTTTTTCTAGCTTAATAGTGGCAGCTGATACAGTAACGGGCTACTGCACAGTTTTACACCTAAGGTACACAGCCATATTTAGAACCTGACAGTGTTCCCTTTCTGGAATAGGAGCACTGCTTGCAGCCCACAACTGAAACAATTGGCTATAACACAGAAAGCTGCTTCATTAAAGAAAAAATGAAGCTGTTCTTCAGCTTACAGCTACGTCTTAGAAGAGCACTGTTCAAGTAGACAGATGACCAAGCCTCAGAGTACTTAACCGGATCTTATGAAGTTTGAGAGTATAAATTATTTAAATTAAAAGTCATTTGAGACAATAGAAGAAAGGGCTCTGACAGCAGCAGAGGGAGCAGAATAGAAATGGTAATACTGCTGTATGTACTTGCTTGCACTAAAACCAGCAACTGAAAGGAGGAATTTGAACTAAACTCTATGAACATCCTTATAGGTCTTAGTAATGGATTGTTCTGTTTCTCTTGACCCTTTTTTGGGGCTTATATTATTCCCTTGTGTAGCTCAGCTGAGGATAATGAAGATGCCCCTGGGTACCAAAGTAGCCCTTGGGTTTCACCTACAGAAGTCTGAGCCTCTATTCTTCACTGTATTTTCAGGGAGTTTTGTTTATGTTGGATTAATCAAAATCATCCTCTCTATTCCCCAATCTTATATACTCTTCTGTGTAGAATAAAGGAGGTTCCAGTGCCTGGCCTCTCTCAGCCTATCCATGTCTATTCAGAGACATAATGGAAAACTCTGATAATGGGGGGGACTTAATAACCCTGTTATGTTTGTGAGCAAAAAGCCTCATGTTCTGATAGAGCTGACATGGGCACCATTTATAATGTGAGGGAATGTTGCTTGTGTTTCTAGAGCCATTGGTATTGCTTGCATTAGACCAGAAAGGCAGAGTCTTTTTTGCTGGAGGTGAAAGCAAGGCATTAAACGATCTGGTTGTCCTGAATTTGATCTCGGGTAGATAGTCTGAAATAGCCAGTTCCAGTTCCTAGCTGTTAGATTTTTAAAAGGTTTCAAACCGGATGCTTTTTTCTTAACATTTACATACATTACTGTCCACAAATAGTACCGGTTTGGGGTCCAAAATCTGCTTTATCCAGTGTGAGAGACGGATTGGAAAGTGGTCCAGTGTTGCCCTATTGTTCTGAGAATTTTGTCCACAATAACCTTCCTCTTTCTTTTTTACCTCGCTCATCTTTTATTCCCACATTCTTCTTTCTGTCATTCCAATGTGCAGGTACCACACAGTGGGCAAGCAGAGGCTGGTGCTTTGCTGCGAGTCATCAAAAGCAAAATAGCATTGAGAGAGAGGGGAGCTGTCCTCTTGAGAGCAGAGCAAGAAAGCATTTGGCTCCTTTACCTCAGTGCCATGAAAACTGGGTGGAACCAGCTAAATCTGCCCTTCCCCTGCCCCTTTTCTTTAACTCTGTATGAATTGAGGTTTAAGCTGGATTTAAAATAGCCTGTGTATATTGATTTATTTCTTCACAAATCAGGAGTCTTGGCTCATCTGGCTTATCGTAATCATTTCAGTTCAGTGTTCAGTAACAGCAGAGACAGGGGTCTTTTTGTCATGGACTGCAATGGATGGCTTCTGACAATGTGGAACTCTTCAGAGGTATGGAAAGCACCATTGTACTGAGAAAAGTTTTCTTATGGTCAAAACCAGCCTGTGAATGCCAAAAGTGAATTTACAGGAGGTGCTTTACACATACCAGGGATGTTTCTGATGGCCAGGCTGTGTGCTGGTCCTTTGCTGCTGTAAATGTTGAGTTACTTGACTGTTGTTGGATTTGTTTTGCACTGGTCCTAGAGAATGCTGGTTAATACAAATCATTTTGCATTGCAACACTTGACCGAGGCCTGTAATCATGCCACTGCTTCAGCTGTGTCTAATGGAGAAGTCCCCAGATTAAGCAGAGTGCTTAGGGTGAGGAGTCCCCTTTTTGCCAGCTGTGAGGCTGAAACCAGCTGCATTCTGAAATCTGAAAGAAAGAATCTGTGAACTGCTTTATAAAATGGTCTCTTCTTCATTACCCTAATCTCATAAGTATGCTGAAGGCTGCAATCAGCCTTTTTCCCCCTTTTTCTTTTAAATCAGACACAAGTGAGGAACAGAATAATGTATGTTGAACTGAAAAGGATCACTTGGGTCATCCAGGTCCCATCCCTGGAACTCAGTACTAGACATTACAGCAGAGGAGACCATTAAGCTTCTGTTCCATCTGTTTTGTTACATGCTTCAGAACACATATCCCAGTGCCCTTTAGGCCATGTAGGTCTATATGGAGAGCTAAGTGGCCTGTATAATGTGCCAAACTCCAGTGTAGTTCTTAAACTCAGCTTACATTTTCTCATTACTATTTCCATGAGGTTTCTCTTCTTTTTAAAAAGTGTTCTTATTGCTGTGACCTCTTGTCAAAGCTTAACGAACGAGGCATGGCTTCACCAGCAAAGGCTTGGGACAGGGGCACTGTTTGCTTTCTGGTAGGATAGGACGTTTATCTGATTGACACAGAGCAGTAACTTGGTGGTAGTTAGACCACATCTGGCAAAGCACAATAGCCAAATGGATATTGCAGATATGCAACTTGGTTAATAATGACAGGCTGAGCTGGGCTGGTTCAGCCTGGAGAAGAGAAGGCTTCTTAAGGGGAGACCTTGGAGCAGCTCCAGTGCCTAAAGGGGCTGCAAGAAACTGGGAGAGGGGCTTTGGACAAGGGATGGAGGGACAGGCCAAGGGGAATGGCTTTAACCTGCCAGAGGGGAGACTGAGATGAGCTCTTAGGCAGAAGCTCTTCCCTGTGAGGGTGCTGAGGCGCTGGCACAGGGTGCCCAGAGGAGCTGTGGCTGCCCCATCCCTGGCAGTGTTCAAGGCCGGGTTGGACACAGGGGCTTGGAGCAAGCTGCTCTAGTGGAAGGTGTCCCTGCGCATGGCAGGGGTTGGAGCTGGAGAAGCCTTGAGGTCCCTTCCAACACAACCCAGGCTGTGATTATCAGCTCAACGTTCCTGTTGTCAGTCACAAAGAATAACAGTGGGCACCCAGTGCAGGAGACAAAACCAGAAACTTCTCCCCACACACCAAAAAAATCTGTGAGCCTTTTGTTTTCAGGGGATGTTAAAAATGTCACTTTTAATAATTGGGTGTCTCTGCCTTGTATGTGACGTCCCTGCTTTGCACACCAGATGAAAGTCACATCTGTGGCTCCCTTTGTCTAATGAGCATTTTCCTGCAGGCTCTCTAATACTTCTCTTGGGGGGAGTTCACAGACCTTATCTAGGAGGAGGAATTACTTTGTTGTGGCTTTGACATGCTCTTTAAACAATTCTCAGAAAACCATCTGAAACCACATTATATGGAGAGGTTTCTTTTTGTGAGTCTCGGTGGAGTGAGTAAGAGTGAGAAATTTCCCTGTTCCTGTCTCTGGCTTTGCTGTTTCCTCGCCCAGGGCTGGGAAGCTGGTTAATTCATAAGGATGGCAATTAAAACAAACAAAAGCAAATCTAAAAGACTTTTTGCTGCTCTTCAGGGTCTTTATTCACCTGTTCTCGTCATCATTTACATAGCTCCCAGCCTGGCATGTATTTAAGTGATGTCCTAATTCCATTGGTATTTGCTGTACAGATCACAGAATACATTCCTCGCCTGTTAGAATAATCCTTGTTCTTTAGCCTGCTATTGAAAAACACGTTGTTCCTGCTTTAATCCCTGCTTCCTCCAGCCCTGTCCTGTGAGCTTTTGTGGGATAGGCATGTTGCTAGCTGGTGGTGTTGCAGAGTGCTGACCTAGTAGGAGCTGATCACTTAGAATTGAGCCCAAGGTGCTCTCCAGAGCTGGTTTCGAGCCCTGAACCTGTCAGTGATTTATGGTAGCTGTTACACTCTTGCATTAGCTGAAAAGGAGAGGGATGCAGATTTAGGATGCTGTGTTTGGTCACTGTTTTCAACAGGACTTTATCTCTGGTTGTGGAAGAACTATTCAGATTAGACATTAGGCAGAAGCTGTTCCCTGTGAGGATGCTGAGGCGCTGGCACAGGGTGCCCAGAGAAGCTGTGGCTGCCCCATCCCTGCCGGTGTTCAAGGGCAGATTGGATACAGAGGCTTGGAGCAAGCTGCTCTAGTGGAAGATGTCCCTGCCCGTGGCAGGGGGTTGGAACTGGAGGAGCTTTGAGGTCCCTGCAACACAAACCAGGCTGGGGTTCTGTGTTCCTATTTTCAGGAAATTGACTGTTGAAAGCTCTGTGAGAACATTCCTAGGGAGTGACAGCCCTTGGGTAGCTGTGACACTGCCTCGCACTGTCCTAGCAGTGTAACCCAGCCACTCACCTGAAGAAGCTGGGACAGAAACCAGAGGTTAGTTCCTCCTCATCTCTTTCAGGCATGCCTGTAGTTTGGTGATGCAAACAGCAGTCTGCCAGGAGCCAGGCTTGAGATCACTGGTGTGTTTCATTCCTGGGACTCAGCTGTAGAATTCAAGTTCAGTTTCAAAGGCAGATGCGCTGAAACATCATGTTAAAACTCATGCCCTGCCTGAAAACAGTGGTCATGGTTACAGCAGTAACAGCAGAGCCTCCTTTCCAGAAGGAAATGTTTTGGTTGTTTTGGGGGTGAGGATGCCTGGGCTTTTGGTAACAGTAAATGTCAGCTTGGTGCTGGCAGGGAGATGCCATGCTGCTGCTGCTGGAACAAGACAGAGGAAATGGGCTCTTTAGGTTTGACATCCTGCTAGCGTTTTGGAGGGTCCCCAAGGCCCCATGGAAACCAGATGCATTCCTGCTGCAACAATTACCGTAACCAACCCTTGCAGGAAGGGAACGTTTAAGGGGTTGGGGGATGCGTTACAGTATTTCCTTTCGGAAAATCCCCCTGCTGACATGAAAACCAGCAGGGTAACAGCAAAGATGAATTGCAGATTTTGACAGCGCCGACAGGTAAATATTGGCTTTGTGCAAACACGTTCCTATAAATAACCTGTCTGCTCAAGGAGCTCCCCAGATGGCAGCAGGGCTGCTGGGGTATGGATGTACCCACTGTGCTCCGTGCAGGAAAGCACAGCTGTCAGTTTTGCTGTTCTTCTGAGGGTTGCTTCTGCTCCTGCTGAGAGCTCCGTGCCTTGTTCCCCGTTTCTCTTTTAGCAAGCCAAGACGAAAATTAAGGGTCCAAAAGAAAGAAGTTGAAAGAAAAACCTGCCAAAACAATAAATGAACAAGTGCTAAGAGTAACTACAGAAGGTGCAGTATGTATGTATACCATACACCAGAAGCCAGCAAGAACCTGTCTCTCTTGCGCAGTCTCAGGTAGTTTAACACAGGAGAGCTTTACAGAGGTGCAGGAGACCATGGGGGGGCTTGAAGGGCAAGGAAAGTTTATGAGGGAACCATAAAGTGTTTGCACATCCAGTAACAGGCAGAGGTAGAGTTGAGGAGAAGAACCTGATGCTCTCTTCTGGGAGGCCTTGCATGCAGATGGAGGTTGTGCCAAAAATCCCTAGCAGCTGGAGGTGACTTATAAGTAAGTGCCAACCAAATAGGCAAACGCTTCAGATTGTCCTGATGAGCTTTTTGGCTTGAATGACCCATTTGAGGGCAGTCTAAATCTCAGGATTATGTTTTTCAGACAGTAGAGTGCAACCGCCATCTCATTAACAAAAATGTTGATTTACAGGCATAACATCTGGAATTGCTTTGTAAAGAGACATCTTAGATGGGCTTTATAATCTCAGCTCGGTAGCAATGTCTGCCTGTGGTGCAGGTCCACTCGAAGGACTCATCAATAGCAGAACTGGGGCAGACACAGCATATGCCATTTGAAGGTATTTTTCTGCTGGTTTTCTGTGTAGTTTCTGTGTCGTTACACAATCAACCCAGACAATGGAAGTTCTGTCGCTATAGCTACATCTGCATCAGGGATTTTGCCCAGAATTACTGGGTTCAGCTTTTGGCTGTTGATTTGCTTTGTGTGGTGGCTTTGGGCTTCTGTGTTTGATTTGTTTGGGTTTTTATTTATAGTTAGCTTGCATAACTGAAATGGCCAGAAATTAAGAAGTAGAGATCTGGAGCAGATGAAATAGATGGTCATGTTGTTGAGGGTGGGTTAATTTATGTGTTCATTTTGTGGAGTTTGGGTGATGTGAGCTGCATTTGCGTTCTCCTGAACTTGCTGTGAACCCTGTCGGCGATCTGGCCATCAGTTCCTCCTGGTGCTTGCACTTAATGGCACCTTTCAGTGCTTGCGTGGATGGTGGCCTAGAGCCATTCATTTGTTGTCTGTGAGGGTGCTGAGGCGCTGGCACAGGGTGCCCAGAGAAGCTGTGGCTGCCCCATCCCTGGCAGTGTTCAAGGCCAGGTTGGACACAGGGGCTTGGAGCAAGCTGCTCTATGGAAGGTGTCCCTGCCCATGGCAGGGGTTGGAGCTGGATGAGCTTTAAGGTCCCTTCTACACAAACCAGGCTGGGATCCTATTATTTCTGCCTGAGTTTTAAACGTTTACAGGAAAAGAAAATTCAGTCAAAGGCAAGTATAACTGCAGAGTTATGTGCTTACGGAAAATTCAAACTTGACGTGGTTCTGTCTCAATTTTGGCAAAAATGAGAGTTGCCAAATGAGAAATTATTTTACCCAAGGTAGACCAAGAGTCTTTTATGGGAGAAGATCAAGAAAAAAGAGGGCTGTGAAAATACTTCAGATTCTTTTGGTAATAATTGTCATTGCTTTCAATATTACTGAAAGTGATTTCTGTACAAACTAGATAGTTCATAAGGAGTAGGGCATTAGAAGTTGTCAAGGGGAGACTTCTGCCTGAGGTACAAGGTGTTACTGGGCTGAAGGAGCTAGATGCTGAACAGCTTTTGAAACGGTGCATATCTCTTTCCTTCATTTTTCTAGAAGCATTTTTAAACATTGAATAAGCAACCTCATGTATATCTTGTAGGACAAGTTACGTTTTTCCATCCAAAGCTGTCCTTTTCCCATAGTAAAACCCCACTTTGATTTGCAGAAACAACAGCCAGAAAGAATCTTGGCTTCAGAGAGTTGTAGGTTAATCAATTCACAAATACACAAGGACAGGTCAACAAGCTGCTTTGTGTCTGTGTGTGTGTGCTGTTGCCCATTGTGGTTGTAACTGAGCCCCACACAACTCATGCTGATGCTAAGGTACTCCAGTGTCCTACTGCCATCCCTGTCAGCTTCTCCAGAACTTTTAGTCCCTCATCTTCCACAGCTAGATGCATGTGATGAGCTATGCAAACTACAAACTGATCTGAATGTGACATGCAAAAGGTTTCAGTGCTGAATACATTTCAAGTGTTTTGTTGGTTTACCGGTTACACAAATGTATTGATTTAATAGAAATACTTAATCTAAAGCTGTCTCTGAAATCGGAAAATGGACTCTGTATTTCGAAACCTCATTTCTTATGTCACAGAATCAACACAGGAGGAGGGGGAAACAGGGCATCCTGTAAGAGTATAACATGATGTGATGTCAGTTGTCACTGCCTTGTACCAGTGACCTTGTACTTTGGTGGCTTTTAGCTGCCATTGCCTTGCTCTCTCATTTGAAGTCCAGTGCATGGCATTTCCATTGTACTGTTATTGCAGTCTTTTTTCTTAAACCTGACCGGGGGGAGGGGGGAAAGAGAGGGAAGAGCTGCGTGTTCAAAGAAAGCCGCATCAAAGTATTGCCAGCAGCCGGGCAAAACTTGAGCTGGTATTACTTCTGATGAGCATGGCTGGTGATGAGCGCTGCTTACAGGGCCAGCCACCTGCCTGTCTCAGGATGTTCATGGCAATTGCAGAGTTCTCTGAGGCCTCTTACTTTTTAGGAGATGTGTTTGTGTTTTCTAGTAGATGTTGGTCAGTAATACAGAGCCAGCAGTGCTGGATGCAGTGTTACCATAATAGCTATCTCTGAAGTCATTTGGAATTACAACAGTAAGTTTGATAGGAGCCTTGGAAAGGTTACACAAGAACATTAAATAAACTTAAAAGGTAGAATGTAATCTTCCACACTTGATTTAGTTACCTGAAGAATCTAAAAAGCCTGTCCACAGCATATTTGCCTGTGCTGGTGCAGAGCAGTTATTGGATTTTAGGTTGTCACTGTTCCTTTTTTAAGTCATTAAAGTTCTCTGAGTCTGTGAGATCAGAATAACTAAAAGAGGGAAAAGTGGATAATTTTCATTGTGATCTCTTTCAGGTTAAGCTCTCACAACTGAAGGGACTGTTTAAGTTGCCAATTAAAAAAACCCACAACTATTATCCATTGACGGTACAATATTGCATGAATGAACATTTAAATTGCACAGTGTGTGTGCGCAGTAGCATACATGTATATACGTTAGTAACAGACCTGTACATCCCCAGTAGTATTTCCCTGGGACGATGAGTTTTCCTATCTGTCAAAACATGCCACACAATACAGTAAGCTAATGTTTTTCTGGCTTAATCACTGATCTGCCTGTGTATTGGTAAATATGTTGCCATGGGCACTGTAATAGCAGAACTGAGATGAGCTTTCGCCTGGTTGGAGCTGAAAATGCCTATTTTTACATTCAGTACCCACTTGCTCAATCACAAACGAGGATAAGAGGATAAAGCAGCACACAGTTCCACTGCCTCTGTAAAATTTAATTATAGAACCATTTTTCATACGTGCTTTTCAATATCCAGATATTTACTATGTGTTTATTATTTCGACAAAGCTCTGTTGGGCTTCACGTTTCTTCATCACCAGATTGTTTTGAAAAGTGCAGTCCCCTACTTATGATCAGGAAGGAGAAATGACATCCCTTTCTTCACTCCAACATGCACAACACCCATTTTGTCCCCTTATTTAACATTTAATTCCTTCACTAAAGTACACCATGCTTCCAGAATGCTGCATAATAAGTTCTTTATTTGTGCAGATGTAAATCCCAGGCTGACTCTTGTCCCTTATTTGCTTTTTTGAAAGAAGATAAAGCTATGTAAAGGGAACGTCATTATGGTTTAGTTGGTAAGCATGGGCAGTGATCAGTCTTTAACCTACATTTCTGATGTGTAGTGTGCTCTTGCCCTATATCTGGGTAATTAAAGGCAGAAACATTGGAGTAGGTTGACCTCTTTTTAGCATGCTCACTCATTTAAACATAAACGAAATACAGATACAAATCTTGAGTTGAATCCTAATAGTATGAAAGAAAAAAATGCACTAAAGAAAAGATTTAGGCACAGTGTCTGATACATGAAGTTATTTGGAAAGTATATAAAGGGCATATCTAGAGTCTGCTTTTAAGTCTTTTGGGTTTCTTGTGTAATAGTTGCTCATGGACAAGATTATGCAACTACAAGTTTCATCCTACAGCCTGTATCTGTTTCAGAAGGTGTTTTTGTCAAATTTGAGCTGAGTTAACAAATCATCCTCGCAAGCTGACTGTCTCTGAATGCTCCAGAGAGTTCAGCTAAGTCTCTAGGGGTAAGTCTTCAGCCTATGGGTGTTCTGGAGACGCTGACCTCCAAGGAATGCATGCAAAACCATAGGCACAGCACTCCCTCATGATGCCTTTTCTTTCCCTGACAGTGGTGCTGTATTGATGTGTTGAGGGACATGTAGGTACGTAGCCTCTATTAATACTAACAGTCTTTAACAGGAGAATACAAGCCTGTAGGATTCAGTGACATAGTTTGCCATATTACTGTCAAAACTACAGATTTTCCCCATTGAATATTACTGCCAAGGTAAGATTTTTGAGAAAACTTGTCTAAACTAAAATAAATTAATGACTTGAATTATTTTAAAGTATTTTAGTTTGTTAGACAGTAAGTCTAGGCAAAATAGAAAAAGGAAGAAAGAAATTATTGGAGATACTGTATTGAACATACAGGAAACCTGGAGAGGGGCTTTGGACAAGGGCCTGTAGGGACAGGCCAAGGGGAATGGCTTTAACCTGCCAGAGGGGAGACTGAGATGAGCTCTTAGGCAGAAGCTCTTCCCTGTGAGGGTGCTGAGGCGCTGGCACAGGGTGCCCAGAGAAGCTGTGGCTGCCCCATCCCTGGCAGTGTTCAAGGCCAGGTTGGACACAGGGGCTTGGAGCAAGCTGCTCTAGTGGAAGGTGTCCCTGTGCATGGCAGGGGGTTGGAGCTGGATGAGCTTTCAGGTCCCTGCAACACAAACCATTGTGTGATTCAATGATTTCTAAAACCAGTCTGATACTTTAATTCCGTTATTTCTTTGGAAGTCTGATGTCAGTAGCGATACTTAATTTTAAAAACTAAAAATTTAAAGAAGGAGCCTTTCTAGAGGAGGAAATGGCAACGTCCCTTTGTCCTGCAGTGATGTTTTCAAATGGCTGTCCAGCCAACTCTGAGGTTTTGGTGTTTCGAGAAACACTCACTGTGTGTAACTGGCTCCGAATTGGTGCATATAGCAACAGCATGGAACAAAAGATGTTCACACCTCTGGGAAATGGGGCCTAAGTGGTCACTTTTTCAACAGCTTCATCAGCTGGCAAAGCCAAACATAGCTGTCCTTTGAATGTTTAATAGCATTGAGTTTTTGGGGTGAAGTCCAGAGGGCAATATTCTGTAGTGTAAAGGCACCATCTGAACGATGCAGTGAGTGTTTCACACAGCTTGGCATGCATTTGTTCATCCGCTTAAGTTTAGGTTTGTTTGAGTTTGCATGTCATGGATTTCATAGGTGTGTTCTGCAGCATTCCTTATTTTTAATCCTGAGTTGTTTGTGTGTTATTTGAAGGCTTTCAGGGAGTCTTTTATTCTACAAAAGGGAAGTGCATTGAAAGGCTTCAGTTGAAGACTTGAAAACTTTAGGAAAAGTAGTGAAAATATTTGGGCGGCAATGTGGAGCCTCAGGAAAGGTTTAATAATTTCTGGTGAGAGGTGGCTAATAGGGATTTTGGCATAACAGGAAATCAATGTAAGTTATCACCCAGATGCCAGAAAATGTTTGTCCCTTTGTTCACAGGAAAATGTGCAGCAGGCTTTTTTCTTCCAGTTCTCAGTGTAATGTTTGCAGAACTCCTTGAACAGTAAATTATATACGCATAGAGGAGTCACAAAGGCTTTTTCCTGGGCTGCAGCATGGAGAGGTTCAGGTGAGCAGATTTTTCTTTCAGCTTTTCGGCTCCTCTGTTTCTAGCACAGCTTTTGTCAGAGCATTGAGGTGCTAATACACGGACTTCTAGGACATCCTGATAAAAACCCACTGTATTCAATAACCTCTCCGGACGGATGACTGCAGACGGTGTTCTCTGGCCTCACTTTATCTCTTGATCATACTCTTTGTGAGGCATGGGGGCAGGTCTTTCAGATTGGTCTTTCAGAAGTTAGGTGCTAGCTTCTAGAGAGCTTTAATGACCAGGGCCAGGATTTCAGATATGTGAAGCTTTACACCATGAACTGAACCAATTCAGCTGATTCTTGTCTACTGGCTCCTTTGAGAAGCTGGGTGAGCAGTGCCCAGCTTTGATGTTCATTCCTTCCTGCTGCAGTCAGCAGACATCACACTGGTGGATGGCAGAGATGGTCCTACCCCACCACCACCCCTATTTGTTTTAATACTGCTTTTTGGAGAATTAATTGGAAATAGGGAAAACATTATTCTCTGTTAATTTTCTTGGTAGAACTTGGCATCCTTGGAATCTCAAGGCGAAGGGGTTGGGATTTTCACAAGGACATACCTTATTTCTGTGCTGTCTGTAATTGCTTGAAGCCCAAGAGAGGCCAGGGAGGAGGTAACTGTTTGACATTCTCAAAAGACAAAAAAATACAGATTTGTAGTTTCATTCAAAGTTTAAATAACAGAATTATAGATCAACTGCATTTATAATTTATATATTTATATGAATTTAACCTAGCAGGCAGGATTAATTATTTGATTGCATATAATAATTCCACGTACTATTTCTGTTTTTGCTTCACCCATTTAAATTACTTTTGCCCAGGTACTATAATGGAAAACAGGTTTATAATAGAAACGGTTGAAAACAATTTGTTGTATTTGAAATACACCTCACAGTATGGTTCCTCATGTTCCTCTTTGGAGTCACGAAGTTCCTGTTTACCAGGCTATGTAGTTTTTTTGAGGCATGAGTAAATAATGTGTTCAGCGTTCTCATGGCGGGGGGTGTTAAGATTCTTCTTTTCACACAAACACAACCACACATACAGACATGCACACACACACTTCGCTTTCTTCCTCCTTACAAAGTAAATGTAAAATTATTCTGTTATTACAGTGTTTTTCAGGATGTTTTTAGTCACATCTGAATAAAATCCTGATCTTTCAGCCATAGTCTTTCATTACAGCTTAACCAGATTTGAAAGAATTAAATGCTTGCCAGAAATTATGTCCTAAACCACATAATCTCAAGTATCATGAGCTGATGGAATATTTATTCAGGTTTACTATTAAAGATGGATCACTTTGCTTTGGAAAATAATTATGAAATATGAAATGCCAAAGTGGTACTAGAAACTCATCAGACAGAAACCTGACAGAAGCTAAATGGTACAAATGCAGACTTGGAGGGTAGTTCAGAACATTAAAGCAAGATTCAGTGTTTCCTAGGTTTATGCACTTAACTGAATGTAGGCTTTTTAATGTAAACGCAGGTATTTGAATTCAAATGGTCTGATGGAGGCAAGGTGACCTTAAAGATGGCCAATGAGCTGCTCTGCACCTCTGGTAAACTGAGCCATAGTTTTAATGTGTATGTATATATACATATATTTCTATATATATGGTCTTAAAATAGACTGGGGAGCAGGGTCTTTGGCACTTGACATCTGTTGCCTCTGACCTACTTCTGTGTGCTTCAGTTATAATTCTCATGCATGGAAACAGGTGAATATGGAGCTCAGTACTTAACCAAAGCTCGTTATGACTAGTGAAAACTGGGTGAGGATGGAGCCTGTACACACTGGAGCCAAATTAATTATTTAGTTGCTGTGGTTTTGTACTGATTCAGTTAAATGTTTCTGGTTCCTACCCTGAACATTTGAATGGTATACACTGATACTCCAAATTCTCATCCTATGCGGAGAGAGTATTCAGTTACTGCTACAGATCCCCTTTATATACCTGCCTCATTTCTTATTTAACCTACTTATACCTCCTCTCCTTCAGCAGTGTGGTAGCCAACCATTAGACTGTGGGTAACCAAGATAGATGATGGGGTTTCAATCGCCTGGAGCGAGGAGGTGCTTTTGAAATACTACTGTGAGAGTTTTTGTATTACACTTTTATAAGATGAGGAAATCTGTAGTGCTGCATCATGCTGCCTCACTCTGCTTTGGTTCTGGGTTTTCAAAGGGCTGGTAGGCTTCTATGTAAGCCACTTTTATGGCAGAGGATGTGTCTCTTTCCCAGGCTCCTGGAGTACTGTTGAAGTCATTGTAGGAGCTAAACCTAAACTTTGGTGTCCAGGTCACAATATCTGTACAGACCTGGCAGATGTGACATAGCTGCTATAGGTGCTCCCAGTGCTCCTGTGGTGGTAGCTGGGAGTCACAGGCAGATTTTGTGAGTCCTATAAACTCTTGAAACCTAACCCCTTTTAACAGTTTCTCCTGGATTGTTATGGATTGATATGTGCTCTTGGCAACATCAGTTTCTGCTGTCTTTAGCACATCTGACATTATCGTCAGTAAGACCATCTCTGGAGCACTATTACTACTGCTCCTGTGATTACTCTGGAGGACAGATATAGTTTTATTCAACAGTAAACTCGTAAGGTTGTTGTCTCCTGTAGTCTTTCATGGAGTAATCTGCTGGCTGTCATATTCTTGCGGAAGAAAAGGACGTACAAAACTCAGATTAACAGCTGACATGTTGGCAATGAAAAGTTAACTGTAGGGAATCTGTCGCTGCCAAGCTGCAGAGAATTAGCTGTCCACATCTAAGATCAGAAGAAAATTTGACTATAATTACTTGGAGCATGTTGAACTTTTCCATCGAAGGTTGGCAAAGGATGCAGGTAACAGAGTATAAACTCCCTGGCGTTTGGCTTGCTCTATAAGGTGACTTTATGAGATGAGAAGTCATTTTGAAGCTCTCCTGTGCTATTTATAAGTATGTTGTGATGATTACTGCCCAAGTCATTCTTGCATTCCTCTGTGGGTTCTAGAACATCTGTTCTTAACAGATTGCGTGTACCTTTTTACAAAGCCGCAACCTCTTCTTTTACCTACAGAAAATAGCAGTATTTGTGCAGATCTCCAGGCTGAGAGATTAATTTTTGGATGGCTCTTTCATCTTGCTGGGGAGCAGGAGTATCTGGCAAATGCGATAAAGTCATTTTCTGTAATTTAGCAAGGATTACTAGAAGCGGTTGTATCAGAATCTAAATGCTTCTGGGAGACTGCTGAAATGCAGTAGCCATCCACTACGTCTTTTCCAGTCCAAACAGATAACAAGCTATGGGTTTCTATATGGTAGTGAAACAGTACTTACAAGTACTTGGAAAGTTCTGATAAGCACACATACCAACTAAGCAAAGAGGCCATTGGAAAGAAGATTTTAAAAGACCTCAAACAGCAACAGAATATGATAGCAATGAAAAATGCAGCACTGTCCTTTAAACCACCCATTCTCTTGGTCTTGCATTTCATATATGCACTTTTCTTATGGTCCCATTTAGTGGTTATAAACTTCAGGGCTGCAGAATTTTGCTATGATGTAGCATAATTACTTGGTCTTAGCTAAATATGTCCCTATTAAGTTGAATTTATGCTAATTCTGTCCCAGTTAAACAGCAGACAGTGTTATTGGGTGCACCACTAAATTGCTTTCCTAAGAGACATTCCATTAAATAACTGATGCACCCAAAGTGGAATATAATGAATTACATTTTTACTTAAGCTTAATATGTTTTACATCTGTAATCAGGATAGAATCGTGTGCGCTGTGGATGACAAAAGACTTCTTGGGTCCTCAGTGAGCTTGGAACATATCGTGTGATTTGAACAGATGACTTAAATAGCATAGGCTAGTTCTCCCATTTGTCTTGGAAGGTGATTCCATAGCTTGAAATGATTTTTCTAGTATTTAGCTGGAATGTTACTTTCTCCTGTTTTCATTTCTATCTTCCCAGTTCCCCTTGCAGATTACTTATGTGCCAAAAGCATTTGGACACCAATCTATCCCAATAAATGTCTTTAATCATCTGGATAGTTTCACTAAAACCAGGATGTCTGGGTGAATTTGACTGTAAAATTAGCCCTTTGGTTCATTAAGGATTTGAGGTGCTTGTTCCTCCATTCAGTGACAGCTCTTCATTCCAGCTGGATCCAGGAGGAGCATTGTCCTCTACTCTTATTTCAGGTATTGGTAGAACTCACGGGGAGAAGAAAAAGGAAGCAGAAGGTACTTTATCAATGATGTATTAAGTCTGTGTTCAGTGCCAGGTGAGGTAGCTCAGCATCTCAAGTAACCTGGATGTGAAAAATGCTCCATTTCCCAGCAGATCGATCTTGGTTATGATTCGTGTCATAATAAGGTGAATTGTAATGATGATGCTTTTAGCGACCAAGGTTTAGTTCCTCCAAAGTTCTGTTGACCTGGTTTTGTAAGTTAGCAGCTTACCAATATGTTGGTATGTTTGAGTGCAGGCTCTGCAGTCATGGGGAACTGCACAAAGCCAGGAAGTATGGCTTAGAGACCACAGAGCAGCAGGGCAGAACTGCTCCAATTGGCAGGTAAGGAGTGTTTGCTAATCTGCTTCATATGCCAGAAGAGATGGGTGACGGGGAACACTAGATTGGCTATCAGGCTGTGTGAAGGGTTTTGAGTGAGAGATTCATTATCTGTGAAGAAGGATATAAGTTTTCAAGCCATTTGTACCCCAGTCACTAGGAAGGAGACATTGCTATCAGCTGCAGCACCAGCATGTGCTTTGTTCCAATTTGACTCCTCTCTGGAGTCAAAATTCCCAGGGATCCTAGAACTGGGAGCACAATAGAAACCATCAAATGCAATCCATGTCAATTGTAAGCTCGATCCACAAAATATTTTCATGATTTGCAAGAAACATAATGATGCTTAGTTGGTTTCTGGAGTGTGGCAGTAGGGATCTTCCCTGGTGAAGCTGAAAGCAGTACAAGCATAGTAAGCAAGAATTCTTAGTAAGCAAGAAGATAAATTTTGCATCTCATCTTCCCTCCATAATGTATTTTTATCCTTCTCAGCAATTTGGGAAGCTGGCCATTTGAAAGGCTAGTTGTTGGCCTGGAGAGGCGAGTCATAGGAGTCAAAGCTGTACTCTAGTGACTGGTGGGTGGCAAGAGAGGATCACAGTGAGTGTGGGCGAGAACAGTGATTCAAGGGCTTTCCTCTCCTGTATGCCCAAATAGATTCATTTTTGATAGCTGGTATTCTGTAGTTTCCATATTTTCATAAACTGAAACCTGTTCTCTTTAATATTTGTCATGACATTTATGATCAGAACTAGCAGGATTTCACAGGATTCAGTCTTCTGAGTGGTTGAACATTTGATGAGCTCCATTTATGCAATGTTCCACTTAATCGTTTGTCTTACCTAAACTACAAGTCTTTGCAGTGCGGAAGTATCTGTCTCACATGTTGATGAGGCCATGTGGCAACATACCATATGTATGTTGTGCTTAAATAACGAGGTGATGTCTGGGAGGGTTCTCTTATTCTCATGTCTTCAGGTTAGATGGCAGAAACATGATTGTGATGGGGTGGGGTGGGAAGAGAGGTTGTGCACCCATCTTCCTAGGAAGCTTGTGGAGTAACTTTGTTCTGCTAGGTACATTACATGGGTCCAGGGATAGCATCTTCCAGTGTGGCAGATTGGAGGTCATACCTACATTAGAGAACACAAATACACATGGACCTTTTATTTTTCTGGGCATTTTAAGCATTTGACAAATCATAGCTGGGAATTTGCAGTTTTTTGGTTTGTGGCAATGTTTTGTTGTCTTGTTAATTGTCAGGGAAGGAAGTTGGCATTCACTCAGGCTCTGTCTAAACAGAGCACCACAGTTCAAGTGCATCATTATGCTGTCAAGCTCAGGACCTGCATTCTTCCATATGTAGTTTGAAATGTCTTCTGCCACTCTTGTTATTAACATCTCACCACTTAATGCATTTGCAGACGGGTAGAGAAGAACTGCAGCAAGCTCAGGTTTGGATTTTGAACTTCATTTTACATCCTCCAAGGCCCCAGCAACTACCTAACCTGAGAAAACAAACCTTGCCACTGCTGTGGCAAAGACTAGGGAGAATAGTGTTGCAGGGTAGACTTGAAGCAGACATAAGAAGCATGTGTGAGCCTGCATTACTCTATCTCAGCACCTTCCATCCATGCAGATGGATACAAGTGTTGGCAAAGAAGAATTTGTGTGGGAAGAAAGGCTGCCTAAGGCAGCATCTGTATCTTCAATATGTTCCCACAGTAATACCACGCTTTCAGCATGAATGCACTCCCACCTATGGCTAAGACTTAAAAGCATCTAAATTGGGCCCTGTATATTATATGTGCATATGTGTCTAGGTATGCATCAGTTCCTTTCTGATGATCATTTCTATAACGTGTACTGTAAGCAAATAGCTTTATCTGGATGTACTTCCTACATTCAGAATAAAAATAAATGAGTTTCAGTATCCAGCAGTACAGCCTGGTATTAATTGTCATAAAAAAGAAAGCAACTATGCCCAATAATCACTTCTAAGATGATTCCAGGTTAGTTACACTGTTGCACATATGGTAGAGAAAGTGATATTATAAATAAGGCCTGTTGCAGATATGTAGCCATGAAATTATGCTCCTTTACTCATAGAAGATGAACTCTGTTCTTCTTGATGGCAGTTACGACCAGGAGAAGGGAATGCTTCAGACCTTGCTCATGTTCGACTTAGGATGTGGAGCCAGCTGTACGTTAGTAGGTCTTGTCTTGACCTTGTCTAGTGGATGATAAATGAGTCCCTATGTCGATGTAAATGGATGAGAAACTGATTAAAAAACAGAGAAAGAGGGAATTTTGCTTAGGAGCATTAGACCTCTTCCCCAGTCCTTTACCAAGAATGCAAAGCGTGTTCTATTTTGTTATAATGTCCCCAATTTTCATGCGTTTTTGTCAATTTGCTTCTGTTGAATACAATTGCTGAAGCCCATTATAGGTTGCTGAGGGTTATTTCTAAAGTCAAGTGAATGGAAATACAAAGACTGATAAATGAGTCACCCTGAGAGATGGATTCCCTACCTCTTAGTGTCCACCAGTTTCAGCCAGATTCTAATGTGAGATGGTTTTGAGATCATGCTGAGACAAGTGCACATGTAGCACTGCATAATATGGTGACCTTTGCTGGGGACAGGTTCAGACCCGTTCATGTCATGGTCCCATCTGAACTGAAAGGCTCTGAACCTTCATGTCTAATTACTAAGACTGAAGAAAGTGAAATGAGCTTATTGCAGCTGTTATATTACATTAAAAAGAAAAATAAGTAAGTAAAAACGGTTTAGTAGGAATTGCACTCTTTTTCTCAAGTTAGAGAGCAAAATTTGGACACTGTCCTCTAATAGAGATGGACAATTGTCCTTTGGCCACAGAGCTCTGCAATATTGGCCATAGCTGGACAACAATAGCAGCTGCAAGAGGAGATGCACACCTCTTCCATCTGCCAGGAACAATCTCAGTTCAGATGAGGATGACAAAAGAAGAACTCTTATGACAAGCTATATCTGACTCGGCATTCCTGTTGAAAGCATAAAGGTAAAACCTTGTTCTGAGGCCTGTTCCCTAGAGTTTTCCTGCAGTGTGGTTGCTCATAATGCAACAAAACCTTTGCAAAGTAGATCATGTGTAACTTTGAGCTCAACCACATATAAGCTGGAAGAGCCAGAGCTTTGTTGAAATAAATTGCTGCCATTAATTGTGCTCAGTGGAGCTAAGCTTATTTACCAAAAAAAATGTTTTGCCAGATGTGTAACAACAGTTGCGGCAGAAAATGTTAGCAATTAGGGCAGTGCTCTAAAATATGCTTTAAGATTGCACCATCTTACCCAGTGAATATCTGTGCTGTGGATACTTATTTGGTAATGGGATTTTCCTTCATTTTTTACTCCTGTTTCTGTGCATTTGGGCGAGAAGGCTGCATAATTCTGCTGTCTGTCTGATGTGGATATTTGCTAGTGAGCATCAGGTTTTGGAGTTTATGGTTTAGTAGCAAGTCTGCTGCACTCAGGAGAGATTTCAGAGCATGAAAGCAAGGGAATCAACCAAAGCTAAGTGCTCCACTGGTGCTCATTGATATGTCTGTTAATATGACCTTTACAGTGTGACTTCTGAGCTCCCTGTCACATTTACAAAGCCACTTTACCAAGTTCCAGATCAGCTCCTATTTGAATGGAACTGTTTGGCTATTGCAGATAACCTCTGGAGATGGCAATCTGATAAGCATGTCTACCAAGCACCTGAGATGATAAATACCCTCATCACTGGGCAAAAATCCATGTGTGCTACTGGTTATAAACAATTTTACAGAATCTTTCATGGTGGTGGTTTGCATTTCCCATTTTACCAAACTGCTGGGAACTACCAAAAATAAAACAACACGATATGCCTGAAATAGCATCATTTATTTCACTGTTCTGACACATCTGAGGTGGTACAGAAAGAACTGATCCATGAATTCCTTTCCTTCCTGAGTAATTCTTAACAGCTTTCTCACAGTAAAAATGGCTGTAAAATCCTTTCTGGATTAGAGTGCTCTGGACATGTCTGAAAAATACCTCATTTTCATTTAGTACTCAAGTGAAGACCAGAGGCACAGCAAACTGGCAGATGAACATTGTAAAAGCCCACAGGATGGGTTCTGTATTGACAGAAACAAGCATCTCTCTTCCCGTCATGGGCTGTGAACAGCTGTTTAGCAAGTTGTGAATCCTGATCAATGCCATCTTCCTCACTCCAAAGCGTAAAATAGCAGCAAACCCCTTTCCTTTCTAAGCTGTGTATGTGCTGTGATCCTCACTGCCCAGACCCAGGTTCTTTCTGTTACTGGGAGTATTGAGGCAGATGCTTCTTTTTGCTAATACTTTCTTAGAGTAAAAGATTGTTTCTTTTTTAACAGCAAACAATTACTTGGCTTTCAACTAGAAGTCGAGCAGAATTCATAACCAATCAGTGTGATCATTTCATGTAGCAGCACTTTGCAGGGAGTATTCTGCAACCAAATTAGTCAGTTGTCATGCTCCCTGGTTCTCTTGCCAAACAGTATGGGGAACAACCTTTTTAATTAGCTTCTCCTGAGTAGGTCTTCTTTGATTAGTCTTATCTGAACAGCACATTTGAGAAAGAAAAATCTATTTAGAAAGGAACAAGAGTATACTGTAAAATTCATAACTGTCCTTTGCATCCCAGTGGGAGTTCAGTTCACAGGAGGCCAGTGTGAACCCAGATGATGTAGTAGCAGCCAGAGTGCAGAAGGCATGGTGGGAGTCTTGATATTGATGAGGTTAATTTGTTATGTACTATGGGACAACAGGGGAAAGAAATCATGCTGACCTAGCTAAGTACTTCTATGTATGTGTGTTTGTGGCAGGGGACAGTAGTGGGAGGAAAGCTGAGGAGGAAGCAGGAATAAGTAAAACAAGATTGATTTATCGGCTCTGAATTGTTCATCTGCATTCCATTCTTCACTGTGCTGCAGGGGAGGAGAGCAGCTCTGGCACCATGGTTCGGAACAGAGCAAGAGAGGGGGAGGAGGGCGATATCTATCACAGGCACCAAAAGTGTTTCATTTTCCAGACTCTGATTAAACAAATGTTGCTGCTGCCTGGCAGTTTCTTGAGACGGAATTAATCAGGAGGTGATTTGTCTGCTGCGGTGAGCAGGGTGGCTCACTCTCGGTCCTGATGGAGAATGTCTTCTGAGGTTCCCAAACTGCCTTCAGTGCCCAAAGTCATGCCACCAACTTCCCTAAGGATAGGGGTTTGCAGTTGATGGGCTCAGGCGGGGTGATGATGGCCACAGATGGTGATGTATGGCTGTTGTTGGTGGAGTCTTGGTAATTACGAGGGAGAAGGTCAAAAGGAGCCACCCATGGGACTGATGTAAGGACTATTGTGCAGAGCTGAGTGGTGCTGAAAGGGGTTAGGCTGTCCCCACATGTGAATGGGGAAACAATTTCACTGCTGATGGTACTTCATATAAATGGGAGCTTAAGGGGCAAAGAGGGGAATATTTTGCCCTTAAGAACAGTGCATGGTGTCTACGCATGAGTAAGGTAGGAACTAGGTAACCAGCACCGACATCCCATCACTGTGTGTAGATGAGGTTATCTGTGTTTCACCTGTTTGCTTAATGGAGGTTTAGCTGTACTTTAATCACTTTAAAACTGTAATTATGGCTGTTAGTGACCTTTTCAGCTCACCCTTGTGCAACTGCAAGGGCCTCAGTCCCAACACAGCAAAGTGCAGTTTGCCCGAGCAGTTGGGGAAGCTGCAGCACAGATGAGGATGGAAGCTGCTCTTCAATGTGGTGTTTTTTGAACTTCCTAAGCATACAGGAAAGGAATCATGTGAAATGGCTACTGTGTCCTGCAAGGTATGAAACTGTCTGTATTGACTTTTGTTCTCATGATACAGAGTGGCTGAATGGGCCCCACAGTAGTGGTGCAGATATAGGTGAGCAGGCAGATCACACAATCCCAGGCAGGGTTAGAAGGGACCTTAAAGCTCATCCAGTTCCAACCCCCTGCCACGGGCAGGGACACCTTCCGCTAGAGCAGCTTGCTCCAAGCCCCTGTGTCCAACCTGGCCTTGAACACTGCCAAGGATGAGGCAGCCACAGCTTCTCTGGGCAGCCCGTAGGGCACAGCTGCAAACATGGAGAGAAATGTACTTGGACAGAACAGATTTCCTTCTCAGCTGTACTGAGGCACATTTGCATTGTACTCAGAAGTCTAAAGTAAGAAGTGGTCTCAGCTGGGCAAATCTGTGAGCATCTCAGCAGTGGAAAAGCTTTTCCCCTTCTTGCTTTCAGTAAGATGGAAGCTGGAAATTTAACATCTGCTCCTTCCAGTGAGTGAATTTAGTGAGCCTGAAAGAGCTGTCTTTAGATATGCATGTTTATCACCCCTTTGAAATGGAAAGCTGTCTGTCCTGTCTAGCATTTTCTGTCCAGTGGAGCCTAAAACTTGTTTTGCTCCACCAAGGAGATGAAAAATGAAGGGGGGAAACCTGCAGGACACTCTGCTGAGCTTATTTGGTAGGATGAGACATTTTGCGCTCCTCTGTATGCCAAAGAGAACCTCCTTTTCGGACAGGAAGTCCCCAGCAGGGCATCCATGTGTGCATCAGAGATGTTAGTGCTACAGCCACAGTTGTTCTGTGCAACCAGTCTGTGCAGCACGTGTTTTTGCACGGGATTTGCACTCAAAAATGGGTTTCCAGATGGTTTAGGAGTTAAAAATTAGGCGTCTTTGCAACACCTACTTGTGTGCCAGTGTTTTTTCATTCCTTCAAGCCAGAGTGCCTGTTGCAATGGGGAGCATGCAGCTGGCATCCATCCCTTTTACCCCTCAAACCTTTAGCATCCTTGTGAACAGCGGAAAGTTCTTCCTCTCTCTTTTCCCAGCTAGGGGAAGGTGTTACCATAGAATGCTTTGGGTTGGAAGGGATCTTAAAGCTCATCCAGCTCCAGCCCCTGCCACGGGCAGGGACACCTTCCACTAGAGCAGCTTGGTCCAAGCCCCTGTGTCCAGCCTGGCCTTGAGCACTGCCAGGGATGGGGCAGCCACAGCTTCCCTGGGCACCCTGTGCCAGTGTCCCACCACCTTCATGGTAAAGAATTTCTTCCTTAACATCTAATCTAAATCTTTCCTCTTTCAGTTTAAACCATTCCCCCTTGTTTCCTTCACTACATACCCTTGTAAGAAGTCCCTCTCCAGCTTTCTTGTAGGTCCCCTTTACATACTGAGGGAATGGAGTATTTATTAGACAGGTGCAATAAAAGCAGTAGTCTGTGAGTAGTGAGGTTGACAGAGGTGCTGGAGGTGCTCCCTCTTACATCCCAAATCCTTGGAATGGGAGATTGGAACTGCCAGGGGAGCAGCAAGTAGAAGCTGTTTGAGAGTTGCGTCAGGAGGAGGGTGACCCTCTTGTTTTATCTGTGACTAAGGGGGAGTGGTTGTCAGGTGCCCCCTCAGAAATGCCAGCGCATTCAGACCATCACAGTGCTGGGAAGGCGTGTGTGGAGGGTCCTGCTGCTGTCTGCCCTATTTGGATGTGGCTGGCGGCATCATCCACATGGGGGGATGCCACAGTTGCAGCACGCAACCCTCCCAGACTCGCTTCCTGAAGAGGCACCATGTCACAATAATACTCTTCAGCAGTAGAAATGCTCTTGGTTTGCATACTTGGAGCCTGAGTCTGACCCAGCAATACCCTCCCTCGGCAGGCTGCTTAAATCAGATGCGAAGAACGTATGTTAATTTACATCCTCTGTGTTCCCCACCATAGGCACATCACAATAGGGCTCCTGTTCCCTCTCATCACCTTCACTTCCCCGAGCGACACAAGGTTCCTCCCTCCTGCCCACAGCCCTTCAGTGAGCTGAGCACAACTCCCACACCAGTCTCCTTGCCAGAGCTTCTGCCGCTGGTGCTGCTTCCATGCACAGGCTGCTCTGCTTGCTGGATGCGAGGGTTGCTTTTTAAGCTGTCTGTTGAGATATTTTCTTCCTTTCCCCTCTTGCTTAGCTGCATTTGGTTATTGCTTCGTGCACACAGGTCCCAGTTTGAGGTGGCAAGTGATGCCTAAACACAGAGGGAAGCTGCAAGCAGAAGATGTTTCCTAGTGAGGTGGGAACTTTGCAGGATCAGTGGCCTCAGTCCCAGGAGCCGCATGAACTTTCCTGCTGGGTTGTCCTTTGGTGGTCATCCCATGCTCATCTCACCTGAACTGACACCCAAGGGCATTCTAACCTCGCAGGTTTGCGTACCAGGGGTGTGTTTGGTGGGTATCCTCCACCACTGTGGGGACACGGATTACCACAGGAAGTCTCCTACCCATAAGCAGATTTTTCTACTCAGTTCCACCTCTTTTCACTACTTGCCATAATTAATAGGATACACATGAGAGTGTTGTTGGCCATTGGCAGCTCTCTGCTGGCTGGCATGGAAAACCCATTAGAAACTGATCATCTGGATTGTTAGGGGGTTTTTCCAGGCCATCCTGTATGTGATGCTCCATTGCTAATTTGTTACTGATTCCCTGAGTAGCTATAGGCTTCAGATGAGGAAATACTCCTGATGCCTTCTTTTACTGATGATCCCTTGTTGTGGCTTCCTTTATTTTACAAAGTAGATCTGGAGGCACAAGCAGGAAGAAGAAAAAATAAAAAGGATTAAAATGACAAATTGACCAAAAAGCTTAAAATGACAAAATATATGTGGGCTGCAGTTTTCCAAAAAGCCAAGAATAAATAAGGCTTCTTTTAAAGTGCTTTGAAGAGGAGGTTATGATAATGTTTTATCTATTTTTTTCAGTGAGATATCCAACTGCTTTAGATAAAGTGCCCTAAAACCTAGCCCGTGTTAACAGAAATATCTCAGAATAGACCTTACTGGGTGCTTTTTGTGAATGAGAGTTTGCACTATTGAAAAAATCATGGAAATAAATGGAAGAATATACCTGCTGGGGTAGATGCGTTACTGTGATAACACTCCAGATTGAAGCCTCTTGCGTGCTAGACCTATGATTCTATGTACGTAGAATGGCTTGCATGCGATAGTCCCTGCTGATTGATAGGGTTTTGCTCTCTCTTGGAATATATTGACTTCTGAACAGAGCAGTTGTGAGTTTCTTAAGTAGAGTCCAGTGTTCAGTGGGACTCCTGAGATGTTTCTGTCTAGACATAAATACTTCTTTTCAGTCCTTTGATCTCTTTCTCTCTCCTCAGGTGTTATCCTACTTTATTCAAAACCAGGACATGAGCAGGGCAGGAAGAGCTGAGATTTTGAGGAAGCTGAATTGATTCCCAGCCTCACTCAGCTTCATTACAGTAACACCAGAGACCTCTCTTTGTTATCTCTTTTCAGTGGGCACCCTATGGCAGTGGAAAGCAGTTTGAAAATGGGTGTAAACTGGGATTTTCTTTGCCGATAGAAGAAGTCTGTGAACAGGAGGGACATGGAGCTGCTGGAGTGAGGCCATGGAGATGCTGCAAGGGCTGGAGCAGCTCTGCTCTGGAGCCAGGCTGAGAGAGCTGGGCTGGGGCAGCCTGGAGAAGAGAAGGCTCCTTAAGGGGAGACCTTAGAGCAGCTCCAGTGCCTAAAGGGGCTGCAGGAAAGCTGGAGAGGGGCTTTGGACAAGGGAAATTTCACTTTAATTCAGTAACATTCTAATGTATAGCAGATATGTGCCCCACTTGAATGATGGAGGACTCAGATGCAGCAATGTTGATCTGGACTGGATCAGGAAAGCAGTTTGTTATTTTTACCTGGACAAAAAACTGTGGTAATTGGCTGACCCCTGCTCTCCATAAGCAGTCTTTATGGCAACCATCACTTCTGTATGCTTGGTGGGTAATGGCTGTGAGTTCCAACACCAGCTCTGCTAAGGTAATGTTTAGTTTGGCAAAGATTAACCATGTGCAAGAGAAGTTGCAGGGCCTTTGTGCAGAACTAAGGGTGTCAGAAGCCTCAGGTCAGTCAGCTTTGGGCTCATGTTGCTTTGCTGGATTCTTTATTTATAGATTTAAAGCTCAACCTTAGCATTTTGTGCTCCTGTAAATCTCTGAACCCCACCAAACGAAGCACAGCACGATGTGGTCTGAGTCACGGTCCTCCCCAAGGGGAGATGGGACCGGGGAGGCAGAACGTATGAGCAAATCTGGACCAAGCCCCCCTGAAGATGTGAGTGCCGGGGGTAGGTGAAATAGCAGGAGGTATTTCTCCTCCTCATGCCGAATCTCCTGGCTCCCTCCTTCATTGAAACCAGCACTCGCAGCCCCTTGCCACAGGGCCCCTGGGCACTTCGCCCAGTTCACAGCTGCCCTGGGGAGCTGCTGTTTTGCTCTTCTACTATAATAGCATCCTTATGAGGCTTCCCCCAGCCTGTCTATACTCTGCAGTGGAAAGCTACATGTTTCCATGCGTGGCTTATGCTGTGATGTTTGGGTTCATTTAGGATGCTCCTGGGAGCACATCTTAACTCCAGAAAGGAAAAAAAGGAATTAGGAAAAAAAAGGGAAGAAAAGCAAGGAAAAATAAGGGAAATCCTCCTTTGCAGCAGGACTTAGGGAGAAGATAGAAATAAGTGGTTTTGTGTGAGAAAATGGCTCTTGCTGATCTGGCTGTGGCTGTGTGGGTCAGTGACAGTGCAGGCATCTGCCTCCTGCTGGGCAGACTTGGGAGTGCTCAGAAAACACTGGGAAATCTCAGTTTTTCAGTGGAAAGCCACTTAGAGAAAATGCCAGAGATGGCTGCCTGTTCTCAGCAGTCCTTGGACTTGGTGCATTCTTTATGCAATGGAGGGTATGGAGGTTTCTGCAATGTGGTGTTTAAATATTTGGTGTATTTTATTTTACAGTAACTACCTGCTCTGTCTTGGTGCCAGGTTCATGCAGGCTTACACCCCTTATCCTAAAAATCAGGCAGAATCTTATTCCAGATGCCTTTTACACAGTCATTTCCAAGTTGGACCGTCATCACTTTTCCCTCCCTTACACTTTATTCCCTTCCTCTCACTTTACAGCCCAAATGGTACCAGCCCCCTCCCACCTCCTGTGCCTTGCCTCTACCCAGTGGTTTCCCCTTAGCTCTACCACATTGAGTCTGCAGACCCTTCACACACAGAAACACAGGTTGCATCATTCCCACCAATCTTCCCTTCACGGGGACTTCTTCCCCCCTTCTGTTTGACTTCCAGTAGGATAAAATAGTAGATTTTTACAGAAACTTTTGCTTTCGTTGCCTCACACACTCTTGCTGCACTCTCATTACACAGCACAGAAGATTCAAAGGGTGGAATAGCATCCTCATACCTTTAGCCTCGATTCTACACTTGTTACCAGCATGTGAAACAGGTTTCTGGACACACTATGTCTGTGCCCCTGGACCATGCCATGTTCACTCTGCCATGACATCTCCCATTTGGCTTCTTTGTGGACCTGAGCACATTTACCGAAGCAAATCCGTTGTGTAATTACATCTAAGGCTGAAGGGGAATTTCAGACTGAGTCTGATTATTGTGTTGACTGTTGCAGTCTGGCGTGCACAGGATTCGACTCTAACCTTTCAAAGGAAAACAAATAGCTTGCATTTACTTCTAAATAAATCTCCTGCTCCAGAACACAAAGTAAGTAGTTAGAGAGTTGTAGGAAAGGAAGAGTCTGCTGGCTGATTAGGCATGTAGATTAATGACAATATGGGAAAAAGTGCAGTGATTTATGATAGTGTGGAAAGAAGTGCAGTGATAACATTCAAGTTCTTAGAGACGGAGTCTTTCAATGCTGGAAGATTGTAAGCCTCTCTCTATCCATAACTCACTAGTTGGTTACTGGAAATAGCACTATTTAAAGACATTATTTACCCTTCTAGGCAGGATCAATGTGTTTCTGTGTATGTCACTGGTAGTTTCCAATCAATAGTGAGAAGTTAACTTGAAGCCAAATACTGCAACCTTAATCCTTCTGTGCAAAAATGTCCTTTGGCTCTGATTTAATATGAGTAAAAGGAAAAGGGGAAAAAAGTCAAAACTGAGAATATGGTATTGACATAGTATTCACTGGAGGGGAAAAACATGATTTTTTAGGTGCTTCCTATACATGTAGTGAAGGGGATGGAGCAATGGAACAAGACTACATAAGTCTGATGGTCACTGATGGTTTCATGTAGCTGTAGATGGCTTGCCCTGTGCTTCTGGAAGTGTATCCTGCTTCAAAGGATTGGCTAACCTAATTTAAGTGGTTTGTTCCATTCCTAATTTCCCTGGCTAGCAGATCAGTTTTGTAATCAAAATGAGGTTATCGATTGTGTTTCGATTGTTGATTTTAGTATCAGGTGTTAGATAAATCACTGCTGTCTATCCTGGCGAGTTTATTTTCTTGTACTAAGGATAGATCCCCAAAAAAGCTTCCCTTTGATTTGGGGGAGAAAAGATTGCTCCTTTGCAGCCATGAGAAATATAAGTCTCTGAAGCCATAAATCATTCCACTGCAGTTTTTAGAATGAGGTATGGCAAAGCATGTCACCTCTGCTTTTTCTTCTTCTAAGAGTAGTCTAGTTGAATTCTTTACATCCTTGGTTTCATGCCAGAACTCAAGGGGGAAAATAAGGTATGCTTTTCTTATTTACATGACCAGCACAGTAATGCTGTAACTACCTGAGGCAGAGATCTCCTTGGACTAGACTGCACAAATGGAGGATGTTGCAAAGGTTTGACTCATTCATTTCAGAACCTTTTTTAAATGGTAATAAAAGCATCCTTTTCTTTTTCTTGGACATAGTCATTTTGTGTGTGTTTGGCAGTTCCAGGCAGATCTTGGGGTTTAATAGTCCTGACAGCACTTACTACAATCTGTCAAGTCAGTAATTTGTGAGCTCTGGGTTTGCAGAATCATTTTCATGGCTAGCATCGACCAAGTCACAATGGGTTTAATCTTTCCTTTGCTTCGTGTATTTCTGTGGATCCTTCAGTTGATTCATGCAACTATTTTTATTCTTGTGGCACTGCCTGGACTCTCTGATATCAATGCAACTATCACTTGAACCACTTATTAATATGAGATGTGCTGAAAAGTTGGTGTTCTGTAGACATGTTTTTCAGCTCACTGCTTTCTTCAGTGACATGAATGTGAAAACAAGGTTTACCTAAAAGTTATTACAGCTTATTCTTTGTAAATTATGGTGCATGATAATACATAGGTTCATTCAGAGGCATAGCACATCTGCACATTGCCTTTCTGCATGGTTCCTAGATGTTCAGCCCAATCATTTACCTTAACTGGAAGGACATGCAAATAATGGGATTGAATGAAACAGTCCAACAGCAGTGTAATGAACATCTGGTTCGTGTGTTCATCAGCAAAGCCGAAGTGTGTCATCTAGTTCTCTAATTCAAAGGACTGAATCCAAACCCCCATTTTGAGTCCTTGGGGTCATTCTTGTTAGGTAGAAACTTTGTTTTTTTTAATGAAATGGAATGTCAGTACAAAGATAACACTGAAGTGGTAAATGCCGTTTAACCCGTGTCCAGAAATTCAAAAGCTGAAGCTTCCAAGTTCTACTCATCATTTTCTTTTCCTTTGTTCATGTAACAGAAAAAACATGAGGTGATACTTTCAGCGGCCAACCAAAGAATTGTGATAGTGGAGTGGTGGGCCAGCTTTTGGCCTTGCTGGAGAAACACAGGCGTATTAGCAAAGCTGGGCAAAATTACAGGGCTTTGCATGAACAGTTTAATCAATGAACATTTTTTGTAGGAAATCTCCTTCTCTGTGAAAAATGTGCACGGGAAAAATTGAAATGTTTGGCTTCTCAGATTCTGAACAGGGACACGTTTTTGGGGCAAGAATGTTTAAATCAGCTAGTTCCTAAATAATTTATTCCATAGAAGCTTTCATTATTTCAACTTCTCTGTATCAGGAAAAAAATAAACATCAAAACAATTACTCAGGATGAAGAGTCTGTTTCATCAGGTGAAGTTCTTTATCAAAGTAAAAGCAGCTGTCATTGAGAAGAGCAATAGTGGTTCTGAAACTCCCTGAACCCACTTGTGCTCTCCATTTTTGCCTACAACCTCCGCTGTGTCCAACCAGAGCAATACCTGACTCTCAGCCCACAGTCCTGGGCAGCTAACCAAGCCCTGCAAGGCATTGCCTACATCCAGTCTCAGGGGTCATACATCTCTTTTTTTAATATGCCTGTCATAATTAAGGAAAGAAGTAGGTGACAGAGCTGCAGAATTTGCTACTCAAAGCAAGTGGAGGGTGGTAGAACTCTGGCACAGATTGCCCAGAGAGGTTGTGGATGCCCCATCCCTGGAGACATTGAAGGCCAGTCTGGATGTGATTCAGGTTCTGGCAACCTGATCTAATTGAAGATGCCCCTGCTCATTGCAGGGGGGTTGGACAAGATGACTTTTGAAGTCAAACCAAACTGTTCTTTGATTGTAGACATAGTAGATGGATTTTCAAGGTCTGTTTGGTTTGGGAGAAGAAGGCTAGCAAAGAGGAGCAGCATGAAGAGCAGAGGTGGAGAGGCTGTTCCCGTATTGCCTGGTGCTTTTGTGCTAGCTGGTGTGTTTGTGGTTCACCTGGATGAGTAGAGATCTTCATTTCTCTTGATATTAAACATGAACCTGATGCGTGGGCTCCCCTTCCACTTAGAGGTGGAGCTGGAGGAGTGTCTGGAGTTGACTGGAGACAAGGGAAGGGACAATGCAAGCAGGGGCAGGGACAGGTTTGGACCATGTGCAGCTCTCTGTGTCTGTGCATACCTTAAACAGGACAGACCTCACAACACAGTGGCTTGCACTGGTGAGAGAACGTGGAGAATTAATTTTCAGGCTCAATGAATTGAAATGAATTTTCAGGCTGCTCACACCTCTATTTTGTTTTTATCTCAGCTAAAGGAGATGGGGAGATGGGAAGCTGTAATGCGAAGTGGTGTTACATTTCCATCTATTTATCAGGTGTACTGAGCCCAGTATCAGGTGTTTCCGGCCCCTTCTGTTTCCTTTTCCTTTAAAAAACTCTGCTCCCTCATTTTTCCTGATTTTCTGCCCATTCAAAGAGTCTTTTTTCTTATTCATCATTAATACCCAGAACTTGAGTGCTTTGATTTTTACACTTTCCTATGGGAAAAACTGCCTACTGGAATCTTGTCCTTGCTTTCCTTCTGCAGAACCAGCTGTTTGCCAATATGTTACAGTGAAATTTTCATTTAGTGTGTGCCATTTCATGTAATTGTGTGCTTTAAGCGAAGCAGCACCCAAATGTGTGATCCTAATCATGGGTAACTCTCGTACTATTTTCTTTGAGACTTCACAAGTGTGTTATTTGACATGTTAATTATTACATTGGTATATGACTAACACCATAAATATCCCCTCATTTTTCCCCCTCCCCTCACTTAACATTTTGCTTGAGAAGATCAGTACATTTTGTCTGTGAAAAGCCCCGGATTAAATGCCACCCACAAATGATTTTCTGCATGTTTTCCTTTGCCAGAAGAGGTTGTCAGACATCAGGGGGTGTCATGTAATATTGGCTGACCTGAGCCTTCGATTAACAAACAAGGAAGTTTACAGAAACTGTCATATCAACTTTGCACATCATTTTACTGGGGCAGAAACACTTTGTCACACGGCACTTCGTTCTTGCTTCACTTACCTCCAGGCACAAAGCACAAACAGAGAAGAAATGTATTCCTTTTTTCTGATGCAAACAATATTCTGCAAACATAAATGCAGGGAAGAGGTTTCTCTCTCTCAGTCATTCCTGGTTGAGCCCAATACAACACAAACCAGTGGTATTTGACTTGTGTATATGGGTCAGAATTGCTTGGAATGGAATCCTTGGATTTGAGGGGAGCATCTGGTTTTAACCCTGCAAGAAGCCAGTGGACTGTGTTCGCACTGTCTTTTACCAGAATGGTTGAAGATATTGTGGATGGTGTTTACGTGTATTTTGATGATAATTTTGGACTCTAAATCCAAATTTCAAATTGGTAAAGGATTGCTGTTCACTTTCCTTCCTATTAGTATCAATTTTACCTTTCACTTCCTCAGGCCAGTCCTTAAGGAAGGTTTTCCCTCAGCCAGCTGCTTCCCAAGCCATAATTTATAATCTAATTTCCTCCATACTTACCCTTTCCTTTCCTATTTCCTTTAAACTGACCTTCTAACCAAATCTCATTTCTTCTTATCCTTCAGCCTTCATTTTCTATTGAAATACAACATCTGTCAGAGCCTTTTCTTCTGCTTCTAGCTTTTCTGCCCCTTCATTTATTTTAGTGCGAGTCATCAACCAGATGCTTTTCTCCACGTGCTGATGCTCCCCACTGGAACCTCTGTTCCTGCTCTGGTCACTTTTCCTACTAGGCAAATTCCATTTTCCTTTGTCTGCAGCTGTCTGTTAACACTCGTTGTCAAATCGTCATCTTGCCTATCCCTTTAGCCGTGTACCCTTCACTGGAAATTTCTGATAGCCCTCTATCTTTTTCACAGTCATGCTCAAGCTGCTTTTTTGCTCACAGCCAAAGCCACTGCCACTGTAGGTGGTTGTAATAGAGAATATAGATAGTGATGTTAATAAAGGACTGGAGCTCTCCTTCATATCCAGTGGTTCTCCATCAGGCTCTGTGTATCCAAGGAAAGAATGAGTGCAACTCATAGAATTCTGGGAGCTCCTTTGGAAAGCGCCAAGTCAAGCTGTGGCCACAGGCTCCTCCTGCAGAGATGAAGTAGCCCAGGGTGTAATATAACAGTGCAGCAGTTAGTGGTCCATTTCCACTGAACACAGTTTGCGTCCAATAGGAGGATGAGCCAGGAATCTTTCACAGGGAGCTGAACTTTTCTACATCAGCCTCTTCAGGTATAGTCACTCCTCAGACCCCTTCCTTGCTTTTACCAGCGACCTTGTTTCATGGTGCTCACCAGTCTCGTACTCATGACCCTAGGGATCTTAACAAGTCTCAGCCTACCAGTTCCCAGGAACTGTGTGATTTCAATCTGGTTTCCCACATCTGTGCTTCAGTAGTTGAGGAAACATAAAAAGCTGAAAAAGTCAAGAACTTCTCTGAAGTGTAAAACAGCTTCGTGCCTCACGTCATCTTCAGCTCTTTCTTTCTTCATCACTTGACCTTCTGCATCCTCAGGATCCAGTGAAGGGTCAGGCTCGTTCGGGTCCCTTCCCTCTTTTTCTCACCAGAGGGCAGGCAACTTATTTGGGTTCTGAAGCTCTCAACAAGGTCTCACATTGAAGAGATCTATTACTGTAGCATTAAGTTTCAGACATCCGCTATAAACCTTTTAAACACCCTGTGTGGAACTGCTGTCACATCTCTGCGCCATCATCACATCTGCTAGGTGCACTCATTTGTTCGTGCTAGGTATTCCTGCAAAGTGATAGTCACTGCTGAACCGGATGATGGTATTGATGCTGATACTGTGTGGAAACAGACTGTTCAGCCCAGTTTAAACAGTTGCATTGTTTCAAGTATCTTCTCTTCAGACTGACAGATGTCTTGGTTCATATAAATACAATAATATATATTAATATAATAGGATATAATATAATAGGCTATAATATAATCGGATGTAATATATATTAATATAATAGTATATGATATAGTATGACATCATATAATGTAATATAATTGATATATAATGCAATATAATATAATGAAAAATGTAATCACAAGCAAGAGGGTTTTTTGAAAAGAAGGAAATAAAGACAGACAAAACCTCAGCAACACAAACTTTTTTTTCACTATGGGTTTTAAAGTCTGCAGAAAATTAAGAGATAAAATATATCAGAGCTTATACCTGCTAAGTCCTCTGACAGCTGCTTTCTCATCCTGCTGCCTGAAAGTGAATCAACTTAATTATTCCTGTGGCTGTGTACGTCCAGATGGCTTAGGACTGCGCTTTATCACTGACTACAGTAACTGTCCTTGTGCTCTGGGATAGTTAAGATTGAAATCTGGGATTTTTGATATTTATTTTTTTTTTGTTTCTTAGTTTGTGTTTTGGTTTTTTGAGGGGTTTTTGTTTGTTTTTTATTTTGGAATTCCAGAGTACATGGACTGCAATAGAAGAAACGGTCTGGGATTTTGGAATCTTTTGACAATGGTTAGGTTGTGCTAGCACTGAGTTTAAATTTGCTTGTGCGGGATGACATGTTTAGGTTAATACTCTGAGTTCCTGTGGAGTGGAAGCTTGGTACAGACTGTGTCTGAGAGGCTAGTGTAGTGAATTCACAGTCTGCCATATGTGGAGATGGGGAGTGGAGGCACAGCATCATATTATCTTCCAAGGACATTGAGGTCTCTCAGGATGACTCTTGTGGGTACTCTGAAAGTATAACCACTGATCTAGTTAAGACAATTTATCCTTCGGAACAGTCTAAAACATTGTGTTGGGTTGCCTGGTGTGCACACTAACCATGTAAAGCTTTCATTAAAGGAGTTGACAGGTTGCTTGTAAACTGAAGTAATTTTCTTTGCCTTCACAATTAGATTTTCTTTATGGCCTCCTTTGTCAGTACATGCTGTTCATTAAGAATGATTTGGCCGTTTCATTCTGCAGCCTTATTTTTGCCTGCTCTGTGGATTTAACTGAAGGAAATCCCTTTGTGAATGAAATGATCAAGCTGCATCTCAATCACCAAATGATGTTTTGTCCCGCATTTTTTTACCCTGTATAAACCAAGCTGCTTCTTTTCAGGAACATTCAGATAGGAAGGAAACCAGGTGTGAATTCCTGACAACCAATTTGCAATGGGATGCCTTTCCTCCAGTTTTCTGTTTGTTGGCTTGTTGGTTTTTGAATGATCCCATGGAAAATCTAGGGAATGAAGCCTTCAGACTTCTCACATCTCGGATGCTTCAAGTCTGGTTGTAGAGGGGGTCTCTGGATATAGTGCAGTCTAGTGGCTGCTCTTTTATCATATGGTGCAATGAGGCAGGGAATCGTGCCCTGCAGTACTTGCTAATTTTGAGCCAAATTGAGAAAGCATTAGACTAAGCTCATCATTGTAATGTGGGCTCAGGTTTTATACCTAAGTCTTGTCGGTGCAGGAGAAAGGTGGACTGTCAAGATTAACGGCAATCAGTGTAATGTACAGACACACACAACCCCCTGAGGTAGTCACCATGGAGCAACCAGTGTAATGTGTGTCCCAGGACACTAAGGGTGCAAGTTAGTGGCTTCTGTGATGATCTCTGGATGTGTTCTTGCTGCTGTGAGAGGGTCATTGCATGTGGAAGGGCATGCTTATTCAAGAGAAGCGTTGATACTGTGGGGAAATCATGAGAAGGGCTCATCTCCTGCCTGGTGCTCCACAGATGGATGGTTGTGAGCATTACATTTCCAGAAGCTTGCAGGCAATGGTAGGTGTCTGAGCTGGCAGCCTGTCTTCTCCAGTCGGTGCCAAAGACAAACTTTGCTTTGGTGTGGGGTGAGTAGAGAGGTTTGTGTTTCCCATAGTTGCAAACAAGCTGCTGGGATGCAGTCAGTGGGAAGGTTGCTGTAAAGTTTGACCCCAATAAACTCCTTTCTGACACTGACAACCCCTTCTTCATTTTGTCCCCTGGTTGTAGAGCCCCAGGTGTTTTGGTGTCCTTTGCTCCATCCTGAAAGGAAGAGACTTTATTTGCATAGGTGAAAGTTGTCATGGCAAGACAGAGAAGCAAGGCTAAAAGAGGGGAGAGATGAGATAAATGAGCTGGGTCACAAAGCTAGACTAAAACAGCTTAACAGAATATGTAATTTAATCTCATGGTGATGCTGACCGTAGAAATACAAGACACATTAGATGGATGCAGAATACAGGGAATAAAATCCTATGTGATTAAATGAAAAAGAAGTAGTCTTTTTTCCTACTGTCTTTCTCTTCAGGTTTTCAGTGTATTTAACTTAGTCATAATGCAGAACTTGGGATTCTCTCACTGCACATGAGGTCATCATATGAAAAGGGCTTGATTTAAAGCAAATGTGCCCTCAGAAACATTCCTTTCTCTGTAAGAGTAGCAAAGCATAATGTAATTAAAACAACTGTCTACAGCATTTATGTACAATTACATTGAGTAGAGAATACCTTTAATTTCATTGTAAGGTCAGACACATGGGGAGGAAAGGTTGATGCTGTCTCTCAGATGGCCATAATCACAGATTGGCAACTCAACTTTGGAAATTAAACAGATCAGAAGTTCTTGGCAGTGATTCCTAAAAGCTCGGGAGGCTCAGTGCAATCAGAAGCTTTGACATTTTGGCCAGCTAGTTAAATAGTGTTAGCTTTAAACATTACAGGGCAAGTGATGTGATCACCCCCTTACGTGCTCTGCCTGGAGTGTACACTTTCTGCCTTCTCTCTCGGGAGCAAGGGGAGTCTCTAAACCAAGGAGGTCTTTGGTAATAGCCTGTGAATAACCTTCCAGATCATAGCAAGGAAGTGGAGTCTGCATTGTTCGCATGTTAACCACAGCAGTGAGTGCCAGAGAAAGAAGACAAGTGTTTATACAGGATTTTGCATCTATGCATAAATGACAGCACCCGAAGTCTACTGAGCTTGAGCCTCCTTTGCATTGCTTAGCCAAGAATGAATGCTGCTTCCTATGGCTGGCTCTGAGATCAGACTGCAAAGAAGGTCCACATACATGCAACTCCCTGAAATACAGTATTTGTTCATTTATTTTATGAGAAAACCTATTCATAGAGACAGTTTCCCCAGTGTGAGTGCCTGAATTGAAGAAACTAAATCTGTATGTAAACAGCAAAAAAACAGCTCTGTACAGATATCTGAATGGGTGCATGGAACCCATCTGAATGAATGCATGAGCAATTGCAGGACCCTATTTGCTTGCAAATCTGGTTTAGCGATGAAAAGATCAAGGTGATATTGTAGTGGTAGTTACTATAGGAGTGTTGTATGCTTAGTTTAGCAGTAATAATGTGTCTGTCTGTTTGAAATTGCAGCAATTTGTTGCTCTCTAATGGCCAGGGAATTTGACGGCATGAGCGGTGATGGGGCTTTCATATTTGAATTAAGCTACCCGGTTTTGTATGCTTCTTTTGCATGATACTGCAGAAATGATGCCTGTGTGCTGGCTATAGAGCCGCATGTACCAAAGTGCATGTAGCACAACTTCTCAGCAGGCCTGAGAAAGCAGAAGTGAAGCCAGGGGCCCAGTGTCACAATCTCTGTGAAGGTGAAAGGTTAAGCCCAGTTCTCTGTGAGCCCTGATAGGCGTTAGGGGGTATCAAGAGCTGAATATATTTTCAGTGGGCAAGGTGAGTTGCCAGTCTCTCCCCTCTTCTCCATTCCTGAATAGTTAATAATAATTAGTCCTAATTAATAATACATAAACATATAAAATATAAATCAGAATTAATTAGCAGCAATAAGTAGTCGTTGTCAGGAAGGCAGGGAGAGGAAGGCAGAAGATATTTTTAAACATCCAACTTGTCACTGGGATTGTCTGCTTCATTTTTTCCCACTATTTCTTTTAGGATGTTTCCTTCACTGCATTTCCTAAGCCCTTCTAGGTACTAAACCAAAGCCCAGTGAAATCAGTATAGTATGGCACTCGCCTTGTTCGGAACCATCCATTTAATATTCAGGTGTTAGGTGTTTGGCCTTCTGTTGTTTCCATTGTGTGACAGCACAAAGTTTCTCAGTTGGACTGGTGAGCGCACTCGGAATGCAGTCAAGGAGGTGTTAATCCGATGGCAGTCAGGAATTGGTTTCAGATGGGGAAGTAGCTGATTCTCGCTGACACATCAGCTAAGCAATTCTTCAGAGGGATTTAGCTGCCCATGGCCACCATCTAAATCCGGACAATTCTGTGTATGAAATTAAGTGTATGCAGGTGTAGAGTGCAGAATTTAATGTCAATTGTTACCATCTAACTCAGTTTTGGAAGACTTCCTCAAACACATAGCAATGTACCTCTTAGGTTTGTAGGAGTGGGTGGAGCGGAGCTCAGCTTTGCTGGGCCAGGTTTGCAGGATTTACCAAGAGTGGGATCTTTATTGCAAGGATACATCCAAAGAAAGGCCCCCACCAAGTGAGTGTAGGTGACTGCTTCACCCATCTCTGCTCTGAGAGGCTGAGAGAGCTGGGCTGGGGCAGCCTGGAGAAGAGAAGGCTCCTGAAGGGGAGACCTTAGAGCAGCTCCAGTGCCTAAAGGGGCTGCAGGAAACCTGGAGAGGGGCTTTGGACAAGGGATGGAGGGACAGGACATGGGGAATGGCTTTAACCTGCCAGAGGGGAGGCTGAGATGAGCTCTTAGGCAGAAGCTCTTCCCTGTGAGGGTGCTGAGGCGCTGGCACAGGGTGCCCAGAGAAGCTGTGGCTGCCCCATCCCTGGCAGTGTTCAAGGCCAGGTTGGACACAGGGGCTTGGAGGAAGCTGCTCTAGTGGAAGGTGTCCCTGCCCATGCCAGGGGATTGGGACTGGATGAGCTTTAAGGTCCCTTCCAACCCAAACCAGGCTGGGGTTCTGTGATTCTGTGACCGAGGGGGTAGAAGTGTGGCTGAGGCATTTGCTGCCCACCTGAGCCAATTCCTGTAGGAGAAGCATCTTGCATCTCTTGAAGTCAGGGTGGATGTAGTCCCTATAGTAAGGAGGGAGATTCTCTTCAGTTCTTTAATTGCTTAGTTTCATCTGCTGGACACAGCTAAACTGCATGCCTAGATTATGTCTGAGCAAGAAGTTACCTCTTGGGAAGCAAAAATAGAAGACACAGTGCAGGCAGTGAGTTCGGAGGCTGAGGCTGCACATATGAAGCAATGAAATATTCATGTGAAAAGAGAACTTTTCAGAGTGTTTAGGGAGCCTCTGAGGGGCTGAGCTTCTGCTTTAAGATACTTGGTGAAAATGAGAGAATAAAAGAAAATTAGCAGTTCAGAAAAAGCTTTTGCCCTCTGTGTAGCTGTTAATTTCTGTCACACCTGCTCTGATAGCAGGGGTGCGTTACCATTTCCTACTGGTTTTTAGCTGTTGGATTTGGGTGGGATGTGCCTTCCTGAGACTCATAAATTGGTTTTTTCAGCCAACTTAAGCACAGTATCATATAAATATTTCCAAGTGTGTGATTTGCACCAGCACCATGGAGATGAGTCTAGGATTGTGGAGAGGCAAACAGGAATCTGTGATATGTATTCATCTGAACTAGAGCCAAGCAATCCCCTTAGTTAGCTGTGTCTCAGCAATTTTCTCCTGATAAAATAATTAATATGCAGATAGATGGCTGTTGCTGAGCTACTCATCATTCTCATTTTCTGGTTTGAATTGTTTATGGCATTGCTTCAAAAGCAGTCCTGTAATATCCTTGGCAAATTGATGTTTCTCCCTCCGCCTGACTGATGGTCTCTTTTAGCAAGTTCTCTGTCCTTCACTGTGTATGGCCATGTGTCTGCAGTGTAAGCCTCTCACAGAACCACAGAGTGGTTGAGGTTGGAAGGGATCACTGGAGGTCACCTGGTCCATCCCCCCTGCTCAAACAGGGTCCACCTACAGCAGGTTGCCCAGCGCCGTGTCCGGATGGGTTTTGAATATCTCCAAGGATGGAGACTCCGCAACCTCCCTGGACAGCCTGTGCCAGTGATTGGCCACCCTCACAGTACGAAAGTGCTTCCTGATGTTCAGGGGGGGCCTCCTGGGTTTCAGTGTATGCCCATCACCTCTGGGCATAATGAAGAGGGGAAGCAATGGACCACAGCAGCTTTGTGCTGTGGCCTTCTGGTCAGGATTGCAGGTCTAAGACCCAGCAGAAGAGCTCTAAGACCTGACAGACTCTCTGCAGTCTCTCTTGTGTGCAGTTAGACCTGCCCATGCAGCGTGTGCCCATTGAGCTGGCAGAACTCAGGATGTCCATCTGCCCAGCTGGCTCCTTAAGACTCCACACCTCTTTTCTGCTGCTTGGAGTCTGATGCGTGCCTGTCCCCAACATGATGAGAGCACCATCTCAGCACTAGGTACAGAAGAGCCACGCTGCTGCTGCCATGGGCACACAAACCACAGGCAGAGTGGGACTTACAATCCTGTAACCAGCAGTTGTAATTTAGCTGTTTTAGGGAGACAGCCAAGCAATAAATGATGCTCTCCCCAAAGAACATAATTGTCTTCTTACAGGGCAGATGAGGTTTTGTGGTAAGCTGTGATGCCCTGTCACAAATTGGCTTATTTTCTGGTTATGCTACTGAAAAATTGTCTTGAGACATAGTACTGATCATCTTCTGTACCCAGAAACCTTCTGGGACCCAGATTAAGTTTTGAAACGAAAACACAGCAAGTGTTAACACAGGTTTTCTTTACCTTGTCAACCGCAGGTAATGCAGGTGGTGAAAGAACAGATAATGAGAGCACTCACTACCAAGCCTAGCTCTCTGGATCAGTTCAAGAGCAAGCTTCAGAACCTCAGTTACACAGAAATACTGAAAATACGCCAGTCTGAAAGAATGAACCAGGAAGATTTCCAGTCTCGTCCAATTCTGTAAGTGTTGTCTTCTTTCCTCACTCCTTTTTGTATGGAAGGATTAACAGAGGGGGATGGCATTTGTGAGCCCTTGTGGGGGAACACAAGAGAAAAGCTGTCCAGGGAGCTGTGCTCAAAAACAGTAGTGCAGCGTCTGCTTGAAGTATGTTATCTGTTCCTCTGCTGGGAATCATAACTTGTTCTTTGAGTTCAGTTAAACCAGAGCCAGCAAATCCCTGCAGTCTCACATGGCTTATGCGTATGAAACATTTCCTGGCTCTGCATGGTTGTGAGCCTGGGTTTGGTGTTGGTAGTGGCTTAAAACTTAAAAACCCAAAACCACCAGAACTTTGTCTTGTGTCCAAGGGCTTTAAGCATTCCAACTGTCACTTCTCTGAGTGAGACAGGGGGAAGCGCAGGAGAAGAGGAGCCAATAAACACTGGCTCCACAAAAAGGTGGTGCTGTATATGGCTGTGTTTACGGTATTATCTTTGGTGTCATTGACAAGCAGTTACTTTCTTGTAAATGTAAGTAACGGGCTTCTGGCAGCTAGCCAGTGAGATTGTCGTTCCCTTGTGGTTTACTGCAGAGTATCAAATGATAATACCACCACCACAGCTCCTTCCCATTTCTCAGGATGTCCTTTGTTCCGTTATATGAAAAACAGAGCCTGTACTTGGCTCTGGACCAAGTCTGGGCTTGTGACTGAACTGATGACACAGGACAGTTGCAGACTCCATGGTGCACAAATGATGTGCAGAGAACAGCAGGAACCTTTTGAGATCAGCAGAGAAATGATGAGGACTTCAGAACCATCCCCTGAAATGTCCTGAAATCCTGACCATACTTCAGGTGGAATGGCTCGTGATTTTCCAAATCTCCTTTGCTAGGCAAATGTATAGAGAAGGATTTGGACCAGAACATTTCAGGATGCAGAAGTAGAATGTTGATTTGAACATTCAACATTGTTGATAGTATAGTGTGAGGCATCCCTGCCCATGGCAGGGGCATTGGAACTACATGATATTAAGGTCCTTTCCAACCAAAACTGTTCAATGGTTTGTTTCTGAAGGATACAGATATCAAAGTATGAGCTCTGGAGACACATTCCTCCAGGGCCAGCAGGGCAACAGCAGAAGCATAACCTAAGTAGAATTAGACACTTAAATTTTGATCATACCAGTGTGGATCAAAGGGAAGTCCTTTTATGTTTTCAGTGCATTAGAAGATAGGACCTAATGCCCAATTAAAACTGATGTCATTCGTAGCAATGCATCCATCAAATAGCTACAAATGGCTCCAGTGAGTTTTGCATCATTACACTGCTCAGAAATCCCCTCCAAATCCCCTGCAATGTTTAGTGGTTCAAAGCTGCTTCAGTACTGCTGAGCTTGTCACCAAAGCTTCTCATTTTCCCTGCTTTCCATATGAGTCTACTGTTTGAGTATGATGCAGGTCAAATGTATTCTCTTGCATCATCAGCTAGCCTTGTGAAACTTGCCCTCTGCAAGCTCTTTGTTTCCGGTATCACTCTGGCTAGTTGCTGCCACAGTGCAGTCTCCTTCCCCATCATGGAATGAGTGAAACAGCCAACACTAATAGTTAAAAGCAAGTGAAGTGTTACCAGAAACTCATTTCAGATTCAGGACAAAAGGCTAAGCCTAAAGGCTATAAAGGCTAAGTAAATCGATAAAGTGTTTAAGCAGTCACAACTGCAGATCTAACTCTTTGCATTTGCATTTTGATTGCACCCATGATCACTTATTCTTGACTGTGAAAAGAAATGGTTCTTTCATTTTCCCCTTGATTTGATTCCCTGTACTGAACTCTCTCAAATTGCATAGATGCACAATTGATGGGAGTACAGAATCATGGCCTCATTGTAGGGAAAGAAACTGTGAGTGAAGAGAGCAATCGTGGCTCTGCTGTATATTTTAAAGCCTTGCAGATACATTAAAAGAGATTGCATACAAGGGTGAATGTAAAGTCTGCAGGCAATGTTTAATTCTGCGTGAGAATATGGCAATCAGATGATGGCTTTTCCTGCCTTGAACATGGTAGAAGTCTTTTTTCTGCTGCTCATTGTATGAAGCACTGAATTTTAAGTTGTCAGGTTGCTGGATGAGAGAAGCTTGAGTCAAGTTGAATTTGAATGTAAGCTGTAAGGTGCTGCCTTAGATCCTTGTAACTATAACACCCTTGTTTTGCAGGAATTAGTTGTTTCTTTTATATGAGCATTGTTGTATCATGCGTGATGAAGTTTCCTCCATTTCTGTTCGTGATTAGGGAAAACAAAAAGTCCTTCCGAACAGAATCAATTCAAGATCGTGTGGTCATAATTGATCATCCAAACTGCCATCCCACAACAAAATGATAAAGGATCGCTGGCTTATTTTGACTAGAACAGGGTGTCCAGGAATCCTGTGGGCCTCTAGAGGACCAGGCATCTCCTTGATACATTAAATGGCAGCAGAGATGGGTTTATACTGGATAAAGGTCTGACGTTCAAGTGGAGGTTAAAGGTTAAAGGGGAGCTAATAACTAGGGAGTCATTGCTAAGTAAACCTCTGTGTGAAAATCAGCAACATACCGGGAAATGGAGGGAGGGACTTGAATGCTTTTCAGTTTTATCTTACAGGAGTCACTAATGCCTGCTCTGAATGCATGAGGTGATTAGGAGAGGGCATAGCTACAAACCAGAAAGATAAAAGGACAAATCACATGCAAGCAGTTCTGGGATTACTTTTCTGTTGTGTTGTTATGATTTAAATGGCTGTAATATGCCCCATAATGGAAGGAAAACAGCTAACAAGAGTCTTAACGTATAGCTGGGGACAGATATAATTGGTGCTGCAGAAGAACTAGCATTGTTTTGAATAATATAATTTCTCATGATTTTCTGGATATACCAACAATTCAGGTCTGTTATTTTAAAAGTAAGTAACTGATGTCAGTGTTACCTGTAGTGCCAAGACCAGTAAGATCAGAAAAGTAGTGATTGTGTATATTACTGTATGGATTTCTCAACCCTTCTGTCTTACCAGCCCACTAACTTGTCATTCTTATGTGCCAGGAACACAGTTGAAAACTTAATAGCAATTTGTAAAGTCACTCTCTCCTTAAACCTTCCGAGTTCGTTCTCTCTCTTTGCAAGGTGCAAACTGTTGAGCCAATGTCGTCTGAAGGACAGTAAATAAAATCTGCACGGAACATATTTGCATTTCTGATCTTCCTTTAGCTCATTGTTCCTGTTTGGTTTTAAAATTAGGCAAGAGGACCTACTTGTACAGGGACTTTCATGTTTAATAACTCCTGTCTTTAGACCCTGAGGAGCAGAGCTCCCTTGCATTCAGAAGGCTTTCTGAAGGAAACATGAAGATTCAGAGCAGCACTTCTTTTGTTTTACTGTGTGCTGTGGTTTGATTATTCTGCCCCATTTCTGCCACTTTGAAGTGGTGGAACAGAAACGTTAACAGCGAGGAGCATTAAGTGGCAGGACCACCTTGCAAAGATATATCTGGAGTCATAGTTTCTGCAAAATAGCTGAAAAACATTGAAGTCAGAGTAACCGTGTGATGGCATGAGCTGCTGAAGACAGTAAAGACAGTAAGTGAAAGTGACCGTGGTAAGGGATGGATGGACTTATGTGGTGTCACTGAAGTCCGAAGTCACACAAAGACTGTTTGTCCATGGAGTAATGAGTTGTCCCCACAACTTCTGTGTGTCCAAGTTTGGGGACAGTAAAATACAAGAGAGTACTACCTCTGAGTTTCACAGTCGTGAGTACAAATATGTGCGTGTGTAGAGGGACTCCAGCACATCAGCAAAGAGGGGGAAGGTTTCTCTTCTTTTCTACCGCACTTCCTCCTATGGAAAGTCTGCCTTAGACTGTAAAGTACTTGAATTACCTGTTTGTTTTTTGATTGGTTAAAAAGCCTTCTCTTCCTCTGGTTTGTAAAGAGCGTGTGGGGCTTCAGAGTACAGATGAGGGAATACTATGAGCAGTCAAGTGTTAATGTGCTGGGTGACCCATTCATTTTTGTCTTCCCAGTAGTGTCTTAAAACTGTGATGTTACGATATCCTTAACACCTATTGAATGATAACCATCCGATTTCTGAATTAAACTACCTAAACAGCCAACTGATGTTTATACCAGTCTTGAGTGTTTGAAATCAGTCCAGCTGGAGATTTAGATATAGCCTGCACTGCTGAGTAATCCACGCTGTGTTTTGACACTGTTATCCTCAGCTCCTGCTCCCAGCTTTTACCTGAGGAAGGGGGAAGCTCATCAGCTTGGTAAAGGCAAGACATTAATTCAAGCACAGATTTCTTTTAATCATAGTACTTAGCCATTCAGCATTTTTATGTCTTAGTTCCCAATGAGAGAATGACAAGGCTTGAAAATCATCCTAAAGGACTAATAATACATTTCAAAAGGTGGTGGTTTCTATAGTGACAATGCTTCCTTAAATTTTGACCAGCTAGATTTTTACAGCTTGTAAATATGCAGCCGGTTATGCATCAAAAACTCCAACCATTTTGTTAATACATGGGGGAAAGATGGCATTTTGATTGAAAGGCGTTATCTGTGTAGCAGAGGACTTCCAGTGGTTTCACTGGGGGTCTGGCAGATCAAAGGTATAGGATCCAAATGAGTGTGGAAATCAGCAGAGATTGGGCTAAGTTGTCCAGAAGAGAGATGCTTTTGTTGTCTCTATGGGATACCGTAGCTTTGCTTCCTTGGGGTGCTGGAATATACTGCCAGACAGAAGGGTTTTTGGTATTACCTAAATTGCACAGCAATGCAAAATGATGGTTCTGACACACTTCATGCTTTATAAATCCTCTACACATTCAGTTATTTTTTTTAATCTTACTAGCTGTTGAGTTGGTGTTTAAACCTGTCTTTTATGTATTCTTAGTGAATCTAAGTGAGGGCATAACTGATTAATTCGGGCATCTGTGAATCCATGTGATGCTGTGTGAAATTGAACTTTAAATATTATGCGCTTATGTTTTATGCCTACTTCTTGACATGCTGAACTCTTACCAAAGTATGATGTAGAAGATGACTTTTCTAAAGGATCTATAATATTATTGCTAAACACTGTGGGTTTCTGCAGTCCTGGACAAGGGTAAAGTTTGATCCTTGAGGAATCCCTGGTCATGGGTTAATCTTCCACAAAATCCTGATAGCAGTTAATCAATTGCATGGCATGGATTGAATAACAAGCATATAGCACTGGTCATTACTTTAGCTCACTGACCTTGCTCAGTGTTTTTTATTGTTGTTTCAAGATATGTTTTAGTCTTCTAGTGCTAGTAAAGTATGCCAGCAGAGGATTGTGCAACAAAAGGTGGCAGACCCTCAAATAAGCTTCGCAGCGCTCCTATGATGAAAGAACATTATTTGCTGCAGAGGAACCTTGTTGGTGCGTTATAGCAAGTGCTATTTTTAGATGAGTAAAGTAAGAAACAAATAAGTGACTTGCCTGAGTCATACACTGATGTCGTAGCAGTGATATGTGTATAACAGAGCCTGACTCCCATTCTCTGATATAAGAAAAGGTGGGTTTTTTAATAGAACAGATTAGATTCTGACCTGGGCCTGCCTGTGACTGTTGTCCCCTTCAAACTCCTTGCAGAAACATCTTGTGAGACTCTGTCTCAGAAGGAGGGAGGATGGTCTTTGATTGACTTTGACAAAGGTCTACTTTCTCTTTCCCCAAGGGAACTAAAAGAGAAGATTCAGCCTGAGATCTTGGAACTGATCAAGCAGCAACGTCTCAATCGACTTGTGGAAGGCACCTGCTTTAGGAAACTCAACAGTCGGCGTCGGCAAGGTACAGTTCAGACTGTGTAGTCTGCCTTTTTGTTGTCACTTTTGTCCAGAAGTTGAGATCAGGAACAGTTTTTTTACTGGCAAGATCCTTGGTTATAATGCTGTGTCAACTACTTTTACCAGGAGGCACCTGGAAGCATCTCAGTTACAGTTGTTGTAAGAGTTCTTGTGTTTCCCTGGATCTTGTTTTGGCTTCATCATACGGATCATCTGGAACAAGTCCAGTATTTGACAAAACTCTCAAGCAGTAGCCTTGCACTCTGAACCCTCTACAGAAATAGCACATGAAACTTGGTGTAGTCAGAAGTTGGATCTCTCAGACTTGGACCACCTTTATATATACAGTGAGCTCATTCTGCACCTCTCCCTCTAGTACTACTTGTCCTTGGTATTTGTCTTATATTAACATATACACTAAATGTATCATGGTGTTTAAAAATGCTTTTTAAAAGCACTTAGGTGAGTAATTTGTTTACCTCCAGGTGAATACTTGGTTGACCCAGAAAGATTATTTTCCCAATCATATGAGACATTGCTCAGTGCTAGATTTACAGCACATTTTACACAGTCAAACTCCCTACGGTTCTCTTCCCCTCAGGGAGGCATGGTGCTTTCTCTGGACAAAATAACAGGTACACAGTGTAACCTCAGCAGATGAATTAAAACTTCTATCCCCAAATTTCCCTTTAAAAACCTCAATCTGTGAGGATTCAGATTGCCATTTGTTTTCTGCTGTAAATACAACACAAATTACAATGTTACAAAAGCTAAGAGCAAGAACTGACAAAGATCAACAGTTGAGACCTTCAGGTCACTTGTGGAAAACTGCTTTCTTCCATGCAATACCCCCTTCGTTAGAAACGAGGAGGCAGTTTCCCTTCATGTCAGGTGGTTATTTTGGAGCATTTCAGAGCCTTTATGAAAGCGTTGAGTTGAAGGCAAATGTGCAGCTTTATATCCTCTTTGTCAAGCCTACAAACACCTATGAAGCTGACTGCACACAGTTGAGGGAAACAGCATTAATATTCCACTGTGGCTTTCTATACAGACTTCATAAAGATGCATGAGACATGATTTCCCTTCAGCAGTGTATTCACGAAGTGAAAGGAGCCAAAGTAACGCAGAGTTTGGTTTGGGTGTCAGTAGTGAGGGTTGTTCACTTTATTCCTCTCAGCCTGAATCCAAATAACTGGAATTCTGGAGAAGGAGCAGGGCTTGTGGCAAACATATTCTCCTTTTGGCCGACCTCCAAGAGGAGGATAGACTGGTTGTTTTATCTTAAACTGGTGTTCGTGATTTATAGGATCAAAAGCCTTCAGGGGTATAAATTGGTTCAACTCCTATGAGTGAAGTTAAAAAAAGCATTAAATAATCAATGTAGTCTTCTGTTGAGGTATAACGTCATCCACAGTTGAAAAGGTTGCTCGGAGTGAATTGTATAGGCTACCAAATTAATTGCTGTGATGTCAGATTTATACAGGAACAAAAAAAGTCATGATTCTTTGGGAAGAAATAAAACAGCCTCAAAGAATTGGATCTTCTCTGAAATATATTGGGTTTTGTCAGATAAAAGCCCATTTAAAAGGCAGGTTTCCACATGCCCTGAAGAGTTGTGTGTACTTTATGTTAGACTCCCTGCAACAGAAATGTGAATTATCCATCTGGGAGGGAAGGAGAAGGCATAACCATTACAGAAGGTGATGATTCATGAGGCCACCAGGACTCAGTAAGGTCTATCACTGTGTGATCTAATGAAGCAGCCAAGTATTGTTTGTAAGCACAAGCATGTTTGGCGTATGAGCCATTCAGTTGGGATCCTTTGTTAGGTATGTACAGTGCCTGGCACAGCCAAATAGTGAGTAGTGGTAGCTGGCACAAAGCAGAAGCAGCTGTCTTGAAATCGGCCTTATCCTTCAGGGTTTCCTGTAACCCAGGCAGAGCAAACTGTGAGACCAGGGCTATCATGTTGTCAAAAACTAGGAGATGAAGTGAATGGAGGGCCAGAGGTTTAGCTAGTCATAGGGTCCCAAATTCCTGAGTGTCTTCTGTTAGCCTCATCCCACCTCCCCATCTCCTCTCCTCTAACCCACCTCATGTCCTTACTGAGGGTTCAGAAACCCTGTCCCCTGCCCACTGCTCCAGCAGAGCTCACTTGCCATGGAGCATTGCCAAGACCCTCAAGGGGCTGTGGTCCATGCAGGTTGATAAAGAGCTGCACAGAAATGGGGAGTGCTCAGAGGCATCACGATTTGCCTGTTATGTGGCAACCCATTCGGAAGATACTGCTTCCTTTAACCTCTCCTGTGATTCCTTTTTTCCCCTGAGACAATCCTGGAACAAAGGTCTCAAATCAAAATCAGAGCCAGCTGAACGTGACCTACACCAGAGATGCTGAAAGCATTAAATTGCCCATTTAAAAAATAATTAACAGGCATTATCCCATAATGAAGACTCCAGAGCAAACTTCTGCTAAGACTATTGTTTGAACATGTGGTAGGACACGCATGGTTAGTCACAGCAAGCTGGAAAAATTGACTTACAAAGGAACGAGCAGGGAGTTTACAGCCTCTTACAGCCTTTTGAGAAGGGGTGAAACACTGTGTTAAAGCCTTGGCATTGGAAAGCCTTTCATCCAACAGGTAACTCACTGGGGAGATGCTGGAGATTAAACAGAGGTATCTGTAGTTAGATCTCTGCCTTTTGTGTTTCAGCACTGGATTATCCTATCAGCAGGACCTCTCTGTAGATGAAAATCAGAAATACCATCGCTGTCCCAGCAGGATCCTTAGCACTTTAAAAGAGAATACATGGCCTTTCCCTTGCCAGGTTTCATAGGAGAACTGCAGCACTAACTCCTGTTTGTACTGGGTGTTCTTAATCTGTTGGAAATGAAAGCAAAACCTGGCCTGCCCTTCTGGTCATTGTTCCAGAACAAATCATGAAACTCTGCAAATCCCCACTTTGTTCCTTAACTGCGGACATGAGCTGGCACATGGACCTCTTCAGCTTTCTCCTTCCTTAGCTGGTTCCTAAAAGAAAGGGGAGAAGGCTGAAGTGAAAGTCTGCAAAGCACTTTCCAACCACAGAAGTTATTTCCAGTGGAGCCAAGTAGCAGATAAAGGCATTTTATTGAGGATAATATATACTTCTGATGCTCTCATCCTACTACGTTTGTAGTTGTGTTGCTGGGTGCACTCTTGGAAGTAAATACCCCTTTTAGCTTTATAAAGATTATTGAGAAATTGTGTGTTGCTGAAGTGGTTTTGCAGCCAACGATGAGGTTTCTTGAGCAGTAATTTTTGCAAGGGAAGGAAAGCCTGGTGATACACACCATTAAATCAAAACCACCAGGCACAAGTAAGCTGGAAAGAGAAAGCTTAAATTAAAACCAAAGATCAAGTGAAGACAGGTTTTCCATCTCTTGCTAGGATGAGTAACTCGCAGTTCTGAACAAGTAAACACACTTTGCCTTTTTTTTCTGCCAAGCCTCTTTTGCTGCTGCTGCTCCATCCCACCCTCCATAGTCCCACATAATATTCTGTAAGTGACACGCTGAAAGGGCTCACCAAATATGCCTCCGCAGGTCAGTTATTCACCGGGCATTTCCAGGGCTTGCTGGCTTTCATCTGAGCAGTTAAGACCAATTAGAGTGAAAACATGTCAGTACAGTGGTACTAGAAAAAGGCAACACAATGAAAGAAGGGTGAGTCCCTGTACATCTATCTAAAATCTAGAGAAATACCCATGTTTTCACTGGTATATTTAAAAGTGTGTGCCTGTTGCTATATCCATGAGGAAGGTTTTCTTTGAACAAAAAACTTCAGCTGTCTTGGGATAAAATGTATGCTTTTGGCTGTGCATATCTCAGCTATTTTCTCCCCAGATTCTAAGTACAGAGCACTTTTGTACTAACCACAGCACTTCCTTACCTGGGACAGCATTGTTAAGGGCATATGAGTCATTGGCCATTAATGCACTTGGAAAGACACTGTGTGAATGGCCAAGCACTCTGCAGCCCATCAGCAAAATGGTCTGTCCTCTACTCTTTAGGCACAGTTTTGAATATTACTCTTCTAGCCAAATTGTGGCTAATTTTGTTATTTGGGATATTTTTTCCCCAGCCTCATCTATAATCTTTACCAGTGTTCTGTGATATATTTAACCCACTGGGTGCTCTTAACTGAAATAATCTGAAAATCAGAACATTTTCTTTGAAACATTTTCAGGTGGAAAACCAGAAGGATTAATTCTGTTTCCCAAAGAGGAATCTGTAGCCATTTAATTTGATTGCGTCAGTGGTCAGTGAGGTAAAAGACATGAGGACTCACCAGTAAAAGACAGTGTCCAAAAATAACATAGGATAAAATAAGAGGTTTAGCTCATGGGCGGAACTTGGGCTTTGGGGCAAATTGGTAAGATTGGACATAAATGAGCTCCGCACCTTCCAGTTGCCCTGCTCCAGCTGTGCACATAAACACGGATCTGCCAGCTGTGGAGCATAAAGTCTATTGAGAAATGCCTGTCCCAGTGCCTCTTGTGGCACTTCAACCCTGTGTACAGGGGTTTAAGATCCCTGGAGGGTTTGGGCAGTAGTTTTAATTTGTTTTATGAACACCGCTTTCTAACTGTGGAAGAAAAGAGCTTTTCTTTCTGCTAATTTTTTGCTGATCAATTCAGAGCTGCGGGTCAATGTGGGCCACTTCCTTGTGCTGTTCTGTAATTAAGATTTCTTCACTCTTCTTGCCAGTGGAAGCAGTTCCATGTAATTTTGATTTTGACTGCAGCACTATGTTATACACTACTTTCTCAATAAAATCACATTCAGTGCTTGCACTACGGTACAATAACATGCATCCTATCTGAAACTGTTCCCCTCCAAGGCACTGAGGTGTCACACAAGTGGGATATCATCTGATCAACTGTAACATCATGTGCAGCTGCAAAACCCACCCCAGCTGGTGAGGCTGAGGTGGTTGTGGGAGGAAGGGTTACTTCCCATCATTAATGCTGAGGGAACCTCGTTAGTTCTGTTTGTAGATCTCATTTAAGGTTTTCCCCCTTGACAGCAAGGCTGTGGCACAATGGCAGTCAGTAGTAGGCCCACAGGAGAGTTGTGCTGGGCATGCTTGAAGGTACAGTCTATGGCTTTTAGTTTTTGATTAACCTTGGGTTATGGGGAATTGCTGTAAAAGGCTCCAGAAGCCTTCCGAGATTGGGTTTCTTCCCGTAAAACCACCCCTTCATAAAAAAATGAAGTAAGACATTTTCACTGAGGGGTTTTCCTCTCTTTCATTATTGGAACAGGGCATTGAAACAGGACTAAGGTTAAGGAACCAAACTTTTTCTATCTAGAGGTTTCAGACACATCCTTCTGAGACACACAGACTGTCCAATGAGTTGATGGTGTGGGTGCTTTTCAGACGAGAGTCTACTGAATGAGGGCTCCCCCCTGCTCTAGTTTCACATCCCTACAGAAGCTTTGCAGGTAGTGTTTTCCTCTTGAACACCCACGCTGCCCAACATCCTGTGTACTGCTGACAGTCCAGAGGTGCTTATATTTCAGCAGCTTTTGTTGTATGCATCACAAAATCATAATCTCAGGCACCCCACCATGAATCTCAGTATTGTGCATGCCTGTGAAGTAAATAACCAGAATCTGTCCTGTTGCCATTTTGAGCCTTTGCAGCAGTTTGTAAGGTCATGAAACCTTTTTGTAGAAGGGGCTGCGTGCTCAGAAAGTGATTTTAAATGTGGGGGTTTTTTCTGCCAAACGTTTTTATCCACCATGGCAAAGACACTTGAAAGGGCATATGGAAGCCCACTTTCACCATTCAAAGCTGAATTGCCTTTTATGTTTTAGTGCATTGCATTTTAAATGGCTGGCCAAGGGACTGGAGAATGTCCTTTAGGAAGAAGTTGGGTCCATTAAGGCAGTATTTTACTAACAGAGCCAAGAAGTCCTTCCTTTGCTAACACCACAATCTCACATGTGCTGGCTTTGGTGGTTCTACTTCTCCAAGGTTTTATCCAAACTGTTGTTCTATTCACTCCCAGCAATTGCAGCACCACAGGGCAGTGTCAGTCACAGAATCATAGAATCAGCTCGGTTGGAAAAGACCTTTAAGATCAAGTCCAACCATTGCCCAGTACTGCCAAGTCCACCACTAACCCATGGCACTGAGGGCCTTGTCTACACAGTTTTCGATGCTTCCAGGGATGATGACCCCACCAGTGCCCTGGGCAGCATGTTCCAATGCCCTGAGTATGCTATCACTTCCCTGAATTGTCCCTTAGGCTGCTGCTTGGCAGCATCAGTGCTGAGCACAGTAAAAGAAGTGCAGAGCCAGAGAAGCCCTCTACCTCCTCCTGGCATTTGAGCATCTAGCCTTGCTGTGAGCTTTTGGAGATTTATAGCTTGGATGTAACAAGATTGTCTTGTTGACAGCTTAACGTTATGGGATCTATTTATCAAATAGAAAGTGTTCTGACAAGCAAGGGTCGCCTGCTTCTTGCCATTTCAGAAGGTGAATTGGCAAGCACCACCCCTGCATGCTAGGCAGCATAGTGGTCTGGCTCTGCAGGGGTGATGTGCTTCACGGGTGCAGGTTTTAATGACTGTTGTTAAGGGGGATTATACCCTGCAAAGCAGGAGCTGGCAGGAGTTGTAAATACACATCTCCTATGCGGGACTTAAATGCAAACTGGAGTGTGACTGCATGGTCACATGTATATTTGTGACCATACAAGGCACCAGGTTATCTGCAAGACAAGTGAGCTAAGGTCTGATTTTTGAATCTTCGCGTGTTTGTTATGTCCAGTCCCTCCACAAATATGAGGGTGTTCTCCCATGTCTATTAAAAGACATGAGTCATCATTTTCATCAAATACAGGATATCTCAAGTATATCAGGTTTTTGGTGTCCTACACAAGACATCTGGCAGGGCTTAATTCTCACAAAGTGGGGACTGAATATGAAGGGGTTTTGGGTGCATCAGAGTTACCCACTCAAAGCAGTGGTTACTTAGCCAGTCTTCTGTATACGAGGGTATATAATATCAGGTAAAACTTAAGTCTATTGTTTCTTGCTAGTATTCACATTTGGAGCTAATGACTAAGTCACTAAACAATACAGTAGATTAATGATGCCAGCTTCAGTTAATCAAGTGAAATTACTGAGCAAAGTCCCTGTCCTACTTCCCTGCAGCCCGCATATTCCTTGAAAATGTGAAAAAAGATGGTCCTTGCCTGTAGTGCCTCACCTGTGTAAGCTTTCTGCCATGCTGTTGCTGATGCTGGTGAAGACATGTTAGTGACCTTCTTTAATGCGTTTGCTTTAACAGACAAATTCTGGTATTGTCGACTTTCACCTAATCACAAGGTGTTGCACTATGGAGACTTGGAAGAAAGTCCCCAGGGAGAAGTCCCCCATGATTCCTTGCAAGATAAATGTAAGTCATGTGCAATGCTTATGCTACTTTTGCTTCTTTTGTGCTAGTTCCTCTTTATAACTTGCAGATTCCTGTTAACAGGGGACGTTATCAACAGCTCTGTGCGCAGAGGTGGAGAGCAGGGGACATTTCCTCCTGCATTCAAACACTTCTCTCCTGGTTTTGGCAGGGGTGTGTGAGGACTGAGCTCAGCTTTCCAATGAGTTCATGATTTCATTCAGCCTGGAAATGTCATGCCTTTCGTAGGGAGGAACGCAGTTTATTGCCATTGCTCATCTAACTGCAGGTGTCAAATTCAAATATGTGGGCATATTCAGAAGCAAATTCTGTCTGCAGAGACAGATGTTTCTTCTGTGGCAAAGAGTCCCAGTGACTGGATGGAGGAGAAATCCTTGGCAGGCAGAGGTCTTTTTTGGTATCATGCAGGGTGGACTTAATGATGGCACATTGCGGGGAACAGTGCTGAGAAGACCTCACCATTACTGTGTACCCAGCTGTGTGCAGACGTGCCTCTGTGACAACTCCTACCAGGGGATTTATCAGGATATTTTAATGGATAAAAGTAATTTTTGAGTCCTTCAGAAAAATCGCACTCTCATGATAATTTATCTTCATCAAAATAAGTTATAGAGATTTAACCTGCGGTCCTGGGAAACCTCTTTTTATGATGATGGAAATAATGATTAGTGTAGCTCTGTCACCAGAAAGTGACTTCAAGAAGTCAAGCACTGACTAAGGAATCATTGCTTTTTGTTCTTTTCTGAACCTCCATGAGTAATAAATGCCATTCTTGGCATTGTCAAATTAGATCTGCTTGTACAAGTATTTCAGTTGGTAGATCCACTTCTGTCTTGGTAGAAAGGCTGATTTTCCACATGTTGGAAAGTTTTCCAGCCTGAAATGAAGAAAGGAGAAAATCAGTGGTTTAAACTTCCCTGTACGTTAATAAAATGTTTCTGCTCCCCCAGCCTGTCCCCAGGCAGCATCTTTTAACATTTCTAAGTGGAAAGAGGAAGAAGAGCCTGTCTGATGCTGGAGCCCTGGCAGCTGGCAGTCACGTTCCCTTGTTTCCCTTGCCTTACAGATTGCCTCAAGGATGTTTCACGCTCTTACTGCAGTCTTGGCAGAATGTAGGACAGGGGCTCACATTGCTGTATTGGCACTGGAAGAGGCTGTTTTTCTGGAGGAGGCTTAGAGAAATAGCCCTTGAATGTTACAGGAGCATCAGAAGGACAGAAGAATGAAGGTCACGCTGGAACTGCAGGCGCAGTTCTGAGACCAGCAGTTCCCAGATTTATTTGCATTGAGCACGCTCAAACCCCTGACCGTGACTGCAAACTTCATCTTGCATTTGCATTTTCCATAGGCTCTTGAGCCTACTCAGGAATGTCAGGATCCCATGGGGACAGAGGGATTCCTATTTTAGAAGCCACTGAGCCAGACCCATATGTTGCCTGTGCATGCAGCAGGCAGAGCAGATATTGATGCAGTTTGAGAAAGATGAGGTTATTTCATTAGTATCTCAGGTTTTCAGGCTATGAAGGATACTGTGATTTACCACAGCGCCTCCCGCATTAGAGTTTAATTAAACAGAACTGAGACTATTGCAAGATACAAGATGATAAAGTAGCACTATTGTTCAAAATGTGTCAGGCCAGGCTGGCTTGGGAATTTTACAGAACATTTTCCAGAGATGTGCTGGTATTCTTTGTATAGATTTATATCGAATTTTGAACTGTTAAGGTCTGAATATGATGACCACATTGTCAGCATTTGGGAGCAGGTCAACAGATGAAAGAATAGGTGGGTAAGAAAATTGAGGACCCAGAGAAGCAGCGCAGGGCATTCTGTGTGATTCTTACCAAGCTTGAATAGCCAGTGTCTGCCTCCAAAAATGCATGTGGGGGTTTTTAACCTTTTCACTTCTGTGAATGTCAGCCCTCTCTTCAGGCTGTCAGAGTTAACAAGCTGTGCAGACTCCAGCTGGGACAGAAAGCCGTTGCCCTCCTTCCCAGGGCTTTATCTACTGTGAGCGCATCACATTTGTGCTCACACCTTCCAGCATCCTGTAGTCAGCTTCTGATACCATCTGAAGCCTTTGAGTGTATTTTTCCTAAGCAAGGAATAAGTCAAATTCCTGATTAAGATCAGGATGTCACATCCGTCTGTGATCTCCCCTAGGAACTGCATTCCAGATCACAGAGATCAAGCCTGTGGAAACCAAGGGAAAGCCTTCTTGGTTGAGAGATCCAACTTGAGAAAACCCTACCTTATGCAGAGAAATTGTTTTTCTGGGCATCTGCAACGAATGGCAGGAATTCTTTCCTCTACCATAGTTGCAGTCAAGTCTCTCCTTTACATCCCAGTTTGTCCTAGCAAGCCCTCTCCTCACAAAGCCAGTATCTCTTCTTGACCTAAAAGCAGGGGAGTGTCACAGACATAGTAACTTCAATTTCTTTTAAGTTTTCTATGCATAGAAAGTCCTCTAAAAAGGTCGATTATATCGCACACTCTCCATTTGACTGTAGTGCTGACGTAATCTGTAATAAAATACATAGTATTGCTGTACCCAGTAGGAGAGAAAGTGCATTTCTCCTCTTCAGTATTTCTATTAGAGTTTGTAAAGAACTGGGCAGTAACAGATATTCATGTTATTATGCTATTCTCTCTATATATATAATGCTTTTCCACAGCCACAAGGATAATGGGTTATTTATAGATTGTAGAAACTGTCACTCACTGACCAGATTGTATTGTGGAGCATATAGATTCTCCATAATGTAATTGCCATTGGAAAATTGACTTCCACTTGGAACTCAGAGACATTTATCTTTATGTTTCAGTAACCTCACTCTGTCAGTGAGTCTGAGTGGCAGCAGCTTCCATTCAGACAGGCATTAAGAGAAGGACAAAACAGCGTCAAGTGAGGCAGGGTCCAGCTCGCCCAGCACACTCGCTTCAGCAGAGGCTTTACCTGGGTGCATAGGACACAGCAACAATAGGGCAGGCATAGTACATTAGTAAGGCAGAAAAGAGTATCTGTTTTCTAGATACCTGACTGCACAGAAGAACTGACGCAGGTACAGAGCTGTATGAAACATTCTTACCCCAAGTAGTCTCAACAGGCAAGAAAAAGCATACTCAGATTTTTATCCAGATGCTTGAAAATTTCTCAAGACTCACTGATTCCTATTTTAATCGTTTTCTTTCTTACAGCAGGCTGGAAATGGCAAAGGAGGTGGCAATTTTAACCCATTAGTCTTGCACATTTTAGACTCTATAGCTTTTATACACCTGGGTTATAACTGATTTTCTGGTTTTTGCTTTTGTTCTTTTTTTAATGCAGTGCCAGTGGCAGATATAAAAGCTGTTGTGACTGGGAAGGACTGCCCTCACATGAAGGAGAAAGGAGCTCTTAAACAAAACAAGGTATGGCTCTCAAATTGCTATGAACACGCACCCTGCAGAATAGAAAGCTTGTCAACTCGACCTTCCCTGAAGTAATACCAGGTATTTTTCACTCCAGCCTGCCACCTTTCTGTGTATGCACACACTTGGTTTTCACCTCAGACTGTTTGAGACAAAATTGCTGGGGCAGCCTACCCTCCTTCGCTCAGGTTTCTTGGCAGATGTGCATTGTGATGTACCCAGAGCACATTAGGATGGTCTTCGGTAGTGATGTCTTCTACCTCTAAAGCAAAGCAGTTTTGACTTCTGCTACAGAGCACACCAGCAGTGACTGTAGGCACCTACTCCCCTGTTGTCTCTGTTAAATAACTAGTTTGTTCCATCTGTATTCTCTGATGAGCTGACATTCAGTGAACACTGGCACGTGCCAAAATTGCTGTTAGTGTCCAGCTGATGGTATCTTCAGGTCCAGTCAGGTAGAAAAACTGCTGCCAACAAAAGGATGTGAGGTAAACGCTGGGCAATTAATGAGGTGTATAAGGATGGCTTCAGCAGTGCATTTGGGAAAAAAAATGTAGGAGACAACGGTCAGCTTAAATTGGATTTATGCTTTTAGTTTCAGATCGAGAACTGTAAACTGACAGTAGGACTCAAATTGTACAGCACCAGAATCTTGCAGAGTTTTTGTTAGTAAGAATTGCCACCACAGCGAGGTGAAATGGAGTTCTAAGCAAAGTCTGATATCTGTGGTGGTTAAGGTTTTTGTACTATATTGTATGAGGTATGTTCATGAGTTTTCTATCAGGTCATGCTGTTTGACCTTACAAGGAGTGAGACTCTAATGATGTTCAGTCTGACCCAGAAGCACACCCCGAGGTGTGGGAACCAGATCAGAGGATTGGAATAAGAATTTCTAGTTGCCTGAAACTGAGAAATTTTGGGCCCAACAAGAAAGAGATTTTGATGAACAAAATGGTGAAGTTAAGAGTTCCTGCTTCAACACTCTAAAAATAAAATGCATGTCTTTAGTGTTCAAATAAATACTGGGAAAAAGCAGTTCTGATGGGAGCCATAGAAAATAGAAAGGCACTGTCAGAACTACATAGAATCATAGAATCAACTAGGTTGGAAAAGACCTTTAAGATCATCAAGTCCAACCCACAACTTTTCTTTCCTTAAGTACACATAGATATGCAGAGCATCTTGAGTATTCTTTGCATTTGTTGCTTTAAGTCTCTCAGGATATCGTCATCTTTCAGCATTCGTTTTACATGGTTGGAAATGAAAAAGTCAAGCCAAGCAAGTAGAAATAATCCCAAGTGCATTGTCCCTTGCTGAATTTCTGAATCGGGGTGCTAACACGCACACAATAGATGGCATACAACTCCTACCACATGTACCATCAGCAGCATTTGGCTGGGGCATTTATATGATGCATATAAAATATTTTTAGTGCTTCCTTGTCTCAGCACTCATATGTCCGCACAAAAAGGAAAGATAGGAAGATGGAAAGCAGTGGGTGGCAGTGATGGAAATGTGTCATCTTTATGGAGCAGTAACGTCTAGATAGTATTTAATGCTAAATAGCAGTGCTGCAGATCAGTCTGTCCTCAACTGTCACCATTGCCCCTTTTCTTTCAGGTAGAATTGGTGGGGACTCGCATAAAACTTGTGGCTGAGGATGTGAAGATCAGGAGTTGATAGGTAGCATGGCTGGAGCATTCCGTTTGTGAGCCAGGCAGTCATAATTGTGATGGGTTTGCCATTTCTGGTGTGGTTTTTAATTTTTTCTTCCTTGATTCCTTGTTTCTTCCTCTGGGAATCACAGAATCCCTGAAATTAGTTGTTATCCCAATCAAGCCGTCATGCTCATTATTGCAATTGCTTAACTGACATCACAGGAATAACAGATCATTGTTTGCAGAGTATCCAGTTAATGTGGGTGGTGAAATGGAAACTAAACAAAAGAAGGCAGACACAGAATGCAATTTGCCTGAGTTTGCTGTATGAAACCTTTCACTTCCTGAGTTTTCATTATCAGTGGTATATTTTTTGAGAAGCCTTTTCCTCCTGTGCTTTCTTGGTACACATATAACGACCACCTTCATGTTTATTCATTGGCAGCAACGAAAATTGCATGGCAGAATGCCACTGCTCTGAACACAGCTGGAACTGGCAGTATGTCCGTAACAAAGGCCTCAGCGTCCCTTCATTGGCCAGCACGTGGCCGTTATTCTTCCTATGGGACCATTTAGAAATAAATAAGAGTTAAGCTGAATTGGGATTTGCATGCATATGAAGCTGAATGACTTGATAGTACCAGTCCTGAATCCATTGTGCTTCATCTTGCTTGCATTTTTAGATCAGATTTAATTTTAAAGTCCTTCTTTCTGACTCTTGAGTAATATTAATAGATTCAAGGACACAAAATACATTAGATTTTGCAGCCCTGAAAACAAAGCATGAGAGAAGGACGTGGAAAAAACATTGCCATGTATTCCTAAGTGTTCTCCTATCACCTTTTATACACTGATGTGGCAGTCTTCAGGCTTGGTGCATTTTTAGTCAGCAAAAATGGTTCTGCTCACTTTTGTGTTGAATGCAGCTTCTCTTTTATTTCCCATTGGTTGAATAAGTTCCTTGCCTTATCCTTTTATGGATAATTCTTATTAGATATAAGCAAGAAAATCTTCATTATGAGGGTGCTGAGGCGCTGGCCCAGGGTGCCCAGAGAAGCTGTGGCTGCCCCATCCCTGGCAGTGCTCAAGGCCAGGTTGGACACAGGGGCTTGGAGCAAGCTGCTCTAGTGGAAGGTGTCCCTGCACGTGCAGGGGTTGGAGCTGGATAAGCTTTGAGGTCCCTTCCAACCCAGACCAGTCTGGGATTCTCTGGGAGGGATCTTCCGGCTCTGGCAAGCAAACTTAACATGGCTATGGTCTCAGCCTTCAGCAAAGACACAGGCCTTTTGAGGCTGCAAATGACAAAGTAGGCAGAGAGCAGTGAGATCATTCCAGCTTCATGGGATCACCTAAAATAGGTACCTAAAATGCCTGTTCATCAAAAATAGTTTGTCTCTGGCCAATGTGAGGTGCCGTTGGAGGCTGGGGAAGAGAGAAGCTCCAGGCGTGGGAAAGCAAGCTTTGCCTCATAGCACTTACAGCTGCTTTCCCTGCAGTGTTGAAGCCAAGGAGTGGGAATTGCCCAGCCAGCACATGCAGAGGCTCTGGTTTCCTGTGTTCAATGGATCCCAAAAGAGAGGCAGGTCATGGGTCCCAATACCGCTACCTTTGACAAGCAACTGGGGAAGGGCAGGGGTCTAATGTGTGCGAGGGTGGAAAGAGTTCAGAGCATTGAGGGGTGAGTTCAGTAGGTTGAGGTAGGGGAGGAGGAGAGCAGAACAAAGAGAGAAGGAGCAGGTTGGAAGGAATGGGAGGGTAAAAGGACCAGAGAGGAAAATAAACTGGTGGAAAAGGATGGAGTGGAAAATTACTTTGAGAAAGGCTGAGAGGTGAGACAGAAGAGAGAGGAGAGAGCTACAGATGGCTAATGGAGACTGACCACTTTTCCTTCAGGAATTACCAGTTCCTCAGGATTCCCTGTCATTGATGGGAACATAACGAAAGCAGGTGGGGTGCCTGACAAGTCAACCACCAAGACCACCATCAGTGTGGAGGGCCAGTTGGCGACTCCAGCTCCTTTGACTTCCATTTTCCTTGACAGTTTGCTGTGCATGAGGTGACAGAGATGCTGGCACCTGGAAGCTGTTAAGTCCTGAGCCTTTAATCTCTAGAGCTGCCAGCAAAGAACTGAATCGGATCCAGGGCTGCCAGACTCCTACTTTGCCCCATAAAGGGAAGCTCAGCATCCTAAATGTAGCCCTTTCCCCTTCCCTCCCTGACTGGCAATGACCAAACCCATGCCTCCCTGGGATACTCTTTCAGGCAGGGCTTTTCTCTCTTTTTCCTTTCTTTGAGATGAACAAAAACTTCAAATCCTTGGAATTTCCCAAAGGAGAGGGACCACGCCTGTGGGATTGTTGTTGACCTTCTTGAATTTCAGGACCATCACAGCAGAGCACCACAAGCCCTGTTTTCAGTGATAGGCTTTATTTTCACAGCCTCAGTTGCATGACTTGGCATGTTATGTCAGGGATACCTAACACCCTGCAAGGAGATAATGCCAGGTTTGTGTGGGCAGAAGTAGATTTGTTTCTGCAATGAGGGACATCACTTTTAATAAGGTGTGGCTGAGGGACATGCCTCAAACACTTTGGCTGTGAGGCTGTGCGAGCTGTGAGCCATTTGCTTGCTGAGTGCGCCAGCACTATTAACATCTGCAGCTTCCGTGGGGATTTAACACAGACTTGCCTCCTGTGGCCCGGCAATACAGCAAGTTGGACCTGATAACTCGAGGAAACAAAGAGCATTTCCCAGGAGAAGCCTGATCTCTGATCATCCAAGATTATCCCCAAGGATTCAGGCTCTGCTCTTTATTACACAACTCAGAAATGAAATAACTCTTACTGAAATCCAAAGACCTGTGTCTCTTGCAGACCAGGAGGTAAGGGGTAGAAATCTAGAGAGATGTATATGCTGCAGTCCCCATGGTCAAGTCTTCCATTTCAAAACTCCTGGGTTTTCCCATAGGAGCCCAGGTGACTTTTAGGGACCTGATTAATTCCCTTTGGCACCTCTGAAATTCCAGCTACAATGCTGCGGGGAAAAAAGATGATAGTTTTCCTTTCCCAAGGTTCATTTGGTTCTTTAAGTAACTCAGATAGTTCAGTTTGACTGAGGCTGCTGATTCTAGTTCAGGTAGAAATAAAATGACAGAAATCACTAGAGAATTAATAATTCAATACATTTGCAGCAGTGAATAAAGCAGAAGTATACACCAGGAGATTAACTGTCCTGGCAAGGTTTTTGACACAGGGAATCAAACCTTGCAGAACTTTGTGAGTTGAATCTATACAAACTGATAAAAGCTATGGGTCTTCGTGAAGAGCTTGTTGCACATGGATTATTATGCATTATATTGATTGTAGTCCTCACCATTGCCTAGCTCAAATTCTAACTCAAATCTATGACTGAGTGAGCTACAGGGTGTGATTTTGTTTTGACCAAAGCATCTGTGGTGGGGCTCTTGCTGTGCCAGTCTGTTGCAGTTGTCTGGTCTAGCTTTGGCCAGGCAGGAGAGCACAGAACCTATTTTTCCTCTCAGTTTGGGAAATAAGTGATACGAAAGAAAGGCAGAGCTGAATGTATGAATGCCTCTCTCATGCAGCACTAATGCACATCAATTTGTGTTGTTCCAGGAGGTGCTAGAGCTTGCTTTCTCTATATTGTATGACTCAAGTGGCCAGTTGAACTTCATTGCTCCAGACAAGCATGAGGTAAGTCTAGTTCAGAATATAGACTCTTCTTTTGAAGCCCACTCTAGTTGCCTTATGGCAGCAGACAGCTTTATGAGGACTTAAGGGTGGTCATATTGGCACATGGTGTAGGTCAGTCCGAATCTGGGTTATGTCTCCATGTCATGGGTTCAGCAGTAGCAGTCATTTTTCTCCTTGGTAGCTGGTGCAGTGCTGTGTTTTTGACTTTCGGCCTGGGAGCACTGCTGATAACACCGATGTTTTCAGTTACTGCTTGGTGGTGTTTTGGTCTGACCAAGGGCTTTCTGGGTCTCGTGCTCTGCCGGGGAGGAGGGAAAGCTGGGAGGCAGCAGGGACAGGACACCTGACCCAAACTGACCAAAGAGGTATTCCATACCACAGCACGTCATGCCCAGGATGTAAAAACGGAGGGCAGAGACCCAGATGGGTGGGGGTGCACTGCTTGGTCGGGCTGGGTATAGGTGGTGAGCGATTGTATTCTTTCCTTGTATTTGCCTTGTCATTATTATTATTGGTGATAGCAGCAGTGGTTTTGTGTTATACCTCAGTTACTGAACTGTTCTTATCTCAACCTGTGGGAGTTGCATTCTTTTGATTCTCCTTCCCATTCCTCTGGGAGCAGGGGGAAGAAAGAGGGGGAACTGAGTGAGCAAAACTGCGTGGCTGAGAGGCTTAAACCACGACACTCCAGCAAACTGAAAGCAGAGGGATTAGTATGGGAGCAGGACCTTCTGCAATTTGCGTGCAGTCTCCTGAGCCATGGAAGGAATGTGTTTTGTATTGGTACATCATAGAGCACATGGGGTCTAAATTAAAGATCAGTGTTTCTAAGCCCTGCTGAAATACGAACCATAAGTAAGAGAAAGAAGAGAGCTTGGGCAAACCTTGTAGTTCCTCAGACCTCGCTCACCATTTCCTGGTGTAATGAAGATTTGTCTTAGTCTGCTCTACTTCAGGCACTGGAGAATTTTGCTGTGTGTTTATTTTAGTGACCTTTAGTTCAGTGCTGATGATTTGCAAGCCCTTAAAGAATAACTGCCATCCTGCTGATGCCAGCATAATCAAGTCGTTGCTGGGTCTAGATTTCAAAGTCTTGTGTACTCCAGAATGGCATAGCCCCTTATTCTTCGTTTAACATTGCTTAAGACCATTCATGACAGGTGATCATAGAATGTCCTCTCTATTACATCTCCCCAGGGGAGTGTTGCAAAAGGTCTTACTTTTATAAAGACAGTGTAAATACCAACAGCAAGGCAGAACGACAGCCCCTTCACTGCTCCCTTTTCTTACTTGAAGACACAAGGAAATAGACATCTTTGCTTGTTGGAAAATGGCAGAACTGATTTACCTAATTATGTGGAAGCACTGGATGCATTTCTCTCAAAGAACTTCCAAGTAAAGGTTTAGGTGAATGCACTATATTAAATATATATATATATATATAAGTTTTTCTTTATTTCTAAAGCAACAAGAGTTGGTGTTTGGTTTGCATGCTTATTTTGTAGCAACACATCTGGTCTCAGTTCAGGACCCTGTGTTAAGATACTAAAACAGAGCAGATTGCATTAAAGTGTCTTATACTGTAGTGTTATTAAAATGCATGAAGTGTATTTAGATACTTAGCTTCAGCATTTGCAAGTCTGGATTAAAACCTTCAAATAAATGTTAATTTTAGGAGAGGAATAAGATTCTGCTCATGTAAGATTTCCTGGGGATTAATATTTGAGTGTCATTTTCAAGTATGTTCATTCCAGAGCAATATTTGCTAGTCAGTGTTCATGTAAGAGGAAGTAGCACAGGATTCTAGGAATAATGTGTCATTAGAGCTGTAGGTCTAAGCAAAGCATGGTTGTCTTCATCCTCTGAACTGAACATATGTTAGATGCTTTCCGATATAAATTCTCCAGAAGCTGAATTCTAGACTGTTTCAGCTCAGAAGTGCAAATGGTCATGAAAATTACCACATATTTCAGCCACTTGTATCTCAAATATAGCCTATAGCTACAAGTGTATTTTAATGGCCTAAATGTTCAAAAGCTGCTGCTGCACCCCCCTGACAGGCAGTAGCATTGTGAGATGGACTAACCCAATCGCTTGTGACTGTGTTAACACACCTATCATTTCTCTTTTGATCTCGTACAGCTTATTTGAGACAAAATTAATAAATTCAAAACCAACCCAGCCAGGGGTAGCAGCCTCTGCTGCTATTTGACAATTCCCAAGTGAATGTTCTTACAAGGGCATCTCACTTCCTCTGTAGCATTCCATGGATTGCGGAAGAGTCAGTTGGGATTAAAGTAGATGTACAAGTGTTCAGAGGAAGCACCACAAGGAAAGGGAAGTAGCATGTTATGAAGCCCATGACTCTTCATCAGAGTAATGGGGGTGCCTGTCCATAGGTGTGCTAGTTTAGCAGCATTCCCAACTTGGGAGATTTTGGAAGTGGCATCCCAAGAGTTGGAAAGGTTTGTGTGGAGCACCAGGGATGGTGTTAGGACATGACAATTGGAGGTCAGACTTAACAAGGGGGTTTTAAGCACTTCTGCAGTCTTTGTGATTGTAGAGTGAGGTTGGAATGGAGGAGTTGAGTGTGTCCTGAAAACAAGAATTGAACTGGAATCATAGGATTTAAGTTGCAAGGGACCTTGGGGTGTCCCAGGTCTGACCTCCTGCTCAGAACAGGACAGCAGTGAGCTCAGAGCAGGTTGCTCAGGGCTGCATCGGGGTGGATGAAGTCTACATGACCTTCCTGGTTGTCTGGATCCACTGAGTTGGCTCCCAAGGTATTTCTTTGATAAAATCTCATTACTGGAACCAGTATCGTTGAGATTTGGACCTCATTCTCGCACACTTAAGTTTGGCAATAGCTTCAGCCATCTGTTCAGGCTTAATGCTAGCCAGAGGATCCAGCACTGTGAGATCACGCTATCGTATTTGTTTTTCATTTAAATACTAATAGCTGATTTCAGCTGCATAGCAAAAAGGTGGATTAATCTTATCCTTGATTTTTTGACAGAGAAACTGATGAGAGAGGCCATAATTAGATTCCTTTGGAGTTTATGAAAATGAATCTGTAGTAAATTAATTTTTCAGTGACTCTTCATCTGTTTTGCATAGTAAAAAGAGAAAAGCTTCTGAGTGAATGCTTTCACCATCTCATTAGGATTTCTCTCTGCTCCAAATTTACAGGAGTGTAATTAACTGCACTTGCCAATGTGGAGATTAGAGAGGAAGCCCCTTTTCCAGGCCATTCCAGGCGCTCTTCCGAATTGTGTCCAGAATTTGGTTTCTGTGGGCTCTGAATGAGTTATATCTGGAAGAGGAGAGAACTGCAGTTCTGCTTTCTGGCTGGCTGTGATTCCTCCCCTGAGAAAGCTCTGGCCGAGCTCACTGAGCAGGTGATGGACGATGTACGTCAGGGGCTGCGTCTGTTGAGCGGATGCTCTGCTCTTCTGTAACCTGAGCAGAGCCTTTTGCCTTTCTGTTCCTTTCCTCATAGTGAATTCTGGGAAGACCTTCCCAAAGAAAGGTTTCAAGGCTCTCATAAAACAGATATAGTCTGTTCAAAAATAATTACATTTCTAGGCTAGCGTCTTTCTTTTCCTGATATTCTGTGTGCGCTCCACTGAAATCGCATGCTTTGGAAGTCTTCAGTGACACACACTGACAGCCTGAAATAGGCAGGCTGAGTTGTTTATGTAGTGCTTGTTAGCAGGACAGCCTGAACCCTAAAGTCTCTTCTGTGTAGCTTATCTCATATTAAAAGTGCAGCTTGGCTTACCAACACCCTGGGTGAAATCCCAGCTCTGTTACTGTTCTGTTACTGATTTAAATGGGTCAGATTTTCACTTTGGATACTGAAGTGTGTTAACCATCCCATTGCAAAAATACGCCCTTTTTCTGGATGAAGACTTACCCAAGAGGGGGTTTTCTTTCTCTTCCTTGAAAATAATCCTCATTTCTGCTGTAGGATGAAGTCAGCCATGGCTATCTTTAAACTTGGTGGTGTCATAGCAAATGGTCAGCTAAATCTGAAATCCGTTTCTTGGCATGAAATCCAGCAGAAGTATTTGTAAGATAAAAATGCAGTTACAGCTGATTTAATTCTCTCCGGCAAACTGGGACACAAGTTCATGATTGAAATCTTTATTTTTAGATGATAGCATTTCAGTACTTCTGTTCAGAGATGAATAAATGGCTTGTAGTAATAAAAGAAAGTGACTTATTTGATAGACATTGACTCTACATCACCAGCCCCCCCGGGTTTGTTGCTGATTCTCAATGGCTGTTCAGTCCATGTTTATCACAAGCTGTCAGCTGCTGGGAAAGACGGCATCTCCTGTTAGGAAAAAGCTAACAGTAAGGTGGAGGTTTTAGAGGCCAGTTCAACATTCGCAGCATTTATAATTACACCAGGTAGCTTGGCATTTAATTTTCATGAAGGACACAGCATTGACTGACTCTGTGGGTTTCACAATAGGTTATTTTGTGTAAATAGTGGTAAAGAAGGCATAGATACGTGGTTTGTGTAGGTCAATTGATGCCACTTAATCTATAGAAAAGCAAACCACAATAAAATCAGGTAGCTGGTACAGGATTTCTTAAGCAGAGTCAAGGATTTTGTGTGGGATTCGGTTCATTTAACTTGGCTGTCTTGGAATTAGAAGATTAGTGCAAGATAATTAGGCAGCTTCTGTAAGTACTGGGGAAAGAGAAGGAAAAAGAGAGGGGGAGAAGGAGAGATCTCCAGAGGTTCGCTGTCCTATGCTGTGTGTTCTTTCTCCCATAACTATTGAAGAATATTCAACAAGAAGTTTGGAGGAGATAGCAAATTGTCAAACCACCAAATACTGTCATTTCTTCCCATTTTATGGAATTGCTTGCCCATTTTCTGAGCAGCTCAGTGGAACATGCCTCCTTCATGCTACCAGCTAATAAACCCTAACCCTCTCTTTAGGTCTCTTTGTAAGTCCCAGTGTGAGCAGTAACTGGACCAGGCCAGATGAGCAGTTTGTGTACACAGGGTCTGTTAATGATAGTCTTTATCTTTTTTCCTGTGCAGTATTGTGTATGGACCGATGGGCTGAACGCCCTCCTTGGGAAGGATATGTTGAGTGATCTAACGCGGAACGACTTAGACACGCTGCTCAGCATGGAGATAAAGCTACGCCTCCTTGACTTGGAAAACATACAGATCCCAGATGCTCCCCCACCTATCCCAAAGGAGCCCAGCAACTACGACTTTGTTTATGACTGTAACTGAGGCTGCCACTGAAACTGGAAATATTATAACTGGAGAGATATTAAAAATAAAAAAAGAAGAGTGTGAGGAAAAACAAAGAAACCCACTTGTGCACCTTGGATTTTGGCTTTGGGAGGGGTGTAGAAACACTTGCATTCCTCCCTGCTCCCTGCATCCCTTCCGTCCCCATTCCCATCTTCCCCATTGCTCATCCAAATCCACATTGCTTTAATTAACTCATAATTGCAGGCCATCGGCCTTGCTAAGGCAAAGACTTGCCACTATGAAGCACCCTCCCGAGGACCTTTTTTACATTTTTAATACTGGAATAGACATTCTTAAACTAAAGGACGCTGTTACGGAGCTGCATGCCTGTGACACCCACTTGGCAGGGCAGAGGCTTTAACTGGAAGGAGGAGGGAGATAGGGAGCAGAAGCAGCTACTGTAAGCAGAAGATTTCCCCAGACACTCCCCAAGAGTCTTCTCACAACCGAGTCCAATGCGATGATGAAATTCGTTAACTGCTTCCCCATGCTTGCATCACTCGGCGCTGTCATTGCTCTTTCCACTGCCATCTCGACGCTTGCCACCAGCCGTGCCCAGCCGATGGGCTCCCCAAACGGAAAGTCTACGGGTTTTTGCTGTACCATAGGCTGCAATGCTGCCACAGCTTTTCACTTCTTTTCCTCCCGGCTCTTAAATAGCCCCACACTAGCAGATCGTTCACACCAGCTGTGTCAGGAAGCCACCAGTGTGTCTCATCCCTCTGGCATTCCCTAAGCCTCAGTTGCCTCTCAAATTGGCTTGTTGCTATTTGAAGTGATTGTTATTTTCTCGGTCCAGAGTTCAGCAGTACTTTCCACAGGTGAATTACAACTGCCAGGCACCCAGGTTTACATTGTTCTCATTGCTACAGTGTTAGAAATTTGCAAGGGATTATCTTGGTTTTGTACGGGTTCTAATTTTTTTGTTTTATTTTGCCAAACAAACCTATTTAATGAAACCCAATTCCATTGTGAGTACTTCCGGAGGACGATATTTTTACTTAATTTCCATTTGGAACATTTGCCCTGATGGGGAAAAAAAAAATAGTATTTCCCTTCAACTTCACTGTTGAATAAAAATCTGAGTTGTGATGATTCTTGGAACTTTGTTTTTCTTCTGAAGTTGTCTTTTATTCTCTGTGGTTCCTAGAAGTGTTTGGTACAAAGAGGAGGGGGAAGGGTGGAACCTTTCTCATCTGTGTCAGATTTGATTTACTTACTCATTTGTTTGTGATGACAAGGATGGGATGCATCCAGAGTTCTCCATTGCCGTGGGTGCATGAGCCTTCCTGTGAGAAGGATCCTTTGTGAAGTCTGAAATCTCAGCACACTGATGTGCTCATGGTCGGTTTAAGGCTGCTGCCTTTACCATGCTTGCTGGAGTAGCTGTCTGTCTGTATCTCCTCTGTTGGGAGCGTTTCTGTCTGCGGCGGGTTGGTATTGGGGAAGTTTGCGCTTTGCAGGATGCATTCCCTTGCTCCTCATGTTCTTGTAGGTATTTCTCTAAGCTCAGTATCTCTGACTCCAAAACTGCTGGGTCTAGACCTAGAGGAACCCAGCAGCCCTTTCCCTCCCACCGCACGTGCTGAAGACAGACTTTATTTGTGGAGTTCCTCTCCTCTTGGACCCTGCTGAAAGAGACTGTGAAGAGGTTTTACCTGAGCCTGTGCTAGTGAGAAACCTGGAGGGTGTTTCCAGTTCAGACAGATGCAGAAGACATCCCCTGAGGTGTCCTTTTCTCCATCCAGCTGGCTCTGAGCTCTCTCCATCCTGGCTGACCTCGCACCCGGTGAGGAGAGAAATGACATCCTGCAGGTACAGTGTGAGGGAGGATGGGAAGAATGGCATATGAATTCAAGCATGAGAGTCCTGAGGAAGGTGCTTTCCTGTTGCTGTGTTCACAGTGTTTTATGACGCCTTGATCTAACAGTAGGTATAAGTTGGTTTAGGTGGTAATGGATGGTAAAGTAAGGAAAACAGAGACTCTTGAGTTAAACACTTGAGTAGTAAGAGACAGTGGACTGTGGCTTGAGAGAAGATTCAGTCTGAATGAGAATAGGGAGTTTGAGATGGTTTCGTTCTTCAGAGCGTTGTCATTGATTATAACAAAGGTGGTCATGGACAGGAATGAGTGGAAGCACAGTCACTGTGTGCCACAGAGGTTTTTGGAGGGGTTCTGGGCCTGGGGAATGAAGGTAGGAAAACGTTTCTTTACAAAGCACTGATGCTGCCTCTTGGCTGTGTGAAGAGAGGACTCGGAGAGCAGAGAACCTGGGTTGTTTTATTAATCTCCCTGACCGAGCTAATGGCTTGGCTGTGCATAACCTTTGCTTTTCATTTACAGACTGCAGAGCTGCTGCTTCAGCTGGGCACCGGTGTGGTCAAAAGGAGCACCTTTCACTCCTAAGTGATGAGAGCTGCTGGCTCAGTGGCACTCCGGTGCCGTGGTCTTTGCAGGCATCTGCGTGAGCATCAGGAATGAGCAAACAAAAGCCCTCCTCTGCCAGCTCGAGCAAGGGGAAAAAGTTAGACTTGCCTCCCCTACTAAGGTGAGTGCCCCGGTTTGCACAGCAAGAGCCCAGGGAAGGTGGTGGGAGAAGAGCTGGTGAGGCAGCCCTCTGTTCTTCCCAGCATCTCATGCTCATCCACATTGCATCGAGGCACATTGACAGCACTTCAGGCGGTGGGGGGCTCATGGCCATGAATCCCTGGCAGCTGCCTCTCTCCTTACACCCCTCAGGCTTCATACAAGCAGGAGACAGGGCCCAGCAGCCTCTCACCTGCCCTGGAACTCTGCAGCCTGACCCAGGGGTCCAGGTCCAGGGGTGGATGGATGGATGCTGCGGCACCGCCGCATGGCCCTGGCTCACCCCTTCCTGCAGCCACCCTACAGGAGCCCCTCTCCCCGCGTGGCCCAGCATTTAGTATGTGTTCTGCATTGTGTGGGATGGTCTTGTGAGCAGGCATGTTAAATCTGTCTCTCCCCACGTGTCCCACCCTGCCATAAGAAAGAGGAGGCTCGGGAGATACATTGGCATGATAGCCCGTGCAGCTATTTTAACAGCAGCTCCCACAGCAACACAAAGGGCCGTGGTGCAAACAAGCATCCTGCCTTCAGTTTCTAGAGCTGTCACACAGGCTCGTTGCACCGGTATGAAATTAAAAAAGAAAGAATGTCTTCAGTGATGAACAAGTATCCCGCTGCTTCCCATTCGTTTTTTAAGGGGAAAAAAAGAGAGTGAAAATGGCAAATTCATTTGCTCACGCTGTTGTGTGTTCCGGAAAAGCTTTTAAAGCTTCACATTCAAGGAGCTGCAGCAGGAGAAAAAAATTGCTTTTGAAGTTTGTGTAATTCCAAAACGTTAAGTGGGTAATTGCTTGTAAAAGCCATGAAGGGGGGAGAGGGAACAGAAAAGAATAATCAGACTAATTTTAGCTCCTGGTTTTGAAATGACTTTGCTTTTGGAAGTGGATGTATTCTTTCACCAGGAAACTTGAATCAAGAAAAATATGTCTCTTCTTAAGTCAGCTGCTTGTAAGGACAAGGAAAGGAGCAGCAGTGCTAAGTAATCCTGCACAGAACAGGCTATGTGTCAGGGAAGGAGCTCGCCCTCTCGGGGGTTTCATTACCGCTTCTCAGAATAAATTCCTTTTTCAGTATAGAGAGTTCCTTTATTAAACCTTACAACTTGCAGGGGAAACGACGTTCTCTTGCAAGGAGGCAGGTAGTGATGACTCTCTCGGGTTGCAAAATGACCATGCAAGATCCTGGTTGTCTGTGAAATCCTCTCGTGTCTTGGTGCCCTACCCAGTGTTGCGTCTTGCTTGCAGGGTGTTTGTTACCGATGTTTCTGTCCCATCAGTTGTCCACAGTAGCGCAGACATGTCTCTGTGGGAATGGGAAGGCTTGTTTGGGAATCTGGTGGGATCCACTGCCCAAAACAAACCTGTGTCTTTGCGTACCAGAGGGAGAGGTGAAAGAGAGGAGAAGTGAAACCCCCACCTGGCAGGAGGCAGAGGGGCATAGGCATGAAGTGCTCCTGGATGTCAGTCTGCTTCTTGGGGGCTTGTCATTGCATTGTGCTGCAGTGATCAGAGGTGGCTCTGGTGCATCCAGCTCTGTGGTGGTGCAAGCTGTTAATCCTGAGCAATAACCAGCAATGGATGATGTTAGGAGTAGGAGGACACTGTTGTTACTGCCATATCCCCCCTCACCCCCTTTTGCTGCTGCACTGACAAGTTGATGTCATTAGCTTCACTGTCACATGAAAGTCGTTCACGTAAGGAGCGTAAGAGGGTGAATATGAGATTTTATCCCTTTCTTGTTTGGTTCTTCTTGAGAGTTAAAAAATAGAATGGACTAAATCTAGCCTTTAAATCTGGCCCTTACTGACCTGGGGCTATCTTAGCTGTCAGAAGCAAGCCTAGAATACTAAACCCTTGATATAAGCAAAGAGCCCTTCCCCTTGCAGCAGCATCAAGGAGCTGGAAGTGAAAAGGATTTCCCTTCAGACATAATTCCATATTCTCGGCATGCTGCTGATGGTAAAATCCCTGCAAAGTCTGGAAGACGTTTGTAGGACAGAGTTTTTGTCACTTACCGCTGGCTGAGCTGTCATTGCTTTTCCCAGAGCTTCCTAAATCAGGATGCGACTCAGCCAGTGCCCCCCCCCCCCCCCCCCGATGATAACTGTATTTGAATATTAAACATCCACATGGCTTACACAAGTTCCCTTATTAACAAAGCCCTTGCCCATGCAGCAGAAGGGGCTTGATTTCAGGTTGAGGAACAGGCACCTACATTTAGGTGGGTGCTGGTGGGCTTTGCTGGTTCAGGGCCTATGTGAGCAGAAAGGGAATTTTACCTGTCAGTGAGCTTTCGCTGTGTGCTGGGAGGTGATGCAAGTAATGGCTTTTCTATCTGGTGTGTAATTGGATTGGGTACCACTGGTTACTTCAGGAGACTGAACAAGATGCTGCCTGGTGATTCAACATCACTTCAGCTGCCTTGAGCATCTTTGGGACTTACACAGAGGTAAAAGGATCGAAATGGGAACCCTTTTTGTATGAAACTTGAGAGGAGAATGGTGGCAAAAATACAGGTTTGATAGGGCAGGGCTGGGTGTAAAATGGATGTTGGAAGAGCCATGACTTTTTGTATCAAGGTAATTGCAAAGTGCTGATGCAAGGAGCACTGTCCTGCAGCAGCCTCCTGAGGGCAAGGTTAAACAGAACTGGAGACGGTTCCAAGCTCATTTAGTAACATAGATTTACATTTTTATTTTCACTTCTAGCTGGGAGGCTTTGAAGGTCTCTGAAGAGCAGAGCTGGTCTGGTGATGCTGAGCTTGTGAGGCACGGAGGGCAAAGGAAACATTCCATTTGCATCCTTCTCCTAGAGGAGAAGTTGCAATTGGATGGAAATGGAAGAATTTTCTGAGCTGATGTGTTTTCCATCAGAGAATGTCTCAGCTTCACCGTAGCCACCTCGCGGGTGTTGCTGTGCAGAGAACAGTAACTGTTGTGGTTTTATGCTGTCTTGAAAGAGCAAAACATCCTCCTCACATTGGGAGGGTCATCCAACCCCTCCCTCATCCTATTTGCTTCTTGTTTATAGACCATTTCCTATAAGACATGAAGAGAGGAGGGGGCTTGTTTCTTCTCTCAAGAACAAAGGACAGGACAAGAGGAAATGGCCTCAAGCTGCACCAGGGCAGGTTTAGATGGAGCTGAGGAACAATTCCTTCCCCAAAGGGTGCTCAGCATTGGAACAGGCTGCCCATGGCAGTGCTGCAGTCACCGTCCCTGCAAGTGTTCACACACTGTGGAGAAGAGGTCCTCAGTGCCATGGGCTAGCGGTGGCCTTGGCAGTGCTGGGGAACAGTGGGACCTGGTGATCTTGAAGGTCTTTTCCAACCCAGTTGATTCTGTGATTCTATGGGACACTCACAAAGCTGGGGGACCCAGGGCTGCCTGTTCCAAGCAGGATACTGACCTGGAGTTTCAGCTTGGGGAGGGTATGGCCACAAGGCAGCAGTGCATATAGAGGGTGGGAGGGAATAAGAGACACCTAGTATAATTTTTCCAAGGGATGCAGCCAAGGGCAGGCTTTATTTCCCGTGATGCTTCAGGATCTGTCTTGAATGACTTTATTTTGACTGCCATTAGAGGATTTTGCAGCCTGATTGAGCACCGCAGTTAAACTCTCCCTTGATGAAACCTCGTGAGTCTAATTTTAATCTTGCAGGCAACATAGTGTTCAGCCTAAACTGATTATGTTTTGGGTTGTCGTGAGGGGGAGGGAGTCTGCTTGTCTTTTGTTTAATAAGCAGCAGCATGTTTTTACAAGGCACGTCTGTATCCTCTCAGTTTCTCTTGAAACGCCTCAGATTTAATATCCCCTTCCCACCCACCTTCCCCAAGGGACAAAGGCACCCCAGAGATCTTGGCCATCCCACAAGCAGGCCATGTGCAAGTGGGAGGCTGAGCCTGTGGGAATTCATTCCCTGCCAGTCAGCAGGGAGTTTGTGTGCCGGGGTAGTCTTGGAAGGAGTTGGGAAAAATAATGTAGGAATGTGCCAGGATTCAAAAAAAGTGAATTTTCTGTAAATGCTTAAAGTGAGGACACTGAGGATGGAGACCTCAGAGCGGCCTTCCTGTACCTGAAGGGGGCCTATAGGGATGCCAGAGAGGGGCTCTTCATCAGGAGTGTAGCAATAGGACAAGGGGCGATGGGTTCAAACTGAAACAGGGGAAGTTCAGGTTGGATATAAGGAAGAAGTTCTTTACTGTGAGGGTGCTGAGGCGCTGGCACCGGGTGCCCAAGGAAGCTGTGGCTTCCCCATCCCTGGCAGTGTTCAAGGCCAGGTTGGACAGAGCCTTGGGGAACATGGCCTAGTGTGAGGTGTCCCTGCCTATAGCAGGGGGTTGGAACTGGTGATCCAAAGGTCTTTTCCAGCCCAAACCATTCTGTGACCCTGTGTGGGTGTCTTGTGCAAAGTTACTGCCTGCTTGCATCTTTCCCAGGGGAAAGTGGCTCACCCATGGGTTTTCCCAGGGCACAGCTCTCCCCTTCCTCCTGAAGCAGCAGAAGCCTGGTGCATTTGGAAATCTTGGAGATGCGAGCAGGGAAACATGCGAAAGGTTCCTGTGCCAGGAGTATGACATTTAAAGAGTGCCAGTGGGATTATTTTGGCTGGTTTTCACCCGCGCCGGTCGCTCTGCACATGCTGCTTGACTCACGATACCCTCTGTCAGTCTCCAACGTTTTCCAAAGCTCTGGGTTCCCCCTTTCTGTTCCCAGCCCAGGGTGGGTACAGTGACACCTTGCACCTCTCCACTGTTTCATCTATCTCAAATAGTCTAAGTGCAACCAGCTTTCACATTAACATCCATCACACAGAATCCAGCCTGGCTTGGGTTGGAAGGGACCTTAAAGTTCATCCAGCTCCAAATCCCTGCCACGGGCAGGGACACCTTCCACTAGAGCAGCTTGCTCCAAGCCCCTGTGTCCAACCTGGCCTTGAACACTGCCAGGGATGGGGCAGCCACAGCTTCTCTGGGCACCCTGTGCCAGCGCCTCAGCACCCTCACAGGGAAGAGCTTCTGCCTAAGAGCTCATCTCAGTCTCCCCTCTGGCAGGTTAAAGCCATTCCCTTGTCCTGTCCCTACAGGCCCTTGTCCAAACCCTTCTCCAAGTAGCAGTTGCCTTCCTTGGTTTGCCTTAGTTTTAATCAAACACCGGTCACTTCAATTCCCAGACTTCAGGATGCTCCTCAGCAATGGGCTTCTACAGACAGGTTCCTGAATTAAGCTCAAGTCAAGTGGCTGGCAAGTGTGCATTCAGCTCTCCCTGGTTGGTAAAAACTAGAGAGTGTTACCAATGTCATAACTTTGTTCATGCAGAGCAAAGGAATTAAACACAGCCGGGAGCGGTGCTGTGGCCAGCCTGGACCTGAGCTCTTGCTCGCACTTGACAGCCCTGCGAGGTGGCCCATCTACCCCAGGCAGGCATCAAGCACCTGCTGTGCCAGTCGAGCCCTCACCAGCATGGACCTGCTGCCTGCTTCCCACAGGGCAGATTCCCGTAATTTTATAGAACAAGGAGCAAGCCCATTAAGCAGACAGGAGGTGTAGGGAGGGGGGAATTGCTTCCTTCTTGTGTTCTGATGAGGCTTGATAGACCCTTGGTGCTGAGTGTTGCAGGGAGTGAGCAGGGTACCGGTGCAACAGCTCTGCAGGGCCTCTTAAAACTGATCCCCACGCTGAGGGGAGGCACTGGCAGGTAATTCAGGATGGTGCTCTCCCTAGGAGGCAGAATCTGAGTGGTGTTAATTCCTCTGTGAGGTCTGAAAAAGTGGCTTTGCCCTGTGGGAGCCATCTCCAGGCTCCCTGCCTGCGGGGCTGCCATCTAGGAAAGTCATCTTGGGGGAGCAAGCAGTTCCTGCTGCTGTCAGCATCCCTGTGGTGAGCCCTGCACACCCCGTGCTAGGTCCAGGAGGCCAAAGTTGGCTCCTTTGCACCCCAGTGTTGCTGGATGGGGCTGAAGCTGCAGTTCCCATGCTGTGAAGAGAAGGAAAGCCCATCTGTAACTGCCTGGTTGGCCAAGTTCCTGACGGAAATTAGTACCTCAGTGCTGCTGAGACCATCTTGTCTTACTAATGGCTTATCGGGGCACTGAAGGTACTGTAGGAACATAATTCTATACCATGTACTGGAAAAGGAAAGAATTAAGGTATGGTGAGATGAGAACTCAGAGGTGGTCCCCATTTGATAATGGATGCATAACTCTCTTGCTGATATATTAGCACATTAAAAAGGCATTTTCCAGACTTCTGAAGTGAAGGCCCATTTCCATCAGCTTTCTTTACACTTTCCCAGCTTCTGAAGCCTACTGATGCAGGTTTCTGTGGGCAGCCAGTTTGCTAATGCACTGTCTCTTCTTCCAGCGCTCTCTGAATGGTGAATGCAAAGGTAACCCTCCCCATTTCACACTTGGATGAAGCTGTAGCCCTGCAGCAGCATTGTCTGACATGAACCAGAAGTGCAGCACCAAGTATCATTTGGTCTGGGATGTTTTCAAATGCCTGCACCCCAGCTGAAGATGTTTAATGTTGTTTCCTTTACAGATGTGGTGAGGATTTGAGCAAGGCTGTAATATACTCCAGAAATATCCTGGAGTACTAAACAGAAGTTAATCTCTTCAGGAGATAGATATGCTTATCTTCTACAAACAAACTGCAGTAGTAAAATAACAGAGGGTTTGATTCTCCTGTTGCAACAAAGATGATAAATATTCGTCTCTGAAAGACAGAGGTGGATGTGAGGATGATAAAGCAGGTGTGCAAGACCGGAGTGACAAGCAATGAATAAGTCATGAGGAGGGTCCTGGGATATAGTGATGGCACCAGGAAATTTGATGTCTTGCATGAACAGTTCCCTGCAAACAGAGAGAATAAGGTCCCGGCAATTCCCCCTGGTATGAGCACGAAGAATAGCTCCCAGCAGTCTGTCACACTTGGGACAAACACAGGATTAATAGTGTTTCATGCTGGCTTGTATCCTCCCTGCCTCATTGTGGTCTGAGCCTCCAGGGGATGGGAAGGTCTAACTAATTAATTCTCTTAATTCAAGCACCTGTAACTGATTTATATGAAGCCTAGGGTCTGATCGTACAAGGCGTGAGCTGACTGGAGAGGCGCACAGCTTCCCGAATGCCCAGCAGAGGGGAATTACTGCATCTGATGGATCTTATGCTGCAACATAAGCAACAGTGGTATTGGAGAAACCTCTGCTGGGTTTTCCCCTGTGCAGGTAATGCATTGCCCTTCTAAGGATAGTTGCATCATGGTTTTGTTCATGGGCAACAGCATGGTATGGAAGAAGACGGGAGAAAACGATGTTAGGAGGGGCAGAGGGTTTTCCTGCTTGAGGATGCGAAGGATGAATCGTCCTTTTTGCCAGGAGAGGCAGAGATGTGGCCTTTTGGCTAAGGCTGGTCCCCACCAACTCTTCTTTCAGCTCAGCCTGCCCTGTCCCCAGACCCGCTGCAGTGACCAGCCTGCTTCTAACACAGAAGCTGAGGGGCCGAGCACTGCAAACACAAGAGGGGCCAGCAGCAGAGGTTTGACAGTCCCTGCCTTCCCCGACCAGTAGTCGTGATGGATAGGCCAATTCAATGGGTGACAGCACCTTTCCTACTCGTGGCTGAATCACCAAACAAAGTACCCAAACAATTGGGCAATATTTTAAAATGAATGGTGCCAATGAGCCCGTGTCCTGCTGAGATTGCAGCTCCCCAGCTTGTTCTGCTGCTTAACCTCTTTGCTGCTGGCGGGGATCAGCCCATGTCCAGGCAGGGCCCCTCCATCCCTGCATGCACAGCTTCCCTCCTGGCCTCATCGTGCCTCTTCCACCCTGGGCATGATCCTGCCCTGGCCAGCTCATAAGCAAGCCCAGCAGTCCTTGGCAAAGACATTTGCTGGAGGAGCTGGTCCCACATTTCCTGGTGCCTTGACCCAGAGCCATGCACCTCTGCCGTGACCACTGTGCTCTTGGATGGGTGGAAAAGTGCCCCTTGCATCCCTCAGGACAGTGCCAAGAAAGAAAACATGTATGTTCTGAATTAAACACAAATACATGAAGTAAACAAACACATTTATGTGTATTTGTCTATCTAGCGTGTGAGATAGGTGGATGTACAAAGAGCTATGAAAATGGCAATTACATAATAGCACCAAAAGTATCTTTTAAAATGGAGATAGAGCAATCCTGTCAAGCCCTTCAAATTGAAGCCTTGCTCCTTGAAATGCACAATAAAGCGTTTCAAGACTAATAGTCCTTTTGAATATGTATTGACTCTTTCCTTCCCCTTGTATTGCAGATGTGCCAAAAACCCTATGAACCAACTATTGCAGGTAGATAAACTAACAGATAACATTATTCTCTTTAGTCAAGGGGAAAAAGGATTTACTTCCTTTTTTTTTCTCCCTTTCCCTGTAAATGTGACAGAAGAAATGTCTTTCCAGCTAGGAGATTCTCCCAGGATATATCCATCCCACACGTGCGTACCCATGCATACTTATGGAGTCTTCCTACAGCAAACCCAGACACTAATTCTGCCTGTTTCACTGCCCATATCTAAAAATGCTGAGAGCATGTGTTTATGTGCATTATTGCCCTCTGGTGTGTCCCAAATGCCCCCAAAAGAAGGGAGTGGCTTTAAGAACAGAGAAAAGCACAGGGAAAATGAGCCATTAGGGCACATGTGGCTGCTGTTGAAGGGATTCTTCTCTTTCAGAAATGCCTTAGGAGAAAGCTACGATGCAAGGGAAGCTCTGAACATGGACCCCCTGGATGGTTGGTGTGGAGAGGCAGTCAGCACCACCCAAAGGCTGAGCATCCCCCAGTCATGCCCTGAGGGCCAAATGTGACTTGTCTGAGTGACCACACTGTGCCAAGGGGAGCAAAATCCAAAGTCAAAGGTGAGAATGGAAAGAATCTGTAACATATCAGATGAAATATATTGGATGCCCCATCCCTGGCAGTGCTCAAGGCCAGGTTGGATGGGGCTTGCAGCAAGCTGCTCTAGTGGAAGGTGTCCCTGCCCGTGGCAGGGGGTTGGAACTGAAGGAGCTTAAAGGTCCCTTCTAACACCCACCAGTCTGGGATTCTATGATATTTACTTTATAAGCAATTAGCAGCTTGAATTTTAGTCACCGAGGTCTTGGGAAGGGGCGTTGCAGCAATTCAGTATTTCAAAATTTGCCAGTTTTTATTAGCGGGATACAGCTGGAAATCCTGTTGGCTATCCTTTCTATTGCAAATCCACACCGCTGCTTCAGACAACCTGTATTCACAGTGCGTTCTGCTTTATCTTGAGTAGAAGAAGGGAATGATTCATTTTCACTGTAATCTCCCCTTATCAGTTAAGCTTTTCTGGCATATTAGTGCACTTTCTTATGGTTTGCTTGCTCCTCAGCTGCACTGGTTGGGGGTGAAAACCACATTCAGAGTGCTTGAACACAGCTTAGCAGTGTGCAGGAGATGATACACTAAACAACCTGCCTCTCTAGGACAAGGGTATAACACCTCTGACTTTGTCTCCTGATCCTCTCCTGATGCTGTGGTCCAGAGCATCCTCCTTCCTGCATCATGAGTAGAAATGTTTAGCATCCTCTGCAGAAAACAAGCTCACTGTGCTAGGGGAGCCCTTCAGTGAGGTGGATCATCCTCAGGGGTGCAGAGGAGCACCAAGGATGCTCCCCTGCATGCTCTGCACAGGCAAAGTGGGGCTTGGAAAGCTGTGGAGCAGCTGGCATTCTCAGCAGTGGCAGAATTGGGTCACCTCTCTGAAAACACAAGCGGTCACCTGGAAAATATAGGCAGGAAGTTTCAGATAAAAGTTAGAGCTTACCTTCATCTGCAGTGACTGTAGTTATTTTTGCTCATCATCAAAAGAAAATGATGGATGTAGGATTAAAGTAAAGGGATGGTGTAGATACATGAATTATGAATTTTGCATCACAAATTACTGCCTAAAATAGGACGATACACCAAACACATCTAGGGCAAGTGTTCTCTAGTCTTAAAGGGCTGGAAATTACGCCAGTTTCTTTGTATATCCTAAAGTCAATTAGGCAACTTTCCCTTACCTATTTGGCATCCAAGAGTTGCTAATCTGTAGACAACTTTTGCCACAGCAATGCTTCTAGGGTTTGGCTGCATCTTGAAGGGCTTCATCGGGATTTGATTCTCAGAAGGTCAGTGCTAAGCATTTGCCAACAGGAACATGACCTCTGTATCCTTCCTACCTCTTCTCACTTCCTCATCTAAGTGCCCAGGAACTTGCAACATGGGATCACTAAAGTTTCTTACCCAACTTTCCTGGTTTCCACATCCGAGCTTTCAGGCAGGAGACTTGGTTTCTCTAAGACTCTCAAGGCAGAATTTGACTACAGAGGGTGGAAAGGATGGAAGAAAAACACTTGTGAGACCTAGATGCCCAGCTTCGTTGCTGTGTTTATTGTGGCCAGGGCTCCCAGGCTTACCTGTCTCAGTGCTAAGCCCAACCGTGCTGATGAGATGTGCCTGTAATGCTGCTCTCCATTCCTGCTCCAGCCCAAAGAAATTTTAGTCTGTTGCCTGCCCAGCTGCTGATATGAAATGAGATTCCCTATCTTGCACATTTTGTTTTATCTGGACTTCTAGCAGCACCACTATCACTGTGTATTACTCTGAGGCAAGATTATTCAGGCTTCCTGTGGGGGGGGGGGTCTGCAGCATCACTGCTGCCCAGAATGCAACCATAGACGACAAATAGAGATGTTTTGATATGCGTGGAATAGATTTGGGCATGCCCAGCTAGATAGCTATTGTCATTTCTACTTCTTGGGAAACGTCTCTTGGTGTCTGATCACTGCTACAAGTGGCTGCTGGCTTGTGTTTAATTCAGGGCCTGGAGATCCTCAGAACATACCTGTTTTCTTCCTTGGCTTTGTGTGATGGGAATTTAGTGAGGAGTGACAGATGTGCTGCTAGTGTGTCCATGTGCCACCTTTCTGTGAGACTGAGAGCCACTTTGGTCCTCAAAATGCATTTCCACTTATCCTTCCAGAAATGATGGAGAAGGTCCCTTTTCCTTCAGGGGGTGAAGTTTGGAGGCTGAAACTCCCTCAGTCGCCACTTTACCAACTGGGTAATGTTAGACCAAGGTGTTTGCTCAGATATTTTCATTTTGAGAAATGACTGCAATGAGGTGAAGGAGATTTACTGGAGGTTATTTAACACCCTTAAGCTTTGTTGTTAATTTATGTCAGTTCCTTTAAATATACATAATTGCCAAGTCTAAATGATGAATGGTGGTGAACAAGTAAACAGGAGACACAATCCACAAATACTCCAGTGTTAATTTGTTTTCTAAGCCAGGAAGATTCAGAAGATGCTAATTCTGTGTCATGCTTCAGCAAAACCCTAGTTAACATTCCTGAATCCTCCTCCTCTGTCTACAGTAAGTAAAGCATTCACCCTGTATGATGTGGACAAAGAGAAGAGAATCCCTGCTGTGGTGTCCAGCAGCTTACTGAAAGGAAATGGGTCAGGAAAGCCGGAACCATACTTTTTGTTTTTCTTTTCTGTGGCTGTGGGCTTATCTTTGCAGCAAAAGGAGGTGGGTCCAGCATCAGCAAGCTTGGAGCACTTTATCGCGGCAGTCGAATTGATTTTCAAGGCAGAAGATTGCCTGCTCATTTTGTCTGAACAATTTAGTCGGCTAGAGTTTGCTAATGCGTATGCCTGTACCCCTTGTATTTAAGAAACCTTCTACTGAGCATATATATATCAGGGTTCAAAAAGGATTCAGTAACTCATTGAAAGATATTACAGCCGGTTTTTATGCACCCAGAGCGAGAGCAGAAAGACGTCAGAAAGGTATTATAAGAGAGTGAGCGTTTATCTGAAATGCTATTTATATTTCATTGAATTGGCTGAAAAGGACTGCAGAAGGCCAATAATGAGCAAGGGAGGCAGGCAGGCAGGCAGTCATCCCACCGTGCACAATGGATGGTGCTTTGATGGATGGTTTAATGACTCCAGTGTGTGCAGAGGGACCGGAGACCAGGTGGGAATATTCTGTGTTCAGGGCACGGCTTGAGTGAGGAATAAACGTGATGCAGCACCTGTGTTCTCCCCCTCTTGTACACCAATGGTCCTTGTGCCCCTGGTATTGATTCTCATGTGGCCATTCCTTGTTGTGAAGGCAGGAGTCATGCCTGCTTTCTCTAGGTTCAGTTCTCCTTTGGGATGCATTAACTCATCTGATTTGCATCAAGTCCCAGTCACTCACATTACCACATCCCTCAGGAAGGAGCCTGAACAAGCGCTGTTGTGTTTAACTGTTTTCCCTAATACCATAATTTCTGGAGTGGGCCAGGAAAAAGGAAAATATATCTCTGAGTCTGAAGCCAGGAAGAGATAAATCTGGGGGATGCTCAGCCAGGGTAAGGAAGCAGAAAGAAGGAAGAAAGGTTTTAAGAGGCATGTTTCTCCTTTACAGTGACGTGGCTATGAACAATGGGAATTAAAACTAGCTGCTCATGTCATCTTCTCATATATATGCAAGGCTAAGCCACTGATGCCAGACATCAGCATAAAATCTGCTGCAAGTGAAAAGGCAGACAAGTGCAAATAAGCCCTCCATGAATTTTTAGTGGTAGATCTGAAAGATGAAGTGTTAAGGGCTGACCTCATGCCCACGTTTGGCTTGTCTGTGTAAAACCAGATTATCAGTGAGGTCAGTGCAATCTTTACTGACTGTAACCTCAATCGCAGCTTGTGTGACCTAGTGGATATAGAGTCCTCCAAGTACTATGAGTACCTTCATACAACCTGACTTCCCCACAGAACGTGAGAACTGTACCTGGCTGGCTGACCAGCCACTCGCCTAATTAATATCTGAAATACCAGCTTGCAGTGCCTTTGCATATTCATCTCTGGATGAAGGATGCTGTCTCTGCAGGGTCATTTTGCTGATGGAAACTGTCCAGCTCACCTGCAGGTCTTTTATTATCAAAGCAAATCAGTGAAACGTCTCTTTGGAAAGAGAAAAGATGGAAAAATCCGCCCCCCCTTCCCCCCCCCCCCCCCCCCCGATCAAATGGTGAAGTGCCATCAACAATACATATGTTGTACAGGGCCTGTTTCTGGGCACAGAAGTCTCCAGTAAGAGCCTCAAACAAGATGTTTAAATAATCTTGTGAACTTCGGTATGTGCTAAAAATGCCTCCAGTGACATTTACCGCTGTTCCCAAACCCAAACACTGGGAATAATTATCTTTTATTGGCACATGTTCTGTGTTGAGATCAAGAGGCTGTCAAGCTGCATTTCTTTTATTTGCATTACAGGAGGAAAGATCAAATGGAACAAACGTAATCAAACATTTCTTTTTCTCCCCCTTTGATGTCGTGCTGCTCCCCTTGTAGACACTTAGAACCTGACAGCATCTGGGGCAAACTTTTCCCCCTCCAACTCAGCTTCAATCAGCACTAAACCAGGAACCTAATAGGGGGTTATATTTCTGACAAACCCAACGCAATAGCAATAGCTCCGCAGGGATCGAAGCAGTAGACCGGATTTTGGCTTGCCTGGCAGGCTACTAGCTATTTATGGCAAGGCAATAATGGGAGAAAAACACCGTCACGCTGAGTTGTGAGTTGGTAATGCTTGGCTCTTGCTTCTTTGAGATTTAAATGAGTACCCAAACTGCAGGGCATTGCAGAGTCCTTCCCAGGCTTCCTGACTTGTATTTACAGCTGGCTCTGAGTGACTGCTATCTAAGGGCTTCCAACTAAGCCTTTCTAATTAGCCCTTTCTCAGTCACCACACCCTCTTGCTCCTTAATTGCCAGTTGTTTCTTTTGTCTAGGTAACAGCAGGAATTAGGTCTTCTTTAGAACTGAAAAGGCCCACAACTGTGCTCAGACCAACTGCAAAGTCTGTGTTGGTAAGGTTTTTTCTGATTCGCACCTTGTATGAAACCAACAGCCAGGTTTGGTTTTCTGCACCAAAACGAATCAGCTAAGGAAATGTACTGCATTGCCGATAATCCTAGAATCATTTAGGTTGGAAAGACCTTTAAAATCATCAAGTCCAACCGTTAACCCATCCTTGCCAAGTCCACCACTAAACCATATAAATCACTCTTGGGCTCCATATGATCAGTAGAGAGGACACAGTTCACCTGATCTCTGCTTTGCAGAAAGCCATCTTTAGTCGAAAATCCAAAGCCACCTACTTTTGCCAACCATAACATCCAGACCTCTTGTCTTCCCAGAGGTGCACAACCCTCCATGCATAGGCACGCAAGGTGATCCAGCTGTATTTTCCATGGGTTCCCTATGTGAAAGCCCTAAGAGTTGTTTGTCATACCTAAAACTAAAGGAAGTCGTGTCAGTGACTTACGTTTCCAAGAGCACAGATATCAACAGCTCCTGCAAGCTGGAGGAATTAATTTCATTAAAGGTGGCAGAATGAAGGATAATCATCTCAGTTACAGCTGGGCAATAGCTTGGAACAAATTTGCAGATATGAATGTAGGAAAATACTGGTTCAAAATGCTTTCCCTGCAGCTTTGAATGACAATGAGATGGAGAGTCTGAAATAGATGCAGAACTTGAACCACAAGCAGCAACTGATAAGGAAACTGGGGCAGAGGGAATGACTCAGTTGGCTGTGGTGCCGTAGCAAATCCACATGGGGCTTTGGAAATGTTCATCCATGCCAGTGATAATGCACCAACCGCAGAGATGATTATGACAGTAACAGAAATTCAGAGAGCAGTAATGAAAAATAACCAATGCCATGAACCAGTGGGAACATCAGAGTCAAAGGGCACAAAGGACAACGCTTAGAAAATGAAAGGAAGAAAAGGGACTGAGAGGATCTTTGATCTAAAGGTTTCTTCCTGCAGGTTTTATCTCTCCAGATGCAGAAATACAAGGCTTATGACTGTTCCTGTAAGAACTGAATAACACGTCAAAGACGAGAGAGGGGAAAGAGAGAGAACGTCTTCCAAGATAACATTTAATCATCATAAAAATGCATGCATGAATGTGACAAAGAAAAAAACAACATATATCATAAAAATAAATATGTAACAGAAATCTAACCCAATAGTAATAAATAAATAAATAGTGTGCAGTGGACAGAATAGAGTAGATAAACACACACTGACAGCTGATCTCCTTTCATAAAATGACTATCCCATGTTTCAAGAGAGTGTCTCCCTTTTTCAACCAAGTGGTCCCTAATCCTGACAGAAGACATACTGATGCTTATGCATCCTGCTCTGGGGCTTCATGTGAGTATTTTCTGCCCTCTTTTTGGTGGTCTTTTTTCAATGTATTTGCTATACACATAAACAGGTCTTTAGGGACTAATTATAGAAAGAAGTGTTGAGAAGAACTCCATCCTCACATCTCACTTCATTCTTTTAGGGGCAGTCACATGAAAGTGTCCCCTTTTGAAAATGGTGACTCTTAAATTGTGCTTTAGGCCTTTATTCAGAAAATCAGAAATCCCAGCTTGGTTCCATTGCATCTCTATCAGGGGCAGCAAAGGTAGAGGCTGAAACCTTACCTGTCCCCTGGTGTATTTGTCACCACTTGCCCAAACCAGTGTACATTAGGTGTCAGGAACTGATACGGAAGTACAAGAAATGGAGGAGTGTTATAAGTCCTTCAAACCTCAGCAACCAAACTCCTCCTCTTGGGATGAGCCACGGGGGCTGTGTTTCTTCACTAGCTGCCCTGCCGCTGTCTCCTCTGCCTTCATGGAAATTCAGGTTAATTCTGCCCAGGTTCTTCTGCTTTGCCTTGGGTTTTTGGCAGCCACACAGGTATGCCAGTTTCTATCAGCTCTGCCTAAATTGAGAGAGGTTTGAAGGTGCTGCTGAAGAGTTTGAGTTGGGAGTTACCGAGTGGGGCACGTCATGGTCTGTGTGTTATCTTATTTATGTGTTTATTATCACCAGTCCAAATTCAGCTGACCCCGTGTCTTCTCTCTAGCAGCGTACAACTGACCTGTGTGTCTGCGGAGCTGGGCCATTGCCAGGCCACGGAGGGCTTCCCAGCTGCAAGAGGTGGTGTCCTCTCTGTACCTCTGGCTCTACACAATCCTCGCCCCATCTTCAGAAGGGACACATGGACACCCAGAGAGAGACAGAATGCTGATTGCTGCCAGACTCCTGATTCCTAGGTAAGCAGCACCTCCAGAGCCACCCTTGTCCCAGCTCTGGCTTAGATGTTGTACACAAGCCTGAAGGAAGCATTAATGATCAAATCCTTTGGGACCAATCTAATATGGTTTTACCTCCCATTAACATCATTCATGCACTTGCTAATAAAAAGCAACAACATCAGGTACTCCACTGCTGTACTAAAATGGCTTTAGGTCTTTCTGTCTTAGGGACTTGGAAGTAATAGAAAATCTACTTGGCAAAAGGCTTGCTATCTGGTTTGAGTGGGAAGGAGAAAGATTTAACACTGGGAGGGGGGAGTGTCACCTTCCCAGCTGGCCTCTATGTTTTACACATGCAAATGCTGCATTTGTCTGACCAGACTGCATATTTTAAAAGCTTTGGGGTTTTCCTTTAATTGGTTTAAGAGCTTGGCTAATGCAGAAGGTGCAGCTCCCTGTTACACATGATCCTGGGTTATTTTACCACTCTTTCCTCAGCCTGAAATGAAAGAAAATAACACAGCTGATTACAGACTAGAGCTGGATGCTGCGCAGGTTTACACGCCTGGGAGCAGCTTAGGATCTATCTGTATACTTCATATCATTGTTTAGATTTGTATTTTGCTATAGATATAAAGTGGAAACCATTCCAAAGACCTCTCTGCTAGGAAGATTTTTTGCTTGCCTATTATTAGCTTTTGCAGCAAGCACTCATGAGCCAATATGCAGAGTTTTAAAGGACTTCAAAATGTCATTGGGAACCAAGTGATATGTGTGTTAAAAAGGGTTTACTGGAGCTGCAGTCACTGTAGCACAGAGTCTTTTTATAGCAAGTTTTTACAGCGTTAAGAAAAACATCCTGCAGATTTCAGTAGGATTGCCAGATGGGTAAGGTACTTTGCACTATGATTTCTGTTTATCTGCTATTAACAGAAAAGAAACCCAGCATCGCTAGCTATGGGGAGGATGATAAGCAGGAACAGGGCTGCAAACTTCAGGCAACAGCTATTGCCTCTATTTTGGGTTGGGTTTTTTTTTCTTCTTCTTTTTTAGAAGAAAAACATACATTTGAAAGCCAATGGCTTGATTTAGAGAATGGAAATGTGGAGTGGTTTGGTTTCACATTGAAGTTTGGGGGTTCTTTTCACCCCAAATCCACTGGATTATGTTATCATTATCGCTAGGCAAATCCTGCTTATCAAAGTTGGGCAGACGTTCCATGACTGTCTTTTAAAATGCCATAGGTCAGGCTGCCAAAGAAAAGAAGCGGTTTGCAGAAACAGCATTAAATACTAAAGCTCACCTGATCCCTGAGTGGTCATGTTGATACGCAGGAATGTCTGAAGATTTGGCAGGGAATCACTGTTTTTAGTACATTCCCTCTGTTTTCCTTTTCAATACCATTTACAAGTCTCCTTTATTTATGCCTGGGAAGTATTTGGGGATGGGGGATGAGACAGCTTCCTCATTGCAACCCATGTCTACAGCCTGCCAGGCGAGGAGCAGGAAGGAGAGTAGCCACGGCTCGCTGGGGGAGGCAAAAGACTTGCCCAGGATATACAAAAAGGCAGAGGCAGAGGTAGGACATAGCTTTGCCCCTCCAATGCCTCAGTCCTACACTGTACCCTTACACCCATCCTTGCACACACAGCGCAGATTTAGCTGTTTGGACGTGTTTCCCCTCTGAAGTGATGTCACTTAAACACGTTTTACTCTGCTTTTGCTTCAGACTGGGGAACGACTGGTTCCTGCCTTATCTGGGGGGAAGAAGACAGGGAGAGGGAAACCTTTGGTTGTTGTGACTGCCGGAGCAGGGAAAGCTCAGGGATTTGCAAGCCTCGCAGGCAGCAAACGAATGCGATGAGCCCCGTGTCCCTTCCAGCTCCGTGTCCCAGTCCCCAGGGGCCTCTTTTAGCTTTCACGCCTGGTCCTCCCCAGCGGAAACCCTGCCTGGGAGCTCACAGAAGCAGCCGGAGCTGGATGTTTTTCTCTGCCTGCGGAGGAGGGCAGAGGCGTGACGGCGGGGGGAGGAGGGCTCCTGGAGTTGGTTCTTTTTTCCCTTTGCAACACGAGTTGTTGGGGGAGTGTCTTGCGTTATTAATGCGCTGGGAACTACTCTGGTTTAAGGTCGTTAGTCATCCGCTGCTACCGCAGGAGACACGGGAGCGCTGAGCACGGCTCTTCGCGCAACCCTCTTGGTCCCCCCAGGCCAGCAGGTTGGGAAGAGATGTAAATGGGGCAATGGGATGCGGGAGGTGTGCACAGAGCAGCCCGGGGGCTCCCTCACAGCCTGGTCACGGGGTGCACGGGTCTGTGGGACTTGCTGGGTTGTGGTGGGTGTCTGCACAGCCACTCCAGATAACCTGAGAGGGGCTGAGGGGTGTGCGAAGGGCACGGGCTGGGTGAGCACGGGAACCTCCATGCACCCCAGGAGAGAGCAGTTGTGTGTGTCCCTGCCTGGGAAGCAGTCCCTGTATTACATGTAGCTACATGGGCATGCACGTCTCTGTTCACCTAATGAGACAAGGATGCAGGATGCTCCCTGAGCAATTAGGTAATACATGCGCCTTTTCCCACCTGATTTCTTCCTTTTTTCCTTCCTTAGGATGAGGGGGTCTAGGCAAACATCCCTTAATTTATTCTGCATCCTCTGGCTCCCACTTCTGCTGAAGGCTGCCTCTTCTTCCCGTTTCCTCCATGGGAATGACCCACCACCCTCTTCGCTTCCCTCCGGGCTGTACAAAGGACACACCTGCATTGGTATGTATTCAGGTTTTGTTTGCCTGGTGGACTCGTTCATTCGTTACTCCACTGGTGAGCTGAGAACTGCCGTGCACATCAGAAATGACTCCTTTATCTGTTTCAGCAGCTGTACTGCACAATACTCGTAGTCTTTGGTGAAATAACCACTGAAGATTTTGCAAGGCCACGTGAGGTCTGGAGTTGTTTTATGATTTTGTTTTTGCGTGGCTGCTTCCCAAAGTTCATGGGTTTGCTCTCCAGGGAATGGCTTCTTGAAAAGCTGGCTTTAACGTCCATAGGGCTGGGACTTGCAAACGAGGAGTTGTGGGCTCCTGGTGTTTGCTAGGGTTTGTAATGCAGTTTGGTTAGTTGCAGGAAGGGTTAGGGTTCGACCAAGTTCCCTGAGGCTCACCCAGGGTCTCCTCATTGATTTCATTGCCTGGGAAACTTCTTAAGCACAGTTGGTCCATACTTAAGCCAGGAGGCTTCGTGGTCTGGACAATTGTGTCTGGATAGCCAAGTTGCAGGGGCTGTTTCCTCATATCTCTTTTCCTTCTCTAGTGCACGCGTCTGCAAGCAAAACAAGTGTTTTGGCCACCCCCTTCTCATGCGACTGCGGTGGCTGTGGTGATTTCCAGCGCAGCTGTAGCTGGAGGTATCCTATAGCCTCTACTAGTGAAGTGATTCCCAAAGTCAGACCGGTAATACGGAAGTCAACGTGAACTGTGGGTACCTCCGTGCCAAAAATGCCCTTGGAGTTAGACTGTATAGCTAGAGAGATGTGGTAGCTTATATTTTGTATGTAAGCAAGTATTAACGATGGATATGTCTTATGCATTAAGATCAAAAGTATTATTTCGTCTTCTGTTAGCTTTCCAGGGCACTTCCACGCTGTAAACAGAAACCCTGTTTCTCCATGTTTCTGTTGTGGTTCTCCATCTTTCAGATGGAAGTACAATTTCTGTCAGCCTCAGGTTATTTTCACTGTGGCTCAAGGACCGCAGTTAGAAATAACCATCCTAAGCTTGATAAATCCCTGGTTTTGCCATTCTGAGCCATTCCCAGTGCCCCTGCGGATTCTGGCACCGGCGAGGCAGGGTGAACGGAACGCAGAGTGAAGCTGAGGTGACGAGGCTTGTGCAGCCCTTGCAGGGTTCAGCCGCCAGCCAGAAAATGAGAGCAAGTAGTGAGAAGCAGAAATGGTTGTCTGGGACTGGCCTTGTTCGGGCCAGCAGCCAGTGATCGAGCAGCTGCCAGAGCAGAGGGAAGTGGTGGGTTCTAATGGTAACGTCTTTGGCAGCTGTTTGGATGGCGCAGGGAAGCAGTTGGAACCCTAACCCATGGGATTTTACACTGGTGTGTTTTAAACATTGGGTGTGAGTGTTGGCCCTTCCTATCCTATTGATCCAGCAAGGCTCTACATTCCTAAAGCGGCCGCACATTGCATTGAAGTTGCCATGCATGAAATAAGTTGTGATTTTTTACTGCACTTTGCTGTTTTAAGAGCATGATACTGGATCTTCAAACAAACCAGAGCCTGATTCTACTTAGCATGCTGCATGCAGACCTGGAAAGGAGCTGAGTGATGGCAGGGATGTAACTGCTGGGTGAAGCTGGCAGAGGTTCAGATTTAAGCAGCTGATCTGGTTTATGAATGTGAAGATCTGATTCAGGACATCAAAACAAGTGCAGGGGCCTATGCTCACATGGGATTATCTATTTCTAACAGCAAGTATGGGTGAGATGGGCAGTACAAGGTATAGGGTGGAAGTGGAGGGAACTGTTTCAGCATCACCTATAGATCACCAATTAGCACTGAGCTCTTTATCCACTCCTCCCATTCCCCAGAGCTCCTCGCTCTTCTGATTTCCTCCATTCTTGTACCAAATCCCACCAGATTGTGGGTCCCATTGCTGGGACCACCAAGCATCTCCCTGGAATATCTGTTCAGTGAGGAGAAACCGAAACCCTGCCTCCCTCCCCAGATACTCTCTCTGCAAGCTAAAAGCATTCATGTGAGCTTGACTCAGGACCAAAACAGGCTGTTCACACCTCTGTAAACTGCAAGCTAAAAACAAAGTGTGCAGAGCATTGAAACCTCATGGGCTGGGCCTGGAAGGGAGAGCTGATTGACAAGCAGGACGGCTGCTGTCTGCTAGCCCAGACAGCCACCTCTGGGCTGTCATAGGATCCCAGCCTGGGTTGTGCTGGAAGGGACCTTAAGGCTCATCCAGCTCCAACCCCTGCCACAGGCAGGGACACCTTCCACTGGAGCAGCTTGCTCCAAGCCCCTGTGTCCAACCTGGCCTTGAACACTGCCAGGGATGGGGCAACCACAGCTTCTCTGGGCACCCTGGGCCAGCACCTCAGCACCCTCACAGGGAAGAGCTTCTGCCTAAGAGCTCATCTCAGTCTCCCCTCTGGCAGGTTAAAGCCATTCCCTTGTCCTGTCCCTACATCCCTTGTCCAAAGCCCCTCTCCAGGTTTCCTGCAGCCCCTTCAGGCACTGGAGCTGCTCTAAGGTCTCCCCTTCAGGAACCTTCTCTTCTCCAGGCTGCCCCAGCCCAGCTCTCAGCCTGGCTCCAGAGCAGAGCTGCTCCAGCCCTCGCAGCATCTTCATGGTCTCCTCTGGACTCTTTCAAGCAAGTTCACCTCCTTCTTATGTTCACTGATGGGCTGCTCTCGTGACTAACTCCTGAAAGCACTGACAAGCCATCTGTGTCTCTTCCTTTTCACAAGCAGGAGAGTGAAAGCACTGATTTGGTGACCAGCTCCTTAGGAGCAGAAATTAAGCCATGATCAGCTTCCTCTGTAGGAGGAAGATTGTGATTACCTTTCAACAGCTCGACCCCAGCCCCTGCTAGCTCAGTCTGCCATCTGGGAAGGCATTGGGAGAGAGCCATGAGAACTTCCTCTGGGTCTTCTTGGCCCTGCAGATTGAGGCAGCATTTTTAACAGGCCAAATGACTGCTGCCAAATATACAGGAGCCTCTCTTGAAGCAATGGGTTTTTTCATGCAAGTTAAATGTGTGCTCAGGTGTCTAATCTTTCAAAGTTGTTTGCTTCTCTTTTTCTGAGGGAAATGAGGTGGCTGCACAATGAACAGTCATTTCTGAGCACCCCTCTGTGATACCACCTGCATGGCCAAGATTGCACTGTTGCTGGCTGAGGTCAGTTCAGAAAGTGGTTGCTCTTTCAATAGCAAAACCAATACAATATTTCTCATTAAGCCTTTCCATGGAAAGTATCACACTTCTTGAAGAAATAGGTAGAAAGCTTATGACAAGGGAGTGAAATGCAGCTTGAATGTGATCCGGCTTGGTTGCTTCTTTCTTCTGTTCTCCTTGCTAGCAGTGCTCCCTGGGTAGGCACCATCTACACCAGTAGACTCTGGACATACTAGGAAAGGAACTGATGCCTCAAGGGACTCCCTTGTCCTTAGCACGTCTGACAAATGTATTTTGGGTAGGAACCTATGTGCCTATATAGGGAATAGGGCTGGAGGAGAGGAGGGTGTGCATGCAGTGAGCTGCCACAGCACGTTGAACAATTCCAGCGACTCACAGGGGAGGTTGGCCAAAATATTTCTGCTTCCAGATTGTTGCTTGTCTAAAAAAGGTGACATTTTTACAGCCAAGTTCATTGTGCTGGGAGATGTTTAGACAGAAACTTTCATCAGCCTCAGGAACTGTAGAAAAAAACACATCATTTTTGCTGCATTTTCTTGAGGAAGTCAACAGCTTCATTCAGAGAAAGTCTTTTAATAATGGACTTGGTGTAAAAGGAAAGCATTTGGAAAGTGCTCCCACCTAAAATGGGATTTATGCCGACTGCCTTTTAGTATCGGGGAAAGGACCTGATGATCATTTTTCTGGCTGTAGTGTACCTAAGCAGTTTCTAGCCATCTCCAGCTGCTCTTCAACACTACATGGTCTTTCTAGAAGAATTTTACCAACATCTGGCAGTCTCCTTTCTCCATCAGTGTTTTCTGCCTCCCCAGGCTGGAAAAATCCCCCCCCCCCCCCCCCCCCAATTTTGCAGACCTTCCTCTGGGCCTCTTTGCTTGTGATACATTCTCCTGCTTTTTCCTTAAGGTAGACAAAAGGGCCTAGGTAAGTGTTCTGATATGCAAAGACCCACGAAGATGCTTTTCCTCATATAAGGATGGGGAGTTTTGCTCTGTGCACTGGCTTGGGAGCAGAATGCTCGGTCTGGTTTTTGTTTCTGGGTTTGTTACTGACTGGCAGTACGGCTGAAGGGCTTTATTCAGGATGAGACCTAGAAACCCTTTTGCTAGGTGCAGCCTGACTGTTTCAGTGCGGCATCCTGAGAACAAGGAGCTGTGTATTTTTCTCTCAAAAATGAAATGTGAATGAGCCCTTCAGATCCTGGGGTCTTTGACTTCCCCATTGTCCTGGTTTTGGCTGGAATTGAGTTTTCTTCCTAGTGTCTGGTGCAGGGCTGTGTTTTGGCTTTAGGCTAAGAACAATACTGATAACACACCAACGTTTTAGTTGTTGCTCAGTAGCACTTACCCTGATCCAGGACTTTTCAGTCTCATGCTCTGCGGTGAGGAGGGACACAAGAGGCCAGGAAGGAGAAGAACCAGGACACCTGACCCCAATTGGACAAAGGGATATTCCATACTATGGCTCAGTATAGAAACTGGGAGGAGTTGGCCGGGAGCTGACAATCACTGCTCAGGAATGAACTGGGCATTGGTCAGCGGGTCATGAGCGACTATATTGTGCATCAGTTGAGGAAAATACTGCCTGTTTTACAGGGCAAACAAGGTTTTACTGAAGTTAACATTAAGGTACCCAAAGACAGTGCAGTAAAGCTGGTAACTGTTGGCACTAGTGATGATGCTTCATCGGAGCGAAGATCATGCTCTTGGTTTTTTCTACTATTTCTGATTAATTTTTAAAGGTTTTATTCCTTACCTCCCATCGCCCTGAATTACAAGAGAACCCTGAAAGGGTCTTTTCAAAGTGTGCTGCTCCCTAGCAAAAGAGACTTCATCCCAAAGTATCTGAAGCAACCTCAGAAAAGGCAGAAGCTGCCCTGGGTGGTGCAGAAAGCAGGGGAGGCACTGAAAGACAGGAGGGAACTGCTTTATTCATCTCTCTTCAGCATGGTAAAGAAAGGAAATTTGAGGAATTGCAGATCAGCCAGTTAAACATCAGTTCCTAGAAAAACCCTGCAATAGTTATAAAAGCTTTATAAAAGCATCTTTCAAGAGTAAATATGAGTAAGAGCCTCACTGGATTTATCAAGGAGAAGCAGTGTCAGATCAATGTAATTTTCTTTGCTGATGGGATAATGGCATGCAGCCACAGAAAAAGCAGTAGATGTTACAGCTGGACTTTAGTGGGGCATTTGGCACCACCTCAGCCCTAATCTAATGGCTGAGAGACTTGTGACATTGATTAAGCTTCTACAGGGCAGGACAAAACTGGTGGGTGGCCTTGTTCAGAGGGTAATTACAAGTGGCTCACTTGCTAAGCAGAAGGATGTACAAAATGAGATCTTTATTGGACCTGTGTTTTGAATATCACTCAATATTTTCATTAGCCAGGATAATGAAATAGTGCTCTATCAAATGAGCAGCTCATACAAAGCTGAAAAGGTTTGCAAGTACGATAGAGGGCAGGATTAAATTCAAAACAGTCTTGACAACTTTGAGTATTTACCCTCAAAAAAGATCATTTCAGTATGAGTATGTTAAAGGCGCTGCAGCAGAAATAGTCGATGGCACATAGAGCAGGTGAGGAACGGCTGGGTAGCATCCCTAGGGAAGATCATTTGGGCTTGTAGTGACACAATGATGGCATGCTGTCATGAAGAACGCACACACTGTGCACACCAAGATGTGTGAACAGAAGTTTAGCTTGCAAGACCTGAAGTAACCCACTACCCTTCTCAGCATTGACAAAGCCTCGGAGGAATTTCTGCCTTCCCTTTTGGGGCTGTGTATCAAGAATGATGCACAGTGACAGGAGGTTTCAGAGAAAAACAAACATAAGCTACAAAAACAGTCTGAATAAATTAGAGTTAATTAGTCTAGAGAAGACAAACTTGAGAAGAGACATATCTGTCCTTGAAAACATGAAGGGGGTGTTCCATTCTCCAGGTTTGTAAAAACTATGACAAGAAATAACAGAAATGAATAGCAGTAGGGACATTCAATTTAGGAAGAAAAATTCATAATAGTGATGGTGTGAGCACTGCCATCAGTTCCTGAGAAGGATATAAAAGACCTCATTAGAGATATTAACAGATCTGTGTCTACCCTGTCTCTTCAGAACAGCTTAGATAGATAGAATCCCAGACTGGTTTGTGTTGAAGGGACCTTAAAGCTCCTCCAGTTCCAACCCCTGCTGTGATCAGGGACACCTTCCACTAGAGCAGCTTGCTCCAAGCCCTGTCCAACCTGGCCTTGAGCACTGCCAGGGATGGGGCAGCCACAGCTTCTCTGGGCACCCTGTGCCAGTGTCACATAGTGAAGGTCCTTAATTCAGTGGGCAAAGGGTACTATGATTTGGTGGAGATGCCATAGATCAACTGCTAGGGCAGAGTTTTGTGTAAGATGACTTCTTCCAGGCTGGCTTTTCAGGGGTTCTGGACTGTAATCACAAGAACCATTTGCAGACAGCAGGGTGTATTGGTGCTCTCTCCATAAGCAGGCTGCCCTGCTCTTCGGGTGATTACCTTGGCTGCCCTCTTTGGGATGAGGTGTTTAGAAAGGAAGCACTCAATACAGCCAGACCACAGCGTTTTCCATCTTCCTTCCCACCTCCCCACACAAGGGGAGATCCTGTGGGTCAGCGCCTGGGGAAGCAGATTTCCTCAGCTTTGTGCTTGATATGGTGCCATTCTCAGCAACCTTTGTGGTCACCTCTTCTATTCACCCATGAGCACATAATTCCTGGCGTATGATGATGCACGGTTTTGAAACATATTTTCAGCTCTGATTACATTGAAGAATGGATGTTTCAGAGCTTCCCAGCAGCGTAAAACGCCGACCTCTACCTGTGTTGATTCGTGTGATAGTTGATGTCCTCAACAGTTTTCCTCCATCTAGCTGTTTGTGAGTGCAGGGATGAAACATACCCTGCGGAGCCACAGCAGGACTGGTAGCATTTGGAATTCCCAATAACTTCCCACAATGGAACATGCAAAATGGACTTGGAGGCTTTTAATAACTGCGCTCAGACAAAGTGGCTGTGCACATATTGTCTGGGGAGGCACCATGACAGAACGTATAATTTACAGCTCAGTGAGCTCTCCAAAAGGGTCATGCCCAATATCACTGTAGCACCACAATGTGTTTTACTCTGAAAGGCTGGGAATGGACTTTGATTACAGCAGCGAGCTGCTAAGCTGCAGCATCTCTGTTCACTTCACCAACATTGCTCAGTTTACTCAGCAGCAAAATTTGGCCTGGTGATCTGTAATAAATGCCAAATTTTACCATAGCATTCTTTCCTACAATTATACTTTGGATGGAAAAAACACAGACACATCAGTAGCACAGTAGAGGTAGTAAAGCAACTATTAAAATAGGAATATCTTCTACAGCTATTCATATTCTTCAGCAACTGATGGTGAAAATTAATTTCCTAAATCACCCCAAGTCTTGCTGCATGTTTATGGCTGTAAAATGCAAATTATATCTGTACTGATCGCAATAAAAAGGTGTGCTTAGCTTACCGACATATATACATGTATGTGTGTCTAAATACACAATCATATATATTCATCTGTGCATTTGTAGACATGGGTAGTCATGTATGCTTTACTGATGCCTGCCTTTAGTGTAAGTACTGGTTGTCTTTTTGGCTGCTGATTGCCACAGTGTGTGCACTTCCCACTTTTGTTTGTGTTAGCCCTATACAGAATTTCTTATGTTTAAGGCAATCTTTTTCAGTGGTTTTTAGGAACTGTGTATCTGAAACAAGCTTTGTGCATTCAGAATCTTCAAATGGTCAAACTTGTGCTACAAGGATGAAGCTATCCAGTTACATTAACTTTCTCTCCCACCATTCAGTAAATTTTAATACCCTTTCCTGATTTGGAAAAGAAAAATATGCTAATGGCACTCATACATAGACTTTCGTTTCCCTGTATTAATGTAGAAAGCATTTCCATTGGAAATGCCTGGGGCTATAGATTTTGTTAAATAGGGCTCTTTAAAATGCAGCATAGGAAACACGAGGGATCCATTTGGCTGGCAGATATGGATACCAGAGTTTTACACTAGATGCAAACTGAATTTTCTGTACTGGCTTAACTGTATCAGACTCCTCATTGGGTGTCTTAAAGAAAGAACAATGAATGGAGCTCTGAAGTTAGGGGTCTAAAGTGGCTCACTGCTATAGCATGAGCAATAGAAATGATAACTAATGTTCCAGGAGTTGCTGGGTTTGTTACAGAGCTCCAGTGCAATCAAAATGCTGCTATATTGATATTAATATTTCAAGCATGTCTTTAGGGAGGATACTGTGTATACTTTTATGCCAAATAGCAGCTTTTGTAATACTGTACCAAGATTTAGCATTTCCAATATATTTTATGACACTTAGCAAAGTTAGGGGGAAAAGGTCTTGTGTATGCCAACGTACTTGAGTATGGATACGTGTGATTATATTCCATCACTTCAGTATCTCTATGAAATACTTTAGCACTGTAAATGGAATAGGAAGGAAAGTCTGAGTTAAAAGACTTTTACACTCAGTTCCCTTTCTAAATTACCTTTCAAAGCAATGAATCCTCTGGCTGTGTATGGGAAAATAACTATCCTAACTTTGCATTATACAGTTATGTTACTTGACCTGAGAATTTCCATGCTGGAATGAAATCTCAAGGTTATAAAGGGGTGTTCTTTGAAAGTGTCAGCTCAGAGCTGAGAAGCAGTGAAAGTAGGCAAAATGGGTATTGGGAAGTATTAGGAAAGGACTATCTAGTGAAAAAGAAAGCATTCCTGTACTGTAACTTTGCATAAACGTGGTCTGCCTGCACATAGAATGCTCACATGCATGTCCCCATCTCAGAGGAGAAAACCTGATTTCTTATTAGCTGCCCATGTGAATGCTCTTATTTTATACTGGAATGTCTTGTTCCAGGTTGAACTGGATGAGATGAATTTGGAAAGAGGTGTTTTTACACCAGATCAACAGCATCTGCACAGGGAATAGCAGTATCCTCTTTTGTAGACAGGCTCTGGGGATTCTTCATCCGTAGGCTTTAAGAGATCCTTTGAAGCCTATAATGTTCTTTAAAGGGAAGAAGCGAAGACTGTGCTTTGGGAAAACCTCCTTAGAAGGTTATAAAACCAGGAATGTGATAGACAGCTTCATTTATTCAGGGTCTTATTGGTGCAGACAGGTATCTGAGGCAGAGGTTTGTTGCTTCGCCAGTTGCAGCTCCGGCTCCTGCTCCACCAGGAGCAAGCACGCTGACCACAGCCTGGTTGGTTGAGAGCTATTTGTGTCCAAGGCTGCTTCTGGGGGCTTATTCCTCCTGGTGCTCCAGGGGTACATTTAATTTACGGCTGGGGAACAGCGATCTGGCTGGAGGTCAAAAAAGATCTCCAGCACCCAGGAATGTGAGCAAAGGATGGCAAAGGGGGATGTGCCAGGTACCAGCGATCCCATGTAACAGAATTTTACTCAGACAAATATAGCTACCGATCAGAAACTCAAGAGCAGCAGCTTTCACTACCCAGGCACTTCTTGACATCCTTAGGTGTAATTCTAATTATAGAGCCTTTCAAACGTGTGCGGCAGAAGTGGATTAAGTTAAATAGTCTGCTCTAACTGCCGGAGGCTTCACAGCCAAGGAATGAATTTCTCTAGCTCTGATTTTATTATCAGAATATGATTTTCTTTCCCTGAGCTTATTGGAAATGCCATTTTATTATTACATGCTATTTTTTATTATTACACACTACATGGAGAGAAGTACTTCCTGACGTGTTAGTTTGCAGATTACTGCTGCTGAGCAAAATGGTTATGGTTCTCTCTTATCTCTTCAGAAATTAATAGCAGATGGGACAAGCTATCGCTGAAAGAGACAGGTGTTTTATTAATGGCAGAGTCTAGTTTCTAATGGCCGGTAGGCATTATAATGCCAATGAATATCTTCCAGAGAAAACATCCTTCAGGCTGTCAAGGAAACCTGTTATTGAGGTGAGACAGCAAAGTCAATTTCTGGAAACATGTTTCTAAAGAATCATGCGCAACTATAAAAGATTTAGATCTTTTTTTAACCTTTAATTAAGAAGCCGATGTACATTGCTGTGTATGTGCCCAGCTCCTGATGAGAAATAAATCACAGCTAAATATCTGCTAAATTAAAAAAGCAAGCAAGAGTTGCTAATGGCCAGATCTGGAAGTGCTTTTCTACTACTAAGTGCTAAAGTATTAAAAACTTTATAATCTTGCACACATCATAAGTAATTAGAGCAGTGATATTTCTGCAGCCCGAGACAGCTGACTTCCCTCTGTCCTGTTTAGCTAACTACTTAATTTCCATTTTTAGCCAGCAGAATTAAGACCCATTAAAGGCCAGGATAACTGGTTAGCACTTCAGATGATATTTGGTGTGCAGCGAGACTTCTGTTCATTTCATTAGGGGGTAGTGCCTCTTATGCTGCAGCCAACAGTGAATTCTTTTTCTGCCACTAAATCCAGAGGAAGATGATGTGTATGATTAAAAAGAGAGCAGGTTTGTAGTAGGAATGAGGATAGTCTGAGTTAACATTCATTTTAAGACACCGATCTTTTGAGGTTTTACCTATGGAACATAGGTTCTCATAGAGGATAAAACTGAATTACTGGGGGGAGCACGTTTTTATCCAGAAGAAGATGTGGAGCCTGCCTTTTTCCCAAGTAGCCAGGCTATTATTATTGTTATTTATATCCATATAGAATCTAGTATTGCAGGTACTGCAAGAAGTACTGCACAAACTTAGCAATGGCTCCTTTAATTCTCATGTGAAGCGAATCTCCCTTTGAGCCTGACTCGATAGACACAAAATTGTCTGACTTATCAACATGAAGGATTTCCATTGAATTGCTGGGATACTGCTCCATGAGTGGGGTTTCCTGCATGGTTGTGTTTGTGATTAAGAATTCTCTTTATATTCAGCTGAGCTAAACCAAAAATAGCTATTCCTTCGCCACCCCACATGGTACTTTGTCAAGTGCGAGAAACTCACATCTTCAGAGGAGACTGTCTTCATCTATAAGAGAGGAAATGGAAATACCGGGGGGGGGGTGGGGGGTGGGGGGGTGTTTATCCTCAGCCCAACTGTGTGGATTTTGAGCACTCAGGCTGTTTGCCCATAAGCCTCTTTCTCTGCATCGACTGTACTGGAGATGAGAAGAGAATGAGTCGTGGGACATCTGAGTCAGAGAGAGGAGCTTCTTTGCACCCTTACCCTGAGACCAACCATTAGGCAAAACTGTGCCCGGTTCTGCTTCAGCCTGTGTTTTGGGGACTGTCTGCTCCCCCAGCTCCTGACTGCTGAAGCATTTTCCTCTACAGCTTCCTCAAGCTCCCAGTGCAAACAAATGAGAGGTGAAACAACAAAAGCTGCCTCCTTTAGAAAAAATCAAAGGACAAACAAGCTCCTTCCCATCTCTCTGCTTGGACTTCTTGCGGTCTTTCTGACTTCTAGACAGGAAGGTTGTTTGGTGAAAGCCTGACCTTGGTGAGAGAAGAAAGGAAGGCACAGCAAGAATACGTGGGTTAGTGGTTAAACATCATTTTTGTCATTCAGTTTTTCTGAGCCTCCATCCTCATGAATAAAACAGACGTCGAAGGCAGGGGAAGGGTAGTTTTGGTTGACTGTATGTTGCTCATGTGTGTTAATAATATGGCCTTGTAAGAATGAAGTTATGCAATGCCTTTTAGGTGTGTTTCCAGGATGTACACCACCATCCCAACACTAAGTGGTGGAGGTGAAATAGGGACTAGACGGCCCAGGGCTGTTCTTTGAGCACAAGTCCTAAGCATGCTTTGCCCTCCAGCTTGGATGTCCCTTTTGGTTTTAGTTTGGGTCTTCATTATTCTGCTTTTTTCTTCTTCCTCTTTATGAGCTATTGTGTTTTAATTACCTGTTAATTCTTCTGGCTAGCCTCTGGCTATGTTTGGGAGGGAGAGGACAAAAGGCATGACTTGCTTCAGGGTTTTCTCTTGGTTTTATCTGCCTCTGTTTGTTCTGCTCTTTCAGGCTGACTGGAGGTAATGGCTCTTAGCATGCTTTATAAATCATTCCGTAGAGGAGTTTGAGTGAGTGTTTTATTTAATAAGTATGGAGAAGTGGGCTTTTATCCCTGCAAAGAAGGTGGCAAGTTCACTATAATTTCCACTGGATTATTGTATTTGGGGTAGAAGAAGTAATAGAAGACTAAAAGATATTGGTCTTACAGCAAGATCCAGTTGTATTACCTCCTCTTTCACTTGCTTCTTGATCCATAGGAGCATCAAAGTTATTTACGTTGAAAAGCAGCACTTTGATTTAATAGCACAGAGGCAGGGGTGTTTGGAAGGAATTTAAAAGCTCGCTTTGAAGAGCTGTGGCAGTCTGAAAGCCTGAACACTAATGCTCTTGAGCTTTGGGAAGAGGTGGATCTGCAGCCACATCCAAATGCTGCAGCTCTCCTTCATTTCTGGACTGCCAGAGCAAGTCCTGAGACCTGAGATTTCTTGCAGAGAGGAGGAAACAGGGTTCAGCTACAGGGATTGCAAAGAGAAATCTTTATTCAGGCTGCTGGAAACTGGTGTCCTTGTCTCCTGGCTGCCTGGGGTACCCAGCCCTGTTACACAGGCTGGCATCTCACTCTGCTGCCAGGTCTGACTACATTGCTCAGAACTGGAATCGCCGAACGTGGCTTCATTGTAAAATGATGAAGCCACTGCAGAGACAGAGCACAACGCAGGCCTGCAGCAATCTAAAACCCACTTGAAATGAACCATTTATGGTCATCAGGTGGATTTTGAATGATTGCTATGTGGGAATTACATTGAACCTACTTCATCCCATAGAATACCAGAAAAAGAGCTCCACATCTCAAGAAATACTTCCCTATGCAAGGTCTTGGGTCTCAGCCACAGCTAGTCCAAGGAGCAGATGGGTTTTAGCCTTGCTCACCCCCAGATTAGTGATGAGAAATAACCTGCTTCATAGGTCATAGGGAATGTGTTCTTTCCAGCCACAGAAGGAAAGCAGAATGAACTCTAGAGACATTTTGGCATTAACAAATGGGTAGCTGGGCCCAGCAGCCCTGTGCATGCCAAACACTGCTGGGCTTCAGAGGGAAGTCATTGAAGAGCTGATGCCATGGGTGCTTTGTGATGCTCGGCACATACGTCTGCTTCGTGACATCTCTTCTGCAGTCTGTCATACCCATTTGCTTCTGGTAGCTGTCTTTGTGGTGTGTGTTGAGAAGTGTAGAAATCCCCTCAAGTACAGACCTGTGTCCTCTTTCTTGTGTGAAATAACGAGGGAGCAGGTGGCCAAGCAGGCAGTTGTAACAGTGGCTGTCCCCTTGGCTCCTTAACTTTCACCCTTGAAAGGATGGAAAATCATTATTCCAGGAGCCACATCCAGTGCTGTAAAAGCCAGGCTGTTCCGTGCACTCCTCTGGTATCCTCTCTGTGATAACCTCCAGGTTTTGAGTAAAGACTAAAGTTCACAGGTATGTTTTCCCCTTGAACACTGATCCACCATGGAGCATCTCAAGAAATGAAATGCCCACTGATGCTTGAAACACTTCTATGACACAGGGTGCTCCATCACACTTCACAGGTAACTCTATTCCCTCTTTCTGTTTGTTTGAAGGGTGCGTGCTTGTGGTGTCTGTAATCGAACAGCTTGCACAGTGGCACAACAGTACAGTAAAGGCAGCCATGGAGAGACTGTGCAGCTACATACCTGGTAAGTACCCGGTAATACGCCATATGTTACGTTGGTTGTGCTATGTGTCTCTGTTAATTAAAAATTCACATGTGCAGCCTGGAAAGGCTTTATCCGCTTCTTGCACAGCATCTCAAATGGATGGAGCTGAAAGGTAGCAAGGTGTTATCTGCAGGGAAGTCAGTGGCATGGCTAGGATGGCTTTAGAGCTGGGATTTCATCCCAAAGTTAGGGTGAATAGGACCAACATGTGCAGACCCCTTCCCTCCCTTTTTCTCCGCTTTGTCTTTGTTAGCAGCTTAAGAATAGGTTCAGTGTATGCCCAACCACTCCTCTCTCTGGCTGATATGAGTCTTTATAGCAGCTGCAAAGATGAAAATGTTTTCAGCAGGTCTAGGAAGCCACTGTTGCAGAATCTCAAAAACGAGCCGAGGTTGACAGATGTGAGATGTGAGCATTTGTTCTGCACAGAAAAGCCATTGAAATGGAACTGATGATGCACATTTCAAAAGCAATCGCTATTCCATAGGAATATGCGTAGGCTCCCCTGTTTCTGCCCCACATTTATCTGCCCAAAGAATCTTAGCTGTCCGAATGCACGTCCCTACATAGAGAATGGGTTGAATGCCAGAAGAGCTTTGTGCCTCAGAGACTAAGTAACTAGAGCTCGCATTCATGGTATCTTTTTAACACTATAAATGTAAAAAGACACCTTAGGATTCTTCATTTGAAAGCTGTTTATATGGGACTCACAAGCTGTGTCTCTGAGAAACCGTCTTGCTCCATAGACCCTACTTTCACAGAAGATGCTTGTAGAATATTAATTCCCTCCTTTCCAAGAGGGGATTTCTCATTGCAGGTTGGGGCAGGGAGGTAATTGCTGGGATTCACTCATTGATAGAATGATGCTTATGAGATTTCTAGTCCGTAAGTCATATCCTCAGTGTTTTAAATTACAGGCCTGCAACTATGAAGTTGCAATTAGAAGCACTGATCCTGTTATTAAAATACAATTTTCTTCTTTAAAATATGACATGCTAGCTCTGTGCTCGTGGTTCACTCAGTGGACCTTGTTTCACTGACATGTCAAGATATTTCTTTTCATCTGCCATTCTTTACACGCATAAAATCCTATTATCTGTTGAGTTAAATCTGTATAATCCAGCTAGCTTTTATGAGATGTGTGGATACACCCAATAGGAAAAAAAAGCTGACCCTGAATTTGAAAGGAGTGAAAAATCCTATGGATTTTGTGAGAACTACAGATTTATCCTCATATGGAAGGGGAACTCTGCAGCCTAGCTTCCTCTTGCTGCTTGAAACAACAGAAGAGCTTTGGATGCTCACGAGGAGCAAACCTGCTAAAGCAGGCCATGCTGTTTCACCTGAAGGAGCAACTTTATTATACACATGCCTACAGCTGATTGCAAGAACGACAGCAACATGTTAATGGCAGTGGGGCTTTTTCTAAGGCCAAAATGGGAATAAGAACTTCTGTGGTTTTTTTAAAGGGCTTCCTAGAGTTACAATTACAATCAAGCTGGGGCTTGATCAAGCCTTCAGTGAAGTTAAATGATGTTCAAGAACAGGGAAAACGGGAGAGAAAAGCTCAGTACTCATCAATTCCCCTCAACCCTGTGCAGCAGACACAATTGCATCCTTATTCATATGGGAATATTTGTAATGTGTGTGATTCAAGCAACAAGGCCAATAAACCTAGGAAAATAAGAACAGTGACACCATGAGTGAAGGAGGCTCTTGAGCAATGAGAAAGGGAGGTCTGGGGGAATGGGCTGTATTTATGGTGCAAGGATGGATGTTTCCCTGGGCACTGGGAGGCTGCCTGATGAAACAGAGGTGCCTGGTACCTGAAACCTGCTTTGAGACTGCCTGCCTCTGGCATTGCCTCTGAGCCGTGCTCTGCTTCTGTGTCAGCCACTGCTGTGTAAACACCACAGAGCTCAAGTGGAAATGGCATCCTGATTAATACCATCTTTCTTGCAAATATTTATCCTCTGAGATTCAGCCAGAATTTGTGTCTCTAGGACTATGAAGCTATAGAGGAAAACCTTCTGGGTTTTTATCAGTGCCCTGGTTTCAGCTGGGGTAGAGTTAATTTTCTTCCTAGTAGCTGGTACAGTGCTGTGTACACAACAGTCATGTAAGAGCAGGGCAGTTCAGGGGATCTCTTGTACCCAAAGCAGGGCAAAAGCAAGTATACTGTAAATTTTCTGTAGATTTTCTGCATATAGTTTGGTTTAAGGTCTTCTCTTGCCCCTGTACACTCAAAGTTATTCATCATTTTCCCTCTTTCCTCCCCTTTCTGACTTATGCAGCTTATTCCTAGCAGAGCTTTCTCTCTGCAGTAGCTTCTCCTTGTATTAGCAGAGCTGGAGGTTTTTGAATGCATGAGTGCAGGCTGGCTTGGAGGGCAAGTCCTATAAACACCGCCTGTGGTTTGGGTCTGGTTTGCTGGAAGCTAAAGCATAAATGACATAGGTATCTTCCAAGAAGACTCTATGTGCTCAATGATAATTTGATGTTAATTGCTGTTCTTTTTACCAGCTATTTGTTACAGTGTGGGGTAGTCACATGCCAAGTTTCCTCTATGCGTAAGGAAATCAGTGCCTAGAAATCAGGGTGACCAGCAGACCCTTAACATCAGCTTCCCAGCCAAACCCTCCCCTCCTGGACTGGGGAAGCCAGCCACCTTCTCCCGCACTCTTCTATAGTTAGCCAGGTGCCTTGATGGTAAGCCTCATGAGAGGGAGTTTTAATCAGCGATGATACTGAACGCAGGGTTATTGATGTCTGTGGTTCCTTTTAGGTGAACAAGAATAGAATGTAATTCTAGCCAAGAGACCAATTTTTAACTTGCAGACTGCTTCTAAAGAGCCAATAGAGAATAGTTATGTGGCAAAGGAGGTGAAGAAATGAAGCTAATAACTTGATTGAAATAAAACACCCGGCACAGGATAAGAAAAATCAGCTGTCGTAGTTACAGAAGCTGTCTGCAGCATCATGTGCTGAGGATATTACCCTTCATTCCCTGCTATGCCCTTCTGGTCCCAGCCTTCCTTTCCTGGGCACTGGTTGCCAGCCAGGGTGTCTGCAGTCCTGGCAGGATAGGAGCTGTGGGAGTGAGAGCACACCCGTGCTTACTGTTCGAGTCAGTGCTGCAAGGTTTTGTACCCTCCCCAGACCAAAACCACCCTCCTTGTATGCAGCAGACCCCTGGCCCTGGGCATGTCCTGATGCTGGGTAAAATTGAACATTCAGCCCAAAGTTGGAAGGAAGCAGCTGCTCCTGGTGTTTCTAAAGATGAGCATGCTCTGTTTTTATCCCAAGCGCAGATGGTTATCTGTCTGGATAATGGAGGTGCAAGAGAAAATGACACCTCTCAGGAATTTCAGGAGCTGCAAGTTTGTTGTCCCTGCACTTGTAGGAACCTGCCTCTCCATGATTCCAGAACGCAGCTCCTGCCGAAACAAGGCTTGAGACTGCCTTTGCAGGTTGTGTGTGTGGTTAACCAGCTCTTGTCTGTTCAGGCCAAGGAACAGTCACTTTTCCTTCGTGGGAGCTGTCAGACCAGTGTACCTGTATTCAGATCCTGGGTGTGGGGACCACTCTTTTTACAATGGTGCCTTAAAGAAACCTGTGATGAGCTGTCTCTGGAGAGCATGCTTCAGCCAGATTAAAGCAAGCCACCTAAGCCAGCATCCTGAGAAGGCTCAGGGCTGCAGAATGAAAGGAAGCCAGACAAAACGTGTCAAATATTTGTTTGGATGCAATTACTCCTGTGCAGCTCCTGCTCTACACAAAGCGAATTCTCTTAACTCTCACAGCCCCCCAGAAGCTCCGAGGCAGCTCTAGCAGTGGCATCAAGCCCAGCGTCACTTTCTGCACTTTGATTTATGTGTTTGTTTTCTTTCTCCTTGCAAACCTACCGAGCTGTTGGTTTGAACTGCTTAGAAGATGCTGCAGCACGTGGGATTTATTTCCATGATGCTACACTGGGAACATTTAACAAATACTGGTTACCCTTTTCAGTCTGTCATGTGGCTTCTCTCGCCTAAAGCTGGAGAAGGGTTTTAAGCAAGGTTAGAACTTCATGCTTTCCCGTTCTCTGGTGCTAGACTGAGGTTGTAAATTCACATGCATTCTCCTAAGATAAACAGCATTCACCTTGGTGAACCAACTCCTGCTGTATTTTGGCTGTTATAAAACCAGTTTCACCATGCTCAATTAGTTACCAAAAATTTATGTTTTCTAGAGAAACTGCAAGGTTTCTGTTACGTACTTGCTGAACTTTATGGACCACACATAGCTGAGCTGTAAGTATTGCTGCGTCCTCTCGGGTCTTAGTTTGTTCTTGACATGTGCGGATGTGCTGCTGGATTGAAGTGCAGGGCTTTCATTCTTGAAATCACATTATGATTGTTAAAGCAGAGATGCTGGTGAGTGATTCTGGTTTGGCATTTGGCACAGCTCTTCCTGGGTGAATAAACACGGGCTGCCACGGTACCCGTTTTCATACTCCCTTTGAATCTCAGCTCAGGCCCACCTGATGTAATTACCTTTTGAAAAGCGGCTGGTTTGGCTGAGGGAGGAATTTGAATAACCCACGCGTGAGACAGATTCTGCAGTCACACCACTGTAACACTTGGCTCTTGCTTTCCCTTCTACCTTAAATCAAGCTTTCTAATTGTCAACCCCTACATGCTCTCAGCCCCAACCTTGATACACACTCTTGGGGAAGCCTACTAAGTAATGTAAGTGATTAAGACAATAAAATGTAGGTCGTTTTATTCCCCTTTAAAAGTCCTTAGTTTAATTAACAGAGCTTTTGCTAGACCTGCTTTCTCCCCAGGGTTTTTACTTTCCTTTTTAAAACTAGCCAAGGGACTGCAAAGTGCTTACAGGACTAAGCAGTGCTATAATCACACATTCTAATTTAATTCCTGATTAGCCCAGAGGTGCGTCCCAAAAAGCAAGAAGCGATCCTTGCAGTTGTGCTCGGTGATTAAAGGTTCAGGATCTTTGAAGGATTTCTGGTTATTTTCTTGAGTTAATGATTGAACGTTCCTATGTGCCAAATCACATATGCATTAACTTTAACCTCTAAATCTTTGTCAGACTTATGATTTATTTAGAAAAAAAGCCAGAACAATCATAATGTGCTTGATTCAGGTGCTGTATATAAAGCACAGCGCTTTTTGTCATCCTGGGACCGAATTTTAAATGCTGAATAGGATGCCATGGCAGAAAATCGTTAGGACCCAGCACTGTACTGAGCAGTGAAGCGATTCCCAGCCCCAATGAAGAGAACTGAGGTTATTGTTTGGTGTCGGGGAGATTTAGCTTCCCAAGGAAATAGCTTCTACTTTCAAGCACCCAGAAGAACATAATAGTCTTTGTTTATGCACCATTTCCTTCAGCATAGACAGGGAAATGAATGCTGATGTGGTCTGCCATTCCTTGAAGCTGTGTAAACAGGATCCAGGACAACCGCTTTGTCATCTCTACAGTCCGCCAAAGGTGAGTTGGTTTTCCACTTTTTTTCAAAGCTACTGACTGTGGAAGGTCTTTTGAGCTGGAACTCAAGGGCGCAGGGGCTTCCAGTGCACGTGCGTTGGCTGGGAAATGGACTTCAATGTTCTGAGTGTGGGCACTGTGAGAATATTTCTGTTTGAAGGAAAGGTACCTAACACACATTAGCTCTGCGGACCATCAGTGCTATGGGTGTTGGAGAGTGGGAATTACAGGGCTAAATCCTCTTGGATCTGAGCACAAGAGCAAGGAAAACAAAACCTCACTTTGCGCACACTTCATTGTACAATAACCCCAAACCAGATACTCAGCCAAGGTTCATCTATACCACCACCGCACCAGTGACATGGTGGTGTATCCCCACATGGCCTAATCTGCTGTTGCAGCCTGTGCAGGTTCTAGTTATCCACTGTAAATGCAGGGCTATTAGACTTGGATTAGCCTGCAGTGCAAGAGATTGAAGCTAACCTGCATCATCTTTTGCCACAGGCTGGAAACATACTTAGTTACCATCCCTTTTTTGATGTACAGTTCCTTGCTACACCACAGTACTTGATTGCGTGTCCTAGACCTTTGTCGCTTGGACGCATACATATCTTGATAGGTGTCTAAACAGATTTTTGGGATGTTTTTAGTTGTGGATGGGGTATTTTGCCCCAGTCATCACACAGCCCTGATCACACTAAAACCTGTGAGTGATGGTGGTTGTCTGGCAGTGCTGAGAAGCAAGTGATCCACATAGGCACCTATTTTTGTAAGTCTTTTTCCCTGCATCTGAACGGATAAGGACACGTTTGATTTCTAAAGGTGTGCATAATATGCTTTACACAGGGCCTCATCCAACCGCTAATGAAATCGGAGTCTTTTTATGGGCTTTGGTGAGCTGTGGTTCATCTCCAAAATGGGTTTAGTTCTGTCAATATTAAAAAACCCTTGCCTTCCATGAATGGCAGTGACATTTGTTTTACAGCAGGTGTCTGTCCCATACGACTACTCTGCTCCCTATTATGCCAACATAGAGGTACCTAAGTGCAACCAGGCAGGGGTGAAAGAAGATGGGTGCAGGCAGCAGAGAGGGCCCACGCTAACTTGGCTCAACCAGGGTGTTGCCCAAACTTCATCAAATGGGTTCCTTCAGAAACCCTGCATTTGGTAAAACAGTTCATGGGTCCTTCCACCCACCTCCCACGGGTCTGGGAATAAGGGCTTTTTGGGGGGGTTCTTTAAGCAAAAGTTGGACTCTCATTTGCATGGCCTGGAGCCCTCCGTGTGAGTGGCTCAAGCAAACCCTCTCCCTTCCAAGTGGTAATAAAATCCCTTTCTGTCAAGGTGCATTTGTTTCTTATCAGGAATAAGGGAATTCTGTCAACAAATCTCTCCTGTTCAGCTCACCTGATGCCGTGAGACAGCTTGAGGAGGCAGTGGGAGATAGGAGAAGAGCAGTGCTTAGAGTTCATGCTCAAGGGATTGATTAATTGCCCACAATAACTCTGTGACATCTCAGACTGGGTAAAGACGAATTATGGGTGAAATAATTAATACACAGAGACGCAGATGCATAAAATGCACTTTACCTCACATTTGCTTCTTTGGTTTGTAATTTGATTTATCACTTCAGTTATATGACCCTGCAAATGTTGGCACAGTCTCCTGCCAAGGGTTTCAACAAGGCTTTAATACTAATGACTGGTTTGTTCAACTCTATTGATTTTTCAGGTACTTCGTTTATTCATTTAGACTTCTGGATGCCCGTTTTCCCAGAATTAGTACCAGATTTGTACTGGCAAAGGCAGTAAAATAAATACAGAGTTACTTAAAATAAATGCAGTTATTTGCCCTCATGAGGCTGTATAACATTCACGTTTGATTGCCTTTAAGGTAGCAGATATCAACATGTAGCTGCTTTTTCAGTCAGTAGTTTATTTTGTTCTGTTCCTGTGATGTTGGTCGAGTGAGATTGTGTGTCTTGAGGAAGGACTTGGCTTTGGGAACTATCTACATAATGGAGACACTGCAAGCTGAGTAAACGATATGTGTGTTATATTACATACTTCCCTGGTCTCTGACAAATCAGCCCAAATGATTTTTTTTGCCAGCCTGCCTGGAGCCATTAGCACTCTGCAGCTATTCTAGGAGGCTTGGCTCTAATTATGAATATGAAGTATTGCTTTGTTTGAATGGAGGGCAATGCTCTCAAGCACGGAGTTAGAGGGGGAGACCATCCAACATGGGTGAGCATGGTCTCTCCCACTGCATCCTAACTGCTCAACAAGAGGTTCTCTCTACCCTTAATACGAGGGTGGCAACACTGAGGAGTCCTTCAAGTCAGGAGGCAAACTAACAAAATCACAGAATCCCAGCCTGGTTTGGGTTGAAGGGACCTTAAAGCTCCTCCAGCTCCACCCCCTGCCATGGGCAGGGACACCTTCCACTGGAGCAGCTTGCTCCAAGCCCCTGTGTCCAACCTGGCCTTGAACAATGCCAGGGATGGGGCAACCGCAGCTTCTCTGGGCACCCTGTGCCAGTGTCCCACCACCCTCACAGGAAAGCCTTAGATCCAACCTAAATCTCCCCTGTTCAAATTTAAACCCATTCCCCCTTGTCCTATCGCTCCAGTCCCTGATGAAGGGTCCCTCTCCAGCATCCTTGTAGCCCCCTTCAGACACTGGAAGCTGCTCTGAGGTCTCCATGCAGCTTCTCTTTTCCAGGCTGAACAGCCCCAACTTTCTCAGCCTGTCTTTGTATGGGAGGTGCTTCAGCCCCTGATCATCCTCGTGGCCTCCTCTGGACTTGCTCCAGCAGCTCCATCTCCTTCTTATGTTGAGGACACCAGAACTGTAGGCAGTAATCCAAGTGGAGTCTCACAGGTGCAGAGTAGAGGGGCAGAATGACCTCCCATGAGACCCATATGGCACACCAGAAGTAGGCTTACCATAGGTACTGAAAACTGGGTGGTGGCTAAAGCTGCTATAATATGCCTTGTGGTTAAGCTACATCAAGAGCAGATACGGTCAACATCTGCTGCAGCACCACTCCAAAACAGCGATAGTGGGTAGGTTATCCAAGCTTTAGGAGGACTGGGTATTTTATTAGTCAAAAAGGTTTATCAGCTCAAATGGTGAAGGACTTTCTGTGATACAGAATCATTCCTCTAACAAGAGAAAAGGGCTGAAAGAGGGTGAGGGGTTTTAGACACTGCCTACCAAGTGTCCTTTCTGGCCTTGGAAGCAAGCAGGTGTGCAGCTTGTCTCTAGATTGCTTTAAGCCAGTTGGCCTGTTCAGTTAAATGGCAATACTTTAATTGATCTTGTTGGGGACAGAATAGTGGCTCGACTTCAGCACTGGAGTCCTGCTGCTGACAATCTCTTAAATGGCCTGTGTTAGAAAGAATGTGCACTCTTCTTTCTGCCTTTCAGAGTGCCTCTTCTGCTCCCCATCACTTTTATGCTCTGGGCTATTAGAGACCTTGTGGCTGCAGGTTTCAGCTTAATGCTCAGTAGTAGGATTTTGCTGGGAGTCATCGTGCATCAGCAAGAATATGCGTATTTCTGCTAATGTCATTTTATCTTCCCCAAATAAGTGCCATTGCCACAAGCACTCATGCATGTTCATATGCCCTCCGTCAGGTCCTTCGCTGATTTGTAAAGAGCAAAAACCACATGCCTCATGGACATTACTGCAGCCAGGCTCAGACCTGTTCCCATCCTTCGAGACCTTGGGCTGTAAAGCCTGGGAGGCAGGCTGGGTCCTGGGGAGCCAACTGCCCTCCTTTTAGCCTTCCTTTTTGGAAACAGCTAAAATCTACTGAAACACCACTCCCAGAACCCAAACCCCACAACCTCGCCCTTCCACCAGATAAACCCGAAGGAAACAGGGTGGCATAGGGTTAGTAGGGCACAAAAGTGTGAGGATAAGGAGGCGTTCCTTGCGGATGCTGACTGTGTTTTGCAGAAGCAAGCTAGAAGAGGTAAATCAGAACATTTCATCCAGAACAGAGTGTAAGACCGGAAAAAACAAGGGCATAAAATGACCAGAAGTCAGAGTAATTTCCCTGGAAAGAGAAGGGGCTGAGTCAGGCTTTGATTTAGATCTGGGCTTGCAGAGAAGGTCCCTATTTTGCATCCTAAGTACATATCTTTTGGTTTGGCTGTCCCATGCGATGGTAAAGATTCCCCTTAACGCACTCCGCAGGGTAAAAGGTGGGAGTTGTAGAACAAATCTGAGTTTTGCCAGTGCTGTTTAACAAACTTTGAAGCATTTTGGTACCTTGGTCTGTGTACTCCTGGTAAAAGGATGATGAAAATGAGTTAGAAGGGAAAATTGGAGCATCTTGTGACTATCCATTCTCCTGGGAAAGAGCTGGCTAATAAGGGTGATGAATGAGAGAATTGGGCTTGCTTTGTGTGTTTGCTTATGGCAAGAAATAGATCTGCTGGCAAAGAATTCATGACTGGGAAGGCGTGGGCTCTATGGAGAACAGTGAAAGGCGGCAGTGAATGAAATCCCAGTGACACTCCTGCCCTCAGCCCCATCTGTAGTGTGGATATCTTGTGTACTTCACCCCAGAGCCCTGGCTGCAGGAACTGTTGCAGTGGGAGATCTTGCCCTTATTATTTCATAGAGAGCATTTTCTACATGCAGGGGTAATTCAGCTTTTCCTCCCTTGTTTTCTGCTCTCTGTGTGCAATATTGCTGTAGCTGTCTGCAGGTGCTCTGCTGCTGAGAGCAAGAAAGGTCTCTCCTACTCTGCCCAGCACAAAGGGATGGATAAATCCTATCTCTCTGGAGACTTCTCATCTATCGTGCTCATTTTAAGCCCTTTACCTCATCCCTCAAGCTATTTTATTGCAGAAATGACAGCGCACAACGCATCTATGACAAATGCAAGGTGTGTCTTTGGGTTTGGGGGGCAGCAATTGCCCAGGAGAAGAAACTAGGAATCAGTCTTGGCTCATTCCTAGCATCTCTCCTCTATTTGTGACATCCCCAGGTTTTTATAAGACTATAGACACAATGAATTAGACATTCAAGGCCACATTGGATGTGGTTGTGGGCAACCTGATCTAGTTGAAATGTCCCTGCCCGTGGCAGGGAGTTGGAACTGCATGAGCTTTGGTGGTCCCTTCCAACCCAAACTGTTCAATGATTCTATGATTAAGCACATATATTAACGTGACATGTACGTTAAAACCCAGTAACTTACAAGTCTGTGTTTTTTGCTGCTTATGCTTATTCTTCTTCATCCCTTTATATTGTTCAATATCAATTTTTAACCCTTGAATATCCCAGTTAATTAATTTGCTCTGATCACCGCCTAACCCAATTATAACAACATGCTAAATTTTACTCCCAGTAAAAAACCACGTTGGCAATGGTTGCTTTAAATGCAAATGTATGCTGCTTTAATGTTCCAAGCTGGCATGCCCGCTGTTCAGAAAGGTGCCGTCACTCAAGGGATAGGTTCTTTTTCTTCTCCAGATGCTTGAATAGCGCCACTTGGCAAAGCCTGCTTTTTCCCCCATGATAAGTTCCTGTAGCTCCAGCCAGATAGACACAAACTTGTGCTGAACTTCTGCCTTAAAGCTAGCCCTTGTGTCCGCAGGCTGGGCTGCAGGAGGGACTGGTCATTGTCAGACAGAACAGTTTGTCCTCGCTTACAGTTCTGATCAGAAACAAAGTGCTGAACACACTGTGATGCCCTGGATTTTCCTTTCCATCTGAAGCGCTTTCAGAAGTAATTGATTTTAGCTATTTTATTTTTATTTTGTTTTAGTTTGGTTTGGTTTCTTTTGTTTCATTTTGTTTTATTATTTTGGTTTGGTTTAGTTTCTTTTCTTTTGTTCAATTTTGGTTTATTTTAATTTAGTTTGCTTTCTTTTCTTTTCTTTTCTTTTCTTTTACTTTTTAGCAGTGCTCAAAGCTTGCAGGACAAAAGCAGCTATTCCTTCTGCAAGAGGGCAGACGGGCAGTATTTTCAGTCTTCTTCATGCCGAATGCTGAGGGAAAGGACAGAGGCCATCACACAGATACTGCCTCACAGATAGGACTGTTTGTAAAGCTGGCCTAACAAATGCAAGACAAACAACATAAGGGGCTTCTCATCACTGAGATGGATGAATACTGTCCAGAAGTGAGGATGGAGCAGCAGGGCAGGAGCACAAGTCCTTGTGGCAGGAAAACTGGTGTGGTCCTTCTGTGCTGTGGTATGGGACAAAGTTCTTAAGGACAGGGGTAAACTCTTAGCAGGCTGGCACAGAGTCCCTGCTTACTCCCCATGCATTTGCATTTATCCAGGCAGGATGCAGGGCTGTGGACCAGGTAGGCTGCAAAAATGCATTGGTTGAGGTTTTTGCAATGGCAGAGCCTTGAGGAAGGCTCAAGAGCAGGACCTTGGCAGTGCTTGGCCATGGTAAGAGGCTGTTGGGGTGCATTCAGTCACAGCCCTGCTGCACTATGCGTGACACATCCATGCCATCCATCCTCCTGCTCCCAGCAGTGCTGGTCCCTGGCTGTCATCCATGCTCACAGATAGTGCCCCTTGCACAGAATTTCCTCTCCTCCTTGGGGAGCACGGTGTACAGAGAGTTAAGGAATTACTGGGGTATCACCAGTAGTTGACTTCCTTGTAACCCATGGCCTTACGATGGCCAGCCTGTTCTCCTCTGATAAGGATGCCTTTCTAAGGCCTTTTCTTGTGATGGTTCTCCCACTCTTCTTTTCTATGTAAGTATCCTCCTTGTGAGGGAACCCCCAGATGTTTCTTCAGCACAAGTTTGCGTGGACCCAGCAGAAAAACAACCTTGCCACTGTCAGCAAGAACTTTCCCTCCAGGGCAGGAATCTCTAGAATGAAAATGAACCTTCCTAGGTCTTAAGCAGGAGATTTGCCTTCCAAACTGTTCCGTGCTTTGTCCCTTCCCATGTGCCAGCTGTTCCCCTGCTGGGATAGACTTCAGCAGAGTATAACCCTTATCCACGTAATGTTTCCTTTGTACCCTTCCACAGCACGTCTGACTGACATCACACATATAATCCTCTTTTGGCCATCTAATGGATGGGTTGTTCTTTAGGACGTGTCACTAGAGAAGCCTCACGCAGTGCAGTCAGGATATGAATCTCAGCTCTTTAACTGATCTGGACCTTAGGAAATAAATGATGCCCTGGAGCAAACTAAATAAACCCTTGCAACTGTAGTTTCGTAGGGGGCGATTGGATAACTGATTGTAAGTCCAATCAAATGTAACTGATGATGAGTTTGTGGATTCATACAGCATTTTTTTGTGCTGAAAATGATACATTACAAAAAAGAAAAATAGGAAATGGGGAGAAAAATTGGTAGGGTCTCATTTCATTTATCGTGGTTTTGCTCTCCTAGGTTGGGCTGAGCACTGCAATAAGAAAAGCACGAAGGATTATGAAGATTTCCAAGGACCTGGTAAGAAATCCGTGGCATCGGGGTGTTTCACACTGTACTTGCATTTAGCAGGAGTGAGTCCTCGTTTATTTTGTCTGATTGGGAATCCACCTGATGGGCACTAAACTGAATGCTGACTCACTCCTGCCTGGTATAGGATATGCTCTATGAGGTGATACTGCAAAGAAGAAGGAGATAAATAGAGAGGAAACATGCAAGTGTGCAGAGAGCAGAAAAAACCATCACAACAAATGCAAACTGCTTGTGGAGAAGGGATAGCTGTCTGTATCCATGCCAGGCATAAATTCATGTCTGAAACCTGTGCAGCAGCTGAGGATCTCATCCGAGAGCTTCATAGCTTGTCGTCACACGGAGACACTCGTACTAGCCCAGCTTGCCTTTGGTGCAGCAGCCAGCCGTAAAACAAAATAGAAGCAGATACAGATTTTGTTCAGGCTTTTTACAAAAGCAGGAATTTCCCCCTCTGTCTTCCATCCAGAGAAGCTTCAAACTTCCTGCAGTGTTCATTATTGCTGCTGCTTCCTTCATGCTTCTTCCTTGTCTCTCATCACCCCTTCTAGCCATGTGTAAGAGGGAGCCTCATTAACTGGCCACTGCCTCAGGGCACAGTGACTGCATTTTGGGGTTGCCTGAAACTCAAGCAATGCAAATTCTGCATGTTTTAAGAGGCCTTTGCCCCTTAAACTGGAAAACTGGGTTTGAAGGCTTTCCACCTCCACCAGTTTTCAGATCCCCAGAGGGTCTCGGAAGGGCACCTGAGAAGGGAAGAGCAGCTTTTGTTCTGCTGGGTTCGCTTTTACGAGTCAGTGCAGCCACAGTTTGCTTCCAGTTGTCTTCAGGCGCTTAATGCAGAGCAAATGTTTTAGCTGTTTGTGAAGAAATTATTGATATTGCTTCTTCCTGGATCCTTACTGTGATGCTGTTCACAACAGAGAAAACTGAGGTTCCTAATTAGCCTTTGGGCAATTGCCAAATTGCCAAGCCAGGGAAATAAACAATGCGCTGGAGAGATGGGTCTCAGCTCCCACAGAACAGCAACCAGCAGGATCTTATTCATTTTCCTCCCTATTCAGCGCTGTGCTACTGATGGCCTGAGATTTCCAGCCTCCTTCCAGCTTGCCTTTACTCTCCCATACCCTCAAAGCTGCTCAGTGTCCCTGTACCTCTCTCAGTCCTTGCCCCTTCCTATTCCTAGTTGCCCATTTCCCAGCAGGAGGGACAAGCAGGCTGTGTCCCAGGTCATAGTTGAGTTTCCCCAATCAGTGTATTTCTAGACCTCTATAACCGCACAATACCAGATCAGCTTAAATTAAAAGAAGTATCATGTGGTTGGTTGGGCCTCTCCTGCAGTTATTTTCGCATGCTCCCTGTAGTGACCCATGCTGAAACCTATTTTAAATGAGTGCTGGGGCATCTTTGCATCCACATTGGTGGAGAGAGGAAAACATTCACATGGCCTCTTCTATGCTCTGGCTTATGCGAGACAGAAACACCAAATTATATATCCTCATTCTTCCCATATCTGCTATTTTGGTTGCTTCTTCCCCATTCCATGCTTGGGGAAAGTCTTCTGAAGAGGTTCTTGCAAGTCGGCTGTGCCCATCTTTGCTTGGCTGCTCTGTGTGGCTGTGCATAAAAAGATGTGTGATTATGGCTGTTGGTAATGAGGACGTGATGTCTGCCTGGCTCCCAGGCTTTCATATTTGCTGGGAATGCCTTAGGATTGTTGTGGGTTTGGGAAAAAGAGAAGGTATTTTCCAGATGTAGAGATTCAGTGGAAGTGGCTACGACCCCCCAGAATCTAATAGATATCTCCATTCATTAAAAGTAGTGAATCCACTGTGAGAGACTGCCTTAAACCAAACAACAACAAGCATTAGGGGCTCATTATTGTTCTTTCTGCAAACCCAATTAAAATAATTACAGAAATGTCATTAGGGAATGTTAATAGGCAATGAATAAGATATTGGTGGTATCAATCACTGTGAGCACCTCTAGCAGTAACTTTTCTTATGGGGGAGATACTAAGAGGCATCTTTGAGCAATAGCAGTGAAAGAATGACAAAAAGAGCTGTGGCTGTAGCATTTAATGAGAGCAAGCACCGTGCCTACAACTGCATCATGAGTCCATGGTCCCTGCAAGTCACAGCCTGCTAGTGGGAGAAGTGGGAAACTGTGGAGGGAGCGAAGGAATTGCAAGGCAGAGATGGGTATAAACCAGTCTCCTGACCACTGTCGTGGTTTAAGCCTAACTCACGCAGACTCTCTCTCACTCACTCCCCCCTCTTTCTTGCCCCCCACTCCCGGAGGGATGGGAAGGAGAATAGAAAAGAATGCAACTCCCACAGGTTGAGATAAGAACAGTTTAGTGACTAAAGTATAACACAAACCACCACCACCCACAACAATGACCAGGGAAATACAAGGAAAGAGGATACAATTGCTCACCACTCGATGACCGAGCCGTGAACTGAACTCTTCCGGGTTCCTGCCCCCAGTTTTACATCCTGGGCATGACGTGCTGTGGCATGGAATAGCTCTTTGGTCAGTTTGGGTCAGGTGCCCTGTCTCTGCCTCCTCCCGGCTTCCCCCCCCCCCCCCCTCTGGCGGAGCATGAGACTCAGAAAGTCCTTGGTCAGACCAAAACATCACTAAGCAGTAACTGAAACACTGGTGTTATCAGCGCTGTTCCCAGGCCCAAAGTCAAAAACATAGCGCTGCACCAGCTACCAAGAAGGAGAAAAATGACTGCTGCTGCTGAACCCATGACAACCACCCATTCATGTAATAGAGGGGCAAGGAAACCATCTCCTAAAAGCATGTACTGCAACCATAGCCTAGCTCTGCTGGGAAGGACTCTGTGGTGCCTGCACCACTTCCAGGTCACCATCATTCCAACTGTTCCCATGTAAGTCAGGCAGTCTCTGGGCTGCAGGATAGCCTTTTCCTTTGAAACTAACAGAGATCTGGCCACCAATAATATTCAAATGCATAGCTGAGAAAAAGGCAGGAAAGATTTTATTCTCCTTACAGCAAAGGGTAGGCTTTAAATGCAGCCAGTGGGCAGAGTGAAAGGTGGTTTTATTTATGTGTTTATTCCTTGCGAGCCCTGTACTTTGCCTTTCTGGTGCAGTTTTGGCTTCAGGTGCCTTAACTTCAGAAGCTTTGCGTGCTGTTACTTAGCCTGAAGTGAAAAGCTGAGAGCTCAAATGAAGACGTTGCAAATCTTATCCTGATGGAAAGCTTTAAGAGCTTCTTGTGCTTTTGTAGGAAAGATTAGTCCCACCTGGAGGAGGTGGGAGGAGTGGTTTGTTTCCTCTTTCCAGGAAGGTATATATAGGTTTGCAAAGCATTTTGAGTAGAACTGGCATCCTGCTTGTGCACCTCTCACCTCTGCCTAGCTGGCCATACATGCATATGCCCACACAAGAACAAAGAGGAGGTCTGTGTGCCTGCCATGCTTCAGGACATAGCCCTGATGCAGCCAGGCTGGCAGGGAGCTTAAATACAGAGATGCACTGGGATGTGGAAGACTGGAGGGCGGCTGGAGCCACAGTGAGTTTCTTGTTTCCTTAATTTTCCTCCTTTTTCCCTCCTTTGATTTCTCTATTGGATCCTTCATAAAGTGCACTGTTACAGCTCCATCTCCACTGCAGGTGCCCCTCACAACGTTCCACTCTTTTTCATCTTCACCTTGCTGCTTGGTCACTTCAACCACCAGTGCAAATGCTGGCTGCCATGTTCATACCAGGGGCTCTTTGCTAGCCCAGCTGCCCTCTCCACATTGAGATCCTGGCCATACTCCCGTGGCTGACCTGCTCTTGGCAGTGTGAGACCCTCATCTCCATCACCCTTTCTCACCTGTCCAAGAAAACACCTTCCTGCCTTCCCTGGAGCTGCAGGGCAATGCTCTATGCATCGTGGCACCACTGCCTCACTGCCCTGCAGTGCTGCCTCCAAGTTCTTCTTTGTCAATCAGAGTTTTATATGCTGGGATTACTGCCCCTCATGGTGAGTAATAGCCTTTTATTGTCCTCTCCTGAGCTGTATCCAACCTTTATCTTATGTTATGTTTTATGTTAGATTCAGGTTGTAGTCTCTTCAGGGCAAGGACCATATTTTTTCCTCTGTGTATATAAAGTGTGTAACACAAGGAAGTTGGTCCAAGGACAAAGCTCTTAAATGCTATGGCCACATAAATACTTACCCTTCTTTGCATAAAGTTATGAGTGTGCCCATCTGCTCATCTGCTCCACATTTGCATGCTGAATGCAGCCTTAGTGAATACTGTTAATTAGACTGCACCAACCAGCCCTCTGTATTTATAGACCACTTGAATGCCCTCAGTGTTTAAAGACCACCTGAACTTCGATTAGAGCAGCATGTTTGTAGGACTGACTGCCGATGCAGTGCAATGTTTCTGTAACTTGAGCATTCATTAGGAAGGCCTCTTTTAGCTTCTGAAGCCTCCTGGCTGCCTGGAAGCTCAACTGGATTAGCCCAGGGCTATGGTCTACTAATGTGGAAAGAGTTTATCCTGCAGCAGCTGTCTTTTACAGCTTGCCAGTCTGGACAAGACAGGATCTGGTTATGAGACTTCCAGGTAAAAACTCTGATTAACAAAACCAGGGGCGTTCTGTGCCCATGCTGGATGCCTCCATGTCTCCTCTCCTTGGGGCTTTTCCTGACCTTCAGTTCATCCACCCTACCTCAACGTGCAGGAACCAGCTTCATGGTCCACAGCCTGCTGCTTTCAGTGGTTTCACACAAAGTGTCAGACAGCATCACGTTTACTGAGCACAAGAGCTGCAGGTTTTACAAAGGATTTAAAACCAACTCGGGTGCATGAGAGGCAGTTTCAGAGGAGCTTCTCCCTTTTTAATTTTACAGCTTTCTGTGAAATGTTCAGTTGAAATCCTTAAGTTGGCTGCTGTGTGAGGCCTAAATTCTGAGGATGACACGAAGCATCCTTATTGCGCCGTTGGGGTTTTCAGGTGTTTCTAGGCAGAAAATGCATGATTTAGCTTTAGACTTTACTGACACTGACTATCCCAAGCCACGCCGCCTCTATGAACTAATGCATCCATCTTCTTTTAATTTCTTCCCCTCCAGAAAAACTTCATGGGGTTCTCAAGCGTATGTGCATTTCCTCTTCTGGCTAACCTGTGTGAGAAGATTAAATAGTATGTATGAAGTTTTCACTCCTTAACCAGAAACAGAACACGGTACATTTCCTCCTTTCAGAGCTCATCCTCAGTTAACAGGGCTTGCTATAGTTTACTTTTGTTGGGTTCCTTCATAAAAGCACTGTCCAGGTAGCACCCAGGGAGGCTGCACAGGATTCAGGTAAGAAAGAGTCCTCAGAGGGAGCCCATGGCTCAGTGCAGGAAGGCCACCAGCGCCTTTATAGCTGTGGGGAGCAGGAATTAAGCAGCAGTTGCACAGTGTTAGGAGAATCTCAAGGTATTTAAGAAAGTGGGGTGGGTGGCAGACAGGAAGTTTCTGAGAAAGGCTGAGGACATCAGCGGGGCTGTTACTCCTAAGGTGCGTTTGCCAATGTACTCAATGTACTCCAATGACTTGGAGGGGGAGACAAGCAAATCTAAGAATAAATCAGTTTTATCAACAGTACATTTTGACTGATTGACTGCCAGGACTAAGTTGCTCCTCTGATTGACAACATCAGGATTTTATTGGGAGTGGATCGATTAACGTGAAGCATCTTGTAAGTGTCTAAGATGTTAAGTCAGGATGAATAATCCGAGTCTGAGCCCTGGGAGTTCAGACAGGAATCAAATTGTGCATCATACGTTGGATCAGATGCGTTCACCTCTTCTGAGTTCTCTCTCATGCTCTCTCCCACTCTTTGGTTTTCGGTTTCTTCTTTCTGTAGCTTCAAAAAGCATGTCTTACAGTTGGGTTGTTTTAGCTGCTCTGAATCTGTGCCAGTTCTTGCAACTGAACCTTACTGCAGGGAAAAAGTAGCCCAAGGCAGCGCGTGGAAATTATTGATTGCAGACAGATTAAGGGTTACAAGCCCCACCGGGAGTGCAAGTCACCCATCTCCTCTGCACTTTTCTTATTCTGATGCTTGTGCAGGCTGAGGAATCCACCCTCGTTGCGCCTATTTGCTCCCTGAGCCAGGTTCAACGTCTCTTCTGGGTGCAAGATGTTGGAAAAACTATGAAAGACAATTTTCCAAGGCAAGGCTGACTAGCACATCAGAGTGCTGCCTAAGCCACATGTGAAAGGCTGCTCAATGTAGGTGGGCTAAGCTGTGTCCTGTAGCCAGAGAGGTGCCACACCATGTGAAATCCAGCAAGTGTCCAAGCTAAATAGGAGGGGACACAGAGCCGACACCATTATTTTGACACCTGCTTTAGGTACTGCTAAAAGCTATGGGGTTGCTGGAAACAAAAGTCACAGTGGAAGAAAAAGAAGTCATTCTCACTAATTACATTTATTACCTTAATTAATGTAATTAAGCACTGTGGGATACCATGAGGGCTCAGCTCTCCATTGCTTAAATCAAGGTAAGATGCTTTTCTCAAACATGTTTGAGCATCCCCAGGAGTTTGTGGGACTAGATACAGAAATGGCAAGATGAGACCCTAATCCTTAGTTAAAACATAAGGTCCCCTGTGAATTCAGTGTGTGTGGTCCCATCAAATCCCCTTTTATCCTCTAAAATATGCATTTGCGTGCATGTGTAGCTGCAGCCTGGGATGCAGTCTTCTAGACTGAACACAGCAGGAGAGACAGTGTGAAGACTTGAGGGATGAATATGAGAAAGGGTATTTGCCTTTTGTTTTTAAGGAAAGAAGGAGCTTAATCTCCATCAGCATGAGGCCCCATTCTGCAGCTCTTTCCAAGCAGAAGGACCTCCATTTGTATCTCGTATCTGGCAGATTTGCAAGCTCTGTCAGGCTGAGAAAAGTCTTGATTGCCAAAAACCATTATAGTTTCTTTTAGCACAGGTTTGATGTCCTGGTTTGTTTTAGAGCCCGAAGGTTTGACATTGCAGGAGTCCGGCAGCCTCACCTCCAGAGCTCAGTCAGCACATACAGACAGAATCCCTTTGCTGAGGGTCAAGCACAGAACTAAAACTGAACAGGGAGCCATGAATGACATGCCAGCTATTACCTATTGTGCATGCTTTACCATGGTTTGTAATTTCTGATCAGGTTCCATCCATATGTTAACTCTCTGTTTGTTGGTTTTGTGGGTTTTTTACAGTGTTTTGAGAAATAAACTGCCTTTTGAAGATTTCGATGGAGATAAATTTAGCACTTTCCCGGTAAGCAAAGCATTTCCCTTGGTACAGTAAAACCTTGACAATAGGAATGCCTGTGGGATTCTTCCTGCTTTCTGCAAAGTCTCATTCATGCATGTGAAAACAGGGATAGGAATAAAGTGAATGGAGGGGGGTTTGGTCATAGAAAGTGCTTTTTTCTGGATGAAAAACCCAGTCGTTCCTTGATGCCACTTGGGGAGATGCACACATAAAGCTGTGCCCCTGCAGAAGCAAATTGCTCTGCTGCTGAGTGCTCTGTTTACTGAGTTAATAAGAGTGAAGTAAAGTCATATAAAAAACCACCCCAAATTAAATCGCCAGCTTGTCTGCTCTCTGCACCGCAGTGTGCAAGGTGCCATTTATTACAGCTCAGCGCAGGGCCTCTGGAATACAACCCATTTACTGCATTGGATTCCTACAGCTGGAGTTAGATTCTCATTTCAGATATTTTAAATTAAAAGTGCCACAGTAACAGTGGCCATCCTATCTGTGCGCTTCTCCTGGCTTTCAGACGTTGAGGGGCTACCACTGGCGAGGCAGAGACTGCGATGACAGAAACAGCACTGTGTACCCTGGCAGACGGTAAAGCTTGTCATTATTTTCAAGGCTTCATAAGAGTTGTGACTTCTTGAAGAACGAGCTCTGTGTTCGGGGTTGGCCGTGCTCTAAGAGAGCACATCACTGCGTGTGGCTTGATTGCACAGTGGTGGAGACAAGAGGAAATGATGGAGAGCAGGTATGGGGTGCATGAGCAGGGGTGGCGCACAGGGTTCTTTCCTTTCTCTGAAGCATCTGAAACCAAAATTGGTCAAACAGACCAATGGGGAGAGCAAATCCTCGTTACCCTGCTCTGAGTGAGGGGCCTGGTGGATTTCAGTGAACACTTCAAAGCTAGGAAAAGGGCAAGGAAAAAGGATCAGTCTCCTGCAAAACTCACCCCATTCACTTCGCCTGAGTGAATACGCAGACTAAAAGGGTAAGTTCCATTCAACAACTTTCCAGCGCTAACTTTAAATCAATATTGCATTTTGCTAGGAAAAATTGCCTGTCCTGGATTCAAAGTGGGGAAATAAACGACCCTTCTGTGCAGAATGGAATTTCTAGTTATTATACATTCTTAGTGACAAATGGCACAAAGCATCCAATTCCCTCAAGAACTCCTTTTGATTTCTTTTTTGTAATGCTGTATATCCTTTTGTTTTAGTCCTGATAACTGGGATGAGGAAAGGGACTCTAACTGCAATGGCATATGGGTAAGTAAATGATGTTGCATCTTATATTTCCTTCCTGATTGCTGCTTCTCTTTTTTCCTCCTTTTGAATTAGTCTGCACATATTTATTTTTCTTTATTCTGGTCTATGAACTGATTTGGATGATTGCAATTTATTTACTGTCTTTGACATTCCAAGTAATAAAACTGTATTTATTAAGAACTAAGAAAACAGGGGGAAAGCAGTTATGAGTGAAGTTTATTTATTGATGGTTATGAATGTTTAAAATTATAGCTATTATAATTAATTTGTATCATCAGACCATATCCCAGACTGGTTTGGGTTGAATGGATCTCAAAGCTCCTCCAGTTCCAACCCCCTGCCACGGGCAGGGACACCTTCCATAGAGCAGCTTGCTCCAAGCCCCTGTGTCCAACCTGGCCTTGAACACTGCCAGGGATGGGGCAGCCACAGCTTCTCTGGGCACCCTGTGCCAGCGCCTCAGCACCCTCACAGGGAAGAGCTTCTGCCTAAGAGCTCATCTCAGTCTCCCATCTGGAAAGTTAAAGCCATTCCCCTTGTCCTGTCCCTACATCCCTTGTCCAAAGCCCCTCTCCAGGTTTCCTGCAGCCCCTTTAGGAACTGGAGCTGCTCTAAGGTCTCCCCTTCAGGAGCCTTCTCTTCTCCAGGCTGCCCCAGCCCAGCTCTCTCAGCCTGGCTCCAGAGCAGAGCTGCTCCAGCCCTCACAGCAGCTCCATGTTGTCCTTATGTTGGATGCAGTTCTCTAGGTGGGGTTTCACAAAAGCAGGGGCTCCTCTCAATCCATTTTCCATCCAGCTCATATCTGTGCTTTGGGATTGCCCTGACCCCGGTGCAGGACCTTGCACTTGGCCTTGCTGAAGTTCATTTGGTTCACACCAGGACACCTCTCGAGCCTGTCAAGACAAACATTCAAGAGCAAAATTCTCCACCTCTGTTTTGCACTGCATTTTTCAGGCGCTTGATGGATGCTATCATCATCTGCCCCTTCTCTCCTCCAACAGGGCGTGGATCCAAAAGATGGAATTCCCTATGAGAAGAAATTCTGCAAAGGTGAATCCTTATAGCCAGTCTGAAAAACGATGTGTCTTTTGTATTGATTCCATAAATACAATAATGTTTTCACAGTCATTGCCAACGTAGGGGAAAGACTTTGGGCTTTACAACTTCATGAGAAAGGCAAAATGGCAAAAGATTTAATTTCTTTTTTATCTTGAGGATGAGCAAAGGTGGAACGTGAAAAGCAAAGGCTGTTGGCAATTCTGTGTTGGAAGCCAGCTGAGTTATGCTCACCTTGCCTCACATTTAAATCAGCATCCTGGGGATGAACCATTGCCTGGCAAGACTTTTCAACGTTTTCAGTTGAAAGGCAATCTACAACTGCTAAGTGACGTTAATTATAAACCAGCCAGATTGTTCTAGCAGAAATACTCGTATGAGTGAGTAGCACATCTACCACCCAGCTCTGTTATAAAGAGCTTTGAGAAATTCCCTGAGTAATCCCATTTTTCTAATGTTTAAGTCCTTTATAAAGCATATCTATGGGTAGCAAAATGAAATGTTGGCTGCACAGCAGCGCCTCTGACAAAGCAACACATCCATCCCTGAATTACAACCAGGATTTTTAGTGATCAGCAAGACCTCTCCCTGTTTTTCATGCCCAGTCGTGTCTCCGGGTTGTTGGCACGTGTCTGTTAACTGGCTTTTACTGAACAGCAAAAATCCCATTGCAGGGTCTGAACATTTCAGCCCCATTGAGAGTGATGTAGCCAGTGTCCTCATGACTCCAACAGCCAATGCTGCAGTTACTCTTCAAGCATTGCTCTCCGTGCTCTGTTCTGGTTTGCTCTTTTTGCTTGTGCGACTAACAGGATGCATTCTCTAGGTGCGGATTCACAAGGGGTCGTGCTGTTGGGAGACTCAGCTGGCGCTCACTTTCACATCCCTCCCGAGTGGATGACCGTCTCGCAGATGTCAGCGGTGAGGAATGACACTTGGCGTGCCATAAATCACGATGCTGCTGGTTGCCCTTTGCTTTCTCCCCTGTGCCGCAGGTTGCCAAAGGGAAACAAGAGCAAAATCTTTATTTATAGTTTTATAAATCTAAATTTATTTATAATGTATAAATTATTAATTTATAACTTACACATTTGTCATTTCTGCACTGGGTTTTATGTTACAATCTCATGTTTGTCATTCCCCTCCCGCGGATGCTCTTCTGAAAATCAAAAGGCTGTGCCTCCTCTTGCCCCACATCTGTGCAATTGGGTCAGGGAAGAGTTTGGCTTCAGTGGCCTTGTGCTGTGCCAGGGACACAAACCAGGACATCTGCCTTCCTACACAGGGCCCAAGGAGACCCGTGCTGTCTGTAGGATCAGTCCTGCCATTAGTAGGCTTGCTGGTATGGCTCCTTGCTGTGCAAGTGTTGTAGAAGTGACCCTGCCGACAGTCTGGGATCTTCTGTTTTAGGCGTCTGGCTTTGAAATGATATGTTCTGGAGTGTTTTCCCTCATCTGTGGTATACATGAAACAGGTCTGGTAACTCCGGTGTTCTGGGGGTCATTGAACAAGTACATCTGCAGGTGTTTGAGGGTCATCCAAGGGTTTGTAATGGACTTGTCCTATAGGAAAGGGTTTCCATAGTGACTGAAATATCACTGCCACGCTGATGTCTGTCTTTGGGCAGTATCCCAGCATTTCCCATTTTCAAGCCACAAAATACACCTGACTGTGAATTAGGCTGAGCCTCAGCTTCTGCAGTTCACTGGTGTGGAATGACACAATTGAGGGGAAAAGATAATTCCAGCAAACTGCAGCTGGGTGGAGATAGATAAACACGCAGGTATGCTCCTGTCCTGCACTGTTGTGTCCTATCCTATTCCTAAACAGTGCCAGTCCCTAGCCAGGAATTGTGTGTTGTCCTTCTCTCTGTTGCATAGGGGTGAGCAGATAGATCGCCATTGCCCACCATCCCTGGTGAAAGCCTCCTGCTTGTCCACTGGCCCCTATAGAAGGAGGATATGGATGTTTTCTGGAGAACAATACTTATTCCATAGTGTCAGTAGTTACAGAGCTGATGGAGGTCTGAGAGTTTCATGCATTTTCCCACTTTTGCTCCCAGAGCTGAGCTGATGGAAATGTTACAGATTAGAAGTTATTTTCCTTTGTTAAACATTTATGAGCAACAATTAGATGACTGACACCGATGGCAGAGCCAATGATAAGCATAATAAATTAGCACTAATGACAATTGAGATTATCTTGTCTAATAAAGATGCTAATAAGGCCGATGGTGATGATGATTCTGGCAATTACACCAGTAGCAGAGTCATGGAGGCAAGAATAGTCTTAGACTATGTCTGCATTTTATTACGTCTCTAATGAAGGTTTAAATAGCATTTCTCTTGCTTGAAGCTTGCTGGTCCACTAGCTGGATGGGTTGAGGACTGGTAATGGCATGCAGAGGCAGAAGCTTCAAAGTCAGGAGCTGGAGTGCAGATTATCAAGTGGGTTTTGATGCCACCTCATTTCTCTCTGATGGGGGTAGAGCAACTTTAACAGGAAGGAAAGTGGTGCTCTCTGTGTAAGACCCAACAAATGCATGTTTTCAGTGCTCAGTTCAGTCTGGCCAGCATGTGGAGAAGACCAAGGACTGATTGGAAAGGAAGTGGGCTGCTTTCCTTTGCAGAAGGGGTGACTCCACATTAGAGCCAGTGCCCTGCAGTGGGACAAGGAGGGCAAAGAGAGATGTGTTCCTCTCTGGTTCTTTTCTAGGGCTATTTGCAATCTTTCCTACCAGCCTGGCAAAAATACAACAGTTAAATATTAATGCAGAGATACAGAGAGTTCAGTCATATAAAAACTCATTATCTGTGTTCAAAGTCTAGCAATGGTAAGAAATTACTTAATTTGCAGCTCACCTTAATTAAGAAAGTAATTGCCTGAGCACAAAAGAGCTAGCAAAAAAAATTCTGAGTTAATTCAGACTTTTGTCACTGCCTCTACCTCTTGTCCTCTGTGCCTTGCTTTCTGTGTATAGAATGGCAATAGCAGCAATTCAGCTGCCTCGGGCTTGTGATACACATCCAGGGATAGTTTTGTGACCAGAGAGAGTGGGGAGACTATGTCCTAATCTCACAGAAAACATCCTGAATCTGGGACCACAGGAAGAATTTGAAGTTAGGGCTCTGAAAGGGGAGGAAAAGGCATTATCCCTGTGTATCCGCTGTTCCCCCATGCTGTCCAACTCCAGACGCTTTGCTTTGAATGTGCCAAAATTTCTTTGATAAGACACATAGAAAAATTAGTTTATCAAATGGTTTTCTCTACAGTCAATACTAGCGTCAGTTCAAAGCTTTAATTTCCATTTCGATTGAATCTCAGCCCTCTACGTGGAATTCCAAATAGGTCTTCTCCCCCCTTCCTTAGGACTTCCATCATGTGTACAAGAAAATAGTTGTGTGCCTGTTAATTCAGATTTAGTGAGTGTACTATTTCATTACTTCAGTTTTTGTCTATCTTTTACCTATTTGATATTTATCCTTATACGTGTTGGATTTCCCAGTCTAATTGGGAACTTACTGCTCTCTTAGCATTGGCCTTTCACACAGTCATAAACTCCTGTGTAATCCAGTGCAAATGAATATGCTTTTGTCATATGTCCTATGTCAAGAAGTGCATCGAGTTGCATCATTTACTTGTCCCATATCAAGTCCCCTAGAGCCTTCCTGGTCTTCCTGCTCTCTTCCACCTAAGTGACCAAATGCAAAGGCCTGAATCATGTTCCTGCATTCATTATGTAGGCTGTTTTGAAGGGGGGGGACGACTTGCATGTTCCTGCAGAGCACCTGGCTCCATCATTAACTCGCCATCACCCCACTAAATCCCCAAACACCCAGAGTACAATTACAGGACAACAATTGTACAGCTCTAAGAATGAAGTCAACTTCATTTTGGCTCTTTGGTTATCACTAGGTTTTGGGTTTGCCAGGCTCTTCTTCTTTTAAAAGGTTCAGCAAGAACTGAGCCTCTGACCTGAAAATTCCGACATTAAAAATGCAGGATAATGCAGTAGACGTGCACTTGATGAGGTTTAGCAAAGCAGAAGAGATACTGGTTGGGGTGTTCTTTTGAGATGGATGGTGTTTTTGGAATGCTAATGTTGAAAACACTGGTGTGTCTAGCGATGGATATTGTGCTCCTGCTGCTCTGTCCATCTGCTTACAATTGACTTCCAAATAGCTACTAAATGTAGCATTTTGTCTGGGATAGAAGTTTGCTTTTACATCTGATTTTAGAGACAAATTTATCTTGAGATAAAAGCATTGTATGTGTGGAAATGATATCCTCTCTAGGAAGATGCATTTTAAAAATCTTGGCTCTCTATTTCATGCTGAATAAAGAGAAAAATAAAGCCATGTCTATCTGTAATCCAGTAAATACCTATTTGCCCACAAACTCAAGGTGTTCTCAGGTTTCATTAAAGTAACTGGTTCATACTATATATTTCCTATCAAAGAATGCAGCTTTTCTTTAAATGTGGGTTCAGGATGTCCAGAACGCTTATCCCAAGTGGTGCAAGATAGTGTAATCCTTTGGGTTTTTTGCCCCACTATAAAAGTCAGGAGTTTGACCTGTGAAAATCTTATTAAACCCATCCCCTAGCTTCCCTCTAAATCCAGTGAATCACAGGCAAGTCCCTCCCAGCTAATACTGTGATGAGTAAGATCCTGTATTTTGGGGAAAATAAGGGAATAATGCTTTTTAGGAAGGTAGGCTGTGCTTTCCTCAAGAGCTCTAAGGCTTGCTTATTTGTGTGCTTAGAATAAGAAAGTTGTCTGCAGTACTTAATGCTACTGTGAGAACTGGAAGAGCATTAAAGTCAGTATAAAAACTAATACCCAATTCCCCTTCAAATTAAGGGATACTTCTGCGCTTTCAGGATTGCTGGGACTGGCATTTCTAAAAGACCATAACAGCATCATCCCCAATGCCCTTTTGTGTTCTGATTTTGAAGATCTCTTGCCTTCCTCCATACAAGCTCAGCTTGGCATGCATGCATTTAGCATCAGCCAATGGCTTTGGCTGCCCTGTATTTCCAGGTAGGACACATCTAGGAGGTGAGGATGTTCCTTCAAAGTGAGACCCATCTAGAGCAGCTGAGGCTAAAATATGGCATTTGAAGCTAGGCTGGAACAAGTTTCTAATCATTCTCTGCTAAAATCTGGCACGTAGGCTGAAGCATGGTTTCTCAGCCAGAATAGTCTAGAGAATGGTATTAAAACATGGTGTACAAGAGTTTTAAGCTAAAAGTCAGGATAGATCCACCTTTAAGGGTGGGACATATTTGTATGTAAGGCTAAGAAAATGCAGTCTGTTAGACCACGCTTTCCAAACTACACCACTGCAGAGCTCAAGGTCTAGCATCCTCCTGAAATTTCCATTAACTACTCATCTTCACCCTCTGGTCCTGAAATATCTTCCAAAGTCTGGCTTTAAGTGCTTTGCTGGAACAGTGTCAATGCTGAACATATATACAGTGTTCAAATGCAACTATAATTCTGGTCTTAAATGTTCCTTTCCAAACCAATTTGCAACTCAGTCAGGTTCCGGCTTAACCTTAATTCATATTTAAGCTAAGTATGCAGGAAAAAAAGAAAATGTTAAAAATTACTGGGACTTGTCCAATGAAAATACTGTTTTGGAGTAGAAAATACAAGAAAGTTGGTCACAGAAGAATTAGTTTTAAAAATATTTCATTATTTGGGAGTTCTTTTTATACTCTTCTGTGTTGTGACTTATGAAAGATCATATCTATAGCTCTATGCTAAGTGACCCTGTCGATATTCCTGTCACCTTTAAAGCTAAGAAGAGATGAATACTGCAAATGGCCAAGAAATCTTGTCCCCCTCCACTCGTAGCTGGGAGCTGTGCCCTTGGATTAAGTGCTTTCTTTGCACACAAAACTATCACACTTGATGGCAGATTTGGAAGTTCCCTCCAGTGTTTAAAAAATAATTACTTTATATATATATATGTATGTACGTATGTGCAAATGCATGCAAGGACAAGAGAGAGAGGAAACCAACAGAAAGATAATTAAGCCAGACCCATTTTCACCTTGGTAACTAATGCAGATCTACTGTAAGTAGGTCAAATATACTGTTACATGCTTTAAACTGGCATCTGCTGTCCATTAGGCTGCTCAGAGCTTGGCTTCAGGATTTCTTCCCCCTCACAACCCCCCTTTTCTCGCCTCTCCTCCCCTTTATTCATCTCCCCCCATCCTCTTACTGTCAAACCCCATAGTCATGTACTCAAGCGTAGCTCCCATTCATCTAAATGATGATTTTGGGAATGAGGACCTGGTGGCAACCACAAAATTTAGCTCTTCTTTGGCTCCTGAGCAACCTCTGACCCTCCTGGAGAAAGAATTACCCAAGCTGCAGTGACGGTTTGAGGAAACCCCACAATTGCTTCAACAGAAAATGAAGCTAATAAATTACAGGGATTAAACCGGCCTGTAAGTTCTCTGATTTTATGTTTTGACCTTCTTTGGGTTATTACCTTTTCCATCAGCAGTTTCTCAGTATGAGCATGCTGGATTTATGCTTTTGTCTTTGCAAGTGTACCCCAGACCAGGAGAAGCTGAAAATTAACTCCATGTTCTCATCTTTCTGAGGTGGTGCAAGTTCTTGACGCCATTTCTCTCACCTTTCGTGATTTTCGACACATTCAGAAATCAAAGCGGAAATGAACAGGGCCCTGTGTTTTGAATGGGCAGCACTGCTTACATCCGCAGAGAAGCTTTCCCAGAGCCAGTCACTTAAAAACAGTATTAGGGACTAATACCAGCAAAAGCAGAGAAGGGTAAAGGGTGCATCTCTTTGTGTGGGAAGGTTGTGGCAGAACATGTGTTTTTCTCCCTGGTCCCTGCTGTGCTCAGAGGCCTTTCTGACTGTTGCTTCAGTGCCTGAAATTTGCAGTGAGGATGGGGCAGAGGTTTTTAAGGGGTTGGATTCTCACAGTTCATTCTGATGGAGAGGGCAAAGGAACTTGGACTGAATTTTATGTTATCATCTCTTTGCCGTGTGCCTTGGAACATCACACTGTCATCTCTTCCTGTGCTCAAGGAGACCTACCGTTGGACAGGAAGGATGCTGCAGCAAGCAGCTGTGGTGGTCTGCAGTGCAGTACATGCTGCATGTCAGGAGGAGTTTTGGGCTTTTCAAAACTAAACAGTGCCAGGAGATATGATTCAGATCTCTCTCCTGCTTTTCCATCCTCTTTGCTGATATGCCTGTCTCACAAGAGTCAGCTTTTTAAGTATATGCACATGAGGGTGCTGAGGCGCTGGCACAGGGTGCCCAGAGAAGCTGTGGCTGCCCCATCCCTGGCAGTGCAGATGGGGCTTGGAGCAGCCTGGTCTAGTAGAAGGCGTTGGAACAGTGGCAGGAACTGGGTGAGCTTTGAGGTCCCTTCCAACACAAACCATTCTATGACAATAATTACTGCCACAGCTATAGTTACAATTGCTGCTGTCCAGCCCATGTGCAGCCAAGTGCTTGAGTTTGCTGGAAGGATTTCTTGTCTGTGAGGGTGAAAGTGTGTTGATTTAAGAATTTCTCTTTCAGAAATCATTTGCCAATCTCCCAGTGGCTTTCACCAACGAGCTTGACTGGCCCCAGTTCTCAGAGATCACTGGATTTCTGAACTCCACCATCGGGTAAGCCAACAGGCAGCACGGCCAAGTCGTAGCGAGTCTTAAGGTCCCTCAAAGCACAGCAAGGAAAAGAAAGAAAAGAGTACTTGAAAGGCAAGGTAAAAGTGCTCATCAGCAATGCTTCTGCTCACTCTCAAATCAACATTGGATCTAGGGATTTGTAAAAACCTTTTGAATGTATAGACAATGCACAGTGCTCTGGGCTGGTCTTCCCGAAATTCAGGGTGGGTTTTAGAGCCGATCAAATTGTAGCTCAGAAGGAGCTGAAAAATGAAGGAGTAAAACCTGAGCTCAGGTTTCAAAATTCTAGGGCAGGCAGAAGGGGGCATTGCAGAAAACAACAAAAAAAAGTGTTTTCCTTTCTTTTTTTTCCTCCACCCCCCTTTTCCTCTTCCTCCTGTTTTTTTGCTGCTGGAACAGTGGAATAACCGCAGCCTTATTTCACAGTATTCCCTTTTTGGGGGCAATCTTTCTTCCACTTTGTCGCTTCCCCCCCCATTTAGAGGGAAACAGCAAAAGAAGAATTTGGAAGTGCCTGTGACCTATTTCTGAGTTACATTGGCTCATGAGGATGGGGAAGGGTGCAGGACTAGATGGGAAAAACGAAGCCTCTGCCAGAAAGCAGTGAAAATGGAGTCTGAATGCAAAGCAAACACTTTGAAATGCCTGCAGCATTAATTGGGGAGTTAAAAAGAAATACTAATGATTTTGTTAATCATCTTTCTGGCCAGCATTAAGAGGCTTTTGGCTCCTGCCAGAACTGGAGGATACAGTCATCAACAGTGCCTGGTCTGCCTTTGAGTTGCAGATGATTTTTATTTGCTGTGTCTATGATGGGTCACCCATACAGTGAAATGCCAAAGCAAGCATGAGTCAAGCCTAAAGAGGCTCCCTACCAACAGATTAAAAAGTTGGCAGAGTATATTCGTTTCGAGGAAAAAGATCTGTTGCACCATACACTTGTACTTTCTGCTTACTTTCTTTTCTCCCTGCGCAAAAACCAGGTTCCCAGCCTCAGCTGCATTCACACAGTGTATGCTTTAAGGTGGTATCCTACGTGGCAAGCCAATAGAGAAGAGCTGTGCACCCTCCCCTTTCAGAGTGAGCAGCAAAAACAACTGTTAAAAACCTACTACAATGTCCAGTTACTCAATACACAGTATTTAACTGGGCTCCAAAGAATCTGAAGTGATTCACAAGTGTTCGGAGCTTAGTATTGACCCTGAAGCTGTCAGTGATAGGCCTGGGGTCAGTGTTAATCTCTTTCTTAATCTCTTCCACATTCGGAAGAAGAAAAAGAAGGACTGTTTGGGACAGTGAGGCATTTTTAAGACAAGTAGCTCACAATCCCACATCACAATGATTAAGCCTGCAGGAGACTGGTTGGCAATGTGCAGTGGGAGGCTCCCGTTTACTCTGAGCCTGCAGCAATACAGACACAAACTGATGCGGTCCATGCCCATGATGCACGAAGAGGGACACTGCTTTTTAACTAATAGCCTCCGACTGAGAAGGTCTGTTTGATTCTCCTCATGCACCTGCCTGCTGTGCTGAGAACCAAAGAGCTTGGGTGTTTCTTTCACCCATTACATGGTGACTGGTTGATGTTATCCTGCGTTTCTATGTAAATAGTTACTTTTTATTGCTGGTTTCAGAACTCACTGTTGTCTCATGTTTCTCTGCATTTGTCCAAGTTTGCTGTTCTTAAGCCATGGTATTTATTTGATTCCTTTGGTGTCTAAGTTCAAACAGAAAGCCAGCAGCCCAGATACAAATAACCAGCTTCTCCTTAGCTTCCTTTTGTGCTGTTATCCTTTGCCTTTGCGTTTTCATCTTCTCAACAGTGCAAAGAAAAGAACTAATCACAATCAAGCATAACCTGTTTTCAGATCAATCCATCCAAGACTTATGGCATTGGGAAATGAATGCCCTGCCTGCCAATATTTCTTCTCTTTTATTTACTGTTCCATAACAACCAACAGAAAAGTCAATTAGTGAGCAATCAACAGAATTGTTTTGATAAATGATGTATGACAAAAAGGTTTTTTAAATCCTCATTTGAAAGGCCAGGATAAAAGCATCGTGGATGGAACATTTTCAGAGAAGCTCCCCATCAATTTACAGCTTTGGAGAAGGTATCTCGGCTTCCATTTTAGGCCACCCTGTTCAAGATCTAAGATTTAGGACCCCAAAAAAGAGAAATGGTGAAATAGAAGTGTATACGTAACCGGGGCACAGAGCTGTTTAGAGATGAGAACATGCTCCATTTTTAATATCAGCTGTATTTTGATAAGTATCAGATGAGTTTAACAGCTTGCGCTTCCTTGGTTCCTTTCAGAGGCTGGACAGACTCTCTCTATCTGCGCTTACGGAGCAGAAACCGCTGTAATCACAGAGACCTACAGAACATTTCCAAAAATGGTATGGTTTTTCACTTTTTTTAAGAAAAAAAGAAAATCTTCCACATCTGGTACTTGATGATGTGTTAATGAACATCTTTCTTTCAGAATCAAAGAGAAACTCCTTCCTAATGGCATAGCTTTCTAATGGGAAAATAGAGAACAGTGCTTATTTAACTCAGCGTCTTTGCTCCTGGCTCTGAGTAGGGAGGTGTGTGGCTTCATCACTTTTATCCATGCACCAAGCAAGAAATTCCACTGGGCTAAAAACCAGTGTACCCACTGTAACTCTGCGGGGTTTTTTTCTGGCCATAAGGGGGGGATTTAGAGGGATGTCAATAGTAGAGGTGGAGCATGTCTCATATCAAGGGTATCCATGATGTCCTGTGACATCCTTTGGAGCTGGAGGCCAGCAAACAGAAGTCCTCTTGCAAAACTGGGGTGGTCAATGTTGGATGCATCTTAATGGGCTCTTAGAGCAGATTATAAAGGAGGACACAAAGCTAAACTGAAACTGGGACAAAACTTAAAATTGTGAAGTTTTAATGAATGAATGAATGTTGTGAGGCTGGCTCAACATCTTCTGAAGTAACACCCTCTGTTGCCAAGGGTACGTGCATCAGACTAATCTACCTAGAATTAAGGAAAGTATCTTGTGTGGTACCTCACAGGAAATGTTTGCGTAGAAGAGGAAGATTAATGCAAGAGATAAGAGACAGGGAGAGAACCAGCTAAGCAGGGAAAAGTAGTGGGTTTGGGAGAGGAGCTGCGTCCCTCACACATCTCTCCTGAGGCTAACAATGATTAACATTTGGAGTGGTGACCTTGGAGCAAAGACCAAGGTGCATGCCTGATGGCATCCGTGAATGATGCGAAGTATTAACCATCCTGAAGTGGGCCACATCCTTACACAGGAATAATTCAGACGAGCTTGGGAACAGCAATGACAACAATTGAGGCAAATACAACTGTACAAGACAAGCATGGCAGAGCTAATGAGGAGGGAAGAGGCATTGGAGTGCACGATAGAGCTGGAAAGAGACTAAGGAGGTTGCAAGGTGCATCACATGCAATTTTCTCTAGAGACAAGGAGACAGTCCTTCCTCACATTGGCCACAGATAAGACCTCAGAATTTGCCTAGGGAAGAGTGACTTTGATGAGGATACAAAGAAGGGCTTTGGGGAAGATTAGGGCAATGGAGACTTCCGAAGGGATGTTAAGACACCTTGGCAAGGCAAAAGCTAAAAGGGATTTCAGTTTAGAATCTTTTCAAGGCATAAACACCTGAATGGGAAGAATGATTTAAGCTGAAGGATAGCGCTGGTACAAGAACATGGGCTTTCATTAATCCTGCCTCTATTTGGAAGGGAAATGTAATAAGAAATGTTACTATCAAGGAGTGAAGACCTAGAATAGCCTTCAGAATGGAGGAGTGGGGGCAAAAAAGAAACCCCGAGTTGTTTCAAGACAGATACGGATTAAATTTTTCAAAAGGGTTATACGAAAGGATGACATTAATCCCCCTTAGAAGTTAAAGTTTATGATGTTAGCTTTTGTGTCTCGGATTAGGTCATGTCCCCAACTTCGGGTTTAAAAGATACTTGATTATTCTGATTGTCACACTGTGTTTCTATTGTATTTAATTAATTTTCATGCTTCAGAAAACTGGCTGCAGAAGCTCAGGAAAATTTATTCTCCTCATGGAGAGAATTAGGCTTTATGGGGTGCTCTTCCTCTCCAAAAGAAGAGCCGTGTTGGCTGCAAGTGCAGGGCACTGCAGCCCCTAGTGCTGCTCAGAAACGTGTTAAATGCTTGGCATTTCTGATGAGATTTAGAGTCTTATTTGGGCCTGCCCCAGCCTCCCACCTTCAACAGACAGATGCTACCAGGCAGAGGAGGTTGCACAGACAAGAAGTGTGATGCAAGGATCACTTCCAGGCTTAGATGGGCATTTTCATGTGGAAAAATGACTTCTGGTGCCAGCACTAATGGCTCTTATATGCCTTTCTCCTTCCTGATCTACTTGAAGATGTCCCAGCTCATTGCAGGGGTGTTGGATTAGATAACCTTTGAAGGTCCCTTCCAACCCAAAGTGTTCTATGGGTCTATGATTCCATGATTCCTGAGGCACATGTGGCGTTCCTGAGGCTTCAGATCTTTGCACATGTGTCTTACAATGTGTTTGGTGTCACGGGTCGGACACTTCTGACTTTCTCATCTGCCCTACTCATCAGTAAGTCACAGGGCACTAGAGTTGGTGGCTTCCATTATCTCAGTCCCCCAGATGCGCTTTCTGGTGAAAGAATAGTAGAAAGGCCAAACTAGATGGTCAGTGGATGACCAGCAGTCAGTGGCTCTTCTCATTTATATCCAGTTCATCTCAGTACCTGATGCCCCATTACCTTGTTCTGTTCTCTTTACATTAAGGGGGGTTGTACTTTCTCATCTTCCTTTTTCCCCATTCCTTCATAGACTTAAAAGAAAATATCTGTTCCTGTGTGCATCGCTCCTTTTTCTCTCCACGTGTATCCTTTCCACTTACACTGCAGACACCTGCAGGATGTAAAAGGAGGTGAGCCTGGGCCAGGGCAAAAGGCTCCAAAGAAAATTGAGAAGGGAATTTTAAAAAGAGAAAAATGACAAGTGATGGAAAATCCCAGGATATCTTCCCTGGGTATCTTCTAATCATTGCGCTGACACCTCATGACAAAGGTTGGCTTTTATTGCCTGATTTGGTGTAACGGTTTCCATGAAAGGGTGGATTTAAATGGTCACTCTCAGTGTCAGTACATCAAAAAGCTGGCCACCAACCTGACCTAGCCCCTCCTGGGACAACTGACAGTGGTTAACAATTCATAACAGACCTGTTCTATACCATCATTACTGCTTTCAGCTTGTGCTTGCACAAGTAGCTCCCAGTCTTAATCAGTGTTTTCCATTGAAGAGCTTTGCTGAACAGATTTCTAGGGATAATTTTTATTGGGTCATTGTTTTCAATATGGTTTTGGTGTCTTTGCTGCCAGCAGCTTCTCACGGGGTTGAAGGCCATGGGCTATTTTCTGCTTTTGACTGTGAGGGCTGGGCATGAATACTCAATTATGGAATTGGAAAGTTCTTCCAAATGTTCTCCAGCACTTGAAGATCCTTTGTAATGTTAGAAGCATCCTGAGAGTAAAATCAGTTGCTAAAGTATTCCAAAGAATCACTAGAATGTCCTCAGAATTTCTAAGTAAATACAGATCAAACTTGTAGTTGTCATCCATGTTTAGCATGAGATACCTGGATAATGTGTGCTATTGCAAAACACAGGTATGGTATATTCCTTTGCCATTTGTAGTCTGAGCTTGCCTTTGATCAGACAAACAAGGCCTCGTTGACACATGCTGTGGCTCACTCTACCATCAAGCACCAAATATCTCACATTGGCTTCAAAGCAGGATAGAGCTACTAATTTTAAGTATTTTTCTTTGTGTGCCTTGGGAATTCTAGTCCACCTGGAGTTCATTTGGAGAAAGCCAGACACTTCTTTCTTTGCACTGTTGCGTTTCCAATTGCTTTTACAGAATAAGGGAGCAAAAGAAGGCAATGAGCCGTTCTTATCCACACAGCACATTTGGTGCTATCTGGACCCAGACTCCTTCAGTGCATGTTAGTGCTGCTGCCTGTCAGTCACACAAGGTCTAAGAGCAAGAAAATCAAGTGCAGCTCAGGTAAGAGCAGGGTTTATGAGATTTAGGGTTTCTTACAAGCAGAAGCAAACCCAACTCTGACTCCTGAACCAAGACTCAAAAATCCACTGAAAATATTTGGAAAACCACAGAGAAAGGGAGCAGGAGAGATACAGGAACGGCTGCCGGGACATGCAACAGTTAAGGGTAACTGCCCTGCCTCATCCCTTTTTCTGTCTCAAATGTCTTCATCATGTGTTACGTCCTGTATCACAAGAACATCCTTGAAGGCTCTATTTACCTATGAAAAGAGTTTTCGATAAAAAAACCCTTTCATTTTCTTAATGTTTTTACTTGATTTGTAACTGCTGATGCTTTCCAAAGAGCTGCTCGGAACTACCCGCACTTGCAGAGGTGATACAGACCCAAGAACAGCTTCTCACTTATTTTGTAAATACATTTCTTGATTTCTAGAGATCCCAATGGTTTATTTGTGCTGGAACTGCAGCCCCAGACTGGGGAGCTTTGCAGCACAATGGCTTAACAGAGGGTTGCTGAACAGCAGCTGAAAGAAGGGCTATTAAACAGAAGCAAAAAGTCAGCTGGTGGTAGTTATGTTCCAAGCCATATTTTCTAATGGTTTTGTGGTGCTCTTATTCTGCTGAAAAGAGCTTCTTTACAGAAGGGCTGAATTTTGAATGGAGCAGCAACCCTTGGGGAGAAGCAGCAGACAGAGAGATAGATTCATTTGTAGCTTGGAAGAACTGGATTATTTAAAACATAAAGGATTTCTTGATATATGTGGATGGCATCACCGTGAGTGATAATAACAAAGGCACCACTATTAAAATGCAAAGTGTATTATTGCTACCTTAGGAGTTTGTCTCAGATCTTTTCCCTATACCAATCCAGCAGGGATTTAATGATGTTCTGTCCCCCAGCATCCCCCCCAAGAACTGTGGGGAGGACAGGATTTGCTTCTCAAAGCACACTTCAGAGGTACAGTGTAGAAAAGAGGAGAAGAGAGAGACCAGGCAAGAGCTGAATGAAGCATACAGGGAGTGTAATACAAGAGGAGAAGGAGTGAGAAAAGAGGAGTGAAAAGACTGCAAAATAAAAGGAAGCAGAAGCTGTAGGGCCCACTTCTGTGAAGCTGATGTTTCTGTACACTGATGTGAGGCGAGCTTCTTGCAGTCACAGTCCTAGTCTAATCCTGAACAAAGTATAAAGCCTTTTATGTCTCCTTATTTGCTATCACTCTGGCATGGCAGGTGATGGAGTTGGATCTGTGTGCTGTGGATAGTTGGGATGTATATGCATGGCCTTGGAAGACCTGCTAGTAAGTTTTATGCATGAAAGCTTTTCTAATCGGGAATGCTTTTCTCATTTAAGATATAAATGAAGGAGTATAGATGCTCAGAGATGCTTATGTGTAGCTAGTTCTTTTCCTAATGGAGGAAAGGTTTGCATTCATTTGGGTGAATTGCCGTCAAAATACAGAGCTTCTTAGGAGGGATGCTGCTGGCCTAATCCTATTTTTCCTAAGTCTGCCACTCATGGGGAGGCCAATGCAGACACCCCGATGTTGGTGTCTAGTGCTACTGACGATGCTTTACAGTATCTTTCTCCAGCTGCCTCTGCAGAAGTAAGTGCACAATCGCTCAGGCATCCTGTGTTCTATCTGCCAACTCTGCTACAGGTGTCTTGGATACTCTGGGATGTCAAAAATGCCACTTGGTGCCTATGTTTAGGAACTGAATCAATCCAAACCTGGTATAGCTGCAAGATGCTTATTCTGTCAGAAGAGCGGGAATAGTTCCCTTTCCAATTTATAGGGAAAGTTAAAAGTAGATCGACTGTTGACAAGTCAGGTTGGCAGGTTTACAAGAGACTACTATGTTCAACAGATGGAAAAATGCTGCCAGATCTGGATTAAAAGCCAGATCTAAACAACCCAGGGCTTGAAAGTATTTGCTTTTCTACAGTGTGAAGTGTGGGACTCACTCAGGTAAGAGGCAGCAGGTCTCTGGATATAGCTTTACACCCCAAAAAGTTACAGAGATGACTTGTTGTTTCATTTTTAATGCTTCTAACATCAAAAATGGTGGGGGTGAGACACTGTGGCAGGGGTTGGGACTGGATGAGCTTTAAGGTCCCTTCCAACCCAAACCAGTCTCTGAATCTATGATATATTCTTTGAAATATGCAATGACATTGTGTTTTGCACTTCATTTTGTTTGTCACTATAACAGTGTTGTACTATTTACCTTATTCAGGTGGTTCTTCAGGAAATCTCCTCCGTTTAATAAAAAGGTGAGTGTTTAATGGGATTTAAATGCTGGCTATGGGGACAGAATTGTTGCTGGAGTCCTACTTTAAAAGAAACAAGCAAAACACTGGAGGGGATGTATTATACACAAACCTCCTAAAAGCACATCTTCCTTTGCCTACTGTGCTCTGAAGTATGGGCTGTTTCTTGTTTAAACAGAGTGCGTTACTCGTGATTTGTACCAATGTATATAGACATTGGAAAGTCCGCTGTTACTTTCTCCATGGGGATAGGATCAATCAGCGACTGGATAGTGAGAGGAAGAAACTCTCCAGATGAATTCAGGTGGCCTGTAGGGTGGTTGGGTTGGATTTAGTTTGTTTGGTGCTGATATGGGTCACATCCTAAGGGATTTATTGTTCTCTCCTATGGAAAAAAGAGTTATGAATGCTTGTCCCCTAAGACTGAACTTCAGACCGAATGCTGGTTTGATCTCTAGCCCAATCCTACACATAACTTAATTGTGAGGCAAACATAGTCTTCTTCTCCCATCTGTGATTAAAAGCTTCCTATCTATCTTGATTTACCTCTTTGCCCTGAAATGAAGCTACTTGATTTGTCTTCTGAATAATACAAAGATAGAAAGCCATCAGGAAAAACAGTGGAAAAGGCAAATCCATAAGGGGCAGAAGGGAAAAGTGAGGAAAATCTGTAAGTAATAAAGTTTACTAATGTGTAAAAACATACTGGGAAAAAAAATGCACAGAAACCCCCAGACCTATATAAATCTAAGCAGGCTGGTTCCAAATATGATCTCATGGAAGCATGGTGTGTGATTCAGCCACAGAGTATATTTCCACATTAACACGGCTGCCTATTTATCTTTTAGCTTGGCCAGAAACCAGCTGTTGGACAATCCAGCCATAGTTATCTACGCAACCATTGGGAATGACGTCTGCAACGGGTAGGGTGTAAATCATTAACAGTCATAGTATGACAAATGTGAATGCTTTGGAGTAGTGCTGGTTGCTTGGGCAGTTACATCTCATTGCTTTGCACTTTCCTGTGGTTGCATTTGTGTTTCTTTGCTATGCCCCTGTGCTATATTCTTATGTTTCCACTGGAAATACTAGTTCTGGCCTTTCTCCTCCTTCCTATGTCCTACTCCTCCTTCTGCGGTTCTTCTGCCCCTTTCTCCTCATTTGGCCTTTCTTCTACTCTCCTCCTTCTGCACTTTGCTTCTCCTTATACATTCCTGTCCCTTTCTCCTATTATGGCCCTTACTGTGCTCTTCTCTTGCTGTACTTTTATCTTTCTTCAACCCTTTCTCCTCCTGCTGCTCTGTCCCGGCTTCTGGAGATTCCTCCTGCTTTTGCTATTTCCCTTTCTGATGTGCTTTTCAG